>JADMNL010000022.1:298516875-299787500 GCA_016271365.2 Neoceratodus forsteri
TGACAAGGCTGGGGAGACCAGACAGAAGGGAGCAGGCCAGAGGCAATAGGGGGATAAAATATGGATAAAAAAAGAAACATAGACAATGACAGCAGGAAAAGACCAGCAGTCCATCTCATCTGCCCCAAGTTCCCTACTGTCCTAGGGCCTATTGTCCATGTGGGGTTTTAGCCCCCTGGTCCACCCCCTGCTCCCCTCTCTACTGCTACTGACCTGAGTAACTACCAAACACTTCACTCTGTTCCAGCCATGCTTGAAACCCTTTACAATCTTGTGGTCCACCACTTCCGCTGGCAGACTGTTCCATGACTCCACCACTCTTTCTATGAAACAGAACTTCCTCACATCCCTCCTAAACCTTGCCCCACCAGTTCCCACTCATGATATTGAGTTCTTGACTCTGTACTCCTGCTAAATAGTTCCCCACAGTTCACCTTATTTATTCCTTTCAGGATCTTGAAGGTCTCTTATCATATCCCCCATCTCTTACTTGGTCTCCATTTAGTATTCATGCAGTGCTTTGAGACAATTTTCATATGATCTGCACTGTTGAACCTGAGTCATCTTGATCACCCTGTGCTGCATCATCTTTAGCCTGTCCCTATCCTTCCTTAGGTATGGACTACAGAACTGAGCTCAGTATTTCAGGTGCAGCCTCACTAGTGACCTATAAAGAGGCAGCAGTACCTCCTTTTTCCTGCTGTCAGTACTTCTTCCAGTACACCCCAGCATCCTATTAGCCTAAATTTAAGCTTTGTTACACTGCTTGTTTGTTTAAGGGATGACTCCCAAGTCCCTTTTCTCTGCCATAGTGCTCAGTTTAACCCTTCCCATCAAGTACTCTGTCCTGTTTTTCCCCCTAGGTACATAACCTTGCATTTTTTGGCACTGAAGTTCAACTCCCCAAACCTTAGACTACTTCTCTAGCCTAACTGTAGATCCCTCTACATCCCTCTGATCCCTTCATCACCATCTACCCTGCTGAAGAGCTTAATGTCATCTGTGAAGAGACTCAACGTGTCCCGGATGTCCTCTCCAATGTCGCTGAAGAACATATTGAAGATGACAGGACCATGAACAGATCTCTACGGCACCCCACACATGACCTCTCTCTATTTTGATTTGACCCCATTTACTGCCACCCTCTGCTGTCTCTCCTTCAGCCAGTTTCCTACCCCTAGCAATATCCCTAGACATGCTCAGGTCCTACAGCTTCTTCAGCAATCTTCTGTGTGGCACTGAGTCAAATGCCTTGCTGAAATTGAAGTAGAATAAATCTATAGCATGGCCTTTATCTACTACCTTTGTTACCCAGTCAAAGAAAACTATCAGATTGGTCTGACAAGACCTCCCTGCCACAAAACAGTGTTGTTTACTGTCCTGTAGACTGTTGCTCTCCAAGAAGTTCACAAGGACTTCTTTAATCAGTGACTCCATTAGTTTACTCATTACAGAGGTAAGGCTGACAGGTCTGTAATTGCCTGGCTGCGCCTAGTCCCCTTCCCCTCTTGTGTAGCAAGACTAAGCTCGCTACCCTACAATCTTTCAAAATTACCCCTGTCTGAATTGAGCTATTGAATAGCCCTACTAGGGGTTCAGCAAGTTCTGTAGCCAATTCCTTGAGCACCCTTGGGTGCATCCCATCTGGCCTGTGGGCTTTTTCTACCTTAAGGTCTTCAAGTCCCTTCTGGATCCTTTCTCAGGTAAATACTGCTTGCCTTATTTCAGGAATGTTCCTGACAGTCCCCTTGATGCCACTTACAGTTAGGGGTCCACTGTCTTCCCTACCGGAGGCAGAACAGAAGAACAGAAGTAATTGTTAAGGATTAGTAAAACAAAAAAGTCACACACACTCACTCACTCTGGCAATGCGCTATTGATAACTGAAAAAAACACATACACCATTGATGTACAGTACTATGGTCAATTGTTTCATTTATGGACAAGGGACAGCATACAAGATTTATTGTGGTACAAATCAGGTGCAGCAAACAGTCTCAATGTTTTGTGATTCTGCACTCTTTCAAGAGGCAACCATGGTGACAGACAACATTCCTTAAATAGTCCAGTTTCCTGAAGAGGCAATCACCATGAACAGTATTAGGTGCATTGAGTGTACAGTGCTCATGTTAAGATAAATAAAAAACAACATTATTTGTGAATTTAAAAATATATGACTTTGACATACAAACACACAAACATACAAACATACTCACACAAACAAACGTGTTTAGATGTAGCTGCTCCTTGATTTTTATAACACTTATCAGTATCCAATTAGATATATAGTTACATGTGTTACTATAGCTAAAGTCCTGTGTTACGTGATTTATCTGGGGTGATGTATCTGTGGTAGTTCCTATGTCGCAATGATGACAAGAAAATTGAAGGAGTGGGTTGGGGGCCACATACATTGATAACCATAACCTTGAATATGTTGCTGCAGCACACATTCACCACCCTACAGATACATTACCTAGCCCACATCTTTGGACTTTTATTGGTATTGAAAAGGTAATGGTAGGACCTCAGGGAGGCAATGTTGACCAGCTGTTATTGCTTTGAGAATCCTTTTGGATTTTCAAACTCTACTAGTCCACCAGGATTAAATGACCATGTTGAGATTGCCCCATTTTTGTAATATATTTACTACAATTGATCCTTACAAACTGTATCTGTAATTTGTGCTAATGCTTTTTGCTAAAACTATGTCTATGACCTGCTAGGTTGTAGCATGTTAAATGTGCTTTTGTTCTTTTTTTTTTAGTTCAGCCCTGTAATGTCATACTGATTTTTTATCAGCTCCTTTCGATAGTCCTTAAGCAGTGTAGAACTTTAGCTGTAGTAAGACATATGTCTAATATATACATATGCAGACAGTAATACATATAACTGTATATCTAATTAGTTACTGGTTAGCATTATAAAAATCAAGGATCAGCTACATCTGAACAAGTTAATTTATTTATGTGTGTATGTTAATTTCATTTATAAAATGGGCAAAGGATTTCAATCAATCCGACTGGTTGTTAGCCGTGCATTAGATGTGTCTAATGCACAGCTAAAACTAGAACCCCATTTAGAATACACAGGCCCATTTTATAAGTGCAATAAGCCATTCCAGGGATGTGTATTAAACAGTTCTAATGCACGGCTAGGGGACTGGACGCACTCGGCCTGTGGCCTCGTGCCTCACTACATCCCCCTAGCCGTGCATTAGAACTGTCTAATGCACACCCCATCGTATTTTTAAATTCACAAGTAATGTTTTTTACTATCATAATATGAGCACTGTACACACAATGCACCCAATACTGTTCATAGTGATTGCCTCTTCAGGAAACTGGACTATCTAAGCCCTTCCAGCCATCTGTGCACCGGTTCGAGTGCACCCATCAATAGGGCACCAAAATTCAAAATTCGCCACCCCTTCCCTGAGGTCCACCCCACCCGGAGTTAGAATATTTAGTTAGGGGGCCATGGGGGGGGTGCAGGGGGACAGCCCGACCCCCGCATAAATATTGGGAGATGAATTTAAATCCTGGCACCCTAATGACGGGCGCAATCAGACGGGCGCATTCCAATGGTGGAACCCTATTTAAAGGATGCTGTCTGTCACCATGGTTGCCTCTTGAAAAAGTGCACAAGTGCAAAACATTGGGGCTGTTTGCTGCACCTGATTTGTACTACAGTCAATCTTGTATGCTGTCTCTTGTCTATGAATTAAATAATTGACCACAGTACATTGATACATCAGCCACAGTACATCAGCCGTGTATGTGTTTTTATCACTTATCAATAGAGCATTGCTAGTGTGGGTGAGTGCACAGGATTTTTTGTTTTACTAGTAGCTGTTCTTATCTTGCGCACCACAGCTTCAGTTGACTGGCTCTGTTTGTTCCCATAATTAAAGATGGTTGCTTTTAGTTCATTTTCCTGTAGTACCCCCCCCCTTAGCCTAACAATGCCCTCTTGCTTCCATTTTTCCTTAATATATCTGAAGAATTGTTTTTCCCCACCACTAACCCCACCCCCCTACAAGGCATAGCTCCGTGTCTCATATTGCCTCCCTGACTATCCCTTTGTTTCCCTTGTTTTTATTTGGTACTGTCCCCATTCTTCCACCTCCTGCTTGTCCTTGTACCTGGTGAAAGCCTTTCTGTTGGCCTTCACTGCTTCTCTGATTATTTCTGAAAGCCATATTGGTCTCTAGTATCAATTTCATTTTGTAATAATTCTCGTACATGACTTTGTTGCCTCAAGAACGATCCCTTGTTGCACCCATCTTTCCTCTACACCTCCAGCATTGACTCTGCCCTGGTCAATTTTTCTCAGACCAGCTGCTTTATCCAGTGGAAGTCTGCTCTTCTGAAATCTAGGACTTCAGTTTTTGGTAGGGCATTCTGGTCCCAAGAACCAGCTTGAACCAAACAAAGTTATGGTCACTGGACCCCAGTGGCTTCCTTACCCTTACTGCACCCACTATCTCTGAGTTGGTGAGCAAAAAATCAAAAATGGACCCGTGTTTAGTGGGTTCCTTTTTTAATTATTTATTTATGGACTTTTTTTAATTATTTATGAACTTTATTGTATTTTATAATACAAAGTAAAAAGTTCATGGAATAAAGGACAGAACAATCATATCTTTTCAGTTATTTATGAGTTCTGTTCTGTTCAGTTATACTGTATATAGATAAGCTGAGCTGCCACAAGCAACTACCGGTAACTGGCTTAAATGAAAACAATTTAAAAAAGTGGTATATCATAATTATTAATAATCAGGTATATAATGTAAGTATATTTATCTTTAGTGTTCTGAAATAAAAAGTTCATGGTGTCTTCTGATCTGTCATAATACAGATTCATTTTCAGAACTCTCATTCCACCCTCTCTCTCCTTCCTTGTCCATCTCTTCCAGTCATCTCATTTATCTTTCTCTTGACACTTTTGCCTTTTTACCGCAACAAAAATCTTTAATGTGGTCTGGATCATAGAAGATTTGCATTTTTCCCTCCAGAACAGTAATACATTTTGCTGGAAAGGGGGCTTGAACAATGGCACCAATTCTCATTAATTCCACTCTATGGGGCCTATGCACTAACCCAGAGCTGCAGGTGCATGGCATACAGTGGCCATGCATAATGGTATACGTCCATATACTGCGCACGGCACAGCCAAGTGGCATACACCTAGGGCACATAGCAGCATGCATACAGGACACATGCATAGCTACGAGTCAGCCACATTATGAGTGCTCCTGGGGATGTGGCTACATAGCATGTGCACAGCACACTACCTGCATGCACAACATGCACTACATCACCCAGGTGTGTAGAGCAGCATGCACAGCACTTGGCCATGGGGAGAGCTGCTGTAAACTGCAGGTGAATAAGACAGGTACACAAGTTTCAACATGGAACACCCACTGTTAATGGTTCCATGGGCATAGGAAATGATTGACCCATAGTGATGACCCACAGCACCATGCAGGAATACCCCAACCTCCTGTGATATCAGAAGCAGGGCTAATAACATCAGGGAAAAGTGATCAAGCCCAGAGACACATCTGAAGCAATGACAACATCAGATACCAATGCATACCACAATGGCTGGCCACAAATATAGGCATGTCCTGATCGACATCCAAACTGTAACATTAATGTATGACAAAGAATGGTATGCATCAAAGTCATACATTGTAGATGCAGGGACAGAGGACATTCTGAGGCAAACTCAAGGACATCCCTGAAAAACAGGGACATGTTAGAGGGATGCACACAGGGGTGAAAAAGGCAGGTGTCATCAGCGACCCCCCCCCCCGAACCCACAGATCCAGACAGTGACAACAATTCACCACCTGAAATAAGGATGACAAAAATGTGTATAGAAAAAATAGCTTTAATAAACACAATGTTGTTCCACAGATAATCACTCAATGGGCTGAACTGGCCTCTTCCACACCATGACCCCCTTCAGTACTCATCATCCTGTGAGTCCTCTCCGTACCCCTTAGGTGTGGTGTCCATGTATTAGTATTGAATCAGGTCCATCCTACAATGTAGGCCATGATACCCTTGTAACAGAAGCCAAGGAGGAAAGTCATAAGTGGTTTGTATGTACCACTGCTGTGCATAGCTGTCACACACATTCCCCAAAAACACTACCAGTACATACTTTGGAGGGCTTCTCGATAGCCCAGAGCTCCCCCACATCATTGTTGTAATACATATCCTGGGACCCCACATGCCAGGACAAAAGTATGGGAGGTAAAGGGACACACAGCACTGTCTGGCTGTTCCATGTACTGGGGCACCATCCTCTCCAGATGACCATGGCAGTCCTGTGGAGACAAAAGTGGAGGGGGTACATCACTGGCACAGCACCACACCCAACAGACATTCACAGAGGACAACAGATGATGTACAATATATGTTACCTGACACAAGAGTGTCCCGGGTAGGGTAGGATGGAACACTTTACTGACATAAGAGGGCATGCACCATGGTACAAGGTACACTGCACTAATATTACAATACAACAGGACCATGGATATATTTATTTATTGAATTTTGTTGACCCGGTAGGCCCACTGGGACTAGAAGTCCCCTTTATCAGGGGCAGCCGGGGGCAGGGAGGGATACAGATGGTAAGCAACTGAAATTGAACCAGATTAAGCTGTTGGTGGTATTTTTTTTAGTGAGTGGGGGAAATTTGGCCAGGACACCGGGGAAATACCCTACTCTTTTCGATAAGTGCCACAGGATCTTTAACATCCACCTGCATACCTCTCAACTGTCCCTGATTTTCAGGGATGTCCCTGATTTTGCCTCAAATTTTTACTCTGTCCCTCCTAAAAATTGTGTTTCTGTGATGAAACAGTAAGGGTTATAAGCACAAAATAATGTCAAACATTTAAGTTGCAGACTTGTTCTTCCTTAGAAAATACATTTTACACTAAGCCCTTTATTCTACCAGCTTCCTGAGTGAATACCACCAATTCTGAAGATGTGTCCCTGATTTTGGTCCTTTGTCCCTGATTTTTTTAAGCCTTGTCCCTGATTTATGAGGCAGGAGGTTGAGAGGTATGTCCACCTGAACTACCACCAATCCAGGCAGATGGGACCTCAGTTTAACGTCTCATCTAAAAGATGGCACCTCAGAAGTGCAGTACCCCCCTCATGCTGCACTACAGTGTCAGTACTGGGATATTAACCCAAGTGCCAGATGTAGGAACTGAACCCACAGCCCTCTGATCTCCCGGCCTCAGAGGCGAGTGTGCTACCTACTGAGCCACTGACACTGACAGATATGGATAGGAACATTGCAGACAGGTATACCTGATATATGTACACTTACTTCTGCAGGCTCAGTGACCTGCCATGATTCCCCCCATCCAGGCTGACATAGTATGCCATGAAGTACACCCTCCACAACTTGCAGGGGAATACCCCAAGGCACCCCACCTCCAGCATGGTTGTGGTGTGCGTGCCCTTATAGCTGCCTTCACCATTGCTGACACTCCTAGTGTACAGTGTCCATTGACGCCCCTTACATGGCATCACTCCGCTGTCATGCTGGGTCACTACACATTTAAAGGGGCCTTGCAGCAATGGACACCTGAGCAGCAGACAGGACAATTATGTGTGTAGATTGTGAGCTGAGGCCAGTACACACCATGGGGTGTCCACACATGGGGTCCACAGGATGTGCCCAGACATTCTGCTAAATGTCCTCCTGATGGAAGGCGAATGGGAGTGGGAAAGGGCTATCAGGGCACACCCTAGCCCCATATATTTAGGTCACAACTAAATGTCAGGCAACTGTGTGATATACATTGTACTGAACAGTTCTGCCTGGACCATGCCATGATCACAGGGCTGTGTGACATGCTCCATCTACAGCTGGCACCGCAGACATGGAGGTTGCAGGCAATGTCTGTGGAAACAAAGGTGCTGTGTGAACTGTCATACTATGCCACAGGGTCCTTCCAGAGGGTTGCTGGAGACATCACTGGTGTCAGCCAGTCATCCGTGTTCAGGGCCCTGTACCAGGGCTTGGACACCCTACTAATGCATCTGCATGAGCACACAGCATTTCCCACTGCAGTGGGTGCCATACATACCACAAAGGAGGCATTCCTTGCCATGCCCAATGTACCTGGGGCAATTAATTGTACACATGTGGCACTTCAAGAACTGGCTATGGATGAGACGGTGTACAGGAGTCACAGGGGGTTATGTAGCATAAACTGCTAGATAGTATGTGGGTGGGATCATCACCAATGGTTGTGCCAAGTACTCTGGGTCCTGTCATGACTTGCTATCCTCACAGCATGTGGGGGTGCCACTGGATGGCTTATAGGTGAGTATGGATATGTAGCAGGTGCAATACAGGTGGGTGCAGTACCACAGTATGCCAACACAGCTCTTCTTTACCCACTTCCTAGGTGACAGCAGATAACCACTGTAGCCATACCTGAAGACTCCATTCCTGGTGGCAAGCAGCACAGAGGAGGAGGCATACAATGAGTCTCACATGAAGACCTATGCCATGTTTGAGAGGACTATAGTGCTGCTGAAGATGAGGTTCTGGTACCTGGATCACACTGGTGGCACAATGATGCTGTCCCCTGGGAAGGCACACAGAGTGATCACTGTATGTGCAATGCTGCACAACATGGTCATGCACAAATGTCTACCCTTGCCAGACTGACAGAGTGATATCATACAGGGTGACGAGGAGGGGGCGACTGGTAACGCCTTGGTCCCAAGACACTGTCCAATCATGTGGCATGCCATGCACTTGTGCAGGGTGCATTCCGTAGATGGGGGGGCACTGTTGTGGCACTGTGATGAGTGCAGTATGACCTGAGTGACCATTCATGTGGCTGTTGTATGTGTATATCTGTGTCCATGTTCAGGGGCTGTTAGTGGTTGTGTACAGTTGGTTATGTGGCTGTAGAAGGGGGGTGTTAGTGACTGTGTATGGAGGGGGGGTACTGTGGCTGTGTCTAGTTGTCCATGACTGTGTAAAGTAGTTTTCTGACATTCCCCTGATGGTAGCATTGTGGTGGCATGGCCATGGCTCAATTCCTGCTAGCTTGCTGTCTTCTGAGGCATGTAGACTACTCTGTGCCCAAATGCCTGGTTTTGTCTGTCACCTTGCCTCCCTCACACGTTCATTTATTAGGCTGTATGTCTGATACCTGCTGTGGATGACCCTCCCAATATCATCTCCAGGACTCCTAGAGTGGTGGGTGCTGGTTGATCACTGCCTTCCGTGTGTTTCATGGGTCCTGGGGAGCCAGTGGGTGCTGGCTGGAGAGGTTAGTCCATGTGTGCCATAGAGCTGGTGTGACTGGTAGCAGTGGGCTGGGTGGGGGCATCTGTGTGTGGCAGGGGTTCTGAGCAGCTGGTGGGCACTAGTTAGCCAGGGGCATCCAGCCATGGCACAGGGATGTCCAGGGCTAGTGTGATGGGCACAGCTAACAAGTACTTGATCAGCGACTCCAGTAGCTCACCAATACAGTCAATGTTGCACTGCACCCCCCCCCCCACCTCCACAGTCAAGTCTTTCAGGACCTCTGTGTTCTCCCACTGGGCCTCCATACAATACTGGCCCAAGACACTGTATAGCCACGCAACACTAGGCCATACTGCCATGCTGGCAGTATGGCCTAGTGGTTAGAGTAATGAGCTGTGAATGAGCTTTGTACATCCAGCAGACCTGAGTTTAATTCCCACAACCTCCACTTGCATACTGTGTGACTCTGAGCAAGTCACTTAGCCATCCCAGTGCTCCCAGGTTGTCCCTAAAAACAGGCACTTGTGCCTAGTGGGCCTTAACCAGTTACCAAAAAGAATAAAATAAATAAATAAATAAATAAATAAAGCAATCACAGTCCAGCTGGTGCACCTCGGGGTAGTATGTGTGCAATATGCCACATGTGGCTGCCCTCTGTGGCTAACTGAGCAGGTGGTTTGAGGGGACCTTGTCCCCACTGTTGCATGACATGGCCATTGTGTGGTGGCCCGGGGCACCCCTGTGTCCCCTGGCTGTGTGCATGTGGCAGCAGGGTTTACAGAACAGCCATGCATGTGTGGCTGTGTCACAGTGCCATCGGTACCCTGTATTCCACCACTGGGTGGCCGACCACATTATGCTAGTGAAGGTGGTGCAATGCTGTGGCTTGGCTCTCTGTGATTGTTTTGTCCATGTCCTGCACATCCTCCAGTGTTTCCACCACAGTCTCTGGGTATAAGTCCTCAGGTGAGGACACCTCCACCGCCATGATCACTCTCTTGTGTTAGCCAAGAGTAAGGGGTGTTGTTAGTTGCAGCTGCTCTGCCATGGGTTGTAATGTGTTCTGCTGAGTACAGTGCATTACACATACCAATCAATCAAAATCTTTATTTATCCAGGTGAACATCATTGAGCAGAGCTCATTTGCAAGATGGACCTGGTTATGATAAAATCTCAGACAAAATACAAAAGATGAGGGATACATATCTAATGACAATGGGACAATTTGATACATATAAGTCATAGCATAGACATCAGCCAATAGCATAGAACAAACAATGTTGCAACAGTATCATCTGCAAATGACAAATTGTGGATATCTCAGATTTATGTGACAGTATGCTAACTTGGGTTAGGTGGGTAATAGTAGAGGAGGGGACTAGGGTAGACCTAGAAGTAAGAAGCCAGGCAGTAGGGGAATGTGTCATCACAAGGCATGGCCAGAATAAAACATAATTATTAATAGGCTTAGATGGAGATAGGATAAGTAAATCAACAGAGAACAGTGGAAAGCAGCAGATGGAGGATAGAGCATGAGATGAGGAAGGATTAAGGGAAATTTATGTAAAAGAGGACAGGTTAAAGACAGCCAGTATGGTGATATTGTGGTTATTGGTTCCATTTAATGGCAAGAAAAGCACTTGCACGATTCCTTAATAAGACAAGAGTTCAAGGTCTTGAATGAACTGATGCTGATGAATGTATTCAGTTTTACGGTTTTCTGTAAACTGTTCCACAGGGAGGGCAGCGTAAAGCTGACTGCTGTTCTGCCTTGGTGAGAGTAGACTTTGGGAATTTTTAATGAGCTGTAAGAGTGACTTCTCAGGGCATAGGAGCTTACTGAGCTTAGTGGGAGGCAGTCTGAGATGTATTGTGGAAGTTTTTTTGAGATAGCTCTGTAGGTCCATAAAGCAGCACTTTTTTCCCACCTAAACTGGAGGGAGGTCCATCCTACAGCTGCATATAATAAACAGTGGTGTGTACTGAAGGGGAGACCAGTAATAAATCTAAGAGCTCTATGGTAGAGTGTATCCAGTTTTGTTAGGTAAGAGGTAGGACAGTGGCTTTAAAGAAAGTCTGCGTAATCTACTAGTGAAAGAAATGTAGCTTGCACCAACCTAATCTTCACACCGCTTGTGAGTAGGTAACTGATCCTAAAGTAGAGGCCAAGTCTCTGGTGAAGTCTTTTCAGCAAATCCTCGATATGCTCAATGAAGGATAGTTTATGGTCTAGCCAGACACCTAGGTACTTGAATTTCGTAACGAATTCTAGGTTTTCCCCTAGAATTGTAGAGATCTGGGGTACTGTTCCTGTAGTTGCTGGAATAGCTGCATGTATATAAGGAGAGAGGAGCATCACTTTAATTTTCTTTGAGTTAAGTAAGAGCTTTTTGAAATAGGTTAAATTCACATTGAAGGTCGGCACATGCAGCTTGAGGTGATGGGCAGCTTAAGTAAAGCACTGTATCATCCGTGAATAGGTGGACGTTAGCCTTAGTTACACTGTCATTGATGTTACTGATGTAAATCGCAAACAGAATGGTACCTAAAATAGATCCCTGGGGCACTCCTCTTAGTAGGGGTTTAATAGATGAGAGTTCACCTTCTGCTTTGACTTGCTGTAAACAGTCAGTAAGGTAATTTGTAAACCACCGAAGGGAAAGAGAGTCCAAGCCTATAGACTGCAAGGATGAGAGGAGTAGGCTATGGTCGGCAGTGTTGAATGCCTTGCTTAGGTCCAGGAATACTGCAGACACAACGTTTTTTTTTCCAGTTCAATCTGCCAGTCGTTAGTCACTTTTGTGAGGGCTGTGATAGTGCTATGGTTAGCCCTGAATCCAGATTGGGCAGGATTTAGCAGATTTGATAGTTCTAAATAAGATCTCAGTTGTGTACTTACAATTTTTTCCAATAATTTCGACAGGACAGGGAGATGGGAAATTGGCCTGTAGTTGTTGAGGTCACAGGGGTTTCCTGATTTAAGCAGAGGTATAACATGGGCTGTTTTCCAGATGGATGGAAGGACTCTTTGGCTAAATGATAGATTAAATAGATGTGTTATAGGTACAGCTAGTACGTGGTAAGCAATCTTTAGGAAGTATGGGTCTAGGGAGTCAGTACCAGAACTTTTCTTTATATCCAGTTGACATAGAAGGTCTTCAACTTGTTTCAGGGAGGCAGGTTGCAGGGAGAATGTAGAGTTTGTGACTCAGACTTCATTAGATTGAGAACCCAGCTGGCAGCGTAACAGGTTTGCAGGAGAGTTATCAAAGGCTAGCCCCGCTGTTGTAAAGTGGTTATTAAAGGAGTCCAAAATTTCCACCCTCTCAGTGATGGTGCTGTTACCCGAAATGATGTTAGATGGGAGAGAGTTACCAGATGTGTGACCAGAGAGGTCCTTGACGGTATTCCAGAATTTGTCTGGGTGCTTGGTGGCCAAGTCCAGTTCTGTTTGGTAGTATGCGGCTTTTGCATCTCTAATCTTTCTGGTACATAGGTTTCTGGCCCTCCTAAATGCATACCAGTCTGATGGGCTCTTATATCTAAGTGCTTTCTTCCAAAACTTGTCCCTCTCTAACAGAGCAGATTTGAGTTCAGCGGAGAACCAGCGACATGTTCTGCTCTTGACATACACTTTTATTAGAGGGGCGCATTTGTTTAAAGCCCCTAGTATTATGTTAATGAGGATGTTGTAAGCCGATTGAACTGTCCTCGCCAGGTAGAAATCCTGCCATCATGTGGAGTATTTTAGCTTGTCTAGATAGGCATATAGGTCAAAGTTCCGCTTGGATCTTTTAACAGAGAACTTTGAGGAGAACAGAGGTGTAGCAACTGATCGTACTCCAGCTATGAAGCAATGGTCGCTGACATCACTGAAGAAGGTGCCTGCATGTGAGATCAGGTGTAGTTTGCTCACTAGTATAACATCCAAAAGTGTACTGTTGCTAGGGTTCTTTTTATTCAAGCGCGTTGGTTCGTCAGTGATTTGCGTTAGCCCATGGGCATCACAAGAGGATGAGAGGGGTGCTGAGGTTTTGGTTAGCCAGTCTAAGTTAAGATCCCCTAGAATAATCATTTCTAGAGAGCCATTCCTTAAGGCAGCGCCCAGATACATTAGTTGTAGGCCAGCGGATGGTGGTCTGTAGCACCCTATAATACACAGCGATGTGTTGTGTGAGATCACTACCTTGAGTGATAGACATTCAAATTCATTTGTGTTGGTTGCCAAGTTGAGGTAGGAGACTGCGTATTTGTCCTTGATGTATATGGCTAGCCCACCACCTCTTGATTGCCTGTCAGCTCTGAATAGTGAATAATTAGGGATGCTGACCTCCCTGTCAGCTGTTGCTGGCCTAAGCCAGGTTTCAGAGACCACTAAGAAGTCTGGCGAGGTGTGGTAGATCCAAGCCTGAATCATGGCAATCTTTTTCAGGAGGCTGCATACATTAACATGGAGGAAGCTCAAGTCTTTGATCTTTGCTAGGTCCAAGGGTGAAGTGATGGCAGCTTGAGGCCTGGGATTAAGCTCTAAATTGCCGGAGCATATGAGCAATAGTAATAGAAGCTTTTTTAGTGCAGTGCAGGATAGTTTATAGCTCCTGGATCTGGTGCGATGTCGCAGGTAGTCAGATTGGGATAGGGTTTCCCCTTTTCTGACATTCAGTCAGCCTATTGTAGCACAAAGTATCACCATGACTGAGAGGTGCAGGGAATGATCAACACTGTGGCAGGCAGTTGTTGGATGCCTCGTAGGGCACTGAGTTTGTGTCCTGCCATAAGGAGAGTGCTGAGTATTAGACTGTAGCCATGGGGAGTTGATGGCACATAAGTAATCATTGTTGGTCACATTACAGGATGGCATAATGTTAGGTTCCTCTCCTCTGTTAACATGTGAAAGCAGGTATCGTTCATCTAGCAATATAGATGAGGGACAGAGAGATTAGCCACAGCCTAGCCCTCATGCTGGAACCCAGGAGGTTAGGCTCAGGGTATCCCAAGTAGGAGGAAGAAAAAAAAAGAATAAAAAAAAAAAGTACATGTAAAGTTGATTTAAAAGGAAAATGCTGATGGTTAATTACATCCAGAGGAAAGAATAAACTGTTGAGATCCAGGGTCACATAATATGCTAAGATTCCTGAAAGATGATAAACTGTGGCCTGGGCATATGCAAGGTGTGAAATCCTTTTGCCTGTATATTTCTTCTGATCTTTAAAGTCCTCAGTGACAAGTACAATACCTTTGGTAGCAGGTCAGACAAAAATGTTGATTCAGTCACAAAATTAGTTAAAATTCCTGAAAGGTGATAAACTGCGGCCTGGGCATATGCAAGATGTGAAATCCTTTTGTCTGTATGTTTCCTTTGTTCTTTAAAGTCCACAAGTACAGCTGCTTTAGGAGTGGTCAGATGAAAATGTTGATTCAGTTGCAGGACCCAGCATCACCACGTTTGCCAGACTAGTTGCAAGACATATACTTCCTTAGGAAGACTTCAAGAAAGTTGATTTAAAGTTAAAAACCTGATACCTGGTGATGATGTTTTGCAGAAATGCAGTACAGGAGACTTTCACAGATGTTGTGTGCAAGAATGGCGCAGGTATTCCAAGCAGAAAAGCATGTAAATTAACAAAAACTAACCTACAGACACAGACAAGCACAAACAATCACCCACTCAACCCCAGGAGGAGGAGCAGGAAGCTGTGCCATCAGTGCATTTCCTAGCCTGTGTGTTGTCCTCTACAGTGACCGCTGTCTGCTCCTGGGGGCTGGGTACCATCTCAGGCTCTGCAGTGTGCGATACAGGGTGATTAGTATTTCCATGGCATCCAGTACACCCCCTTATTTACACCTGCAATGTACCCCATACCTGGCAATGTGTCCATGCCCTCCTCCCCATGCAGGATAACGTTGGCAAGGACGATGGCCACTATCCTCTCAGTGGGGGTTAGTCTAAGCACCTGTGTGGGTGGGCCACCATCCATACCTAGCTGTGCCCATTTTACAACTGCCAGCTTCCAATTGACAGCTGACCAGAAGTAAAGCCACTTGTGTTTAATGGCCGGCAGTTCCATGCCTTTGGACCATCTGTGTTTATGGTGGGCTGGATGTCCAGCCACAGGCGGGTTTTGGTCTCAGATGCCTTGAGGGACTCTGCACCATACAGAATGACATAGTTTGCCCTAATATCCACCACCATGATGACCACCTTCCTGCCTGTGAAGTTCATGGACCATGACCAGGTGTCAATGCATGCCCAGCGACCTCCATGACTCTCAGGGTGTCACTGTCCTGTGCCATCGGTCCCTTGTGTTGAGCCAGGTACCCAGGGTACAGCACCATTGTCCCCACTACAGTCTGTTCTCCCTCATCTGTCGTGGTAGTCATTTCCCTGTTTATGCACGGGGTGGCACCCATGTCCATATATGGTGGGATCATTGGGAGGGATTACGTATGTTCAGACCACCCGGCAGTCCCTCCATATGACACTGCATGAGTCAGTTGGCCATGCCTATGCCTTGGCCCATGCTGCACATGCATTTGTGGATACTTGTTCTGGCAGTCGGGCATCTAGCTGCACACTGGCAATATGACACTACTGGATGCATTTTACGTGCTTTCGTGCTTAGGCCCCAATGAGCATCGAGACTCTTTCTTTCTTTCTTTCTTTCTTTCTTTCTTTCTTTCTTTCTTTCTTTCTTTCTTTCTTTCTTTCTTGTGTTGTTCTTGACACATCTGGGAATATTCAGAATTTGTGGTCCTTTAACTTCAAGACACCTTTATCCTAGCCATCTGAACAACCATTTCTCTATCAGCATCAAATGCCAGTGTAAAGATAATTGTAGAGCTACTTCTTTCAAATGCGCTGCTCCCACGTCAGTTGCTTTCAGTCTATGTGGTATTCTGAATGTCTCAGTTACATAGGGTAGATTGTCAAGTGAAAAGTTCATAAACTCCACAAACACTGTTTTCAGCATTTCTCTTAAAGACCCACAGGATTGTTCTAAGTGTGTTGTAGTACAACCAGTTAAAAATTTTTATATTCAGCATATTATCCATGTGTTGCTTATTGGCAATCTGTACTGAGTCTCTTAGCTCTAGCTATTGCATCTAATGTCAGTATTTTGCTGTGTTTCTGAGACTTTATCATTCAGATGCTTTTCTCTTTTTTAACGTTCATTTCAACATTCACAGCTTGCAGAGCCATTTCTGTTAAAGCTGTATGGTCCGACATTGAATCTAACCTTTTGTCCATGCTGTTAAGAACATTAAACCTACTTTGAAAAGTAAACATAACTTCAGAGAAACATTTTACCTCCATTTTAGGAGTAAATTCCAGTATTGGCGTTTTGGGTTGTGTACCTTTTGAAGTAGTCAGAGAACGAGTTGCTATGGGGATTGATGCTGAAGTCGAGGTAGCTGCAGGTGACCAAAAAGATTCAGCTTCTTCAGTATTTTTAAATTCATGTTCCAAGTACTATCATTGTATTTCACCCTGTGCTCGTTCTCCCGGGATCAGGTCACTTAATTCAGTATGCTGCTGGGCCAATGGGTTGGGCAGAAATGGACTCTGATGAACTTTGGGGAAAGCCACCCCCCCCAGATGCCACCACTTACTGAACTGCAGCTTTTGCCTCCATGCTTAGGAGCAATGAGGCCTGCAGGCATTTCTCAATGGGCTCCTCTTGACATGGAGTATCACCTCCTTCTGAGGAAGAGGACTGCTTTTTACACTTTTTTTTTTCCTTTTTGGTTGAAGATCCTTTTATCATTGTAGTAAATGCCCTTGTAGTGATTTTTATAAAATAGTGATGGAGCAAACATGCATGGCTGCTCCCGATCACCATCTTCTGTCTAGTAGATTCTTTTACAAGCTGTACCACCAGGCAGTCCTGCAATGTATCCCACAAGGCACCTGGTCACTGGAAAGTCCCAGCTGGTATCTGACAGGTTCAGGTCACCCACCACCATCATGTTCCCTTTTTCACTCCCCTTGCTAGCTCTTCTCTGAGCTCCTTGTCTCTCTCTCTTTCCCTTGTCCTGGTGGTCTATAGATCACCCCCAGCTGTATTTTCTTGCCTGAGGACATGTGAGGTGAATCCAGAGTGACTCTTTTTTCCCCCTTCACTTTCCTTGATGTGTCCGTCCTCCATAGTCCCTATGCCCTCTCTATCAATCAATCAATTGATCAAATCAATCAATCAATCAAAATCTTTATTTAACCAGGCCAACATTGTTGAGCAAGCTCATTTTCAAGATGGACCTGGAAAGGAGAGGCTAACAATACATACAAAGGAATACTCAGTTACATCATAATTGGGTAAACAATATATACAAAATGAATTCACACTTACATAGTATTTACATAGAGCAGTAATTATACACAGGAAGTTTATAATACACATGAAGTAGAGTATTTAAAAGAGCCATTAAGCCAAGACCATGAAGGGTATGCAACTAAAAAGTATAGCAACTGAAGTGCAGTATATACAGGTTAAACATATGCAACTATAATTACAGTGTGTATTTGATGCAGCCTTGAACATAATTATTGATTGAAGGAGCTTGGTGGGGCATGGGAGGAGGGTGGGGAGAGGCATGAGAAGTGTGATAAGGAGAGGTACCGCAGTACATGCCCGCAAGGGCATGTAGTGGTTGCAGGAGTGAGGGTGGCAACAGTTAGGGAGTGGAAAGCAAAAAAACATGATGGTGTCAAGGGGGGTAAGTAAGGAGTGAAGGTGGGAGCTAGGGTGACATGGAAAAGGAGCTAACAATAAGGAAAAAAACACAGAGTCGAGAAAGAAGAAGCAAACAGGTAAGTTCTTATAAGCTGTAACATTGTCCAAGAGGGGTGGGAAAGAAACACCAGTAAAGGAATGCTGTGGAGCAGATGGAGCTGAGGCTAGGGGAAGGTGACATTAGGGGAAGCAAATGGAGCTGAGGCTAGGGGAAGATGATATCAGGGGAAGCAGTTACAGGATTCCTTGAAAAAGTGAGAATAAAGTGTTTTGAAGGCTGATAGTTTGATTGGGTAAGCCAACTTCAGGATTTTTGCAAGTTGTTCCAGAGAGAGAGGGTAAAACGTGAGATATGGCAGTCCTGCCGAAGCGTGACTTGAATTTTGGTACTGCAAGGGAGATAACGGAGGAACTCCTTAAGGCATATTTTCCTATCACACCTAGAAGAAGACAATCCAAGATGTACTGAGGCAACATCTTCGTGATGGCCCTAAATGTCCAGAAATCTGCATTCCTCTGTTTTCTGTAGTTAAGGGGTGATCAACCTACTGCGACGTAAGGGGAGCAGTGGTGTGTGGAGTATGGGAGACCAGTTATGAACTTCAAGGCCTGATGGTAGAGTGTGTATAATTTAGCCAGGGCAGACACAGGGCCTTGGCTGTAAAGTAAATCTGTGTAGTCCAATAAGGTTAGGAATGTGGTTTGGATCAGTCTCTTCCTGGCATCCAGTGTTAGAAAATTTTTGATCCTATAGAAAAGGCCAAGCCTTTGCCTAAGCTTCTTTAAGAGATTCTCAATGTGATAGCAAAAGGAAAGCTTTTGGTCAATCCACATCCCCAGGTATTTGAATTTAGTAACATATTCTAGCGATTCGCCAAGAAGAGTGTGGATCTGTGGAATATTACCTTGAGTCGTGGGGTTATTGACATATGCAAAGGGAGAAAAAAACACCGCCTTTGTTTTTTTTTGGCATTCAGGAGCAGTTTGTGGTGCAGTAGTTGATGTTGTAGAAGATTAAATTCCCGTTGTAGATCCCTACAAGCTGCTTCCAGAGAGGGTCTTCCAATATAAAATACCGTGTCATCGGCAAATAGGTGGATGTTAGCAGATTTGATGTTAATGTCAATATTGTTAATGTAAATTGCAAAAAGCAATGGACCCATTGTACAGCCTTGCAGTACACCCCTCAGTAGAGGTTTCAGGAATGAAAATTCCCCTTCAGCCTTGACCTGCTGCTGTCGCCCTGTTAAATAGTTCGAGAACCACCTCAGTGATGGGGGTCGCAGCCAATGTTTCTGAGGGAGGCAAGGAGCAGCTTGTGGTTAACTGTATCGAATGCCTTGCTTATAGAGTTACCACCTGTCCCTATTTTCACAGGACAGTCCTGATCTGGGTAGCTGTGTCCTGCAGTAAAACATGAAGAATACTAAATGTCCTGACATTATAGTAGAAAAAAGTATTTTCTGATTTTCCTCTAAATGTGCCAAAAACTATAATACCTTAACTAAAATACCTTAAAATAATAAAAAACACAAGAAACAACTAAAAAACTACAACACTTAGTCTTAATTCTGATTATTTAGAGAAAACATGTCTGTTGCATTGGTCGAGATGACATATTGTCCTGCGAAAAATCCAGTTTCAGTAAGGAATGTCCCACTTTGGGCTTCTTAAAAGGTGGTAACCCTACTTGCTTAAGTCTAGAAATACTGCACAAATGAAGTTCTTTGAATCCAAGGCACACTGCCAGTCATTGGTGACCTTTGCAAGGTCTGAAATAGTTCTGTGATGAGGCCTGAATACTGACTGATAAGGACTGAACAGGTTCCCACTTTCAAGGTAGTTCCTGAGCTGCATACTCACTATTGTTTCCAACAGTTTAAAAAGGGTGGGAAGTAGGGAAATTGGTCTATAGTTATTCAGGTCGCTGGGGCCTCCAGATTTAAAAAGGCCAATTACATGAGCCATTTTCCATATTGGAGGAATATCGCCCAGCAACAAGGAGAGGTTAAAAAGGTGCACTATGGGCACATCCAGGACATAAAGACTAAGCTTCAGGAAGAATGGGTCCAATTGGTCTGCCCCTGCACAATTCCTGGTATCTAATTGTAAGAGGAGATCCTCAACTTCTCTCAGGGTGGTAGGCTGGAGGGAGAAGACCGCGCTTGTGACTGGATCTGGTAAGTCTGGTGCTCCAAGACTAGAGTGGAGGTCATTGGCAAAAGGGGCATAGAAAGCAAAACTTGCAGTAGCAAAATGGTTATTAAAAGCATTGAGGATAATCAATTTATCTGATACTGAAGTTGCGCCAATGGCAATTTATGTGGGTAAGTTGCTCATAGCCGCATGCCCTTGAATATCCTTGATGGTTTTCCAGAAATTTGCTGAACACTTGGTGGAAGCATCCAGTTCTTTGTGAAAACAGCTAGCCTTAGCCTGCCTAACCAGATTGGTATAATGGCTTGTAGCCTTCCTGAATGATGTCCAGTCATCTGTAAGTTTTGATTTCTGATCTTTTTTCCAAAGCCAGTCTCTGTGCAACAGGGAGGCCTTTAATTGGGCCGTAAACCAAGGACATGATTTATTTTTAGGACAAATCTAGACCAATGGTGCATGTTTATCCAGAGCCCCTAACATGATTTCCTGGAAGATATCACAGGCCGCAGGCACTGAGTTGGCCAAGTAAAAATCCTGCCATCTCAAGGAATCTTGCAAGTCGGAGAAGAATGGAAAATGTCAAAATTATGTTGTTTCCTCTTGAGTGAGAATTTGGAAAGGGATGGAAGTTTGGGGGCGGATCTTACACCTGCTATAATACAGTGGTCGCTGAAATCTGAAAAGAACACTCCTGCATGTGAAAACAGATGGGGTTTGCTTACTAAAATGAGATCTAGAAGTGTGCTATTTTTAGGGCACTTTTTATTTGGATGTGTTGCTTCAGAAATGAGTTGGGGAAAGACCAAAGGAGTCACAAAAAGTCTTTAGGGGTAAGGAACTATTACAGCACCAGTCCATATTGAGGTCCCCTAGTATAATAATCTCAGATTGAAGGGATCTCATCGTATTAGTTGTATGGTCCAGAAATTTTAGCCCCGCAGATGGAGGTCTGTAGCATCCTAGGATGCATATTGAGACAGAGGAAGATAGCTTGACATTGAGAGTCAGGCTTTCAAATTCCTTTGGGGGTGAGGATGAATCGATAACTGAGGCAGACAATTTCTCCTTGACATAGATGGCAACCCCTCCTCCTCTGGTGAGCCTATCAGTTCTGAACAGGGTATAAGATGGGATATTCACCTCACTATCTGGGGTACCAGGTCTCAGCCAAGTCTCAGTGACCACAAGTATATCAGGCATTGTATGGGAAGCCACAGCTTGAATAGAGGCTACTTTTCTTAGTAGGCTGCACACATTAATATGCATAAAGCTCAATCCTTCAATTCTGGCTAAGTCAGCAGGTGAAGAGATTGCTGCAGGAGGACCAGGGTTGATTTCGACATTACCAGAACATAACAATAAGAGCAGCAAGATTTTCTTGATAGCTTCAAGAAGAAGTCTGTGAACTTTAGGTGAAACTCGCTTAGGATTGCTACTGCATAGCTTTGGAGGGTCCCTGGGCTGCAAGACTAGGGGGCCAAGCAACGTAAAAAGAAGAACCCTGGCTGTAAAATGCAAGGTGTGCTGGGCGATCAATGCAGAGGTGAGCAGGATCCTACACTCTGCTACCCTCGTGGAAGAAGTACCAATTTGCCATGGGGGTTGGAAAGAGGATCTAAATTAGGTAACATAAAAGCCAGTATGTGAGAATCTGTAGTGCCAAAGGAAACTAGACAATCCAAGGTACAGCTGTAACTGTCCATGCTGCAGGGAGACTGCTGCAGACTAACATGGGAATCCAGGGTGCAGAACAGTATGAGATAGAGGAAAGTAAGGAAGTAAAAAGCCCTCATTATGCTGTATACACTCAAAATTCACTACTGTTTTGCAAGCTTCTAGCATGCAGGAAGTGGGTGGCAGCAGCAAGGGATCTCAGATCAGATCTAGAGCAGAATTGATTAAGATGATCTTGCAATGAAGGCCAGAAGATGGCAGCCTAAATATTTTCTACAGAGTCAACAAAGTTGTTGCCCAAGCAAGAGGATTGTCTTACACATAGATCAGAAGAGGTGCAGCAAATCAAAATGGTTGTCCAGGACAGTGGGAGTGGTTTGAGTGTATTTAAAGGAGGCCTGGGGTGGGAGAAAAATCAGCCTAGCTAGAAGCAGATCAGCCAGCCAAATGGGGCTTTGCTGCTCCTGGAGTAGCCGATCGGCTTCTTCCTTCAATGTCTAATCACTTCCCTGGAATTGGATCCAAGGAAAAATGCAGTACCTGGGGTGAAGTTGGTGGGGAAAGCTCTCCGTGGTGCAGTAGCTTGAAAAGAATCCAGCAGCTTCCTCCAGCTGGTCACTTAGTCAAGGATGGCCTGCTGGGGCAGCACCTGAGGAGAGGAAGGGGTGGAGGTTACAAATAGTCTCAAGCACAATGGCACAGCAAGATGCTTAAGGACAGGGTGGGAATTAGTGAGGTAGGAGGCACAGTATTACACAAAGGGTGGAGAAGGACAGTGGGGGAGTGGAGAACTCAGCCTAGCTAGAAGCAGATCAGCCAGCCAAACAAAGCTTTGCTACTCCTGGATTAGCCAATCGGCTTCTTCCTTCAGTGGCTAATCACTTCCCTCGAATCGGATCCGAGGAAAAATGCAGTACCTGGGGTGAAGTTGGTGGGGAAAGCTCTCCGTGGTACAGTAGCTTAAAAAGTGTCCGGCACCTTCCTCCAGCTGGTCACTTAGTCAAGGATGGCCCGCTGGGGCAGCACCTGAGGAGAGGAAGTGGTGGAGGTTACAAATAGTCTCAAGCACAATGGCACAGCAAGATGCTTAAGGACAGAGTGGGAATTAGTGAGGTAGGAGACACAGTATTACACAAAGGGTGGAGAAGGACAGTGGGGGTGGTGGAGGACTCCACAACCCAGCAGACACAATTAAAATTGGTACCTAAATTAAATGTGAATTAAATCTGGTGCAAAAGGATTCTGCTAAGAGCTCGGGGGGAAGCTGACACAGTCAGGGCTGTTATACACTTTAGGAGAATTAAGAAACATTAGAGTGCCAGGAGACTGTTTGCATCCCTGATGCAGGACTAGTACTAGGTCTGAATAATACAAGCAGCTAAGAAGTCTGGGGTCTGTTTGTAACCCTGGTAGGTGCAAAGTACTGGGCTTAAAAGTTAAACAAACCAGGCTCGAATGTCAAGATCGTAATTAGGTGGCAATAGTGCATGGCTTAGATTTAAAAGCAAGTTGTAAAATTACTCTTAAGCAATGCAAGGCTTAGAATTCAAACTGAGCTATAAAATTGGCCTAAAACAGTGCATGGCTTGTATTTAAAAGCTGTCAAATTTCTATTAAGCAGTACAGGGTTTGGACTTAATAGCTGTAAGACTGCTTTTAAATAGAATAGGGCTTACATTTAAAAATTAACAGTAAAATGCTGTTAAACAACCAAATACAGTTTACACAATGCCCTTCCGTCAGCACACATAGATAGCAGTAACCCAGCTGGCCCCCAAATGTCCAAGCAAAAAAAAATCTGAGCTGAGGTAACCACAGCTTTTCAGCCTAGCTAGAAGCAGATCAGCCAGCCAAACGGAGCTTTGCTGCTCCTGGAGTTGCCAATCGGCTTCTTCCTTCAGTGGCTAATCACTTTTCTGGAATCAGATCCAAGGAAGAACGCAGTACCCGGGGTGAGGTTGATGGGGAAAGCTCTCCATGGTGTAGTAGCTTGAAAAGCATCCAGCAGCTTCCTCCAGCCAGTCACTTAGTCGAGGATGGCCCGTTGGGGCAGGACCTGGGGTGAAGTTGGTGGGGAAAGCTCTCCTTGGTGCAGTAGCTTGAAAAGTGTCTGGCAGCTTCCTGACATATAGGGCTATGCCTCCACCTTTGCCTTTCATCTGTCCTGTCTAAACACTGTGTAACCTGGGACAGACAAGTCCCAGTCAGAATTCTCCTTGACCCAAGTTTCTGTCATGGCAATGAGGTTTGCCTCAGTGTCTGCCATCAATGCCTGGAGATCACTGATGTTATTGCCCAGAGTCCTGGTATTAAAATAGAATCCCTTCCAACAAGGTCCAATTCTTCTTTTGCTGTTTTGTGGTCCTATACTTGCATTCCTTCCAATTCTCCTTACTTTCTTATTTTTCCTATTGATTGTAGAATCTGAGCGCTATCCCCCTTTGCCTCTTCCACTACTCCTTTTTGAACCTCAGCCTTGTTTTACCTACCTTACTGCTACCAGACCCTAGTATAGAGGGAGAACTAGCTAGGTTCCCCTCCCTCACTCTCTTTAGCATGGTTCCCCTAGCCTCAGGGTCTCCCACAGTCAGTTTAACTGTCTAATGTGGATGTCAAACATCTGCCCTAGTGTGCTGCTCCCCTCCCTTGTCAGGTGAAGACCATCACCTTTAAAGAGCTTCCTAGGGCTGGCTTCATGGCGCCAAGTGATAGAGGATCACCTGGCACACTGGTGACTTTGCATCCCTAGCTTGGGGAGGCAGGCACGGAGGCGGGCAGGGAGGATCCAGAGCGTCCCTTGGATGCTCTCTTCCTGGGGGGATGTGGAACACATCACTCTCTGGCAGCTCCTGGTGGCTGGCACCATGTAATGCATCATGGGTGACCACACATAGAGCGCCCCATCGAAGGGATATGGCGGGACAACCATGGCAGCATGATGAGGAGGCAGCAGATGGTAGGATCAGAGGATTGAGGCAGAAGAGAGGAGACTGGCCATCCAACAGAAATGTCATCTTGGATGGCCACTGGCAGGAGAGGTAAATAAATAATGCAAAAAAAGAGAGCTTCCTCTCCCAAAGTCTCCCCAGTCCCCCACAAAGTGGTACCGTTCCTTCCAACACCATCCCTTTAACCACCCATTTAATTTCTCAGTCTCTTCCCTCCTTACTCTATCTTTACCTCCCCTCTACTTTATTCCACACAGGAAGGGCCTCAGAAAGGCCAGGGAGGCTGAGTGTGCCTGCAATCTTTCCTCCAGCCTCTGAAAGTTCTGCTTCACTTGCTCCACAGGATGGTTCACCAGATCACTGGTACACAAGTGTACCAGCACCCCCATCTCCCCTCTCCACTATCCTCCCTATTCTGTTTATGTTCTAGTTTGCTGATGCCCCAGGAGGACTCCTGACCATCCATCACTCCTCTTCGCCCCAGCCACCACCCTCTCTACTCCCCCGATTATAGAACCCCCACCCACTCAGTCTCTCTTAACTGGCTTCTCCTTACTCTCACCTTGGGTGCCACCAGGTCATTACTCCCATTTCTCCCAATTGACTCAAGAGTCCCACCAGTGGAGTCAGGTACCTGAGTCTCCTCTAGGGGTGCAACACGACTTGCCATTGGGATGGTGTGAGGTTGGTTAACCTCCTTGAGGCTGTCCCTACCACCCTTTCTTCTCCCCTCCCCAACACTATCCACCCCCTGGACCAGTGTGCCTTTGGGGGAGTGGGGGGTTGGTTGTGGGATCCGGCTGAGCCAGTGCCACAGGAGAGATTTCTCTTCCCTCACTGCTACCAGCTGAGCATGAAGCTCTGCAAGGGACCTGCAGAGAAGGCAGTGACCCCTTCTCCACAGTGTAGCCCTGAAGTAGAGCACTCCACAGTCCTTGCTTCCATAATCCAATCCCCATAACCCAATCCTTCCAGGTCTGTATCTTTTATGGGCAAAAGATCCAGCAGCCTTCACCTCCCTCCAAGCCCTGATCAATGATGGGGGTAGTAGGTTAAATCCAAGTGCTCAACCACCACCACTCCACACACACACACACACACACACACACACTCTTTTGTTGAAAGCTTCTATGATGTGCAGGAAGAGCAGTTTATCCAGTATCAGAAACTATCAGTGTCACTGCAAGGAGGGGGAACCAATGTAGCAGCCAGCAGTTGGCCTACTATCCACTGCAATCATGGATTGAGTGTTGGGTGAAGACTGTTGTAATGGGCCTTTGACGTATATAAGCTACAGGGATGGGATTCAGGTTGTGAGTGTTTTAATGAACAACATCAACTGGGGGCTAATAGGACACCACGTAATGTTTATGCCCAGAGTACTACTTATGTATTTATTCTTTAATTTTTTTCATAACTATCCAAGATAGGAACAAACGCTTGTATATAATGTATTCCTGTTAAAGAGTAAAATGCAGACCTAACAAGCTAAAGTTTTAGAAGTTTCAGGACATAAAGTGTAAATTGTTGCAACACTTTGCTTTAGCCTCAACTTCAGTTGAAACATTTTAAGAATCAGTCTTTCAGGAATTGTTTTCCAGTTAAAAAAATAATAAACAGTATCCATTTTGGCTTTTTTTAAGGCCAGATCTAAATCAGAAACTGTGTGTTAGAGCTGTAATATCTATGATGCAACTGAAAACAAAATTAAAGTTATATCCCCCACCACATACTTGGGGACCAAAACACTTCCCCACTTCCCTTTGTTAAAACATGATAAAGTAATTTTTTTTAATGTAACCCCCACAAGTGTGGGGCTTACCAGTTGCCACCCCCCGGAACTCCTGATCCCTCCTGCAGCCAGCCCGAGTCCTGATGCATGCTCCAGAGTCTCCTTCGGCCCTGCATGTGTTTGCTGCACAAGCAGGGCCGAGACAAAGACAACCCACCGGGTGCACTTGTGAATGAGCCGTCGAGGTCTCGTATGCACAGATCACGCATTTCAACGCTGCTTCCTATGGTGAAACGGAGGCTTCCCATGATCCCAGACCCCCAAGTAAGCTAATCGGGGTCCAGAGATACGAGGGAGGAGCCCCCAGAAGATTAAGGGGACACATAAATGTTTATTTTTGAAGTGCTCCCAAGTACCATAAATGAGCAGGCCCTAGCAGCTGAGGCTGCAGGGAAATGTAGTCCAGGCACAAAATGGAGCTTGCTTGTGCCTAGGGGGCCCCAGAAATAGGACTTCTGACAGCTGAATGGTTGTAACTACCACCACAAATGTGTAGTCACTAGAAAGGGCACAGAATGGGCTATCAAGCCCAGCACATGTTTAAATGCAACTTCAAGTGGTTTGGTTGCAAGAGACTCTCAAAGTAAAGACTGCCATAAACTGTTTTGCCAGCAGCTGTCTTAAAAGAGACCATGTGACCAGTTTCAACCAATCAGATCTCACAGAAGCCTTTGAGGACTGAGAAATGGCTTCTGGGAGAGGAGAGTGAGCAATGTGCTGGGCACCCTAGCAACAACCAATCAGGGGCCCAGTACCAGTATGGACAGCCCAATCATCCAATCAGAGGCTGCCAATTGTTCTAAGGGAGATAAAAGAATGCTGCAGCTCGAGGTTGTGCTCCTCGGGTGTTTTGAAGTGAGACACTGTTCTGTGACAGTTGGAGGAGAGCCCTCAAACCTGTCAGAGGGGCTCCTGGCTGATCTCCAGCTTTGTGAAATGATTTTCTGAAAAATAGGTTTTTCCAACCTTAAAGAAATGAATCAGCCTGACTGTTACAGTTTTGACAGGTTTTGTCAGCGGAAACCTGTCAAGTGAATTGAATCTAAGCAGATTCTGACCAGAAAGCTATAAAAACTGAATGTTTCCTGAAGGGATCACTTTGCCTTGGTGTCTCCTGGCCTTGAAGATCATCTTAACAATTGTTCTACTTGCTAGCAGAAGTATCCAGGTGACTTTTAATTCAATCTAAAGCTTGAGATTGTTTTCCCTTGGGAAATACCCAGCCTTGTTCACCCTTTGGCTGCTGCTACTGGCCAGCAGTGTGACTGCAGTGTTGAGTGAAGCCTGCAGAGGGACTAAAGCTACCTGTCACCTCCCCCGCATCCTGGGGACCATCAGAGAGAAGAAGATACAGGCCTGTTAAGTGAACACTGTTTACAAAGACCATCATGGTGAAGTTTGAAAAGGCTTGACAGGTGAAGACCAGCATCCTTTATCCCCTGTAACCCCATGTTGCGGTTTCTGCTCTCTGCATCCTGCTGCCTGCTGATGTGGTGCACCACCAACTATCACTAAAACCCCATGGCACTGAAAAAAAAAAGAACCAATACCAGCAAAGTCTCAGCTCCAGACTGTTTGTATCAGCCTAAGTGTTCAACAAACGTGAGTAAGCAGGGCTGCCCTGCAAATATTTATGGGAACTGTACAATTAGAATTGCAAGTTTTAGCTACAGTTACAGCATCTTATTTATTAAAGTTTAAGTGCACCAACACTAGCCAACCCGCAGCAACCACAGGCCTGCATCAGTCTGGGGTACCTCAGCATAGAACTAGGGGGTCTGGAACCAGACGGGAAGGTGTGTGTTATTGCTGCATGCTGGTGGGAGGTTGGGAAATTTGTTTCTTTCTTATATGCTCAACGTTTTAAATGTCTAGCTGTTTTACCTGCCGTTGCACTGATTTCTGCCAAAACAAATCAAAGCCAAACCTGTGTACCTCTCTGTTCCAGGTATCCCCTCCCTATTCATACTCTTCCCTGATAAAAAACTGTATTTATTATTTATTCTTTACCACTGTGCCTATGAGCATATTATTAGAAGTTCCTTAAAGTGCATGTTGGTTATTGAAGTGCAAGGTAAAGTGAATTTCTGTGTGTGGGATGTCATTTGGGATGGGAGGTGGGTAGGTACAGCATCCCAAGGGGTTGTAGCCAGTTTACCATTCTGGCACACAAAACCTTACTCTCGGTGGAGACACCACATTATTTATGCAATCTTTTGGAAACAAACTCCCAGACCATACCGTACAGAGCCCAGGCCTCTTAACCTTGACTGTGAACATAAGGCAGGGGTAGTAGACCTCAGTTAGACCACAGTGCTGGGGTTACACAACTTGGAGGCCCTGCTGGGATCTCCTGTTACCCCAAACGCACCCACATGGAGTTAATTGCCCAAGCAGCAGGTGGGACAATCTCCAAAGCTAAAATGATGGTTGACACAAAGGTGTACAAATATTTGCTGGACTGGTGTGATGGTAAGGGCACAGATTTCAAGAAAGCCCTATTAATTTTAGGAGTTCCCCCCGGGACTAGTAATGGACAAATTGAATAGGTATCTGCTAAAACAGATATAGGTCAGATTATAGTACGAGGGTGAGTGAGAGACCACTCCACCAAGATACTGACTGTCCTTGTCAAATGCAGAGAGACTGTAGATGTTGCTAAAGTGCCAGACCGTATGACCCATGAAAATTCCCACTCTGCCTGGGCTTTGGTGCACCATGCATGTAAGACACCCAAGCCCAATGTTCCCCCAAAAGCTGAAGGTTTTCAAGAGAAATTAAGTCTTTTGTAATTGGTGAAAGGGAAGTCCGCTGATAAGTTAGAAAAGTAATTGATGTGCTAGAAGAACATTTGCCTTGTGCTCCACTAGGCATGCCAAGCTATGTACTGCATGTTATGTATGATTGCTATAGAAGATTATGCATGTTTTCTGGGATCAAACCCACTCCAACAGGGGAGGACGACCTTGACACCTGGATGGACTATGCCACTCCATTGGTTCAAGACTGGCAGTGTCCAGAGGCAGAAAAGCATAAGAGAATAGGAAAAAGTGTCCGAGGATCTGCCCTCAATGTGATCTGTTCCTTAAAGTCCTGAAAACCCGACACCACTGTACAAGACTATTTGAATGCTCTCGATTGTGTGTTTGGAAGCACTGAGTCAGGTATAGATCTCATGTGGAAATACAAGGTAACCAAGCAGTGCAAAAGAGAGACATTATTTGACTTTCTAACTCATCTCAAGCAAGCATTGCAACAAGTTTTTCGAAAAGGAGGCGTGGCTTCCTCTGATCTAGACAAAGTGAGAATCGACCAAGTACTCAAAGAGACTTGATACTCAAGTTTGCTATTATTAAAACTGGGCTTGAAGGATCAAAAAGACAATACACCCACCTTCAGTGTCCTGATGAAGGAAGTGAGAGAGGTAGAAAATGAGACAGACTTTTGGGAATCCAATGCTGGAATAACCACAGTGTCCTCTCAGAGTGAAAGAGACTTAAGTAGTGATAGTCATGAACTCCATGAACTTTTTCAAGAGCTCAGAGAGTTGAGAGCCACTCCAGAAGTTACTGTAGCTTTAAGTCGATGCTGTGAAGTGTAGCAGAACCCCACGGACATGTCTCCTGACCACAACTTGTCTGTGCTGGGCACCACGGCCCAACTAGCTAATTCTTCTAATGTTTCTGATTTCCAGAGCCAGTTGCAGGAACTGGAAGCCATTGTGGATGGCCCAAATAAAAGGAAAACAGCATCTATGATGTATCAAAGGAAGGAAAATAGTAATGTAGGACCTCCTACAAGAAATGATGCATATCGACCTTTCAGAGGGAGACGAAATCGGACAAGTAACCCCCAGCCCTCTGCTGGATCAGTTCATTCACAACAAGTTCAAGAAGGCATCTTTTGTTACCAATGTGGTGAGGATGGCCACCTGAACAGACAGTGTCAGTCTCCAGAAGATTTACGAAAGGTCAATACCAGGTTGATTGAAGAGGGCTGAAAGCAAAAAAATTCCCCTGATAATGAAGCTAGACAAAATGTGAACCCATCAGTAGGCAAGTCATCTACAAGAACGTTTGGACTTCTGCAGACAGATGTTGATAGACTTATTGGTAATACCATGGGAGCTACTATTACTGTTGAAGGTGTGCAGACCAGAGCTGTCCTAGATAGTGGATTGCAGGTGACAGTAATTTTTAAAGAATGGTATGACCGGAACTTATCTCACATCCCCCTGATGCCGACTGATGAATTGAATATTTGGAGCCTAAGTGACAAAACCTACCTCTACTTGGGATACATCAGAGTGTGGATAGCTTTCCCATTACAGATCACTGGTGTCGAAGATCCTGCTGAGACACTTTCTCTTGTGTGTCCAGAATCTGGCCTGTACAATGGTATACCTGTGCTCATCGGAACAAATGCCCATATGTTCAGCTGACTGGCTCAACTGTGCCAAGAGGAGGCAGTCAAGAGAAGGGGCCAATCACTGAGTGTACATGCCATGATTAGACAAGCCTATCAGAAGCAGTCCAAGTCTGTCCAAGAGAACCAAGGCAATCCTGTGGGCATTGAGTGGAAGAAGGATGCTGAAGAAATTGTGATATCCCCAAATACTGAATGTGGCATGACTGGCATGGTTAGTTTCTGAGGAGAGGTCAAGAATAAACTGCTGATGCTAGATGCTCCAGAAGAGCATGGACTACCTAAAGGAGGGAGTACTTGTGAACTCCAGTGTCCTTCGAGTGTGACCACATGCCTATGCTCAATGAGTGACTGTCCATGTGAAGAACATCACAGACAGAGAGGTGACTATACGGTGAGGGTGCACCCTTGCTAGAATGTACTGTGCTGACACTACTGTGATACCATCTGCTGAAGATGAAGATCTTAGTACTGGACTAGATGCCAAGTTCTTTGATTTTGGAGACTCTCCAGTTCCTGAAGCCTGGAAAAGATGAATCAGCAAGAAACTGTCTGAGCACACTAAAGTTTTCTCACTCCATGAATGGGATGTGGGATGTGTGGATGGCAAAGAACACCAAATAAGATTGCATGATGCCCGACCATTCCAGGAAAGGTCACAAAGACTAGCCCCTGCAGATATCAATAACATGCAGCACCATCTTCAAAAACTGTTGGTTGCTGGAATTATTCAGGAATCCAGAAGTCCCTATGCCTCTCCCATTGTGGTCATCAGAAAGAAAAATGGATCTGTACAGATGTACATGGATTACCGCACCCTTAACAAGAGAACCACACTGGATCAGTGTACCATGCCAAGGATCCAAGATGCTTTAGATTGCTTAAATGTCAGTAAATGGTTCTCTGTACTAGATCTAAGAAGTAGGTACTCTCAGATACCCATGGCTCCTCAAGATCAAGAAAAGACCACATTCATTTGCCCACTGGGGTTCTTTGAATTCTTAAGAATTTCACAAGGGATCGCAAGTGCCCCAGCTACATTCCAAAGGCTCATGGAGAAGGCTGTTGGTAACATGAGTTTACTTCAGTGTTTGGAGTATTTGGATGATGTAATAATTTTTGACAGAACATTAGAAGGACATGATACTAGGCTTCTGAAGGTGCTAGATCATCTAGAAGAGTTTGGATTAAGGCTCTTGATTGATAAGTGTCAGTTCTTCCAGACCTGAGTTAAGTATGTTGGCCATATTGTGTCTGCAGATGGGATCCAGACTGACACAGTAAGGTGGAGGTGCTGATGACATGGCCCAAACCATCCACTCTGAAAGAGTTGCAGCGTTTCTTTGGGTTTTGTGGTTACTACAGAAGATTCATGAAGGACTATAGCAGAGTAGTCAGACCTTTGTTGAGCCTCACACAAGGCTATCCACCCAACGGAAAAGGAAAGAATCCACTGGTCAAGAGAAATGACCCCAGTTTTACTACAAACAGTCAGCACTATTTGGACCCGACGGACGGCCAAGTGCAACAAAGCTTTTAGAGACATTATTCATTGTTTGACGCATGCTTCTATCCTAGCGTATGCTGATCCAGAGAAACAGTATGTACTCCACATGGATGCAAGTTTCAGTGGGTTAGGTGCTGTACTCTACCAAAGTTTTCCTGAAGGGTTATGACCCATGACTTTCACCAGATGAAGCTTCAACAGTGCAGAGAAGAAGTACCCTGTTCACAAGCTAGAGTTCTTGGCATTAAAGTAGGTGATTGTGGACCAGTCCCACGAGTATCTCTATGGAGCAAAAATCACTGTCAAGACAGACAATAACCCCTTGACATATGTACAGACTACTGCAAGTTTGGACGTAGCTGGGTACCGACGGTTATCAGCTTTGTCTACTGTGATTACAGTGTTGAGTACTGACCAGGGTTGAACCATGTTGATGCAGATGCATTATCCAGAAAACCAACCACCTCTCAGAACAATGCAACTTGGGTCAAAATTCCTGAACAGACAGTGAAAACTCTTTGTAAGAAATGTGACACTGATGAGCAACACTCAGTAACTAACTCAAATCGACTAATCAACACCCTTGGTGCTTCAGCAGAATGTTTTCCCACAGCCTACTGCAACTGTGCTGCAATTCATATCAGCTCACTGCCATGGCTTACAAATCAAGACCTGCAACACGAGCAAAGGGCAGGTGCAATCATCAAAGACATTCTCTGTACTTTAGAAAATGGATGTGATTCAAGCCAAATCCCAACCAATTATCCAGATGCCAGACTGATGATGTGAGAATGGTCCAAATTGAAAATAATGAATAGACTGCTGTATTGAGAAATACAAGGTCCTCAAGGTTTCATGAAGTCACAATTTGTCTTACCCTCACAGTTTAAGCAGACTGTCTTACATACCTTACATGATGAAATGGGTCATCTTGGCAATGAACAAACACTGGACATAGCCAGATCACATTTCTATTGGCCTCTCATGGCAATTTATATAGAAAGGTATTGCAAGACCTGCAGTCGATGTGTGCAGAGGAAGGTGCAACCACAGAGGGATGCCTCTCTAGTGCACATATCCACAAGTGCTCCAATGGGGCTGGTGTGTATAGAATTTCTCAGTCTAGAACCTGACTCAAAGAATGTTGCAAATATCTTAGTGGTCATAAATCATTTTTCTCACTATGCACAAGCATATCCTACTAAAGACCAGAAGGCCTCTACAATGGTGAAAGTGCTAGTAGAAAAAAAGGTTTTTATTCATTATGGAGCTCCACAATGAATTCACTCTGACCAGGGCAGAGATTTTGAGAGCCACTTAATAAAAGAGTTACTGTCATTGTGGGGTATTCATAAGGCCAGAACAACTCCCTACCACCCTCAAGGTGATCCTCAACCAGAACAGTTCAATCAGACTCTCCTTGATATGTTGGGAACATTAGATCCAAAGGACAAATGCCAATGAAGCCAGTGAGTCAGTACCCTGGAATATGCATACAATTGTAACAGAAGTGATGCCACTGGGTTCTCACCCTACAGTCTTATGTTCGGTAGGGAAGCCAGATTACCTGTCGACCTGTGTTTTGGTATCTCGGCCAATGGGCCTAGGCCAGAGATGTATCTGCATTATGTTCAGAGACTGCAGGATCAACTTAATGCTGCATACAAGTTAGCCACAGAAACTGCTGCTAAGGGCAACAAACTCAATAAAGACAGACATGATAAGAAAGTTAAAGCACATGAACTGCGTCCCGGAGACCATGTTCTCCTATGAAATTTGGGCAACCCAGGCAAGCATAAGGTATCAGACAGATGGTCCAGTCTCCCGTATGTTGTTTTGGGGAAAATGCAAGAGATGCCAGTGTACAGAACTGAGCAAGAAGGAACTAAGAATAGACAGTGGACTGTCCACTGCAATCATTTACTTCCTATTGGGCAAATGTCAATCCCAAATAGTGTTGTAGCTGAACCTCCTGTAATCTAGTCTGCCCCACGCAAACGTCAGAACAAGAGTCTGGAGTAACTATCTGAACCCAAACCCAGTTCAATAGAGAAAGCTGCAGAACAAGACAATTCTGACTCAAATACTGAGATTGAAGTGTACTATCCTGCTCTAGAGCTGGCTCAAATGTTTCAAAGTGAAGACAATTTCATGGAACAAGCAACCTTGGGACCTGCAACAGAGCTACTGTAATCCCAACAAATGTTATCACTGAACTGTATGAAATTGAAACCACAAGTGAAGGGCCTACATCTGAAGTGGCAAGTAAGACAGGTGATGAAGAAGTCATTGAGTTTGTGTCAGACAACACAGAACGTGAAGAACCAGAGCAACCTATAGAAATCCCAGAGGAGGTACTGGAAACTTTTTCAACTCTGGATAGCTCATTGCTGATCGATGAGCTCAGGGGTGCCACCCCAGAAGCTGAAGAAGAAGAGATGGTGCCAGTGCAACACTATGCACGAAGCCACAAACCTATTCTAAAGCTCACATATGACACTCCAGGAGATCCAACTAATCTGCCAATGTTTGTGGTGCACAAAGGAATTTATGTGACACCCAGATCTTTACCCAGAATTGTCTTATGCCCTCCAGAAGTTAAATCCCCTAGGCGGGGTACAACTCCAACGGTTACCAAGGGAGGTTAACAAAGGTTAAGAAAGTAAAACATTTTTTGCAGTTGGGATGCTCATTTAAAACTGTCAATATTTAGAGCTCTAAAAAATGTTGATTTAAAGCTATAGCATTTAATGATGAAATTGAAAAAAGCCAGCTGGTACAAAAACGTTGAAGTTTAAATCTAAAGGCCTCTAATATTTTCTTTAATGTATGTCTGTCTGCTATTTAGATTAGGAACCCATTTTCTAGTCTAGACTGCTAGTGTACATAATAGATAGAGAGTATTCATCTAGATAGATTTGTAATGTAAATATGTTATAGAAATGGTTAATTGTGCCAGGACCTGGATAAGGGCTTGGTGGGGACACCAAGATTTTAAGGCACTGAAGAGTGTAACCCCCCCCAAAGTGTGGAGCTTACCAGTTGGTGCCCCACGGAACTCCCAATCCCTACTGCCACCAGCCAGAGTCCTGATGCATGCTCCAGAGTTTTCTACCAGCCCCCTGCATGTGTTTGTTGCTGAAAGCAGGGCCGGAGGAGCAAAAGATGTGACCCCACCAGGTGGCCATACTTGAGAATGTGAGCCAGCATGGTCATGCATGTGCAGATGTGCATTTCAAAGCACTGCTTCTGCAGCACAAACCGAGGTCCCCCCATGATCCCAGACCCCCAACTAAGCTAATCGGGGACCGGAGACACGAGGGAGGAGCCCCAGAAGATTAAGAGGACACATAAATGTTTATTTTTGAAGCATGCCCAAGCACCATAAATGAGCAGGCCCCAGCAGCTGAGGCTGCTGGTAAAGGTAATCCAGGCACAGAATGGAGCTTGCTTGTGCCTAGGGGGCCACAGAAACAGGAATCCAATGGCTGAATGGCTGTAACCATCCCCACAAATGTGTAGTTGCTAGAAAGGGCACAGAATGGGCTATCAAGCTCAATAAACATCTAAATGCAACTCCAAATGGTTTGACTGCAAGAGACTCTCAAAGTAAGGACTGCCATAAACTGTTTTGCCAGCAACCATCTTAAAAGAAACCTTGTGACCAGTTTCAACCAATCAGATCTTTCAGAAGCCTTTGAGAACTGAGAAATGGCTTCTGGGAGAGGAGAGTGAGCAATGCATTGGGCACCCTAGCAACAACCAATCAGGTGTCCAGTACAAGTATTGACAGCCCAATCATCCAATCAGAGGCTGCCAATTGTTCTGAGGGAGAAATAAGAATGCTGCAGCTTGAGGTTGTGCTCCTCAGGTGTTTTGAAGTGAAAGACTGTTCTGTGACAGTTGGAGGACAGCCATCAAGCCTGTCAGAGGGGCTCCTGGCTGATCTCCAGCCTTGTGAAGTGATTTTCTGAAGAAGAAGAAGAGGTTTTTCCAACCTTAAAGAAAATTATCTGCCTGCCTGTTGGAGCTTTGATAGGTTTTATCAGAGAAAACCTGTCAAGTGAATTGAATCTAAGCAGATTCTGACCAGAAAGCTATCCAGAACTGACTGTTTCCTGAGGGGATCACCTTGCCTTGGTGTTTCCTGGCCTTGAATATCATTTTAACAATTGTTCTGCTTGCCAGCAGAAGTATTCAGGTGACTTTTAATTCAATCTAAAGCTCGAGACTGTTTTCCCTTGGGGAATACCCAGCCTTGACCACCATTTGGCTGCTGCTACTGGCCAGCAGGGTGACTGCAGTATTGAGTGAAGCCTGCAGAGGGACTAAAGCTACCTGTCCCCCCCCGCATCCTGGGGACCATCAGAGAGAAGAAGATACAGGCCCGTCAAGTGAACACTGTTTACAAAGGCTGTCACGGTGAAGTTTGGAAAGGCTTGACAGGTGAAAACCAGCATCCTTCATCCATTGTAACCCAATGTTGCATTTTCTGCTCCCTGCATCCTGCTGTCTGCTGATGTGGTGCACCACCAACTATCACTAAAACCCCATGGCACTGAAAAAAAAAGAACCAATACCAGCAAAGTCTCAGTTCCAGCCTGTTGTATCAGCCTAAGTGTTCAACAAACGTGAGTAAGCAGGGCTGCCCTGCAAATACTTATGGGAACCGTACAATTAGAATTGCAAGTTTTAACTACAGTTACAGCATCTTATTTATTAAAGTTTAAGTGCACCAACACTAGCCAACCTGCGGCAACCACAGGCCTGCATCAGTCTGGGGTACCTCAGCATAGAACAATGGGGGCCTGGTACCAGACAGGAAGGTGTGTATTATTGCTGCATGCTGGTGGGAGGTTGAGAAATTGGTTTCTTTCTTTATATGTTCAATGTTTTGAATGTTTAACTGTTTTACCTGCTGTTGCATTGATTTCTGTTAAAACAAATCAAAGCCAAACCTGTGTACCTCCCTGTTCCAGGTATCCCCTCCTTATTCCTACTCTACCCTGATAAATAAATCTGTATTTATTATTTATTCTTTACCACTGTGTCTATAAGCATATTATTAGAGAGTTCCTTAAAGTGCATGTTGGTTATTGAAGTGCAAGGTAAAGTGAATTTCTGTGTGTGGGGTGTCGTTTGGGATGGGAGGTGGGTAGGTACAGCATCCCAAGGGATTGTACCCAATTTACCATTCTGGCCCACAAAACCTTACTCTGGGTGGAGGCACTACATTATTTTTGCAATCTTTTGGAAATGAACTCCCAGCCCATACCATACAGAGCCCAGGCCCCTTAACCTTGACTGTGAACATAAGGCAAGGGTAGTAGCCTTCAGTTGGACCATGGCGCTGGGGTTACATTTACATTACAAAATGTAATGGTCCTCATCTTTACAACTACAATTACAGCAGTTTTGATGAAGTGGCACACAACTATGCATATAAATATTCACAACTGCCCCATATGTGACACAAAATGTTCTCTCCATAATGGTTTAAACTTACAGCCAAAATGTATTTCTCCACTTGTTTTAAATCTTATAGCAATTTTGTGGCAAGCAAGAGGACTTTTTAAAATCTGGCACAATGCTTTTTACTCAGCTTAATTCCTCTGTTGCTATACAGTAAGCTTGCATTATTTCATTGGCCATTTCAAAGAAATTATTCAGAAAATATATTTTCCTCAAAGCCTTGTGAATTTTTTAACCTGTTTCATCAGTTTGCTGCAAAAGACAGCAACCAATTTATTTATGAACAGTCATGTAGAAAGCTGCTTTTCCAATCAGACATTAATGCTTACTCTTAATCTGTGTAAAGTGAAAATTTATTTTTAACAGCTATATTTAGCAGTGTTCCATTAAATTGATTTGAATATTAAAAGGGAGGTGTTCCCCTTTAAATTATAGATTATAAAGCTTACAATTTGTACAGTGCACCAGGCAACAGCAATGCTATGCTTCCTGATGAAGATCAGGATGATCGAAGTGCTGGGGTAGAGAGAGAGGCAGCACCTCATCAAGGTTACCAGAATATCTAAGCATTCTTTCTTTGCACAAACTCTGCACTAATTCCACAAAATATGGTATGTGCTATATCACACTATTATGGAAGCACATTAATGCATTATGCTGGAATCCATTCTCACTGTTTATAGTGGCCTAGCCACAATGCTCCAATTTAGGAGATTTTAGCTATAAGAGTCATAAAACTACTACATGTTGGACATCAGAGAAACCACAAATAAATAATTTATCTCCAAGAAACACAAACTTGTGTCAGTGCACATGATATTGAATCGATATTTTTTTAAATGGGTTACATGCTCAAGTTACAGTGATCCGACACGTGTGTTTGAGTGTGAGGGAAACCTGTTTTGGAGAAGTCTTGTTATTAAGAACATTAGCCAGCCCATTCCTCCGCAGAGCCTCCATTTGCATTTCAAGCTCACCACCGGCATCTGTTTGGGAGTGTCCAAGCAACAACAACCATCCGGACACTTAACTAAGTATAACTGAAGAGTAAGAGATCTGTTGCTGTAAGGCAATGTGCAGCTGGGCTGAATTAGTTGAGCAAGGCTGGTCTGGATAATATCATGATGAGAAAACCAGAACTATGCCATAAAGTCTAATGAATGCATTAATGGATGGCTTGTGCCCCTCAAAGAAAAAAACTAGTTTAAATGAAGTTATTAACACAGCCCACCTGTGCACAGGCTGTTTTGCTGTAGTGGGTTAGGTGGCCTTTTAACTCTAGACTTAACAGTTCCTTTCATGTGTACACCCGGGTGTATCACATAGTCTTAACTACTGATTTCTTCTGTCTTTTCCATTTCATTGCAGTTATATCACCCTCAGTCGTATACAGATAATACTTTCATCTTCAAGAGGAAAACATCATCTTAAATGATAGCAAAGGCATTATGGTAGCTAGTTAAGGATGTGTATGTGACCACATTTATGTTAGGCTACATATGCTTATGAAATACCTTGTGGGCTAGATTTTATAAACATTAGCACCAGATTTTTATGCATACAGCGGAGACCACCAGGATACAACACAATACTGCAGAATACTGCAGCAGAGTTATTGCAGGAAACAGGACAATTTCAATGGCAGCTAATCCTTTTGTCATGCAGTGTCCTGGGACATATCATTGCATCCTGGCAGGCTCCACTGTAATTACAGAGGGAGTTGGATCAAAAAGGGGTTTGGTTTTGATTTTGTAGCAAATGTTCTTAACTACTAATGTAAAATGCTTTGAGACCAGAGGCTCAATTTTAGAAGGTTGGGACTAGCATAAGGGGCTTGTGTTATGGAGAAATGGTACAAGGAACACCTTGTGCCAATCCTGATTTTTTTACACAGCCTGCGTCATGCAGGGGACCACCTGCACTAAGCAGGCTTGTTCTTTCCCTGCAATGGCCAAACTGGTGCACCATGGCAGAAGGGTGCTTGCACTGGGCGGGGCTGCAGGATCTCCTACATTTGGATTTTGCAAGCCCTCCCAAGGGATGCATAGACCCTGCAGTTAGACCAGCTTGGCACTGGTGTGGGGTGGAAGTTGAACCCTTGTGACTACCAAGAATGGCTCAAAGCAGCAACCACCATTCTGCCAAAAGGTGTGGGAATGGTGTTGCACCACTGCAGGTTCAGAACAGGTGCCCCTGCCACCTGGGGTTCTACCAGGCATTTCCCAGCTATCATGCCAGGCCGCAGTGGTGATACTTATGGTACACCATGCCATGCCCATGCCAGGGCACAGATGTCTCACCACAGCTCACAGCCATATGCTGCTCCCCCTGAAAATCCCAACAATATTCTCCCCCCCGGCCATCCCCATGGCCTTCTCACACTTCCCAGTGCTGGTGGTGTCCCTGTTAGGCATGACCTACTGTATGGCCTGCAGTGTCCTCTACCCCCCATCTCTCTCCTGCTGGACAACCCCCCCCCAAGCAGCTGCTGAAAGCTAACATGGCATGCAGCCTGCAGACCCTGGCACCAGTCACCATGATGCAGGGCCATCCCACAGCTTGCGGAAATGCCCTCCCATGCACCTTCTGTCTGGCATATGGGAGGAGGTGTACTGACCTGTGAGACTTTGGTGCTGGGACCCCACCAGTATTAAAATCAGGTGCAGGGTCCCCAGTGCACCAGTGATCAATGCAAGCTGCTGTTTGCCACAGCTTGCATCAATCTGTGGAGCCCTTTGAAAATTAAGCCCTAGATATTACAGGCATGAATAGTATCCTTCCAAAATGTCCTGCAGACTTTTTCACCATGCGCAGTGTTTGTGTCAGCCCACTCAGTAGTCCACCCAAGGTGGAGTAGTGAGTGAATCATCACAAATACTGCAGTAATGCTAAGGATGATTGATCCAAGTTCTAAAAGAGGATGTCAGTGATGCAACTGTGCAGGCCCAAACCTTTGATACAGGAGAAGCAAACAGAGTCCCTCTAAAGATATGATACCATAACATATCTGAAGACTAGAACCACTGTGATCCCTGAGGAAGTGGCCCTCAGGCCATGAAACATTTACCTTTCTGGGTCTTAGGTAGCTACACTATTCTGAAAATGATTAAAACTTTAAACAAATCTTACAGAGTACTGAGTCTCCCTCACTTGACATAGAACTGTTCGTACTAGCACCGCCAGAGGCAAGGCTTCTCCAAGTACCAATTTTTTTAATTTTTATAGTAAGGTCAGGAGAGCATTCAAGTCCCATCACCCCACCCCCCAGTAGACAAAACCTTGGATTACCAAGATTTAGTGAGTACAACATTTCAAAATTGATGCCTTTTCACCCCTTCCCTCAAAAAAAAACAATTATCCGAATGTTAATTCAGGTGGTAGGTATTGGTATTACTAAATCTATTTTGTTATTATTCAATAAAGGCATTATATAGAATGTATTTGCATGAATTTTCTGTTTAACTATATTTTATGCTAGTGCATTATTTCAAAATGTAGACTGATAGGCTGGGCATTGACATAACTTTGCTTATAAATACCTGCTCCTTTGAGGAATACTGTGGTGCTATACAGGTGTTTTCAGTAGACAATTTAAAACAGAACTGGAACAAACAGTGTAAACAAGAAATTAACTCTACAAAGCCTTTAAGGGCAGAATCAGCTTTTGCCTTTTCCAGCACTTACCAGTGTTCATTTTGGTGCAGTTTATTCAACATGGCATGTGCTCTAACCATGTCCATCTCTGGCACATTTGTCTGTTTTAGTGTATAGTGTTAATGCAAACCTTGTATAGTAGGTGGCATTTATAGGCTTAAACTTTGCTTTCTTTATGACTAAACATGAAGGAAGAAAAAGTTTCAACTCCTCTTTCTCAGGGGCTCTCTTCTGTTCAAACAAGAACAAACTTGGGTGTTTGACAATTAAACATAGTTTGAATTGGTTTAAACTAGTTAAATGGCTGAATTATTTAAATATTAAGATTTGAGCTGACTGTTTACCCTTGGAACCAGAAGAATACTATTACAAATAAAAGTAATAAACAGATTCAAATTAAGGGCACACAGATTTGAACTTTTTCTGGTTTAACCCACAATAGGTATCATAGGTTGATCCAGAGCATTCTAGTCAAATGTCCGTATTACTCACCATAAGTTAATTGAAGTACCCCTTAATTTTGTTATTAACACAGTGCCTGTCGAATTTGTTCTTAAACTCTGCCATACTTGTGCTTCCAACTGCTTCCTTGGGGAGTGAATTCCATAATGCGACTACTCTCTGGCTGTACCAAAAAGATATTTTTCTGGTATGACACATTCATTGTAAGACATGTGACCCCATATTGTGTATTTGTTCCTTCATTTCTTGATGTATGCAGTCCCACAAATCATTATTTGTTGAGGCCCCAGATAACACACACATGTCAACTCACAGTCTCCTATACTCAAGTGCGAACATTCCCAAATTTTCCAGTCTATCCTCATAATCAAGCCCCCTTAAATCCCAGATCATCCTAGCGGCTTTCCTCTGGACTCTCTCCAGTGCCTTGGTCTCTGTTTTAGTGCTAGGTGCCCAAAACTGGGCACAGTACTCCATGTGAGACCTAACCAGTGAGATATACTGGGAAACTATGACCTCTCTTTCTCTACCTGTAATTTGTCCGCTTACACTGGTCAATATTTTGTTTGCAATGTTGCAATGTTGGTAATTCCAAACTTTAAAGGGGTCGCTCAACTCTACCTGAAAGTGTTTTCCAGGATACAGAAAGACTTTCTTTGAATATAATATTCAGGCACAATTCAACTTATATTTCATGAATTTTCTACATTTATGTTCCCTAATTCTTTTTTTTTTTTTCATCTTTTACTAAGGACAGTTGCATGAGATCTTTATCTTTGCTATCTGCTTCTGTCCCACACAAGTCATAAGTCTTTGCGCATGACATCATGATCCGTTGCTGTTGAAATAATTGAGTTTTGACAAAAGGCTACAACTTCAGCAGTGGGGGGGGGGGGCAATAAAAAGAAGTCCAAGACATTTAGATCCTGCTTTCATGAAAATGTCCTCATTAATCATGAATGGGGTGATGTAAATACAAAACAATAATTAAATATAAGATAAAGATGAGCAGTATCTGAATATTACATTTTTAAAAATGTTCTATATATGGAAACAATACTTACCATGTTGTACAGCCAGTACTCCTGCCATAGTGTGACCCCATTGTAAGTGTCCAAAAACTGCTCCCATACTGCCAGGTCCTCCCTTATCCCTCTTGCAATGTCCACCCAGTGGTAGAGGAGCCATGCCTTGCCAGTTATTCTGGCCAACCTCTGGGTAAATACTCTCCCCAGGACCACTGCATGGCATGCAAAATTCGAATGGCCCAGTAACTGCTGAATTACTGACAACTGGACCCTCCTTCTGGCCCTGACAATGCGTAATAAACCTTTCAGCCTGTCGATCTTCCCTTTGGGTAGATGAAAAACTCCCACCTCCACATCTATCTCTATGCCCAAAAACTCCAACTTCCTACTTGGGCCTTCCATCTTATCTCTTGCCAGCGGTACTGCCAAGGTCCTACACACATCCTGGAAATCCTCCAACATCTTCCCCGTTCACTGCTCCCCCTCCACTACTAATAAAAAATCATCCAAGTAGTGCACAATGGTGCCGTGCCCCCACCTGTCTGCAAATACCCACTGCAACCACTTGCTGAAAGTTTTGAATGCCACACATGATATAGAGCAGTCCATGAGCATCGTTTTTTCAAAGAAATACTTCCCTTCAAACTGGAAGCTCAATGAATCCCACTCTTCCTCCCTCACTGGGAGCAACCTGAAGGTGGATTCGATGTCCGTCTCTGCCAACCATGCTCCCTCCACTGCTCTGATCAGCTCAATTGCTTGATCCAGTGTGGTGTAGCACACCACCCTGTCCTCCTCTGAGATCCCATCATTCACCGAGCCCCCATCAGGGTAGGATAAATGGGCACTGGGTCTAAACAGCACTGACAACAATAGCATCAACTTGGAGAGTGCTGTAAAAACAGCGCCAATTTTTTTTTTTACAGGGGGCCGTGCCCCACGCACCCCCCAACATGGGGGGCTCTGCCCCATGCACCCCCGGTCTTTAGGATTCTCACTCTGAGGCGGAGCGGATCCCGGGGCAAGTAAAAATTTGTGGGGCCATTACAGCTCCATGTAAAAGAAAAACCTATGTCCCAAGGTGTACTAAAATGGTTGGAGACCAGGATTAGAACCTTGGTCTCCACTGTTGCTTGCCAAGTTGCTCAATTCCCTAGCCCTCCACACCATGAGAGCAGCTCGGCCAGTGTCCTGGATTCTGGTGCCCTTGTGTTTTCTCAGCACCGCTGACAGTGACCAGGGGAGTGCTTACAGCAAGCACTGTAAATCCCTCTTTGCTGTCTATGTGAGTGCTTACCAGACTAGTGCCATATAATGTGGCACTATTCTGGTAGTGCTCACTTGATGGGGTACCAGATAAATGGTGTATCATCCTGTATTCCCCGTGCTGCTTCTTAGGTACCAGGCCCAGTGGAGATATCCACAACTTCAGCCATGGCGGGAAATTAAAAGGCCCCTCTACCCTCCCTGCTACGATTTCCTTGTCTATTTTCTGTTTTACTAAAACCTCCTTCCCTTTGGTGGACCCCAGACTCTTTGCTCTCGTTGCTACCCTTTGTCCCCTGTAGTGCAAACGAAACCCCCTCACAGACCCCTTCCTCAACCAGTCCTTTGCTGCCTTGTCCAGGTATCCCTCCATCCATTCCCTCAAAATGTCCACCTGTATGGGAGTACGGGCCCCTTGAAACCCCCTCCCCTTGCCCCTTCCCCCTTCAGCTACTTGCCTCCCCAAACCACCATCCCCATAGCCTCTTCCTCTCCCCGTTGCACCCCTCCTCCTCTTGCTCCCCAGGAGGTGCCACAAAATGGCTGCCATGAGAATGGCTGAAACCCCCACCCTGTCCCCCATGCTCCTGCATCTGGACACCAGGTGGGGCCCTCTGCATTTTGCATGGGTGTGTCAGAATTTGCAGTTCAGCCAGCTGCAGGTTGCTTTGTTGAACCCCCAGTATGTCTTTGCCACTGCCCCTCCAAACAGCTTCGTTCCCTCAACCACCCATGGACTCTTCTCTGTGAGCATCCACACCCACAGATCCACATGAGTTACATCCCACCTAATATCCCCATGTTCTGCCATCCACTGTTGAAAACGTTCATCGTAGACTAGCCACCCGTACCCCACTTTCACCTTGTATGCATCTGGAATCATGGCTGAATAAGTCAGGAGTGGGATAGCCAATTGTGACTGCTTTTGCAGCAATATGGTGCTAAAATTGATAAACCCTGCCAACCAATTGTCAAACGTCTTACCCTTAACACTCTTATCATCTGTCATTTTTCCCACCAATGTTAACGCCACTGCCATCTCCGATCTGCCTACTGACTCCCGTTCCACGTACTTCTTTGCCGCATCCTTGTCCGCCAGCACGAACATATCCACATACTCCCTCTTCCACATCTTTTCCTTAATTGCTTGCAGCACATGCTCTCCTAGCATCATCTCTGGAAACCCACCGACCTGCGCCCTGCATTTACCATCCACTACCCCTGCTCCCTGATCCCCTGCCTCATTTAACTCTATCCAAGCTTTTTCTATTTCTTCCGGCCCTTTTTCCCCTCTAACCACTTTCAAACATGCCAAATACTCCTTAAGGATACCATCCTGTTTCCCTTTACTTAAATCTACCTGCGCCCCCCCCCCTTCCTTACCACTCGTCACTGCCGGCTCCTCTCCTGTTGGATTCCTAGGTCTCTTCCCAGCTCTGCCCTTCTCACTGTCTTCCACCTCTTTCCTTTTCCCAGCCCCCTGGGCCTCTTCCACCTTGTGAGTCTTCTCAAGAATAGACTGCACCTGCTCCATCAGCATCGCCGCTTGCTTGGCCTGCTTCTCTGCCGCAGTCTCCTTCTTCCTTGGCACCATCTGCAAAACAAAACAGAACCCCTGTATTCGAGGATGACTGTGAACCATTATGATTCTTCTTTTTTATTTTTTTTTTAATTTCTGTTTATCCCCTCCTTCACCCTACCAGTCTCACATCCTTGGGAGATCCTCGGAGTCTACTCCTGCAAACCACTTTACCTTGATCTGGTGCTGGTCTCCCATGGAGCCACGGTTTACCCCCCAGGCAGGGACAAGGTGGGTACCCTACACCCCGATAATCAGCCTTTTGTCAGTCCCAGGCAGCCAGGCAGGTGGATGCAAATGAGGGCTAGCTCCCGGAACTCCATCTCCCCGGGGCTGGCAGGCATTTTCTCTTGTTTTTCAATGGGCATCACGAGTTCCTGATGTTTTGACATGAACGCTGATGTCCGCGACACCCTTCCCCTCTGACATAAGCCTCTGGTGCCCACTGAGTCCCAGACCTCAACCCAGGGCCAGCCAAGCACCAGAGGCACTGACATCATACTGCTCCCCCAGCCTCCACTAGGGGTCAGCAGATGCTGAGCCATTTCCCCACCCTCCCCCTGGAGAAGGCGAGCTGTCATGGGACGCTCCAGCCTTCTCCTTCTGGCTGGCCCTCCAGCAACCCAGGCTCATTCCCGAACCCGGGTCACTGGCATCACAGACGGAAATCCAACTGCTGCACTGGCGGGCTGTTTATTTATTTTTTTTTGCACCCCTGCCCTACTTGCTGCAGTCAGGGACTGCACCTGCCTGCCCCAGACTATGTTCTGGATGTTGCTCCATGCCCCCTCCCATCACCTTCTGTCCATGTTTTTTTTGCCTGTTGTGTTGCTAAACCTGTACCCTGTTGTTACCTCCTCAAACCAGCAGCTACAGCAACCACATGTGTGATCTGATGCTGTGCCATGGCAGCCACAGATATAGCCACCCAGATAGATTCAGGGAGGGAGGTAGAATCTGGGACACTGGCTACTCCTGCGTCGTATCACTCACTCTAACCCCTGCCATGAGGCCAGCTTCAAAACACTATCCCCTTTCTTGCACAGCAGGAAACTGTTACCTAAATCCCTTCCTAGCTCTGCCTGCCCCCCCCCAAACACTGGACTTAAAAGTATCCAACCATCAACGCACGTGCTGATGTAACCTCCCTGTTTCCCTGGGATTACTAGAATCCCACTTAGAACCAATGGCAGGCAGGGAAAGGCAGCTTTTGAGACACCAGTTAAATGGGTTTCACACTGTCTCACTCTGTCCTCAGTCTCAGTTGAGCTGGAGGGATGACATCACCATAGAATTCTCGCAGCAGGAATTAGCTGTAGAACATTGGGGAATTCAAGTCAGTCTTATAGAGTCTGCAGTGGAGTCATGTGAGAGGAGGAGGCGTGCTGCAGTTGGCAGCCCCTCAGAGCCTAGCTCTGATTTAGAGCTACATCATAAAGTGGGTTGTGTGTTCTCATCCTAGAGAGGAACACAGGAGAGACCAGAAGGAAGTGGTAGAGACAGTTCCAAGAGTTGTTCCAGTGCCCCACCCCTGGAGGGATGGGGGGAATTCCAGCATTTCAGGGGCAATCCCCTGGCCCTGCCTAGAAAGGGAAAAGCTGCCTGAAAGTGAAGATTGTACTGAGAGTACCAGACAATTTGTTGTTTCCTTTGAAAGAAGCCCTGGGGCACCTGCATTCCATGGTGAGTCTGCTCTGATATAGAGCCCATATTCACCAAGAGAGAGTTGTGTAAAATTATCTGCCTACTGTGGGGTCAGAAAAAGACTAGTCAAGTGCAGTGCTTTTAATTTGTCTATGGCTTGGAAGCATCTGAAACAGTGGAGGTCTAAGGAATGGACATAGCCACTTACAGAACTTTTTTAAGTCAGGACACCACCTGAATACAGAGTAGAATGTTAAATGTGATATACATTTTGAGATAGCATCTACAACCAGTAGTTTGAAGAAATGTGTTGTTCCAAATGAATGGCCGGGTATAGATTTGGGAGCATGTGGTGGGAGACCCCATCTGGAGTAACCAGGTTTAGCTCTATGGGTTCTGTTTGGGCACCTATAGCTTTCTCCCAGTCACTTGGCCAGTGTCTGCAGAAAGTACCCAGATGTGGGATTATGGATGATTTTCCCTATAGAGCTAGAAAGTGTTCATGGGTGGTTTAGGGAGGCACCATCAAACTCCATGCTATATGGAAAAGTGTCCAAGTACTGGCCAGGGTGTCATGTCAAGGAATCAAAGTAGAAGAGTAAACATTTGGGCCATGTGAGCCCAGAGTAGTTCAGAACCTGAGGGTTTTCGTGTAGTGAAGAAGATATGCTCTATCCTCTGTAAATCTGCATTACCAGTGAGTGTAGCCCTGTGGGGGTCCATCTTTGCTTTGTTATTCTCTGTGTTGATGTGAATAAAAGCCACACTTGAGAATCCCATTTCTGGTTTGGACATTTCAGTTATTGCTTCCTGTATCCAGAGTTACTTGGGCACCACTGCCAGAGGTACAAACCTAGCATAATGCTGAGCAAATGTTCTCTCCCCAAACCTAGAGTAACCTAGGAGGAGGGGGTTACAAAATGGAGGCACCACTGGGATTTGTTTTGATTTTAGGGAGAAAACAAGAAAGATTTGCTCGGATAATGGCTGTCATTTTGGCTATCTAGCAGTAGGTAGCCCAAAAAGTTGGAAGCATTGCCACCTAAATGTGCCGCTGTGTGCTGTTGTTCATGTGCTGCTAAAATTGTGCCACCAGTTTACCAAGGAGCAGTAAAGCCAGATTGAGTATGCCCCTTGCCCTGCATCAAAATTATAATGTTTGCCAGCTTTTAAAGTTCAGTTGTGACAAGAAAAAGTATGGAAAACTGTGGGAAACAGAGAGATTTGTGCCCTAGAGGTTTAAAGTGCTTGTTGTGTGGACTGGGGGAGTGACTGAGTAAAATGCCATGAAAAATGGTTAAAATGGTGCTCCCACCAAGGAGTCTCAGTGAAAAAAAAAAAGTGGTTTGCAGTTTAAATTTTGCCTGCTCGACGATCACCGTGGAGAAGAGCACGAGAAGAGAGAGGCTCATTTGCATGCCGTCGAGTTATTGGTGAGACTGCAATTGGCCCCACCCCGAAGCTAGCTCTAGAGTGACTGCACAGTGTTCGCGAGGGAGAGAGAGAGTAGTGTGCGAATTGGCTTGCCAGGAGGAGTGTCGAGGTGACTGAAAACATTGTAAAGTAATAAAATCAGACTTTTCTGTTTAAAATCAGGCTCAACCCACATTTTGATCATCTGGGAAGAAAGCATGGTGTTCGGAGGGACAATCGGCAGGACTGCCAGCCCGCTTTAATCCAGAGGCCTCCAAGACCGGCTGTAGGCTGAATTTTCCATCGCAATAGCAAGCTACTGATTAAGTGAGTACCAACCAGGGAAACAGCTCAAACTGTGTGTGATTTTAACTAAAGCCAGCTGGATCTGTGTGTAACAGTGCGATTGTTTTGCAAAGAAGGACTGTGTCAAGCTAATCAAGCTAAACAAAAATTCTGAGCATTAGACTGCGAGCATAATTGTGGGTTCAGCAACAGTATGATTTTCCAAGCAAAGTGAGAGACTGTGGGTTGTATGATAGATGCAACAAAATACAGGTAATCCTGTGCAATGAAATACTGTGGCTTTATGGACTTTAAGCAAGAACAGTGATTTAAAGTGAATGAAAAGTCCTGTAAAAAATCATATAAATGTACTGAGAGAGCAAACAGTGCAGTTTATACTGTTTGAATGAACTTTATCAGTAAAGCATGTAAATCGGATGCACAGTGGCTTGAGTCAGAAACAGAATGTTGATGCACCAGGAGTGTTGCTGCTGCCATGACAGGGTGGGGTAGTAAAGTAAACACAGTAGCAGGAGAGCCATTTTGTAAAAGTTTTCCAACAAAAAGTGAGCCTTGAGATAACAGTGAGCTTTTATTTTTCTCTGCAGTCATTGATTCGGGATCAGCCTGCTACCCGGATCATGCCAGAGCTATGATAGTAGAAGAAGTTAACAAGTTGAAAGACATTGAGAGCTGTTACTATGGGGGACATTTGCCTCCTCATGTGGCAATTCCTGGGTATCCAGTTAGAGTGTGCATAATGTGCTTAAAGGCTGAAGGGGAGTCTTTATGGTTCCTCACAGTTCTGGGTGCCTAGAGAGAGATATGGCCTAACCAAAGCACCCAAGATTCGTTTGGCTCCCACATATACAAAGCTTTAAGAATCTGCAGTTGGCAGCACACAGCACCAGGTGGAGCCTGTTGGGGGAAGCCCAGCAGAGTGTGGCACAAAGGAAGAGGGTATAGATCTACAGGCAGAGCAAAGTACTGATGTATCTGAGTCCAAGTCAGAGAAAGACAGTGTGGAGGGAGCATCAGCAGATCCATGGAGAGAGGGGCCAAGCCCTAGTCTCATCAGAGAAGATGAGATGAGAGAGACTATTGAATGGGAGGTGTCAACCTCTGCACCCAGTGAAGAGTGGACCATCTCAGGAGTGAGGATGACTGCTCACTCCAAGGCTCAGATCCTCAGTGAGGAAAAGGATGAGGGGGAACCTATGTGGCCTTGTGATGAAGGTGCTAGTCCACAGCCTTGGGCTCTTGCTTTGGAGAAGCAAAAAGAAGGAGAGATTGGTGACTCCACAGACCTGTCCCCACAAGGAGGAGTCAGAGATGCATTTTACATAGCTTTGAGTATGCGTCACTGGCAGAACCAGGACTGGCCACCCCCAAGCCAAGCCAAAGGTCTAAAGTTGACCAAGTGTAGTAAAGAGGAAAGACTGGTTCATAGGAAAGTGAATGAGATCTATGGGATATCCTTTCCTACCTTTCCTCAGAGAGTCTGGGAGGAGATTGAGAGAAACAGGAAATCCTGGATAGTGGAAGAGGCAACAAAACATGTGCATCCAGGTGCAATTTGGTATGTTCGAGACAGAGTGTTCAAAGAAAAATTCAAACAATGGAAAGTGGGCAGGACACTATTCATAGACACTGTTTGGCTTATGGATGGAGAGGGCCATGGAACCTTCTACAATGTGAATTATGAGCGCCCAGATAGGGTAATAATTCTTGCACCTGACCCATTGTGTTACTTTCCTTAATGCAATCAACTTCCTGCAAATGTGCCCATGTCTACCAAGTGGAGAGCACAGCAGTGGTAGCCAGTGCTGCCTTCCAGCCATTGCTGTATCTATGTTGTTCCGCCAGACTGGTATTCCAGGATCCAGGTGCCCCAGATTTGTCAGCCTTGCAGTGTGCCTTCCAGATTCCATCGACTGGCCTTCCAGATTCCATCACCTGGCCTTCCAGATGACTTTATATCCAAAGAGGACATGAGCCCAGCTGTATCCTGATTCATTGCCTGGGATTTCAGATTACTTCAGACCAGCTGTCCTTTCCTGTTTCAAGGTTCCATCTCCTAGATGACATCAACCCAGCAGTTTCCAGACATGCTATCCTGTTGTTTTCTGGAAGATGTCTACCCAGCTGTATCCGAAAAATGCTGTCAGGGAGAGTTTTCACCTGGAGATCCAGGTGCCATATCATTTTCATTCTTCAAGGGACTGGTAAATCCAGACTTTTCTATCTTAACGACCTTGCAGTACACACCCTACATCTAACAGAGTTCAGATTATTTGAACCGCCCTCAAAGACTCTCCCCTTCAGGACTACAGTCCTACTAGAACTGTGCTTCACGGGGCTCCAGCCCAGGAGAGACTCTTTCTTGGACTTGCCTTCGGGCACTGTTGTCACTAGATGGACATTTAGGGCATTCCATCCCCCAAAAATGTGTATTGTAAATAACATTAATGTTTTTCTACTGTTTCTACTGTTTTTTCTACTTTTCTAAAAAATATTTTTAGGGTTCTCCAGTGTTTGATGGTAGGGGTTAGATAGTTACTGTGTTTGCAGATTAGGTGTTGTTTTTGTCTTTTCTCTTGCAGGTGATCCAGATGAAGACAAGAAGAGAAGACAAGAAGAGGAGTTAGGGACTCCTCGGAGTTCCTCAAGTGCTTTAAAGTAGTTGTGTTTAAAGTGTGGTGCTGTTGTTAACTGTGTTAACTTTTTCTTCCACAGGTACGGTTGTGGGGGAGTGTGGGAGTAATGCTTAAGATGTAGTGTTAGCTCCCTTGTGTTTTGGTTGCAGGTGTCCAGTGATGAAGGGAGGTTCCCCTGTGTTTTTGGGTAGTTTGAGTTCTGGTCAGATAGGTTTTCCCTAGAGGGCTGGGGGACAGACAGGCTGTGTTCCTGACTGGCCTGAGGGGCCACAGTACTGATATATTAGGGCTATGCTCTGGACAATTCTTCCAGAGCCACTAGGTAACCATAGCAAGATCATAGAGTAGAATCTGATGCATCGGCCGATGGCCTCTGGGCCCTTAATGTTGCCTGCCTGTGCCTGGCACATGGTAGGAGAGGGCCTGATCACCCCTCTCCATAGGTAGCACATAGGGTAGGAAGGCCTGGGCTGGGTAAGTAATGACTGCGGACAATCATTTTCCTGGCCGAGGGTGGGTGTAACCCCCTTGTTCCCCGGGGTTACTAGAATCCCACTTAGAACCAGAGGCAGGCAGGCAGGGAAAGGCAGCTTGTGAGACACCAGTTAAATGGGTTTCACACTGTCTCACTCTGTCCTCAGTCTCAGCTGAGCTGGAGGGATGACATCACCTTAGAATTCTCACAGCAGCATAAGCCACATTGGAATGCTCACAGCAGGGGTTAGCAGTACAACATCGGGGAATTCAAGTCAGTCTTAAGGAGTCTGCAGTGGAGTCTTGTGAGAGGAGAAGGTGTGCTGCAGTTGGCAGCCCCTCAGAGCCTAGCTCTGATTTAGAGCTACATCAGAAAGTGGGTTGTGTGTTCTCACCCTAGAGAGGAACACAGAAGAGACCAGAAGAAAGTAGTAGAGACCGTTCCAAGTGTTGTTCCAGTGCCCCATCCCCGGAGAGATGGAGGGAAATTCCAGCATTTCTGGGGCAATCACCTGGCCCTGCCTGAAAGGAAAAAGCAGTCTGAAAGTGAAGATTGTACTGAGAGTACCAGAGAATTTGTTGTTTCCTTTGAAAGAAGCCCTGGGGCACCTGCATACAACGGTGACTCTGTTCTGATATAAAGCCCATGTTCACCAAGAGAGACTTGTGTAAAAGTATCTGCCTACTGTGGGGTCAGGAGAAGACTAGCCAGGTACAGTGCTTTTAATTTGTGTATGGCTTGGAAGCATCTGGAACAGTGGGGGTCTAAGGAATCGACATAGCCACTTACAGAACTTTTTAAAATCAGGATACCACTTGAATACAGTGCAGAATGTTAAATGTGATAAACATTTCGAGATAGCATCTACAACCAGTAGTTCGAAGAAAGGTGTTGTTCCAAATGAATGGCTGAGTATAGATTTGGGAGCAAGAGGTGGGAGACCCCCATCTGGAGTAACCAGGTTTACCTCTATGGGTTCTGTTTGGGCACCTATAGCTTTCTCCCAGGCACTTGACCAGTGTCTGCAGAAAGTACCCAGACGTGAGATTATGGATGATTTTCCCTTTAGAGCTAGAAAGTGCTCATGGGTGGTTTAGGGAGCCACCATCAAACTCCATGCTATATGGAAAAGTGTCCAAGTACTAGCCAGGTTGCCATGTCAAGGAATCAAAGTAGAAGAGTACCAGTTTGGGCTGTGTGAGCCCAGAGTAGTTCAGAACCTGAGGGTTTTCATGTAGTGAAGAAAATATGCTCTGTCCTTTGTAAATCTGCATTACCAGTGAGTGTAGCCCTGTGGGGGTCCATCTTTGCTTTGTTATTCTCTGTGTTGATGTGAATAAAAGCCACACTCTAGAATCCCATTCCTGGCTTGGACATTTCAGTTATTGCTTCCTATGTCCAGAGTTACTTGGGCACCACTGCCAAAGGTACAAATCTAGCATAATGCGGAGTAAATGTTTTCTCCCCGAACCTAGGGGTTACACTTGCTTTAGCTCAAGGATCTTTGCCGGGGGGGAGGCTTCCTTAATTTTGCTTGTTTCTCTGAGGGGGCTTCATTCAATTATGTTGGTTTCATCTTATTTTATAATTAATATTCCCTGAACAGGTATTGAACCCTGCACCCTCTACATCAGCAGCTGGCCCCAGTCACTGAGCCACTTCTTCTGCATGTTCCCCCATTTTGCAGCTGCCACACCAACTGCCCTCCCCATGGCCCTCCCTTCCCAAATCTTCCCCTCACCTCCTGTCAGCACAGTTCGCATGGCCGCTACCATGGGCTAAGATGGTGGTGGCCACCTCAACTCTAAAATGGTGGTGTGCCTCATGGCTCTAACTCTAGCATGTTTGCCCCCATGCACCAAACCAGGCCATCCCCTGAGTGCTGCACACCTCCACCCATCCCCAGCAATTGCTGGAAGCCCCCCAGGCCACCAACAATCAATTTTCTGTTTCATTATTTTATTTTATTTTATTTTTTTTTTTTTTTGACCGCAGCACTCAAGCCGTGATGAGAGTAACCCTGACTGGACCAATCCATGGCACCTCTGCTCCTCACTCCGCACCACTGTCACCAGCTGTGGACATGACCATCAACTTCCCCATTTTATTGTTATTTTCCTTTTTTTCATTTTTTCTTACTTTACCACAGTGCTTGAGCTGCAGCGAGAGCAAATCCCGCCCAACAGTGCATGGTGCAGCTCTATTCTGTCACAGTGGACTACACACTAAACCCAGGGAACACTCCCCCTCCAACCCACATCCTCCCACTGCTGTTCCTCCCTCCCCCCAGATGGCAAACCTCTTCAGGCCTGGGGCCATGTGCTGGCCCACCCCACCTCAAAGCCTGAAAACAAATTTTGCACCAGAAAAATGGAGGGCGGGACAATCTCAATCTCCCATTCACCCGTCTGCCTCCCAACCCCGTCCCCTGAGCTCATCGCCGCAGTGATCCTCCTGCCAGAGCTCCCCATCCTCAGATCAAGCAACCAGTCCCAACTCCGCAAAAAACCTGCAGCCTGCCTCATGGTGACCCATTCTCCTGCTGGCTGACTGCAGTTCGCTTCGTGCACTTCCCACAACGACCAGCCAGGAGATGCTGCATGCACTGCTTGCCAAACCCAATCCTCATGGTGGACCAATTCTCCTAACAACCAACAGCAGCTCACATCATGCAATTCACCTACAGCCAGCAAGGAGAAGCTGCGTGCACTGCTTGTCCACACTAGGAACCTCCCTGGCCACAATCCACCCACAACCACCAACCAATATGACACAGTGCTGAAGCACGGGAGGTTACACAAACTGAACCATATGTACCTGAACCATAAAACTATTTATAACTGGTGGCCCCCCCACTGTAAAGCAAAACCCCTCAGAGCTGGACAACTGCGACCTCCCCCCGCCCTGCAGATGGCACCAGGCAAGCACAAATCAAGCACATGATCTATCATATTGTACATTTTAAATACAAAACCTGTCCTCTTTTCTCCTGCCTCCCCCTCAGTGCTCCCACCTTACCTTTTCCCACCCCACTTATCCTCTACAGTTGCCAGTCAATGAGCTGAGCCTCTTCAAGAATGCCAAGATTTTCAGCAGAAAGTGGCTGGCAGCTGCTGAACTACTCTTTTTACTCCTTCCCCCCGGTGGCCATACCTCCCTGCTGTTCCACCCAATGGGTAACATTCCCTGGCCTTGACAGGTGCCCTGACACCACGTCTCCTTGCTCTTCCCTGCCCTCTATATCCTCTCTCTATCCCCTCCACCTAAGCCCCCATTTTAGCCTTCTAGGTTGCCTGTCCCTTGACAATAAGGGTCACCATGGCTTGGCAACCCCCATATCAAACAAACCATTTCTTTATAATAAAATTCTAAAAATAGGCTAAAACACAATTACAGACATTATTCAGTGAGTCAGATACTGTGTAGTTGGTCCCAATTTATCTAGGTGACTGATTTAAGTTTCAAGTTTAAATTTATTCATATTCAGCAGAATATGACATTACATGTGTGACATTTAAAAAACAGGACTCACATTTAAAACATTCATGGAAACTGTACTGTAATCTCTATACATATTCCATACATAAAGACTGATAATATAATTATGACCACTAAAAAAAATCCACATACATCTTGTAATAAATTTAATAAAGGGCATTACAATTACGTTATTTCATAACTGCAGATGTTACATACTGTATGCACACCACAACATAAGAAAGATACCCAAGAGCATATATGTAGTATGTTTAAGTAATATGAACAATCGTGTGAAATGGGCAAACAACCCCAAACAATGAACATTTTGGGTCTGGTTAACTACACCCCGACTCATGAGAAAAGTCTGTAGTCTCCAATCCCAAACCAGGACTTATGGTTCTGATACCTTAAAAGGACAGTGTATATATGCTCATTATTCTTAAAAACCCACACATATGAAGAGATACCCAGGCATTACAATACAGTTTATCAATTATTCATACTTTTCCCTATCAGAATGACTCATAAAAAAAAGTATCATATTTCCTTCTAAGTACAGCATCAACTGATGTCAAAAAGGCTAAAACACCCTTCATCACCACCTCTACCAGTGTGCCTAGTAGATCATTTATTTTATTCTTTGGTAACCGGGTAAGGCTCATGAGGCACAAGTGTCTGTTTTCAGGGGCAACCTGGGAGCACTGGGCGACTAAGTGACTTGCTCAGAGTCACACAGTATGCAAGTGGAGGTTGTGAGAATCAAACTCAGATCTGGTCTGCTAGATGTACCAAGCTTATTCACACCTCGTTACCCTAACCGCTAGGCTACACTGCCAGCCCTATTCAGGTCTGTGTTTTCCTGCAGACATAAACCTAAATGTTTTCTCCTAGCATCCTTAAATTTCCAGAAATTGGACATTACCAGCTCAAGTGTTTCTGTTGCCCCGTAACCACAAACACAGTTTAGATTTCTTTTCTCCCTTCTTTCATTGTTATTTGAATAGCTATCCATTAATCTCTTTGCAGTATATAGTTCTAACCTGTATGTTGTATGTTGTAAGTAACTTTCTAGCATTGCTCTCTTTTAAATATATTAAATATGACTTTATCATATACTCATCTATGTTATTTACATACCACAGGCTAATTCTCTATTATTTAAATTTCATCAAGTCATAGTTAATTTTTATGTTGCCTTGCATGTGCGCAAGCAACATCTTGCAGTAGTAGCACAGTGAGAGGAGTGTCAGTGTTGGTGAATGTAGGGCACGCATTAGTAGGTGCATCCCTCATGTCCCAATTAGCCAGCATGTTAGCGCTGATGCAAAAATTATGTAAAGTGCCACCAATTGGAAAGAAATCTGCCACTGCAGCCAGAGGTAGGCTCGTCATGCAGCAGCAGAGATGACATGCCTCTCGTACATGCCTTTCCTGGTGAAACATTTCAACAAATATGGCGGTGGCACACAATCCCCAAACAAAACCGACCTCAGGGGTGCAATCCCCATGTCGACATGTCCCCCACCCCCCCACATTGTGTGGCACACTGGGAGCCCAACCCAGTGTGCCACCGATCACACAAAGCTGACTGTGTCGGCATGTTCTTCCCCCACCTCCTTGTGTGACACACTGGGAGCCCACTCCAGTGTGCCCAACAAAGCATCTTGTGACATCAGTTTATTTTTTTACCTGAAAAAAAGAAAATGGTCCCTCATTGTTCGCGGCACCCCCTCCCCAACCCACACCCATCCTCTGCTCCCCACACACCCCCTCACCCCATACTTACCCCTTGAGGTCTAGCGCTGTGATCTTCGGTCGAGCAGGAACATGTATGGCTCTTCAAAGTCGAAATGCAAAATGAAGAAATGCCAATAAGCTGTATAATGGCATCAATGGGGAGTGTCAACTTAGGTTGATATCTCAACCATTATTTTGAATGTTGGCTCCTAATTTTTAATATGGGGTTCTTGGGACCCCACCTCATGAACACATGCACTGTCATCTAATTATTCGGTCCCGAAAGGTGATTTTGAGGTCACTGCACGGAATCACCTTTCAGGACTGATTAACGAAATGACAGTGCCACTGTTCATAAGGCTGGATCCCAAAAAGCCTATGTTGCAAATCTGATTACAAAATTCCAAAAAATGACTGTGTTACGAGCGTGCATTGTGCAGTTTCCACGCATGCTCGGAACTTCAAAAATTTTTAATATTTTCACTACAGATTTCCAACATTGCCATTTTTTCACACCTCCTTATAAACAGTATAGCTGTCATTTTTCACATCCTGCCCAAAATGTGTTTTTGCACATCTGGCACACAATGGTGTAGTCACTGTGAGAAATCAACTTTTGGTATGGATTACCAAACTCACAGTGCCACTGTTCATGAGTGGAGGTCCCAAAATGCAAATGTTGAAAATCTGGTAAACAAAAATCCAAAAATAATTGTGTTACAGGAGTGCATTGCACAGTTTCTACGCACGCTCGTGATTTCACCAATTTTTCATATTTTCACTACAGATTTTCATCATTGCCATTTTTTACACCTCCTCATGAACAGTACAGCTGTCATTTTTCACATCCTGCCTGAACTGTGTTTTTGCACCTGTGGCCCCAAATGGTGCAGTCGCTGTGCAAAATCACCTTTTGGCTAACGAACTGATAGTGCAACTGTTCATGAGATGGGGTCACAAAAAGCCCATGTTGAAAATTTTGAGTAAAAATACCAACAAATGCCCAGGCTGTTAGGGTTTCCAACCATAATGCCCCACCCTGTAAAGACTGACAGGTGTCAGGGGTGTGACTTGAGATTGTCGGTTATAATGGTCACATCATTCCACCCCCACCCCCACCCTGCAGCCAATGACAGGCATCGAGGTATGCCTTGGACTCTTTGGCTCCAAAGTTCACCCTATTCTCCTATACTGCACCCATCTCAGAATATTTCCTTATGGAATGAGGTGAGCATAAGCCCCAAAGACCCCAAGGCACACTGTGACACTTGTTGATGTCTACAGGGTAGGGTGAGGTGAAATGGCATGAATGTTATGGCCAATGACCCAAAGGCACACCCCAATGCCTGTCAGTCTCTGCAGGGTGGGGGTGGGGTTGACGTCAGTTCAATACTTCACTGCCATTCCTATTGTGCATCTCTCTAACTCCTGTACTACCAATGCCAATGCCAGCAAGACAACATTCAGCATTGGCAAATGCTTGTTCTTTCAGGTAGGGAATAAAACCATCCCCACTCTGTACCCCTCAAATATAATCTACCCAGAGATGCTCACAATGGAGTGTAATTAGTTTGTTCTTAATATATTCCAACCATGGGGAGCTTAACTCTCCTGATCCTGTCAGTTTTCTCTAGTAGAGCTAGTCTGGATTACCTTTCATTTCCTTGATGAATGCATCTTACCCAATACCCTAATATTGTCCTTGCCACTAGGGCCTATAACGTCATCCTGACAATCTCTGTTCTTGTAAATGTTTGCTGGGATGGACTTTTTATTTCATAATAAGGACCTGTACAGAGCTGTAAATACTTGCTCCAATTTTTCTACCTTTCCTAGTCCCCATATTTAAGTCATATATAATGTGACATTGCTCATATTAATCTCTGTAACTTCTAAGGATGGATACAGAGAGAAACCTTACTGATTTAAAAATTTGGCACTTGCTTTGTGCTGATGAACAGTTCATAAAGTCCTTAATGAGAGAGGTGAGCACTGGGGTGGTGGTGTTTCTCTTCAATGATTGAATTCCAAAATAACCAGAAAAAAGAGCACTGAACACTTGCAGAAGAATAACTAAAGGCAGAAACATTTTAATTTGCTGAACTTTTAGTTTATTGCATAGTCATTTCCATGGATAACTCACATACAAGAAGATGGCAGGTGCCTCCGCACCACCAGGCTTAAATTTCACCCCACCATTAGGGGCTTCATCTCTCTCTCTGATGAAGCACCAACTGGTGGAGTGAAACTTAAGCCAGGTGGTGTGGAGGCACTTGCCATCTTCTTGTATGTGAGTTATCCATGGAAATGGCTGTGCAATAAACTAAAAGTTCAGCGAACCAAAACGTTTCTGCTTTTAGGTCTTCTGCAAGTGGTTAGTGCTTTTGTTTCTGGTTATTCTGCTGGGGAGTCAATATGACATAGTGGTTAGAGCACTGAGCAACAAACCTGGAGGCCTGGGTTCGAATCCCATCAGTTCCCACTCAAATACTGTGTGACCCTGAGCAAGTCACTTAACTCTACGATCGGAGAAAATCTCATTGCACTAGGCTAATGGAGAAGTTTTAGTCCCAGTCGCTGCCACCCTACCTAACCTTTTTGTGTTAGGAAAACAGATAAGCAATTGAGTGTTCCTCAAGTTAAATTTTATCGTAGTTTTCAAAATCTGGATAATACATCTTTTATGGTTGAATTGGAATCAAAAAAACGGAATAGACTTTGATCCCTGATATAGATAGTGCTTGGTCATATTTTTGCTATGAATTTATGTCTGTATGTGACATTTTTGCACCTATTCAAAGTAGGAAAGTTAAACAGAAAAATTCCCTTTGTTATACTGCAAAGTTAAGAATTTACCATAAGAAAAAGGACGCTGCATGGAGGTTTACAAAGTAAAAAAAATGAGAGAGTGCTTTGGGAAAAATATCAAGCATCACGTAATCTGTATATTACACAAATAAGGAAAGCAAAATCAGATTTTTATTTAACTGGAATGGCAGCTGAACAGTTTAAAAAACCTAGGGATTTTTGGAATATGGTTAAAAAGTTACAAGGAAATAAGATCTCAGAGCTGCCAAATGTTTTTATGGTAGAAAATGGCCCATTGAAACTTTCAGATGGGGCAGCTGCTGTATTAAATAAACTGTTTGTTGATGTAGGGCTCTCCCAGATTAATGTATGTCCCCCTCTTGGTACAATTCAGCAAGAGAAAAACCAAGAAAAGAGAGCTGAAAATGGACCATTGTTCTGCTTTCAAAATATCATTCCATGTCAAGTTTATCGGGAATTGCTGAAATTAAATATAAATAAGGCCCAAGGTCCAGATGGGATTCCATCTTTTTTGCTTAAAATCACTGCCCCAGTGATAGCCCCAATACTGGCTGACATTTTTAATCTTTCATTAAAAACTGGTGCCTATTCATTAGCCTGGAAACAGGCAGAAGTGATACCAGTGTTTAAGGGAGGCCAGAAAAATGATATGCGAAATTATAGACCAATATCATTGCTTTCTGTCACTTCTAAAGTGTTTGAAAAAATTGTGTTTCTCAATTAAATAGTTATCTTGAAAAAAATATATAATAAATATCAATCAGGTTTTAGGGCACAACATAGTACCACTACTACACTTGTTAAGGTTGTGTCGGACATCCAGGTGGCCATGGATAGGGGCCTCCTGGTTGGAGCCATATTTATTGATTTGTCGAAGGCTTTCAACACTCTGGGCCATCAGGTGTTGATGGAAAAACTGAGATCTGTTGGCCTCAACCAGGGAGCCCTGGATTGGTTCCATGGCTACCTGGATGGCAGACAACAAAGGGTTAGGATAGGCAGTAATTTTATATCCAGTTATTTAAATATTAAATATGGTGTACCTCAGGGGTCAGTGCTAGGACCCATCCTATTCAATATATATACAAATGGAGTCAGACATCTGATGAATGAGGTCCGGCATCATTTGTATGCAGATGACACAATATTGTATCTTGAAGGGAAATCTGTGGGAAATATACAGGAAAAATTACAGAAATATTTCAGTATATTACAAACATATTTTTCAGAACATGGTTTGGTTTTAAATCCACAAAAGTCACAGGTAATGTTGTTTTCAAATAAAAAAGTATCTATGGATTTGGACATTGAGACATTGGATGGGTGTAGCCTGGCCTCTGTGGACTGCTATAAATACTTGGGAGTCTGGTTGGACTCCCATTGTAGCTGGGATTTTCATATTGATAACTTGATACAAAAACTGAGTAAAAAGTTGGGGGCACTGTATAAACATAGAAATTGTCTTTCATTCAATGCTAGGTTAAAGATTGTGAATTTGATGATAACTCCACATGTTGATTATGGTGAGGTCGTATATAAAGGGGCAGCCAGGGGCAGTTTGGGAAAGCTTGATGTTATCTATAATAGATATGCGTGTTTTGTTTTGGACGCACCTTGGAAAACACATCATTGCACCCTTTACAGGAACTTAAATTGGATATCATTGACAGAATGGTGAAATATGCATGTGCCATGGTTAATCTATCGTTGTTATTTTAAAAAAGCAGCAGGATATTTAGTGGAGTTCCTGGAGGAGTGGAATGTTAAGGAAGGGCTGAGATCTGCAGGGGAAATAAAATTTAGGGTACCATTTATGAGAACAGTGAGGGGCCAACATTGTTATGTATATGAGGGTCCGAAATTGTGGAACTTATTGCCAGGACATCTGAGGTTATGTAGGAATAAAATATCTTGGAATGTAATAAGATCGTGGCTTGTACAGGAAGCAATGTCCTTAAAAACTTGTTGTACTTGAGATATTTGCATATATGGTATATTGTTGTAATTTTTATTTTTTCTTTCGTTGTCCATGTATGTACTGTGTTGCATGTATGTATAATGTATGTATTGTATTTTCTTAAAATGAAACTGATGTCTTTTGTACAGTAGGACCCCATTATAAATTAGCTGATGCTAAATTGGGTTTTATCCTGTTTCTGATATCAGAAATAAACTTTTTTTACTACTACTACTACTAACCTCAGTCCTAACAGCTACCCCCACTCCAGCTTACCAAATCAGAAACTTTGACTCTCACTTCTTGGCTCTCCTCACATGACTACCATGGCAGGTCAGCCAGCCTTTAGATTTCGCATGCCTAGACTGTGGAACTCCCTTCCCACAGATGATCAACATCCCCCCCCCAATCAGCACCTTAACTCCCTTCTCAAAACCAATTTTACCTCTGCTTGTGCATGTGATTAGAATCTGCTATAACACTAGCCGTAATTCTCATGTTGATGATTTTACATGCACTGCACTGCACTGCACTGCACTCTGTGTCTGCTCTAGTCTCTTGTACAACAACTACTTACCACAGTATTGCTTACCTTCCCCTAGCAGTTGCAGGGTTGCTGTTACTTACTCATTGCCTTATAACATATGGGTTATGTACATGCTCTATATCCTCTGTAACCTTCTCGTAAACTTTGTTGTATTGTGTACTCTCTGTAACTATGTATTTCTCTTATTGTCCCTGTCCCCCAGGATGCATCTGGAATTGAGCAGTACTCTGCTCAGTATGCCTTCCTGGTAAAACATTTAAATAAATAAATACATAAATAAAACTTCCTTGTGCTCCAAGGTTGCACCTGGAAATAACAGTGTGCCTTTCCTGGTTAAACAATTTTCCCTTTCCCTTATTTTGGAACAGTTCATAAATTAAGTTAAAGAACTGTTGGAGGACTTTAATAGATGTTCATGAAATATTCATGAGCATTCCTCAAAGTTCATGATGAGTCAATGAATATCATTTTAAATAATTGCGAGAATCTGGTGCTGTGACATAAAAATGTAAAGAAATGGTACAGATGGAACAGGGGTTACAGGGGAAAAACTAAGGAACAAAAAATATTAATAACGCAACTCAGTGGGCACAAATATTTGTTTAAGCAATAATGGTGGAACAAGCAGACATTTTCAGGAGATTAATGCATGGTTGGGGAGGGGGTTGTTGATGAGGATCATTGCTTCCAGTCTGGATGGGGTGACCTTTATTCTAAAAAATTCAGCACTGTGCTTGAGTCTCAATGGCATAACTCCAGCTCCACTGTCTCTTATTTTAGAAAATAAAATACTTTACAAGAATTGAAGCATTACTCTAATATCTAATAATAATCGTATAATTAAGAATTATGGAGGCAATGTGGTCTAGTAGTTAGAGCATCAGCTTGGGAGCCAGGAGATCACAGGTTCAAATGCCACCAGAGTCAAATAGTCACTGTGTGACCTTGAGTATGTCACTTAACCTCTCAGTGCCCAGTCCACCCAGCTGTAGAAATGGGTTGAAGCAAGACCTCACTGGAAACAAGATTCTGGATCTCAGCAGGGTTATCCTGGGTAAATAGTAGTTATATAATCACTAATAGGATGAAAGGAATGGATGATCTAAAGAAGGCAGACAACAAATGGGCAATAATAAAAGGGGTGGTACTATGGGTGTCCCATTTGTGCATTAGGTACATTTGCAAGTCTAAGAAACACAAGAAGCCATTTTGGTTTAATGGTCAGGTGAGGGAGCAAATTGGGGAAAACTGAACATTCAAGACCTTCAAGGGGAACAATCAGAGTCCAGTAGGGATCTGCATAATAAACAATTGGAGGTAAGCAAACAGCTCATTAGCAGGGCCAAAACTGATGCTAAACAAAGGGTAGCAGAAGGGGTTAAGGAAAATAATAAGACTTTCTTCAGGTATGTCAGGGAAAAAAGACAGACAAGGGACAAAGTAGAAATGATGATGAAAAATGTGGTGAGGGTGGATGATGACTGAGAAGGTATATGGCCTAACTTAGTACTTTAGCTTAATATTAAGGGTGGAGGCTTCAGGCCATGTACCCAACAATAAAATTAAATCTGAGGGACCTATGGAACAATAATTGGAGATAGGCAGGATTTCTGAGGACAGGGTAACCAAAGGGCTGCAAAATTTGAAGATTAGTAAGTCGCAGGACCAGATGGGATGCATCCCAGGGTGCTCTGGGAGATTGGTCATGTACTGGCAGCTTCCCTGACATCCCTCTTCAACAAGTCCCTGGCAGTGAGTTTGGTGCCCGGGGACTGGAGCCTGGCAAGCATGGTACCCAGCACAAAAGTAGGAACAATAAGAACCCTGGTAATTATAGACCAGTGAGTCCGACGTCCATTGTGGGTAAGATTCTGGAGACAATAATTAGAGAACAAATTGTTGAATTAGAAGAAAGGGGGCTGATGGACAAAAATAGCATGGATTCATGAAGGCAGATCATGTCAGATAAACCAAATAAATAAAACTACTGTACTACTACTAAACTTGATAGACTTTCAACTCAGTGACACAACCTCAGGCAGTTGATGTCCTGTATCTAGAGTTTAGTAAAGCTTTTGTCTCAGTATCACACTGGAGATTGGTTAAGAAGATGAGTGACTATAGGTATGGGTAAGTACTCACTAGATAAATTGTGAACTAGTTGTTGGGAATGACCCAGAACATGGTCCTCAATGGCAAATTTTCAGGGATAATGGAAGTGACCAGTGGTATAACCCAAGAGTCCATTTTAGGGCCAGTCCTTTACAATATGTTCATTAGTGACAATGGGGTCAGACTGCAGACAAAAGTGGGGTTTTTACAGATGACACCAAGCTCTGCAGGAGCGTGGACAGTGAGGAAGGGTTCAACTGTTGGAAGAAGGAAGTGGAGAGACTATGATTTGGCAATTAAAGTTCAATGCCAAAAAATGCAAAATGATGCACGTTGGGTGAATAAATCCACAGCTGGAGTACTGGATCAGTCGGGTTAACACAGAACATTCCAGGGAGAAAAGGGTCTTGGGGCTACTAATGAGTTACAGCATAAAATCCTCCTCTCAGTATAGCACCAGTGTATTGAAAGGCAAATAAGATACTGGATTGCATCACGCTGGGATTCAACAGTCACAGGAGGGCGGTGATTCATCGCTGTATGGGTCACTGGTTAAGCAGCACCTGCAGTATTGTGTGCAACCATAAAGGGGGTCAATATAAGAAAATCCCCTATGAGCATATATGGAACCCACATTTGAGGAGGAGTCAGGACAAACTGGAGATAACCCAAAGAAGGGTGACCATGGCAAACAAGGCAAAACCTAGAAGAAGAAACTGGAGGACCTTAACATGTACTTACTTGAGGATAGAATGAAGAGGAGGATATGACAGAGATGTATAAATACATTCAGGGGCACAGTGGGATGGACCGTACAGAATTATTCAAAATGAAGAACTGTTCAACCATTAGGGGTCACAATCTCAGGCTGGCAGAAGCGAAGTTCAAGAAAGACATATTTATTTATTTAGTTTTTGTTGACTGGGTAGGTGCACTAGACAAAAGCATTGCCTATTTTCAGGCATGACCCGGGAGAGTTACAGACAATAAATGACAGAGTAAGTACAATAACATCAACATGAGCAGGCAAATTACAAGCGTAACATGAAACAATGAGCAGCACAAAGACATGCCAGAAAATAAAACTACAACTACTGTACAAAAGTACAGAAATATGTGGTAAAATGATAAAGTCAAGTTAAGTATGAATACAATGGATCAATTACAGGTGCACTTATCATTGGTCTGGAGGAACTTATGAAGTTCATTCTTAAATGCTCAGTGAGACTGAAAGCATCTTAGGGCAATGGAATGGAGTTCCAGAGCTTGGGAGCAAGTGCTGAGAAAGCTTGTTTACCCACCTTAGTAGCACATTTTGGGACAAGTAGAGATCTATCATGGACAAATCTTTTTCATGAAGAGAATGGTGGAGAAATGGAACTCTTGCCCAGCAATGTGGAAAATTCATGGACCATAAGTGGCTTCAAAACACAGTGGGACAAATTCAAGGGGATCATCAAAAGAGGGGAATCACTGGTGGAAGGTGGAGGAGGAGACATATATAGTCATGTTGGGAACTAAAGTAAGGTATGGTCTCTGGCAGACTCAATGGACTCAACCTCTTCTATCATTACTGTTAATATTTTTCTATGTTAATGCCTCAAAATGGGTATCACGTCATTTCATTGCAAACATTACGCCGCAAACAATTTATGGAAAAAATTTCATCGCAAACAACTTCATTGCAAGAAACAATTTACAGCATGACATTTTATCGCAAACCCACAATATGAAGTTTAATAAAAGAAAAGTAAAAAAGACATGGGACCCCTGTTCACACTGTGGAGGGAGTGGAACCAGGTAGTGCTGAGCCTGGTGATGTGTGTGCTAGGGCCCTCCATCTTTCACAGCAGCATACATTTTGGTCTATTTTGTCGTACCCTCTTCCACAACATCTAGGAAGCCCTTATTAATGCTGGCTTACTGAGGGAGGGCCAATGACATGTAGTCACTCAGAGCATCCAAGTCACTCCATAGTCCGGAGCTGGAGGGGCTTAAGCAGTGCCTGCCCTTGATTCAGAATGCCTCTGGCACGCGAGCAGGGGGGGTGAGTGCAATCCTACCCCTGATTTAGAACACCCTGCCTCCGGCACTTGAGCAGTTGGGTGAGCACCACCACCCTCCAATTTTAGAGCACCCTGTCCCTGACACTCAGCAGTGTTGCAAGCACCCCTCTTCTGATTCAGGACATCTTACCTCCACTGCATGCCCAAAGTCCTCTAACTTGAGGCATGGAAGTTGGATTTGGGATTTGAACCTAGCGCAGCATGATATGCTACCCCCAGCCCCTCCTGGGACTCCCACAGAGTACTGTGATGTGCTATACCCTACCCCACCTGGGACTCCCACAGAGGAGGGTGTTGTGCTGCATCCAGTCCTACGAGGGACTCCGGCACAACAGAACAGCGAATTAATATACGCTGAACTGTCATGCGCTGTAGAGTCTATGCGCTGAAATGTGTTGCGATGTAATTACCATGCGGTAATTAACCGTGACAAAAAGTTTTGCGATGAAAAGACATGGAACCCTCAAAATGCCCACTACGAGGGCATTATTGTAATTTATAAATCTGTGCACATGTTTAAAGAAATGGCATTTAAAAAAAAAGAAAAATACACTACAACCGGAGCACAAAATACCCTACTCCTCACTATGCCTCACATTTAAGCTCACACATCTTTACACTCCACCAAGCCTATTAGATATCATCATACAAAAGCAATCCAGGCGGTCTTTCTGCTCCACCTCTCTTCCACTACTTGGCATACTGAAGACACATCTATCCTCCAGTTGAAGGTCCTTTGCCTATGCTGCCATATCAGCTTGGAACTCACTCTCCCCATCTATCCTCTCCTGTACTGCCCTCCCTTTCTTCAAGCACGCCCTTCATAACCACCTAACTGCATCAGTTACCAGCTCCTGCTCCACCTGACGTACCTGTGCCAGTTCTCATCTTCATCCTCCCTAAACTCCGAATCCGATCAGCATCCTACTACTATATCAATACATCATGAACACCCCTGTTTAGTGTAGCAAAGCACAACTATGATTGTACAGCATCTTGGACACTGCATTTTGTCAAATTATGAAGTTACTGCACTGTGACACTCTCTATGTATTTGTAGTCTCATTTACTGTACAATCCATGCCACAATTATTTACTTGTTACCTAATTTGTTCTGGTCTTGCTATGTATTTGTTACATAAGTTGTTCTGTTTTTTTTTTTGTGTGTATCTTGCAGTTTAATTTTGCTAACTCCTGCTACTATTGTAACCTCCCTGGGTCACCCCTGAAAAAGGGACTGCATGGTCTCAGTGGGCTTACCCGGTGACCAAAATTCAAATAAATAATAAATACAAAACATTATTGTGCACCACACTGCTTTGAGCTGTACCAGGTGTTTCTAGGAAATTAATACCTGGTACAGCAGTCAATAAGAAAGTACACAAGCTTCATGAATAACTAACTAGGCTTCTAAATATCAATACTTTCTGTTATGTTTTCCATTCTACAGCTAATCTAAATTGAGACTTTTTGGTGTATAACATACGGTCCAACAATGCCAGGTAAAGAATGGATAGGAACTTGAAATCTACTATATATACACTGAGGCAGCTCATATGGTATAAGTATCAGTATGGTTCAGTGGGTAGTACCTCCACCTTTAGGCCAGAAAATCATGGGTTCTGCACAGGGGTTGGGCTTATGCCATAAATGCTGGCACCTGAGTGTGGTACTTGGGGGATATTGTACTTTCAGGGTGTGCTATCCTTCAGATGAGACATTAAACCAAGTTCCACTCTGCCTTTTCTGGTTGTTATTCAGGTGGACGTTAAAGATCACATGGCACTACTCGATAAAAATAGTTGAATTTTTGGTGTCCTGGCCAAATTTCCCCAATTTACTAAAATATCACCAATAGTTTAATCTGGTGAAATTTCAGTTGGTTTGCATCTCTCCTCCCAACCCCACCCCACTTAGATGAATCTGAAAATAGGCATCATTGTCTAGCCCTCCTTTCCCCTCATATCTGAACAGCAGTCTGGGTGAGATTCAAAAGACTGTATGCTTACACAATTCTATGCGAGACAGAAGGAGGCATATTGGAAACCAAAGGATAAAGATATTTACAACACTAACACATTTCCAATATACTGTACCTCTTCTGAGAGCTCCACAAAGCAAAGCCCTAACCCTGATGTGACAGCCACTGTGGTGACTAGTCATGTTAAGCACCTCTGCACATTGGCCAAGTTGATCAGTTTGCAAGACACCAACACTTCAGTGCTGAAGAATTGAATTGCAATATGGTACCTAAAGAGCCGGTCTGGCAGCACAGCAGTAGAGTTACTGCTTGCAATGCTGACAACCCAGGTTTGAGAGCAAGCCCAGAGCGCCAGAGGGTTGGCTGGGGGAGATTGGATGAACATCTCAGGGACAATTCTCCACCTTCAGGGGGAGCGTCAGTGGCATTTGGGTGACATCCAGCAGCAGCTGGGTGTACACCAAGCCAGGGACCATGCACTAGAGGGGAAGGCAGTGGCAGACATCTGTGGGGCAAACATGGAAGCACATATGCCCACATACTGATGTAATTGTATGTCCACATCTCGGGGGGAACTGATACAAGGGAAGATCCTGTGCGGCAGTAGCAGCAGCATGATGACCTCCACCCCCATACCAAATAAAGAAGAAGTGTAAGCCTCGGGTCAGGAAACACAGTGGATCTCAGTCACTCCTTTGGGATCCCCACTATAGGGGGTAAACTTTGGGCCTCTGTCCCTCTGTCGGGGGAAGCTGGTTGGGGGTATGGAAGGACTGAGTTAGGGTATATACCTGTCTAAAGCACAGTGAGAAATAAAGTTAAAAAGAAAAAGGTACCTAAAATATTAATGACTTTTCTTAACATGCAAGGCCCTAACATCTCCTTACCACATCATTACTAATATTTTTACCTGCCAATCTACATGCCATTATCAAGGCACATTAATCCACACAGTGGACAGAGGCTGTGGTCTGCAGAGTACAACAGAGCTATCCAGTTCCACATATAGAAATGGTGAGATGTTGGCTGCAGTGCAGTTGTTTCCACACTAAAATAAATATGCTGCTGTTTTTATGGAGAAAAGTACGTATGTTCCTAATTTGCTCATTCAATGTCCTCTACAGATGTATTTCATTATTTTAGCACCACTTCCCCCATGGGTTACAGTCAATGACCTGTAATCCACCCTTCATCCACAAAACAACCAAGAGCACCATTAAAAGTAATCATATGTCCCATTGGTTCACCACTGCAACCTAACTGGCTATTTGCATGGCACTGGCACAGTGCTTTCCATTGTCAGCATTATTTGTGTAGTGTACAAACATGCCTTTCTTGAGGGATAACTAGCACTGCATAAAATGCCAGTTACCATAACCATCTGACTTCCAGTATACCACTGTGCCATGTATGCATGGCTTAGTCTTTCATCTAAATGCACTAAAGGCCTGCCTTTGCACTGATGTGTGAACAGCTTTCTGCTTCACAAACTAAGGCTTCCCATGTGACAGCTAGAGTAAAAAGCACAGCTCCAGTACACAAAGCCTTGTTTCCATTGCACAGTCACTTCGTTCATGCAAAGTGTTCCAATATGGCACCCCATAATCTTTTACTGAAGAACTTGACATGAATATGAATAATTTAGATTAAAGTGTTTCTGTAACTCATTCAGCTTGAGGTAGCCATCATGAATGTGGTTCAACACAGAATGTTTTGATTCACAAATACAGTATGCTGTGAGTGGGAATGAGTTAAACCGTACATACAGTATTTGTGTTGTACAAAAAACACTAATGGGAGTACTACTGAGTGTTCTAAAGCTACTTCAGTTCTAACATTACTTTAGGACATTAGTTATTCCACTCGAAACAAATGGCATGGGCCCCAGCTCAGTTTTTCATATTCATTTTAAATACTCTTACACTACAGAAGCTGCAAAATACAAAAGCTAACTCATGACAGAAAGGTTTGTCTTCCATAGTAGTAACAAAGGCAATTGACATTCCATGTTTGTAGAAGTTGTACTGTGACCATAAAAGAGCTTGTAATTGTTTAGAATAAATATTCTCACACTTCCTATTATGCAAAGCCTACCACCCTGCTACAATAATCATTTTTTTGAATAGTTAAATATGATATACTATATTTCCTAAGGATAAGTAATCAGGGTGAAATCCAAAAGCTAAATAAAATTTGTTGCTTAACCATATGACTGGACTTAAAAAATATTTAAATTGAGAACATTTAAACAAGCCATTATAAAAGTCCATAGGGAACAATATACTTTCCTTGTGTAAGATGTATACCTCCTTTAAGAATGTTTTCATTTCAAACATCACAATTAGTTATTAAACAGTTAACATAATTGTTTGGGGCATTGGATCCTTATTGGTGTATTTAAAAATGCTCTTCCCATTTATATCACCAAGAAATTATAAAAACCCTTTTATCACTCTGCAGCTTGTTAATGCTTTGCCCTAGGATCACTTCATCTGCAATAAACATCTTAGCAAAATATGCATCCCTAGGGAGAGATCATTAATTTTTTTAAGAAGGCTTCACACATGTCATATATTTTACTACATGCAGGTGTTTTGTAAAGTTGTATTGGCTCACAATAAATGTCTAGCTAGGAGCAGGTAGCACCATGAAGGAAGGATTAAGGTCAGTGCACCTGTTTATGGAAGGGGTAAAGTTATTTTGTTTAGTGGATTAGTTCCTGGTTTAACCTTCTCGTGCCCAGTTTAGTGATGCCACACTTTACAGATTGTCTCTTTTTCTAAATATCATTGTATTTAGGCAGCCTCATAGTGTTACTCCCACAATCAGTGTGCAGAGTTGGATTAACCATTAGGCAATTAATGTATAGCCCTATGGGCACATACTTGCCCACAGAGTAATTGAAAGATGTGGCGAGCAACAGGAGAAACTAACATACTAACATACTAACATACTAATTGCCAGCAGATTAGGCCTTACGGTCTATCAAGTCTGCTCGAACCTCAGATCCATAGTTGGGTGCTGAGGCCCTCCCCCCCTTTGTGTTCCAGAAACCCCTATCATCCATCTCCACCCCCCTGGGACAGGCCATCATCTGATACATCCACTTTCTGTGTCTGTCCCACCCTCTCTTGAAACCCTCCACTGTGGATCTCTGAACCAGCTCGCCAGGCAGTGCATTCCAAGGGTCACCACCCTCTCAGTGAAAAACCTCCTCCTCCTTTCCCCCCTCACCCTTCCACCTTCCAACTTCAAACCATGCCCTCTGGTGATACCTCCCTGCTTTAGTCTAAAGATCCCCTCCATGTTCTAACTAACAATGTTCAAAGAACACTTGGGCCCTATGGGGGTCTTCTCTATGTAGTTTCCTTGCTGATAACACCTACTGTACATGCAGAGTGGAAAAATGACAGCTGATGGGGGAGATATACAGTCATTCGAGGACATAACCCAGAATGTGTCTGAGTTGCAGAAAGGCAGGAACCAACCAGCTGGGTCTACCCACAGACTGAGGAAGGCAGTAATATTGGCCAGAAAAAGGACTTGAGCTGCACTCTCATAATTCTTAATAAGGCAGTCCTGATAAAGGCAGTAAGTTGCACCATTTGCCATAAAAAGTAGTAAGAGAGTAAGAAAGAGATAGTGTATCAGGTAGCACTCAAGCCCAAACTTCCATATGGGTTTTTTGATAGCACTGGAGAAAAAATAGATGTACACCACACAAATGTATCCGATATTCTTCTTTCGTTTTCTCAGGTTGCACAATCAATTATGGGTGATGTTTCATCAGACCTGCTATGTTGCTACTCTGTTAAATAATAATTTTAAAATCTCCAGTAAAGACTTCATAACAAACTTTTTATGAATCTACAATGTGTACCCAACAAACCACATACAACAGCACTAAATGTGCCATCACGCATTGGATCTGGATGCCTGCCACCATTTGTTGCTACCTGTTCAATTGATATTGTTCCTATGAACCATTGGGAAAGCACAAAAATATCACATTTTCATAAAACTGCACTTACTATACCCCTATTTTGTACCAAAAATAATAACCCAACAAATTCTAACATAATCCTGAGCACCTACAGTACATATCTGCATTCAATTATTTTTCTCAGAGAATAATGCCTCTAATATGTCAAATTCGTAATCTCTTTATAGTCTCTCCTTAAGTAATTCCTATTGCATTAGTTTTCTATATTTCAGCCAAAATATTTGTTTCAAAATAAATATAGCAAATGACCCAATGCATAATTAATCAGTCATACCTTGTAGAATATTTAAATCCTTTAAACTTGTTTTGATGATGGGTTACCCTCCCCAAAAAAAAAATAATAGTAAGAATATGTCCAATATTGCTACAATAATTGCAGTAAAAATGCATTAAACATGTCAAATGGAATCACTGGGGAGACTTATACCTTGTTGAGTAGGTTACTTTGCCTGGCAAGATGATACTGTTAACACTGCCAGTTCAATTCCAGGGTCAAAACTAACACTGGAGAACAAACTTCATTACACTTCTGTTGGGAAACAAAATATGGGCATATCAGTTTGGACAAATTTTAGAGGAATTATGTTTAAAAAAGTACATAGGCTATATTCCAGTCTCACAACTTACTTTATAGTCCAAAGAAACTCATGTGGCTGTACTGCCGTCCCCCGGAAGCGTAGAGGAGTGGCTAGACTGACCAATAGACACGGTTTAAATCCCACAGCGCAGTGAGGTTGGGGCATGATGTCACCACTGACGTACGGCAGCTCCACCTTCTACCATTGCTACAGATGCCCTGTGTCACAGCCACTTCAGGTGCTGTAGATGTACAGCAGGATAAGGCCAGTGAATCCCACTCCATGTAGGCAGCATTGTGGGCTGTAGCAGTTCACCCTTCCACCTAGGACTGATACCCAAAAATATTTTTAATTTTTGCAAAGGCATTTGGAAATTTAATAAAAATGCTAATATAACTAATGAAATTAAAAAAATTATGCCATAGTCAACTGTTTTATCTTTCAAAATATTAGTAAAGTAGGAGGTGGAAGGCAAAAGATCAATGATAGAACAGTCATATAGGGTCCTTAAAAGAGTGCCTGATAACATCATGCAGTCCTTACAAGTAATTTGTCCAATTTCTATGACATATTCAGTATATGCTTTTGTGATTAATTAAGTTAGGCTACAGGCCATAGACACCAAAGTGTTACCACCGAGTGGAGATAAATTTTACAGCAGAAGTAATTGTTATAGGGCACCATAGTCAATTAATATCGAACAAAAGAAAACTGATAACCTGTTTGAAACATAGTGCATCGGGGTCATGCTATAGGCTAAAGAGACCCACACTGTGACTCCCGTAGTATTCCAAATAATGGTATTCAATGGTAAAAATAGGTCAGCCTGAAAAAATGGGTAATCCAAATAGAACGGAGAGCATCCAGGTAACAACCAATCTTCCATGGATGTTGTCCTGGTCAGTGATGTCTAACAGTGTTGTAGAACTGCCACAAAAACTGGCACTAAAATAGTGATCAGTTACATTCTTCATTCAAACCCACCAAATGAGTCTGTGCTGTTCATAGCATATATCCAGTATGCTTCCCTCTTAAGTAACACATCATCCCAGTTAGTGTCCATTTTAGGTTGATGAACATGTTCAAGTCCCCAAAACCTTAATGATACCACTGAATGTCCCACAGATGCAAAATGTCTTGCTACTACAGAACTCTTGTCTTGTCTTCTAATATCACTTTTGTGTTTACTTATCCATGTCCTTAGTTCTCTTTTCATCTAGCCCACATATAGCTTATTGCTGGAGCACTGGAGAAGATATACAACATGATCCTTGGCACATGTAATATGTTCTTTAATTTCTTACTTCACATTTGTGTAAGGGTGCTCATGCACTATTTTTTTATTAGAGTTGTTGCACTGAAAGCACCCACCACATGGGAGTTACCGCTGGCTAAAGAACTTAACAGAAATCGTTTTGACTCACTGTGTGGGATGTTGTGCTCTGTTTGCAGACGTTTATCTCTGATAGTCTGGGTACATTTTGATGTGATCAAAGGGAGCTCCCTGAATCTTATATTTTGATTCCACACCTGCAAAATATGCCAATTCCTGAACAAGATATTCCTAATATTGTCACTAAGGTGGCTATAGACCACAGACAACACAATTCTGGTCCCAGCTCTATCTTGTTCTCTTTCTCAACAATTCCACCCTACTTAGGGAGGTAGTTTCCTCATCCACCTGCCTTAGAAGCATAGTGCTATACTCTCTGTCCCTGAATCTGCCCACCATTTCAGTTTTAACCCTGTGGAATGCCTCTTCTTCAGTACAGTTTCTCCTGGAGTGAATAAGCTGTCCTTTCAGTATACTACATTTTAATCTAGGGTCATGGTAGCTTGTACTGTTTATGGTGGTGTTTCTATCAGTTGCTTGCAGTATAGTGTAGTTTGCAGACCACCTCTTGCCTTGTATATAAGCAGATCCAGAAAGGAAATCCTTTCCTTGTCTGCTGTCATAGTGCAATGTAGATACATTATGTGGTTCTGCTGTTAAGGTACTGATGAAATTACAAAAGTTTCATCAGTACCTTAACAGCAGAACCATGTATCTACAAACCACACTATACCACAAGGACACTGATAGAAACATCACCTTACACAGTACAAGTTACTACAATCTTAGCTTAAAATGTATTATACTGAAGACACAGCTTATTCAAGCCAGGAGGAACTGTAGTGTAGAAGAGGAGTTCCACAGGGTTAAAATTGAAATGGTGGGCAAATTCAGGGACAGAGAGTATAGCACTATGCTTCTAAGACAGGCAGATGAACAAACTACCTTCTTTAACATGAAAGAATTGGTTAGAAAGACAGTACAAGATAGACTTGTGTTTTCCATGGCCCACAGCCACCTTAGGGGCAATATTAGGAATATCTTGTTCAGGAATTGGCACAGTTTGCAGGTGGGAAATAAGAATATAAGATTCAGGGAGCCCCCTTTGATCACATCAAAATGTAACCTGACTATCAGAGATAAATGTATGCACAAAGAGTACAACATCCCACATAGTGAGTCAAAACAACTTCTACCAGGTTCTTTAGCCAAAGGGAACTACCCCTGTGGTAGGTGCTTTCAATGCAATGACACTAGTGAAAAACAGTGTATGAGCACCCTGACACAAACACAAAGTACAAAATTAAAAAGCATATTATGTGTGCCAAGGATAATGTTGTCTATTTTCTCCAGTGCCCCTGCAATAATCTATACTATATGTGGGCAAGATGAAAAGGGAACTAAGGACACGGATAAGTGAATACAAAAGTGATATTAGAAGACAAAACAAGTTCCACAGTGGCAAGACATGTTGTATCCATGAGACATTCAGTGGCATCAGTAAAGTTCTGGGGACTTGAACGTGTTCATCAACCTAAAAGAGACATTGATTAATATAACTATAAAATATAACTGGTCACTTTTTTTGTGAAACTTTTTGTGGAAGTTCTTCAGTACTGTTGGACATTGCTGACAAGGACAATATCCATAGAACACTGGTTGTTATTTGGATGCTCTCTGTTCTTTTCGAATTATCCATTTTTTCATGCTGACATGTTTTTGCCATTGAATGCCATTATTTGGAACACTACTAGGAGTCACAGTATTGTTCTCTTTAGGCTATAGCCTGACCCTGATGCTGTATGTTTTGTGTGTTTTACACAGGTTATCAGTTTTCTTTTGTTCAATAATAATTGGCTACTGTGTGCTATAACAATTACTTCTGCTGTAACATTTATCTCCCCTAGGTGGCAACACATAGGTGTTGATGGCCTGTAGCCTAACTTAATTAGCATTTTTTTAACATAACATATGTTAGGTGTTTATTAATCACAAGAGTATATACTGAGTATGCCATACAAATTGGACAAATTACTTGTAAGGATCATATGATGTTGCCAGGCACTCTTTTAGGGACCCTATATGACTATTCTATTATTGGACCCTATGAATGAAAAAAGTGGAGTGGCTAGGCATGCTTATATGGGGTGCATAGCCACTCTGCACCCTACTTGCCCCCACTAGATGCACAAAGGGGAGGGCATGAAGGACTACGCGCCTGATCTTCCCAGTCCACGGTCTGCATTGTGCTGGGGTGGGCTGGGAACGTGCCAGCACTATGAGGCATGCACAACCCCATGTAGTGCTGGCCACAGGGGTGCGGATGGGTGTGCAGGCTATGCAAGGGAGAACCCTGCTGTAAGCCTGATACACACCCCTCCCGCACCCATCAGTGGAATGGCCACCCACTCCCGGGACCACAGAAGCCTTGCCCCCCCATGTCCACCAGGTGTGTGGCCCCTATAAAGCGCCCTCCCTCACAGTGACCCTGGGGTGCAGGGGCATCGGCTCATGAATAGTGCCCCCCCTTCTCCAGGCACACCACTTTGGTGCACCATCATGGACGAGCCAGCGGCATACCCACCTCTCAACCCCGCAGTCACTGGCCATCAGACATCTGTGGGGCATGCTGCCAATGTGCGCCTTGTTATGTAAGGGATTCAGTGCAGGACCTGGTCCAGGCATCCAATTGGATGCCCGGCCATACCCGCGACCGCACCCCTGGCCACCTCATGGTCGCATGCACAGGTGTGGAGCTCCATGGGTGGGTAACATGCCTCTGGAGCATATACCCACCCATTGGTGCATAGTGCCCATTGATTATTTGCCTTCCACTGCCTACTTTACTAGTATTTTGAAAGATAAAACAATTGACTGTGGCATAATTTTTAAATTTCACTAGTTATGGTAGCATTTTATTAAATTGCCAGACAGTAACATTTAAAACAATGTTGGGCATCAGATCTAGGTTGGGGGTGAACCACAGCAGCCTGCAGTGCTGCCTAGGTAGAGTGGAATCTGCTGGCCTTATCCTGCTGTGCTTCTATAGCACCTGCAATGGCCCTGATACAGGGCCTCTGTAGCAACTGCAGAAGGCACAGCTGCTGTACTACTTCAATGATGAGATCATATCCCCCCACCACATTTCTGTATTTAAACTGCATGTGTTGGCTAGTCCAGCCACTCCTCTATACTGTGGAGAGACAGCAGGATGGCCGCATGAGTGCCCTTGGACCACAAAGTAAGTTGTGAGGCTGGAATACAGCTTATATACTTTTCTTTTTTTTATCACTACATTCTCTTCTCTCTCCTATCTGTGGAGCAGGCTGATGGTCATCCAGCCACCAGCACCAGCACCCCCGGATCCAGTCTGGGTAGCAACACGCTCTCCTCCATGCAGGCCAGCATGCAGTATCCCCACTCTCATGGGGACCTGGATCCTGATACCTGGGGGGGGTGCACCTCTCATGTCTGGGGGTGTGGCGCACGACCATCAGCCGCCATGACCACCCTGTAATTTTCCACCTGAATTTTCTCCCTTGGAGCTGGACATGCAATGCCATCAATGCACTGCTGTGCTGATGCGCGCCATGCTCCAACCCTCTGCTGTACACCACTACATGCAGTGCCCCTGACCTCCACCAGTTGCTGCTGCAGAGCGCAGTAGACCCCTTACCCACCCCAGAGGGAAGAGAGCTGTCATGGGATGCTCAATCCTCCCTCTTCCCCACCGACCCCCACTGGCTCGGGTCCAATCCGAACCCAGGATGCCAGCATGGCACAAGGTGTGGCGTCCAGCACCTCAACCCTCAGTGCCACCAGGCCGGCTCTATATACTTTTCTTAAACATATTCCTCCAAAATTCATTCTCATTTATATGCCCATATTTGGTTTTCCCAACAAAAGTGTTAAGGAGCTTGTTCTCTGTTATTAGTTTTGAGCCTGGAATTCAACTGACAACAGGGACAATGTTGTCTTGCCAGGCAAAGTAACCTACTTAACAAGGTATACAGTCTCCCCAGTTATTCCGTTGACATGTTTAATACCTTTTACTGCAATTATTGTGGCAATATATGACATATTCTTACTATTATTTTAGGGGGACCCCATCATCAAAATGAGTTTAAAGGATTTAAGCAACCTACTAAGTATGAGGGGTTAATTATGCATTAGGTCATTTGCTATATTTTGAAACAAATATGTTGGCTGAAATATAGAAAACAAATATAATAGGAATTATTTATTTATTTGCCTTTGTTAACTGAGTAACTACACTAGACAAAAACCAGCCGGTTTTCAGGCACAACCCGGAAGACTACAATTACGTAGGGCAAAACAATTACAGTAAACATGAGAAAAATATTCACAATAACCAGGGTAGAGTGTAAATACTGGAGGTTACAGCGGTAAGGGATACAATGCAGCAGACACAAATTGTTGTACAGTATATACAGTTGTGGTAAAAAAAGATCATAATACTAATAGTAAAAGCTGGGATGAGACAGTAGTACAAATCAGTTCAGCGGATAGTCTAGAGAGGCAAACACACTAGATTGTAGAGCTATGTGGATACTCACTACTGTATCAGGGCAGTGAAGGCAATGAAGGGTAGGGTGTTGTCTTGCCTAATCGAAGAGTCACAAAGGAATAATCACACTTGGCATTCACACATCAGCACAATTTATTGCAAGCAAAAGATAATAACACTTCATTTAGCAGCAATGTCACTATCAGCATTAATGATTACACTTTAGCATTCATTCATTAGCAATATTACTATCAGCATTAATATATACTTCAATTAAGCAAAACATGATACATCACTGATTCTATGCTACATCCAAGCCTTTTCCCAGTAGCTGGGGAGCCCCCTTGTCAGCCTGGCTAGGAGTCTTGAACGGAGAAAGTTCCACAGCGATCGTCCACCCTGCAGATGAGGCTTCCAACCAGGCATTGAAAGCTACATTTATATCTTATTCTATGCTAAAAATAACGTGCAGCCTTCATAGTGTTGTTTGCCACATTCTAGAAGCTGGCGGGCTCCCAGATGCTGCAAATTCACACCATAAGGACTGCTCAGAATTCTACACCTGCTAGGTCACTGTGCTCCAAACACTGGCCGGGTGCCTAGAACACTATGAGCTAAGCAGAAGTTTAAACAAAACTACAAAAACAGGTTGCCTGATAATATGCGACCTTCAAGTCAGCAAAATACACTGTCTGAAGCAAAACATAATAATGAGGCTATCTAAAGAGCAAAACACCAATTAAATGAAGCAGCATGTAAAATGGAGTCACACAATACAAAATGGAGTATAAAATGACATACATTACATGAAATAGCATACAAAATGGAGTGACAATAATCAACATATTATACTGTCACTACAGGTGTGTAAGTGCTTTAGGTTTACAGCATCATGACAGGGCTGGAAGATGAAATGGATGCAACAGGTTGAAGTATAAGAGTAAGCAGAGGAGACTTTGGACATTTGGGGATGAGAGAGAAAGGGAAATCAATAAAAGTGAGAAATAGGCTGCAGAGGAAGAGGACGGTGGTAAGTGCCACAGATGACATAGGGTTAAGTTAATAGCAGGAAAGAAAGCAGAGAAGCAGTAGGTAGGCACAGGAAAAGGCGGGACAATAAATGGAAGGGTATAAGATAGTGATCAGAAGCAAGTGCAAGTGTCTAAGGAATGTAAATATGAGAATAAATATTTTTTGGAAACTTTCTCGGATTTGGAGGCTTGAAGGCAATGTGGCAGGGAGTTCCATGTTTTGGGGGCATAGTAGACAAATGTTTGTGACCCCATTTTGGTTGTGCTATGAGGAACAAAAAAGAGGGCCTGGGTAGAGGACTGTAGTTGGAGAGAGTGGTTACTAGGAACTAACATAGAGGACAATGAGGCTGATTGAGAGGACCTAACAATATTGTCAATTAGGCATCCACAGATGTAAAGTCACTGGGAGGAGGAAGATAGCCATTGTAGGGTGGAATACAGTTCACAGTAATGGGTGAGATATGGGGCAGACAGGGCAAACCTGCATATGTTGTTGTAGGCGATGTCCCATTTATAAAAGAAACTGTCATTCACCTGAGAGAAGACTCAGAGAGTATAACATAGTCCAGGTAGAAATACACCTTGGGCAATTGTGACCCTAGCAGCTGGTGTAAGGTCATGGTGAATGTGATAGGCCATCCTAATTTTGGAGTTAACTGATTTGCATATATTATATACGTGGAGGGAAAAGTCCAGGGCTGGGTCTAGCATGATTCCAAGGTACCTAAAGGAACAGGGGACAGAGACCAGAAAGCCATAGAGGCACTTGATTTCTAATGCTTGGGATGAGATGTAAGATTTTTTGAGAGACCCAAAAAGCATAGCTTCAGTTTTATTGACATGGGGATCCTAAATCAATCTCTTGACATCGAGGATCAGACAATTTGAGGTAAGCCACGTTTGGATGCTGTGGAGGTTAGAAGTGAGTTGTGAGTTTATAGTATCCATGGACTTGGAGGCAATGTACAGGATGAGGTCATCAGTGTATAGGAGGGTCAAGCAGTGTAAGGGAGAAGTAGGTAAGTAGTTTATATAGATAGAGAACCATGGGGTCCGAGTATGGAACCTTGGGGGCCCAGGGAAATAGAGGCAGGTGAGGAGAGGACCTTATTAAAAGAGATCCACTTAGAACGGTTAAGGAGGTAGCTCAAGACCTAAGATACAGTTGATTGAGACACCCCAATGGTTTCCAGCTTGTGTAGAAGTAGGGGATGATCGTCCAAGTCAAATGCTTTTGTTAGGTTAATGAAAACTGCCCTAGTAAGTAGATCAACATTCATGTTAGTTGTAACCTCACTTGTGAATTGTGTAAGGGCAGTGGTGGTGCTGTGTGCAGTCCTGTACCCATGCTGGGCTGGGGATTGAAGATTGTGTTTGGCGAGGAAGTCAGAGACCTGGTGATGGACAAGTTTTTCAAGAAGTTTGCTGAGAGTGGGTAGCAAAGCATTGGGGTGGTAGCTAGAGATTGATTTAGGATCCCCATTTTATACACAGGAATGATTCTAGCATTTTTCCATAGTTTGGGTACAGTAGAGGTGATTATGGATAGGCTGAACAATTGCATTACTGGAGTGGCGAGGAGAGGGTCAACCAGCTTAGGTATTTTAGGTTCTAATTCATCTGGGCCTGTGCTGCCATTGGGGAAAATAGCAGCCAGAAGTTGCAAAACCTGATGGCGTAAGACTGGGGCAAGGACCAAGGGAGGATACAGTAGAATAGAAGAGAAGTAGCAGGTGAGGGAGAGACAGGGCTAGACACAACAGACTCAGGGTTGGGAGGGTTTGAGAAGATTGAATTAAAAGTGCTGGCAATGGTGAGAGGGTTGTCACAAATGGAATTGTTGATGACAATGTCCCAGGCGGATTGGCCCCTGTTTTAACCCATGATGCTATATATTTGAGACCAAAAATTTTTAGGATTGGTGGATGTGGTAGTGAGTAGATTCCTATAGTACAAACTTTTAGCAGTCCTGATTTCCCTCTTACAGGTGTTATACATGATTCAATAAGTGATAAGGTCAGAGTGTGAGTAGGAGGAGGAGGAATTGAACCTGGTCCATAATTGGTCGCACCTTTTAAGCAATCTGAGAAGGGGATGATTCAGTCATTTTGTAGGGGACCCTCTTACCCTACGTCTAGTAGAGGAAATATGTTTCTTTTGGAGGGAGGCAAGGTCATGGGTGAAGTACTTGGTGGCATCATTAATATCATTAGTGCAGAAGGGGGGAACCAATCAGACATGAAAGAGATTTGGATTTTGACATATGAAAGGCATTATTCTCTGGGAAAAATAACAGATATGTAGGTACTCAGGATAATGGTATGATTTGTTGTGCTATGATTCTCTGCACAATATAGGGGTATAGTAATGCAGTATAATTAATAGTCTTCCCTTTTTCCCATAGGGAAACCATGGTGTAATTTGCCGTTATAAAGGAGCATTTATAATGGCAAACATGCTCACGGTTTTCCCCACACTGTGCATGCTCGAACTCCTCGCTTGCTGTATCCTTCCCGAACAGGAAACTGCAAACCCACGGTAGAGAGAAACTGCCATGGACACTCGGCAGTAAGTAATTTTTACAATTAGTTGAAATGTTCCACACAGCTACCCGGCTGACCACCCTAAAAATATTTTAAATAAAGTTAAAGTAGACCTCGCATGCTGAGGTAATCTGACTGCGCCGGCACAGCAGTCTTTTTTTAATTTACATAATTGCTGAGGCAAAAAAGAGAAGCCCAACAATTATATAAAATAACATATGGGTCTCGGTGTGTAAACTCAAATTTACACACACCCTCGGGGTTTGATGCTGTAGCATCAAACCCCTCGGGGGTGTGTGTAAATTCTCGTTACACACCGAGACCCATACTTTATCCTATATTTTATGAAAACTTTATTTTTTATGCTTTCATAATAGTTGATAGGACCAGTACCAATTGAATAGGCTGCAACAAATGGTTGCAGGGATATGGGTCACATGGGTGAAGACATATTTAATTCTAATGTGTATGGTTTGATGGGTACACATGAGTGGATTGATAAAAAGTTTGTTATGGAGTTGTATTTGATATTTTTTATTATTATTTAACAGAATAGCAACACAGTGGACCTGATGAAATGGCGGTGCCATGAAACGCTACCCATAGCTTACTGTGTGAACTGAGGAAAAAAAAAGAATATCAGATTTATTTGTGTAGTGTTCATCCATCTTTTCACAGGTCCTGTTAATCACTCTCTGTCTAAAGGGGGGGGGGCAAGTTGCCCCCCCTCCCCCACAGATGCTATATGAGTTTATTGACCAGTTCAGAGGGAAGGGTATTTTTGCTTTATCAATGGCCTCAGGTAACCATATTCTGGCTCTGGCAGCATGCAATACTCATGTGAAGTGAGTAGCCCATTTACAGTAACTGAATACATATAATGGCTTGTGGCATCACAGAAGAGAGGTTAAGAAATTAGCATTATTGTGAATGTTAGAAGATGCACTGTAACATATTAATGAAGATGAGTTTATCCGAACCCTTTTCAGAGGTGACATTACATGAGCTTAAGATTAGAAAGAGTCACAGTTTATCTGACCTGGGCTTCACAGCACAGACTTCAAGTTCAAATTTTATTTCAGGGAAAAGTAATTGAGCAAAGTTAATTTACAGTGACACCCTATTGAGCTTCTGTGACAGTAGTGGTAGTACTTGGTACAGTAAGTACTATAAGAAGAAGCACACACGATATGAGACAGAGAAAGGCAAATTAAAATATTACACTGAACTGTATTATTCAAGATAAAGGAACTACAGTAGTTATAGTAGCAGTAGTAGTAGCAGTAGCAATAGTAGTAGTAGTAATAGTAGCAGTAGTAGTAGTAATAGTAGTAATAGTAGTAGTAGTAGTAGTAGTAGTAGTACAGGAGATTTACCAGCTTGACAAAAGTTTCTTCTGGTAAAGCATCAGGATTTTGTATTCATGACTTGTTACATGGAAATCCAGCTCAACAAATGTAGTTTGTCAACAGTGAAACTAAATGACATCTGTAAAATGCCAATTATAGTAAAAAACTGATCTATGGTGCACTGCTGAATTAGAGATGGATCTGGCTTCAGATAGAAGATTATATGTAATATTGTATGTACTTGGAGTTGCATGCTTAGTTTTTGGCCAGATCTGGAGGAATAGGGTTTCTACCACAATGCAATAAGTCAGTCTATATCACCTCCCAGTCTATATATGCCTCCATTTATTCACACACTTTGTGAAATTCTAAGTTATATACCCATTTTATTTGGCAAGTTATTTACCCTTGGATAGCCCTACAAGCAACGTTTTGTTTAATGTGAGGCCCTAATTATATCCCATTTTTAGCAGGAGTACTAGTAGTAGTAGTAGTAGTAGCATCAGTAGTAAAACAAGTTTTGTTCAGAAATTAACCATTGAGCCATGGCTCATTTCAATACTATCCTGCATGAAGTTACACAAAATGTACAACACAGTTACAACAATTTTGCATCTGGGAAGATTAAAGCACTGGGAGGTTGCATACTAAATTAGTGGTTCAGTTCAGTCTTATGATTTTCTACCCCCCCCTTATCACAGTGCTGTGCATACCCAGTTAGAACAGCGCTACAATTATAGTGCCACACAGAACATCGCGGTCTATACAGTACTTCCACGGACAGCGATAGGGGAATAACAGCACTATGCAGTAAGTGCTCCCCAGGTCGCTGTCCATGGTGCTAGAAGAGATCACAAGGCAAGAGGAAATCAGGAGGCTGGCTAAGCTGCTCCCATGGCATGGAGTACTAAAGCGTGAGCAATTCAGCTATAAGGGTGGTGGAGACCAGGGTTCTAATCATGGTTTCCAGAATTTAATTTTTCCCCCTGTAATCCAACTCCGACTCGGAGTTGATTATTTTGATTACGGGGTGCGTGGGGGGCAGAGCCTCCCTCCGCTTGGGTGGGTGTAGGGGGGCACAGCCCCTGCACACAAAAATACAGTTTAGTAGTGGTAGCGATCACAGACCAGACTTGCGATCACTTCTAGTGGCACTATGTTTGTTAGTGGCATTTGTTCCTGCCACTTTTTTGATCAGCGCTGTTTGGATGATGCTATTATTGACAGCACTGTCCATGCAGTAGCTGCTTAGACCTAGTGTTGTGCTGTGGTACTTCCAGTGTCACTCAGCCTGTATTCTAGGGGTTGTATTCAAAACCACTTCCTTTCTGCATCAATTTGCTTATATTAAATATCAGGAAAATCAACATATAAAGGGGTGTGTATAATGTCCCCTGAATATAGCCCAAAGTGGTGTACTTTGTACCATGCAGAAACTCAGAATTAAACTTTGGGTTACAGCAATGTATGCAAGCTATAAAAATCTACATGACTGGACCAAAACAGAAAATCTAAGGTTGAAGGATTTTTTTTTGTACTTTTATCACAAACATATTTTGAATAATGAGTCAACCTCAGGGCTTAGCACAGTAAAATACTTCGAACATGTAAAAAAAAAAACAGCGCTAACTGAACATTCATTGGGATCGAAATAGTTAACTGTAGTAGAACAGAAATAAGAAAATGTAGGATAATTAGGAAACAAATTCAACCAACATCTTGAAAGGGCCAAAGGACCTTTGATCTTCATGGAAAAGAGCACATTACTATATAGTCCGGCTATTTGGGTTGAACACACATTTTATACCAAGTAAGAGGATGGTATCTTTCCTAAAAAATCAAATAACACCTAATTCCATTATTCTTTAATTATCTTAACAAGTTTCACATGTTCGGAAGCATTTCACCAGAAGATTAGAGTAGAAAGAGGGATTGACAAAATAATTCAATATGCAATTTGCCAAGCTCAAGCAACATGGTTTTGAAATCACCTTCTCAGGAAGTTTTACAGCTTGTTCAGTGACATGTATATATTGCAGCCCTCAGCCTCATATTAAGTGTTTTTTGTATACCATAACAGAATAACAGCTAAGTGCCACCAGTGTAGTATCCAATAAAATAGGTATGCTCTAACAGTACACTAATGTCAAAATTCTGCTTTCACCACATTATGAACAACCATCTTGGCTTTATTAGATGCAGTTCCAAAATTGAACATACTGTAAGTAAACTTTGTTCCAGATCTGCTGTCACTTCTAGCTATGTAGAGTGTTCTTATGGACAAAATAAGCTTTAGATGACATAAGTGAAGTAGATGGAGCCAAAGAAAATACCTCATTATATAGTGCAGCATTACCACTTTAATCCTTCTTGAACTGAATTTGGCCAGTATTCTACAGATGAATTCATGCTTTGGTTTGTAAGCACATTGCAGATCTTAGTGAACTGCCAATGTATGCTGTCATGAAGAAATGCTAAAGACTTTTTACCCTCAAAATACCATAAGCAAATGTGATAATCTATGGCCATTTTCTTGATCAAATTACCTAGTGTATCAGAAGTTTTAAGGTTAGTAGATTATAAGTTTTGGTTTAGCCAAGTACGCACACATCTTGAAAGCAATGCTTTCTGTAATTATTTAAAACTGCTTATTATTTATATATATATACACACACACACACATATATGTGCTTTGCTAAAACAACTATGTTAATGCACCAGTTAGAGGTTAGGGTTCAACTTACCACCACAAAGGTAAAGAAATGTGGCATTAGGGGCCCCAGTCCTAACTTCCTTCCAAAGCAACAAAAGGACAACACCACACAGGCAACCATAAACAGCCATCATCAGGTAAGACAACCCACATACAACTGTTTCCAGATGACACAACTGCAGTAGCACTGATGTTCTATCTTTGTGGATCTGGATCCATGGTACACATACCGCAAGACATGCAATGCCCCTTCTGGCAGCAGATAGAAATCCACAATACTCAAATAACAACACTGCTCTTGCATGCAGAAGCACAGGCCCCTGCAGCCACAGATACAAATTCATGATACCCATATTAGAAAAGATATTTTTGTCTACAGAAGCATAGACTCCAGTGGGCCAGCACTTCTATAACCACAGGTACTCATGCACACTGTAAGACATACAAACAGTTGTGGTTGCATTAGGGCAGACCCCTGAGGGGCCTTAGCTTCTGCAGCCACAGGTGTAAGACATACAGGCCAACTTCTGGCTGCAGATGAGCAGGCTCTGAAAAATCCATGATACCAAAATTTCAACAATACTTCTGTCTGCAGTAGTGAAGGCCCCTGAGAGGCCTGTGCCTCTGCAACCACAGGTGTAAGATATACACACCAACTTATGACTGCAGAAGTGCTGACCCCTTTGGGGCCTGGACTTCCACAATAGGTAAGTAGTATGTAAAATCTTTATTTTTATACAGGAAAATGACAACTTACACCATTAGATCTTCGGGACCTGTTTTCAAGGTGATCCTGTTATACAAATTGTTCCTCATTCACAGCTGCATATAGAAATCGATGATACCCAAATTGTAACAGTACTACCATCTGCAGAGGCACAGACTGCTGTGAGGCTAGCATTTCTGCAGCCACAGGTACTCATGTATGCTGTAAGACATACACATTCGGTTCTGGTTGCAAAAACAGAGGCCTCTGTAGAGCCTGTGCTTCTGCAGTGGCAGATACAAATCTGTGAAGGTAGCACATGAATGCTACTGCATTTGGGGCATTTGGATCAGTTGTATATGGTTTGTCTTACCCGATGGTGGATGTTTATGTGGTCTTACCCTTTTGTTGGTTGGGGGGTGAAGAGATAGGGTTGTAAACCCTAGTGCCTTCTCTACTCTTGTGGTGGTAAGTTAAACCCTAACTGGTGAATTAATACAGTTTTTTGCAAAGAATGTATTTTCTCTTTTAGATAGTGGAATCATATCCTCATTAATGCAGCTCTCTTCAGTGCAACAGACTCACAAGATGACTGGGTCCTGAAGGTATGATTCCATTTACCTAAAGATGTCAAGAATTAGTGGGCCTATCTGGTAGGCTGTGGAAGTGCAGGACCCTCTGGGTCCTGTGCTATTGCATGGCCATAGATACAGATGTGCATAGAAAACAGTCCATCTGTCAGCCAAAGCACCGGGTGCTCTGGCACCCAGGGATGCAGTCGTGCAGGACCCTATGCCAAGAGAAGATGTATCTTCACTATTTGGTATTTGGTCCTGTGTGGGCAACCTGCACCTTCCCTTACCAGACTGGGGATGGTGCCAAATGACAGTGCCATCCCCCAAGCCTCAAGCCATCCAACAAGCTCACTGAGCTCAGCCCTGAACTTACCTCACCAGTACAGGATCACAAAGTACTGCTAACTGGGGTAAAGGCTGGCACTTCTTACAACTTTTCTTAATAATTATTCTTTTAAATGTTGACCTCAGGTTTTCAGGATAGTCACTGATGGCCCCTTCCCCTTATAAGCATATCATGTGGCATTTTTAGAATAGTGACTGAAACGTCATTTCACACCACATGAACGAAAACATAGTTTGTCCAGAATTTGAAAAATAACACCTGTCACATGTATGAGGTGGTATGAAAAAATGACAATGTTGAAAGTTTGGAGTGAAAATACTGATAATTATCAAAGTTATGAGTGAGCATGGAAAATATGAATGTGCATTTACAACTTTTTTGGTTTTTTTTCAATATTTTGACCCCAAATTGTGAGTATAGTCTCCTTATGACCCCGTGTCATGAACATAGTAGGTGAAAAATTTTCAAATCCTGCTCAAAACATGATTTTGTGGGATAATTGCAAAATCACCTGTCAGGACAGATTAAACAAATTTCACCTACCTTCACCTCCTTTGTTCATGAGGTGGAGTCCTGAAAAGGCCACAAAGTTATGAGTGAAAGTTCAAAATGCATTGAAATACATGAAGCAGACTTACCTTATTTTTATTAAGGCAGCATGGGCATAGCCATGCTGTCTTATTGCTATGAAGTAGAAGAGGAAAGGGGACTTGAATGCTATCATGTGTTCCCTCCACAGTGCTACACTCATGTTCCCAGCATTGGCTTTCCACTGGCCCTCCCATCCGCAGACCTGACAACCCTCTCCTCCCCCTCCTGCTGGGGCACTGAAGAAATGGTTCTCGCAGTTTTTAAAACACAGGATTTGATCACCTTTTCCAAGCATATTCTGCTGTCAGTTTCTTATCAGGTTGGCACTAGGACCTTGAGGAATCTGAGTCTCACAGGCTGAATGGATTGTACTTCCTGAGTCAAAATGCAACAGACTACCATGGAACTTAAACAGAACTGCAGGATTTTTAAAATCACATCTAGGTAAGGAAAGCTACTGTTGGTAGACAGCACCTGAGAGATTGTAAATGATTCTTCTTTAAAACCCCTTAGTTAAACAGCTGTGACATTATACATTCCAGAAGCCTGTTTAACAAACAATTTAAGATCAATGGCAAATGGTTTGTAGTGTTTTGCTGTGAACACTTTTTAATTTTTCTTTGTGGAGTTTTAGACTCTGAAAAGGAAGTCTGTTCTATGTTTAGCATCTTTCTTCCTGGTCAAACAGTGCGGTGAGGACATCATAGGGGTGCTACCATTTGTCCCCCACAGAAACTCTGAGTAGCATTCCAGCAGGTTAGTCCAGTAAACAACAAAGTATGCCTGTAGCATGTTCAAAGCTGACCAGCACCATAACTGTCATGTGTCCAGACAAGCACATCAAAGGTTAAACAGTTATCAGCCCCCTCATAAAATACTAGTACACTACTACATGCAGGAGGACCCTTCTGAGCTGTTCAGAACATAGATACAGGCTCCCAGAATGACACAGCAAATGACATCATTAGTACAGTAGTCTTGGACTGCAGCACAAATGAGACGACTAGACACAGTGCTTTGAGTAAACTCACAATAATAGGTCACACACTATTATTTCAAAACCAGTTTTAATAAAACAGCACAAGTGCCATGTGGAACTATGTGGCTAATGCAGCAGATTCAAAAGCCTGTTTTTTAAATTGCAGACATTTTATTTATTTATTTATTGGAATTTCAGAAACAACCTTTGAGTAAGAACTCTTTTACAAAGGGTCCATGTCAATTAAATGGTACAAAGACAGATATCATTGAATTCACGGTACAAATACAGACATAGTTCAATTATCAGTACATAACTGAATTCACAAAATACAAACCCAGTTGAATTATCAGACAGGAAGTAACAAAAGAATAGGAAACAGCTAAGTTTCTTATGAGTTTCATTAAGGGTATACTAAGTGCTGTATGGCATAAGGAAGTATATGAGAGATAAGAAAATGGAAAATAGGGAGAGAATGGGTGTGGGGATAGAGCAGCCCAGTAGGAGCCTTGTCATACTGCATTACAGCTTTGGAGCTGAGGAACTGGGGAGGGTGCATGTAAGATAGTGTGGTAAGGTGGGAGAAGGTGGAGAGAGAGAGAGAAAGAGAGAGAAAGAGAAAGAGAGGGGAAGGAGGTAGAGACCAAGCAGTGGAGGGGTGGTATCATGAGACTAGAGATTGATGGAGAAAAGGAGAAATGGGGAGGGGGAGAGACTGGGAGAGGGGGGCAATGAGGCATGAGACAAATGAGAGAGCACAGCCACTAGCAGAATAAGAACTACGGAGCATGAGGTAGCAGAGTTTGAGGAACAGGGGGAGGGAGTGGGAGGGGTGGACCACATGAGTGAGGTCATGAGTAGTTGCTAGAAGGTAGAATTGGTGCAGGCTCTGGACAACTGCTCTGAACAGTTGAGCACTCATAGACATCCTTTTGCAGTAGAAACTGCATAAGTTCAGCTTTGAAGGTTCCAGGGTTAGCAACATTTAGAATGTTAGCTGGGATCTCATTAAGTCACAGTGGAGTACAGAAAGAAATGGATCTTTGTTGAAGAGCTGTTCTTTGGAATGGGACACAGAACAGGTGTAATTGTTTATTCCTGCCATTTGCCATTGATCTAGAGCAATAGTTCTCAGACTTTGTCACAGTGAGCCTCCCCAAATCCATGGGAAAGATTTTGAGCCTCCCCCAAAAATTGAAATAATCTTGGGCCTCCCCAAAGAAAACTAACATACTGTACTTTGCGCAGTACACCACGGAAAAAATTGAAACCCCTTTGAGTACTTGGCTCACATTCAGTTTTGTCTTATACTGACTTGGAACTTTTGAAAAAGAGCTCCTGTGCTCAAAGGTGTCATCTGAATAACAAATAAAATAAACAAATATTATTATTCAGCTTATTGTAACACCTCCCCCCCCCCACAGGCCAACCTAGTTGCTCTTCTGTTTTCATTCTTGAACCATTGTTACTGCTTGTTGCAGTACCTTCATGGGTCAGACTACTTCCTCTGTTTCCTCTATATATGAAATAGCCTTCCTACATACTTTGCCTCTCCCCTTCTTCTCTGCTCCTAAGCAACATCTCGGGGATTACTTTGCTCCTTCCTGCTATTGCTCTTTGCACTTCTATGCTCAACCCTTGTATTTGGGCTGTTCTGCCATCAATTTACAAATTGATCAATTACCAGCACTCATTATTTATTCATATTTATTTGCACTATTGCTCATTGTATATTTCTTGATTGTTTTGCAGTTACCTTTTGAAATGTATTTACTCCCTACACTTCCCTGGGTACACCTGAAATGAGCCTTGGCTCATTCACCTTCCCTTGTCACCTATTAGTAAATAAATACATAAAATGCACCTACTATAATTATCCTCTTTCAGTTTGTTTCATCTCTTCACACGAAATATATAAAACCCAAAATTTAAATACAGTACTTTTTCAGACTTGCTTGAGCCTCCCCTGGAACAGGTTGGGGCCTCCCCAGGGAGGCTGGCCTCTACCATTTGAGAACCCCTGATCTAGAGCTGTACTGGTACTGTAAAAGTGGTCTTGGTGGGGGCTGAGATGTACTGGGATGTATGTTTTCCTACTCCTAGCAGGGTGCTTAGCTGAAGACTTCAGATTCTTACCTTCCAGACACAGACATGAGGGACTGTAGCTGCTAGCTCTTTGTGGGTACACAGCACCATTACTGAGAGATTGTATGTAATCCCCCTTCAGGAGGCTTACCTGGTAGTCCTCCCATATGTGAGCTGTACCTCTCAGGCATCCTCCCAATAAATCCCCCGGTCACCACCTGGTCCAAGTTCTGTGCTCCTCCCCAGGTTCCCCAGGCAGCCCCATTATCTCATTTGAGCCCTGCTGGGCTCCTGGAGCACGTTCTGTGAGTGGCCGGCATTTCAGCTGTGCAGTCGCTGCTCGCACTTTCGAGAGGCGCACTGTTTGCAACCGCCGGCAGCGATCAAAAGTTGGAAGGTGTTTCCATGGATCCTGGCACACAGTATTTAGTTAAAAATGCACCGAGGACCTAGAGCAAGGGCAGGAAAAGTGTTTTTAAATAAGTATAAGGCAAGCACCTATAGCACTGCCTTCGGGGCACCAGTATTACAGGGCAAATGTCAGGGCAGTGAAGCCCTAATGAATATTATTGAGCTGCTGCCAGTTTTAGAGGGGCATTGTATTTGCAAGGCAGCAGCACAGAAACTTAGGCACATATGGGAGTGATTAATAAATGTGTTTAAAAGAGAAATGCCGGGGCTATATAACTGTGAGGAATTTATATAAGAATAGTGTTTATTCTGGCTGCACCAGGACAGTTATGTTGGGACTGCAATAAAATGTGTGTTTGGGACTATGCAGCAGCCACCATTGTGCAGCCAAATAACCAGTCAAGAGCCTGGACCTTTGGCCAGAGACTTATTGGAATTAATAAAGACTTGTGAGGAAAAAAGGAGGACCTTTTCTAGGCACCAAAAAGCAAGCCAGTTAAGAGACTGGGACAGTTTGGGATAGTTTTGACAGTCAGTGAGATTCCTGGACCTTATCCCCATACAAAAGGGGGTAGCTGCTGAAACTGAAAATTTGCCAGATTTGCCCAGGAGTTCAGAGTGTGAGTCTCTGAGGAGCCAGCCATCTCTCAGTGGTTAGGCCTGGTGGGCCCAGACTTTTCTTGGTGGTACAGTCCACGGGGTCCAAGGTGCATCAGTTGTTGCAAGCTGCAGAATGCAACAGCAGTGGATTCATGCAGCAAAAGGCAGTATTGCGGATCAGCCTGCAAGCCTACTGGAAAGACCAGAGAGGAAGCAGCAGCACCCTTACATATAGGTGCGTAAAAGTTGCCGAATTGTTTGTGTGGCTGGCCAGTTCAAGATATCCAGTTCGTGGTTTTGGCTCATTGACTCCTCTAAGCCATTTGGCCTTGGGCTATGTGAAATCAGCCTGAGTTGATTGCTCCTGCATCACCAGACCACCTGCTGTATGATGACCATGAGGGAACCCTTCCCCCTGCTTCAAGAAACATCTCCACAGATCTTATTTTCTCGGATCATCTCCAGTGTCTGGGTACAGTGAGTAGAAATGAGGGTAGCTCCCTGAGACAAGCTTTAATAATCATTGTGGTACCACCTAATCTCCATTTCCCTGCTAGTTTAATGGTTCAAGAGACTGGGCCATTCGGCCACTGGACACAAATAAAACTGCATGCCAAATCATCATGTCTACTTTCATCAAGGGCCCCAACAACAGCTGCAACCCTGGGTACTGTTTAGGCTAGCTTGTTTTCTATCTGGGTACCCAGTATATTTATAGGACTGCAAAGTGGAACTAAATGCATGCCAGTATCCTGGCTCAAACCAGTAAGGATAAAATTATTTGACCAGATTTTCCCATTCCTTGTTATGCTCCCCCTAAATAAACCTGATTGGTGTTGCAATGTTATATTGCTTCACACATGTTTATGTAACCCCTGTGCCAATGGGGGGTTACTATTTTTTAATGCCCATTCAGCATTGCAGGAAGTTGTGTGCATGCGTGCATGCTTGCTGAGCTTTCGCTCAGACGTGCATGCGTCTGTTTAAAAAAAGCGCGGTTTGGTGGACTTCCGGTTGTGATGGCCACCAGCTAGTCGCACTTTACATCGCTCCACCAACTCCCCACTCAAAAACAACCATATTTAGCACCAATTCTTCTTTTTTTGGAAATGGAACATCAGATAATAACCTGCTCTACAATGCTCCATCGAATTTGCCTAATTGACTTGTTGTCTAGTGCATGAAGACAGAAATGAAGCCTCAGCAGCCCAAACACATGCCACCACTGTCTCCCAAAAAAGACAAGCCTGCAAAGCGCAACAAAGTGGGCGGCTCTGGGGACCCCCCATCCTCCCCGCTAACTGAAGCAATTTTTTTTAAGGGTCTGGCACCTATTAAGGAATCTCTGCAAGTGGTAATAGTAGACCTCCAAGCACTAAAATCTTCAATGGCACAGCTAACAATCCATACAAGTGATAACGAAGCTCAAATCTCCTCCGTAGATGACTGGAGGGCCCAACTTGATCCTGAGGTTATATCTTGATGGCAGTGATTCCATAAGACTGAGGACAAACTAGAAGACCTAGAGGGAAGATCAAGACGCAATAATTTGGTAATTGTGGGGCTCCCAGAAGGGGAAGAGGGGGTAAACCCCATTTCTTCTGTGCAAAAGTTTTGTGCCAAAATAGCTGGGCCTTCTCCTAATGGCCCAGCATATGTTGTAGAGCGAGCGCATCGGGTTTTACGGCCCCCACCTCTGACTGGCGCTCCTCCATGGCCTCTGATATTTTGTCTTCTAAATTACCTAGACAAATAGGTCATTTTGGACAAGCTCAGAGAAACTAAAGAAGTCCAATGGGACAACAAAAACATCTGAGATGCACAACATCTCCCACTATCAGTGTAACAGAAACACATGGAAATACACCCACTAGTCGCTAGGCTTATAGCTGTGGGGGTCAAATTCTGCATGCGATATCTAGCTACTCTGCAGATTAACAAAGAAGGACAATGGATCTCATTTGAAACTCTCAGTTCAGCTACCATTGAGCTTAAAAAGTTGTATCCAGACCTCTTTAAGTGAACAAGGGGACTGTATTGGAGAACCAGTACCTCAAGTGTGTCAGCAAAATAACTGCTTCGAGGGAATGTAATGAATAAAAGCTGGACTCTGGATGTCTGCAAGTACTGCTATAATATTGACCTAAACGAAGTTCATAGATTGGTATGATAGCAGGGACTCGACTCATGGAAAACTGTGGGCCTTAAGTTTGTTGTGTGTTTTTTTTTTTTTTTTTATTTCTGACTCTGTTACATGGTTATAACGCTGATGGGAAACAGTATAAGTCTGTTGAATTTTATGGATAACCAGCTTTCTATTGTAAAAGTCTATACCAACGTTTAAATACTTAAAGGAAGGAAACAGAAATAAGAGTTTAAAATTATTATTGCTGGAATGTTTAAAAGGGGGGGGTAGTGGGCCCTCTGGTGGTTAAGAATGATTACAGCCAAATAAATAAGGGGAGTGCAATTGATAGGACTGAGGATTTTGCTTCTTTAGTTGGGATGGGAATGTTTTTGATTTGGGGATACTGCACCTACATAGTATTAGAGTCCAATTACCAGGAAGGTATTTTAGAAACAGGTGTCTTTAATAATGGAGCAAGTTGGGATTCCAGTCAAAATCCAATCAAGCACTGTCCTCTGGTACTCGTGGAATGTCTAAGGCTTTCTAATCCCAGATTAGACAGTTACCCCATATCTAAGGGATGGATTTCCCTTGTCAAAAAATACAAGGCTAATCTCAGATGGCGGTAAGATTTATATCCTGGAATACTAAAGGAGCTCGGAACTGAGTCAAGCGGTACCAAATCCTAAAAACACTTAGAAACCTTGCATTATAATGTAGCATTTCTTCAAGAAATGCACCTATTAGAGAAAGAAGGAAATCTTTTTAGGAGAAGGCAAATTGGGCAGGTATATGCAGCAGGGAATGCAACAGCGCAATGGGGGTGGCAATCCTTATTACTAGGGGAACTCAATTCAGGCTACAGCAATGCCACGCTGATGTACAAGGTAGATTTATATTTCTAAAATGACTACTAAATCATGTTGAGGTGATTTTGGGATCAGTATATGGGCCCAATATAGAGTCATCCGAATTTTTTGTAACACTTACGACCGCTTTAACTTCTTTTCCCTGGCTACCTACTATTATTGCAGGGGATCGGAATCTAGACCATTTGCCAGAGCTAGACAAAACAACCCATAAAAGTCCTAATCTTTCCTCAGCTCAAAGAGCCTTGAGAGAATTTATGGCAATTTACAGCCTCAGTGATCCATGGAGATTATTAAACCCAAATACCAGGGGATATACATTTTATTCCCCAGTACATAGTACGTTATCCCGTATTGACTATTTCCCAGTAAATAATACAATTTTAGAAGGCCTAATAGGTAGTGATATAGCCCCGAGAACTATCTCCGACCATGCACTCGTATGGATGGAAGGAACTGTTTCTGTCAAAGCTAAAAGTACTATGTGGAAGCTGAATGTGCAGCTTCTCCAGGATGATAAGTCACTACTCGTCCTCAGGAGAACAATTGATCAATTTCTTTTACATAACCAGGTACTATGAACCACATTGACAAATTATGGTGTGCCTTGAAATGTGTGGTTCGAGGAGAATGTATTCGACTCTCTTCCATTCGAAAAAAAAGAGAGAGGCACTCTCGTCCTCCCTCCTCTCCCAAATCAAAACCCTAGAACAATAGTTCTCAGACTTTGTCACAGTGAGCCTCCCCAAATCCATGGGAAAGATTTTGAGCCTCCCCCAAAAATTGAAATAATCTTGGGCCTCCCCAAAGAAAACTAACATACTGTACTGCGTAGTACACCACGGAAAAATTGAAACCCTTTGAGTACTTGGCTCACATTCAGTTTTGTCTTATACTGACTTGGAACTTTTGAAAAGAGCTCCTGTGCTCAAAGGTGTCATCTGAATAACAAATAAAATAAACAAATATTATTATTCAGCTTATTGTAACACCTCCCCCACAGGCCAACCTAGTTGCTCTTCTGTTTTCATTCTTGAACCATTGTTACCGCTTGTTGCAGTACCTTCATGGGTCAGACTACTTCCTCTGTTTCCTCTATATATGAAATAGCCTTCCTACATACTTTGCCTCTCCCCTCCTTCTCTGCTCCTAAGCAACATCTCGGGGATTACTTTGCTCCTTCCTGCTATTGCTCTTCGCACTTCTATGCTCAACCCTTGTATTTGGGTTGTTCTGCCATCAATTTACAAATTGATCAATTACCAGCACTCATTATTTATTCATATTTATTTGCACTATTGCTCATTGTATATTTCTTGATTGTTTTGCAGTTACTTTTGAAATGTATTTACTCCCTACACTTCCTTGGTACACCTGAAATGAGCCTTGGCTCATTCACCTTCCCTTGTCACCTATTAGTAAATAAATACATAAAATGCACCTACTATAATTATCCTCTTTCAGTTTGTTTCATCTCTTCACACGAAATATATAAAACCCAAAATTTAAATACAGTACTTTTTCAGACTTGCTTGAGCCTCCCCTTGAACAGGTTGGGGCCTCCCCAGGGAGGCTGGCCTCACCATTTGAGAACCCCTGCCCTAGAAGACCAATTACTATCTACTCACAATGAAGATATATTAGAACAATTAGCCAAATTAAAACATCAGTATTCAAAAGCCCTGAGAGAGCAAGCCCAATATGCTCTATTCAAGACCCATGCTAAATATATTGAGCAGGGAGATAAAGCCAGCCACTTACTTGCCCTTAGATTAAGGAAACAAGAAGGATCCAGAATAGTAGTGGCACTTAACTCCCTTAAAGATGACTCCCTTCTCACTATTCCAAAGGAAACTGGCAAGAATTTGAAAATTACTACAGGCCCCTATATTCTCCTCAAGTGCCTATCCCCCAAATAGCAGAAATACAGGCATATTTAAACAACCTCCCACTTCCCTCTCTTTCGCAGTTTCAGGCGGACATCCTTATAAACCCTATAACTCAACTGGAACTAATGGAGGCCATTAGTTTATTACCAGAAGACAAAGCCCCCAGGCCAGATGGTTTTCCACCCCACTTTTAGAAAGTATTTAAGGACCATCTTTCACCTATATTAGTAAAACTGTTTAACTACCTGTGCGAATTTGGATTGTCTAACCCCTCTCTCCTAGAAGCCCTAATAATTGTACTCCCAAAACCAAATAAATCTCCACAATTTGTTTCCAATTACTGTCCAGTCACTCTCATAAACTATGATACCAAACTCTTTGCTAAAATTTTGGCTAACAGATTAACAAAGGTATGGATGCCACTACTTAGCCCAGAACAGGTAGGATTTGTTGCAGGTCGCTCCTCTGCTGATCATCTCAGGAAACTGTTTCATGTCTTCTCTGTATCCAGGATTGCACCCCACCGAATGGCTTTGGTGTCCCTGGTTGCCAAGAAGGCATTTGGTAGGGTTAGATGGATATTTTTATGTGAAGTCTTAAAGAAATTTGGTTTTCCCAAAGCATTCATAAGGTGGATACAAATTCTATATGCCAGTCCTACAGCAAAAGTTAATTGCAACGGGGTTTTCTGGGAACTATTCCCTTTATACTCCGGAACACGCAAGGATGCCTTCTCTCACCACTACTCTTCAATCTATACTTGGAACCACTCCTATACCACCTAAAACACTCCCCTTTAATCAAAGGTATTCAGGTAGGAGAGTGGGACTTGTGTTTATCGGCATATGCCAATGACATACTGCTACATATTACCGATCCCTCGATTTCTCTTCAAGCAGTAATCTCCATAGTAGAATCATATGGGACTCTATCCAATTACAAATTGAATATAGAAAACTCAACAATAATGCCACTAAATTCCCATACCTATTGGTCGCAGATGGTTGGCCTGAAACTAAACTGGTCATCCAAACTCAAATATTTAGGCCTCACAATTATACCAAACCTGTCACAAATTAAAAAGTTAAATCTTGATGCCTTATTAGGAACTATACAACAGGACTTAGACAGATGGACCCCATATATTGTTCCATGCAAGGAAGAATTAATATAATTAAAATTAATGTTCTCCCCAGAATATTTTACCCCCTGAATATGCTTAACTTTTATCTTCCACAAACGTGGTTTTAGAAATTACAACAAATCATTTCCAGATTTCTTTGGATGGCAAAACCACCACGAAAGTCATATATTAAGTTAGGTGCAACTAAACAGAGAGGAGGTCTTAGGCTTCCAAATTTTTTTCATTATTACCTAGCAAGTCATATGTTGAAATATTTCCTTTGGTATCCCCCTATTTCCACTACGGTAGGCCAGAATTACATACCATTATGGTTACAAATTGAGCGCCAGCTAATCAAGCAAGGTGGCATATCCCCAGCTAGCCTACTATATATTACCCCTAAAATAGGTCTGACTATCCTGAAAAATGAACTGTTCCATATGTCACTGCAAGTACATGCCCAACTGTGCAATGCTCTCAAATACAATAACAGCAGAAATATATCTCAACCCTTGTATTCAAATCCGAACTTCATGTTAGAGGGTAAATGCCTAAAACCTAAAGAAGAATCTCCTGGAATGGAAATAAAGGTTTCAGATTTATTAGAACTTGGTAAAATCAAACCCACCCCAGCATTATTACTTTCCCTACACCTTTCTCCTAACCAGATATTAAAAGGCTACCAAATTAGACACTTATTAGTCAACAAATTTGGAACAGAAACCTGGAATATTGACCAGAAAGACCTTCTTAATATGCTTAGTACCCTGGCATGGAGCCCACATGCTGTCTCAGAAATAACAGCAATATTATATCCAACTATTTGCCAGAATATCCAAGGGGCATCTCCATATTGGAAGACCCAATTTCCAGATATAAATCTTTGCTGGGATAGAATATGGCAAGCAGTATACTCCTACACTTCCAACGACAAACTTTGTCTTATGCAATTTTATATACTGCACAACATCTATTATACCCCAGCTAAGCTTGCAGCTATGGGTAAACTGTGTGACTCAAAGTGCACCAGGTGTGGCTTAAATGAAGGGACTATTTTTCACATTCTCTGGGATTGTCCTTCAATCAAACCCCTATGGCAAACAATCAAAAATAAACTTGATCCTCTACTCAGTCTGGAGCAACTTTTTAAACCTGAAATTTGTATTTTGGGTGATTATTCCCAAGTTCCAGTACTGCAGAGGAGATATGCTATGTCACTAATTTCCCACTCAGTAAAAAGATTAGTACTGAAGCATTAGAAATATTCCCAACTTATTTCTTATTCAGAATGGCTAAGTGAGCTCCTATTTAACATAAGAATAGAGAAGATGACTGCAAGCCTTAGACAGTTCCGCACTATTTTTGACAAGAAATGGGGCAAGCTATATACATTGACCTCGATTACTCAATAACAGAGAAGGATGCAGAGGCTGAAGGTCCATAAATGACCCTGGAAGCTTCAATATGTTAGGAAGAGCTTGATATCTAAACTTACAGAAGACCCCTTTGTTAGTCCTTTTCAAATACCAACAAGCTCCCAACTCCAAACAGCTTGTGATGACCCTGTATATAGATAGAAGGAGCGGGAAGAATGAAGACTAACAGAGACAGAAAGGTGCGGGGGTGGGGAGAACATGACATCTTAGCCTTGTGGTTACATCAGTTCAATAAGGAGATAAATGTAGTTGTAGATGTAATAATATTAGTTATTATTGAGCCGATGTAACCACAAGGCTAAGATGTCATGTTCTGATTTATGTATGATATCTCGTATGCCTAATAATTCACATGTACAACTTAAAAACGAATAAAGCATATTGAATTAAAAAAAAGTGCCGTTTGGCGTGAACATTGAGAATTAGGGTGGAGAGAGTCGAGCGGTCGAGGAGGAGTGTGCAAGGAGGAGCAGGGCCTGCTCGCAGGCCTGCGTAGGGGCGGCCATCAGTTGGGGCTGGGGAAGCCCGGGACCTTGGAGGAGATGGCCCCTGGTCACAAAAGAGAGGAGGGAGTTCCCCCATAAGTGGCAGTATGGGGGAACCGAGCAGCAAAGTGGAGCAGCATTTTCTGAGAGGGATCAAGAGGAACCTGTCAGGCTCCACAGAAGGAAGAGAAGGATGGTTGCCATGAGAGGGCCTGTTGAGACTGAGGTGACAGTGATGTCTCCAGGGGGTAGGTGACAGATACCCCGTTGTTTGACTGTGTCCATTCAATAAGGTACTGTGCTATCATGTTGGTGGCTGCAGTAAAGAAATGTATAGACCCCTGCAGCTGAGAGAACCCTGCCCATGGATCTGATGTGTGGGTGGCCTCTAGTGGCAAGGACTAAAATGTGACTGAGTGTACCATCGTACCCCCCTCCCTCCCAAAATGAGGAGTGTACCATCAAGTATTAAAAATTGTGTCTCTGCTTCCATAGGCGGGGTATTAATTTGAAAGGTTTGGGAAAGTGAGAAAGTGTTTCTTCTGAGAGGAAATTGAGCCCTATTTGGTTCAAAAATGGAAGGAAACAAAGCCCCTAGGCTGCAGGTTCAAATCCTGGGTCCCCCAAGTATGTGCCATGGCCGAGAACCATAGAATTCTTGAAAATGCGCTGAGAATAATCTGAGGATCCTCGTCTGTTGTTACTGCTTGAGCACTTGTGGAGAAACAAAATAAATGCTGATCTGTTTGCATTTGAAATCATTTGGACTTGGATTATTTTACTTCTGTGGAGAAACTGTTTGTGTGGTTCTGCTGTTTGCATAATGAATTGTTTTACAACCTGCCCTTTGAGCCTGCTACTTCCCGAGGTGCTGGGGGTGCAAGAGAGAGAGAGAGAGAGAGAGAGAGAAAGAGACAACTGTGAGCCAGCGCTTTGACGGAGCTCGAGCCGTCACCAAGGAACCTGAATCCACAAAATGTACTGTGATTAGTACTCCCTCCTATATGTGCCTACAATCAAGAATGGTACCCCTTCCCTTTCCCAGAGACAGAAAACCATCAAACCCCTAGACAGGGAGGGGAGGGGGTAGTTTTCTGGAGTCTGCTATCTGAAGCCTAGACTGAAGCTGCTGCCTGCTAGTGGGAAGCCCCTATAGTGCCCCAGCAGGAGCATATGAATTCAGAAGTATTTTCTTTATGCAAATATTTAAAGTGCCATCAGTGATCTGAGCAGAGGGGGATAACATTTACTGGTGGTCTGTTACTGTGTTTGGAATATTCCTGAACCTGCATGCCTGATAACCATTGCTTGTAGAGGGTTCCAGGAGGTGACACTGAAGCCCAGATCACGGTAAATGGGAAACCTATTAGCATATCATTAATGTCTGTTGACAAATGTACTGTGAATGTTGTGAGAGATTACTGTTTGTTCCAAGGTCTAGAGCCACTGGGTGGGGTAGTGAGTAGTTATAGCTTCCCAGAGGGGTGTAACAAATTTAATAAATACCCACTGAAACCTTAATCTGAATGGAGGCACCGAAACTCTGTGTTTACCGTGGGTGGGAAAACCCTGGTACTAGCTAGTTATGAACCCAGGCCCCTCAACCTGTGGATAGTAATACAGGCAGGGGTTATAACCCTAGAAGCAGTACTATAAGCCTGTTTAACAAGCAATGTAAAGTTGAATATACAGAGCTGTACCGGTACTAGAAAAGTGGTCCTATTGGGAGGGGGGGACAGAGATGTAGGTTTTCCTAAACTTAGCAGGGTGCTGAGCCTTAGGGCTGGTCACTGGGCAGGAATGTCTAGAGGCAAGGCAAGGTACATTTTATTTTTCAGGCTCCCAATACCAGAGGTTCTGGGTGCTGCACAACAGCAACAAATCTATCATAATATGACAAAGGAACATAACACATTTTCCAGTCTATGAATTATCACTTTCATAAATTAAAATCAGTAAAACCAGAAGAGGGTAAGGGGGAGAGGGCCATCTTGAGGATGGTATAGCCTACTCCAGGGTTCTAAGTTAAGTTCTGCAGCCACTAGCCAGCAAGTCTAGTGACTGGGAAAATGTATTAGCCCCACAGACTCTTCCACTAGCCAAGCTGAACTACTGTACTTTTTTGGTTACATTCTACAGTACAAACCTACAGGACTAGTTGAAGGAAAATCTTACTAACTTAACACAAAATCCACCAGAATTTGGCTAGTTGGCCTGCAGGTTTCGACCACTGCACTCTCTGTGATGGGTTACAGTACTTAACTTATTTTTAAAATGTAGTGACTGAGGTGTGGTCAGTTCTGGGACTGCCAGTGGCTGGTTGTCAGTGCTGTGACTGTCGGGGGCATTGCTGTAAGGGGATAGGTATGTACTATGGCTGTTGAGGGAGGTTCAGAGGCAGTGTTGTGTTAATGGTGGGGGTCGGTACTGTGATTGTTGTGGTTGGGGGAGTCGGTGCGTTAATGGTTGAGGGTGGAGAGACAGTGCAGTTATTATCAAGAGGTGAGTGGTCAGTGCCGTGACTGCCAAGTGGGAGGAAGGACTGCAACTTTTGGCAGTGGGGGGAGGAAGTGTTGTGACTGTGGGGGGTGGAGATTACTGCTGTGTCTGTCTGTACAGGGTATCAGCCTGTGACTGTCGCAGATGTAGGGGAACAGAGCTTTGACTGTGGTAGTGGGTAGTGCTGTGACTGTTGGGGTTAGAGGTAAGTGCTGTCACTGTTGAGGGATGAGGATCAGTACTGTGACTGTTGGGTATGTGGCCACTGTGACTGATGGTGGAAGGTGTTAGTTCTGTGGCTATTGAAGGGTGGTACAGGTCTGTGACTGTCGGGGGGTCGTGGTAGTCCTGTGACTGTTGTGGGTAAGGAGGCAGTGCTGTGACCGTTAGGAGTAGGAGGTCAGTGCTGTCATTGTCAGGGGATGGGAATTAGTGCAGTGACTGATGATAGAGGGTGTCAGTTCTGTGACTTTTTGGGGGTGAGGTGGCTGTGGTTGTGACTGTTGGGGATTGATGATCAATGCTGTAAGATGGGATGGGGTGCAGTACTGTAGCTAGTGTTACTGCTATGGAGGAATGGGGATCAGTGCTGTGACTCTGAGGGGTGTATGGTCATTGCTGTGACTGCCAGGGTGGGTGGGGTAGAAGAACAGTTCTGTGGCTATTGGGAATACTGAGAAAGTGTTGTAGCTCTCAGGGGTGTGGATCAGTGTCGTGACTGCCAGAGAGGGGTAGTCATTGTCAAGATTGTCAGTGGAGGGTGTTAGTCCTGTGATTGTCAGTGGGCTGATACAGTCCTGTGATGGAGGGGGTCAATCCCATGCTTGTGGAGGAGGGGGTGACACAGTCCTTTTACCGTGGGGGGAGGTACAGTACTGTGACTGTGGGGGGTAAAACAGTCCTGTGACTGGGGGGACAGTCCTGTGACTGTGGGGGGGTCCCATCCAATGACTGTTAGGAGGTTGGTCATTGCTGCGACTGATGGTGGATGGTGTCAGTACTGTAACTGTTAGAGTGGCAGTACAGTGCAGTAATTGTCAGGAGGAGGGTCTATTATGTAACTGTCAGGGACAGGGTGTCATTTATGTGACTATCAGGGTGTGGGTTAGTCCTCTGACTTTTGGGAGGTCTGCTTCTGTGCAATTCTACAACTCTGAGGGACAGAAGCATTTGCGGGAAGTTGTACACATGGCAGGAAGGTTGTATAAGGCGCCAAACTAAGTGACTATTCGAGGGGGGGGATGTTGCGGTCCCAGCTATGTGGGGTGGTCATCAGTGCTGTGATGTGCTGTGATGTGCAGTGTTGTGACTGATGGAGGGGGGGGTTACTGCTGTGACTGTCGGTGGAAAGTGTCATCCATGTGACTGTCGGGGATATGGGTATAGTGATGTCATGGTGGTGGGGTGTAGTGCTGTGATTGTTGAGAATGGGGATCAGTTCTGTGACTGTCGGGCATGGGTGCCCAGTGCTGTGACTGACAGTGGAGGAAGTCAGTCCTGTGACTGAGGGGGTACAGTCCTGCGACTATCAGGGGTGGGATGATCAGTCCTGTGATGGTCAGGGGTCAGTGCTGTGGCTATTGTGTAAGTAGTGTAGAGTTTTGCACAAGTAAAGGAAAAGGCAGTGCATAAGCAAAGCAGCCAGCTTGTAATAACAAAAGAAAATAATGCTCAGCACTCCTAGATTCAGTTTTACATGCAAAGTGCAAGATTTATTTTCTAGCAACATGCCTTGCATGCACCCACTTGGGCCAGCCCTTCAAGCTTTCAGTGGCCCTTCTGCAGAAGACAGGTCTGAGGATAAAAAAAGGATGCATCTCATTTATACAGAAATGTCAAAGTGGTATATACCACACACTAAAAACAACATGCAAATCAAGGTGAAAACACAGAAACAGCCTTTCCAGTGCTAACAAATATTTCATTATTCTGTTTTTTGGTGTTTTGTTGTTGACATTCATGGTAGACAGTTGCTGATGTTAGTATAATACTTAAATTAAGCTAGTCTCTGTAGCTTTTACTTCATTTAACTGTATACCTTTCTCTCTACAGCTATATTTTTTTACCTCTTACACTGCACTATACTCGTTTCATCTCTCTCCTCTCTATTGTTCCCACTACTGTATTTACTCCATATTAACCTTCTTCTCTTTACTTTCGCAGGTCTCACAGGATGTGAACTTCTCCCCCATCAGACAAGTATGACAATATGTCTAACCTGTCTTATCCTTCCTAGTAACTCTCTAAGAACTGAGGCTCCTTTGTGACCCCTTTCCTCTATTTTATTCTACAGGTTTAAGAAATGTCATCCCTTTATGACGCCTACCTCTGGCTCCGTAGTACCCTGGTAAGAGACCCTGTACATATTACCTATACTTGATAGGTTTACTGTAACAGTGCAGCTACACCCATTATGGGAGGGTTATGTATACTGTATGTGTTAAGGTAATACATACTGCAGCATTTTCCCCCTCCATAAAACATTTTGCTTTGCCAGTTGTCCCTGGCAGGCTCTCATCCCTATCCTTACCTCCCCTGTCCATCATTCCCCTGTCCCAAACCACAGAGCCCAAAGTTCCCATGGATTGCCTCCCTCCCCCATGGTAGGGTGGCCTGAAAAGGGACAGCCATCCTTATCCCCATCCAGTCACTTACTTCCACAACTGAGACAGTCATCCAGGTGGTCATGTGGGACAGAGGTAGCTGGGTAGGGCTTTAATGGAACCTGCGCTAGCCATTTCTGCATTTTTCCCTTTCTTGAGTTCCTGACTTCACCTGGGGGGAAGCCAAATGTCAAGTCAGCATGCCTTTCCATGTAGGGACAGGACTGCTATGTGATGAACATTCAGTCTGTTTTCCAACCCCTGGCAATCTGGTATATTCCTGAGCTTGGGTCACTGATCTGGCAGGCAATAAGGCACTTAGCACCTCATCCCTCCATACCACTTGACCAGACAGGCCTTGCACTGCAGCAAAATAATTATTTGTTACTATTGGGACAGGCGATTGGACTACATTGGTGCCACAGCACACCAGGAAATGATTTTTTTATTAACAGGCCCAGCGGTAAGAGGGTGGGTTGTACTTGTTTACATCAGAGAATTTAACTTTAACAGGGCCAACAATCACTGTTACTGGCTGCCAGTTTTAAATAAAATATTGAGCTGCCCCCACAATGTAAAGTATCATGGGCTGCATATGCAAATCACCACAGTATATAGGCTATGTGGGGGTGCCTGAGGGATAACCAAGTTATTTGTACTGTAGCCTGTGGTCTCGAGTAACCTCACGAGTGGCCACAGGCTACTGTACAAATAACTTGGCTATCCCGCAGGTGCCCCCCACATATTTGATTTATGCAACAGGATTTTTTGGGTTCAGTTTTGTTATATTTTCTTTTTTCTTAAGTTCCTTTCCATGTTTTTTCTCTGTGCCTGGTTGCCTTGTTTGGCTTGCAGGGTTGCTGTGCTGAGAAAGAGGAAAAAAATGGCTTTTTGTTCTTAGGAGTGTTTTCATGTGGTTCTGGTTTTGATGGGGGGGGGTTGGTTAGGGTGTGAATTTTGTGAGTCTTTGGGACTGTAATAGCCTGGGTTGTAAACAGCACTGTGAGACAGTGAAAGTGAAACTGATAGGCGGTACTGCTAAGCAGGCAGCACAGGTGGTGGTGGTTAGTGATGTAGTCACTGTGTGGATAAATGGGTGGTGGTGCAATCACTATGGAGATAACCTGAAGTTATCCACATAGTGATTATATCACCACCCATTTTTCCATACAGTGACTCAGATAACTGAAGTTGTGTCAATTTTTATCTTGACATCTGTTGCATTTATCTATCTATATCTATCTATCTATCTATCTATCTATCTATCTATCTATCCATCTATCTATCTATATAGATAGATAGGAAGATCTATAAAAATCATATATATATATATATATATGTAAATTTCCTTGTAGATCGCCTCCTAACCCTTAAAATGTATTTATTTTCTTGATGAATTTTGTTGACCAGGTAGGACCACTGAAACCAGAAGTCCCTTTTTCAGGGGTGAGCAGGGTTGGGTGCAGATGGTAACCAACTGAAACTGAACCCGATGAAGCTGTTTTTGGTATTTTACTAAATGGGGGAAACTGGCCAGGACACCAGGAAATGCCCCTATTCTTTTCAAGAAGTGCCATAGTGTAACCCCCCTGCAAATGGGGGTTCCTAAGATGCCTGCCTGGGCTTACCTTAACCCTGCACCTTCTGTCCTCTTTTTGCTGTCTCCTGGGCTTCATCCAAATTCCTGCCATCAAGTTTTCTGGTTCCCCCGGATCTGCTTTGCCCCTCTGTGTGCCCCAGCCTGCAGCCCAATTAAAATCCAGCCCCTCGGGGCTTAAAAACACCACTCGCAAGCACCATGTTAAAAGTGCTGCCCCCAGAGCAGCGGGAATTGCATTGGCTCAAAGAGCACCTTCAAAGTGAACCACTTCATTTTGCAGTCACCTCGGGGACTGTGCCATGAGTCCTAGGACCCCTTCCACCTAATTGGGACCTGGTGACCATGGACAGCATGCTTGAGGGCCACTCAAATGAAAACTTAAAGAGTTTGACAGGGGCTCCTTGAAATATGCCTGAGCCGGGCCCCAGTCAGCTGAATACATAAATATGTGTGCCTGGCTGCCCCCAGGGTAGCTATAATCGTCTGCTGCCGATCAGAGGAGAAAATAAATGTTTTTACAATAGTGAATTGTTGCTGCATGTATAGAAATGAGCTATCAATGGGAGGAAAGTACTTTAAATTAAAATAAATGCTTTTTTCCCTGGATTCACCAGTACTTTGGGACTCTAAGTGTCAGACTGTCAGCTGCTGCAGTTGGAGCTTGTATATGTGCAGTAGTGACTGGAAAACCAAAGGAGCCACACCCTTCATCTGTGCAACGACTGTAAGTACACCCTACTGAGCTGTGGGGCATTGTGGCAAATAATTATTTCTTTCTAGCTGCACCAGGACATTATTCAGGACTGCATCTGATCTGCTGTGAGAGACAGTGGGTTAAGCCGCCATTGCAAGCAGCCACAGCCAGTTAGAAAGCCAGAAATAGAAAGCCAGGACTTGTGGAACATTCACTACACCTCATGGGTAAACACTCAAGTACTCATGGGGATTTACAGGGACATAATTTTATGCGTCAATTCACCCAACCAACTGTGCCTCGAGTATTCTGATTGACAGGTCCCTCAACCATTTGGAGATCTGTCATCTCATCTTTTCTACCAACCAGAAGTCGAAACAGAGTCCTATAAGAGAGAGTGTCTTCCAGCATTTTGCCAGATCTGCCAGGGTGAGAAGAGGAGAGAAGGCTCCAGCCTGCTGGGAGCCCCCCACAGGGGTGGGGGCTCAGACCTCTGTCATACTTCCAGGCCTAGGCCAATTACTAAGCCCCTCCAGTCATCAGGGGACATTTGTTATTTTCTAGTTACAGTTCAAAAGTTAAAGTAAATGCAGTGTTCTGCAACTGCTAGTCTGGAGGTTGCCAGAAATGTCCTCCAGAGGTTATCCCTCCTCCCACGTCGGGGAAAGATGTGGAAAGAAAAGCATCTGACCATGCCTCAATTGTGAGAGAGCTGAAGAAGAACACCAGGATGCCTTCGATTGTGGATGTGACCCATGGAGGACCTGAGTGAGTACCCTCATACCCCGGTGCAAGGGAAAAGTTTCCAAAGTAATCTTGGGGGCCTCAAGCCCCACTACCAGACATTTTCTGCTGTGAGATGAGATCTTCGAGTTATCAGTCTGGGACGATAAGCCCCTACAGAGACTGCCTTGTTCAAAATTAGTGCGGATGCATCTTGCCTGCTGCCCAAATGGCTCATATGCAGGTGCATCGAGATGGCTTGATAGTGAATCGTATAGGTGTGTTGTAATTTGTCGTTGCCCTATGGGTTAGTGTCCTGCCTTCATGGAGCTGACAGCTGAGCCACATTTGCCACTTCATGGGGTGGGAGGCCCTAGAGCTTATTCGATCCTGAATTATTCTGAAGATAGCTGTTTCTGTCTTAGCCGGATTTCGTCTGAGAGCATTTGCCAGAAGTGTGTGATATCTAGACATGCTGGAAGAGACTTTGTCTATAGATGCTTTACTTGGTATTTAAATGTACTGGATGTGACTTCATGCAAAATGAATATGGATGCTTGATAAAAGTGTTGCGTTCTGCTGTTACTGTATGGATGCTAGTTTGGTATTTAAAGGATACCTAAACAAGCAGTTTTTTAAAACTGCAAACTCCAAAATCTGGCTTCATAGCGAGATAAAGTAAAGGCTACTGTTTACATTTATGCTAAAACTGCATTTATGTAAATAACATAAATGCAGTTTCATAGCTTTTGAAAAATGTAAACATCAGCCTTTCACTTACAAAAAATAGCCTTGCCTTCTCCCTAAGATGTCTGCCAACTGTGTTAAGTGATGAGTCATGGTGACATCATCGGAGTTGGAGCCAGAAACCAATATAGATTCCTATAGGCTAACTAGTTCTTTTTTCCCTCTTCGTTTTGAATTGTTTTACCAGAATGATCAACACCATGTGTTAACATGTGGATTATTTTAATCAGTACACATGTTAGGCTATGATTTTGTTCATTTTATTTACTTTAACTTGCTGAAAATTTTTTGCAATCTAGCTGACTTTCTCTTTGGCAAACTGCAGAACAGTACAACCCTTCAAATACCTGATGATCTAGTACAGGGGGATGCCCTGAATATTTTTTTTTGTTAACCAGGAGAGATACACTATGCTGAAACCTTGTTTACAGATGTGGCCTGGAAGCACAAGGAAGTTAAGTGACTTGCTCAGGGTCGCACAGTGAAATACCAATCTGGTCCAATTCCAAAGCTCATGCATTCTTGTTAATCCACAAAAAAAAAAGTGTCACTTGTATTTTTTTTCCTAGTGAACCCCCTGCATCTAGTCTGGCTTCTGTTGAACACCCCAACATCCATACCACGTCCTTAGTACTGCCTGGAGCTGCATATGAGCTCGCGGTCTCATGAAGAGAATCATCACACCTCAGACTGTAATTGTATACCTCAAGAGAGTTGTGCATACCTACACTGATACAGATCATCAGCTGGCACTGTTAAAAAATGCCTCCCAAATCACACTTAAGTCCACTTTTTCAATGTTTGACCTCTGCTCCCATGGTAAACATTGAGTGGATCATCACCCTTCTGCACAGTGAAGGCAGTATGTACAGTTCCCCTGTTGTGTTTTTGTCCCACCTCATTAACCAACAATTGGGTCTTTGTGGAGGGCCAAGCAATAAGCCTCAGAACTCACCAAAAAAACTGTTGTTCATGCCCTCATAAGGGCTGTACTTACTATGGATAACAATATTATTAGCAGGAGAGGCATACTAATGCCTTGAGTGAATCCACCAGATTTCAGGTGTCAGTCTCCTCCTTTACCTGTGATCTGCAGAACCCCGCAGAACAGTTCCCTGCAAATCTTCTCCAGTATTTTTTAGTGCCCTACTCCACAATGTGAGCTTGTTGGCTACCACCCTTCTAAATCTTGAATGATCTATACACAGCTCTCTCAATACTGTCCTAACAAACGTCACCCCCCCACCTGAGGGTAATCTCCCTACACTGAATTCAAGTAACACTTTAAGTGCAACCCTGCCACTGAGTATTTATCATCTCTGGCTGCTCTCATTCGCAGTCAGGTAGTGATCATGGTGCTAGCAGCCCTACATTTCAGATCTCACAATGATCTGCTAAACATCCCCCTTCCTGGCTTCCCCTAACCTGAATATAGCTGTACCCTGCTGGAATGGCCTCTTCAGTCCCTCTCTGGCATTCGTTTTTCTCTTCTGCTCTCCACACCAAAAACTGGTGAGCTCACTACCCTTTTGCATCATGAATGCTGTTAGTACAGTCGACCCTGTCATTTTTACATAATAATAATAAACATGATCCTCTGGTAAGCCAGGCTGATCGCAGCAGACACAAGGGGAAACATAGGCATTCCTACCCATATAAAATCTAATCCACCTATGATTAGGCACTATTAAATGACATGCATAATGATGTGCACACCCATCTTTTAATAGTGCCTAATCAAAGGTAGCCTAGATCTTTTAAGGATAGGAAAGCCTATAATTCCCCTTAGAAAATGGGTTTTTTCCTTACTGTCATCTGATTGGCCAGCACCCCTGACAAAGGGGTACATTAACTTTCAATAGATGCCCAGCAAGGAAAACCTCCTGGCCACCTGACCAAAACACCAGCTGGCATATCAAAGTGCCGCAACGTCAGTTTTTTTAAACCTGGTGAGGCAAGGGAAAAATTAGCTGTCAAGGCAAAATGTCAGACCAGTTCCCAGTCAATTTTGACATCGTAAACATATTAAAAAGACACAAGGTACTTACAGACAATGAGGAATCTGAATTGGAAGCCAAAATAAGCCGACCTGTAAAAGAAAACCCGCAAGTAAGTGACCATTTCCTAGCGCTCAGTGAACAACAGTTAGACAGCATACAAAATGAACTTCAAGAGCAAAATACTGTTAAAAACACAAAGTGGGCCATATCCGTTTTTGAGGAATGGACAAAACACAACAAAATACAAATAAATTGGCAAACAATTCAGTTTGAAATGTTAAATGAATACTTCAGGCGCTTCTACGCTGAGGTCTGCACCACAGGTGGCACCAAATATTCTGTGGCCAGCTACTGTGCTCTCTGAGCAGGGATAAACTGCCACTTGGGCACCACAGAGGTCAGGAGGCCCATAAGCATCATCGCGGACCCAATATTTAAGTCCTCCAACAACGTCCTGCAAGCTGTACTGAAATGTTTCCGCAAACAACATAAAGATACCTCCACACACTACCCTGTAATAACCGAAGCCGACCTCCAAAAGTTAGGGAGCAGCCCTGCACTGGATCCTGAAACTGAACCTGGCCTTGTAAAAAAAGTGTGGTCTGATGTACAACTACACATGGCCAGGTGTGGCAGGGAAGGACTGAGAGAGCTAACAAGGGAGAGTTTTGTAGTCAAACAAGACGAAGCAGTCAATCGCTACATCACTTTAAGCCACAACCAGGAAACAAAAAAACATAAAAACCCTCAAGAAATAAATAAATAAATCACAAGAGGTTTCATCTTCGAACAGAAAAACAACCCACTGTGTCCTGTAGCCTCATTCCTCAAACACCTTGACAAGTGTCCACCTGATGCAAAAAGTTTCTATCTGCACCCGAAACGGCTCCCACAAGAAAAACTGAACCATCAGCTCTATTGGTATGCCAAAGAAGCAATGGGAAATAATTACTTGGGCTCTTTGATGCCAAAACTAAGCGAGGAAGCAAATCTTTCTCAGCGGTATACTAACCATAGTATATGTGCCACAGCAGTGCAGCTTCTCTCACGAGCAGGACTCAGTAGTAAGGAAATCGTTGCAGTTACCGGCCATCGATCTGAACAAAATCTCGCAACGTACTGGGCACCATCCACATCTGATCGGAAAGCCTGGAGCTCTATCCTAACTGCAGCAAACAGAAATCCTAAAGAAGAGTTCTCAACAGAAGCACCAGAACAGGAAAGAAATCAGCAGACAAACGAGAGCAATTGCAGCAGCCTGACACCTACAGACGATTCAGCGATAGGAACACACAACGTATTTCAGCCCTCCAACTGCACTTTTAACAGCCCATTCTAATTCATTACCTACCAGAAATGAATTAAACCCTCACCAGTTTCTTATTTTCTCCACACCCTGACATTAAAAGTTTAAAAAAATGTGGTTCATCACCGTTTACGTTTATTTCAAGAATCCCAAAAAGGGACTATTTTTTTTGTTTGACACAGTTCAAGTTATTAAGTTAAAAAAATAAAATCTATATATTATTTAAATTGCAAAACCTGACTCTGTCTATTTTTTTTTCAAAACAACCCCCATTTTCTAAGCGCAATAATGCCCTCCAGGGTGGGCGGTATGGGCAATACCGGACCGCCCAGGGGCTATAAGGTTCTCCATCTGTGGCGTCAGGCCTCATTACACTCTGGGTGGTCAGGTATTGCCCAATACCGCCCACCCTGTCAGGCATTATTGCTTTCTTGTTCTCTGCTGCTATCAGTCTGATCTACTGGAAAGATTTGTTTATGTTTGATATGTCAAAAAACCTGGGGACTGTACTACCTACATTCATGAAGCACAAGGGTGATGAGTTCACCAGTTTTTGGTGTGGGGAGAAATAGTGAGAATGAATATCAGAGGGGAACTGAGAAGGCCACTCCTGCAAGGTACTGCTATATTCAGGGAAGGGGGAAGACAGAAGGGGAGAAGTATGAGCAGATCACTGTGAGAACTAAGATGTGGGGCTGCCAGCACCGTGATCACTACCTGACCCTATTGCCCTAGCCAACATTCCCCTTCCCATAAAACCAGTTCATGCAATTGTCCAAGGCTGTGTGTGGGTATTAATGTGTGAATTGGCTGCCACTATACATTCAGTCTCTTAACTACCAGTCTAGCATTGCTTGTAAAGCACTTTGGGATACAATGTGAATGAAAGGACTATATAAATACTGATTCTTATTATTATTTCCCATGGATAAAGAAGAAAAGACAAGCATATTTTTGATTTCCAAAAAAGTATGAACTCTGGCATTGGACTACAGAAGAACTTTGCTACAAACAAGTGGTAGATCTATGGGGTGGTGAAGGGTGCGGCTGTAACCCCTCTCCCACCATTGTAAAGTACTCGCTTGCTGCTGCTGCATTTCACTTTGTTGAAGAAGTCTGATTTATTGATTGTACAAATCTTTACATTCAAAAGTATGGATTACATTTGTAGTTCCAGTCACAAACATACTAGAAAAGCATAATAGCAGAATATAGAGGTTTCATAAAAATGTTAAAAAGTGCATATAAAGTATGCACACACTCCCAGCAACACCCGCCCCCCCCCCATTGTAGCATCCTGGATCCGCCATAACCACTAGACCACCAGGTTATTCAAGATTTGTACCGCCAAAGAGAAAGTTGGTTGGATTAAAACACAATTTCAGCATGCTAAAGTAAACAAAATAAACAGAACCGTAGCCTAACATGCATATTGACCTATATAATGCACATGGTTTTGACCATTTTGGTGAAACAATTCTATACAAAGGGAAAAAAGAGCTAGTTAGCACTATAGAGAGCCATATAGCTCTCTGACTTTGGCTCCAATGATGTCATCACTTAACACATTTGGCGGCCATTTTCAAATGTTTTGGAACCACATTTAGGTAACTTTTATAAATGTAGTTTTAGCATTAAAGAATTCAGCAGCCTTTCCTTTAGTCCTGTTTAAGGTCAGATTTTTAAATAGTTTGTTATCAAAATGTTGTTTAGGTATCCTTTAAATACACTGGATGTGACCTCATTTCAAGGGAATTCGGATGCTTGATAAAAGTATCGTTTTTCTAACTATACTGGATGGAACTTTGAATTATTTTGCTGAATGTTCAGGATGTAAAATCTAAGAACTAGCCATGTAGCTTGACCTGAAATGTTCAGTTTCTGTAGTGTGCAGGGCAATCCCTGTCTTCTGTGATGTGCATGGCAATCCCTGGCTCTTTGTGACCAGCAGGGTCAAGTCCTGCTAATTCTGCTAAATGCAGGGCAATCCCTGCCTTCGTTGTACCCAATAATCTACAGCCATTGTAGGAATAGTTCTCCAAGTTTGCCCTTCCCTTCAAATCAATAGCCAGCCAACTCGACCAGCTGCAACATCCAACAGTTCTGCAACATCTAGGACTGTGGTATCTTGGTGTCCAGTATGGTGTGATATTGTGGGGTTTCTGCTGTATCTGGGACTGGTATCAGTGTGGGTAATCAAATAATTATTTATGTACCATCTGATTAGTCAGCAGCTAGATAGCCAGGGCTCTGAGTATCATGTGTCAAATTGAGAAATGTGATTGCCTGTAGTTTATTAGTATGTAGCCACCCAGCAGGAGGGTTCACCAGCAAAACACCAGTCAAGCTTGTACATATGTATATAGTAATCAAATAACCTCTGCTTCACATCCCTGTTCCTGACTCCTTGCTCCTTAAATAAATTGATTATTACTGTTTTTCTGAAATTCTGAGTGTAAGCTTATTATTAGAAAGAGTCATTAAATGCAAAGCATGGAAATGTGGGAAAATGTTTATTGGGGCATGTCTGGGTAAGGTAACTGGTTATTGTGGGTGGTATAGCATCTCAGGGGACTATATCTGTTACCAGCTCACCCACTTAAAGCACCCTGAGTGGAGGCACTGTGCAAAGGTTTTAAAATTGTTATCTGTTAGCAAACCCAAACCCCTCAGCCTAGCTTGTAGGTAGTAGGCAGGGGTGTAACTCTGGGGATAGCACCACCCAGGGGTTACAATAGGAATTTTAACACCCACCTGAACAACCACCAGACCATGCAGAAGGTACCTCGTTTTAACATCTCATCTGAAAGATGGTACCTCAGGAGTGAAGCAAACCCCTCATGCTGAACTACAGTGCAAGTATTGGGATTTACCCCAAGTGCCTGGTGTGGGGATAAAACCTACAGCCTTCTCATCTTCTAGCCTCAGAGGCAAGTGTGCAACCTGCTGAGCCACTGACACTGAAAATAGCATTATGCTGCCTTGTTGGCTCTGACCAGAGCATGTTTATATCACAGTCACAATTCCAGCAGGAGGAGGTTTTCCCAATTGGAGAGCAGATCTACACCATGGAATGATGATTCACCTATTTTGTTCATGAGATGGGGTCCCAAAAAAGATATGTTCAAAGTTTGGTTGACAAATATTGAAAACTAGCAAATTTATGAGTTAACATTGAAATATTTCAACATTCACTCAGAAAATGGTCATTTTACTATATTTTGCCACTACATTTTAACAAACTCTTCTTATGACCCCATATCATGAACTCAGTAAGTTAAAATTTTCAAATCCCACCCAAAAGCCGATTTCACAGAGCAACTTTGAAATCACCTTTCAGGACACATTTGAAAAATTTCTCCTACCTTCACTTACCACGTTTATGAGGTGAAGCCCCAAAATAGCCATGTTCAAAAGTTGGTGCAAAAATATTTTAAAATGACAAAGCTATAAGTAAAAGTTCAAAATGCATTTAAATACATGAATCAGCCTTATCTTATTTTGTTATAGCACAGTCATGGTGCCAGCAGGAGGACATCTTTCTAATTGGAGAGCGGATCTATAACATGAGATGATATTTAGGTGAGTGAGGGTGTGTGCGCATGTAGGGTGGTGGGTGCTGAGTGGGGGGTTGGGGTGGGGTGAGGGTGATGAAGTTGAGATCAATGAGGGACTATTTTCTCTTTTTGAGGTTAAATATAAAAGAAAAAAAGACTGCTTGACAGTTTTCTTAATTTGCAATGGAATCATAGCTGACACTGGGCATTGGACATCCCAGTATTAGACTGGTCTTCAGTGGCAGCTACAGTATGTTGGGCATACCTACGTACTGTGGGGCATGCAGTCTGAAGGTAAGAGGGGTAGTATAAAATGGTACTGGGGTGGCCACCTCAGTCAGATTTGAAGAAAAACTGATCAGAAAGGACAAGGGAAGGCTGGTTGAGCTGGGAGGGATAGGGAGCATTGTTAAATATTATTATTGTTGTTCGTGTTATTATTGAAATTGTTATTATTAAATAACCACAAAGAGCATGGGAAAGATGAGGGAGGGCTGGCTGAGCTGGGAGGAGGAGAGACCATGAAAATGTGAGATTTTTGTGTGCTAGCCAACAAACAAATTCCCCTCTCAAACCATTTTGTGTGCAACAGGGGAATTCTCAGCTGACAACCTGAAAAACAGGTCCTCTCACTAAGCTTGCACCCAGGATTTTGGGGTGCCCAGAAAACATGTTTCTAGGCATAATTAAAACAAACAACATAATCTAGTTAAACTGGTCCTGTTTAGCCAGCTTCAGGTGTTTGTCTTTTAAAAATACATCATTTTTATGTGTTTTCCATTTTATGTGCTTGCCATGTTTTTGTTAAAAAAGAAAACAAGATGGCGGGCATCACAAACTTTTTTCTTCACAACATGAAATGAACTAATATTGCAAGAAGAAAATTTATATTTCATATGAGTGGGTGATCCTAAAAAAATAGAATCTAGCTAAATGGGTGGGTTCAGGTGTCTGCTTTCTAAAATACATAATTTTTTATGTGTTTTCCATTTTTTCAGTTAAAAAAAGGATGGTGGCCATCATGACCTGGTGCTTTCTCATAACTTGAAATGCACTCATTTTGTAAAGGGTAAATTTATATTTTGTATCAGAGGGTTATCCTAAAACCCTTCTGAGCTTGCTTAGAAAAAATCTTAAAATTCTTATAAATCTGGAACAGACTAATATTTTTTTTAAAACCTTCAAAATGCCCTGCTTTGGCACAGGCTGGTTCCACCTTAAAAAGTTTAGTTTGGGGAAAATACCTGTATAATTCTAGGCTGTAGGTGAGTGCAAAAATGTGTAATAAGTACAGGAAAAATATCAGGTCTTGTTAAAAACCACATCCCGTATCTCAGAAACCACACAAGCTGCAGTCACAAAACTCCTCACATCTTGAGAACTTACAGCCAACACAATTCATGCCAAACTTGGGGCAATTTTGTTGAATACCACCAAAGTTCTTAAGGTACAAAAACTGGGGTTTAACATTAAATACCCTACTCAACCCTAAGTATACTGGCACTACCGTATAATGACTGTCGATGGAACCACTACCCTAGACCCAATGGTCATGGCAAAGGCCTTAAATAAAACTTTCATGGACCTCAGTGGGGTCCTCCCACCGGACTTCTTCTCTGACATGGACTCGCCAAAACCAACATTTCCTACTGCCTCACCTGACCAACCGCTTTTCCACTTCAAAATAGTTAAGGCACATGAAGTCTACAAATATATAAAAAAGGCTATCTCTAAATCCAGAGTAAGCAGTGATACTATTGATCTTAAAATTCTGTCCCTTACCCTGGAAGAGGTGGTGCACCCATTCACCAAAATTTTCAATCTCTCTCCCTCTGCCTTAGTCAATTTCCCAGCAAATGGAAGTCTGCTATAGTCACACCAGTGTTTAAAAGTGGTGACAAGTCCCTACCAGGAAACTATCAGCCTATATCAATACTTCCACCACTCTCCAAGGCCCTCAAACACATTGTGACTGACCAACTCTCAGACTACCTGCATAAGTATGACATACTCTGCTTGCAGCAACATGGATTTAGGAAAGAACACAGTACGTCGACTGCCCTACTGGAATTCTCAGGAGAAATTCACACTGCCTTGGACAAAGGATATCAAACTGGAGCTGTTTTCATTGACCTAACAAAGGCATTTGATACTGTTCACCATGGCTTACTTATCACACAACTACACAGTCTTGGGCTCTCAGAAGGACCAGGTGCCTGGGTTAAAAGTTACCTGGTCCAATGCTCTCAATCAGTAAAAATCTCAGAAGTTCTCTCAGACTCAAAACCGGTCCTCTCAGGTGTTCCACAGGGGGTCAATCCTAGGCCCCCCCTCCTTTTCAGCCTTTTCCTAAACTCTCTCCCCAAATCCTGCTCAGAACAAATAATCCTTTATGCTGACGATGCCGTGATTCTCTCCTCTCATAAGGACCCGAAACCCTTACTGCAGAGCCTGCAACTTGCTTTCTCCAATGTTGAAAAGTGGTTCCTAGATCACAAGCTGGTCCTAAATCACAAAAAAACAAAATCCATGCTTTTCTCCAGTCCACCAAACAGAAAAAGACAAATTCCACTTACTATCAAAACATACCCAGGAAATACCCTTGAACAAGTGTCAACATTTAAATACCTTGGAATCACCTTTGATCAAGGTCTTACCTTTGTGACTCACATTGATAACACAGTGAAAACAGTGAACCAGCGCATTGGTATCCTGTTCCGAAACTGGCAATTCCTTACCCAAGCTGCGCTGAGGATTGCTATCCAAAGCTCTGTCATCTCAATCATAGACTATGGCTTAATTATCTATGGCTCTGCCACTACCACTGCACTAAGGCGCATCACAACCACCCTAAACAAGGCCTGTCGGCTGCTCACTGGAGCGCAAAGACATACTCATACATGTGAGCTCTACACTGAAACAGAATGGTTGCAACTCTCAAATCGATAAGGTACCCTCACATGCTTGATGGCAAAAATCCATCTTGGGTCAGACCACTGTGTATCCAAGACCTACTTTGCCCTAATACCAGCATCCATCCCACCAGAAGACTGGAAAACCAGCCTCTCCAGGTCCCCAGATGCCGGGCCACACAGGGCCAAAGATCTTTTGCCTATCGTGCCCCCCAGCTGGTACAATGCACTGAGCTCGCTCATTACATCCTCCAAGTCATTAGGAGCTTTCAAATCTATGCTTTACTCTCACCTCTCAGCCTCTCGCTCCTGTGACTGCCTTGACTAATGATTCTTCCCTCATGGCTGTTTTTACTGTTTTTCATCCCCCTCCTCCCCTGCTTCTTTCTTGACAAAGGCATCTGAGTACCTCTAACTACTCTAAGTCTGCTCCTCCCATATCTCCTCCTACCCTTCCCACCTTGACCATTCCTCCAATGTTTTGTTTTTTTCCTGTGATGTACTGTATTATACTGGCTTATTGAAACCTTTATAATTTGCTGACCATTCTATGTAACATGTCTTGTTTGTTTGTACATTGATGACGTGGAATCTTTGTAAAAGAGCCATTGGCTCAAAGGTAATAATTCCTAGAACAATAAACTAAACTAAACTAAACTAAGTATAAGATAGATGATAGATAGATAGATAGACAGATAGATAGACAGACAGACAGACAGCCAGACATAGATATAGACACATAGGCATAGATATAAATATAGCTCTAGATAGATTTTAGTGGCATGGTAATGCAACCATAGTTAGGGCTCAATCAATCAATCATTTTTATTTTATCAGGAATAGCACCATTTTCACAGTGGTCCAGGATGGACACACCAGAAAGACATTACAATACATATATTGGTACAATCCAAGAACAATACACATTACAACCAGGAAAGGTCAATAATAACACAACATATGATACAGTGCAATTGCGGTCTGTATAGGAATGTTCTATAGCCATATTTGCTTGACATTAACAAATAAGTACATTGCAATATACAATCAGTTAGTTACAAAATAATAAGTGCTGTACAGGCGGTGATACACAGAACAGGCATCCCCAATGAGTGTCATCCTAAAACAATGATATAGCCGGAAGGCAAAAACAAATTATGAGTAGCATATACAATTCTTCTTCGTAAAGTGGTCTAATAAAGATTTAAGATCTGAAGACAGATAATGTTAGAAAGTTTCAAGGAGCATTGGAGAGTATTCCACAGGTCTGGGAGGGCATGGCTAACTGCTGCTTTGCCATAACAGGACTATACCCTAGGTACATCTAATAGAATATAAGAGCATCTCCTCAACAAGTAAGCGCCTGGAGTTCACTTAAAGAATTCTGCAATATAGGGAGGGAGTTTATTTAGGATAGCTCTGTATGACCATAGTGAGGCATGTTTTAGCCTTCTGTTGTGAAGCGAGGACCAGCCAAGTTGGTCATAAAGAGCACAATGGTGGGTTCTGAAGAGAGCATTAGTAATGAACCTTAGAGCTCTTTGGTAAAGTGTGTCCAGTTTACTAAGAGCTGATTTGGAACATTGACTATAAATGACATTTGCATATTCAGTGAGGGGAGGAGAAAAGTGGTCTGAACTAGCCTTATTTTGGCTTTGTAGTTAAGAAGGTGCTTGATTCTAAAGAAGAGGCAGAGCCTTTGTTTTAGTTTCTTGGAAAGTTCCTCAATGTTCACTGCAAATGATAGCTGACAGTCAAGCCAGAACCAGAGATATTTACATTTGTCCATTACCTCACGCAATTCTCCTAGGAGGGCCTTTATCTGAAAGGGAGGACAGGTGGTAGGAGCAATTGCTGCTTTGGCATGGGGGAAAGGAACATGACCTTTTTTTTTACGCATTTAACAACAATTTGAGATGGAAGACATTTTTTTTTGAACCGGTTAAAGTCATATTTCAGGTCTGCAAAGGCAAGCTCGAGGGAGGGCCTGGTGACATATAAAACTGCATCATGAGCAAAGAGATGCACGCTAGCCATCCTGACATTAGTGTCAATGTTATTGACATAAATTACAAACAGAAATGGCCCAAGTGTAGACCCCTAGGGTACTCCTCTAGGCAGAATTTTAAGAGGAGAGAGATCACCTTATGCCTTGACTTGTTGCTGTCAGTCTGTAAGATGATATGAGAACCATTACATGGTAGTGGTATCTAGAATGATATTCTTTAGCTTATGGAGAAGTATTGTGTGATCTATGGTATCAAAGGCCTTACTCAGGTTCAGGAAGACTGCACTGATATGATGTTTAATGTCAAGTGCTGATTGCCACTCATTGGTAACTTTTGCCAGGGCAGACACAGTGCTGTGTTTTGGCCTAAAGCTGGACTGTAAAGAATTGAGAAGGTTGGAGGAGTCCAGGTACTGCCGTAGCTGCATATTAACTAGTTTTTCAATTAGTTTAGATAGAATAGATAGGAGTGATATGGGCCGATAATTTTTGAGGTCACAGGGATCACCTGACTTAAAGAGGGGGATTATATGCACTGTTTTCCAGGATGAAGGAAGGACTCCTTGCATAAGAGGCAGATTGAATAGGTGAGTGATGGGTGCTGTGAGGTAGGGGTAGCCCAGTTTGAGGAAAAGAAGTTTGAGACAATCAGCACCAGCACTTTTTTTGGTGTCTGTCATGGAGTTGGCATGCCTGACAGATCTGTCTTTCAAGTCTGTTGCAACAGCATTCTGCATCTGTATTCTTTCCTTCCTTTTTTCTTTACTCTAAGTCACTTACAGAGAGGCCACCTGTGAGTAGCTCTTAGCTATCCCTTTATCTTCCAAAATCTCTCTAGAGCATTGTCCAGCAAGGTGTATCAACCTCCCCGAAGTAAATCACATTCAAAGCCCTTATGAGAACTACACCAGAATTGCGAGTACAGTTTGTATAACTCGGGAGAGTTCCCAGAGTGAACACTGAGTGCACCTTGAAAGTTCCCTGTTCAGAATGAGTGGGAACCGAGACTTGGCTGTCTTGTTTTCTTTTATTTCTCTTTATTGTTGTTACGGCAGAAAACAAGGTCAAATCTGAATCATGTTGTAGCACATTATTAGGTGCAGCCCTGTAATAATGCTTACTTACAGTGTGTAGGCAGGTAGTGAAGAGCGGGCTGTTTAAGGTCTAAGAGCCACTCTTCAAATACCCTTTTGGTTTTTTATCTGTATGCGCAATAGTCACATGAAAACCTATGTTAATTTCAGAGCTCAATACTGTCAGGTTTTGCTGCATTTAAAAGAAAAAGGGTTTAAGCGGTTCAGCATAGCTCCGTACCGGGGAATGCCCCACGCTTTACTGTACATTGATTTGTTATATATATATATATATATATATATATATATATATAATGGTAAAACACACTAAACAGACTCGAGAGTTACTGAGGGTAGTACAGTTTGTAACTCCCGACCTCTGTTCATGGTTGTCATTACTTACAGAAGTAAAGTTTAAAGGAAGTGTTTGATTTACCTAGTGAGTCTTCCAACAGGGATCCAGACTCCTTCTATGCCTGGTTACTATAGAGCTGGCCAGCCCTCTTCTGTCAAATCTTATAGTACAGGCATTGGGGAGGCGGAGTCTCCAGTTGGAATAAAGTCAAGAAAAGCTGTTCTAAAGGATATTTTTTTATTTTACAGCACAGGTATGGAGATGCTTTTGCTGCTTTATGTAAAGGGAAGTCTTGATTCCTACTTTCAATGTATTTTTACAATATAATAAAGCAATAATGTGAATGTGGGCGGAGTTTCATTGGTCACCTGTGCTAGACAGGTATAAAAAGACCCCCCTTTCTGTTTCAGATCAGATCAACGTAGGGCTCAGTGGAGTACTGACCCAGATATACCTCTAGTCGGCTTCTAGTGGTATAAGTAACGCTTGATATTTATGTTTCCTTCTATTTGTTTGTTTTATTTTGTTGTCAGTTCACTATAAAGTACTTGTAAAAATAAAATTCTGCCTTATGTTTTGATCTGTAAACCTGGAGTCGATGTCCATCATTATCCCACATCCTCACAGTGTCTAGTGAGATTAAAAGGTCCTCTACCTGTTTTAAAGAAATAGGGTTGAAGCTAAACTCGGGACATGGCTGGAAGCTCGAGGGGGTGGATGAGAGGGGGCTCGGTAGGAGGGGCTGCGTGTGAAGGTGGTTAGCTGGAGACATATCAAAAGCGAGCCATACAGTGGCAAAGTGGTTATTTAATTGTTCCAACATGTGATGCTTATTTGTGAAAGTATCTCCATGGGAAACAATCTTAGTGGACAGGGAGGGAGATGAGGTATGCCATTCAATATCCCTCAGGATCTGCCAGAATTTAGTGTCATTATTTTCTGGAGGTATCTAATGCCTTTTGGAAATACTCTGCTTTAGCGGACCTAATGAGTTTGGTACAATGATTCCTTGCTACCCTGAATGCTGTCCAGTCAGGCACAAGCTTAGATTTCAGAGCCTTCTTCCACAGTGCATCCCTGGCCTGTAATGATGTTTTTTGTTCTCTGGTAAACCGAGGGCAGAACCTTTTCCTTGTTCACAACTTCACTGTTGGGGCATGTTTGTTCACCACATTCAAAACATAGTTTTGGAAGAGAGTACAGGCCTCGGTGACCGTGGGGCCCAGGTAGAATTCTTGCCAGCTTATGAGGCTCAGCTCAGTCAGGAATTCAGTGCATTTAAAAATGCAGAGATTCCTTTTGTACGTAAAGCTGGAGGACAATGCATGTTTTGGTGAGGCCCTTACACATGCAGTGACCCTGTGGTCACTGATGTCATTATGAAACACCCCACTGTGAGAGATTTTGAAAGGTTTGTTTAATGAGGATTAAGCCAAGGAGGCTGATGTTTGCTGAGTTTTTGATGTTTGGGCGAGTGTGTTCAGGGATGAGCTGCGTGAGGCCAAATTCATCACATAGGTTTATTATAGGTTTTGAGCTCGGGGTATACCAGTCTAGATTAAAGTCATCCAAGATAATGGTTTCTGTAGTGTATGCAGCCATAAGGTTATGGCATGGAATAACAATTCAAGAGAACCCCTGCATGCGGTCTCTAGTACCCTATGATCACTATAGATTCATTTAGGGATAAGGAAAGCTTTAGCATAAGACATTCAAATGTCCTTGGTGCTGTGGATGAATGTATTATAGTAGCTGCATGTTTATCAAGGACATACAGCATATTGCATCCCCCCCTAAGCAAGCCGGTCTGTCCTGAAGATGTTGTGGGGGGGATGTTTATTTCTCGGTTTAGCGTTGAACTTCTTAACCAGGTTTCTGATAATACTAAAACATCTTGCCTTGTATGGCAGACCCAAGCCTTTATTAAATCAAACTTTTTGAGTAGGCTGCACATAGAAACATAGAAACATAGACTTTGACGGCAAATAAGGACCGCTTGGCCCACCTAGTTTGCCCATTTCCCTACCTGGAGGATAAGCTGCAGATCATATTTAACCAACAGCCTATTTCTTCCTACCCCCACCCCACAAAAATTGCCTTATGTTTGTCCCATGCATTCTTGAATTCTCCCACATTTTAGACCCACAACCTCCTCAGAAAGGCTGTTCCATGCATCCACTACCCTCTCTGTGAAAAATACTTCCTCACATTGCCCCTGAGCCATCCCCCCCTCTATCTTTAAATTGTGTCCCCTTGTTCTTGCACATCTCTTTTTCTGAAAGATGCTACCCTCTTGGATGTTGTTGATTCCACTGAGGTACTTAAACATTTCTTTCATGTCCCCCCTCTCCCTCCTTTCCTCAAGGATATACATATTAAGCTCCTTTAGTCTCTCCTCGTATGGCTTCTCTTGCAGACCCTGCACCATTTTAGTTGCCCTCCTCTGAACTGCCTACATCCTGTCTACGTCCTTGTGGAGATGGGGTCTCCAGAACTGGATGCAGTACTCCAGATGGCGTCTCACCAATGTCTGTACAGGGGGTAACAACTTCTTGTTTTCTGCTGGTGATGCCTCTCCCTATACATCCCAGTATCCCCCCAGCCCTCCCTACTGCCTTCTCACATTGCTTGTCAACCTTAAGGTCATCTGATATGATTACCCCCAGGTCCCTTTCCATTTTTATTGTTGTTACTACCTCCTCCCCCATTATGTAATCTTCCCCTGGGTTTTTGTTTCCCAGATGCATTATTTTGCACTTCTTTGCATTGAATCCAAGCTGCCATACTTCTGACCATTCCTCCAACCTTGCCAAGTCCCTTCTCATCCTTTTCTGCCTCACTGTGCATCAACCCTGTTGCAGATCTTTGTGTCATCTGCAAAGAGGCATACTTTTCCTTCCAGTCCCTCTGCAATGTCATGTATAAACACATTAAAAAGGACTGGACCCAGTACTGAACCCTGCAGTACCCCACTAGTAACCCCTCTTTCTTCAGAGTGGACTCCATTTACAATTACTTTCTGTGTCCTATTTTCCAGCCAATGTTTTACCCAGGCTGCCACCCTGGGACTCACTCCCAGGCTGGTTAATTTGACTATTAATCTTTTGTGTGGGACTGTGTCAAATGCCTTGCTAAAGTCTAGGTAGGCCATGTCCACAGCCCCTCCCTGGTCTACTACTTTGGTTACCCAGTCAAAGAAATCAATTAGATTCATCTGACATGATCTTCCCGCTGTGAACCCATGCTGCCTTTGGTCCTGTGCCCCACTGGCCTCTAGGTACTCAACAATTCTTTCCTTCAGAAGTGATTCCATCACTTTCCCTACCACAGAGGTCAAACTGACAGGTCTGTAGTTTTCTGCCTCTGCCTTGGTCCCACTTTTGTGAAGGGGAATCACATCTGCCTTCCTCCAGTCCTCAGGTATCACACCATCCTCCCATGATTTGTTAAAAAGGGTAGTCAATGGTGTCACTAGTTCTCTACTTAATTCTTTTAGAATTCTTGAGTGAATTCCATCTGGCCCCATTGCTTTGTCTACCTTCAGTTTTAGGAGTTCTTTCAGAACCCTTTCTTCTGTGAAAGGACTGGGATCGATCCCCCTATCCAGAGTGCTTCTGTTAATTGGATTAGGCACCTCCCCCACCTCCTCTTTTGTGAATACTGAACTGAAGTATTCATTCAGTATCCCTGCTTTTTCACTGTCCCTCTCTGCCCACCCACCGTCTGTTCTATTCAGCCTCAGTATCCCTCCCTTTGTCTTTCTATGCTCCCTGATATACCTATAAAAGGTTTTATACCCATTTTTAACTGAGTTGGCTATCTTTTCCTCGGTTTGGGCCTTTACTATTCTGACTACCTTCCCTGCTTCCTTCTGCCTTAACTGGTACAGTTCTCTGTTGTGCTCCTTCTATGTTTCCTTATACTTCCTAAATGCTATCTTTTTCTCCCTAACCTTCACCGCCACCTCTTTTGAGAACCATAGTGGCTTTTTTTTTTGTTTTGATTTGTTTATTTGCTTCACACAAAGGCTTGTTTCCTCTGTGATGGCAGTTTTAATATTTCCCCATTGTTCCACCCCTCCTTCTAGTCTGTTTGCTAGTGCTTTTCTAGGGCACTCTCCCATCTTGCCAAAATCAGTCCTCCTGAAGTCCAGAACCCTCACTTTTGTATGGCTTGACTCTGTAGCTGAGTTTATTGTGAACCACACTGTTTGGTGGTCACTTGTTCCCAAATGGCTACCCAGTTCTAGATCTGAGATCGTCTCACTGTCCCCATTTGAGAATACGAGGTCTAAGATTGCTCCCTCATGAGTAGGTTCCAAAACTAGCTGTCAGAGGTATGCCACCTGAAGGGCATCAAGAATGGCCCTGCTTTTGGATGTGGCTGCAGCAAAGGTGCTCCAGTTGACATCCGGCATATTAAGGTCCCCATCAACAGTATTCCCCTTTCTCTGCCATCCTAAGTATGCCTTCTATCATATCCTTGTCCATTCCCTTCCCCTCACATGGGGGTCTGTATACAATCCCTGTGCAGATTGTGGTGCCATTTCCAGTCTCTAAGGTGACCCACAGTGCCTTCTCTCCTCCCTGTTTACTCTTTTGTTCAGTTGCTTTTATCCCTTCCCTTACACAGAGAGCTACTCCACCCTCTCTTCTCCCCTTCCCTACCTGTCTCTCCTGTAGGTTGTGTACCCTGGTATGTTAACATCCCAGTCATGGTTCTCTGTGTACCATGTTTCTGTGACTGCTGCAATATCCTGGCATCCCTCTTCCATCAAGGCCACCAGTTCAGGGAGCTTATTGCCCAGACTATGAGCATTGGTACTCATTACTCTCCATTTCTTGATGGCCTTACCCCTTTTTGCCCCATCTCTGTCCTTATTGCATTTGTCACTTTCTCCATTTATCCCTGTGCTTCTCCCTGTCAACATTTCTATGTTGGTGTCTACCTCACTTAGTACCCTGATTTTTTGGGGCTAGGATTTCCCGCTTCCTCTCCAGTGCCTCCCACTTGGCTAGTTTAAATTATTGCCAATGAAGCATTTAAACCTGTCACCTAGGATCCTGGTTCTCCTCCTGGACAGATGCAGACCATCACACCATTATAGGCCTGCATCCCTCCAGGTGGACTCCCAGTCCCCAATGAAGTCAAATCCCTGAGCTATGCACCAGTTTTTCAACCACTGATTGAATCCCATGGTGTAGAGCACCCTAGCCTCACCTGTGCCATAGACAGGCAGCACCTCTGAGAAGGTTACCAGGTGTGCTATTTGTCTAAGGCCCCTCCCCATCTCCACAAATGCTTCTTGCACTGCTCTGATCCCTTTCTTAGCCAGGTCATTTGTCCCTAGGTGGACAATGACATCCAGCTCCCTCACCTGTGCAGCTGCTCCCATGATCCTGAGGATTCACTCCCTGTCCCTCCAAGCCATGGCGCCAGGCAGGCACCTTACCTCCCTCTCCCCTTCCTACCCCAGTTCTACCTTCCTAACAATGGAGTCCCCCACCAGGAGTTGTTTCCTTCCCCTGTGGGGTCCCATGCCACCCTCCTGTGGGTCTTCTTTGTGGAGGTTCCCAGCATCCTCCTTGGTCTCCACTGTGGGTCCCTCCATAGAGGAACCACACTTTTCCAGAATGGCATAGAAACTGTGGAGAGGTACAACTGGAGGGATGCACCTCTGTTCCACCACCCTCACCCTCCCTGAGCCCACTGTGGTCCAACTGATCCTCTTTCTTGGCAACCTCTGAGACAATGGCAGTGACCCTGGTGGTCCCTACATGAGAGAGGAGGTCCCACAAATCCTGGCCAACTCAGCCTGGAGATGAGCAACCTCCTCCCTCAGCCCAGAGAGGTGCCTGCAGATTGGACAACACCACATCCTCCAGAATGTCTCCCGGAAGACTGCTGCACCACAGCCACTGCACTGCACCACTCCCATCATGTCTTATTTCTGGCCCCCAATTGTTGTTTAGAATACTTGCTCTTTCCTCTGTTTGTTTATTTCTTTTTTTCTTTTTTTTCTGTCCCTACTTACACCTCTGTGCCCTTTTAGCTCCTGATCTTCCCGTTCTGAGACAAGAAGTTCCTATATTTCTCAATAGTCTCCTTACTTGTTCAGAGTCAGACCTCCAGTAGCTGGGTGGGGGGGGATGGAGAGCTACTCTTACCCTTCTAGGATGGTGAGTCTTTGGTGGCTCTGTGATCACTCACTTCCTGCTCCCAAACAGGAAGTTTCTGTTGTCAGTTAAATCCTGTGCCTATAAAAGTGGAACTGCCTTTGGGTGGGGGGGTGGAGGGGGGAGGGAAGGAGGGCAATGTAGTCCAAGTAGAGAAGTTTAGTTATACCAGCAGGTCCTTCCTCCTGGTGCTCTGCTTGTTGTCTGGCAGAAGCTATCTAGGGCAATGTTTAAATCTGGTTTTAACCTGGCTTCTTCTAACTAAGCCACTCCCCATACTTTGCAAATCTTTCTACACTTAGTTAATTTCACAGATAATTCCCTTCAGCCACCTGTGACAAGCACCTAGATAACTAAACAGATAACACAGATAACAGATAACAATTCACTTCAACTAACTCTGACAAACAGACTTTTTTTTTGTTACCCTAAATTGAAGGTCCCAGTACAAGAATTCTAGTTCTTAGTCCAAGCAGAGAAGTTTAGTTATACCAGCACGTCCTTCCTCCTGGTGCTCTTCTTGTTCTCTGGCAGAAGCTATCTAGGGCAGTGTTTAAATCTGGTTTTAACATGGCTCCTTCTAGCTAAGCCACTCCCCCTACTTTGAAAATCTTTCTACACTTAGTTAATTTCACAGATAATTCCCTTCAGCCACCTGTGACAAGCACCTAGATAACTACACAGATAACAGTTCACTTCAACTAACTCTGGCAAACAGACTAACTTTTTTTTTTGTTACCCTAAATTGAAGGCCCCAGTACAAGAGTTCTAGTTCTTAGTCCAAGCAGAGAAGTTTAGTTATACCAGCAGGTCCTTCCTCCTGGTGCTGTGCTTGTTCTCTCTGATCTTTCGCTATAAGGAGGTCATTGAGCATCCAAACAAGGGCAGTCTCAGTACTATGCCTCTTCCTAAATCCTGACTGGAAGGAATCATAGATGTCAAGGATGGCAAGATGGTCATCCAGCTGCAGCGCAACCACATTCTCAATAACCTTACCTAGAAAATAAAGGTTAGAGACAGGCCTGTAGTTGGTGAGACAATCCGGGTCGAGAGAAGGTTTCTTAAGGAGGGGAATCACTACCACCTCCTTCAGGGAGTCTGGAAACTCCCCGATCTCTAATGAGCACTGGGCAATCTCAGCCAGGACTGGGCCAATGACCAGAACACATCCCACAAGGAGGCAGGTTGGGCCCAGGTCCAAACTACAGCAGGTCGGCCGCACACTCTGGATGATCTTCATGACATCCAAGATCGATATCCCATGTTAATATAGGAAACAAAATTAGACAGCTACAGAAAAAAGACATATGCAGATCCCAGAAACCACATAAGCTGCTGTCACAGAACTTTCCACAGATTTAGATCTTGCCTACTAGACAACACATGCAAAATTTCAGCTGATTTCATCAAATGCTGCCAAAGCTATTAAGGGACAAAGTTAGGGGTTTAGCATTGAACACCCTACTGAACTCTAACTATAGGGGTGCTACTATGCCCCTATAATATATAGTGAGTGACTCATGCGTGAGGTCAGAGAAGAGGTCAATATAGCAAGTGAAGATATTTCTTCTATCTTCTGTCTTACTTTCAGCAATGTCATATTTGATTTGTACATCAGGTGTTTATGTGTTTTATGCTAGAAATGAAAAAAGTTACAAAAGGGAAAAAAGTACAAAATATAAACTGTGCACCTCTGATCAATGGCTCAGCACAGAAGAAGCAAATCAATACTGTACAAATCAATATAATTAATATATTACAAATCAATACAAGTAACACAGATGTGAAGTAGAAAAAAACTAAGTCTACAAAGCATCTCACATTTGCTGGCATCAGTGCTGCACATGGATATTGTGACTGTTAAACCTGCACTATGATTGGCTCAGTATTCCATGTGACATACCCACCTTAGCAGGATAGAAGTATTATCTCACTCTGCTGGCCCAGTGCCACTGAGGGTTGAGGCGCTGAACGACACATCTCGCACCACACCAGCAACCCAGGTTCAGGAATGAGCTCAGGTTGTCGGGTTTTGGCTGGGGAGGAGGAGGATTGAGCATCCTTGGGACTACTCCTCCTCCGGGGAGGGCAAGGAGAGTTACCTGTGAATGTGCTGGCTCCTAGCAGTGGCTAGGGGCTAGGGCAAGTTATGGAGCAAGGAAGAGATGGCTTGGCAGACGTGTGGTGCATGGAAGCACGTACCGCGGCATCACTGCATGCCCAGGCCAGGGGAACTTGTAGGCAGCAAAACAAAAATACAGTCCGAAATCCTCTGGTTCATGATGGCGGGGCCGCAGCATTGCAGCTGTCGATCCCAGGAAGTTCCCTCTGACCTGACCCCTTGGCCTTCCACGATTGAGGATGCAATGTGGCCTTAGAGAGGGTGAAGGAGAGGAGGTAGTAGCTCAGGGCAAGGCGAAAGCAGCCAGAGCCACCAGCCAAGACTGGATAGAGGGGCACTATAGGAACACCCCAGCAGAGGAGGTAATGCCAACAAGAAAGAAATAAACAAAAAAAAGAGAAGTATTATTTCACTCACATATGAAACTGTGGTACTCTCTTGAAAGTTTGCTATAACATAGTAGTTTTATATTGGCTAATCCATGCCCACACCTTTCATATATACAACGTGTGTGTGTGTGTGTGTGTGTGTGTGTGTGTGTGTGTGTAGTACAATTCCAAATTAAACTGTCTCACCACATAGTTGCTTTAGCATCTCTGAATGAGTTGCATAAGTGTTGCCAGATCCAGCACAACTTCATTTATTTTTATTTTTTACCAAAAGGTAGACTGGGATAATGCCCTTTTTTTAGCCACATCTGAAAAACAGGTACAACAACAAATTCAAAAAAAAATAATACAGTATATAGCAATATACATTTGCACAGCACACAATATTTAAATACCATAAAATCACAGAACTTCAAAGAATTTGCTTTCTGATGAAACTGCTTCAATTCGATTTAGAACATTAGTAAAACTTGAGGGGAAACTGTTTAATATTAACATGAGACACTAAACTTTCAGGGGAGAAAGACCAGCCCAAAAAATGATATGCATTTGTACAGTTAATTTTACTTGCTTTGGTTTGAAACACAAATACTTGGATCCTCTTGTAAAATGCACACTGGAGTTTGGGGCAAAATTACAAAATCCATTATGAGGTATTGTAGTTTTATAAATCTTTTTGAGCAAAGACAGCCAAACCAAAATTAATCCACGTAACAAGAGAATGAATGCCCATATTGTTGTAGAGCTCACAGTGATTTGTCCAGTAAGGAACATGTATAGCAAAGTGACATATATTATTCAGTTAAAAAAGAACCTCAGCACAAAAGCACTGAGGCAAGGGTGACTCAAAAAAGGCACTGGTAGCAAAGCTAAGTTTCAAAGAAATACAAAAATGACACATAACTTAATAATGCAAGGCATCGTGGGGTGTATATCCAAATCACCATGAAGACATAAGCTGGTTCTGCCTTAAGCAGGAATGGCAGAAACTAACAAACTAGCCCAATGAAAGGGAGGGAGGGAGGGAAGGGTAAACACAAAGGCAACACTGAAAAAATGAGCAAAAAAATGCGCTGCAACGAAGGACCTCTGCACTATATTAGTACACTGTAGAGTGAGTTTATTAGGCAAGAGAGAAAATGGAAAACACTCCGACGCTTCAAATCTTTTCAGGTTCTTCCTCAAGGGGCTCCCTTGAGGAAAATTCTGCAAAGATTCGAAGTGCTGGGGTCTTTTCCATTTTCTCACTTAACTAATCAACTCACTCTGCAAAGTACTTTTTCAGTGCAGTGGTCCTTTGTTGCAGCAGTTTTTTTGTTTGTTTTTTTAGCAGGAATGCATGGTGCCACAGGGCCTCTCTCACAGTCTGCAAAGGTTAAGAACAGAAGACATGTATACATCTTTCAGCCTACACAGGCTCATCAGTGTGCCTCATCTGTGTCTTGCCAAAGGGGAAAATCGAGCCAGCTCTTATGTAGTCAGACATATGTGTGTTAAATTAAGGAAAGGATCAAGGACATGAGGGAAGATATTGGAGGAGGGCACAGAATCAATCAGGGTGCAGATTCAAATAAGGATAGGGAAAAGAATGAGGGTGTAGGTGGTGTATAGGTCACCAAATCAGAGTGAAGCCATAGACCAGGAGTTGGTTGGTGAACTCAGAAAGGCTTTATGGCTTGGGGAGTTGATGATAGTGTGTGACTACAACTTATCTTGCGTAGATTGGAGCATCCCTCTAGCCAGTAACAACAGAAGCCAAATGCTCCTGCATGTAGTCTAAGATGGCTTAACCCAGGGGGTGATGGAGCCAACCTGGGATCAGGCCATCTTGAACTTAGTACTGACAAACTGCAACCATGTCAGGTGAATCAACATGGCTGAGCTCCTGGGTAGTGACGATCACCAGTCGGGATGGCTTGAACTTAATATGAAGAAGGAAGTCCTGAAAACAGACATGTTTTGGACATTAAAAGGGCTGACTTCTCCAAAATGGGGGTGCATCTGGGAGAGCACCTGGCCAAGCTCAGGGTAACCATATGGGTGAAAAAGAAATGGTCCATAATTGGTAATTGGGTCCAGGAAGTCACATGCACCTGTCTGAATCAGACTAGTAAAAAGAACAAGCACAATAAACCACTTTGGCTGAGAGGCGAGTTTGTCACTGACATGAGGGAGAAAAGGGCTTTCTTCAAGAAATACAGAAAGACCCAATAAGAGGAAGACACGTTAGACTACCTGGAAAAGCTAAAAACAGCTAGTAGACAGGTAAGAAATGCCAAGACAGGGAAGAGTTGGGGATAACAGAGGTGGACAAGGAAGATGACAAGACCTTTTTTCAGTATTTCTGAGAGAAAAGGACAACAAAGAAGGCAATTGTCAAGTCAAAAAAAGGGGCCAGAGTAAGTGGAAGACAATGGAAAAAAGTAGATGTATTGAATGAATACTTCTGCTCAGCATACACTAAAAAAAAGGATGGATCAGTTCCACAGGGGAAGATAGGAATGGGGAGGGGGAGGGAGTGAGGATATGAGAGGAGGCAATTATGGAGGATGGAGTCCTCAAGGGACTCAAGGCCCTCAAGGTTATTAAGTCTCCTGGGCCAGATGGCATGCACCCTAGAGTTCTAATATTGCTGGTGGCAGTACTAGTAGCCTTTCTGGCAGTCATGTTCAATAACTGCCTTGACAGAGTCATGGTTCCATAAGAGTGCAGGACTGCTGATGTAGTACCCCTACACAACAGCTGTATGAGGCATGAGCCGGAGAACTAAAGACCAGTCAGTTTGTCATAGATACATGGCAAGCTAGTGAAAACCATTCTCAAGGAAAGGTTGATCAGACTCCTTGAGGCAAACAAACTCCAGGATGGCAGCCTACATGGGTTCATGGCAGGGAGGTCTTGCCAAATGAACTTTTTCTTATTCTTTGGTAACCGGGTAAGGCTCACTAGGCAAAAGTGACTGTTTTCAGGGGTGACCCAGGAGCATTGATGAGGTTAAATGACTTGCTCAGAATCACACAGTATGCAGGTGGAGGATGTAGGAATCAAACCCAGATCTGCTTGATGTACCAAGTTCATTCAAAGCTCATTACTGTAACCTCTAGGCTATACTGCCAGCCCAACTTGATCAATTTCTTTGATAGGTTACAAAGTCTTTGGATAGGGACCAGGCAGTGGACATACTGTACCTGTATTTCAGAAAGGCCTATAACTCGAGACCCCATAAGAAGCTGATCAGGAAGTTGGAAGACCTCAGGGCGAAGGACAAAATGACTAGATGGGTGGCAAACTGGCTGGGGGGGGAAACCCAAAGGGTGGTGGTGGGGAAAGAGTACTTGGGGATGAGAGGTCACCAACAGGGTTCCATAGGGGCCAGTGCTCAGTACTGTGCTGTTCCACATGTTCATAAAAGACATGGGGGACACCATAAAGGGCAAAATTGGCTCTACATATGGCACTAAGCTCTGTGGGAGAGTGTACACTGAGGAGAGGGTCAGGGATCTGATAGAGGACCTAGCAAAGTTAAAGAGGTGGTCTTAAATCTGATAACTGGGGTTCAGCATTAAAAACGGGAGAAAGAAGCCTTGAGTAGAGTACAGGCTAGGAGGCATGACCATCACAGTGTCTGAGAAACAGAAGGAACTGAGGAGTGTAATCATGAGCAGTCTGATCCCTTATGCAATGCACAAGGCAGTGGTGAAGGCAAATAGGGTACTGGGTTGCATAAGCAGGGACTTCTTAGCAGAAAAAAAGAGGTCATACCTCCTCTGTACAGATCCTTAATGAGCCTGCACCTGAAGTACTGTGTGCAGTACTGGAGACCCTACCACAAAAAGGACATCAATCTGCTGGAGTCTGAACAGAGAAGGGCTACAAAAATGATTTAGGGCCACTAGGGGCTCTCATATGAGCAGAGGCTGGAGAACCTTAATATGTACTCACTTAAGGAAAGAAGGAAAAATGGGGACACTGTAGTGACCTTTAAGTGTATCAATGGTATACACAAGGTCGACCTTGGAGAACTTTTTAGGATCATTGTGAAGAGGAACACCAGGGGATGCAGTTACAAACTGGTGGGAGGAGGGGTTTGGAGAGAGGCCAGGAAGCACTTCTTCATAGAGAAAGTGGAGGCAGAGTGAAACAGGCTACCTGAGGAAGTAGTGTACCAGAAAATTGTTACAGGATTGGAAAGATAGTGGGATAAAGTGAAGGAGAGGGTAAAAGTTCCTGGGGAGGAGCAGAGCAGCATGTAAGGAATATATATGAGCTCTGCATCAGGCAGACTTGATAGACTGTAAGGCTGTCTACAGGATGTGTAGTAATAATGTAATAACCACATGCTGCAGGTGTATTGTGATGCACAAGGCCAAAGGCTGACTGCCTTTAACTACCCATGAAGAGCAGTTATTACAGCTTAACCACACTCCCTGGAATATATTATCACACTAACAAAATGCGTACAACCATAATTTAATGAAACTGTGCCAGTGGATGTCATAATAGCAGCAAGTGAGCTCACTTTTAAACTAATCTTTCAGTTTAAATGGGGGGAAATACTGAAATGTCTTGCTATAGTATAAGACACCCCCATATAACCCCTGTACATCCAACTATATGTTTTTATTACTCTGGGTTTTTTTATAACCTGAGTCCTATATTCAAAGATTAGCACACCTGCTAACAAAGTTAGTGGGTGCTCTAATTGGGATTTGCACTGGCTCTCCTGGCCAGCCCATATCCAGAAGCCCTGGGAGTGCCAGTGCAAACCCATAGTGCCAAAGCGCAATAATACCAATGTGCTTATGCAAATGAGAGGGTCCCCACATGCATAGCAGCACAGTGGTATCTTCAATGGTTTGCAGCAGTGGTAAATAGCCCCCAAAGCGGTTCTATTTACTGCTGCCAAAAGCCACATCTCAATGGAGTGCCCCAACCCCTTGAAGGCAAGACAGTTGTACCGCAGCTGCTCACTTTGGTCATCCATTCCATTTTAATAGAGCTATCCCTGGTGTCTCGTGGCACCCCCACCTCCTGATCACTCAGTCCATGAATGGAAAGACATCCCTGGGGTCTAGCGGTACCCTCATTCCCAAGCTTCTGATCTATGCATGTAAATCCATCCCTGGTATCCAGTGGTTTCTGCCATTCCTGATCACCTGTTAACTAAAGGAAAAGGAATCAGTGGTGGTCCAGTGTCACCCATCCATCCTGGCTGCTCACATAATACGCACACTCACTGACAGCTCATATGGCGGCTGTCCAAGGAGATGAGAGGAAGGCTGTGCTGGTCGCTATATTGAGCTTCCCTGATCAAAGGACACCCGGGTAAGGAGGGGTGCAGGGTGATGGGGTGATGGTATGTGAGCGGGAAAGACAGATGTGGGGACACTGGACCACCCCTCATTACTTTTCCTAATGTAAATGGGTGATTGGGGGGTGGGGAAATCCACTGGACACCAGAAACAGCTTTGCATGTATAGACCAGGTGCTCAGGGGAGTGGGGGCACTACTAGACATCATGGCCATCTTTTCATTCATGGACTGGGTGATCAGGGTGGAAGAAACCACTGGACATCGGGGACAGCTTTCCATTCATGGATCAGGTGATTGGGGGTGTGGGAAGTGCCACTAGACACCATGGATGACTCTATTAAAACAGAATGGGTAATCAGGGATGGGGGTGCCAATAGACACCAGGGATGGCTGTATTAAAACAGAACAGGTGATCGGGGGTTGGGGTGCTACTAGACACCAGGAATGTCTCTATTAAAACAAAACAGGTGATTGGGAATGGGAGGATGCTGCTAGACACCAGGGATAACTCTCTTATACTGTAATGAATGATCAGGGTGAGGGTGCCACTGGACACCAGGGATAACTCTCTTAAACAGTAACAGGCGATCGGGGGTTGGGGGGTGCCACTACACACCAGGAAATTCATCGAGCACACTACAGGATGGGCTCTAATGGGCTGCTGTGCACCACGCAAACGAGCTCATAATGGGCATGCAAATGGCCCCTTAGTGCCTTGCATGCCCAATGGGCTCATTTGCAAGTTGTGGCTGAATATAGCCTACAGGGATCTTGGTACTCTCTATTTCAGGGAGCGATATTCCCTGTGGGCTATATATATATATATATATATACAGTCCAGTCCATGTTGGGGCAGTGCAGTTTAACTTAACCCTGTGCCGACATAGTCCAACATTCAGTCAGATAGCTCTGCCTGATATCAGATTGAATATAGCAGCCACCAAGTCAGATACTAGCACAAGTGCAGTGCAAATATTTTTGCTGCACTTATGCTCCTGTTTGGATATCAGGCCCCTGTACTTTTGCTGCCATGTGTAATAAAAAATCATATCATCTTACCTTGCAGCAGCCAAAACCCTCCCTGTTTCCTTTTCTGAATGTTTTCATAATATATTTACAGCCGCTGATTCGTACCACTTTATCTTTTAGTTGGCAGCACAGCAAGGTTACTAAGATATGTGTGTGTGTGATCATTACTGTGGAAACATCGGTGTGCACTTCTTATTTTTATTTATTTTTATTTTAAGAAGTAATCAGAATTACAACCCTTTGAGTTAGGTATTCATTTACAAAGGCTCCTCGTCAGGAAGACAAATACATTAATAGCAAGCAACAGAAAACAAAGTAAATGAGCTCAAATAAAAGCAAACAGTCAAAATTAAGGGCTGGTTACAAAGGCCCCACATCAAGGTAAATTAGCAATAATAAACAGACGTAAACAATAATGTGGGCTATAATGAGTCAAATGAAGGGCAGAGTCAAAAATAGGCAGATTGAGAGGAGTAAAGGCAGGGAAAAACTGCGCCTGGGCAGTCACAGCGGTGGGAGGAGAAGAGGTGGTTCTTGAGAGCAGTTTTAAAAGGCCTCAATCATGGTAGGGTGGCAATAGCTACAGACAGGGAATTATACTAGGACGGGGCATGGTAACAGGAATGACCTCTGTGCAAGGGAGGTCCTAACTCTGGGGACTTGCAGAGAGGAGCAGACAGTGCTGAGGGTAGAGAGGAAAGAGGGGATTTATTTATTTATTTTGCTTTTGTTTACTGGGTAAGCACACTAGACAGCCAAGTGCCTATTTTCAGGTGCGACCCGGAAGGATTACAAGGTACATACATTCAAGAACAACAGGAAGTGTCAAAGTTAACATACAAGAACATCGGGCATAACAGAAATTAATAGGTAGCTAACAGCAAAAAGAGACTTCAGGCACAACTGATTAATGTTTAGATATCGGCATAAGATACATAACACATTAATTAGGTAGATAATAGCATAATACAGAACAGTACAGACATTGTCAACAAGGCAAACAGGGCAGATAGTCTTATGATAGAAGACAGACCGGGGGAGTCAAACATGCAGTGATTTTTTTGGTCAAGAGGCAAGATTGATAGATAAGCCTCTCCAGATTTAGGAAGTTAGAGAGGGAATACAGTGTGGAAGTATGGGTAAGACGTGGGGAACCTGTAAGAAGCCGGCAGGCCTTATTGAGGGATAGCTTAATTTTGTGCAGCGCAATTTTGTCAGTGGCACCATAAATAAGCAGACCATAGTCCACGAGGGACAGTACCCAGGATGATACGGTCAGCCTTAGTGCTTCAGTGGGGAGACAGTCACGATGGCGATATAGTAGGCCTATCAGAGATTTGATGGTGGAGCGAAGGGAGTGAATGTGGTCGTGAAAGGATAGGGAGGGATCAAGGAGAATGCCAAGATATTTGAAGGAGGAGGTTTGTTCAAAGGGGAAGAAGGTACTAGATAAAACTCGGACTGGATAATCTTTACGTTTACTCTGGTTATGAGCAAAAAGCATGGTTTTAATTTTCTTTAAGTTCAAAACCGGCCTGTGGTCAGAGAACCAGCATTCAGCCTGGGTGAAGGAGTCCTGCAGGGAGTTTTGTAGGAGGAGATGGTCAGCATGTGAGTCAAACAGGACAGCATTGTCTACATAAAGAAGATTAGGAATCTCACTGAACATCCAACTGAAACAAAGTGTTACGAGTTGACAGCAGCAAATATAATATGAAAATCTTCAGAAAAGGAAACAGAGAAGGGTTTTGGCCACTAAGAGGTAGGGTGATAAGATGTTTATTATATATGGCAGCAAACGTTCTGTTGTATGAAATGCTGTAATTAAAACTTTTACCAGGGATGGGAGGGGGTCCTTGCTGACAAGAGCAGTGCTGAAGTATTTTTATTTTAAAATAAGCAAGTTCATAAGGAGAGGTGATTTGTTAGGTGCAGTAGGTGATTGGGTGGGAACAATCCTGTAAAATGGTGGGCATGTGGTTCACTTACATAAGGTACTGAGCTATGTGTTGGGAAGACAATGACAACCAATCCATTTTCTATAGCTGCGGGGTGTGCAGGGGTAGGGCATGTGATAAGGTATACTGAAATGAGAAAGTTCTAAACTGTGCAGTCCAATAAGTACATTCCTTGTGACTGCCCTCTGCTAATCACGTTAAAGGACTTTTCAAATAATTTTAAAAACTGCAATTTATGTTGTTGCTAGCTTCTTTGGAGTGGCCACTGGCTTGGTGATGGAAATTAAGAACAGGAGGAACATACTGTGGTTTGTTAGGGAGGTAGCAGCTAAGATTAAGGAAACGAAAAGAGCATTCAAGCAATACAAGTAAACAAAGATGGACAGTGCCAGGGAGGAATACAAAAATAAACTCAAAGAGGTGGGGAAGGCAATTAGGATTGCCAAAGAACAGACAGAGGAGAGAATAGCACAGGAGGTAAAGAAGAATAATAAGACTTTCTATCGATAAGTAAGAGAGAAGAGGAAGAATAAGGGGGGACTAGTCCATCTAGCATCAAAGGAGGGCTGGCTGGTGTAGAGGGATAAAGATAAGGTAGAAGTACTGAATGACTTCTTCTGCTCAGTCTTCACTATAGAAGACAGTGGCAAAGGACCTATGCTAAGTGGCACTGGGCAAAATGATAATGTGTCCAACAAGAGCCCCTTCCCAAAGAAAGAGTCCTAGAGGAGCTAAGTAAGCTAAAAGTGGATAAGGCAATGGGTCCAGATGGTATCCACAAAGTCCTGAAATAATTCAAGGAAGAGATTGCCACACCACTAGCAGAAATATTCAATAAGTCGATAGAAAGTGGTATAGTACCAATTGACAGGAAAAGGGCAACAGTGGTGCCCTTGCACAACAGTGGAAGCAGGGAAGAACCAAGGAACTACCGCCCTGTCAGCCTAACCTCAGTGATGGGTAAAATTATGGACACATTGCTTAAGGAGAGGATAGTAGACTACCTAAGTGAAAACAGAAGACTCAACCCAAAGCAGCACAGGTTCACAGTTGGGCGCTCATGTCTAACGAATATGGTGGACTTCTTCAATTGGGTAACCAGAACAGTGGACCAAGGTGGCACAGTGGACATGATTTTTTTAGATTTTAGCAAAGCTTTTGACACTGTTCCTCACAGGAGATTTGCCAACAAACTAACACACAGGCATAGACCATAAAATAGTCAGCTAGATTAAGAACTGGCTTCAGGATAGGTCACAGAGAGTCCTAGTCAATGGGGCATTATCAGAGGAGAAAAGAGTAACCAGCAGCATTCCACAGAGGTCAGTACGTGGCCCAATCCTCTTCAACATATTCATCAGAGACATTGCTGAAGAACTTGAGGGGAAGGTCTGCCTGTTTGCAGATGATACAAAACTCTGCAAAAGGGTAAAAGACGAAGGTGCCTCTGGGATGGAAGCCGATCTCAAGAAATTAGAAGAGTGGTCAAGAATATGGCAGTTAAAATTTAACACCAAGAAGTACGGCTTCAGGAAACAGCACGGCACTGATACTGCCCTTGTCAGCCTGACCACCAGCATATTAAAGGCTGTAGATAAAGGTCTACTAGTGGGTGGGGTCTTTGTAGACCTCACCAAAGCTTTTGATATAGTAAATCAGCAACTTCTAACCAGAAAACTGGTTTCTCTGGGACTAGACAACCTCTTCTTAAAATGGTTTACAAATTATCTGGATGATAGATCACAAATTGTTAAATAGCATGGGGCCCTCTCTGACAAGCAACCCATTCATGAGGGGATCCCACAAGGCTCAATTCATGGGCCACTATTATTTTCACTGTTTATGAATGACCTACAGCTTAACACCGGAGAAGCTAAGGTTACCCTTTATGCTGATGATGCAGTACTATACAGTACTGCCTCAAACGCAACACAACTAAATAAGCAGCTGGGTAATGATCCACTGCTTTTAGAAAAATAGCTCAATACCAGCAAACTAGTGCTCAATGTAATGAAAACAAAGGCAATGGTATTTGGACCCAGGAGACTAGGCTCAGACCATTCTGAAACACTTAATCTATGTCTCGCAAATAGTACAAAAATAGAGGTGGTTAACTCCATTAAATACCTAGGAGTCTACATTGACCAGGACTGTTCATACAAGACCCACCTCAGCCACCTAACTAAAACTATTAACCAAAAGGTGGGCCTCCTTTATTGACTCAGCCCCTTTCTCACCCCTGAGTCTCATAGAAAAATTGCCCAATGTACTCTACTTCCCACCGCGTTCCAAGGAGCCCCGGTGCTGTCCTCTGCCAAGGGAACTGAACTCCAGTCACTGAAAACCTTATATCAGAGAATAGCAAGATTTGCCAACTCAGCAACACTGCTCGACCATCACTGTACTGTGTTACAATCCTTGCACTGGCCAGCCCTTGAGGGTAGGCTGGCATACCCCACCCAATGCCTCACCTTCAAACTAAAGCAGGATAAGACCCCCTCAGCCTAAAAAAACTTTTGCTACCAAAACAATGCAAAATAATCTTAAGATCATCGGAACTCCCCCTATTCCAGGTGCCCAGGGTGAGACCCTTCATTGGTGACAGGTCATTCTCCTTCTTCACTCCTACCCAGTGAAACGGCCTTCCAAGTAACATCCAAACATCAACCTGCCTAAGAGTATTCAAGAATGAACTCAAATCGCATCTATTGAACTCTAACCAATGCTGTTTTTACAAGTAAAACTGGTTATAACTATCTTGCTAGGCCCCAACCTGTGAGCACATGACCTGCCTTGCATTACAGCCTATGTATTGCTATGTAAACTGTGTCTCTGTGTCATGTTAAATATCATGTAGACTAATAATGCTATACACCCCTGTATGATGTTTCTTTTTATTTGTTTATGGCTACATAACTGTACAATGGAAATGCTACCTATCTTTGTCTCTCTGTAATTAACTCCAGGTCGCCCCTGAAAAAGGGTGCCTACCCAGTTACCAAAATTAAATAAATAAATAAATTAGAAGACTCAAAGAATGAGTGGGACCTCGGAGTAATTGTTCCCGATGATCTAAAAGTGGGTAATCAATGTAAAAAAGCAGCACAGAAAGCCAGTGGCATCCTCAGCTGCACAGGTAGAGGGATTACAAGCAGGAAGCATGAGGTAATCATTCTGTTGTTCAGGTCCTTGGTCAGGCCACACCAGGAATACTGCATGCAGTTCTGGAGTCCCTACATAAAAAAGGACATTGACCGCTTAGAAAGTGTTCAGAGAAGGGCCACTAAGATGGTGCAGGGTCTGCATCAACAACAGTATGAAATGAGACTCAGTGAATTAAACTTATACGCTCTAGAGCAAACAAGAATGGGGGGGGGGCAAGATAGAAACACTCAAATACATAAAAGTAATCAACATAGCCCAGACAGGAAACCTATTCCAGGAAAACAAAATGCGTATAAGGGGACACAATCTGTGCCTAGTGGGAGGCAGATTTAGAACCAATATAAGGAAATACTTTTTCACAGAGAGGGTGAAAGAACCATGGAACAGCCTGCCCTCAGAGGGGGTAGCATCGAAGACAGTACGGGAATTCAAACTAGCATGAGACAGGCAACGTGGGCTCCTGAAGAGGTAATAAAACAGGGAGGGGGTAGAAATTTGGGGGCATACTTGATGGATCATACGGTCCCCATCTACCAACTACTTCTTATGTTCTTATGTTCTTATTTGTAACCAAGTGGGATCTCTACTGTTCAGACTGTGGTACATCATAATTGCCAGATGTATATGTATGGGATATGACATGGGTGAGAGTGAGATAGCAGAAATATCTCCACAAGCTGCCATTGAACTCTTGAAATCCCACGAGTGGCGAAGACACGAATGGGATATCTAGAGTTCAATGACAGTGAGTGGAGATGTTTCTACTATCTCACTGCCAGCCATGTCATATTCAATTTATGTAACAATTGTGGGTCTCTCTTTTTTCAGTTTTAAAGTTATTTGCATTTGGTTGTTGCAAAAAGTGAAAAAAATTGGATTTTGAGCTGTTTTTTGCTAATTATAAAAAAAATAAAAGGTATCTGTATGTAAAGCACCACTCATTTTGTAGTTCTTTTTATGCTGAACAAATTTTATGCTCACAGTACCATGCTATCATTTTTAGTTTTAAAATTATTCGCATTTGTTTGGTGAAAGATGAAAAGAAAATACATTTTCTGCTGTTTGTTAATTATAAAAAAAAATTATGAAAGGTAGCTATAAGTGAAACACCACTCATTTTGTAGATCTTTTTGTGCAGAACAACTTTCTTGCTCACAGTACAATGCTATCATTTTTTTCATTTTAAAGTTATTTGCGTTTGGATAGAGTTAGTACTGTTACTGATGCCAAACTTTATGAGTTCTAAACCTTTTGTGACATACCCAACTGGCCAAGATATCAATTGTGACATACCCAACTGTGAAGATAAAAAGTTATATCTCATATGTGGTCAGTGAGAGATCTCTTTCATCTTCCTGAAAAGAGGCACACATGTTGTATAATTCTTCCTATAAAATGGACAAGAAAAATCCTACTCTACCTTTGGTGTAGACACATCATGACAGTGCATTATTCCCAAAAAATACACCCCTTCACAGTTTTCATGTGTTGTTTTACTATATACAGTATTGATTTTGTGCCTATTTTATAAGCATGATTTCACATTTTGGGGTGTGCAGTCATGCTCTAATATATGCACTTCTAGAATGGTTGAAGATACTCGGTTCTGCCTCATGCCTCACAACACATCTGAGCAAGCATATATCAGAACATGTTCTTCTGTTTGCACCCTTTTCAGATTGTGTGAGAGGCCCTTTGGTGCCATGCATCCCTGCTTAAAGATGAACCAGCCTAAAATTTCATCACACATGCCCCCGCAATGCAAAGCATCATGGGCTGCATATGCAAATCACCACAGAATGTTATGCTGGTCCAACTTTAAGCAGAATTGCATGGTGCCGAAAGGCCTCTCACACAGTTTGCAAAGGGTGCTAACAGAAGACATAGAGACGTGTTTCATCCTACCAGGACTCATCAGTATGCCTCGTCTGTTGACACCCCAGTGGAATGGACCAGCTACCCTTAAGGCAGTGTGCCTTGGGGTAACCCTTGCCTCAGTGTTTGCACACAGAGGTTCTTTGTCTTATAAATATTTTTTTATTTTAATGGGTTCACCCCAATATATCCAAGGCACACTGCCTTAAGGGTAGCTGGTCCATTCCACTGGGTGTCAAACAGACGAGGCATACTGATGAGTCCTGGTAGGACTAAACACGTGGTTCTATGTCTTCTGTTAGCACCCTTGCAAACTGTGTGAGAGGCCTTTGCACCATGCAACTCTGCTTAAAGTTGGACCAGCATAACATTCTGTGGTGAGTTGCATAGCAGCCCATGATGCTTTGCATTGTGGGGGCATGTGTGATTTGTATTTTCTTGAAACTTGGCTTCCCAGCCAAATGCCCTTTGGGTAACCTTGCCTCAGTGTTTGTGCACAGAGGTTCTTTGTCTTTTAAATATTTTTTTTATTTTAATGGGTTCACCACAATATATCCAAGGCACACTGTCTTAAGGGTAGCTGGTCCATTCCACTGGGGTGTCAAACAGACGAGGCATACTGATGAGTCCTGGTAGGACGAAACACGTGTCTATGTCTTCTGTTAGCACCCTTTGCAAACTGTGTGAGAGGCCTTTCGGCACCATGCAATTCTGCTTAAAGTTGGACCAGCATAACATTCTGTGGTGATTTGCATATGCAGCCCATGATGCTTTGCATTGTGGGGGCATGTGTGATTTTGTATTTTCTTGAAACTTGGCTTCCCAGCCAAATGACCTTTGGGGTAACCTTTGCCTCAGTGTTTGTGCACAGAGTTTCTTTGTCTTTAAAATTTCATGATGATTTGCATATACAGTACAGCCCATGATGCTTTGCATTATGGGGGTATGCATGATTTTCTTTTAAACTTGGCTTTATGGCCAATACCCTTTGGGGTGACCCTTGCCTCAGTGCTTTTGCACTGAGGTTCTTTGTCTTGTATATTAGAACATGATTACATGTCCTGTTATATGTTATCACATACTTATATTTAGTGGTTGTCTGCCCAGCTCGTTTTATTATTTATTTATTATTATTTAGGTTTTGTTGACCGGGTAAGTGCACTAGACACGTGACATTATTGCCTATTTTCAGGCATGACCTGGGGGAAGGGGATACAGATGAATGCCAACTGATCATGAACCAGATTAGGCTGCTGGTGGTATTTTTAGTGAATGTGTATATTTGACTGCTATACATTTATACTGTTTTTGTAGTGCTTTTGTTATGAAGAACAGACTGACACAGACACAGACACAAGGAGGTGCTAGCATGTGTCCATCTTTACTCAAACAGCCAATACAAACACTGTCAGAGACAAAAGGTTAAAGGTCTTTGGACTGAGACTCACAGGAAACAACAAGAACTACAAAGTGCTCACTACAGAGCCACAAGGAATATGACAGACACGTACTTGCAGGTACATCTACTACACTCCTCCCCCTTAGATGGCACTAGACTACAAACAATTATATGCTACCTTTAGGGCTAGAACTTGCTGTAAATAACAAGATAGTTCAGTAGCACCACAAACATTTTATTCACAAAACAAGTCTCTGTGGTGTCTTGCTCTGTCTTGTTGGATATCTTTGATCTGGGGCAGTAGCTGCAGGGCAACAGGTACTTTGGGAATAGCTACTGCCAGAACTGATTAGGGCATTCAAGTCAGGGCAGGAGCAAATATCCTTATCATCATCCTGTTCTCAACGGAGGTACTGGTGATTGAGCCGGGTCGTGGGCATGATGGGAGTGCCTCTGGAGTGGGTACAGGATTGTTTCTCGGATCCACACCACTGATGACCTCCCCTAGGGTGTGGGATCTTGGCGTTGTTCTAGACAGCAGATTGACACTTGAAGCTCAGGTGTCATCTGTGGTCAAAAATGTTTTTTACCACTTGAGGAACATCACCAGGATTAAGCTCCTAGTTCCGCCCGAAGACCTGCAATCACTGGTGCATCCCTTTGTGACTTTGAGGCTGGATTGCTGTAATGCTCTCTACTTTGGGGTCACTGGAGGATGCTCCACCGACTGCAGCTGGTGCAGAACGCAGTGGCTAGGTTGCTAATGGGCCTGGCAAGGTACAGTCATGTGACCCCGGTCCTGCGGGCTTTGCACTGGCTGCTTGTCAGGTGGAGGATCCTCTTCAGGGTGGGCTTGCTCACCTACAAGGCCCTATATGGGCTGAGCCCTGGTTATCTGACTGATCTCATAACACCTGCCTCCTCGGTCCATTCCCTCTGCTCCTTGACACGGGGCCTCCTTGATATTCCTAGGGTCAAGCTAAAAACATCTGGTGACCGTGCCTTCAGTGTCACTGAGCCAACCCTGTGTAACACTTTACCAGCTGCTATCAGGGAGTCCCCAACAGTCAAGCTGTTTAAACAGGGGTTAAAGGCTCATGTTTTCTGTCTTGCCTTTCCCGATGCAGGTGACTGACCTACATTAATTTTATGAAGTTATTTAGTCTTGCTGAGATTTATTTATGTATTTACTGTTTTAGATCTTTTACTGTGAGTTGTGTTTGTATTGACCCTACCATTTAATGTAAGGCACCCAGAGCCTCAGGGATCAGTCGGATAAAACAAATTTGTCTTGCCTTGCCTTGCCTCAGGAGATGTCTTCTGCTGTCACTGGTGGAGGGAAACCTTATGGTAAGAGGTGATCCACATGGACGTGTATAGTCTGTTGACCTACATGTACCCCATAGGTTAAATGTCCCTGAGTCTTTTGCATGATACCTGGACACCAAAGTCACTTCTGGCTCTGGAATTCTCAGGTCTTCACCCTTTTCCCTGGATGAATAATGTGAACCATGTCCAGAACTCTGTCATGTTCTCTCTGTTGTTGCAGCTGGTGCTTGTATACTTAGTGAGACAAGTCCAACTTTAAAAGAGGCAGTCTAGTTCGTGGGTTACATTTTAAATACAATTCTGCTGGTGTCCTCTCTGTAACCAAATGTGGAATGTTCCAGTATACAAAAAGAATGTTCATCAGCTATTGGGTTGTTGTGTGAGTGCCTTGGGTGGCTTGTTTTGTCCAGGTTTTCTTAAAAGCTTGTATTGCTCATTCTGTGAGGCTGGGTGGTATGGCAGAGACAGGATGTGATGGGCTCATAAAAACACAGAAGCATAGACAATAACAGCAGAAATGAAAAAGACCAGAGGCCTATACAGACTGCCCAAGTTTCCTTCAATCCGTGGAACCATCCCTGGAACCTATTGTTCCTGCAGGGTACTAATCCCTCCCCATCCACTCCCCATCTGCTCCATGGTCCTGTCACCACTGGCAGCCACTATTCCCTTCATTCTATCCCAGGCCTGCTTGAATCCCATGACTGTGTTTGCACCCACCACCCCTGCTGATAGACTGTTCAAAGGTTCTACCACCCTTTCCGTAAAGAAGTATTTTCTCACGTCCCTGCTGAATCTGCCTCCTGCTAATTTCCATTTGTAGCCTCATGAGAGCGAGTTGCTATTCAGGCTGAGTAATTCCCCTCAGTTCACTTTGTTAATTCCTTTAAGGAACTTGAAAGTCTGTATCATATCTCCCCTGTCCCTTCTGGTTTTCAGTGAGTACATATTTAGTGCCTTGAGGTGCTCCTCACAGGATCTGCCCTACTGGCCCTGAATCATTTTTATGTTTGCTTGCGCACATGGGCAAGAAATATTATGTAACAGCTTAGGAGAGAAGTGGGTTGTGGAGGTGCGGCACTGTGGCAGCCAATGGAGGCACTGCATTTGGGGGCTTGACACTGATGGACCAATGGAGGCACAGTGTGCTGATGACACTGGTTTCCAAAAGTGCCACCAAGTTAAAAAGTTTTCGCTGCAGCAATCAGGGGCCGCCTCATCATTGCAGCATCAGCCATTCTGCTGTAATGAGGGAGCGACCTGTCATTGCAGGGTGGTACCTTGCCTAGTGTAATATTGTTTATCAACACGGCAGCAAGCCTCCGCCATGTTTACAATCAGTATTACACAGCCCCAGTGCTGAGGGGATGCCCAATCCCCCTCAGCATCATGCGCCCCCTCCAAAACAGTCATTGTTTGCTGACTGGGGGCCCAGTCCCTGTTGGCTTCAGTCCCCCCTTCCCAGTTTAATTTGCTGATGGGGGAGCCCACTCCCCGTTGGCATAACGTCCCCCCCCCAAAAATGTGTTTCGTGCCGAGGAGTGTCCAATCCCCTCGACTCTTGCCCCGTGTGTGCCGACAGGGTGCCCAATCCCCTGTCGGCTACAGCCCCCCCAAAAAAAAACACTCAGGTGGCATGCTGGAAGCCTACCCTTAGCATGCCAAATGTCCCTATTAAAAAAAAAAGTCCCGTGATGTTTTGCGTTTTTTTTTAAAGACCTGTAAAACAGAAAACGGTCCCTCGTTGAGTCCTGTGGCCCCTCTCCCAACCCGCGCCCACTGTCTGTGCACCCTGCCTCCCCACACCTCATACTTGCTTCTGGAGCCCAGTGCGATGATCTTCGGTGGACCGGGAACACGTCTGCACTCTTCAAAGCCAACCGCGAACTGAAGAAATGCCGTAAGCTTTATAATAGCATAAATAGGGTTTTTTCAACTTTGGTGCATATCTCAGGCATTTTTAATAATTTTGGCACCAAATTTTCAACATGGGGTCATTTGGACAACTCCTCATGAATTCAGCCACTGTCATGGTGTTATTCAGTCCCACAAGGTGATTTTGCAGTCACTGCACGGAATCACCTTTTGGGACCGATTAACGAAACGACAGTGCCAGTGTTCATGAGGTGGACTTTCACAAAGTCTATGTTGCAAATTTGGTGGAAAAAAATCCAAAAAATGACTGTTTTATGAGCGTGTGTTGTGCAGTCGCTACGCATGCTCATAACTTCACGAATTTGCAATATTTTCACTCCAGATTTTCAACACTGGCATTTTCCGCACCTCCTTATGAACAATACAGCTGTCATTTTTATATCCTGGCCAAAATGTGTTTTCGCACTTCCAGCAGAATAGCACGGTCGCTGTGGGAAATCAGTGTTCAGGACACATTAAGAAATCACAGTGACACTGTTCATGAGCAGAGGTCCTAAAATGCCTATGTTGAAAATGTTGTGACAAAAATCCATAAAATGACTGTGTTACGAGCATGCATTGCGCAGTTTCCACGCACGCTCGTAACTTTGCAAATTTTGTAATATTTTCACTCTAGATTTTCAGCATTAGCATTTTTCCACACCTCCTTATGAACAGTACAGCTGTCATTTTTTCACATCCTGGCCGAAATGTGTTTTTACACTTCCAGTGCAGACTAGCATGGTTGCTGTGGGAAATCAGTGTTTGGGACACATTAAGAAAGTCATAGTGACACTGTTCATGAGCAGAGGTCTTAAAATGCCTATGTTGAAAGTTTGGTGATGAAAGTCCATGAAATAACTGTGTTATGCGCATGCGTTGCGCAGTTTCCACGTATGCTCAGAAGTGAAAGCATTTTTAATATTCCCACTACAGATTTTCAACATTGCCATCTCTTCACACCTCTCTATGGATGGTACAGCTGTCATTCTTCACATCCTGCCCAACCTGTGCTTTCGTACATGTGGCGCAGAATGGCACGGTCACTGTTGGAACTCAAAGTTTGGGACACATAGACAAAATCACACTGCCACTCTTCATGAGAAGAGGTCCCAAATGCTTTCATGAGGTGGGGTCACAAAAAGGCCATGTTGAAAATTTGTAGTGCAAATACCAACAAACGCCCGGGGCATTAGGGTTTCTAACCATAATGTCCCACCCTGTACAAACTGACAGGCACTGGGGTGTGCCTTTGGATTGCTGACGGTACTGCTCATGCCATCCCACCCCACCCCAGACAGTGACAGGCATCGAGGTGTACCTTGGACTCTTTGGCTCCAGAGTTCACCCCATTCTCCTACACTGCACCCATTTCAGCATATGTCCTTATGGAATGGGGTGACTGGAAAGCCAAACACCCCAAGGCACACCTCAACACGTGTCAGTGTCTGCAGAATAGGGTGAGGTGACATGGCATGAACGTCATGAGTGATGACCCAAACACTTACCCCAATGCTTGTCCATCTCTACAGGATGAAGGTGGGGTTGACGTGAAGTTCAGTACTTCATTGCCATTCCTATTCTGCATCTGTCTAACTCCTGCATTTCCAATGCTAATACCAGCAAGCAAACATTCGGCATTGACAAATGTTTGTTATTGCTCTGTTCTGCATAGTCTCTAACCTATCCTTGTCTTTTCTGAGGAGGAGGACTCCAGAACTGGGCACAGTATTCCAGGTGAGGCTGCACCAGGGATCTGTAGGAAAGTATTGCCTCTTTTGTTCTGCTATTACTATCCCTCCCGATACATCCCAACATCCTGTTAGCCCTGCTATAGGCCTTGTTGCACTGGCTGGTTTGTTTAAGGGAGTTACTGAAACATAGAAACATAGACTTTGACAGCAGATAAGAACTGCTTGTCCCACCCAGTCTGCCCATTTCCCCTACCTATTAGATAAGCTGCAGATCCTAGTTAACCAACAGACTACTTCCTCCTACCAATGATAACTCCAAGATCCCTTTCCTAATTTGTAGTGCTAAGTCTCTCCTCACCCATCCAGTACTCCATACTGGGGTTCATTTTCCCTATGTGCATTACCTTGCACTTTCTGGCACTGAATTTTAACTGTCAGACCTTTGACTACCCCTCTAGCTTTTGTAGGTCCCTCTACATATCCCTTATTCCTTCTTTACTATCCACACTCCCACATAGTTTCTGCGAAGAGACACAACCTGCCTCAGATTCCTTCACCAATGTCACTAATGAATATGTTGAAGAGGACTGGACCCAGAATAGAAACCTGTGGAACCCCGCTCGTAACCTCCCTCTCCTCTGATTTAACCCCATTGACCACCACCCTCTGCTGTTTCCCTTCTAGTCAATTACCCACCCAGTTCACTATGGTTTTAGCTGCACCCAGGTCTTCCACCTTCTTGAGCAATCATTTGTGCGATACCGGATCAAAAGTCTTGCTGAAGTCAAAGTACAGCAGATCCACAGCATGGTTCTTGTCTACTTACTTTGTCACACAGTCAAAGAAAATTATCAGGTTACTCTGACAAGATTCCTTCAACGAAACCGTGCTGTTTACTATCCTGGAGTCCGTTGCTCTCCAGGAAGTCTACAAGGTCCTCTTTGATCAGTAATTCCATCAGTTTCCCCACAATACAGGTCAAACTGACAGGCCTGTAGTTCTCTGATTGCTTCTTGTTCTCCCCATGAAGCGGTACAATATCTGCCATTTTCCAGTCATTTGGAATGTCCCCAGACCTAAGTGAGCTGTTGAACAGCATCGCCAGTGATTCAGCAAGTTCTGCTGCTAATTCTTTAAGTATCCTTGAATGCACCCCATCTGGTCCTGGGACCTTATCTGTTCTAAGGGCTGTCAATCCCTTCAGGACCCTTTCACTAGTGAGCAGTGGCTGTTGCATTTCTGGGACTCCCTTAGCTTTTAGAGTGGCTCTTTGATGCCACTCTCTGGCATGGACCCACAGTCCTCCTTAGTGAATACCGAGCAAAAGTAGTCATTCAAGACAGCAGCCTCTTGCCCATCCTCCTCTATCACCCTATCCCCCTCAACTAGCCATGCAAGTCCCCTCTTTTTCCTTTTTTCACTAATATGTCTTAAAAATGCTTTTTTCCCGTTCTTGATTCCCTCTGTGATATGCAGCTCTGTGTCTGCTTTCGCCTTCCTGATGGCCTTCTTTGCCTCCCTATTTTTCTGTAGATAATACTTCCATTCTGCCTCCCCTAGCTTTTCCTTGTATTTATAGAAGGCCTTCTTTTTGGCCCTTACCACTTCCCTGACCTTGCGGAGAACCACAATGGGCTCTTGGAGATCCAAGACGGGATGTCCTCTAACTGGATTAGACTCACCCCTGACAAGATGGAGGTACTGGTGGTACAGGCTGGTCCCCGGCATAATGTGGATGTTTCTGGGATGGGAAAAGGTATTTTCCTGGGCTCTACCCCATTGGCAGCTTCCACTAGTGTGAAACGTGGGCATCATCCTTGTTGATGGATTGACACTTAAGGCTCAGATGTCATCCATTGTCTGGCGTGGTTTTTACCACTTAAGGAATGTCTCCTGGATTAAAGCTCTAATTCTGCCTGGCGACCTGCCCTCGCTAGTACATGCTTTTGCAAGTCAAGCCTCGATTACTGTAATGCTGTATACTTCGGGGTTACTGGGGTAGTCCTCTGCCGCCTGCAGCTGGTGCAGAACAAAGCAGCCAGGTTGTTAATGGGCCTCCCGCGGTCCTGTCATGTGACCCCAGTACTGTGTGATCTGCACTGGCTGCCAGTGAGGTGTAGAATTATCTTCAAGGTGGGATTGTTCACCTATATGGCCCTAAACAGGTCAGGCACTGACTATCTGAGTGACCTCCTGTCTCCCGTCCACACTGTGCACTCACTCTATTCCTCCACTGAGGGCCTCCTAGAGGTTCCAAGGACCAGGTTGAAAACCTCAGGTGATCGTGCATTTCAGGTGGCCAGCCCAGCCCTTTGGAACTCACTTCCAAGATCATCGAGGGAGGCTCCATTGGTGGAGGTATTCAAGCGGGGTCTGAAGGCACATCTGTTCGGAAAAGCTTTAGAAACTCAGCTATAGTTTTATAGTTTGATTTTACTGCTGAACTGTTTTTATTATGATTATTTTTATTATGCTTATTTATTTATAGAGTTAATTATAAAACATCTCTGCTTTTCTGACTGTGTTTTAAAATTACTGTACTGTATGTTATTGCACCTCACCTGTGTAAAGTGCCCAGAGCTTCCAGGATTGGGCACTAAAGAAATGAAATGTTATTTACTTACTCTTAAACCTGCTTTTTTTTGTTACTGTGATTATAAATGCCCTCAATGCCCCAAGGATGGCTCCCTTAATTGCCTCCATCTCTCCTCCACCCCACCTATGTACTCAACCCCTACTAACTTATCCATGACCAGTCCCTTCAACCTATCGAAGTCTGCCTTTCTAACTTCAAGGACTTTGGTTCTCGATTGTGGCTTGCCAGCCCTGAGGGCCAATTCAAACCACAAAGAGTTATGGTCACTGTTCCCTAGCGGCTCCCCTACTCCCTCAGAACCCATCATCTCTGAGTTGGTGAGTACCACATCAAGGACTGTGGTCTGTCTGGTGGACTCCTTAACTAGCTGCACCAGTAGATAGTCTTGGAATCCCCCTTTGTTCCCCTGTTTGAAATTCCTCCCTGACTTCTCTGTCCCTTTCATCCATTTGCCCTGGAGGCCTATAAATCACCCCTAAGCATACTTTCCTCCCTGAGGCTGCCACGAATTGTGCCCATACTGACTCAGCCTCCTATTTCTACCCCTATGCATCCATCTTATGACAATTGAATGCCCTCAATGACAAAAAGGGTAACTCCTCCCCCTCTATCCATTCTTCTATCCCTCCGGAACAGTGAATATTCAGGGACCATCATCTTCATCTATGGCCCATGTTTCCATGATAGCCACAAGGTCTACCTCAGTGCCTGCCATCAGCACCTGGAGCTCACTGAGTTTGTCACCTAGACTCTTGGAGTTAAGGTATACCCTTCCATTTGACCATTACTGTGAAATTCTGTGATGGCTCTCATGGAAGTCATCCAGCAGTCATTTCCAGAACTTCAGAGGAATCACCATCCTGGTGCCCCACAGAACATGGCATTGTTCTGGGGACATCTGATGCTGCATGTCAAAGAAGGGTCAAAGAGTCAGATCATTCGTAAAGGTAGGAATCCATTTAGAGTGAGATCCAGAACCTTAGAGAGATCTGGAACCTGTTGTGTTTCCTCTGCCACATCTTGAAAGCTACATGTAGCTGCTCAAGGTAGGAGATTTGAAAGATTTCTCCACTGTCATCTTTCTTTGGTTTGGTTTTGCATGGCAGACAAGCTAGTGCCTCTGCATTGGCATGATTCTGAGACCTTTGATATTTTATACTGTTCTCATAGGCCAACAAGATTAAGGACCAGCACTGTATTCTTAGCATGGTGAGCATTCATATGGCTGCTTTTGGCCCCCTGAATGGCCAGAAGGGGTTTGTTGTCATAATGAGTGTAAAACTGCAGCCATGTAGGTATTTATGAATTTTTTTAGGGCAAAAATGATGATCAGTGCTTCCTTTTCAATTTGTGTGTAATTCCTTCTGCTGGAAGACAGGATTCTGGAAGTGAAAGCGGTCAGCTGTTCATTTCCTGATGACAAGGCAAGAGAAATGAGTGTACCCACTCCACTCCATATAGGGATGCATCACATCCCAGCCTTAGGGGCTTTTGAGGGTCATAGTGGGCTAACCATTTGCTGTTGACAAGCCATTTATTACAAGCTAGGAATACTGCCTCACAGCGTGGTGACCAGTTCCAGCTTGTGGCCTTCTGTAGCAGATCAGGCAGGGGTGGAAGTAGTGTATACAGGTTTGCCATGAACCTGCAATAATAGTTCAGCACTCCCAGAAATAAGTGAAGTTCTGTACTGTTGTATGGTATGGACATGCTGATGATGGCCACTACTTTCTCCTTTGTGGTTTGCTGGCTCTGGGTGTCAAATTCTGTATCTCAGGTACTCCACAAAGTCCTGCAGGAATATACAATTCCCCACTTTTGACTCTCACTTCATATTTTTTCAGCCTCAACATGACTTGATTAAGGATTTGTAGGTGCTCCTCCATCATAGGCACTGTAATCAGAATATCATCCATGTAGCAGATGACCCAGTTGAGGCCATATAAAATCGGATCTATGGTATGTTGGAAAATGGCTGGTGCTGTTGACATTCCATAAGCCAGGCAGTTGTACTGGTACAGTCTTTTTGTGTGTTGATGGTTAGGAATGGTTTTGAGTCAGGGTCGAGGTCCAGCTGCTGGCAGGCAAATGAAAGGTATATTTTATGTAAGATTTTACCACCTTCCAGTGTGGCGAAAAGGTCCTCTGTGTTAGGTAAGGAACAGAGGTCAGGATCCACAAATCAGTTTAGTGTGACCTTGTAGTCACTGCACAGTGGCACTGCCTTCTTGCACTTTGGGACTATGATGACTGTGGCAGCCCAATCACTCCTCTACCATCCAGACACGATACCATGTTGTTACAGCCTATCTAGCTCTTGCTCAGCTGCCTCCTTCAGTACGCACAGCACAGGTCAAGGTTTGTGGAAGATGGGGTGGCACCTTCACACACTTGGATCTTCACCTTCAAGTCCCGAATGGTGCCATAGCCATCCTGGAATATGGGGGCATTCTTGCCTTGCAGTTGCTTGATTGCCTTCTGTGGCACCTCTGCCACTGTGTGCAACAGGAAAATCTTTTCCCAGTTGAGCCAGTTCCTGCCAAGCAATGTGTCCTTCTTCCTTTTTACCATGATGAGAGGCAGGGTCCATCCTCCTCCTCCATAGGTCAACAGGATTTGTATCTCCCTCAACACAGGAATCTGATCACCTGTGTAGGATGTTAGCCAGATGGGGGTGTTGACAGTGTGTACTGGTTGAGACAGGCAGTGTAGTTGTACTTGGGTATTAATGACACTGATGCTCCAGTGCTGAGCTGCATGCTCACAGGTGTGCTGGCTAACACCAGACTCAGGCAGATGCCATCTCCATGGACTTGCGTGATGTACACAGCAAACAGGTCCAAGGAATCATCTCCCTCTGGTGTCTCTGGCACAGTATCCATCTCATACTGTGCCTGTTCTGTATGTGGTGCACTTCTGCAGACCCGCACCAGATGTCCCACTTTTCCAAAGTCATGGCCCATTTCTTGGCAGAATCAGCACATCTTGCCAGTGGCCTCCTCCACATTGGTAGTAAGGATGCTTAGCCTTGGCTTCTATTGGTGGTTTCTGAGGAGCTTGGTGAGGATGGTGTATTGCTATGTGGCCTCCACTTGATTAAGGCTGGGCCCTGTGAGATTGAGTGCGGGCGACTCTGTGGATGGCCTCCTTGTGTGGGTCTGAGAGACCCGCAAGCTTCTTGGTGTCTTTCTGTAACCACCCCCCTACAAATTGGGGTTTACTATAATGTCTTTCTGGGCTCCTTAATGCCCACTGTCAGGCTGGTGTCCTGTCTTAAGTAATTCTATCTATTTGTGTGAGAGTGCCATATTGAGCCTCCATGCCTGTCCCTTTAAGAGAATAGCTAGTCTGTGTTTAGAAATTAGTCTGGGCTGGGTCTGAGTGATTTAGGGCTTGCAACCAGCCAGACAGTGTGTTATTTTGCTCCATTCTGCAGTCACTATTTGTGTAGAGGGAGCTTGTATAGAAAATGTGATTGTTTACTGTTTATCTGCTGTTATATTAAAGATAAAGAAGTTTGTCTAACCTGCTTTGATTGCAGCTCAAACATTTGGATTGGGAGCCACCATGTTAGGTCCTGGACTTCCAGTAATTGGACCAATTGAACCACTGGGGACCTAAAATGGATCCTGTTCCCAGGGATCTTGTGGGAAGGAGATTTTGTAGTTTTGTAGTTTTGAGTGTTGGCCCTAAATGTACCTGGAGTGGGGAGCCCTGACTGTGACTGACAGTTTCCTCAGCCAACTGAATCTTTTGGAGAACAAGGGAAATGCCCAGAACTGCCAGAAGCAGTGGATCAGTTAGAGTTGGAAGTGGAAGAGTGAACAGCATGAGCATTCGAGCAGCTGCTCCCAGAAGAAGCGTAGGGGAATCATCAGGAAGAGGCTTAGCTGGCCTTCCTGCCACATTTCCACATGAGGAAAGCTAGTTTGTAACTTTTTCTTTCCTTCCTTCCTTTTCTTTTTTTTTTTTTTTCTTTTCTTTCTTTCTATGGCTCCCCTTCTCCAGCAATTTCAGTAAGACAGAGGGAAAATAGTAGCTTTAGACAATGCAGGCAGGTCGGGCATGTCAATCTGGAAAGGCCCTTCTGGACAGCTGTATGGACACTGCACTTTCGGATTCTTTCTTTTACTTTGTCACCACTGCAGGATTCTTGTTATGAAGAACAAATCAACACATACACAGGGAGCTGCTAGCACATTGCCTTCTTCACTCAAACTAAAAACACAGACACTGCACACAGAGGCCAAAGGTTAAAGGGCTTTAGACTGAGCATGACAAGAAACTACAAGGTCTACAAATTGCTCTCTACAGGACTACAAGTAATATGGCTGACGGGTACTTTTTGAAGGTCAGTACCACAGCTACTGCAGTCTTTATGTCCAATGTGTCTGTTTTTATGTTTAAGAGTTTAAAACATTTGTAGGCATCAAAAAAGAATTATGATGTGCAGGCAAATGAGACAAACAAATGCATTTATTCAAGTTGGGCCTTTTCGGTATCTACTTATACCCATGAAGCCTGCAAATACTTGTCTCCTGTAGTGCTGTGTAGAATAAGGAATTCTGCCAATGGCATTATTTATTTATTTATTAGAATTTTGGTAATGGGGTAAGCCCACTGAGACAAAATGTCCCTTTTTCATGGGCAACCCGGGGGAGGGTACAATGGGAGGTACAACATAAGATATTAACAATAGTAGAGGTATGTATAAAGGCACGTAGAAAGTAGTTACAAATATCTAAATAAAATAAACATGAATAGTGTGAGTTACGAATCACACAAATAATAACCAATGATTATAACAATAGAAGCAGAATATACACAAGGCACATAAGCATAATGTATACAAGGCACATAAGCAGAAGTTACAATATGTGTAGTGAAATAAACATGAAATGGTACAAATCAAGAATCCTCATAAGTAACCTACAGGAGAAAATTAAGTTGAGAAAGAATAAGTGTAGACAGATGATATAAGAGTAAGGCTATGGGACACAGTAAGGTAATGTTGATAGGAGTGAAGTGAAGAGAAATGTAGGGCAAGGCATGGTGCAAAAGTGCTGAAAGACATTAAGGGAGAGCAAGGGGTAGGGGGTTGAGTGAATTAATGCAGCATGGCAATGCCACCAGAATGTATTTCAGAATTGTTGGGGTCCTTCAACAGAATTCCAGAAGCAATCCACAGATTATTGTTTAATCCATGGAATGTGATTCTGCAGTTTGTTTATGGTTTGAAAGGTGGGTCTAAGTGGAATAGGAGAATGGCATTCCTTTGAAACATTCTATGAGCATTGCATATAATTTCCATGGGAGCAAATCGGTGAATTTCTTCATAAATGCATCGTCTTGCTCCCTAATGGCCCTGACACACCTACCTAGGGCTCTATAAAGATGTTTTCTAATCCTTTCAGCAGAAGTGCCGTTGAATCCGCAGAAGCAGTCTTTTCACATTAAAGTATTCCACAGATGCTCAGTTACACCACATGAGTGTCATTCAGACAGAATGTGGCTCCCCAAGATGCTTTGCAATCTTCCAGAACTCATGAGACATACGAGAGAGTAGGATCAGCTCTGCTGCTCTGTTGAGTTGCTGCAGTTTTGTTGAAGAACACGGGCCTTAAATCTTGTTAAAAACTTGTTCATTCCTGCATACCTTCACTAGAGGCTTGTAGTTAATATACCAGAGACATTTTTATTTTTGGAGGGGGACTAGATTTTTGCTATTTTGTCAGAGTTATCGGCCTGCAATTTTAATAGTGTGGGGGAAGGGATAGAGTGTGCAGGGGCCAAGTAGTGCTGTTCATATTTGGCATGAGACCTGGATAAGGGAGCAGTAGAAGCAGGAGAAAGATGCTGGTGGGTCAGTTCTAGTCCAACCACACCCACAGCCTAGAAAAACTGCTACCTTATAAGGGAAGGTCATACTGATTAACCAGTACATGAGGTACAAGGAGATGCAGCTGAAATGTGTCCTCAGTTCCCTCCCCAAAAACTGATCAGGGGACTGTCAAGAATGGAGTGTCAGCTCCATGTGAATGCCAGCCAACCAGAAGGAGCAGCAGTAATCATGCCTCAGCTAACTTATAATGTCTCTGTTCCCTGCAGCTAGGGACATAGTATTCTACCACCTTGCTATGAGGCCAGTTACATGTAAATTGTTTGTTCCTGTTCTGCAAACACACAGCAAGTGACAACTAGCACTGCAGTCAGCAAAGCAATGTCAAAGTGTCAATGTCTGTAGGCTATTTTTCAAAACAAGGAATGCAGCAGCCATCTACCCAACCTAGCTCAACTGCCACCAAGAATGTGGCCCACTCCCAGTCAAAAACATCATCACCACATGTAGGATCTCCCCTAGTGCAACCAACCATCAAACAAGCCCTGTCCAAATTCAGGAAATATTACTGTAAGGATCTGGGGGATAGGACACTAAATGCTGCTGAGGTGCAAATGTTTGTGGTAGATATATAGAGAATAATGTATGAGGAGGTGGTTGATATGAGAATTGAATGCACACCGAGTCGAGTGATGCTATGTAAACCCTGAGAGCGCAGCTCGAGGGGTTTATTCAAGCATCACTCGACGAGGGTTTGTGTTCAATTCGAGATAAACCACCTGCTCATAATTTGTTTTGTATAATTGCATGGCATCAAATTTTTAAAACTGAAAATAAGTGCTCAAAATTTTTTGAACAGCAGGGTTTTTAATAACAACCGAAATGATCTATAAAAGTACATCTCTGACCTTCTCTATGAGTCCACAACATCATGTAGAGAATGGAGATTCAGCATTGTCAGTAAAACACTTTCGGGAGAAAAAAACAGCTACTACCACAACTTTTTACTAATATAGATAATAGTCTTTGAAATGTTAAATAGGCTTACAGCCTTCTTGTTTTTTCATTGGTTGGTCATATAGGAAATGTGGTCACATGATCCGGGAGTTCCTATGAAAAGCAAGGGACTGGGTTCAAACTACTGATTTACATTTAAGAGTTTAATGCCAAGACCTGAGTAGAAGAACACTTTTTAAAAATAACCAGTGAAACAGTGAGAATCGGAACAGACAGCATTTGTCAAGTAAGACCAGGCTTAATTTGAAATTCTGCTGCCATTTTTTCACTTGTTGTCACAGGGCTCATGTGAGAACTCGATTTATGCTCATGGCAGGGATAGGACACTCGCAGAGCGCAAATCTCATAACAACCAGCTGGTTGTTACAGGAAATATCAACTACTTGATTCAATGGTAAAAATTGATGCCCAGTAATTATACTGCCATACCAATCTGCATAATATGTTGATTTGCATAAATCAAATATCCATGCAGTGTCCAAATAAAATATTCCTTCATGGACACACAGTATGTTACAACCAAGGCAGTTCCCAAACTGTACCTTGATTTGAAATCCTATTTATACCATGCGTGATAAAATAAATATTCAAAATAAAGTGTGCTATTTTACCTGTTAACATAGCTACTAGTTGAATAATATTGACAAATTGTGTTATTTTGCTAGTAGCCTTCTTTTAGTAGCTCTGTTATTTTACCAGTCGCTATGTTATTTGTATTCCATGGTATATATTGTATATCCTTCAAGGTGGCTTAAAATATGATTGGTATTCACTGTAGACTATTGATATAATTTCTCAATTGTACTGGTGGCTTCACTTTGCTCAGCCATTGGTTGCAAAGAAACAATAATAGTAGGCTTCCACACTGAATAACATTTATATTTTAAGCAAACTCATAGAATATTCCTTATTTATACAGCTGTGAAAATACATTTGCCAAGATAAACATATTATTTTTGGCAACCTGAAGAAAATAAATGAAGTTAGTCACTCAGCATGCTCAGAAATTTATTTCGCTCATTTTGGCCACGCTGAGCATGCTTGGATATTTATTCTTACACATGAGATGGCATTTATTTTTTGACTGATTGTTACAACCACATTTTACATTTTTTTACTTTTTACTTTTGTAATGTTTTACCCCTTATATCACAAAACTACCTAAACACTTTTTGTATAAATCGAATATGACATGGCCTTACTTAAGATATCTTTCTTATCTTCATTTGAGGGTATTGGCCTATTGCTACTGTATCTTACTTGTGACTTTGCTATCAACAGACTAATACCGTCTCACAGTATGTCATATCCCCCTATTTTACAACCCTAGTGGTGATGAATTTTCCCTTATAAATTCATTTTATCACATTGTCTAAACTCCAGATAAACATCATTCTGAGGTTAGATATGTCACAATGACTATTTTCAACAATAAGAGTAATCAGGGAGCAGTTTTCACAATGCTGATGAGATCACAATATCCTTGTGGTGGAGAGTCAGGTGGGAAGAAACTGGGTGTGCCTGTATCATTTCTATTGTGATGCACTGGCCCCCAAAGTTATGATTTTAAAAAGGGCATCCTTGGCCAACGACACATTGTGCCCTCGGCTCCCCAGCTATTTTCAGTCCATGGGGGGTAAGTGTCTAGTTGCAGCCATGGTGCATAACACTGAGCAGTGTGGTTGTAGTGGAAGTGTGGGTGTTGATGAAGGACACAGCAGGAAAGAATTTAGGTAAAAGTCCCACAGGATGGTACACTTTATTTGCTTTTGACAGTCTTTAGACACTTTGATACATGCAAAATAATGAAAGTCCTTTCAAGTCGGGGTACTTCAGAGACTGGCTTTGAACAGGCTTTCTCTCTGCTGTCTCAGGCAGTGTCTCTCTCGCAGTTTTGTATAGTTATAGTACAGTTACCTGTTGTTGTGGTACTGAGAAGTTAAAATAGTTATTAGCATAACACATACTCTGGTCCTCTGCTAAGTTTTCTCCTTCCAGGTTATATCCTAAAAAGCCTTTTTTTCTATTATTCTTACCAAGACTCTTATTAACCTTGGAACCAGCAAAACAGCTAACTTGCCCTTGCCAAACAGTTATTTTTTTAATTTACACATGTTACCCAACTTTATTTCCATACTTCAGCTTATGATTTTATTTAAAATTATCTCTGGAATGGATTCCCACTAAGGAGGCTATCCAACCTCCACAAATCCAGCCAGCCCAAAAATTGTTTAGCCAGAGAACATAAACTGGGGCCTTCCTCCATGCAAGGGAAAGGGGAAATTGTTTACCCTGGAAAGGCACACTAAGCCGAACCTTGTTTCCAGGTGTGACCTGGGAGCACAAGGAAGTTAAGTGACTTGCTCAGGGTCACACAGTATGCAAGTGGGGGGGTGGGATTCAAGCCCAAGTCTCCAGGTTTGCAGCTCAGTACCCTTAACCACTGCGCTATACTGCCTCATGTGTCAGCCTGGTACTCCTTTCTTCACTATGGACAGTACTTTCTTTGCTCAGGGTAACTACTCTGGAAATTCACCTCCCAATGAAACTCACAGGATTTACAGTACTTTGCAACCTACCTGTACATACCTGGCCAATACCACTTTGACATTAAGCAGGCTAACATTTTTCACCTCTTTAAGTGTCCCTTTTCAGAGTCTACATGTGCTGCCTCCAGCACTTGTGGACACAGTGCATTGGGCACTACCAACTGCTTCACCATCTGGTGCATATGAGGATTTTGATGCCTCCATCATAACTCATCACCCTTGTGAATGTAATGTGGTTTGATGAAATCGAAGTCTCCAGCACTAGGAACAGTAACCTTTTGAGCCCCTGCAGGAGAAAAATTCTGGTTAACACATTGCATATTACACTCTGTGACATTCAAACAAGAACCCAATGACTGCTCAATGTCTTTAGTCCCTACAGTCAGTTTCTGGCAGTTGGCAACAATGGTCATTCAGTCTCTTAGGAGTACCTGCTTCCATAGTTCTTTCCTTCAGGATCTCAGACAAGTGTGTGTCTCCTCCCTCTGTACAGGCTTCTCCTCACCAGCTTCTGTGGTGCCTGCTTAAGTCAGTACCCCTTTTGGACACATCAACCTCCTGGTCACTACTACAGTCTGTGATAGCATGGTGAGGGATTTTCGACAGCTCTGTAGATGGGACCTTTGGTTCATGTTCCTGAGTTAGCTCTGATGCCCTCTGGACTGTTTGCGCTACTTGCCAAATCTGCTCCTGTGCTGCAAACCACTGATCCTGCATCTTATTATGGCTCTCGGATAGCTGATGAATCACCACCATTAAGGCTATCAGGATCTGTTTATCAGTCATTGTCTCTTTTGAGCCACCTTGACGCTCTATAGTGAACCTTGTAGACTACATCTTGCAGTTAGCCATCCTCCTGCAGTTACACACTCACCCACTAAGGCCGTTATGCCCTGTCTGGCACAAGTGAGGATCCCACCACTAACACCATATGTGGAAGTGTGGGTGTTGATGAAGGACACAGCAGGCAAGAATTTAGGTAAAAGTCCCACAGGATGGCACACTTTATTTGTTTTTGAGAGTATTTAGACACTTTGACACATGCAAGATAATAAAACAGTTGTTTCAAGTCTGGCTACTTCAGAGACTGGCTTTGCATAGGCTCTCTCTCCATGAGTATGTGTATAATGGCATTATCTGTGATTAAAAGAATGGACTCTTGAGACTGTGTCTTGGGACTGTGTCCTGCCATGCCTTCCATTAGCTGTGGGTGCTATAAAGTTTTTGCTGCTATTATTTCAAGTCTGGCTACTTAAGAGACTGGCTTTGCATAGGCTTTCACTCTGTTGTCTCAGGCAGTGTCTCTCTTGCAGTTCTGTAGCTGACTGACTGAAAGCTGCTGAGGGAGCCTTTTTATAACTCAGAAAATCACATTATCTGTCAGTCAAATTCAAATTTTATATCATTAATATTCAGTGTACCAAAATCACAAAAGAAACAGGAATAATTAAGCACTTGTCCCAACAGAAAAACACAATTTATTTATTTATTAGCTTTTGGTGACCGGGTAAGTGCGCTAGGCAACAATCCTGCCTATTTTCAGGCACGACCCAGGAGAGTACAAGACAAAAGAACAGATAAACACATTAGTTCAAGTTAATAAATAAGAACAACATAAAGAGTTCAACCGATTCTGTACAGAATACATGCTAAGAACGAATCAACAAACTAGTTGTACAGGGTAAAGTTTGCGTAAAGGTTGAGTAGAGTTGGGGAAATGCTAGCACGCTAACTGTGCTAGTCCAGCAAGTAAGTACATTGCATGAACACATTGACAGCATTAAATTTAACAAAATAACAGTTGGTCCATAACAAAATAACAGTAGGTCCAAGCCTCAGCCAGGAGGCCTAGTGGAGTTGGGTTTAGGGGCATTTGCAGTGACCATGGGTGTAGAGGTAAGAGAACAGCGAGCTTTTGAAGACCCGATGGGAGGCAGAATTTTTAACATGGAGGGGGGAGTGAGTTCCAGAACTTAGAAGCAAAGTTGGAGAACGCCTGTTCGCCCATTTTTGTGGCACAAGGTCTAATAGAGAGCATTGGTACTGAGGAGAACCTTAGGGTGCGGGATTGGGAAACTGGAACAAGCAAGTTGGCTAGGGAGTCCGGGCGAGGTGGTCTAGTTAGGAGTCAATAAAACACCCGAGGGAGTAGGCCCGGAGATCCTTGGGTGACAGCCAGTTTAAGCCAGAGTAAAGGAGGCAATGATGAGTAAGGCGAGGGGCTGTTAAGGCGAATCTGCAGATATTATCGTAGGAAGTGTCCCATTTGCTGAGCACACTGGTATTGGCAGAGTATAGAACTGGGAGAGCATATTGGAGCTGAGGTAGAAGCACTCCTCTTGCTACAGATAGTCTGGCAGATGGAGTGAGGGTGTGGCAAACTCGGTAGACACCGCCAATTTTTGCGTTAACAGCATGACAAACCACGTTGACATGAGTTGAGAAGTTGAGGGAGGGATCAAGGTTGACCCCTAGGTATCTGAAGGAGGGCGTGTTGGTGACCGAGGTTCCATCCCTGCAGTGAACCAGTAGCTTAGGAGCCGTAGAGGGCAGTTTTTTGAGGATCCAAATAGCATGGCTCGTGTTTTATCTAGGTTTAGATTTTGATGGCTGTTCAAGAGCCACGATTGAAGAGATTGAAAGTCATGTGAGAGTGTGAGGTTGATGTCATCAATTGATTTAGATGCAGAATAAAGGACCAGGTCGTCGGCATACATGAGAATGCTACTGTGGCGGGAAGGGTTGGGAATATCATTTAGGAATAGTGAGAAGAGGAGAGGACCGAGAATGGAGCCCTGTGGAATGCCATGGGTGTCCGTTTTGGGGAAGGATAGAGCCTTATGGAAAGCTACCGCCTGAGTGCGGTTTTCCAGGTAACTGTGGAACCAGGTTAGAGTGGGGTCAGAGGCACCAATGGCTTGAAGCTTAGTTAGCATAAGTGGGTGATGAACCACGTCAAATGCTTTGGATATTCACTAAGCACATGATTCATCTTCACTTTGCAAAAGAGTTTGTAGTATAGTTCCTTAATTACTAGGAACCTCCCCCTTGACTGCCACTACTCTCCGATCCTATGTTCTATAAAGCCAGAAATTCTAGGTGCAACCAGCCCTATAGGGAAACAGCAGTTAATTGACTGCTGAGAGTCTCAACTAGGGTATTTATTTATTTATTTAGTTTTTGTTGACCGAGTAAGTGCACTAGACATATCCTGCCTATTTTCAGGCACAACCCGGGGGAAGGGGATACAGATGAATGCCAACTGACCTTGAACCAGATTAAGCTGTTGGTGGTATTTATAGTGAATGAGGGAAATTTGGCCAGGACACCAGGGAAATTCTGCTACACTTTTCGATAAGTGCCATGGGATCTTTAACATCCACCTGAACTACCACCAATCCAGGCAGATGGGACCTCAGTTTAAGTTAATGGACACACTTGTACTGAAAAATGCCTTTTAGATTAACTTTTAACAGTTAAAAGGTAACAGAAGCAAACAGGAAGCAAACTGTGTTTGTTCCAACTGCAAATGCTGTCTTTTAAATAGTTAAACTTCAAGACTATTCCTGGAATGCTTATTTCTCCATTTTAAGACAGGGCACCAGTCCTGCATGTTTTTATCTGTTAATATTTCTTACGCAAGTCTTCCCAGGAACATTATTAAATCTCACTTGCTTTCAGTATTTTGTGCGTGTGTGTTTGTGGGAGGGGGGAGCTATTCACTTCAGCTGAAGCAATACTGAGCCCTGGACTCTCTTTTGTTCCTGGGCCACTGCTAACCTACTAGAACCAAGGTAATTAAATATACATGAGTTCCTACAAGTGTTTCAGCTACCATCACTGGGGAGGTGAAAAGATGCCTAAATAACTAAACCGGAACTTTTACAATGAAGGAGGGGAAAAGATGCCTAAACAACTAAACATGAACTTTTACAATGAAGGAGGGGAAAAGATGCCTAAACAACTAAACAGGAACTTTTATAATGAAGGAGGGGGAAAAGATGCCTAAACAACTAAACAAGAACTTTTACGATGAATTAACCTGTCTTCACTGCCATGAGGGGGGGGTGGGGATGTAATATAGAAAGAGACAGATGAGACAAGGGAGTTCTCTTGGGTGATCATTCCAGGAGAGGTAGTTAGAAATACAGACAGGATAGAAGCTGTGTGGCTAGAAAGATAAAGAAAAGGTGTGTATGCGTTTTGCTTATTTTTCTTCAGAAAGCAGTCCCTAAACTGAATTAATGCTTCCTATACTGACTAACCATCGTCTTGGAGAAGGCCTTATCATGGCAGTACCATTTACAATTTATAACTCTGGGCCCTTATTTATAAGCCACAGAACAATGGCAGGAGCCACCCTGCCACAGTTCTGTAGGGGGAACCCCCCCCCCCCATAGTGTATGATCAGGTGCAGTCGTTCAGTGGCAGTGGAGCCACAAGAAACTGGTACAGCTGTAGCCGCTTGCACAGTGTGCTAAAGACTACATGGTCTAGCTCCTCCTACTGCTGCAGGCCCATGAGAAGTCCAAGTCTACTGTGGCCAGAGGGATGCAAAAGTGTTGCAACAGTACTGATGGCTATAGGTTGGGGCTGGCTCCGGAAGCCAAACTGGTAATTCCTACTTGGGGGACTTGCATGTCTTCAGTTCTTCTGGGCAGCACCTCATAGAGGAGGAGCAGGTACAGGCAGCAGCAATACAGGTCATAAGCTATGTGAATGATGTGGGATGCAGTACAAATCCTGGTAGACTAACAATTCTACTTTTGAAGTGCATTTCTTCTGTCCAGTTTTTTACATCTGCAGATTTCCGAAAGCATTCCATGGATTTGTCACTGTACCTGTGGATTGTGTTTTCATAGATGTAAACCATCAGAGTTCTGTTCTGTGGATCACTGGAACTGCTTATTAATATTCCTTATGTACACTGTAAAACATTCTGTTACTTCAATGGTGTTTTGATGATAAAACCTTTCCTGTACTTACTGTATTGTCAAAGTTCAATTTTATATCCTCTAAGCAAAACTGACAGTCTGTCATGTGTTAAAAAACAGTAGAGGCTAGAACTGTGAAATCCACACCTCAAACAGTATCCAAACCAGCCACTCAGTCAGAAATTAGTATTTCCAGTATTTTATTCAATATTCATCTGTTTAGCAGAGATACCCCAATATCTTCCTGATGATTCACCCTACCGAGGGCTTCATCAGGAAGATGATCTACATTAAAACAGTACAAAATTAAGAAAATGAATATTTCAGAACAGTGCAGTTATATGTTAATACTCTTCAGACATCCATTTGATTCCTAAGTGAACTACAAATATTCATATTTCTCCACTATCATTAGAAGATTAAAAAGACTCCAAATAAAACAAACGAGAAAAAAAATCACAATAACTATTCAATTAATGTTACCAACCCAACGTCATACTGAAGCCAAGATGCTGTTTATCTCACCCACTAGTACTTTCAATACACATTCTCATGAACAAGTATTTTTGATTATTACCTTCTGTCCCTTTAGAGTTATAAGCATTACGTTTTACACCACAGTGTACCAAAAGCCACTCATTGCACCCTGTGAAAAGTATTTTGAAAAGTTTTTTGAAAAGAAGCCTTAGGTTTATGCTTCTCAAACCATACATATGATTAATTACAGTATACTTTATGTCAAGAAGTAAAACCCATAATTCGACTTTTCATCCAACCATATTGCAATCTACTACATATTTTGAAAAATTGCTTAATTAGCCATAAATGGTGTAAATATTTTTACTTGTAGTAGTTTATCAATATATCAAAGGAATTTGTGATAACCACATTTTCCTGTGCTATTAAACTTCATTTATTGTGCATATAATTCAACAGTTTCCATAATTCCATTCCTGTAAACAACTGAAGCACAGATAGAAAGATAACCAGTGGAGAGCCCCACATGATTGAGTCCCTTGGGGATGTGATCACAGTGTATGGTGGATGAAAATACCAGTATAGTACTGCTTGTGTTACTTATTTCTTTTGTTGATACAGCACAAAGGCAATAAGATGCAACCTGAATTATGTTAATGTTTTGCTAATCATCACCCTCCAAGGGTAATGTGGTTAGAGGCATAGCTGAGTGTTACATGGATCTATAGTGTAACTGTGTGAACATTATCATACCCTTGTGAATGCCTTATTGGTATAAAAATGTTTATTTTGAAATGGAGTTGTACACTGTTTAGGATTTGATAACAGTGTTATATTGGTTACCTCACCAAAGGTTGACGTAGGCCTAACTGCCTATCAGGAGCCTCTTTTTCACAGATCATTTTTATAATAAACATAAAACATAATTTGTTTTAAAGAAAATGGTATACTGAACAGTAAACTGGCTTTCTCCATGTATAAATGCTGTCATATTAGGATGTTATCATTCCCAGTATTTTGCTTCTCTAATCATTCTGTTTTGTGTCAGTGGATGCTGAAAGTCTGGAGACAGGCTGAGGTAGGAGCAGGTAGCACATCATCCTCGGGTGCCAGAGACAGATTCATTCAGGAGGGGATTGGGGTTCTATGTGAAATGTGTGACTCAAAAAAAGTGAGCCCAACAACAGCAACAGCAGTTCAATGACTACAGAAATGGCGAGGGTACATGTTGGCGATCACTGAAATGGCGACAAATGCTTTTCTGCAATGGACTTTGTCCCCCACACCCCCCCCCTTACTAAAATAACCAACTCAGAGTTTGTAGCACTTTGGAGAGGGGGGGAAGCATATTTTGCCATTTTGGTGATTGTCGACATGTACCCTTGTCGTTTCTGTAGTCACTGAATTGCCGTCGCTGTTTTTGGACTCACTCTTTTGGAGTCACCCATGTCACAGGCTACAGGGGAACAGCAGTCCTAGTAGAAGGTTTAAATGTTACTTCAGTGGACATTTAAACTAGCCAAGGGGGAAGGCAGAAACAATAAGGAAGGCAATAAATGCTCCCCCCAAGAAAGTGAAGCATCATAGAGGAGAAGCCCAAGGGAAATAAATCTATATCAAATGTATATAGAGAACTAAATAAAATTACTATACACAAGTCACCAGGCCCCGATGGGATGGAAGGTAAATTTCTAAAATTAGCAGCTCACTGCATTGCCCCAATAATTGCTTACATATTTAATTGGAGCTTACAAATAGATCATTTTCCCTCATTTTGGAAAGAGAGTGAAATAAAACCTATCTGTAAAGGAGGAGATAAGGCTGATGTCAACAACTACGGGCTGATAGCCCTGCTACCTATTTTATCCAAGTGTTTGGAAAAATTGGCTTCTGTTCAGATGTCTGATTATTTAACCAAATATAATGTGTTGACCCCTTATCAATCAGGATTTAGACAGGGTTACTCTACTTCTACAGCACTGTTGGAGTTCACTGATCTGATTAATATGTCACTGGGCTCTGGCTTAGAGAAAGCGGTGGTCTTTGTAGACCTCTCAAAGACCTTTGACCTGGTGGACCACCTCCTATTGGCAAGAAGACTGCAAGCTGAAGGAATCACTGATGATCCTTTAAAGTGGTTAACATCTTATCTAAATGGGCATGCACAGAGGGATGAGGTCCAGGGCAGTGTGTCCGGGAAAAGAGAAATTACTAGAATAGTACCCCAGGGGTCCATTTTAGGATCCCTGTTGTTTCCTATTTTTAACAATGAATTATCTCTGGTGGCCCAGCATACAGCCTGATGATACAGCACTAATTGCCACTGGTCACACTGCCACAGAACTTCAATCAAAATTGCAGTCAGACTTCTCAGAAATTGAGGGGTGGTTCACCAGGTCAAAGCTTATTATTAATACTAAGAAAACTAAACTAATTCACTTTTCTTCAAAAAACTCATAAAAATGCCATCCCTTTCCAGATTACTATTAAATATTTAACAAAACTGGAGATAGTTGATAACTATTGTTATCTGGGGGTGGTTTTTGACAAACATTTGTCATTTACTCAACATATTACAACTTCAATAAACAAAGTAAATAAGAAAATAGGAGTCTTAACGAGAACAAACAAGTGTCTTAACTTGCTTGACAGAAAGAAACTAGCTGAACAATTGATCTGACCCACCCTAAGATATGGTAAATTAGTATATAGAACAGCTAACAAATCACTTTTTGATTGTTTAGATAAAACTCATTATCATGTAGCTAGATATGTATTGAAGATTGGATATCGAATACACCATTATTCACTTCTGACAAGTTTGGAGCAGCAATCCCTGGAATTGGGTTATACTAGACAATGGTTAACTCTAATACATAAAACAAAAATTCTCTTCCCACATCATCCCATTTCAAAACTTTTTTTCCATTGTACACTAGAAATAAGAGGGTATTAACAAGATCAGTTCACCAAAACAAGATCACTCCTGGGATCAAAACAAATAAATTTGGGGATAGAACCCTTGTTCAAAGGGCTGCTGCTTCTTGGAATATACTTCCTCCAGTAATTTGTGAAATTTCTGATCTTTTACTATTTACACAAGCCATAAAAGAACTGACGCTTTTTACCTGTAACAGTTTCTAAATTAATTGAATAACTCCGTCTAGGTAAACTATTGTATTTATTGTCTAGCTTTCTGATGTTTCTATATTGTTATGTCTTAATGTTTTTGTCTTTTGTAACTTTTGCACAACTTTTGCACAGGACTGTCTTGTAAACCAGACCTTGGTTCAAATGACATGTTTTCCTGTATAAAAATTAAGTTTTTACCTACCTATCATAAATTCCCCTGGGGTAGAAAGTCATAGGGATGAGCAGGGTGACAAGTTCAGGGATGGGTCTAAGGCTGAGAAAGGAATTATACAGGGTGAACACAGGGTGATTAAAAAAGGGAAGGACAGTGCCAGGGACATAGGAAGGATGAAGGATGGACTGGGGAAGGGAGGGTGAAGTAAGGGCAGAGAGGGACAAAAGGAATGGTGAGCCATGTGCACCAACATGAGGCACCTAGAAAATAAAATTCCTGATCTTGAGGCAACCACTGGGGAGGCAGATTTGGATCTAGTGGTCATAACAGAATCATAGTGTACCAATAAACAGCTGGGATGTGGTCATTTTGGATTACACCATGTTTCAGAAGGATAGGGCATGGAGGAAGGGGGGGTGTTTTCTATGTGAGAAAGGGAATAAAGGCCACGGAGATACATGTAAGCTATGGGAATGAGAAAGGGATGAAGGTTCCTTGGGTTGGCTTGGAGACTAGATTGGGGGCCTTTATTCACGTGGGGGTGGTGTACAGACCACCAACCTAGGGGGAGGAGTGGGACATGGTTTTGGGGAGGTGACTGGCAGAATGGCAAGTGGGGTGGGGGTATTCATCATGGTGGACTTTAATCTGCTAGATGTAGACTGGGGCAGTCTAGCTGCAGCTACAACCAGAAGCAAGCTATCCCAGACTCCTTGTAAAGGGCATTTCTTAGGCAGCTGGTAGCAGAACCCAGTAGAGATGGGGCAGTGCTGGACCTGGTACTTATAAACAGGAATAGCATTGTAGACATCACAGTGGTTAGCCCCCTGGGTATAATCAGTCATTGGTTTGGCTTACAGATTGGGCAGGAGGAAAAAAAAAACACTAAGGCAAGGGTCCTGGACTTCAGGAGAGCAGATTTTAAAGAAAGACTGCCTTAGTAAGTATCTTGAAGGGTGAATGACCAGGGAGAAGTGGAGACAGAATGGAAAATGATAAGGAAGGGAATAACTAAGACAACATCAAGCTGTTTGAAGGAAATAAGGAAAGGTAAGAGGATGAGGAGGACAATATACTTCTCAAAGGAGGTGGCTAAAGCAGTAAGGGAGAAAAAAAAAACAGCTTTAACGAAATACAAGGAGACCCAAAATGAGGGGAACAGGGTGGTATATCTAGATAAACAAAGGGAGGTGGGTAAGAAGGTGAGGGCAGCAAAGGCTCAAACAGAGGAGATGATTACCCAGGAGCTCAAAAAAGAGAGTAAGACTCTCTTCAGCTATGTGAGCAAAAAGAGGAAGGCAAGGGGAGATAGTGAGGATAAGGAGAGCAGGGAGGGAGGGACTGTGCAGTGGGAGATCAATAAAAAGCATACATTTTAAACAACTACTTCTGCTCGGTCTTCACAGTGGAGAGAGGAGGAGATGAACTGACATGCATCAGCAGGCACCAGGTGGAGTAGACATAAGTCCATTTTTGGAAGAGAGAGTCCGTCGGGGATTGGAAGCCCTAAAGGTAAACAAGGCAATAGAGCCAGATGGGATCCACCCAAGGGTACAAAAAGAACTGAGCACAGTGCTTGCTGCCCCTCTGATAACACTATTTAACAACTCATTGGAGATGGGGGTAGTTTCAGAGGACTGGAAGTGGGATGATAATGTCCCTCTGCACAAGAGCGGCAGCAGGGAGGAGGCTAGCAATCACAGATCAGTCAGTCTCACATCAGTAGTGGGGAAATTAATGGAAACCCCGCTGAAGGAGACACCGATGGAGTACCTGGATGCCAGTGGGCTGCAGGACCACTGTCAGCATAGCTTCACAGTAGGGAAGTTATGTCAAACAAATGTAATAGATTTCTTTGACTGGGTAACCAAGGAGGTGCATCAGGGGAAGGCAGTGGATGTGGCCTATCTGGACTTAAGTAGGGCCTTTGACACTGTACCACACAAGAGGATGAATAAGAAACTTAACAACCGGGGGTTGGGGGAGAAGGTGGTAAACTGAGTATCAAATTGGTTGAAAGAAAGGAGGCAGAGAGTGGTGGTAAATGACAGTCACTCAGGAGAAGGGAGAGTGACCAGTGGAGTACCACAGGGTTTGGTACTGGAACCTGTCCTGCTCAAAAGTCTTCATAAGTACCATTGTTGAGGAACTAGAGGGGAAGGTGTTTTCTTTGCGGATAACACAAAAATCTGCAACAAGGTGGACACCTAGGAGTGGGTGGAGAGAATGCAAAAGTATCTGGGGAAACTAGAAGAATGGTCTAGGGTGTGATGCCTGGGTTTCAATGCCAAAAAGTGCAAAGTTATGCACCTGGGGTGGAGAAACCTGGGGGCTGTGTATAATGTGGGGGAAGGTACTTACAGTCACCAAGCAAGAGAGGGACCGTGGGATAGTCATATTGACAATATCATGGTGGCAGACCAGTGCGACAAGGAGTTTTCAATGCTAGCTGGATGCTGGGCTGCACAGGTAGGGAGAGTTCTACTAGTAGAAGGGAGGTGGTTTTGCCACTGTATCACTCACTAGTGAGACCCCATCTGGAGTACTGTGTCCAGTTCTAGATGCCGTACCTCCGCATGGACACTGACAGGGTAGAAACAGTCCAGAGGAGGGCCACCGAAATGGTGTGTGGGGGGGTTACATGAGAAACCATATGAGAAAAGGCTGCAGGAGCTTAGCATGTACTCCCTGGAAGAAAAAAGGGCAAGAGGGGATATGATTGAGACCTGTAAGTATCTCATGGGGTAAACAAGGTGCAGGAGAGGAGTCTTATTCAGAGGAGGAACACCAGAACATGGGGGCGTGCTATGAACCTGTAGGGGGAGAGTTTAAGGGGGATGTAAGGAAATACTTCACGGAAAAGGTGGTGGATGCTTGGAATGGCCTACCAGAGGAGGTGGTGGAGTGAAGAGCTTCAAGCATGTGGGATGGGCACAAGGGCATAATAGGTAGAAGAAACAGAGGTGGGAGGGTCATCTGTGACTCAATAGGGTCCATGGTGTACTAATATGCAGGGGAAAACAGGGCAGACTAAATGGGCCTGCTGGTCCTTTTCTGTAGACACATTCTGTGTTCTATGTGGAGATGGTGCTGCAAGCACACGTTAGGGTGCAGAGGAACTGCATCTTTACCTGCCTGTATGACAGTTATGTAGCACATCTGTGATAAATAATGTAATTTCAGCTGTAAGTGAAAGGGTCTGTAGGGCCATCCTGTCAGACTATGTCGCACTTGACAAGCAGGGATGAAATACGTGCATTGTGCAAACAGTTCCTTCTTCATTATTTTGTCCTTTATAATGGCATGGCGATGAGGACATAGACAGTCTGTATTACCAAGTATTTTAGCTTTCTAAAACTGGAATGGCTTCCACATTTTGAGTCTTTGACATATCCATGTCTATTCAAAAATTGTGAACATATCCCTATGCTGTATCCAGTGAACAAGGTGACCGCAATTGAGCACTTACAAAAATGGCGACTCAGTTACAGCATCTGTGTTCAGGGCTACCTGGCAGGGTAGCGACCAGATACCTGGGTGAGTGAAGTAGGGTGACAGGAAGCGTGCATGTGTGTACACGAGTGCACACGCGCAAGAGGAGAGGAAGAGGAGGGGAGGTATGTAGGAGGGAGTGTGGCAGGCAGCTGCTGAGCTGGTCAGCTAGTGTTGCGGGAGGGTAATCGGTTGGGGTGTGCAGGGTACAGGGTTTGGGTCCAGAGCGGCACAGGGTTTTTTTCCCCAGCAGGCAGCTTGTAATTTTTTTAAGAATTTCACCCCCCGACATGCACCCCCCTGAAGTTCAGAATCTTTAAATAAGAGGGTGCAGGAGGCAAAGCCCCCTGTGGGGTGGGGTGCGGGGGCACAGTCCCTTGCATACATTTAAAATCAGTCACCGCCTTGCAGTTCGCCATGAGTGTACATTGCCGTAATTCATTTTCGGCAATGTACATTCACCCAAACGGCGATCGCTATTCCGCGATTGTTGTTATGACATAGAACCCCCATACCTGTTGTATACATGCACATTTATTGTGTAATATTTATCACTGCTAGTGTTACATAAATTACAGTAAATAGTTTGTGTTCTAAGTATTTTTTGTTGTTCATCATTATTCTGATTTTGATGCTAAAACATTTCCTTGCTAAAACCAGACTGTCTGTTGTGCTTATTGTGATTGTCATTGTACTGGAATGTAATCACCAAGAGAGATGACACTGTGAGTGGGATTGTGTACAACATTATTGGGAGGAGGAGGGCAGAGAAAATGTAGGGGGCAGCAGCAGAGATCATAAAGTGCATTAATGCAGTGGTGAGTATCACAGGAAGGAGGAGGCAGAGGTGGAGGAGGTGGCAACAACAGAGACCATAAGCAGTGTGGATGCAGTGGCTGAGGTATATCTTCTTCAGTTCTTGAGGGCAGTAATACAGTGATGAGGAAGAGACAGAGGAGTAGGAGGCAGTGGCAGCACAAGCAGCCTCAATCAAGATGGTTATGTAAAGAGAATCATAACAACATTTAGTCACGCATGCATAGATAGGTCTCTTCCATGCTGTACTGTCAGAGACTAAGTCCAGTAGTGTCACCTGTAAACAAGGTCTGGCACAGCCACTATGACTGTGAATGCGTTAACTAGATATGGGTATTTCATGGGCTTAAACATAAACATGAATTGCTGTTGCATACACTAATTGAATCAAAGTACAGTACATTGAGAAAGGGCAGATATAGAAAAAAATGTCACCGTCTGTATTACAGTTACCTATATGTTTCACATTTTATTCTATGCACTGTTACAGTAATCAACTCAACAGAACCAGGCCATCATATACATGAAGGTACTGTACCTTAACTGAAAACACTGCTGAGACAACTATATATTGTGACAAGGTGGAAGATAAACACAATGTTGAGACATGTTTTTGAAGACATTTGATGCGTTTAATTGATTTTTTTAGAGATTGCTATACAGTTCACACACATAATTTGTATAATATAAAAGTGCATATACCCAAATGTCAATGTAAATCTTACACATTTCATTACAAGCTGTTCTCTTGAAGGAAGATATTACTGTAAAAGGCCTAAAAATGGGCATCATGTAAAAGTAAACTGGGGTAGGTGTGTTATTGAGGGTATTGCATAGATTATCTTTTATTGCTGCTCCACCCCAGGCACACACAATATGAAAATCAACTACCCCTTGATATGAAGCAACAGGAATTAGTTAGTACAAAGACAGAAACAAGCAAGAGACCGAGTAAGTGTGTAGACAAGCTTAAGTATGGTAAGTCAAATAACATTTCAAAAAGTCTCACTATTATAATTAATTCTTTATAAATGTGTCTGCACAGTTGACAATTTTTGTAAAACAATAATAACAATGGGAGTTATTTCACATGTGTCTATAGGTGCCAGGCATGCAGGTGGAGGGATTTGAGGCCTGGATGCACCAGTCTGCCCTACTCCTGAGTCAGAAGATCATGGCGGAGAGGCAGAGGTACTGCGGGTTCCATCAATAGCTGTTGAAGCACAGAGAACCAAATCTGATGAGGCCAAAGAGGGGATATTAGAATCATGAGAGCCCCTTCTGCCTGTAGCTTCAAGAGAATCCTCTGAAGCACTGGGAAGGAAGGAAAGGTGTACAAGAATCTCCTTGTCCAGCACAGAGACAGTGCATCTCACCAGAAAACACCATGCCCAGGAATGAGCCAGCAACAATTGGGTAGTTTTGCATTAGATGGAGAGATGAAGAGGTCTGTCTCCAGCCAACCCCACAGGTTGAATACGCTTTCAACCACCTCTTGATTTAGCTCCCACTCATGAGGCCTGACAGTGGTGTGGCTGAGACTGTCTGCAAGGATGTTGCTGATGCCTAACACATGGACAGCAGTCAGGCAGAGGTCGTGCTGGACTGCCCAATACCACACTCTCATCACCTCCCAGCATAGAGGGTACAAGCGAGTGCCTCTCTGTTTTTTCAGGTACCAGATCACAGACTTATTGTCGGTCTGAATCAGGAGTGTCCCTGGACATAGAAGAGGGGCGGAAGGCCTGGTGGGCATACAGTACTGCCCTCATTTCTAACACATTGATGTGTAGAGATGCTTCCAGCTGAGACCATGTTGCCTGAGTCTGATTGTCTCCTAGGTGGGCTCCCCAGCCTTGACATGAAGCATCCATTGTAAGGGTCATGGTAGGAGCAGGGGGTTGAAATAGGAACCCCCGTGGAGAGATTGGACAACTCCTGCCACCAAAGAAGATCCTTCTTCATGTGCCCAGACACTAGAACTCTGTGGTCCAGGTTGTTCATACACTGATCCCATTGGACATGAAGAATCCATTGGGCCACCCTCATATGCAGTCTGGCTAGAGGAACTGTAGGGATCGCAGCTGCCATCATCCTAAGAAGATGGAGGATCGATCAGGCTGTGGTCTAGCTTGAGTTGGCCACTAATCTGGCCTGTTCCTGCAAGGTCTCCACTCTGTCCTAAGGGAGGAAGACCCTGCCCTGGACCATATCCAGCACTGCCCCAAATGAATTGTAGGCACTGGGAGGGAAGAGGTGGGATCTGGGATAGTTGACTGTTACTGCAAGTCTGGAAAAGTGGTCTAGGGTGAAGGAGAGTGACTCCCTCAGATTGCTCTGTGATGGGGCCGATAGAAGCCAATCATCCAGATACAGGCACAATTGGATCCCTCCGAGGCATAGGGCAGCAGCCACTACTACTAGACACTTGGTAAAAACCTGAGGTGCTGAGGATAGGCCAAAAAGGAAGAGCCTTAAACTGGTAATGTTCCCCCTGGAAGGCAAACTGCAGAAAGTGGCGGTGGGCCTAGAAGACAGGGATGTGCAGGTAAGCATCCTGCATGTCCAGCACACAAAGCCAATGGCTCTTGTGGAGCAAGGGTAGAAGTCCCTGGATGGTGAGCATGCAGAACCTCTTGTACTCGATGTACAGGTTGAGCATGCTGAGGTCCAAGGTGGGTCTTAGGTCACCCTTCTTTTTGGGCACTAGGCACTAGGAAGAATTGAAAGTAGTACCCTTCCTATCTGTGCTGGAGCCACAGGCTCTATGGCTGACTTTTGCAGAAAAGCCTGGATCTCATCCCTTATCAGAGACAGGTGCCTTGGAGAATAATGGGAGAGGCCTGGGGGGTCATCTGGAGACCTGTCTAGGAACTCTATGGTGTGACCCCCTTGCTATTAACTGAAGACCTCAAGAGTCTGTGGTTATGTCCTGTGACCCTGGAAGGTGGAAGGCAAATCTTCTCTCATCACTGGTTCCCCTAGAGGATCTGTAGGAGGCAGGGGGGTTCCCCACAAGTCAGGAGGCTGAGGCGAAGGAGTCAGCAGCTCTTCCGTGGGGCTTCTGGGACTTGGCAGGAGGATTAGGGGTTCCTGATGCTGGATATCAGCATTTGGCCTGGCCTTTGGCAGGGGCCTCTTTGGTCTGGTATCCCTGTTGCTAAAGAAAAGACTGTTTGCCTTTGTAACCCTCTCTGTACATGAGGCGGACATTGCAGATGGATTTACCTTGGTCCTACAATTCAGTGATAATATTCTTCCTTAGCATCACCTCTGAGTAACAGATCCCCTGAAAGGGGCATCCAGTATGGAGTTCTGGATGTCTTGTGCCAGGCTAATAATCCTGAGCCATGAATGTCACCTAATGCAGACAGCAGTGGCTGTGGCATGAGCAACTGAGTGTACTGTGTCATAAGTGGCCCAGAGAGCATGATGACAGAAGATTTCAGCCAGTCTCATAGTCTTGGCAATCTCGGCCTTGAGCTCCTGGTCATGGATAGCTTCCATCTTTGGCTTGAGTGAGGCCAGGGAAGATTTCTGATAGGAAACCATATAAGCCACATAATTAAGGGACCTAAGGGCACAAGTAGAGGAGGAATGGATTTTGCAATTGAAATTGTACAGCTGCTTACACTCCTAATAAGGAAGAGACATGCTCAAGGCTTAGAAGACCGGTTGTGGGTAGGTGTGACAACAACCAAGTCTGCATTAGGTTGGCCAGTAATGTTTGTGACCCCATCTGGGAGGTGCTACATCCTGTCTGCATTTTTTGAGACAGCCGGAATGGAGGAAGGCTGTTGCCAGATAGTGGACGTCCATTCTTCATGGGGCTCAGTCCAAGGCAGTATAGGCATAGGAGCTGTGTCAGTCATGTCTAGATGCTCCACAAGCCTTTTCCATTTTGGATCCTGTTCCTGGATAACCCAGCCACAGGCATTTTGTATAGTTATGAGGAATTCTGCAAAGAAAAGATCCTCTGGAGGGGACTTCAGGGAATCCTTAGGCTGAGGCTCTATAGGTGTATGCATACCAGTGCTGGAAGACAAGTCAGAGTCCAAAGAGTGCCTGCTTGGAGTCTGAACCCTTTTTAGAGGAGTGTTCTGGGTTTTATCATTGACCTGGTGTCTAGAGGAGCCTTCTCCAGAAAGGTGGGAATCCACAGGAGAGACTTATCTTGGAGGTCGGAAAGGAGGCAGGAGTAGAGGCCACCACTGGTTTACGATGGTCAATCTCCAAAGCTCATTTAGTCCACTCATCCTAAATCAGGGTCTGAAACACTGCCTGGATATCAGCCTGAGGCTGCTGTTGAGGCAGAGCCTGAGGCTGAGGAGGTGGTAGTGGAGGAGAAGGCTGGTATAATGGATAACCCGGCATCTGATATTGAGGGTATCCATGAGCCTCATAGGAGTAGGGAAAGCCAGAAGGAGCATACCCTTGATTAGACATAGCCTGGTGTCTGGTACCCCAGTACATAATGGGGTTGATGACCAGGTGTTGGATACCCCGGTGACGGGTACATTGGGTATTGTGGGGGCGGATAGCCTTGAACATTGCCCATAGGTCCAGCTGCAGGCAGAGCTGAAGGCCCAGCAGGAGGTCCAGAAGGACCAGGCATCAGCCCCGTAGGGACATTCAAAGGGTTTGGCACTGGATCAGGCACAGGAATGTCCAGCACTCAAAGATTCTGTGCCTGGGGGCCTGATGGAAGGCTGTTCAGCATTTGAGGAATGGCCAGAGTGCCAGATATATCCTGACCCAGTGAAGGGTCACATAGCGAAGGGTCTCTTGGTGTTGGGGTATGAGTAGAACCTGATGGAAGACGCGCTGACATCTGGGGAGAAAGAGTCCAAGATGGCAGAACCTAGTTGTCCAAGGGTGCTTGGGCTGAGGAGGTCCTGATGGAAGGTCCCCAGAGGAATTAACAACAGGCCCGGTGGGTGAATCAGGAAGAGACTGACCCGGCAAAGGAGGGAGAACCTCCAGATTAGTGCCCACCTCAGGCAGGCATACCCGGAGGGTCTGGTTGTGTCAGTGGGAGTGAGGAATCCTCAAAAGACTGTTGCTTGTCCAGCAGCTGGCTCAACTCAATTTCAGGGGTATACTGCGAACCCATTGGAAGAGCCCCAGCTGTGAGGTCCCCAGAGGAACTAGGAAGCGACATATCAGCTGAGGCAGTGCAGATGTCAGAAGAGCTAATGTCCGAAGTATCAGCCTGGGCCATGCAGACAACAGCAGAGTTGGAGTCCAGTTTACCGGCTGTGACAATGCGCTCCTCAGTGGGGCTGGGGAGTGACTTATTCACCTGGCTGCTGGCGATAGACCCTGAAGAAGATATGGACCTAAGAAGCACAATAGGGGTTCCATTGTCCAAGAACAGGCTCGACTGCACCATGAGTAAAGCAGGCAGTGAGGCCCTGGTCTGATCCACTGAAGAGGTAAGAGACTGGCAATAGGGGTACTTACCGAAGTGGAGGCCACTTTGGTGCCCGATAGTCATGCCAAATGGATGGAGACCTATCCCGGTGTCAGTGCCCCTCCTTGTCCTTTTTTTTTCGTTTTGGGTTCTGGTGTTGGAGAACAAGATTTTTCCCGCAGATTCTGCAGCTCCTTTTCCATCAAAGCTAGTCACTTCTCCAGTAAGTGGGATTCAAGCTTTTTCTGGTGCCTAATCCATGTGGTCTGGTTGAAGGATTGGCAAGGTGCACAACCCTTGGCCCAGTGTTTGGGGCCGTGTCAGATCACACAGTGGGAATGCTAGTCAGCTGGCAGGATCTGGGTGCTACAGGACTTGCACATCTTCTTTTCGATGCATCACCCAACTGTTCATGTTCCTGAACTGTACCTCCAACTATATCCCATGCTGCAAATTTGTCACTGTTATTTATTTGCTTACCCTTTTTTCTGTGTATATCCCTCAAGATCTCTGTATAAGATCTGTTTATGTTAGACCTGTTTATACAGTATTTTGCTATGTAATTGTTTGACTTGGTGTTCTGTTCTCTTTTTATGCTAAACTGGATGCTTGTGTAAATGGCCATGTTTGCTCTCATGCCTTTCAATCTAAAATAAAGACTGACTGATTAAAAACTGGACTGGAAGACCTGAACCACAGCAGTTCTGTAAAAACCCAAACTGGCCATACTGGGTGCAGCTTGCACAAATACTGCTGGTCCGGTCACTCTGGCTACATTGTTCAGTCTGACTTTTACATATCTGGTCCACTAGTCTGCTCCTGGAAGTCTGTTTTTCAACCCTTCCTTGTCATGGTTAAAAGCAGAACCATCAGAACAAGACCAGATAGGTAAAAGCCAGACCAGATCATCTGGAGTGAGTGGATCAGCAATATTTGCACAAGCTGTGCCCAGTCCAGATTTTGCAGCTCTGGTCCAGGTCTGGTGATCTGGGATTTACCCATACCCCCACTGTATGTGGCTTAGTGATATACTGTACAGATGGATGCAGAATCTAACCCATTGAAGGTTGACGTTTCAGAAAACCATTGTGCTAGAAATACCAAGACTCACTCCCTCACCCTGAGTCACAATTAATCCTCTACCAAAGTCATGCTTAAATACTAGTGCCTCTATATCCACACCACTAAGCTTTTAATGCCAACATGCCTCTTCTACACTGCTATGAGCTCCCCATCCATGAAGTCCCATTCTGCTTGTGGCAGCATCCTCCCCCCCAACCAGGTAATTTTCCAGGGAGCAGCTCTTTACACCATATCAACTAAATTACTGCTAAACTCCTTATTTTAAAAACTTGTGTTGAGAAATTTTTGTTTTAGTATATCCATGGTCAGGAAAAATAAATTTGTAAAAGAAACCAAAACCCAATTTATCAGTTCATTGAATCACAGTACAGCATGTTATGAACTTATTAGATTCTATGTGTAACCTACAGTACGTCAAACAAAAATTAGACACACAAATGCCTACCTATTTGCAAGTGAAGCAAATGTGGTTACTATCATTCAGTTGTAAACACCTATAGTCACAAATTGCAGGTTAAGAACATTCAGTAGAATATAAACAGTAGCCCAGAACTGCCTGCTTGAGAATAAAGTTGGTGTATTATTTGGAAAAAGGCAACACTGGGACTCTTGCTATGCAATGTCCTGCAAAGTAGCACACTGACCGCTCTAAGGATGGTGGTGTCAAATGGCTTATTGAGGTGTTGTGTTCATAGGGGCCTAAGGGAACTAGGGGAACTTGTTATACAGAACGTTCCAGTAAGTGTTTAACCCATTCTTCTTCCAATAACTTTCTATGATGTCTGTACTATCCATTGGTAATCTGATGCAGAATAACTGTCAGAAGATCATGAGTTAACTTTCTGTGGGCTCAATTAACTCCTCAAGCCAGAGGAAAAGTAGTACTCTAAAGCTTCCTATACACACACAGGCAGCATAGTAATGAGGCTTCAGCGGATGAATCTATTTTTAACACTCTATCATGTTGTTTGGTAGCAAAGATGACATCAGCCCTTTTCTGAGTGCAGTACCCCTGATGGGCTACGCCCACAGTCATAAAAAGGGGGAAAATAAGAAAGCAAGAGAACAAAAGGAACCATATTCTTATTACTTACCATAGTGCTAGTGATGGCCAGTGTTTTACTGGAACACGACAGGGCCCATGGGGATAAGGACCCCATGATCAGGGTACACAGGAGGAATGTGATGGAAGCATAGATGGTTGGAAAGCACTGGTAAAAGTTGTGTTCAGAGCAGTTTGCGTATATTCTTTAGAGTGCAAATAACTTTAGCATGATCCTGTGGACTATGTTTTCATATCTATTATGATAATAATTCATGATGATTCTTCCAGATGCAAGATGATGACCATCAGTGGGCAGGTCAAGGTCAGAAGAAGCGGTCTAGAGGAGTCAGCACTGCAGATGGCACCAGCATGATTGACACCACAAGATATCAGAGACAACTCCGTCCATTCATGGTCAGTCAGTGGCAAAAATGCTGAATTCTTGAATGAATCAGAGGGAGTGTAAGATGACAACATGAAAGTAAAAGCATGATTAAACATGATAATATCAACAAGTCAAAACAATAAGAATAGCACTGACCCGGCAGTAGTAATGAAAATAATATGTTGGTATAGGACAACATGAATACAGTCTAATCACAAATGAATTAAGTTATTTTATGTAGATTGGACATCAGAGTGGACTGATGGATACCTGATGTCATAAGGGATTGGCTCACAATGTTCAAAACGCTCCTTTGCATTATCCTCATTGGATACATCACTCAAGATAATGTCATCATCATCCTCTACCATCCCCCATCTGTGGCTACTGGTCTGTGTCCTAAACCCTCCTCATGGCATCAATATTTGGGACTTATTCAATCTTTTCTTCTATCAGATCACTACTTGTGATGTCACCATTCTGTTCAAACTGTCCAATGACATTCAGAAGTGCCTGCTGCAGCACACAAATCAGCAGTATTGTCTGGTCAGTTCAAGCACTTCCTACACTGATTGCTTGGATAGCATGCTCAAACAGCTATCCATCAGCCACTATTGATTACAGAAACAAAGAAACATTGAATCTGTTGGCAGAAAAGGACCATATGGCCCATCCAATCTGCCCAAATTTTTACTGCCTAATCTGACTCTACAGGCCTTAACTAGTCTCCAGCGACCATCCCTCCTACCTATTTTAGTAATATTTCCATAGGTCTATCCCATGCATACTTGAAACCGCCATTGTTTTTGCCTCCATCACTTCTGCCAGCAGTCTGTTCCAGGCATCTACCACCCTTTCAGGGAAGCAGTATTTGCTCACATCCCTCGTAAACATCTCCCTTCCAGCTTTATTGCATGCCCCCCCCCGGGATCTGGTGCTCTTTCTCATTTAGAAAGAGTCCCCCCTCCTACACCCTGTTCACCTCTGTGAGGTACTTGTAGGTCTCCATCATGTCCCCTTTCGCTGCCCTCTTTTGCAGGGTATACATGTTGAGATCCCTCAGTCTCTCTTCATAGGGCTTCCATTTTAGCTGCCCTCCTCTGGACTGCCTCCACCCTGTCTATGCTCTTTCTGAGGTGTGGCCTCCAAAGCTGGCACAGTACTCCAGGTGGTGTTTCACCAGCGAGCGATACAGGGACAACATTACCTCCCTCCTCCCACTGAATATACTCCTCCCTATGCACTCCTGCATCACACTAACCCTACCCACTGCTTTGTCACACTGCCCCGCCACTTTGAGGTTGCCAGTCCTGATAACTCCAAGGTCTCTTTCCTGCTTACAGTTTGTACCTCCTCCCATCCTATACTCTCTTCCTGGGTTCCTATGCCCTAGGTGCATGATTTTGCACTTTTTGGCACTGAACCCCAATTGCCATGCTCCTGACCACTCCTTGCAGATCCCAAGATCCCTGTGCATTCTTTCTACCCCCTCCTGAGTTTCCAGCCTATTACAGATTTTGGTATCATCTGCAGAAAGGCACTCTCCCATCATTAGAGTGAGGGCCATGAATCATCACCCTCTGTTGCCTATCTGTTAACCCGTTTCTAACCCAGTTCAGCACTTTGGATTCCTCCTCTAGGCTGCTCAATGTTTTTTTCAGTCTCCTGTGCAGCACAGTGTTGAAGGCCTTGCTAAAGTCCTGATAGGTCATGTCCAGTGCCCTCCCCTGATCTATTTCCCTGGTTACCCAATCAAAGAAATAATGAAATCCATCAGATTCATCTGGCATGACCTCCCCCCAGGAATCCATGTTGCCTGTAGTCTTGCAGCCCACTGGATTCTAGATGTTCTACCAGCCTTTTATGAAGCAGGCTTTCCATAAATTTCCCCACCATTGAAGTGAAACTGACCAGCCTATAGTTGCTAATCTCCTCCCTGCTGCTGCTCTCATGTAGAGATACCAGATTTGACCTGCTCCAGTCCCCCAAACCACACTTAAGGAGAGAGATACTGTGTCACAATCTCTGTGCAGCATGGTGAAGTCTGTCAGTGCCTTGTATGGCTCAAATAGCCATTCATTCATATACAAAGTAGAATTTCACTGTATGGCTAACTCCTGCTTTAGCCTGTGCTGTTGAATTCCATTTTAACTTGAAGATTCTTCAGCTGATTTCAGACCTTTGTGGAATGGCTAAAATGTCCCTTCAGGTGGCAGCAGAGGTGTTGCAGATTTATAATTTGCTGCTGAAGTGTGGGGACTTTGTACTTTAAGAAGCATTTGGGAAGTTCCTGAGCCAGTACCAACTTCTCCAAAATTTTTCTATTAAAGAATAGTTTAAGAAAATAAGAAAACCACCCTTACTCTCAGTCACAGTCACCCACCCCTCCTACCTTGCCACATGTTTAAAATAATACTTCCCCATCCCCCTACTTGCCCCCTTTTCCATGTAACCAGCAAAGTGTTTCTAATGCTCTTACTGTACTGAAAAACCCCAAATATGATTCTTTCCCCTGTACATTAAAGCAAGTCCCCCACGTCCCCATCTGCCCATGTAAATCATATAGAAACCCCCCACTCTTCATCAACCTAATGTCCAATAAACCCCCTTCTCCCTCAAGAAGCTCCCAAAGCACAGTTTCTAGTGTCAGCAGCTACAAATTAGAAAACCACCCCCTGGTGGAATGAGAGTCTTCACTCCTCAGTGTTGCAATCTGAATGAATGATGATTGATGCTTATCATAGTAGTAATATCAGACTGACAATTGTCAATAGTTTCCTGTCTTTAAGGTGCAGCCATCTTAAAAGCAATTTTAACTAACATACTAACATACTATTTGCCAAGCAGATTAGGCCTTATGGTCTATCAAGTCTGCTCGAACCTAGATCCTTAGTTGGGTGCAGAGACCCTCCCATCCCTTGTGCTCCAGAAACCCCTATCATCCATCCCCACCCCCCCGGGACAGGCCATCATCTGATACATCCACTTTCTGTGTCTGTCCCACCCTCTCTTAAAGCCCTCCACTGTGGATCTCTGAACCAACTACACAGTACATAATCATTTAATAAAAGTCATGAATATGTAAAACACTGTTGACAAAGATACCATGGGCCGGATTTTCAAAGGGCCCTTAGATCCACGCAAGCTGCATCAAACAACCAGCATGAGTCAGATCTAGATGCACCAAATACTGTGCACCATATTTTGCAAGAAAAGCATTCTGTGTGACAAAGTCCCCCAAACTAATGCAAGACGTCCACTGCATTAATAAAATGGCATAAGGGATGAGAATGACACAAGCTGCACCAAAATATATGGTGCAAGCCGAGTCAAAAATGGTGCAAGTTGAGTCAAAAAAATGACTCAAGGAACTAAAATGGTGCAAACTGAATAAAACAAGCATTTGTCAATGCCGAATGTTTGCTTGCTGGCATTGGCAGTGGTAGTGTAGAAGTTACAGAGCTGCGTAATAGGAATGGCAGTGAAGTATTGAACTGAAGCCAACCCCCCCACCACCCTGCAGAGAGTGACAGGCATTGGGGTGTGCGTTTGGGTCGTCAGGCATAATGCCCATGCCATTTCACCACACCCCACCCTGCAGACACTGACAAGTGTCACGGTGTTCCTTAGGGTCTTTGGCCCTTATGCGCACCCCATTTCATTCGGAAATATGGTGAGATGGGTGCAATATAGGAGAATGGGGTGAAGTTTGGGGCCAAAGAGTCCAAGGCATACCTCGATGCCTCTCACTGACTGCAGGATGTGGAATGGTATGAGCATCACAGGCAATAATCCCAAGTCACACCCCTGATGCCTGTCATTCTCTACAGGGTTGGGCGTTATAGTTGGAAACCCTAATACCTCAGGCATTCGTTGGTATTTTCACTCCAATTCTTCAACATGTTTGTTTTGTGACCCCACCTCATGAACAGGGGGAATATCACTTTGTTAGCCGAAAGCTGCTTATGCACAGTGACTACGGCATTTAGCACCACAGGTGCAAAAACATTCAAGAGGATGTAAAAATGACAGCTATACTGTTCATGGGGAGGTGTAAAAATGGCAGTGTTGCAAATCTGTACTAAAAATATTTAAAAAAATGGTGAAGTCACAAGCGTACATAGAAACTGTGCAACGCACACCCGTAATATAATTAGGTTGGGGATTTTTTGCAGCAGATTGTCAACTCAGGCATTTTGGTGCCTCCTATCATGAACAGTGTCACTGTGTTTTTCTTTATCTGTGTCAAACAATGATTTCCCACAGTGACCACGCATCTCTGCGCTGAAACTGTGAAAACACACTTCAGCCATGTTGTGAAAAATGACAGCTGTACTGTTCATAAGGAAGTGTGGAAAAATGTCACTGGTGAAAATCTAGACTGAAAATATTACAAAGTCATGAAGTAACGAGGGTGCGTGGAAACTGCGCAATGCTCACTCGTATCACAGTCATTTTATGGACTTTTGTCACCAAATTTTCAACATAGCCATTTTAAGACCTCTGCTCATGAACAGTGTAACTGTGATTTTCTTAATCTGTCCTAAACATTGCTTTTGCACAACAGCACCATTATGCTACATGTGCAAAAACACATTTTGGGCGACATATGAAAAATTGCAGCTGTACTGTTCATAAGGAAGTGTAATAAAATGGCAATGTTGAAAATCTGGAGTGAAAATATTGAAAATTCGCGAACTTACAAGCGTGCGTAGGAACTGTACAACGCTTTCATTAAAACAGTCATTTTTGGAATTTTTCACCAAATTTTCAACATAGCCATTTAAGACCTTTGCTCATGAACAGTGTCACTGTGATTTTTTAATTTATCCCGCACATTGATTTCGCACACTGACTGCACCATTGTGCGCTACATGGGTGGAAACACGTTTTGGGTGAGATGTGAAAAATGACAGCTGTACTACTCATAAGAAGGTTTGGTGAAATGGCAATGTTGAAAATCTGGAGTGAAAATATTGAAAATTCGCGACCTTACAAGCGTGCATAGGAACTGCGCAGCACACGCTCATAAAAGTCATTTTTTGGAATTGTTTCACCAAATTTTCAACATAGCCATTTTAAGACCTCTGCTCATGAACAGTGTCACTGTGATTTTCTTAATTTGTCCCATACATTGAATTCGCACACCGACTGCGCCATTGTGCGCTACATGGTGGAAACACATTTTGGGTGAGATTTGAAAAATGACAGCTATACTACTCATAAGAAGGTGTGGTAAAATATAATGTTGAAAATCTGGAGTGAAAATATTGAAAATTCAAAACTTACAGCGCGTGAAAGAATCTGTACAATCGCTCTCGTCAAACAGTCATTTTTGGAATTTTTTCACCAAATTTTCAACATAGCCATTTTAAGACCTTTGCTCATGAACAGTGTCACTGTGATTTTTTAATTTATCCCGCACAATGATTTCGCGCATCGACTGCACCATTGTGCGCTACATGGGCGGAAACACGTTTTGGGTGAGATGTGAAAAATGACTGCTGTACTGCTCATAAGAAGGTGTGGCAAAATGGCAATGTTGCAAATCTGGAGTGAAAATATTGAAAATTCACGAACTTACAAGCGTGCATAGGAACTGCACAACTGCACGCTCGTAAAACAGTCATTTTGAGGAATTTTTTCACCAAATTTTCAACATAGCCATTTTAAGACCTCTGCTCATGAACAGTGTCACTGTGATTTTCTTAATTTGTCCCATACATTGAATTCGCACACCGACTAAGCCATTGTGCGCTACATGGGCAGAAACACATTTTGGGTGAGATGTGAAAAATGACAACTATACTGCTCATAAGAAGGTGTGGTAAAATGGCAATGTTGAAAATCTGGAGTGAAAATATTGAAAATTCAAAAACTTCACGGGCCTCGCGTGGGAACTGTAACCTGCCGCTCGTAAAACAGTCATTTTGAATTTTGGCGCAAATTTTCAACATGGTTTTTTTGGGATCGCTTCTCATGAATGATGTCACTGTCATGGTGTTATTCAGGCCCAAAGGGTGATTTCGTGCAGTGACTGTGCAGTGACTGCGAAATCATCCTTCGGGCCCGAATAACGCCAATGACAGTGACATCAATCATGAGAAGGGTCCCAAAACCCCATGTTGAAAATTTTGCAAAAATTCCAAAATGCCTCAGATGTGCAACAAAGTTGAAACCTCCTATCTAGCCCATTATACAGCTTACCGGCATTTCCTCAGTTCGCAGTCGGCTTTGAAGAGTGCAGGACGTGTTCCCGGTCCACCAAGATCGTCACGCCGAGTCCGAGGTAGGTATGGGGTGAGGGGGGTGGGGAGGCTGGGTGCACAGTGGTGGGTGCGGGTTGTGGGAGGGGGGGGAGACTATATGGGACCGTTTTTCTTTACAGGTAAAAAACGGATGACGTGGAGTTTGCCACGCTGGAGTGGGCTCCAGCATGGCAAAAGGGCGGTTGGGGGTGCGTTCAGCCGACGGGATTGGGCACCCCGTCGGCCTATGATTGCTTGCCACGCTGGGGTGGGCCTCAGCGTGGCACTTACTACCGGGGGTTAGACAGTGCATGGCCACCGTCGGCTATGTCATATTGCCACGCTGGGGTGGGCACCCAGCGTGGCATTTCAGAAGGGTTTGGGTGAGGTGGGGAACGCACAGCCGACGGGATTGGGCACCCGTCGGCTATACAGTGCGTGCGGTGGGAGGCGCGCACGCCGCGTGGGGCTTTCACTGGGGGATCTGCATGAGCAGCCTTTATCTCATCGCTGCTCACCAAGCGTAGCTCCCCCTTTCAACTGTATGGCACTGCATTTTGGAGCTTGTCATAGACAGCTCCAGAATGCATTGGCTTACAGGGGCCGTGCCTGCCAACACACTGACTGAATTGGAGGAGGAGGTGACACACCTCCGAAATCTCTGATGATGGCACTATGTTTCTTGCACATGCGTGCAAACAAACATAAAAATGGTGCAAGCTGAGACAAAAAAATGGTGTAAGTTGAGTAAAAAATTACACAAAGGACGAGAATGACGCAAGCTAAATAAAAAAAAAAGGCAGATGAAATGGCCAAGACTAAGCTCCCAAAATGTTCTAAACTAGTTCTGCAGGAGAATACTGGCCCTTAATAGTAGCATAGTCAGGTCTGACCACCTGGAGTGGGTCTCTTTATATGCTCTAGTGTCCCTTAGACCAGCTCTGGCTGGTCTAACAGTGACAGGCATCTTAGGCACAAGGACAGGACTGGCATTCTTTGAAAATCCAAAATAAGGGGATGGTGCATCATTTTGGTGATGCAGGCATCCCTTCTGACATAGAAACATAGAAACATAGACTTTGACGGCAGATAAGGACCACTTGGCCCATCTAGTCTGCCCATTTCCCTACCTACAGGATAGGCAGCAGATCCTAGTTAACCAACAGCCTATTTCTTCCTACCCCCACAAGAATTGCCTTATGTCTGTCCCATGCATTCTTGAATTCTTCACAGTTTTGAGACCCCACAACCTCCTCAGAAGGCTGTTCCATGCATCCACTACCCTGTCTGTGAAATAATACTTCTCACATTGCCCTGAACCGCCCCCATCTTTAAATTAATCCCCTTTGTTCTTGCACGTATCTTTTCTGAAAGATGCTACCCTCTTGGACTTTGTTGATTCCACTGAGGTACTTAAAAGTTTCTATCATGTCCCCCCTCTCCTTCTTCCTCAAGGGTATACATATTAAGCTCCCTTAGTCTCTCCTCATACGGCTTCTCTTGCAGACCCTGAACCATTTTAGTTGCCCTCCTCTGGACTGCCTCTATTCTGTCTATGTCCTTGAGGAGATGGGGTCCCAGAACTGGACGAGTACCAGATGGGGTCTCACCAACTGACTGTACACAGAGGATAACAACTTCCTGTTTTCTGCTGCTGATGCCTCTCCTATGCATCCCAGTGTACCCCAGCCCTCCCTACTGCCTTCTCACATTGCTTCTAACCTTAAGGTCATCTGATATGATTACCCCCAGGTCCCTTTCCTTTTTTGTTGTTGTTACTACCTCCCCACCCATTGTGTATTCTTCCCCTGGGTTCTTGTTTCCCAGGTGCATTATTTTGCACCTTTGCATTGAATCCTAGCTGCCATACTTCTGACCATTCCTCCAGCCTTGCCAAGTCCCTTCTCATCCTTTCCACACCTCCTTGTGTATCAACCCTGTTGCAGATCTTTGTGTCATCTGCAAAGAGGCATACTTTTCCTTCCAGTCCCTCTGCAATGTCACTTATGAAGACATTAAAAAGGACTGGACCCAATACTGAACCCTGCGGTACCCCACTAGTAACCCCTCTTTCTTCAGAGTGGACTCCATTTACAATTACCTTCTCTGTTCTGTTGTCCAGCCAATGTTTTACCTAGGCTACCACCCTGGGACCCACTCCCAGGCTGGTTAATTTGACTATTAATTTTGTGTGGACTGTGTCAAATGCCTTGCTAAAGTCTAGGTAGGCCATGTCCACAGCCCCTCCCTGGTCTACTACTTTGGTCACCCAGTCAAAGAAATCTATTAGATTCATCTGACATGACCTTCCCACTGTGAACCCATGCTGCCTTGGGTCCTGTGCCCCACTGGCCTCTAGGTACTCAACTATTCTTTCCTTCCTTTCAGAAGTGACTCATCACTTTCCCTACCACAGAGGTCAAACTGACAGGTCTGTAGTTTCCTGCCTCTGTCTTGGTCCCACTTTTGTGAAGGGGATCACATCTGCCTTCCTCCGGTCTACCTCCAGATACCACCATCCTCTCATGATTTATTAAAAGAGTAGCTGGTGGTTTCACTAGTTCCCCTTAATTCTTTTTAGAATTTGGGGTGAATTCCATCAGGCCCCATTGCTTTGTCCACCTTCAGTTTTAAGAGTTCTTGCAGAACCCTTTCTTCTATGAAAAGACTGGGATCGACCCCTATCAAGTGCTTCTGTTAATTGGATTAGGTACTTCTCCTCTTTGTGAATACTGAGCAGAAATATTCGTTCAGTATCCCTGCTTTTTCACTGTCCCTCTGCCCACCCACAGTTCATTCTATTCAGCCTCACTATCCTCCCTTTGTCTTTCTACGCGCTGATGTACCTATAAAAGGTCTTATCCCCTCTTAACCGAGTTGGCTATCTTTTCCTCAGTTTGGGCCTTTGCTATTCTGACTTCCCTCCTGCTTCCTTCTGCCTTAACTGGTACAGCCTCTGTCCTGCTCCTTCTGTGTTTCCTTATACTCCGGAATGCTATCTTTTTCTTCCTGACTTTCACAGCCACCTCTTTTGAGAACCATAGTGGCTTTTTCTTTCTTTTTGATTTGTTTATTTGCTTCACACAAAGGCTTGTTGCTTCTGTGATGGCAGTTTTGATGATTTCCCATTGTTGCTCCACACCTCCTTCTAGCCTGTTTGTCCCAGCAGAGAAGTCCAGTCACACAGCAGTCCTTCCTCCTGGTGTCTTCTGCCAAGCTACTAGCAGACTCTTTCTAAGGCAGTCTTTAAATGTAGCTTCCTTCCTTCTAGCTAAGCCACTCCCCCTACTTACTAGAGCTTTCTACAAGTAATTTAAACCTTACAGCTATCAAGTCCTTTCAGTCACCTGAGATTTACACCTAGATAACTGTTCAGGCAACCATTCAGTTCAGTTAACTCAGACAAACACACACTTTTTATTGTTTTGTTTGTTAGTTTTTTTTTTACTTGATGCAGGCATTTCATTGGTGCAAGCATGGGGCAAGTCACTCTGGCACATGCAGACCTGTTTTTGATGCAAGCACCATTTGAAAATCAGAATTAGTGCAAGGTTTGATGCATCCTGCTCTTTGAGTCAGTTCTTTTTGACACAAGCACCCTGTGTCATTCTCTAGCCTTTGAAAATCTGGCCCTATATCTGCCCTAGAGCAGAATAAAGTCATCTGTTTTACCCTTAAAGTCTTGTTACATTGCTCAGTTTAGTCCCAGATGAGCATCTGAATCTCTGCCATCTTCTCCTTCATGCCACTCAACTCCTGTTCAGTTTTTAAAATTAATTTGTCAGAGTCCCTGAATCAGAGAAAATATGTGTCTGTCCCCATCACTGCACACAGAGCTTCACAGGAAACATAGAGTTGAACAGTATGTTTGCCATGTACAGTGTGTTCATGTAAAGGTACTGTATGTTGAGCTGGGCAATAATTAATTTTAGCTAGTTAGTAATGTAACTTTTTAATTTGACTTCTGAGCATTTTGACTAAGTACTTGTCAATTTACACATGCTTTTTAAATTGTTAGTTAATGCAAACCCTGTTTTATGTATGTTGTAATGAGACAAGTTTGTAAATAACTTCGACCTGGCTTGTGGACTACAAGAGAAAATAACTATTCTAAACTTCTGTTGGGTAGCATTCTTTTTTAACAGTTCATTTACCCAGGGTAATTCATTTATTTACTAGTTGAATTTTGGCCACAAAAGGCACACTGAGCTGAGGATCATTTCCAGGTGTGCCGGGGGGGGGGGCGGTTACTGAAAGAGGGAGGTGCAGAAAAATGGGCAGTACCAAATACAGAAAAGTCAAAGGCATATTGAACCAGCCACAGGCATACAAAGAAAAAGATCATAGTGCAAATGTGGCAAAGGCAGATGCTTCCTTAAACACAACTAAGGCACCAGGATGACAGGGGTGACTGAGGGCAGTACAAAATGGACATCCTAACTAGAAGAGGGGATTGTAACAGTGACAGTGAACCTGGAGTCAGGAAGAAGAGGGGTGGCTAGTTACAGGAGCTAGTGCATGAGGGGAGTTAGTGGATAAGACCTGAAAGGAAAGGAAGGGGAAAGAGGAGTGGAGGGCAAGACGGAGGTTATTTTAGAGGTTGGGGAGACTATTAGTGAGAGCTGCTTGGCCAGTAGAGGATTTGGAGCAGTGGCGGGGAGCATGTGGCAGCAGACCGAAGGAGGTAGGACGAGAGAAAGGAAAAGGAGTGGAGGAATTAGAGATGGCAAGGTACAAAACTAATTCCAAATTTAGCAAGAAAGGAGGAGCAGTGAGAGAGACATCTGTCCTCCAGAAATGGAAGGGAGGGATTAGACTACAGAGAATCATGGTGGGTGTTGGTGGGATTGTCTAGGGTTAAACAGCAGAAGAAATGGAAGAGGGGTTCCAGACTTTGCAAGGATGAATTTGTGGTGGCACTGTATACTACGTCCATGTGGTCAAACAAAGGGAGTATCATCTTGAGGATGATCTTATGATGAACCATTGATGAGAGGCAATAATGATGCATATTTCACTTTGGGAATACTATACTAACTGATTTACCTTTTTCTGGCTCTGCTCATTTTGGTGCCCTTTGTTTTTATAAGGAGGTTACTTTTATGGAAGCTTATCATGCTAACCGCAAATAACAAGGCAGCATGCAGCCAAATGACATGTTGTTTCCATGAGAAAACAAAGTTCAGTTTATGATGTCATATTGTTGTACCATCCAGGTCACAGGCTGAATTAGCACTATGCACATTTGTCTACCAACTAACATGTTAAAGTTGGCAAGCTTATTCTACACACAAGGTGAGGAACTATTTTGTCACCACAACAGTTTCACTCAGCTTAACATTCTTTCTTTCTGAGATTCAAGAACTGCCAGTTTTACAAAAAATGCCCCTACTTATTTGTGAAAAAGTATGTTAAAACAAAAACACATCAAATGAAAAGAGATCCCAGATGGTTTTATTCACAACCAGTAGAATTAATGGCCTACTCTACCCTTTATAAATATTGGAAGCAGATGAGTTCATTACTATTTCACTCTAATAAAGAAAACCTGCCTTATTTTGACAAGTCATTGACTTATACTAATGTGTCTACTAAATACTAAGGTTATCTCTTAAATAAATGAATGCCATGAAAATGGAAACTCAGATATATAATTAAGTGTTATTTGCATCTGACAATGGGCAGCCAAGTGACAGAGTTAAAAAAATGGTACTAATTTTTAAAAATAAAGGCTTTGAGATGTTTACTTTGTGGTCTTCTTAGATTTTTACATCTTTCAACAAAGCAAGTAGAAAAGTGAAAACATCTGAAAAGGCTTTTGAAAAAAAAAGACTCAGCAGAGGAGGATAAAGCTTGTGGTTCCTATATCTGAGAGAAATCTGCACACGTGCTGCAGTATTTTAAGATTTTGCCCTGCATCCAAATGTTCCCCAGTTCAAAACCCAACTGATGTCGAATTTGCCAGAGCTTCAAAGTACTGCTGGCAGACTTGTCCTACTATAGAATGAAATGTCTCACCCCGGGGGGGGTGGAAAGACTGACTTACTGGAACCATACCGCTTAGTGAATGATGTGGCAGAATTGTTATCAGGGTCATGAAGAGAACAAGAGGTGGTTTGTGCCATCGGACTCTGCTGTATTGGGACTGTGTATGCATCATAGTTTAAATACTGTCACTGATGGCTTCTACAGACTAAAATACAAATAATGGGTTGAAAGTTGTGTGGGAAGTTACTGTACATAGAAACATGTTAGTTTAGTAAGAGACTCTACTCACAGAGAAAGTAAAATTGTTATTATAAAGCTGAGGTACTGTAAAGACACTCAGACATGAGTTCTCTCTCATTAGAAATAGATTTTGATTAATGATGCAAATCTTAAAAATGCATAGGGGTGCTTATAACAAGAACATTGCAATAATATTGAATTGCTGTAGTGATCCACATGGAGTTATCACTTAATGGGTAGATTACGAGTCAGTTTTTGTACTGGTTAAAGCTCAACTACAGTATCTTCCTGGATAGGGACTTGAAACTGTCAGGGTTTGTTAATGATCAGTATGCTTCAAGTTGTGTAAATTTTATAAACCTAACCTGGTAGTTTCTGAGAATTTCTGCAGCAAAAACATCAGTTTTCCCCATGTGTATTAGAAAGTGCTTACAATTTACTCAAAAACCACAAGAAGTTACATTTTTAAATGAAGTAGTTTGTTTACATTGTATCTAACTTTGGTATGTTTAGTGTTCATTTTTTGAATCTGAATTTACTTCAGACTTCATTCAGCTTCCCTTGAGGAATCCTCCTCATCAGAACTATTCAACCGACTCCTCAGCTCCATCACCCTGCCTTCTCCCAGAGCTGATGTCTGCTTCATATTTGGCCATAGTGCGGGCTGTCATGCAGGTTTCCCAAGCCCCACAGGATACTATGACCTACAAGTGACAGGGAGACATGGCTTAAGTCAGCAGGTACAGGGCTGGTAAGCAGGTCAGAGTCCTTAACTCTGTGCGAGTGGGGATTTGCCACCTTTTTCATTTCTCCTTTCCTCAAGGATGCAGCCACAAAGATGACATCAGATGTGCTAGTGCACCATATGCATGCATGCACATCAATGTAAGTGGCATACTCCCCTTCCCATCTCACGTCCCCAGCTGTAACTCCAGCTGGGGTCACCCAGGGAACAGTATGGCAACAAGACTCAGCACCTTCCTCTCCCCAGAGGAAAGGATTATCCTTATGGATGCTCTATTTTGACTGTCCAGTGATCCAAGAGCATTTCCAAACTCAGATTATCACTGTTGTTAACAGTAGCTCTACCACTGCACCAGTGGGAAGGCGGTGTTTGTATTTTGTTTTTTTCTAAAAACACCAGTTTTGAATTATTAATGCCATATTTTTAAAAGTCATAAAATAAATGCAACTGCTAGTCATGGCAATGACAGGAACTATTCTGGTATGTCTAGACCACTTTCTAATTTACTGGAGCTATTTTGAAAGGCTAGACTTATCAGCAGTATTTTAAGCTGTTTAATGCTACTTTACATCCAATTAAAAAAAGGTTTAGACAGAGATTGTTACAGGCTACACTTGGTCTGATAACTGTGTACAGGCATAACTACAATATATGTAGAGCATTGTGCTATATAGAAATTCATTCTTTTCAAAATGCTGTTGTACCACAGAGGTCATTGAATGTGACTGTACCCTTCTGTGGTAGAACAGCATTCTAGAACCTCTGGAGACTGCACAAACCAGTTTCATTGTGCAAGAGAAAAAAACAAAATGCACACATTTCACATAATACTATACACTATGGCCCAGATATTCAAAAGGGTTGCACATGGCGCAACAGTGTTACACCATCGCAACCCACTGATCAACTTAGTAGCGATATTCAAAAGGAAAAGTGTGCCGTACAAATCCCGAGTGCGGAGTGCATCAGTAATGTATGCAGGCAAAGGTGGGTGGGGGGGTGCCCATGCATAACCTGCACAGCCTGATATTCAGCCCGGGATGTGCAGAGTCATGCATGCGCAACCCCTACCTGCGCCTGCACAAAATTACGCCAAAAAAAAAGGAACAAGTGATGGCCACCCACAGGCGAGCTGCCACATTGCAGGGCACAACACAGCAGCTGCCACCTGTGGGTGGCCACCCGAGTTCCTGCCACACCTGGCGGTGCCCCCCATGCCCCATCGTGGGCATCCGTGTAGCGCTCTCTCCCCAACTCCAATATCCTCTGGTAGGTCCAGTACCGAGTTGTTGCCCGATCATGGCATCTGTACCTCATCAAATACCCCTAAGACCCTGGTGGTCTAGTGTACCCCCACCCCACCCGCCCACTGAGCCACACCGCCCCCGCCCCTCAGCCAGCGGGCTGCAGCACCTCACCCACCTGCCGCCCACCATCCGCTAACTGGGTGCTGGTAGGCTGTACGCCCATTGGTTCAGCGGAGCCAATGGGCATGCAGCCCATACCATACTACTCAGTCCAGATATGTTCACTGGACCACCAGGGATATTGGACTTGGGGGGTTCTATTATTGATGCCCGCGATTGGGCTCAGTGCGGTCCACTGGACCACCAGGGATATTGGATGGCGGGGAATATACTGATGCCCGCGATCGGGCACATAGAGGTCCACTAGACCACCAGGGATATTGGACTTTTTTTTTTTTACACGAATGCCCGTGATCGGGCTGCAGGGGGCGTCGGTCCCCGACGGCTGCTGCCTGGCAGGGCGCCAGGTGCAGGTCCTCGGGGATTGGTGCACCTGCATGCTAATGGCATGCAAATGGGGCCGTAATGAGATGCAAATGGCCCCCTGTGTGCCTTGCATAAATTATGATGCCATTTGCATGTCCCCTTTGAATATTGCAGGTGCTGTTCATGACTCAATGGCACTTGCGCCCAGCGCATCTCCATGCTTCAGCCTCACAGTCTTGGCGCTCAGCGCAGTACCATCATGCCATGCACAGTGGGGTGGCCAGGGTGTGATATTCAAAGTGCGCCATAGCACAGCTCCATTGAATACTGCCCAGGCCACACCCCTGCGCAACAAACTTGAGCTGTGCCCAGGCTTGCGCCAGAGCCTCGCGCAGTTTGAATATCCAGGCCTATAAATATACAGGATGAGCAACCTTATGCATAATCAGTGTGTTCTGCCACCTCGTGGTTCTAATTCCCATGGACCTCTCAAGCTTCAATCTCAATGTCAGAGGGTATCAGAACCCCTCTGTGGCAGAATATACTGGTTGTGCATGGTTGCCCATCCAGTATTCTCTACGTATCTGAACTTGGCAATCTGGACATAACTAAGACAGTGTTTTAAAACATCCCAGCTTTGAAAATTGGACATGGGTCAGTTTGCTGTTATGTCCAGATTTGAACACAACACAAAATTGCATTCAGACATAGGCTTTGAAAGTGCCACATTAATGATTAAAGTTGATGCATGCTTAATAGTACAAAACTGAAAACAAGGAAACGGGTCTTAAGAACACAAGCAAATTAGGAACATTTTCAGTGACTGGCAATTTTTTTATTCTTTATATTCCACCTGCCAGTCTAGCCCCCTTCCTGATGGCTGCCCAATCCAGCTTCTCTCGGGACTTACCTGTGCTGCTACATGTTCCCCTAGGGTATGCCTCCCCTGGCAGGGTTGGTGGAGTTCCCCAACCCCTGCTGCATTATGAATCTGCTTGGCTGTGGTAGTACCCAAATCAAGGCCCTTTGCCCCCAAGGCAGGAGAGACATGGACTGGCAAATTTGTAAACAAGCTTTTATTGATTTTGCTAAGGAAGAGAAGGACCAATAACAATGATTGCTTTGCCTCTAGTATTGAGGGACAGCCTCCCCAAATGAGACCCTATTGACAAATATAACAAAAGCAAGATTTTAAACTAGTAGAATCCCCTAGTCAGAGAGAGATTTGCACTGTAACCAAAATTAATTGCAGCTCCCATGGCTTATAACAGGCACATCTGTGTAAACACATTCTTTTAACAACCAATTATGTGCTGAGCACATAAGAAAGGTGTGCAACAGGTAGATCAATAAAGGAGTTATAGTAAAGCAACTCAGCTTTAAAAAAGATTTATTACAGCCAAATAACATGAAACAAGCTGTACAAATTGTGCAAAAACAACAGCGTTATTCAAAACACAGATCTTTGACCTTACCCCAGTCCAACAGCCAGCTACCATTAACCCCAATGCTTCGCCAAACACATTCCGCCTGCTGTATGAGGTGAACATTTTAACCAAGTTCTATGTTGTATCAATAAATGGGCAACAACTTTAATAAGTGTTATCACAGAGTGAAATTTTATTATATTTTCAAACATTTTATTCTGTTTTTTAACTCAAACTGTAGCACACACACCACTGTAGTACCAAAAACAATACCAAACAAGTCTCAGGGCCCAAACAAGTTGAGATTCAGTTACGCATACAAAAAGGAAGGATCTTACTTTTATTTAAAGAATTCCATGATCTTAGTCTGTACTGCCACTTTCTTGCAGTATGAATCCCAGACCTTCTTGGCAGAAGCAAGTGCACCCCAGTCAGGTTCTATTTCAGGATGCTGCTCCTTGGCGCAGTGAAGCACGAGCAGGGCTGCCCTCACTTCGGCAGGCATGACCTTCACCTCCTCCTCCTTGCTGTCGGCTGGGTCCTCCTCCTCCTCCTTCTCCTTGTGTCTGGTGTCAGCACGCATACCATCAACCATCTTGCTGATGTCATCCACTGGTGGGTCAGCTTCTTCATCTCCTAGGTGACACAGCTGATTGAATTCCTCTATTATCATTCTCTCTTTGCAGCTGGAAGCATTTCTTCGACACCCTCCTCAATGATTGGCAGCATTTTGGTATTCAATGTGCCTTCACCTGAGTGATCACCAGACGCTAATCCAGCCTTATGGAAACAACAGTAAATAGTTTGAGTGGCCACAGAGTCCCAAGCATGTCTGAGCAGCTGGTCCACATACAGTAAGGAGAATTTTTTTGTGCACTGTGTTGCAGCCAGTTCTGAGTGGGAGTCCAACTCTTTGATTACACGTTCCCTCAGCATGAACACAGTGGTGTTTCATGCTGTAGATGATCTCTTGATCAAGGGGTTGTACAATGCAAGTTGTGTTAGGAGGCAGAAAGATAAGGGAGATGTTATGCAAACTGGGGGGGGGGGTGCCCAGAGAAACTGTCTAGGATAAGAGCAGTCTTTCTCCCTCCCTCTGATTTTCTTGTCCCATAAATGGACCCACTCAGTGAATATGTCAGCTGTCATCCAGGCAGACTTGTTGGCACAATAAATTACAGGCAGATGCATGACACCTCTGAAGCACTAGGGGAAACTGACTTTCCAAAAACGACAAGCTCAGTTTTCTCTCTCCCATCCATACTGCTGAAAGTCAACACAGAGATTCTCTCCTTGGCTTTTTTCGGCCCAAGCAATGCCTCTGACATAAAGGTAGAAATCCAAAGGAGTTCAGTCGCAACATGCAGCAAGGGACCAACAGGTAGCCCACCTGTATCGAATATTCAGAAAGCAAAAAAGAAACGCACTCACAGACAAGTAAAATCAAGATTCACCGAGTAAGCTCAATCACAGTAGCTTTATTTTACAGAGAAATTACTCCTGGTGAAAGAACAGAATCAGTCAGGCTGGTTACCTTTTGCCCCAGCGCTTTGAGACCTAGGGCCAGATATTCAAAACTTTGCCAGGGGGCTAAATTAGCACTGCCCAGCAGGCAAACTTAGCCCATAGCACAAAGCAAGCCATATTCAAAAGGAATAGCCCGGGGCAAACAGCTTCTGAATATAGCATGGGAATGAGGCCGGGCAAACTGGGCTGGGAGTGCAGGGCAAATTTAGCCCTGGAATAAGACAGCTCTGAATATGGCAACCAGGAAGTGCAAACCACAACAGCAAAACAGTGCACAGCGATGTGAAGGTAGGTAGAGGCGAACTATGTGGCCAATGTGTGTGCCAGCAAATGCGTGGACCCAGTACAGCTGCAGGCAGCAGCGTATGTGAAAGTACAGTGTTCAAAAGTGTAAAATATTCCCCTAACTGTTTGCGCAGCGCTAACACGTTTGCGCAGGTTTAGTGCAGGGCTAAACCGTTAGCCCAGTGCAAACACGTTTGCTCGGCGGGAGTCGGCGCTAAACTTTGCCATATTCTAAAGTGACATGCAAATGAGCCTACTTACGTAGCCTCTGGGCAAACATCCAGATTAGCATCTCATTATGCCCTGATTTGCATGCTGTTTGCACCAGGCTAGCGGTTTAGCCCTGCGCTAAACCCGCACAAACGTGTTAGCGCTGCGCAAACAGCTTGGGGAATATCACACAGTTTTGAACACTACTTCCACATGTGCTGCTGCCTGCAGCTGTACTGGGACAACACAGCATAGGCACAGATGGTGGTGGTGCTGCATTTAACTGTCACACTGTAGATCATGCTACAGTGCACAGCAGACACTACAGTAGCAAGGGGGCCAGTAGTGTGTGAACACAGCAATACCTATGGTGTGTAGGGCAGTGATGATGACTGCACTATGCACAGTGAGAGGCCCAAGCTGCAGGTGTTTACTGACAGTGGACATTACTGTTACACTGTTGTGTGGCCCACAGATGCTGCACCTCTGGCATGGGATGCTCACAGTGACATATACATGTCCGGCTTTGTGTGCTGTGGCAGTTGTACAGCTGTGCGGTATGTGGCCAGGGAGGCATATATTATCAGAAAGGCACACTGGTGTTGGGGTATGCCCAATACTGGCCCATGTGCACTGCATGATGTGTCCCAGCCTTGTGGCCACTCCTGGTCTGTGGCACAGCCTGGCCACCCATACACTCTCCCCTCAACATCCTCCATGCCCACAGTGCTGCATGTGTTTGCTGGCATCTGTTGGTGTCCACAGAAGTGTGGTCCACAATTGTGTGCTGTATGGCCACACTGCCTTGCTGTCCACTGGTGGCAGGGTCATCACTTACTGCCTGGTATGGCTGGGACTGGTGGCGGATGATGGCATCATTGTGATGCCATCAGTTAGCAGCATGCTTCTTCTATGTTTGGCTTTGTCTATGTGTCATATTTATTTGTTAGGGTCACGTGCAAATCCCGCGCAAAACTCACGCAAACACCGCGCAAAGCCATAGTGTCGCACAAAGCTGATTGCCCAGGGTTAAGACAAGCTTTTCCTGGGCAGTAATGTGCACTGTGCTAAGTGTCGCGCTAAGTGCGCAAAACCACTTTGTACAGTGCTAATCACTGAATATAGCATTGCGCCTGTATTCATGTCAGTTTGCTCCTTGCATATGTTATGATTTTGCCCGGCGCTAATGCAGTTTGCCCGTGCTATTTGGCCTTTTGAATATAGCAGACCCGCGCTAATCCCACGCTAAACCTGTGCAAACGGTTTTTGCCCGGCACAAAGTTTTGAATATCTGGCCCCTAGTCTCTTCATCAGGGGACATGGCACATTGAGACACATGTCTCCTTTTATACCCATGCTCATTAACATTAAATGAAAGCATCTGTGACAATATATTTTTATAACAATTAGATTTAAACAAAAATCTTGTAACTTTATCTTTTCTAAAATAAGGTATAAACATGGTGAAAAACATATGAAAAAGGTAAGCATAACTATATGCACTACTAGGACTCAAAGCCTTATAATAATTCTACTTGATGCATGTTTCATACATAAGAAGAAAGCTGCTAACTAGCATTACCTTGAATCATATCCAAAACTACATATCTTTAAAATTGGACATGGACCTAGCTGGAAATTTAAACTAATGGCAATTTTAACAAAAAAGGGTGTGAGTGAAAAATGATCCAAGCTCCAAATTGTTACATTTTAGAGAATTCTATTAATTTAATGAGAATTTACCTTAAATGGCATTGTCAAATCATTTCAATAGTGGAGCTGTACAAATAACAAAGAAACACATTGGCACGGAAAGGAAGGGAAGGGAAAGGGGAGAGGTGTTGGGGGGGCAGAGAAAAGGAGCGTGACAAAAACAACATAAGGCTTTAAGTCCTAGTAGTACATATGGTTTATGCTTGCCTTTTTTCATTATGTTTTTTCAGCATGTTTATAAGTGGCAAAGGGCTGCTTATAAGGGTATATCAGCCACGGGCATTCTGGAAGCACCTTAATAGTGCTTCCTCCACTTCTTCATCTTTGCCTTCTTTTTTTCTCTTGCAATTTGGATTTGTGTTCTGATGCCATTCATTGAACAGCTGCTCTGCTTTTGCATGTCAGTGATTGTGGACTTAAGAAGGTTCAGATACTGTGCTAAGTCCCTTTAGTTCATTTTAGGGAGCTCATCCATTTTTTCAAAATTTCTGTTTTTGTACTCAGAGTCATGGCTTCATGTTTTGCTGCCATTATGCTAGCTTGCTAGCTTGCTGATCTCAGTTCTGCTCTACACAGTAGGTGAATGTGTTTGCAGTACAGAGTTTAAAAGTGATGCTTGTAATTACACCTGATTGAGGTGTTAATTGGCAAATTACAGATCTCATCTATAGCCTGTACCTCCAAAGTGTGGATGGCGAAGTTCACAGATGATATTAAGTTAGGAGCATTAGTACATAATGCACAAGATGGGGTTATATTCTTTACAATACAGAAAATGTAGAGGTGACATGACTCTGGTTAATAGGGCCTTCAGGGAAACAGACCTCTGGGAGTGTCTGGGATTAAACAGGAGGTCAGATTTAAAAATAAACTGAGGTCATCACTTTTGGCTAAAAGGTGAGAACTACAAAAGGAACCAGAGGGGCAGCTGGTTTTCACAGTGTGTAGTTACGCAGTGGAACTCACTGCCCACATCTGTGGTGCCCTGTAGCTCAATGAATCAGTTTAATCACACACTAGATGAATATTACTCTTCATAATATTTTCAATTATTAGTATAATGGTGCAGGTTAAAATAAGGCTAACGCTATATGAACCTAATGCACATTTTACAAATCTTGTGAATTTTATGTCACGTCAACCAACACAGCTGATCACACTGCTAATCACCACTGGCTGCCCAAAATAGAAGGCGCTTATAAGTCATTATATATGGCACCCGCTACTGTAGTTTCCTATGGGAATGGCAAATAGAAACACATTTTTGCCCCGTATAGCCGAATGCCCATTAAATCTGCAATTGGTATAAGGGGAAGGGACTATACCTCCCTTCACCCCTGCATATTCCCCAGTATTGGGTGTTCAAATTATTTTCAGATTTTAACCATATGGACTCACATGTCCCAAACCTAGGTCTGGAGGAATATACAAGCATCTCAAGAGACGCAGCAAGAGCTGACTTATTTAACCATTCTGTATTGTTTGGACGGGTTGCCACTTTCCAATGAAAAACAGCAACTTGCTTGGTTATGATGACAGTAATATAGATTATTTTGTAATCAACCACCGGCCAATCTACCATGTGGGAAAGTCACCCAATAGTACCACTTTATCAATCAAATGCACCGAAGTTGATCATTCATGAAACAAGGAGAGCAATTTAACCAACTGAGATGGTCACCTCTCTAAGCTGTTTTTGGATGATGGGAGAGAATTTGGAAAAAAGGTTACCTTTCACTGGGTTTTGACCATTTTTTATACATATCCAAATGACTGAAAAACAAATCAGCCATTTCAGCTTGTCTCCAAAAGAATATCTTTCTCCCAGGATTCATACACTGGAAAAGAAATTCCATCCAGCAAGCAGCCACAGTAGTCAGAGGAGTGCCAGAATGTCTCCTGGCACCCCGGCTTTGGACACGAAACCCCCAACCTCTCAGAAGTCCTTTGATCACATAGTATCAGAGAATACAGCAAATCAGGAAAAATCTGAAGCTCACAAAAAGATAATCAAGTAGTACAAGCAGTACGAGCAAGTTCATCAGTACCTAATTCATCTTTTAAAGTTGCCACTATTTCAGTATCAGACAAGACATAAGATATAATGGAGGACAGCCTACGAAGCATGAGGTATGATGGAGGACAGCCCGCAAAGCATGAGGTATGATGGAGGACAGCCCGCAAAGCATACCTGTTTCATTAAAGTCCAAAGTTGTATCACCAGGTGTGGAGAGATCTATGTCAACCCCAACAAATCCTACATCGGGTCAATATCAAACAAAAAGTTTATAATATGGAAAGTTTGGGGAAATTGTTTCATCAAATACTAGAACTGATACAGTGGTGTGATTGGAAATTTGAAGTACTGAACAGCAAAGCTGATTTTCTGCAACAGGAAGCAATAACAAATAAAGATAATGTAAAGGCTGTTACAGCTCAAGTTAGAATTAACACAGACATATCATCTGCCACATCTGATAAAACAAAGAGATTGGAAGCTATGCCCCATGGCCTGGTAAGAGGCAATTATAATATCAATAGGAAAATTGAAATTTTCCAGAACCAGATTAGATATCAGAATTTACGGATCATTGATTTGCCTTCTACATCTGATTATGATTTTGATAGCACTGAAGAACTGGCAAAATACCTTTTTATTCAAGTCTATGAACTTCCTGTTGACAATTTTGTTTTCAAACTCTGTTTGTAGCACTGCCTTACCCTGAACTCTCTCCAGATGGACACATGGCTTGTACCGGATCCCACCCATCTGAAGTCCTCCGCTTGACTCTAGAGGCCCCAGCTCTCCGTCCACTAACCCGGCCACCCAACCCCCCAGCTCTGAGTCCCCTGAGGCAGGACCACCATTACTCCTTTTCTGGCCCTCTATCTACAATCTAGAAGAGTGACCAGGCAGGGAAGAGAGCAGAGGAGCGAGCAGAGAAATCCAACACTGGGTGTGGTGGCAAGCCCCCGGACCATCCTTCGCCTATCAGGAGGCAGAGATTTTTACTTTTATGCTTTCCCCCTTGGCGCGGCATGCAATGGATGTCAGCGCAGGTCCACCCACAGACATCCTGCCAATGCCAACCCCTCTGCAGAACCTCGCTATTGAGTGATGCCCACCAGCCTCCACTGGGTGTCTCTACTGAGCTCAGTGCTCCTTGGATCCCACCCCAGGAGAAGAGAGCAGTCCTCCGGTTGCTTGATCTTCTCCTTCCCCGCTGACCCTCTACAGCCCTTGCTTGTTCCCAAATCCGGGTTGCCAGCATGGCGCGAGGTGTGGCGTCCAGAGCCTCAACTATCAGTGCCACCGGGCCGGCCCCTGCTGACAATTTGCTATCAATAACTAAGGCTTTCAGAGTGCGTAAGGAAGATAAAGCTTCTTTAAACTCTGCAAAGACTCACCATGAAGCGAAAATCACAGTTCGTATTGCCATGACATTTGAGTTAGACTGGGACCACCAAATCATGAAACTCTCAAGAGTAAAGGGGACTTTGTTCTATAAAGCTTATTGGTTTTATGTTTATCCTGACCTGGTTTTCTCCATACAACAATGGAGAAGAAAACATCTGTCCTATCAGCAAACTGTATTGGAGCTTGGTGCTTAGTTCCAGCTATTAGAACCTGCAAAGGTCTAAATAACTTTCAAGGATAAACAGTACAAATTTTCAGAACCAGACCAAATCTCAGCCTTTTTGTGAACTCACTATGACCAGGACTCTGATCGTAAGGGCTAATCACCTACTGCTTCAGAACTATAAATATACATGATTGCTGAAGCTGGCAAAGGTTCATCATTTTCTTTTTGAATGTACAAGGTAATCTCTTAACAGCCTGAACTGAGTATTTTTCTTTAATTTCCTAATGTATTCTTTAGCTTAAGAGTATTTATTTTCGATTGTTTTTAATTATGTACTAATATAATGCAGTCTAATAGGATCATAGAGTATAAAGAGTGTATAACGTATGATATAGTCAATAGACAGTATTGTTTCTATGTATATAAAGAGACTGACAAATTTAGTATGTTTTCAGCTATGGTGGGGATATTATGTATTTTGACATTTGGGAATTTATACGTCTTTAGCAAGAGGAATGTTGTAAATTGTAATAATTGGTAAAAGGGCTATAACAGAGAGACTGAGGGGATTATAAATCCTTAACCATAAAAATAATATGGTCTGTAAAAATGTAACAGTTAAATGCACATCTATTTGCTAAACTTTTTGAGTTTTTCATATGTCATGTGAAATTACTCTTGTCCATTATGAAATGGACTTGATTACGTAGTTAAATTAAGATATAGGCTGCGGGTAGCAGTTACATTATGGTTTGTAGTTTTATCTTTTGAAAATAATAACAATTATAATGAAAAATGTTAATCATTTATAATATTTTCTTGATCTGGTACCAATAAGTCACCAGTACTGAGCAGGCCCATAGCATATAAAATAATACCAAGAAAACCTGTAACATATGGAATGCATCATCCCCAGGTGCCTTGCATCATGGGCATTAGTTATCTACACTTGGAAAGCAACTGGCTACTCTCTAGGGGCTATAATATTTAGTTAGTTAGTTAGTTCGTTATTCATTTATTTATTTGTTCATGGAGTGGGTGCACTGGTTCCAAGGATGGTTTTCAGACATGACCCTTATGACAAGAAAAATAAAATCACAAAATACATGCAGAGCAAGACGTATGTAACATAACATGACAAATGGTGACCATGGTGAGAGAGTGATAACCAAACAAATACAAAAAATACATCCAATATACAAATGCACCAAAAAGCAATGCCATAGATCAGAATTCATAAACATGTTAATAACCCTATTCCCAAAATCCAAACTGGGGGGGGGGCATTTGCAGGCAGAGTCCACCAGAATGGCAACCCTATAATGAGATTTGAACAGGAAATTAGTTGCTAGACAGTGAAGGAGATGGGCAGGCTGTTCCAATGACAGGGGCAGCAACACAAAAGGCCTTTTGTCCCAAACAAATTGTGACAGTGAGATTTTCAAGAAGCAGTGAGAGGGTGATCTGAGGCTATGGTAGTGCAGTTTTACCAATATCTAAATAGATGAGAGGAGGGTATATCAAATGTGGTCTGCATCTGTTAAAAAGTTAAAAATTCATTATTCTCTTTTTTTTTTTCTTCTTCTTTATCCTGCGGTTCCGCTGTCACTTATCAGGCCTGGTCATGGCCCCTGGGACTTCCACTGCCATCTACTGCTGCCATCCCCAGTTATCCCTGGCTTACCTCCCCCAGAGAGTGGGGCCGCGGCATCGGTTCCCTTCATCCATGCCGCGGAACTAGTATCTGGTCGGGGATGCGGCGATGGCAGCTAATTGAAGCCCCAGGGAGGGCTTCACATAGACAGTGGACCCATCTGCCATCTTTTCCTGGTTTTCTTGGAGGCGGGGACATGCAATGATGCCAGCGTCTGCCCCGCTTCCCTGATACCGAGCGCCGGTAGCGTGAGTGACTCCCAGCCTCCACCAGGGGTCCTCACTGCCCCACCTTCCTCCCGGAGAAGGAGAGCCACCCATGGGGTGCTCAATCCTTCTCCCCCCTACCGGTCCTCTGATGACCCAGGTCCATTCCTGAACCCGGGTCGCCGGCGCCACAAGCAGAAATCCAACCACTGTGCCAGCGGGCTGGCTCAAAAATGCATTATTCTCAAATAAGTGACCTACTAGTTAGATATCCCTCAGTTTCTACATGTTAAACAGTTTTAGGTGCATGAGAAGGAACTTGTGTTCCAATAGTGGCATTAAGGAATTAACCACACACACACACACACACACACACACACACACACACAATGGTGCTGCCAATTGCTTGTATTGTATCCTTGGAGTTTTATTCACCTGTAACTAAGACAAAAGGTGAGAACAGAGCTTTTTGAAGCAGTGAATGGGAGCAGTTTGGAACAGGTAAAGGAACTTGGGTAGAAGTGTCATATTAGCAACATGTATATGCCCTATTAAGGACAATGGAAGATCCATACATCATTTAGTCTCAGCCTCTGCCTTATCAAGAAGGGGGAGTTTTGCTGGAAAAGGTCCTTATATTATGAAGTAATGTTTCGCTCATATACCCCACTGAGCACTTACCCCATGTCCCCTCTTTATCCCCCTGCCTTCCTGCTTTCTCTTCACAAATACTAATCCCCTCTAATTTTGACCCCCTCCTCCCCAGTTTCTGCCTCACCTTACCCCCACACTTTGAAACCCTTTCCCTTATCCCTCTCTCCCCCCACATCACCCAGCCCTGCCCTATCACCTACATATGGTAACCCTGGGCAGATTCCTATCCAATCCCACCCCTCTGTATACTCAACCCACTTATTCTGTCACCCCCTTTGTCTCCGCCTCCACCCTCCCCCTGCTCTCATCTATTCTGTCCTCCCCTTCCTTTGGTCACCACCACTTCTGATCCTCCATAACTCTACCTGCATGCTCTAAAGCTCAGTTACCACTATAAATTGCTTGTCCACCTTATGTATGCTCTTAGTACTGTTGCAGTGAAGTTGACCTCTCCTACCTGCTGTATTTTAACTGTACTTGCTTGAATCTGTATCTGTATGTACCATAATGTACTTGCCTGCTGTATATACCCCTATCTGTTTTGTAATGTTTATGTACCTTGTCTATTGCCTTACGACATGGAACCTTTGTAAACAAGCTTTTAGCTCAAAGATGTTGTCCAAGATTCCAATAAATAAATAAATAAATATATAATGGAAACTGGCTGAGGTCCATTGAAAAGAAAGCAATGCCTGAAGAGGTCATAAATCACTGGGGATAGAGGAAGAATGATTGACTCATCCCAGTTAATCTTATAACCAGATGACAATCCAAAGTTATTAATAAATAAAAATGAAGAAAATGAGTAAATAAAATAAAGAAAAGAAAGAAGAGACTTCATTAAGTGAGTGACAGAAAGGAGTATGTCATCTGCATACATTGACACTGCATTCATGATTCTGACAGACTGCACACTATGAATCTGAGCATACTAAAGGATACTAATGGATATTAAAGGATAAGGAGCTGAAAAGACAAATGTCCATGATGGAGCTCCTATTAACTATTAGCAGTAATCCAATTTCCCCTGTTAACCATGTACTTATCTAATTTGTTTTTGAATTCACTGTTTGTGGCACTTATAATTATGTCTACTGGTAGTCTTTTCCAAGGATTGATAACCCGCTGACCGAAAAAAATTTCAGTCTATCTAGGTTAAATTTTCCAGTCTTAATCTGAAGCAGGTGATCCTTTGTGTTTATGGTATTGTTCTTTTATTCCATACTTAATTCTATGAATAAATATGGATCTTGTACTATATCATATAGTAAGAGAATATCACCCATGTTTCTGCAGTCTTCTAATGTGAAGAGCTTTACCTTCTGTAATCTTTCATTGTAAGTCATTCCTTTCAGTTCTGTTATAATCTTTGTGGCTTTACACTGTTTCGTCTCCACCCTGGCCACATCCGTTTTCCTACAGTGGCACCACATTTGACTGCCGTAATCCATCAATGGTTGTACATACAGTCTATACAAGGTCACTATCACCTCTGCCTTCCTGCTAGCAAAATTCCTTTTTATCACTCCCAGAACTATATTTGCCTTGGCAAATATGCAGTGGTCCTTAGGATTAAGTTTATTATTTAGAATAATTCCCAAGCCCCTTTACTTATCAGTCACTTTCAGTAGTGTGTTACATAATGTGTACTGGTGTTTCATTGGATGCAATTCGAAATGTATGACACAGCATTTGCAGCGATTAAATCATATACCCCACTTGTAGACCCATCTGGTTACAGTATCTAGGTCAGATTGTAAACTATTTACTTGGTCAGCTGAATACATGGACCTCCCAGCTTAGTGTTATCAGTATACTTAGTTATCCAGTTCGATACTTCCATACTCATACATGATATAAATATCTGAAAAATAAATGGGCAAAAAATGGAACCTTGAAGCACCCCACAAGTAATTATGCCTTCAGATGGCAGATGTCCATTAATGGAGACTTTCTGTATTCTATTTGTAATTCAGTTTCTAATCCAAGTTACTAATTTTGTGTTCAGTTTTAATTTAATAATTTTTCTATTACTGCCCAATGCGGTACCATATGGAAAACCTTGCAAAAATCCAAGAAATGACATCAACCAACTTCCTGTTGTCCAAGACCTTATTAACTTAATTGTAGAAGCATGAAAGATTTGTAATGCATGAATGGCCCATGGTAAATCCATGTTGCTCCCAATCTATTATGTTATTTTTTTGTATATAGTTTATTGTCATATCTTTAATGATTGATTTTAAAATGTTCCCAGGCACGAATGTCAGACTTCTCACTTATAATTTCCTGCATCCTGTCTACTACCTTTTTCTATGAATCAGTATAACCTTTGCAGTTTTCCAATACATAGGTAAATTTTATTCTTGGATAGATTTTTCAAAAAAGTGTTTTTTAATAGGCAAATAATATTGTCCTTAATGATTTTTAGCATCTATGCAGAGAAGCCATCTGGGCCTGGTGCACTGTGAGGTTTTATTCCCTTAATTTCATCTGATATGTCTTTTCCATTGATGGTTATGGGAGTACTGTGGTTTGCATTACATTCCCCAATTGGATGAGTATTATCAGTAAAAACTGAACAAAAATATTTATTGAAAGTGCTTGCTATTTCTTGTGGCTCCGTAATGATATTATTATTCCCTACAATGGCAGTTAATTTGGATTCTGTTTTCTTTAGTGAATTAATGTAACCATAAAACAGCTTATTGTTTTCTTTGTTTGCAGTGTTTCCTAGTTTGATTTCCATATTTTTCCTTGCCTGTTTTATACTGTTATTGCATAACCTTTGTGCACTTTTAAACAGAGTCCATGTGTCAGTTGTTTCTTTTTTGTTTTGTTTTGTTTTTTTGATATATAGCATATAATTTATTTTTTTCCTTATTAATTTTATTATTTTCCTATTTAACCATTTCAGTTTCATTCCTTTGCTGTTATATTATATTTCTTTATAGTTCTGATATATTTATTACAAGTATCTATTATTGTTTCATCAATACATTTCCAACTTTCTTTGATGGATTTATTTCTCATTTGTATGTTTCAGTCTATACTGCTAATAGCTTCATTAATACCTTGAGTATTTGCTGTATTATACATATAAATTTCTATGCATCCTTTCGTGATGTATTTATTTATTTATTTAATTATTGGATTGTAATACCTCTGAGCTGAAAGTTCATTTACAAAGGTTCCATGCCATAACTACAACAATAAGACTAACAATACAAATAAGAGAAACAAAAAATTTGTCATGCAGAGGAATAGACATATGTTCCTGAATATGACAGGCAGAAGTAAATCAGTCTAAGTTGACCTTGTCTGGTTTCAAAAAATACAAGAGAACATTAGATAAAACTGGTGTACAGAGAGTCAAACAAAGTGAGTGGCATTTGCACATTATTACAGCATTTTTTCAAGCAGGAAAGAATCAGTCAGAGTTGACCTAGTCTGGTTATGGGGTAGGTGACAGGGGAAGGAGAAGGTAAGACATGAAGGCAAGGAGTGGGTAGTGAAGGGATGGAGGGGGTGTGGTGATGGGGTGACAGGGGGTGTGGGAAGGAGATGACAGCAGGAGGGGATGGGATGGAGAGAGGGAGGGTGGAGACAGTGGCAGGTAGGGTAGGTGGGATGATGATGCAGGGAGGAGGTGGGGTAGTACTAATTAGGATTGGCAGTCACAGCTGCAAAGTGTGGTTAGGTGTTGGCAAAGTTTTCTCTTAAAGGGTCCTAGTTTAGGTTCAGCCATTATGCCATAGGGGAAGTCATTTAGCCAACAAGGTGCACAGTAGGCTAAGGACTACTGAGCTTGTGAGGTTCAGCAGAAGGGAACTTGGAGAGACTGTCTGGTCATGCCTCACATCCGATGAGGATTGTTCACTGGAGTGAGGAGTTGCTAGATTGCTGGAGGGGTTAGGCTTAGGCAGATTTTCTTCCCTAGGAGACATACTTGATATTTCATCCTGCCTTTCAGGTACAGACAATTGGTCTGATATTTCACAGGTGTGTGTAAGCCTGTGGGTTCCAGTTATTAGCCTACATGACTTGTTTAGTGCTGTGCTGATCCTTTTAAGAATTGTATCAGAGGAAGCATCATACACCACCAGACCGTACTCTCTGATGGAAATGATCGAACTGGTGACTGTGAGTCAGAGTGCATCTGAGGTCATACAGTGTCTGTGCCTATAAAGGAGGCCAGTCCTTGTATTAACTGCCTTTACCACATGCTCAACGTGGCTGGGAAAGGATAGCGAACTGTGGAGGGTTACCCCTAGATATTTGAAGGTATGTGATAACATAGTTACTTTTGATATTAAAATATACAGAAGAGTGATCGCAGTTTCCCAGCGGCTATGTAACGTTTCACTTTGTCATATTAATATTCTCTGAACTTACTAAATCCAATATGTTACATCATATATTTTTTTCTGTTATGTTCTGTCTTTAGTGGTGTCTGTTATGTTCTGTCTTAAGTTCATCTCATTATATGCATTATTAGCATGAGACCAGATAGCCTGAGCCTGAGGTTCTACTGCTATGTCAAATAATAGGGTAGAAGAGTACTGTCATACCTGGTACCATGAATGCAAGAAAATGGCAGCAAGATATACTGCATTTATTAGCTTGTATAGAAGTTAATAGTAGCTTATACAGCATATTGTTGCAAAAGAATAAGACATTTCTTCCCACAATGGATGCCTGCCACAAGTGCTCCCAATCAATGTACTACAAGGTTTTCTCTGCATCAAGTGAGAGCAACAGAGAACCCCTCAACTGGAGAGAAAGTACCATAATTTGGGAAATTAAATTTCAATTAAATGCTGCAGTCTAACAGTTAATAAATCCAGATTGATCAGATGAGATGATTTGGGGGATCAGAGAATCCACTCCAAGAGACAGCAATTTGGAAAAAAATTTCCTATTACTATTAATTAATGAAATTGGATGGTAAGATGAGACATGCTCATTGACTCACCTGGTTTATGTAGTAAGGATATATGGGTTTCATAAAAAGAGGGGAGAAGTTCATTCTAATTCATTGCCTCCTGCAAAGTTGTTGTCAATATTTCCAGCACTGCAGGTGCTATTCTCTTATGGAGTTCCACCAGGATTCCATCTGGGCTTGTGACCTTACCAATGGAACGGTGTTCAGAGCCTGCAGAACCTCTGCATCAAAAAATGGTGCATCCAGGAAGATAAGATCCTCCTGGAGTTCTAGAAGAGATATCTGAGAAAGATCAAATGCATCATCCCCACTTACCTCTGGCAGAGGGTTCCCCATACCTCTTGAGTATAATGATTTTAAGTAAGCTACAAATCTTTGGGTAATCCCCGCATGCTCAGTAATTATCTCTTCACTATCTGACAAAATAAATGGTATCTCCCTTTCCTGAGCCTCATAATGAAACTGCCCAGCTATTATTTTACCATCATAAGTCCTATGTTAGTGATTAACCAATCCTTGCCTTTCTTTACATAGCTCATGAAACACTCTTATATTATGAACAGCATTTCACTAGCTATATAAATTGTTTCTCAACACTTTAAACTCCACATTCTGAACTGCATCCATTGTTTCTATTCCACTTTCAAAACATGACTATCAACAGCAAAACCTGATAACCACTTAACCTGCTGCTATCCACACTGTATCTAAATATTTAAAAATGACTGAGCTTCTAATGGTTATATCTGTACTCTTATGTTATACCTTTGCATTCATGGATGCACCATTACAGCCACAGTTTAGTAGTTGTATTTGCACTGTAGGGTCACTCAACCTCCACAATACAATAATGGCATTATTTTGCTGTGCAAACCATCAGAAGGTCATAAAAGTAATACAACCTTCTTAAAATACATACTACATGCTACTGCCCATTTTACCTCTAACAGATGAGCTGCTGTGCTGTGAAGGGCTTTCTTAAAAAAACAGGGTAAACCATGCCACTTCCAGTGAACATCTCTATCAAATGTGTGTACCAGCACAGAAACGCTGCTCACACCTGTACTAGAACAATAATGACAGTGACACTAGTTGACTCCCACAGCCCACTTATAAATTACATATGTAACCCCCACACCACTTTTGGCAAGTTGCCCCCCATTACAAGAACTAGTACCCACATATGACATACCATTTACTTCTGGCAGAAATACTCAGATTGGTACCACCCCTAGCTGTAGAGTATATACCAGGCTCATTATCTAAAGGAAGGGGGTTGGGGTGCAATTACCAAAAATGAACCTTTGCATTTACAACCAGGTCCAGGGGAGAGGATGATAGGTGTAGGCTAGACCTAACTGATGAGGGGACCCCATTAACTCCACACAGAAGCAATGATCAGAATGTCTGATGCAGCAGCTGGGATTGTGTAGTATGGATTTATTCACAGATGTTACTAAAGCACAAGTGGACCCCAAAGGTTGGCTATGGTAAACACGTACGTTCCTTTTCCAGACACTCTTTGCTAGGCAGTACAGTTCTCTACAAAACATTTAATTTCTCTTTCCCATGGTGTATGCACGTAGATTGAACCACATACCTGAACATTTCAATTTCCCAAGAGTGCATGCTTGTGGACTATTGCCACACACTCAGAACATCTTCTTTTCTCAAGAGTGTATGCTTGTGGATTGAACCACACACACAGAACATCCTCCTGTGGCAATTGCCTTTGCCCAGGGTGTGCCCATCAATGAACCAGTTATCCCTGCCTTGTAGACTCCAGATGGCATTCCTCCCACCCTTTGCCCCAACCAACAGTCTCTGCCATTCCTTCAGGGTTACACCAAATGAGCCTCCAATCCCCACTGAATTGCTAAAGACTCAAACTTTAAACTTTAAACTGACACCGAAGTGTATGAGGGGTCCTGACAGGTGTGATCTAGCCTTTATCTTGGGCACACACACCTCAGCCAACTCTCTAATGAGGATAGTTACTGTATCTGTACTCACAAATCTGTTGCTCCTTCCTTTAGGCATGGAAACAACCAAGAAAGCATCCTTTTCCATGGTAGCTTATCAGAAAAGCTCACACAAAGTCCTTCTCAAAGGCAGATGTACATACTCTAGGACCTTCACGAGGTTGCCCCTTGGATCCACTGAACTGGCAGTCTCTCTCACTCCCCCTGGAGTGAAAATCAAGGAATCCTGCTGAAAAAGTCTCCACCACCTCACTGGCGACTGTACATTTAATCCAAACTAGGGTGAGAAACACAGGGCTCTCTGTGACAGAGCCCCAGCTGGCAGACCTCCTGCCACTCTGACTTCCAAACTTAGACTAACAGAACATTCTAAACTTCCCCTGAACAGCTGACTCAAAAATGGTTATGCTGCTGCGAGAGTTCTAAATGACATAATCATTCCCACTCAAGCTAGCTGAGTAAACAATGATGTCTTTATGTAGGAAGCCCCTAAATAAGCTCCTTACCAGCTACCTTTTCTACCTGCCTAATACTAGTACTAATGGGATTCTAGTAACCCCAGTGGATTGGGTGGTTACACTCACCGCAACCAGACCACTGGCTGTCTGCAGCCAGATTACGGTCTAGCACCAGGCCATCCTATCTCTGTGCTTCCTACAGAGAGGATTGATCAGGTCCTCCCCTAACATGTGCTAGGCACAGGCTGGTAACACTAAATGATAGAGGACAGCTGAAGAAACTTCAGCTCCTACCCTATTACTGTACTATCTATGGATTCTCAGTGGCTCCAAGAAACTGCCTGAAGCATGTCCTAATAGAGCAGCACTGAAGACCCCTACCATGGGTCAGGACCTCCAACTTGTCTATTCCCCTAGCCCTCTAGGGAAAAACTATCTGACCTATGCTACCTACCGGGTGCCCATACCTAAAACCATTTTACACCAAAAGAACTATAACCCACTTTAGAAACATGCATTTACCAATGCATTTCCTAAATGTAAAAACTACAAAAACTCTACACCTGCAAAGCAGAAAAAGTGGTTAGCATTGTACTACACAGTTAATAGCAACTTTACAAAGGAGGACTCCGATGAGTCCTAAAAATTCTCTTCTTGTCTTCTTTCAGGAACACCTGCAAAAGAAAACATTATAAAATCACATTCTGAAAACAAACACAACCTGTAAACCACACAGTGACTAAACCTCCCACTGCAGATATTACGCAATCCCAAAAATGTATTTTTAAAAAGGGGGTTTTCTATAGAAGTACAAAAATAGAAAACATAAAAGCATTTATAAAAACATTTTGGGGAAGGGAAGTCCTACAATGTTCGATGTACTAAGAAGAAAGTCTAGAGTACCAAGGTACTATACATAAAGTCTCTCCCAGGCCGAAGCCTGCTGAAACACAGTTCTTGGACACGCATGAGGCCTGCTAGCACTGCAGTCCAGTTCAGTAGTGTCTGTTGGTAAGCCAAAGTTCCTGGGACATCCTCAATTGTAGGCAAAACAGTCAAATTAAAATGCAAAATGCATCTTATCACATTCTAGGTGACAAATGGATGTCAACATCACCTTTCTGGACCTGTGACCTGATGATCTTCTGTTGCTGGACAGACAAAGTCTTCAGATCAGATTCTTCCACAACCTCCTACTGGACCCGGATGGGAAATCTTCTCCTCCTGCTGGGCTGATGAGCATGGATGCTGTTGCAGATGAACCTAGATGCTGCTGCAAATGAACCTGGAAACTGCTGTAGATGACCCTGGAACACTAGAAGAAAGACACCTCCTCCCTCAGTTGCTGCCTCTTCAGTGGCAGATTGCTGCTCTTACCTTGCTGTATTCAACTTGGCATGTGGGCATATTTACTGATCAGTGGCACCATTCATGGGTAGTACCACTCAGGGTGTGGAGCAAGGACTATCTCTCCATCAGGACGAACCACAGGAACATTGAAAATGTCTCTTGTCCAGCCTTGTCCATGATTCACACTGAATCAGTTAGTAAAGTTCTGCCATGTTTCCAAAACTGAAGTCTCTCATTGCATACTTTTATTCTCATAAATTTGTTCACATTTGGGTGCATGTTGGCACTAGCTTCCTTCCACAAGCAAACATGCCTGTTCTCCTCTATTTCCTCTGAAATTTTTCAAGGGAAGAAAGAGTATGTCTGTCCATATTCAGCCATAGCCCATCTCAGAATTATTTGTTCTTCATTGTTGCTTTTGATTAGGTCCATCCCAGAGGCACAGCTTGGGGGTGGCCATTCCTGGTTAAGCCAGTTTTGAACACACAATGCAGAGTAAGAGCAGTCTACCTCTGCACTCGATTGCCATGTTTCTACAGCCCTCCTCCATTTCTGTCTCAGGAGGCTGCACTGAAGCCAATGCTAGTGGTGACTCACGGGGCCCAACCATAGCCATTGCAACTTCTTCCTGTTCTACAAGCTCTGCCCTGGAGCTGACGTTGCACCAGCTCCTGAAATTGTCCATTCCTCACTGCACATGGAGGCACTGGCATCCCAACACAGAGCTTCATTCACCTCATCTTCACCCACTAGGTTTGGGATCGGGCCTTCAACCCATGGATCCACAGAACCTGCATCTGCAGCATCCAAATTCACTCTCTGTGGCATTGAAAACTCCATTTCTTCCTGCACTTGCAAAGTATTCTCACAAACATTCTCCAAGAATTCCCTGACAAACTCAGTGGGGTCCCTCTGACTGCACCCAGCCTGCTGCTGTTGTGATCCAGCAGGGTCCCTGCCAGTGTCCATGTTGGGGTTAAGCGGATGCTTTTTCTTTTGCTACTGCTGTGCCACCTGCCTCACACATCCCAAATTGCTTGCGACAGTCTGTGTAATGGGGGAGTAACAGAACATCCCTCCCTGGCTTCAAAGAAACAATGCAAACATTGACTAGAAAGTTCAGTAAAGCCACATTGGACGGTGCCGATTCACAATTGTACAGTTGTTCGAAGTGACCTTACACTTTTTCTTGTTGTGCAATCAATGCCCTGGCATGGAGTGGGTAGTGGGGTAACTTTGAGGCCATTTTCTGTAAATAAATACACAAGTTCCAAGTTACTACTTTGCAATCAAACTGAGATTTGACTTTAAACACACTGCAACAGTTCTTTAACAGGCTGGCTGGCTTTTGCATTTTGTTCCACAACTTTAGCACAACGACTTGAAACTTTTCTGCATTTGAGACCCTAGTCCAAGATGGTGCTGCTTTGTTTACATTTGCTGAACATACCACAAAATGGCGACTGTGGCTTTTCTCAATCACACACACACAGTTCAAAATTGATAGAACACTTGTCCGAGCTTGTATTTAACTGTTTTACTTAAGGCACAACTTCAATTTTAATTTTAGCACAATTCAGTACATTAAAACTGTCTTTGCATTTCTCTGGACCTGCTGGATCAGTACTGCCCTGGAGCTCTCTCTTGAAACAGTCACTGCACACACAGTCCACTTTTAAAATGTTCACAAACTCTTTCTCTGTTACTTTGCTGCATTGCTTAACAGTTGTCCAACTTTTCTGCACCACAGTTCATTTTACTTTGCACTTGGAACTTAGTCAGGTAGTAGCTGGTTCCCTCCACTGATGGTAATTGCCTGCTGCCAGTTTTGTTGGGCCTTTCCAGTGATCGGGCTGGCAGACCCATGGATCAGTCGCAAAAACACTGCAATCATTGCTACTTGCAGTAAGAAAATGGGTTGGCCCAATTTTTTACTGTGAAAAGTTCAAAAGATGTTGTTTTAGGAGCACTTCTCCCTCTCGGTGATTCCTTCTGCTGCTACTCGAACTAGCATGTTGCTCGCACACTGCTTGCTGCTCCTCCTCGAATGTTCCACAACACTGAGACTCAGGCAAAGGGCAGGGCTTAGATTCGCTGGACCAATCACACAACATCATGCAAATGAGCTCTCTCTCTCTCAGACAGCCACACTCCTTCACGGTGATCATCGAGAAGGCAAATTTAAAAAGCAAACTGTCACTTTTTTCTTGGCTAGCAATTTCAGTAGGGCAAAGCACTTTTAAGGCATTTTGACACAGTTCTTGGTGCATTTTCCTTAGCAACTCCCTCAATTTCTACTGTACACACTTGAAACTTTCTGGGTACTTAGAAATTGCTGTTTTTAAAGTCCACAAATACTTTTTCTTGGAAATTTGCAACTTTTAACAGTTTCTCAAGCATTTAAAATGGCAAGGCAAAGCAATCATTGCTCAGCTCAACAGTTCATTTTTCCAATTTAAACACACAAGAAATGTATTTTTTTCACTTTCTTTCACAGAACCATAGGCAGAAAAATGTTCTCAGATGGCATTTTCCTTGGCACAAACTTTGCTTTCCTTGAAATGATCTTCTGTTTGGGTGCACCACCACCAGACAGGAAGATCCTAGACATACAGTCAGCATTTTACTTCTCACCCAAAAACATATCCCAAGGATGAGCCCTCACATTTTTTGTAACACCCACACCACTATTGGCAAGTTAGCACCCCCCATTATGAGAACTAGTACCCACATATGACATACCATTTACTTTTGGCAGAAATACTCAGATTGGTACCACCCCTAGCTGTAGAGTATATACCAGCCTCATTATCTAAAGGAAGGGGGTCGGGGTACAATTACCAAAAATGAACCTTTGCATTTACAACTAGGTCCAGGGGAGAGGATGATAGGCATATGCTAGACCTAACTGCTGAGGGGGCCCCAATAACTCCACACAGAAGAAATGATCAGAATGTCCAATGCAGCAGCTGGGATTGTGCAGTATGGCTTTATTCACAGATGTTACTAAAGCACAAGTGGACCCCCAATGACTGGTCATGGCAAACAAGTACATTCCTTTTCCAGACATTCTTTGCTAGGCAGTACAATTCTCTACAAAAACATTGAATTTCTCTTTCCCCGTGGTGTATGCACATGGATTGAACCACACACCCAAACATTTCAATTTCCCAAGAGTGTTTTCTTGTGGACTGTTGCCACACACTCAGAACATTTTCTTTTCCCAAGAGTGCATGCTTGTGGATTGAACCACACACTCAGAACATCCTCCTGTGGCAATGGCCTTTGCCCAGAAAAACCTGGAACCCAACAATGAACCAGTTAGCCCTGCATTGTAAACTCCAGATGGCATTCCTCCCACCCTTTGCCCCAACTGACAGTCTCCACCATTCCTTCAGGGTTACACCAAATGAGCCTCCAATCCCCACTGAATTGCTAAAGACTCAAACTTTAAACCAACACTGAAGTGTATGAGGGGTCCTGACAGGTGTTATCTGGCTTTATCCTGGGCACACACACACCTCAGCCAACTCCCTAATGAGGACAGTTACTGCATCTATACTCACAAATCTGTTGCTACTTCCTTTACGCATGGAAACAACCAAGAAAGCATCCTTTTCCATGGTAGCTTATCAGAAAATCTCACACAAAATCCTTCTCAAAGGCAGCTGTACACACTCTAGGACCTTCAGGGGGTTGCTCCTTGGATCCACTGAACTGGCAGTCCCTCTCACTCCCCCTGGAGTGAAAATCAAGGAATCCTGCTGAAAAAGGTCTCCACCACTTCACTGGTGACTGTACATTTAATCCAAATTAGGGTGAGAAACACAGGGCTCTCGGTGACAGTGCCCCAGCTGGCAGATCTCCTGCCACTCTGACTTCCAAACTCAAACTAACAGAACATTCTAAACTTCCCCTGAGCAGCTGACTCAAAAATGGTTATGCTCCTGTGAGAGTTGTAAATGATATAATTATTCCCACTCAGGCTAGCTGAGTAAAGAATGATGTCATTATGTAGGAAGCTCCTAAATGAGCTCCTTACCAGCTGCCTTTTCTACCTGCCTAACACTAGTATTAATTGGATTCTAATAACCTCAGGAGACTGGGTGGTTACACACACAAAAAAGTAAATTCACATGTAGCAATCAAGGTTCTAATCCCAAGGCTATTTCAGAGGCATGATAGTAGAAGGGTGTGTTTTAACTAAAAATGGAAGGGATTAACTTGCTGTAAACTGGCCTCTGCACACTGTTACCTTAGTAAAACATATGCTCCCTTACTTCATCAGTCCATTACCAGGGAAAAAAAGGTTTTCATTTTGAATTGCATCTGCACAGCAACCCTGCATGAACATTAGTTAGTCTTTACATTTATGATCAGATGAACTGACTGTAATGTACAGCAGTAGAGCACCACCCAGCACTGACACAGAAGGAGCTCACATTGTGAGTACTACAAAATGGAATGGCAACACTGCTACCAAACTGCTGCATAAGAAGCAGTTGTTACTTCATTAGATTGCTTGAGAACACGATAATGTTGCGGTTTGTTGGACATATAATACACTAATGTGTCCCCTGTTGGTGCTCGTTGCTGGAAAACAGTGGTTTCACTTGTGTTCAGCTTGAGCCAGAACAGCTCAGCTTCACTTTACTGTTCTCTCTCAAGCAGAATGTGCATGCAGCCACTCTTATCCAGCAATGAGTGGCTCGAGAGGACATATTAATATACATATTTGTTACTCTATTCATAATATCTTTATCTGTTTTGGTTATAAGATCTTTCCACATGTACTGTGTTAAGGTGATCAATGGACAGTTGTAATTGCAAATGGGGTTTACAGTTCTCAGCATAAGATCCTGTTTATGTGCTTTTGTGGGTAACTGGAATTGTGCCTCTAGATCTAGTTGCTGACTTTCCCTGCTGTATTTAAGTTTTGCAGTGCAAGCAATTATCTGCCCATGGATACAGGCCTTTAATGAATCCCACAAAATTCTACCATTAGGCACCTTTTCCTGATTTTCTGTTAAATAGAACATAATACTCTCTATTAATTCCACCTAAAATTCATTATTTGGCAGAATTAATTGATCCAACCTCCAGATGCATGCCAAAGATTCCTGAATATGAAACTCAGTGGAACGTTTTAGAAGTAGGTGGTCAGAAATTACAATGGGAAAATATACTGATGACATAACATCAGGCAGGGCATCCCTGAAGACACATATATTTATCTATTCTAATGTACGAATAATGAATTGAAGAAAAAATAATAATCCCAACTGTGTGGATGATGAGATCTCCATGCATCCTAGAAGCCTAAATCCAATTTAATAATTTTTCTGGTATACAAAGAGAAAGTACAGAAGTGGAGGACATATCAAGATATTGATCCAAGACATGATTAAATTCAGCCCAGATGACATGACCCTGTAAGCCGGTTATTGTTAATAAAAGATGCTGAAATACAGAAGGATCACCATAAATGGGGCATATATGTAGAGAGAAGAAATGAATCGGAGTACCATAACGTGAGAATTAGATCAGAACCCATCTAACTGCTGTGTCCTTGAGCATGAATATTCAGTGGAAGACCCTTACTCACCAGAATCACTAACTCTCTAGCTTGTTCAGAAAATGAAGAAAAAATACCTGACCAAACTACTCCCAATGTAGTTATGTATGTTTTACATCTAAAAGAGGGGATTCCTGTATCAGGGCTATGTCTGTTTGCAGGGATTTAACATTTGTAAACTTTTTATTTCTTTACCAGATGATTTAATCCACTAACATTCCATGATGTTATGTGGCTCTGGGCCATTACGAATAAGAATAAAGATGCATTGAACTGTACCCCTGCTCCCATCCCAATGTCACATCAGCAAAATAATTCCTTTGGGTTGGACCTTGGCTATCTTCTACCAAACCCCATACAGAGAGGCAGTACACCAGGAGAACTCCAATCAATGACAAGTAAAGGCTCTCATCAATAACCGAATTTTCTGATCTCTCCTTAAGTGAACCAGATTAACAATATATGAAACTCTAAGGCAGTGTTTTCTTGCAATGTAATAACTCCAAACTGGACTGTTATGGAAAACTTTAATGAATCCCTTAGGAAAGGTAGAATGGAAGACAGATGTAGAGATGTAGTGACTGAGGGCAACAAGCACCTCTAACAAAGAAAAAATTAGTATTTAAACTGCAATAAACAAAAACAGCCTAAGAACTATCTACTAACTGCCAGCAAATATATTCATCCAGTAGGTGGTCACCAAAACACAAAAATTGGAGTGAAATGGTGCCCCAGTGGTGAGGACCAGTAACATATAAAAAACACATCCAAAATCTGGGTACCCAACTGATAAAATCTGGCAAGGGGTGTGCAGGATGAACAAATGAGTAACCATCTGCAACCCACTCAGTCCTAGGGATATATCAAAAGGGAGAAAATAAAAAGGGGGTGATGGTTAGACCTCCCTTTGAAGAGAAATGAACCAGGGCTCCCTCTGTCCCATAGAAGAAATAATATTGAAATTTACTGCTGCACCACAACAGATTTAACTCTAAATTATCTAAATCTTGGGGAGGAACTATGTGTAAAAAAAGGAAAAAGAGAGGTATAATGCCCCTCTGTCTAAACAATAGCACATCAGTATCTCATCCTCCTTCCTGGTAGGCAGCCCAACTACCTATAAATGGCTAATACAACAAAAAAGGGAAGAGCAATTAAAGAGAATCCACCAAAAAAAAGAGGTTTTTACCAATCCTAGTTCTATACCACCACAGAGACGTAGCCCTATCAGCCCTGTGGCTGACCCGCTCCAATTAACTCATGCATCTTTGCAGAAACAGTTTTTGCATAGTTCAGTTCCTGAAGCTGCTCTGTGCACTGTCTGTTAGAATGCCTCATTTGTAGTGATGGGATCTGATCTCTAATCTAATTTCTGTACTAGAGGGACTTTAAAGAATCAATGATGTTTAGATCCATCTCCCTGTGCATTTAGCGTTTGATGAAAAGAATAAAAACAAGCATTTGTCAATGTCAAATGTTTGCTTGCTGGCATTAGCATTGGAAGTGCAGGAGTTACAGATGCAGAATAGGAATGGCAGTGAAGTACTGAACTGATGCCAGCCCCACCCCCACCCTGCAGAGATGGACAGGTATTGGGGTGTGCCTTTGGGTTGTCACCCATAACGCTCACGTCATTTCACCTCACCCTACCCTGCAGACACCAAGTGTTGAGGTGTGCCTTGGAGTGTTCAGACTTTACACTCATCCTACTCCATAAGGAAATACACTGAACTGGGTGCAGTATAGGAGAATATGGTGAACTTTGGGGCTGAAGAGTCCAAGACACACCTCGATACCTGTCACTGGCTGCAGGGTGGGTGTGGGGGTGGAATGGTGTGAGCATTACTGTCGACAATCCCAAGTCACACCCCTGACGCCTGTCAGTCCCTACAGAATAGGGCATTAGGTGGGAAACCCTAATGCCCTGGGTGTTTCTTGGTATTTTTACTCCAAGTTTTCAACATGAGGTTTTTGTGATCCCCACCTCATGAACAGTGACACTATTGGTTCGTTAGCCAACAGGTGATTTTGCACAGTGACTGTGCCATTTGGTGCCACAGGTGCAAAACACATTTTGGGCAGGATGTGGAAAATGACAGCAGTACTGTTCATGAGAAGGTGTAAAAATGGTAATGTTGAAAATCTGGTGAAACATAAAAAAACTGGTGAAGTCATGAGTTAGTAAAACTGTGCAACGCATTAACTATAATGCAATTATTTGGGGATTTTTTCACCACATTTTCAACATAGGCATTTTGGGACCTCCACTCATGAACAGTGGCACTGTGATGTTCTTAATCTGTCCCAAAAGTTGATTTCGCACAGCGACCGAGGCCATTGTGTGCCATAGGTGTGAAAACATGTTTCGGGCAGGATGTGAAAAATGACAGCTGTATTGTTCATAAGGTAGTGTGAAAAAATTACAATGTTGAAAATCTGGAGTAAAAATACAAAAAACTGGTGGTTACATGCATGCACAGAAACTGCGCAATGCACGCTGGTAATGTAGTCATTTTTTGGAATTTGTTCACCAAATTTGCAACATGGGCTTTTTTGGACCTCTCCTTATGGACACTGTCACTGTGATTTTCTTACTCTGTCCCGAACATTGATTTCTCACGGCGACTGACTTTCATTGTGCACCACAGGCGAGAACACATTTCGGCAGGATGTGAAAAATAACAGATGTACTGTTCATAAGGAAGTGTGGAAAAATGGCAATGTTGAAAATCTAAAGTGAAAATATTAAAAATTCTCGAAGTTAAGAGCGTGCATGGGAACTGTGCAACGCATGCTCATAACACAGTCATTTTATGGAATTTCTTCACCAGATTTGCAACATTGGCTTTTTGGGAGCCCACCTCATGAGTAGTGACACTGTCATTTCATTAATCAGTCCTGGAAGGTGATTCCATGCAGTGACCACGAAATCACCTTTCAGGATCGAATAACAACATAACGACATAACAGTGACTGAGATCATGAGGTGGGGTCCCAAGACTGCAGAGGTAAGTATGGGGTGAGGGGGGTGCAGGGAAGTGGGATGCACAGAGGATGGGTGCGGGTTGGGGAGGGGACCCAATGGCAAGGGACCCTTTTCTGTGTTTCAGGTTATTAAAAAAAATTAAATAAACCACCGCAGATGGTTTTCTGTTTTTTACAGGTGTAAGAGTTTGGAGGGTCGTGTTAGCCACACTGGGGTGTGCTCACAGTGTGACACACAGTGAGGGTGGGGCAGGGGCAGCAAAATGCTGCCATGATCAGTGGGTTAAACATGCTGACAGAGATTGGGCCCCCTGTCGGCAAGCATGTCTGTGTTTGGGGGGGATGATACCAAAGGGGATTGGGCACCAACCTTAGCAGACAAAATATAGCAAAGGGGCACATATGCCAATGGGGATTGGACTCTCCCATCAGCAAACAAACTGAGGAGGAGCCTTGCTGACAGGGGGATTGGGCAACCCCGAAGTTGACTTGCTGGGGACTGTGAGAGGCAGACAGCTACAGCTCCACCATTTTTATTAAAATGTTACACCAGGCAAGGCACACCCTGCAATGAGGGGCACTCCCTCATTGCAGCAGCGAAATCATTCAAGTTGGTGGCACATTTGCAGACTACTACCATAGCCAGTGAGCTCCTTCATTGGTGACACACAGATAAGCCTCAAAAAGCAGTGGCAGTACTGGCCACAACACTGCCACACTCCACAACCTGATTCTCCAGCAAGTTTCCACAACATGTTTCTTGAGCATGCACACAAGCAAACATAAAAATTGCATGTATTAGAATGAACTACAACTTTTCTGTTACATATAGCAACTACCTTGTTGACAACATGCTACAGCTAGCATGCCAAATGTGTTACTACTTTAATCAGTCTTTAGGTTTAGGGAAAGTTACAAGAGTTACAGCATTTAAATTCTTTGCCAATACACAGGCTGACGCAAGCATGAAAACATAGTAGAATTCCATGTAGTGTATATATGGAAGAAATGCTGGGGGGGGAGAGAGACAGGCATTTAATGACTACTGCAGTCTATACCATGTCATATAAAATATGTCAACCAGATGGAGTCCTCAATGCACCTAATAGTATCCTATGGATATTTTTAGTGATACTCCTTGAGCAATCTGAAACAGAAGCCTGTGAATTAAGTGAAGATAGCTCTTGTAAGTCATGTAAATTTATATTCACTCAGTCATCATAGCTGCAAGAGAAGCCAGCCATGGGCTCTCAGGGTTCTAGTTCACTTTTCCACCAGTTCTCTCCCTCGGAATATACCCCAGCCATATTCATCCAAACTAAGACTTCAGGATCAACTCTGACTTACTCCAATATGAGGGATAGAGTTTCTAGCCACATAGCTTTTATGAAACAGAGAAGGATGGAACTTAATGACTTTATCCAGAAAACAGCAACAAACCCTTACACCTGCTAGCATCATGATGTCTGTTCCATTCGGCACATTAGCCCAGCTCAAGCCCTAGAATGCATGAATTCCAACCCCTCACCTCCATCTAGTCCATCACCTCAGATCAACCTCAGTCCCCTCCTTCAAGTCCAGCGCCAAGCCATCAGACTACAGTTTCTTGACAGTGACTTCAAAAGTAAGTTTTTGGGAAGGTCTTTCTTGCAAGGCACAGAGCAGATGCAAAATTTTGCACCAAGTATTACAGAAAAGACAATTTTGAAAAAGAAAGAAGAAGGAAGAAATGAAGAATGTAAAATACCTTTTCCTGATTGGGCTTCACTATTCCTTTGGGGCAACTGACAAACTGTACTTTGTGTTGGATTACGTCAATGGTGGAGAGTTATTCTACCATCTCTAGTGGGAACACTGCTTTCTGGAGCCATAAGCCCTATTGTATGCTACCTTCCAATACACCCTAGCGTCCTGTTAGCCTTACTGAAGTCTTTGTTACATTGTCTGATTTATTTAAGAGTCACTAATGATGATGACTGACCACCATCCATCCATCCAATACTGTATTCTACACGATAGAACTTCTGTTCCATCTGTGAAATATATGTTTGGTCACACAGGATTGGGGTAATCTATTTTATACACTAAACATCATATACAGAGGCATGAAGCCAGAAAACATCTTGTTGAACTCTCAGAGACTATTGTAACAAATTCTGGACTCTGCAAAAAGAACATTGAGCCAAATGGCACTACATCTACCTTCTTCAGCACCCCTGATTACTAGGCCTGTGAAGTTCTGTACAAGCAACCATTTAATCAGGTTGCTGACTGGTTGTCTTTGGTGCAATGTGTATGAGATGTTGTATGGACTGCCACCATTCTACAGTCAAAACACTGCTGAGATGTATGACAATATTGTGAACAAACCTCTGCTTTTCAAGCTAAATAACTCCATTACTAATAACCATCTGCTAGATGGCCTCCTCTACAGAAGGACAGGATGAGGAGGCTGAGTGCCAAGAATATCTTTCAAGAAATCAAAACTCACATTTTTTTCTCACCACTAAACTTGAATGATCTCATTGACAAGAAGCTCACTCTTTCCTTAAGTCATGTCCTTTCTTAGCTAATGTACATAAATAAAAGCAAGTGTTGTGTTAGCATTGAGGCTACAAATAAAACAAAACACTGAAATAGAAAATGAAGTTAGAATTGACCTTTCAACCATTGCTCTTCTTATGGAATTATCTATAAAGAAAAAACAAAAAGCAAACAGTTGGCAAGTGAGTAAGGATAGTTAGCAAATAAATAATGATGCTTCCTTTTTCTTTACAGACAATTCCAGAATAATTCCAGAAGCAGTCATATGGTCAAAACATTGATTATAACAATTTTTTTTGTTTCCCATGAACGTGTACCCTAACATTTTTGTTGAAGTATCTGAAGATGTTCCTGAAGGACAAAATAGAGGAGTGTTAAGCTGTCTGACCACACTGTTGTGTTTCTGGCTAAACAGCTGTCTGTCATGCTGGAGAAAGATACAGGTTCAGTGGTATGCTGGAAAGTGATCATTACCTCTTGGAAACACCCCTAGACCTGGCTTACAAGATGGCATCTGATCACCAACAAAAAAAAAAATAACAGCAAAACTCAGTTTTACTACACCCCTCCCCACGCCAAATCAAGTCATTTCATACTTCATTGATAAGGATATTTACATAAAAATAGAAACTCAGTACCTTACAGTTTATCTACAATCAAAGTTTGTGAGGCTTTTTCTGAAGCTACATTTTTCATAGATCCAAAGCAAGAAACAGGTGTGCTCAAGTGGAGGAAGGCCAGTGCCAGATGGATGGGGGGTGCTAACTCCCAATACAGTCAAACCTCACCACTAAAAGAGCTGGGCACTCACAAAGGAGGATGTCTTCCTTGAAAACAACTTACTCCACTCCCAAAAGCAGATGCATAAACCTTTTATTCAAAATTCCAAGGCATGGCAAAAATAGTGAAGAATAGGGTTAGAGACCATTAGATGCCCCAACACTTCAACCGTAGTCTTCATCGGGGGCAGTGTCTAGATGGTGAATGGCAGCCCTTAAATACCATATACCATAGTCTTCCTTAGTGAAGTCAATCCTGTATTAGGTTGCTGCTTACAATTAGTGCTGAGATTATGGTATAGGGGCTGGGGGGCTGAAATTATAGACTAGTAATCATGTAGATCAAGTACACATTAGACCCCTAAAATACAGTACAAATATTTTTTTCTCCGTATGGTACAGTATGTATAAATTACAGTGATTCTCTGCCCAAATGTTACTATTAATTTTTCACTATATAAGTATCTCATTATAATAATATACATATTTAAACTGGTTATAAAGATTTGCAAAAAGCTTTTCTAGGGATATAATATGCTTATCTCGAGGTCTGTATGATTAAATAGAATATTGAAATGCTAGCCAGTATTTGAGCTATGATTGCTTGTCTTTACACTTTCAACCCCCCCCCAGCCCAGATACCATCATCTCAGCACTAATTATAAGCAGCATCTTAGTAAAGGATTGGCTGTGCTGAGAAAGACTATGGTATTTAAGGGATGTAATTCACTACCTAGACACTGCCCCCTGGAGAAGACTAAGGTCGCAGCATGAGGGTGTCTAGTGGTCTCTGACCCTATTCTTCACTATTTTGGTCATGCCTTGGAATTTGACTAAAAAGTTTATGCACCTGCCTTTGCAAGTGGAATCAGATTTTTTCAAGGAAGACATCCTCCTTTGTGATTGCCCATCTCTTTTGATGGTGAGCTACAGTTTCCATACCCTGTTTGAGTCAACATAAGACATTATGATTTCGTCTCCTGAATAAACTTCAACTGTAAGTCTGTAAGAGCCAAAAATCCAGCTTTCATGCAAATGTTCTTGATAATAAAGAACAGAAAGACTTAAAATTACATTTGGGGGAATTGTGCATAGCAGAGTTCTGATTATGTCAAGTATGATTTTAATGCTGGTGACTGAAGCCCCCTTTCAATGAACCCTTGAGGATCCCCTTCCACTCAGGGCACCTGAAATAGCTCACTGGAAAGAACTCAGAAGCAGTAAAGTATCATCACTGCAGGGCAGCTTCACAGCAACACATAACACAAAAGGCAAAAAACAAAGACGGTCATTTTTATGTTCGCTGTGTACATATGCAGCAAACATTTTGTTACGAGAGTGGGTTTTGAAAAGTGTGGCATTGTCAATCCAATGCAGAGCAGTCTGCAAAGAGCTCATCACTGTCACACCAATCATCAGCCAGGCTTATCATGACACTGTTTTAGTTTGTTGGGCAAAAACTGTGTAGTTCAAAGGTGAGGGATGACTCAATCATAGAGCATCTCTTTCCTTTGACCTACATAACACTGCCCAGTAAACACAGCTGATCTGTCATGATCAGCCTGCTGTGGTTCCTTCCCCTCAACGTAATCCCCATTGCCAGCTACAACCCCCCACCCTGCCCATTTTCATTGTGCAACACTGGTGAGCCTACCCCCAGTGCTGGCAAATATAAAGAAAACCCTCCCTCAGTCTCTCCCACCTCTTCAATGTTAATATTCCGTCATGGAGGTGCCCAATACCCTGTTCTGGATGCTACCCCCCACCCTGCCTGTTTTGATTGTGTGACACTGGGGAGCCCACCCTCAGTGCCACCAAGCATAAGACTGACATTGGGGGTGCCCAGTCCCCACTGTCGGTACCTGAAATCAAGAAAACCCTCTCTCATGATTTTTGTTTTGTCAAATACACCCTGTAAAAAAGGAAACTGTCCATTGACGTCAGTTGCTTCTGCCACCATTACTGTCTCTCCTCCTGACCCTCCCACTCAGCACCAACCAAGTCCTTACTTAGCTGCCAGGGGTCCAATGCCAAAATCCTCTCTGGATTGGAGACATGTCTTCACTCTTCAATGCTGGACTAAGAAAATCAGGTATGTGGTTCAATATATTTCAATGGGTTTTGAACTACTCATCATAACTTGGTCATTTTTGAATATTTTTGACCCACATTTTCAACTTGCCTTTTTTGGGACCTCACCTCAGGAACAATAACAGTGAAATTATGCAAATGTGTCCTGAAAGGTGATTTCATGCTCGCTGTGTGAAATCACCTTTTGGGCAGGATTTGAACATTTGCTTTACCTTTGTTCATGAGGTGGGGTCATAAGAAGGTTATGTTGCAAATCTGAGGTAGAAATATTAAAAAACAACACATTTATAAGCCTACATTGAAATTTAGGAATGCAGGCTTGTAACTTTGGTAATTTCCAATATTTTGACCACAAATTTTCTACAAAGCAATTTCTTCACAGCATCTCATCAATGTGACAGCTGTTATTTTTCAAATCCTGGCCAAAATGTGTTTTCACACTTCTGGTCCAAAATCACCTTTTGGGCAGGATTTGAAAATTGTCTCCATCCTTGTTCATGAGGTGGAATCATAAGATGGCAATGTTAAACATTTGACGTAAAAATACAATAAAACTAAGTTATGAGCCTATATCGCAATGTTTCAATGCACGCTCATAACTGTGGTAATTTTCAGTATGTCAATCCCAACTTTTCAACACAGTCATTTCTTCATATCACCTCATGAATGTGACAGCTGTCAGTTTTCAAATCCTCGCCAAAATGGTTTTTCACACTTGTGGCATGAAATCACATTTCAGGCATGATTTGGAAATTTTTCTCATCTTGTTTAGGATGTGAGGTCATAAGAAGGCTATGTGGGATCATAAGAAGGCTATGTCGAAAATTTGGGGTAAAAATATTAGAAAACAATGAAGTTATGAGTGTACTATACATTGAAATCTTTCTACGTGCGCTCATAACTGTGGTAATTTTTTGTATTTTGACCCCAGATTTTTATTTATTTTTATTTATTTCATCTAGGATTACAATACCTTTGAGCTGAGGCTCTTTTACAAAAGGTTCATGTCAGCATGTGCAACAGTCATCATTTTTAGTTACAAACATATAGTCATTGACTTACAGACATGTAATAACTAGTACAAAGACATGAGCTATGAGCAAGACAAGGGAAGGAGGGAGGGTGGGTGGGGGAAGTGAGGGTAGGAGATAGAGGGGTAGGAGGTGCAGGGGTAAGGGAGTACGGGAGGTGGTTGGGGCAGGGCAGGAGTAGAGATACGGGGGGTGGGCGAGGGCCGGAGACAGTGCAGCCTGGGGGCCTTTCATTTTTTTCACAGCACCTCATTAATGTGACAGTTGTAATTTCCCAAACCCTAGACAAAATGTGTTTTCACATTTGTGGCACAAAATGACATTTCAGCCATTCCTTCATAAATGACACTTGTCATGCTCAGAAGTGGTCATAAAAAGATTCTGTTGAAAATATGGAGTACAATTTGTGGGGCAAAACTAAGTTATAAAGAAATGTTGAATTGTTCCAACATTTACTCATAACTTTATGTTTGCAGATTTTGGCCCCTAATATTTAGCATATTCCTTGTGTTACCCCTACTTCCTGAATATAGCAGGTGTCATTTTTCAAATCCCCTCCAAAACTTGCTTCCACCGTCGCACAGCAAAATTACCTTTTGGATGGGATTTTAAACATTCCACCTCTCTTAATCATAACATCAGGTCATAAAAAGACTATTGGACATTTGGGGTCAAAATGTGGGAGCCCACTTAAAAGTAGATATTGCCTCTCAGCTGCCCTATCCTGGGTTATTACAATATAACAAAGTGTAAATGCAGAACACCACTAAAAATGAGACACTGCATCTCATGTACAGGTGTGTGAAAAAAAAATTCTACCAGTTGAATTTGCACAAAAGTCAGACTTTCACTTCTGCAAAAAGTCCAGAAATTATTTTTGCAACTTTCTCAGGAAATATACATTAAAAGATTAAAATGTCCCTGCTGTCTAGTGGTCTCCCCCACCCCACCCTGCCGACTACTGGCCGATGTAAAAATTCCCTTAATCTCTGGTATCTAGTGGTCCCCTCTCTGGCCAAATACCACTGACCTGCCATAAAATAAAACTGCATTTCCCTGGTGTCTCATGCTCCCCCCCCCGCCGATTGCTGGCCCGATGTTAAAAGAATCTTTTCCTGGTGTCTAGCGGACCCCCTTCCTATCCTCGATCCCCTATAATGTAAAAAAAATGAGTCCATCCATTAGTGTGACTTCATCCCCAATAAGTCCATCTATTTCCTGATGTCTAGTGGACTCCCCTCCCTATGTCTGATCCCTTATAAAAGAAAATGGTAGTTCATCCATTTAGTCCATCCCATCCCAGTAAGTCTATCCATTCCCTGGTGTCTAGCAGACCCCCTGCCTATCCCTGATCCCCCAAACAAAAGTAAAACTCAATCCTTGGTGTCTAGTAGAGCCCCACCACCCGACTCCCCCACCCAAGCCGGCAACTGGCACAGCCCTCCTCACTCCACCATGGCCAGCCGCAAACTGAGCTATCAATAAATGAGTACATACTTCTACAAGTATGCGCTCATTCATTAATAGCTCAGTCAGTGGCCAGTTGTGGTGGAGAGAGGAGGGCTGTGCCGGTTGCTGGCTTGGGTGGGGGGGAGCAGAGTGGTGGAGCTCCACTATATATCATGGAGTGAATTCGACTTTTGTTTGGGGGATCAGAGATAGAGAGGGGGATCCACTAGATATCAGGGAATGGATGGACTTACTGGGATGGGATGGACTAAATGGATGGACTACCATTTGTTTATATTATAAGGGATCGGACATAGGGAGGAGGGTCCACTAGATGCCAGAGAATACAGCAGATGGACTTATTTGGGATATGGAGTTGGACTAATGGATGGACTACCATTTTTTTTAAGGGATGGAGGACCACTAGACACAAAGGAAAGATTTATTTTTAATACCAGCCCAGGGATTGTGGGGTGGGGGGAGGCACTAGACACCAGGGAATAATTTCATTTCATGGTGGGCCGGTGGTGATCGGTATGGGGAGGCTACTAGACAACAGATAAAGGGTTTTTTTTCTATCTGAACTGTGGAATACTTATGGTATTGTTTGCAGTTCAGCTAGAAAATTCCACTGAACAGGGTGAATTCACCATACATGTTCAGAAGATTTCCAATTCGCTAAAGGGGGAAGTTCAGAAATTTCCGCAAAAGTTGGCAAACTATCGAGAAAATTCTACTCAAGTGGAATTTACAACTTTTGCCCACTTCTAATCTCATTCGCTCTATCCTGGGTAAATATATAGTTAAAATGTGTACAACCAAGGCCCAGTACAGCACCAATACCAGTAGCAAACACTCTGTATTGAGAAACACTTGTTTATCCAAGAGTTTGCCATCCTACATCTGCATAAAACACATTTTAGCTAAACTGAGATGTACCAAATACTTATTAATTGTGCTCCCTTTGTGATGGTGCTGCTGCTCTGGTAGATCTCCGGGTTCTTCACTCAGAGATGTGAATGTAACTGCCTTACTACCAGCACCAGTCTCACTCCCCAGCAGGTGTTGTGGTGGGGTGGCAACATAGGTTCCTAGGTGGGTGGATGGAGGCACCCGACAAGGACAGGGAGGAGTCATACACAGAGGTCTGATGAAACTAAGATGTTTATTTGGCAGGAGGGGAAGGAGGACACGGTCATATAGGAAAACACCAACAGTGATAATGTTAGGAAGTAGGGACAGCATTATCATTATCTAAGCAGTAATCTCATATAAATACGTAGTAATCTCATAAATACAATATAAACTCTAAAATGTACTGTAAGCTCTAAAGACTATACAAATAACTCTACAGGCTATGTTAACACTATACAGGCTGTATGAGCACTCTGCCCCAACCCTGAGGTGCACCTCTCCCCACTTGGAGCCACCTTTGGAGTACTCCAGACACAAGAACTGGTTCAGTATGCGATAGCAAAACTCTATGACTGATATTATCAGCAGTTCATGCACAGTTGTTGCTTTCTCCATCATTGTGGAGTTGTTCAGTTGTACAAAGGAGGACAAGACAAAAAGGAACTCGTGCAATGGGGAACAAGCAGGCTGGCTGGCCAGCATGACTCTAAGAAACTTTTTGTGGGACTAGGGGAATACGGAAAAGTTTTCTGAACAGACCATGAGTCCATCGGCCACACCCACCTCTCCTGGGTTGCTGGAAATAAGAACAAGCATGAAGATTCTCTCTGCTAAAAACACACTGAGGGCTGCTGGAACTGAAGCACAAAGGATCCGGCCACAGTCCGCTGGTGGACAGCTGGGATGAAATGATGAATGCAGTGTCTACCCTGCCACAGCCTGCTGGTGGACTTCCAGGTATGGAAGATGCAGAAGAACCTCTGCCACAGCCCGCAGGGGGACTACCAGGTATGGAAGATGCAGAAGAACCCCTGCCATAGCTCGCTGGTGGACTGCCGGGTATGAAAGATGCAGAAGAACCCCTGCCACTGCCCGCTGGTGGACTGCTGGGTACGGAAGATGCAGAAGAACCCTGCCACAGCCTGCTGGGTATGAAAGATGCAGAAGATGATGGGAAGACCCCACAGAAATTGGGGACCAGGATGAGGAAGTTTTCAGAAGTTGGAGGGTAACAGAGTTCTGGGCACCAAGATTGGATGAGCCAAGGACATACGTAAAACAACAAACAGGACATTGACTGGGTTAACTGGAATGGAAGATCTTGATGGCACTATGATGAAGACAGGCAAAACAAGAAAACAGATGGCAGAACCTGCACTGGGCCAGTCCATACACTGGGACTGTTGGAGGAAAACAATAAACGTGACGTTACAAGGGTATGGCCACAGACACAGATCTTCAAGAGTCCTGCTGCAGACTGATTCTGGGGTGCACTAGCAGAACCTTTAGAAGGCTGCTGAAGACTGATTCAGAAATACACTTGTTGAACATCCTTAAGAAGTTGCTGAAGACTGATTCGGAAATACATTTGTTGAATGTACTTAGGAGGTTGCTGAAGACTGATTCAGAAATACACTTAGCACAAGATGCTGGCACAATGCAGTGCAACTGCAATCCTGGGGCAATTGCTCAGTTTGGAAAACTTGCACAACTTTAATAGTTCAAGTAAATGTCACAGTTTGAACAGTTATGTTCAATATCACATTTACAACAATGGTGGTCAGTATCACAGTCTTTGAATGTCCAGACCACAGTAAATAAACAGATATTGTGTTACCTCTCTGGGGTGCTTCCTTAGTGGAGGCCTTTCTGGATGTGGACTTCGCTGCAGTGGGGTCTCTCTAACTAAAATGGGCTTCCCTTTGTTGAGTCCCTATTTTAACACATGGCTTACTATACTGGGGCCCCTCTAACTGACTGGGCAGGTTAACCTCATGGAGGATAAAATGCAGTGTGCCTTTTTACTTTAGGCCTGACTGCTGGGCCCTCCCTGTGGGGTACACAATAACTGGTTGCTGGCTGGCCCCTTTAATTATGGGCCTAAATTGGACTGGGCCCCTTTAATGATGGGCCTCATCTGTCTGGGCCTCTTTGCTGGGACCCCTTTAACTTACAGGGCTTGCCTGGCCCCTTTAAACCCTCTCAGTACATGACCCCTTTAAACTATTTTCTTTGGGCCCATGTAGGGCCAGTCCATCACTTCTCTCTTGCTCTGCCTTTGCTCCACCCCTTCATAAATATTTAAGCACCTTACTATGGGCCTCTGTGCTCTGGCCCCACCTTGCTCCACCCGGGCATCGCAAACCCCAGAGGGACTATCAAATTATTTAAATTGAAGACCTGCCCCTCCTATCATCCATCAGCCAATCATCTTCATGCCTAGCACCTTTAAAACAAAATAAACTATTTATTTAGTTACTGGCAATCAGCACTCTTCCTTTAGTGCTGCCACCTACTCACCGCCCCAGCCCGGGGTGAAGAAGCTGTTTCTGGGAGGCAAGAGGTTCACTGGCAGTGGGGAGGAACTTTGGGCAGAGACTGGGAAGGTGACTCTGGGATCTCGGGGTCCTCACAGGGCTCCGAAATGGCCAGTTGTGCGCTCTCTCTCTCTCTCTCTCTCTCGGTTCCAGATGATGCAGCTCTTGTTAAGCTGATGAGGCACCAAAACGTTTACTTTTCTTTAAAATAAAAAATGGGGCAGAGCAGAGCCCTCACCGTGCAACAGGAACAGACTTTGAACTGTCGCACCACAACAGATGCCACACACAATAGACCCGCTGCATGCAAGGAGGGATGAGAGGCAAACCACAGGTAAGCCCTTTAGTTACTGCCACTGACCTGTGTCCCCTCTTTCCCTCACCCCACAGCAAGTGTCCAACTCTTGATTTCTTCACAGTGCCTGAGAGCACTCCCACTGGTCTCTTCTCTGCCCACAGAATAGCGGTGACCTCCCGACTGCTCTTCTGGCCCCGACCACACTGAACCAACTGCCCAGCATTAGGGATGCCGTGTCCCTGGAGACACTGGCTGGCTCCAATAATCCAGCATGGGCTGGACATTAAAAGATACTCACCAGCCCACGCTGCTTTACTAATGGGGGAGTTCTAGAATGGAGTGCAGGCAGCCAGGGGATAGTGCAAGAAAACATTTTCTTTTCCTTTTATTTATATTGCAGCTGCTGTCTGGCAAGAGGGAAAATGCTGGCAGGGGCCCCTAACACACTGCCCCTGATGCCCACTCTGCCCTATGAGGGGCACCTTTACTTATTTAATTTTTCTGTGGTGCCACCAACTTTGAGGCATTACACCCTTACTCTAATCGGGGCTGACTCTCACCTCCCTCTTCCCGCTCTTACTCTTTTGGCTGCTTCATTCATAATCTTCTAAGACTCTCCTCCCTGGCCCCAACCATATTCCTCCCCTGTGCTTTTTGCAATCCTACTCACTCAGATCTTCTAATTCAACCTGTCACTTAGTTCCCAAATGCTCCATTAAGATGGGAGACCAAGTCTTCCCCACCTTCGCCTTGACGTTCTGGAATTCTTTCCTACTATGCATTCACAGCCTTCCCTCACATGAGCTTTTCAAAGAAGCACTGTGGAAATATTTAAAGGGCTTGTCCACTTACTCATAATAGCTTCCAGCCATACCTCTTGCACTATACAGTTAGTTTAGCCTCCCCGATCTGTTCCAAATGGGGATTGTAGATTCATATTTTGTGCTTATTGCACACCTGTGCTCAGCTTGGTAAACTCTCTCGCCCTCTTGGAATAGTTGCCTTATTTATGTAAGCATTATCATGCTCTGTTGTGAGCTTTATTCTTTTGTTACATATAACTGTATTATACCCTGTTATGTTTTTTGTGTTTGCTCTGTAGACTGTACTGAGTATGATCATGTTGCATTGCTCACCAGGTCCACTGGCTCCTATTGTCCCTTGTACTAGATTGTTTATTCCTTCTGTACTCTCCCATGTCATACCTGTAAATAGGCATTTACTTGCCTAGTGTATCTACCTGGTAAAAAAAGAAAACAAAAAGCAAATCAATAAATAACTTTTTTATACATCAAATATGGATCCATTATTTTTTCTGAACTTCAGCATTGAGAATGAATAGCTGCTGAAATATATACCATCTGTAATTCCAATGTTGTGCCCACTCTGGAAACCGAGGACACCAGCAGCAGTGTAAAAGAACCACAAAAACTGCAGGATGGTATCTCACTCTAACAGAACACAAAAGATATGCCATTACTATCACTAAAGGAATAAAGTGAGGGAAAATGAAGACTGTCTGACACAAGTAATAATGCTTAAGGCCCCAAAAGGTCTTGAACCCCAACAAATGATAAAAATGTACAGAAAAATAAATACACAAATGCACATATACAAAAATACACAAAAATATTGCCAGCCACTCTCCATAAATTGACAGCCTAAAACTTATAAGGACACAACTCAAGTGACATTTATGTGATCAACTTTCCTGAGAGTACTGAGGCAAAGATTATGACCAGTAGACTTACAGTACCTGAAAGGATTGCTGCAAACAGTGTATGCCTATGTTCAGTATACTGCCAATATTTCTGCTTAGGACCAAAGTTTTCTGCTCTTAAATTCTTGTCAATGAAAGCACAACATTTGAAAACTGGTCCTGATTTTTGTCCATCTGTTCTTGATTCCAGGCAAGTGCAAGCACATTTTGTTTGTTGTTAAATAGTGCGGTTAATAGAGTTTTCTGAAAAGGCAAAAGGCAGGTAGAATAATCAAGGTTTTACGGGAGACTCTTTTGGTCTCCTAGGGTCTTATATATACTTGGCAATGCTAAATAGGAAGTGTCTATTTGATTCTAGAACAAATGGATGGAAAAGAGAACAACCCCGACAACGTGGTATTTTTATGTTTGCTTGCACGCATGTGCAAGAAACATAGTGCCATCATCCGAGTTTTCCAGAGGTGTGTCAGCCTCTTCCAATTCAGTCAGTATGTTTGCAGGCACAGTCACAGTGCGCCAAACACTGCTCCAGCTGTCTATGACAGCTGAAAATGCAGTGGCATACAGTTGAAAGGGAGAGCTCCGCTTCAGTGAGCAGAGCTCCTCCCTCCACACACACACACACACACACACACACACACACACGCACGCGCGCGATGCACGCACACTGCGTGCTCATGCGCCTTCCCCCTCCCTCCCACACTGTACCACTGACGGGCATACCCAATCCCCCATCGGCTCCACACCGCCCCCAAAGCATCCAGGTGCCATGGTGGGAGCCCACCCCGCGTGGCAAATGTTTTATGGCCAACAGGTGCCCAATCCCCGCCGGCTGCACGCCCAGCATCCAGGTGCCGCTGGGAGCCCACCCCAGCATGGCAAAGAATAGATGGCTGGACGGGGTGCCCAACTCGCCGGCTCCTGTCCCCCACCAACATCCTCCAGCTGCCACACTGGGAGCTCACCCCAGTGTGGCAACGTCCTCGTCATCTTAGGGAAATAAAAAACTGTAAATACAAAACTGTCCCTCGCACGCCTCCCTGTCCCTCCCACAACCCACACCCACCACTGCGCACCCTTCCTCTTACACACCCCACCCCATACTTACCTCCGAGCTGGCGTGACGATCTTCGCGTGCGACCAGGAACACGCCTGCACTCTTCAAAGCCGACCGCGAACTGAGGAAATGCCGGTAAGCTGTATAATGGGATAGATAGGGTTTTTTTCAACTTTATTGCATATCTCAGGCATTTTTTGGAATTTTGCACCAAATTTTCAACATGGGGTTTTTGGGACCCCTTCTCATGAATGCTGTCACTGTCATGGTGTTACTCAGGCCCGAAGGGTGATTTCACAGCCACTGCACGAAATCACCTTTCCGGAATGATTAATGAAACGACACTGCCAGTGTTCATTAAGGTGGGCTCTCAAAAAGCCTATTTTGAAAATTTGGTGGAACAATTCCTAAAAATGACTGTTTTACTAGCGTGCGTTGCGCAGTTCCTACGCATGCTCATAAGTTTGCGAAATTTCAATATTTTCACTCCAGATTTTCAACATTGCCATTTTACCAGACCTCCTTATGAGCAGTACAGCTGTCATTTTTCACATCTCACCCAAAATGTGTTTCCACTCATGTAGAGCACAATGGCGCAGTCGGTGTGCAAAATCAATGTACGGGACACATTAAGAAAATCACAGTGACACTGTTCATGAGCAGAGGTCTTAAAATGGCTATGTTGAAAATTTGGTGAAAAAATACCTAAAAATGATTGTTTTACTTATACGCGCAGTTCTACGCACGCTAAGCAAGTTTGCAAATTTGTAATATTTGCACACCAGACTTTTCAACAGTGCCATTTTACCACCTCCTTATGAGCAGTACAGCTACCATTTTCACATCTCGCCTAAAATGTGTTTCCGCACATATGTAGCGCACAATGGTACAGTCGGTTGCGAAACAATGTTTGGGACAGATTAAGAAAATCACAGTGACACTGGTCATGAGCAGAGGTCTTAAAATGGCTATGTTGAAAATTTTTTTACAAAACTCCATAAAATGACTGTGTTACGCGTGATCATTGCGCAGTTTCCACGCACCCTCATAAGTTCATGAATTTGTAATATTTTCAGTCCAGATTTTCACCAGTGGCATTTTTCCACACCTCCTTAGGAACAGTACAGCTGTCATTTTCCACAACATGGCCGAAATGTGTTTTCACACTTTCAGCACAGAAATGCGTGGTCGCTGTGGGAAATCATTGTTCGGGATAGATAAAGAAAATCACACTGACACTGTTCATGATTGGAGGTCCCAAAATGCCTGTGTTAACAATGTGCTGTAAAAAAATCCCCAAACTAGTTACATTACGGGTGTATGTTGCACAGTTTCTATGCACGCTCGTGACTTTCACTTAGTTTTTAAGATTTTCACAGCAGATTTTCAACATTGCCATTTTTTACACCCTCCCCATGAACAGTACCGCTGTCATTTTTCACATCCTGTTTGAATGTGTTTTTGCACCTGTGGTGCCAAATGCCATAGTCGCTGAGCAAAAGCAGTTTTCGGCTAACAAACTGATATTGCCACTGTTCATGAGGTGGGGTCACAAAAAAACATGTTGAAAATTTGGAGTGAAAATACCAACGAATGCCTGAGGAGTTAGGGTTTCCCACCATAACGCCCCACCCTGTATTGAATGACAGGCATCAGGGGTGTGACTTGGGATTCTTGCCTGTCATGCTCATACCATTCCACCCCCACCCACACCCTGCAGCCAGTGAGAGGCATCAACGTGTGCCTCAGACTCTTCGGGCCCAAACTTCACCCCATTCTCCTATACCACACCCATCTTACCATATTTCCTGATGGAATGGGGTGCGCATAAGGGCCAAAGACCCCAAGGCACACCGTGACACTTGTCAGTGTCTGCAGGGTAGGGTGTGGTGAAATGGCATGGTCATTATGCCTGATGGCCCAAAGGCACACCCCAATGCCTGTCACTCTCTGCAGGGTGGTGGTGGGGTTGGCTTCAGTTCAGTACTTTGCTGCCATTCCTATTATGCAGCTCTGTAACTTCTACACTACCATTGCCAATGCCAGCAAGCAAACATTCGGCATTGACAAATGCTTATTTTCTATATTCTGGTCATAAGGAAAAGCTTGCTAAGGGCCACTAATGACAAAGAGGGCATACAGTACACTAGGGATGCCATATGATTCAAGATTACTCCAAGTCTCAAAGTAGTCTGCAGAGCATGTTTTAGCAACTCTAAGAACCTAGCATGAAATATCAATGTCTCTTATTTCATGCACTCACCAGCAATTCTTGAGATTCATATTGGGTTGGAAGTAAAGTGTAATTGTTTAACTTAAAGGTATTTGTATGTCAAAGGTAAGATCCAGTTCTTCAAAGCAACAGAAACCAGAAGTGATACAAGGTACATACTGCTGCTACTATGAAGAAAGGCAGAAGTGATGTAATGAGCCTAAAGAACCAAACTGTTCCTGCTCCTTTATACTTCAGCTCCCTCTACACCAAATGAGTGGGAACAAATTTAAATGATAATGTAACGGGAGAGACAATGCTGTATTGAAGGCAGTATGGTCTAGTGGTTGGAGCTGTGGTTTGGGAACCAGGAGGTCATTGGTTCTAACCCGCTTGAGCCAAATACTCTCTGTGTGACTATAGGTAAGTCACTTAACCTCCTAGCCCTCAAGTCCACCTGGATGTGGAAATGGGTAGAAGCAGGACCCCACTGGAAATGAGATGTTGCATTTCAACTGGTTAAATACATTCCAGTTTTTAGGAATGGCTGCACTCGGAGTGGTAGTGCTCTAAACAGAAAGTCAAAACAGTTTCCCAGAACATTTTTAAAATAAATAATTTAGTAAGATACAGCAATCCCTGTAAATGCAAATATTTTCAACAATTCACTTTTGTTTTTGTCTTCAGAGTAGTTTTTCCCCTATTAATTATGTAACAAATGTTATTTAAGTTGAAATGTATTTAACCAGTTTCACAGAAGAATGAGCACTCACCACCACTTCAAGACACATGGGCTCCAAAATACTCAAAAACTCCAATTTATTACAAAAAAAACACATGTTGCATGCTTCACGCGTTTTGGACTATGGTCCTTTATCAAAAGCTGGTGCAACTAAAGACAATACATACTTAAATAGTGAAACAGTGCTGATGTCATATGACAAAACCCCCTCTGATAGGGTAGAAACTTCACAAGTGCATTAAAACCAATTGTGATATAATTAAAAACAGAGCAGGGAAGAAGGGGGAGGGATTATGTACCAGGGAGAAAGAAGGAAGGGGGGAGTAATTGGAAATGGAGTTTGTGGGTAGCAATACATAAACATATAATAAACAATTTATATAAACCCCTAAAAAGCTCAGTTAATATCCTAAATAAAAGAGATTAAAATCATAGGCAAAAATGGGAAACCTACATATAAAACTTATTATAATAAATTTACCTTTATACATAGTATTTAAAGTGACAGTATATAATGACAACTAAAACAATTTTTTGTCAGTTGCTGATACCTTTTATTTCCTTCTCTTTCTAAGAAAAGGTTTTAGGTTAAAATTGGCATTCAGACCTGGAAACTGCGTTGCTTTAAGATTAATGATCCAAAAAGCTTCTCGCATGAGAACTAGATCATTGTAATTACCACCCCTTGGGTTTGGATTCACTATGTCTATTGCTGTAAAAGAAAAAAACATATGTTGTACCTTCCCTGTTGTTCTTCACATGATCAGGAGTGGCATAAGTAATATCTAACTTATCAATGGCTATAAGATGTTCATTCCTCTAGTTTTAAAACTCCTGAAGGTCTTTCCTATATAGAAGGCCATGCAGCTACATGTTGCAAGATAGATAACGCCACTTGTATCATATGTAATTATCTGCCTGATATCAAAATCTTTGTTGGCATTAATACTAGTAAACCTTTTGGCTGCAAGCAGAACATTTTTTACTTTGGAAGGAGCCATGTACCCCCCCCCCCAGGTAAGCCAGGTATCACTGCCCAGTTCCTGAAAGTGACTACCTGTAAGTGAATCCCAGTGGCGGCTCTTCTAAATGCCATTCTTGGGGGTTCAGTGGTACAGGATTTTAAACCAGGGTTACTTTGGAGGACATGCCAAAATTTATACACTATGTTTTGGATAATGTGTGCCTGTGATGAGTACATGGTAACAAAATTAATACGTGTATTGCTATCTGTATTTGTAGCCCGTTTACTAAGTAGTACTTCTCTCTCTAAATTATCTACTGCTTCTTTAGCAGAAACAATATTTTTTCCACCATAACCTCTTTCTTTCAACCTGTCACATAATTTCATTTCATGTTCCTCATAAGCTGCATTCGTGCTGCGATTATGCTTAACTTGCTTCATCTGACCTTTAGGAATATTTTTGGTCATATGGGGCATGTGGCAACTATTAGCCAACAGAAGTGTGTTCCCCTGTATTTTACAATACAAAGTAGTCTCTCAATCCGCCCATCCATTCACTTGAATAAAGAAATATCTAGGAAGTCAATAATGGTGCTACTGCTTTTCCATGTAAATTTCAAACAATTCATTTGTGGAATGCAGAAAATCAACGAACAGTTGTAATGCAACCTCACTACCTTCCCATAGGAGTATCGCTTCATCTATGTACCTTTTGTATCATTTCATTTTACCAAAATATGGATTCACATTCACATTCAGTACATAATTTTCCTCCTAGGCCCCTACATATAACTTGGCAAGCGATGTGGCACATGTATCCCCCATCGCAGTACCCTGTGTTTCCTGGTACATTTTCCTATTGAACAAAAAAAATTATCAGTTAGTACATGGTCCAACAATTTAAGTAAAAATTCTGTAGTGGGTGTCGCTGTTATGTCTCTTCCATTCAAGTAGAGGGCTGCCGCATCCAGCGCTCCCTCCAGTGGGATGCTCGTATAGAGCTGTTCAATATCAAGTGTCACAAGGGTGGTCGGCTCAGAGACAGAACACATTTTTAACTGATGTAACACATCTGTCATGTCCTGAATAAATGCAGGGAGGCTGTTGACAAAAGGTCTCAATTCCATATCCAAACATTTTGAGAGCGGCTCTGTTAATGACTCAATTCCACTTATAATGGGTCTGCCAGGCGATGAAATCAGGGACATATGCACTTTAGGCAATAAATAAAACACAGCTCTGATTGGATCTTTACATATTAAAAAGAGTTTAGTTCTTTCATTTATATGTCTTTTTCAAGAGTCAAAATAATAGTTTCATCTATATGTGATTTAAACTCAGAAGTGGGATCAGAGTCCAAACTTCTATAGAAACTTGGGTCTTGCAATTGCCTTAAAGCTCCTTTTTTGTAATCTTCTTTATTCAGAATCACAATGCATCCCCCTTTATCAGCATTTTTAATCTCGATAAAAGCATTCTTTTTTAAACTTTCTACTGCTTCATGCTGGGGAAAGATGATGGTATGTAATAGGTGCAGGATTCTGGAGAGCGGTTTCAAGTTCTTTATCAACTAAACATTTAAACACCATGATAGAAGCACTGGGTGGGGGGCCAAAGTTTGATTTAGGTCGCATAGTATTACTACATGGACTATCATTTAATTCCTCATTATTCCCTGTAGATGTGAAAAAAGATTTAATACTTAAGTTTCTGCATAGCAAGTTCACATCAATAGTTGTTTGAAATGCATTCAGCGGTGTTGTGGGGACAAAACCAAGGCCTTTGGTCAACACATTATATTCAGTAGCTGCTAGCGTGTAATTCAGAAAGTTAATTACATTTTCAGAAGATGTCGTAGTTAGTATTGTCTGCCCCTGAAGCTCCTGTTCCCTCGAGGGTTCCCTCTGTTGTTGGGGGGTACATGACTGCTTCCAATGTAAAAAATGTTCTGTTTTCAGTCATGTGTCATCAGCAAAAGGTTTACTAGTATTAATGCCAACAAAGATTTTGAAATCAGGCAGATCATTAAGTGTGATACAAGTGGCGTTATCTATCTTGCAACATGTAGCTGCATGGCCTTCTATATAGGAAAGACCATTAGGAGTTTTAAAACTAGAGAGAATGAACATCTTAGAACCATTGATAAGTTAGATATTACTTACGCCACTGCTGATCATGTGAAGAACAGGGAAGGTACAACACATGTTTTTTTTCTTTTTCTGCAATAGACAAAGTGAAACCAAATCCAAGGGGTGGTAATTATAATGATCAGGTTTTCATGCGAGAAGCTTTTTGGATCATTAATCTTAAAGCAACTCAGTTTCCAGGTCTGAATGCCAACTTTGACCTAAAACCTTTTATAGAAAGAAAAGGAAATAAAAGGTATCAGCATCTGACAAAAATTTTTTTTTTAGTTGTCATTATATACTGTCACTTTAAATACTATGGCCCAGATATTCAAACTGTGCCAGGCTGTGGCGCAAGCCTGGGCGCAGCGCAATTTGGCTGCACAGGGGCATTTACTGGGTGATATTCAACGGAGCTGTGCCATGGCTTAGCATCATTGAATATCGCACCCTGGCCACCCGCAGTGCACATGGCGCAGTGGCACTGCACCCGCGCCTGTAGCCAGAGTGGAGCATGGGGATGTGCTAGCACAAGTTCCATTGCGCAAGGTGTAGCAACCATGATATTCAAAGGTTGACATGCAAATGGGGCCATAATGTATGCAAGGTGCAAATGGAGCCATTTGCATGTCATTATGGCCCCATTTGCATGCAGGTGCGCTGATCCCCGGCAACTTGCGCCTGGCGCCCTGCCAGGCTGCAGCCGTCGGGGACCGACGCCCTCCTGCAGCGTGGTAATGTGCCCCACAGCCATAAAAGATAGTATAATCCAAAATCCCTGTTGGTCCAGTGGACCGCTGCCTGCCCGATCACGGGCTAAGTAAATAAAGAAATTTCCCAAATCCCTGGTGGTCAAGTGGACCACTGCCCACCCGATCGCAGGCTAAGTAAATAAATGAGAAATCCAATATCCCTGGTGGTCCAGTGGACCTATCCACATAATCATGAGCTAAGTAAAGTAATGATAATTCCAATATCCCTGATGGTCCAGTCGACCTGTGTGCCCGATCGCGGGCTAAGTAAAGTAATGATATTTCCAATATCCCTGGTGGTCCAGTGGACCTGTGTGCCCAATCACGGGCTAAGTAAATTAATGATATTTCCAATATCCCTGGTGGTCCAGTGGACCTGTGTGCCCGATCGCGGGCTGCAGTAGAATTAATCGAAACCTATCATCCTATCATCCCTGGTGGTCCAGTGGACCCCCCCAACCACCCACTGATCCCCACCGCCCTCTCCCCCCCCGGTCAGCGGCAGTCGGCAGCACCCCACCCACCTGCCACCCCACCTCCGCCGACTGACACGTCCGTAGGGCTGTCGCCCGTTGATCCACAGCGTGAGTCAGTGGGCGTACATGCCTGCCGTACTACATTCAGATATGTGAATGGGATCCATTCACATATCTGGAATGTGGTAATATTATAGGGCTGCACACCATTGGCTCACGCTGTGGATCAATGGGCGACAGCCCTACTGATGGTGTCAGTTGGCGGGCAGTGGGGGTGGCAGGTGGGTGGGGTGCTGCCGCCCACCACTGACCGGGGGAAGTGGGCAGTGGGGATCAGTGGGCGGATGGGGAGGGGGGGTCCACTGGACCACCAGGGATGATAGGTTTCGATTAATTCTACTGCAGCCCGTGATCATTCACACAGGTCCACTGGACCATCAGGGATATTGGAAATATCATTAATTTACTTAGCCCGCGATCAGGCGGATAGGTCCACTGGACCACCAGGGATATTGGATTTCTCATTTATTTACTTAGCCCGTGATCGGGCAGATAGGTCCACTGGACCACCAGGGATGTTGGATTTCTCATTTATTTACTTAGCCCGCGATCGGGCGGATAGGTCCACTGGACCACCAGGGATTTTGGATTATACTATCTTTTACTGATGCCAGCAATCGGGCATGGGGGGGCACCACCACGGAGGTGCAGCTGGAGCTCAGGTGGCCACCCACAGGTGGCAGCTGGCGTGTTGCGTCCTGCAGTGCGGCAGCTCACCTGTGAGTGGCCATCCGTTGTTCTTTTTTTTTTTGGATCAACTTTGTGCTGGCACAGGTAGGAGTTGCTTATGCATGGCTCTGCACATCCCGGGCTGAATATCAGGCTGTGCAGAGTATGCATGGGCACGCCCCCCCACCTGCGCCTGCATACATTACTGATGCACTCCGGTGCATAGGGATTTGTGCCAAAGGCGATTTTTGAATATCGTGTCAAGTGCATCAGTGGGTTGGCGATGGTAATACTGTTGCGCCATGCGCAACCCTTTTGAATATCTGGGCCTATGTATAAAGGTAAATTTATTACAATAATTTTTATATGTAGGTTTCCCAATTTTGTCTATGATTTAAATCCCTTTTATTTGGGATAATAACTGAGCTTTTTAAGGATTTATTCAATTGTTTATTATGGGCCCGATATTCAAAAATGCACCTGGCAATGGCGCAAGTGGGTGCTCATTGCAACTGAGTTGCACTGGAGCAACTAAGGGAGATTTTCATAAGAGATGTGCCATGGCACATCCCTTCTGAATATAGCAAAGAATGCGCCCTGCACAATTACAATGCGCTGGCGCATCCCCCCAGACAGGTCTGAATACCAGGAATGGGTAATGCGCCAGTGCATCTAAGATACACCATGCACAAATTCCTGATATTCAGACACCAATATGCAAATGGGACCATTACACATGCAAGGTGCAAATGGGGCCATTTGCACGTCATTATGGCCCCATTTGCATGAGTTCAGCAGGCTGGCCAGCGAAATGCGCCTGGCATCCTGCACACCATGCGGTGTTGGCAGTGGAGGTGAGAGGCTCCCCCCAGGCCCGTAGCACTGATCGCCATGTAAGCATTCATGTCCATGTCCCTGATAGTCTAGTGGTACACCCCCTCCCTCCGATAGAGGCAATCACCATGTAAGACACATTGCCCATGTCCCTGGTAGTCTAGTGGTACCCCCTCCCCATCCTGACCCTCCGATTGCCAGTGCTTTAAAGTAACACTTTTCCCTGGTGGCCCAGTAGTTCCCCCCTCCCCAGCTGAATCCCTGGTCACCATCAGAAAAATGAATGACACATCCCTGGTGGTCCATTCATTCACAAAGTTGTGAATTATTACAGTATGGACTGCAAGCCCATTGATCCACAGTGTGGACCAATGAGCTTGCAGCCACTACTGTAAGTTGTCATTCAGTGGGCAGCTGCGGTGGTATGTGGGCAGGTCTGCTGCCTGCCAATGACTGGGGGAGCTGGGTGGGCTGGGGCTCCTGTGTGGGTTGGGGTTGGGGTACCACTGGACCACCAGGGATGTTGTTTATTTTCTGACGGTGATTGGGGATTCAGCCGGGAGGGGGGAATCCATTGGACCTTCAGGGATAAGTGTTACTTTATGGCACCGGTGATCTGAGGGTTGGGATGGGGGGGACCACTAGACTACCAGGGACACGGGCAACTTGTCTTGCACAGCAATCACAGCTACATGAGGGGTGGGCAGTATCACTAAACTACCAGGGACATGGGCAACTTGTCTTACATGGTGATCGCTGCTATGGGAGCGGGGGGGTTCCACTGGACCAACAGGGACATATGTGGGTGATTGTGCATGGTGTCCGGGGAGGTTGCCACCCATGGCTGGCGGCCGCTGTGTTGTGCACTGCAATACGGCAGCACACCTGTGGGTGGTGGCCACTTGAGCTTTTTTTTTTTTTACAGGCTCAACTCTGAGCCCAAGTATGTGGCACATCTCTGGGTTGTGCCAGCAGATGTGCCGCACATCCTGGGTTGAATATAAGGATGTGCCGCATATGCATGGGCACACCTCTTGGAGATGTGCTGCATACATTATCTTTGTGCCCGATGCATTAGGAATTGCACTGTGCAAGTCCCACCTTTGAATATTGCCCTGGGGCACTGTTCCAGGGTTGCACTGGTGCAACTTAGTTGTGCCAGGTGCAACCCCTTTGAATATATAACCCCTGTAAGTTTATGTATTGCTACTAGCAAACCCCATTTCCAATTAACTCCCCCTTCTTTCTCCCTGGTACATATTCCCTCCCCTCTTCTTCCCTGCTCTGTTTTTAATTATACCATAATTGGTTTTAATGCACTTGTGAGGTTTCTACCCTCTCACAGGGGGTTTTGTCATATGACGTCAGCACTGTTTCACTATTTAAGTATGTATTGTCTTTAGTTGCACCAACTTTTGATAAAGGACCATAATCCAAAACATATCAAGCGTGCAACATGTGTTTTTTTGTAATAAATTGCAGTTTTTGAGTATTTTGGAGCCCATGTATCTTGATGTGGTGGTGAGTGCTCATTCTTCTGTGGAACTGGTTAAATACATTTCAACTTAAATAACATTTGTTAAATAATTAATAGGGAAACACTGCTCTGAAGACAAAAACAAAAGTGAATTGTTGAAAATATTTGCATTTGCAGGGATTGCTGTATCTTACTAAATTATTTATTTTAAAAATGTTACCAGGAAAAGCATACTGAGCTGATAACAGCTCATTTCCAGATGCAGCTGGGGGAGGGTGCAGAAGATAATATTACAAGGGGATAAAAAATAAATAGTACATTAATAGATATACATAAACAATAGACAATGCAAGCAATATAGTACATTTAAAGGAACAAAGTAACATATTACTGATGTACAAGCCAATAACTAGTGCAGGGTAAAACAGTACAACAAATTATTTATGGTAAAATATTGAGCTTGGATATCTATAGTGAACAACCACAACAGGATGTATCAGTATCATAACAGGTTTAGGGCTACATCAATATTAATCTAAATCTATATTATAAAATGGGTTGGACATTTACTGCTTCCTGACTGCGAGAATAAGTTCCAAAACCCATATATTAATTCCCCCAAAATGTACAGGCTGGAATAAGTTCAGGCAGTGGGATTTGAAATTTTGGCAAAATCACATACATAATTCACGACCCACTTCATTCGTGCCTGACTGCCATCACAAATATGGCTGCCACCTTTTCTCACTAAAAGTTGTTAACAAGGCCTTACAATTTGCCAGAATGTTGGTGCAGTGGTAGCACTACTGCTTGCAAGGTCGATGACTCAGGTTTGGAAGCAAACTCGGGGTGTCAGAGAGCCAGCCTGGGAAGGAGGCTTGAGCATCTGTAGGACTGCTCTCCTCTGCTGGAGAGGAAGGTGGGAAGAGCCCAGTGTTTGCCTGGTCTCTGGTGGAAGCTGCAGGAAAGACAGTCTAGGCCAGAATGTCAGGAGGCATGGCAGACATTGGTATACATCATGCAGGAGTGTGTGGCAAATGCCCTGATGTAATTGCAAGCCATGTCTCCCAGGGGCACCAGGAAATGGGAACATGCCAGCAGTATGCTGATGAGCACTCACAGGCCCCTCACCAGACTAGCTGAGCAAGCTGGACCCAGACCATCTGCTGACCCCACCACGGGGGGAGGAACCCTGTGGTAACATGGCTGGTGTTAAGCCAGTAAGCCCCAGTGAAGGTCAGGGTGACAGAGCTGGGGCACTCAGCTGAAGAGAGTGAACTGGGAGGAGATAAACAGAGCAACAAAAAAACAAACACGCAAACAAACAAGGCCCTACAATGTAGAACTTCCTGTTTAAAAATAAGTAAAAAATTTAACATTCTTTCCTCTCATGATCCCCTCCAGACACACATAAACAAATTAAAGAAATGAAGTACTATTCACAGTTTTAATTCCTGGTGTTTATTTGGTGACCAAGAAAAAGTCCCCTCTTATATTCACCTGCTTGCCAGGGCATCCTCTGCTGTTTACTGTACCACACATAAAATTGAGGCCTTGGCTCTATATAAGGCCTTCTGTTGTGTGTGAGGGGGTGAAAAGTCTGCTAGAGGAAGTCTGCAAATATCTGAATTCCTCTAGTCCATAATAAACAAACTACTGCAAAACTACTGCAAACTACTACAACATCTACTGAGTGGGTGGAAAAGTAGGTGATCAGCAGACGGGAAAGGATTACTTTATACTAGTTACTTTTAAAAAGGAAAATACCTGTTTTTATTTAAAAAGATGGCATGTTATCATTTCTTAAATTGTTTCTCAGTTTACCTATTTCATAAGTACAATTTAAGACAATCCAGAGTATTGATTCTGAGAGAGAGGAGGTGCGCACAAAAGACAGTGCAGTTCCTGGTAGCCAGCCAAATCAGTACATGAAAAAAGTGAGCTGCACTCATAGGAATAATATCAGGATGCAAAAATGGCTTGCAAAGATTTAATCCAATTGGAAAGAATGCTGAAAACAACCCCACCACTTTGACCAGTCAATGGTCTTCTTCAGAGGGTATGTCGTACATATAGGATACACTCAATTTATATGGATCGTAAGTCACATGTTACTTTCACAATGACGTCAATCAGCAAAACAATCTTTTAAGTGCATAAAGCATTTAATTTTCATTTCATTTTATTTTTTATACTTGTAAGCACAATGAGCATGTCTGCCCATTTTCATATGCAACAAGTGTACAAAAAACAGAAAAACATTGCATAATAGTTATACAATAAATACAAAACAATAAAATATATAAAATCAACAACTTAATAATTCCAGACCTAAAAACAGGTACATTTATCAGAATCATGGAGCCACTGTCGTAATTTCTTTTTGAACAGAAGGACAGAGGAGCAATTGACTATATTCAGTGGAGGAATGTTAAACAACTGAGGAGCTTTGTAGAGTATTGACCTTTGTCCAGGCATTTTCCAAAAAAAGGGATGGACAAGGTTAACCTACTTTGTGATCTAGTTCCACACCCATTCAGTGCCCCTGAAAATAGTGCATATATGGAAGCGGGTAACAGACCCAGGGTACCCTTAAAGAAATAGCCCTACCTTGTAAAGTACTCTATTTTGTAATGAAAGGCAGCCACATAGCTTAATAAGTTTGCAGTGATGAATGCAAAAGGCTGAGCCTGTCATGAATCTAAGAATAGTGTTATACATAACCCTCAAATTGTCAAGAATTCTATTTGAGGAAGTAGAGTAAATAATTAAACTATAATCTAGTAAACTTAACAGAACACTATGGGTTAATAATATGCGTGATTCCTTTGATAAAAATGGTCTAGCCCTGTACAATAGCCCAATTCGTGGATTCAATTTTCTTTGCAAGGAAGAGAGATAAGATTCGGAAGACATGTGAGAATCCAACAAGATTCTTAAATATTTAAAAGTATCTACCCTCTCAATGACCTGACCTCTAAGATCTACTACTGGATTTATGTAGGAGTTGGGTTCCATCCTGGGTCCCATGAACAGCATAAATTTGGTCTTTGAGGAGTTCGGGACCATACACCAGGAAATAAGCCAGTTTTGAAAATGAGAAAAATCATCTTGGACAACCTTTGATGCAGAAATGGGGTCATCAGAGATCCCATAAAGAACTGCGTCATCAACATAAAGTGTCATAGATGTCTGTGTGCAAATTTGAGGGGCTGAGTTCATAAAAAGCGAAAAGATCAAGGGACCCAGGATGGAACCCTCTGGGACTCCACAACTAATAGGCCTGGAAGGAGATAAAATCCCATCTATATTGGTACAATGATGTCTGTTACTGAGATAATTAGTAAACCATGTTTTAACCTCCTGAGAAAAAAACAGAATTCAGACAAAAGTAAGGGCAGTAGAGAATATTCAACAAGGTCGAAGGCCTTGGTGAGGTCCACAAATATAGCTGCAAGAGAGCACCCTTTGTCAAAGGCAGCCTGAATGCAGCTTGTGAACTCCACCAAGGCTGTCTCAGTACTGTGTTTTTGTTTGAATCCGTGCTGGGACTCTGAGGGTAAATTATTACTATTTAGAAATTCTGTCGTTTGATCCAGAATTATCTTTTCCAAAACGTTGGAAAGTGGAGCTAGTAATGATATTGGACAATAATTAGTAATTTGAGATGATCTGCCAGTTTTGAATACAGGTTTAGTAGTGCCCATTTTCCAAATGAAAGGAATAGTACAAGACCATAGAGAAAATTTAAAAATAAGTGAAAGTAACAGTTATTAACTAAAATAACTATATGTAGAAACAATACACTGGGTATATGTATATTTATGTAACAAATATCTTAAACTTAAGAAGTTAATGTAAAAAGGCAAGAGATAACATGCAAGGTTGTAAATATCTCAGGAGTCCAACAATTTTTGGACCCCCATGTGTTAAGAACACCAATAGTTTAATAACATCATAGTCATATCAAAGGTGACTGTAGTACACACAATCAGTCACCAAAAATGTTGGTTTGTAAGAATGAAATTTATTTATTATATTATATTAGTGTTCACTTTTGGCTTTTGAAAAGGCATATATATGGAAATTTTATTTTGTAAAATTTAGAGACTATTTTTATTTTTTTAGTCTCAATTACTTGCAACGTTTTTGTGAATAGCACATTTATTTATTCTTTAACTATCTAGATCATATTTCAAAGAGGCCAGAGGAAGGACCAAAAAAAAATCTCTTGCCTTTTTACATTAGCTTTTTAAGTTTAAGATATTTGTTGTGTAAATATATACACACCCAGTGTATTTGTTTCTACATATAGTTATTTTAGTTAATACCTGTTGCTTTATGCACTTAAAATATTGTTTTACTGATTGACATCATTGTGAAAGTAACATGTGACCTCTGAGCCATATAAATTGGGTGTATCCTGTATGTATGACATGCCTCCTGAGGAAGACCATTGATTTGTCGAAGGGCTGAAGTTGTTTTCAGCATTCTTTCCAACTGGATTAAATCTTTGCAAGCCATGTTTGCATCATGATATTATTCCTACAAGTGCAGCTCACTTTTTCCAGAGTATTGGTTGTCTGGGGTGAATAAACTTCCATGTGCTGAAAGCAAGTGGTGCAAGGGCATTGTGCCTAACTGTGCATCTGACCATGCACTAACCCCAGAAAACCAATGCCCTGTCATGTCTTATTACTTAAATATTTCTCATATTCTGGCCTACGGCAAAAATCTGTTGAGAACTGAGCCCCTAATTAGCATTGAAGTTTGGAGCCTTACTCCCAGCAAAGCATCTTAGCTAGTTTGTTTAACTTTTGGTGTAGGCATCTGTTCACCTCCCCAGCCTCAGAGCCCCCTGCCTGTTGCAGTCTAAGACTCCCCAGTCCCAGTGAGCCCCCAGTCAAAGTGTAAGGGTGATATGAAACATAGGGAAGTTGATCTTCTCCACTGTTTAACGAACCACTTCTTGCACTTTTGTGAGCTTTTGTTATTTTGCTTAAAGAATTGTAATTTTTGCCACTTGAAGCCTTGAGTGTGTTTGCCTTTTTCTTGCTGCTGAGCACATGGAGAGACTGCTGTTCCTACACTGAGTCACAGCCCCAGAGATCCAGTCACAGCATGTTCTTCACTTGTTGTCTCATAGTGTCCACAGTTCCTTCTTACCTAATAGGTAGTTACTCCATGACAGAGTAAAGGCCCATTGGCAGGTCAGTGCGAGTAAGTTTGCACTGTAAACCCTTGTGCTGCATCTACTTTGCAGATAAACAGAGGACTGCAGTATTAAATGCTGTTGATATGGTGCAGTTCATGAGCACTAACATTCACAACAAAAATTCATTTTAAAAAATACACTGTAATGCAGTACGAGGGTGCCTTTGGAGAACTGATGCTTTTCTGTATTAAATATTGCATGAAAACAATAACATGAACAAGTAAAAAGAAAAAAGTTCTATTTTATTCTTTCTCATGCTGAACAGGGCTATAGCTTAGGCAAAATCAAGAGGATGTACTACACTTTCATAAAGTGACCAACTGCAGGCAACCATGTAAATCTGGGTGCTTTGAAATGTTCTGGCTACTTTGGGATCCCATGGTAAAGTAGCTTTCAAAAGGAGTAGCAGTAAGACATGATGGGTGCTTGGTTATTATTAGGGTAATCACACTCCTGCATGCAAAACCACTCAAGTCTAAGGTGAGTTTTGCTCACCATGGGAGTGAGATTACCGATCATAACTTACCACCTGACATCACCTTAGCACTAACATAAAATGTGGTAAGGTATTTGAAAACATTAGTTTGTAAATTTAAAACCAAATTAACTCATTTGAATCCTCCTGTGCTGCTCCTGATGCAACACAACAGCAGGGTGCAGACACAAAAGACCCATGAGAATACCATGTGGGTGACCAAAGTAGTAGACCAGGGAGGGGCTGTGGATATGGCCTACCTGGATTTTAGCAAGGCATTTGACACAGTCTCACACAAAAGATTAATATACAAGTTAGCCAGCCTTGGAGTGGGTCCCAAGGTGGTAACCTGGATAAAAAACTGGCTGGACAACAGGATGCAAAGAGTAATAGTAAACAGAGTTCACGGGGAAGAAAGGAGGGTAACTAGTGGGGTACCGCAGGGTTTGGTACTGGGACCAGTCCTCATTAATGTCTTTATAAGTGACATTGGAGAGCACCTGGAAGGAAAAATATGTCTCTTTGCAGATGACTCAAAGATCTGCAACAGGGTTGATACACAGGGTGAGGTGGAAAGGATGAAAAGGGACTTGGCAAAGTTGGAGGAATGGTCAAATATATGGCAGCTCAGATTCAATGCAAAAAAGTGCAAGGTAATGCATCTGGGAAACAAAAACCCAGGGGAAGAGTACACAGTGGGTGGGGGGTGAGATAATAACAACAACAACAATCGAAAGAGACCTAGGAGTAATTATATCAGATGACCTAAAGGTGGGCAAGCAATGTGAGAAGGCAGTAAGGAGGGCTGGGGGGATACTGGGATGCATAGGGAGAGGCATCAACAGTAGAAAACAGGAAGTTGTTATCCCTCTGTACAAACAGTTGGTGAGACCCCATCTGGAGTACTGCGTGCAATTCTGGAGACCCCATCTCCGCAAAGCCATAGACAGAGTGGAGGCTGTTCAGAGGAGGGCAACCAAAATGGTGCAGGGTCTGCACCAGAAGACATACGAGGAGAGACTAAAGCAGCTTAATATGTATACCCTTGAGGAAAGGAGGAGGGGGGACATGATAGAAACTTTCAAGTATCTCAGGAATTAACAAAGTACAAGAGGGTAGCATCTTTCAGAAAAAGAGATGCAAGAACAAGGAGGCACAATTTGAAGATAGAGGGGGGACAGCTCAGAGGTAATGTTAGAAAGCATTTTTTCACAGACAGGGTTGTAGATGCATGGAACAGCCTTCCTGAGGAGGTTGTGGAGTCAGGAACAGTGGAAGAATTCAAGAATGCATGGGACAGACATAAGGCAATTCTAGTGAGGGGTAGGAGGAAGTAAGCTGTTGATTAACTAGAATCTGCAGCTTATCCATCAGGTAGGGAAATGGGCAGACTGGGTGAGCCAAGCGGTCCTTATCTGCTGTCAAATTCAAATTCTATTCATTTGGGTCCTAGCCAAGAGGTAGAATGTTCTATTCCCATTTTATAATACTCCAATATTCTAGTCAAGATTTCATCTCTCGCCGGCCTGGTGGCACTGAGGGTTGAGGTGCTGGATGCCACATCTCGTGCCATGCCGGTGACCTGAGTTTGGGAGCTAGCTCGGGTGCTGGAGGACAGCAGGAGTGAAAGAGGATCGAGCATCCACAGGGCTGCTCTCCTCCCTGGGGGGAGGGGGAGGCTGGGTATTGTTCGGCACATCAGTGGCTCCTGGTGGAGACCAGAAGTGCTGTAGTTCACTGAGCAGCATGTAGTTGGTGTGACCTGATGCAGAGAGGGGTTGCCATGTGCCGTGCATCGAGATGTGCACATGCAAGGGGGGGGGAGTGCTCACCAGAGCAAGGAAAAACCTAGTCTGCAGGGTAGGTGATGGCACCTGCCCCATGCCCACAGCTGGGTCCATCCTACCTGGTCTTCCAGGTTCCTCCACTCGGGTCCTCTACCACATCGGAATCTGTCTGTTGAGAGTGCCCAAAGAGGAGGGGTGGCCCCACCCCAGAGTGGTTAAGCTAGGGGTACCAATTGTGGACAGAGGAAGGAGAAGAGAGGAGGCACAGGTAGGAGGACTTCAGGTAGGGCAGGAAAAGGCAGGATGACTGAGAGAGGCCCCACAGACCGTGACCGGAGGGAAAAAGATTCGAAATAAACAAAAGATTCCATCTCTCATTAACAGATTACTGAGCACAACTATGGCTGCAACATTTGTTTGTATATGGTTCATGTACTACCAGTATCTAACTGAATGTCTAGAAGCACTTTCATTTACAATGTACCTCAGATGCACTGTTTAAAACAGGAGGCATATGTGGGGGCATACTGTATGTTTTCTTTTTTTTTTTTTTTCTTATTTTATCTTCTTTATCCCAGCAGATCCACTGTCGCACATCTGCCCTAGTCATGGTCCCTAGGGGCTTCCACCACCATCTATTGCTGCCAATGTCCCCCGGTCTCCCCCGGCTTACCCCCAGAGGGCGAGGCCATGGCAACAGCCCCCTATCCGTACTGTGGAACCAGTAACTTGTCAGGGGACTGCAGCGATGGCGGTTGATTGAAGCCCCAGGGAGGGCTTCACTGAGACAGTGGACCTTGCCCACCTACTCTTTTTCCTGTTTTTCTTTCAGAGGCAGGGACATGCAATGACGCCAGCATCCTTCCCACCTCCCTGAGAAGTGAGCATCGGTAGCATGAGTGCCTCCCGCCTCCGCCAAACACTTCCCTGCCCACCCCGGAGAGGAGGAGCGTCCATGGGACATTCCATGCCTTCCCCGGCTGCACCCTCCGGCCGACCCGGTCTGTCTCAAACTTTGATTACCGCCGGCGCTGCAAGCGAAATCCAAACGCTGTGCCGGTGGGCCGGCCATATATTGTATGTTTTCAATCTACACTGACTTATCTTATACTACCCAACCCAGCTGTGAAGGAGTAGGATTCCCACCATATATTGCGATGCACTAGAATTGAAGAATGCTTTTTCATACCACATCCCACAAAAGTTAAATACATTTATAAAATGGGTTTGAAATTTCCTGCTTCCGGATTAGCTGGATCAGTTCTGAGACCTTTATGTTAATTCTCTACAAGTGCTCAGGCTGGAGAAAGTTCAGGCACTGGGATTTGGAACTGGGGCCAGTCACATACAGAATTCATGAGCCACTTCACACATTCCAGACTGCCATTACAAACACAGTTACCCTCTTTGCTCACTGGAAGCCTTCAGCAAGGCCCTAAAAATTAAACTCCCTTAGATTTAATAAAAATAAACAAATAATTAAACATTCTCTCCTCCCATAATACCCTCCCTACATACATAAACAAATTTAAAAAATGAAGTACTATTCACAGTTTTTATTCCTGATGTTTCTTTGGTGACCATGAGAAATCCTCCTTCTATCCTTAACAGTCAACCAGAAAAATCTGTGCTGCTTGCCCTGCTTCAGAAACAGCTGAGACCTTAGCTCCATATAAGACCTTCTGTTGTGTGTAAGGAGGTGGACATTATGCAGAGGAATTGTGCAGCAGTTTGAATTCCTGGGCTCCATAATAAACACACATTCCATCTACAGAATGTGTGTTAAGACAAATGATCAATAGGTGGAGAACGACTATTTTTTTACTAGTTACTTTTAACAAAAGAAAATACCTGTTTTTAAATTAACAAAATGGCATTTTTACATTGTTTCTCAGTTTACCTATTTTATAAGTGCAGTGAGACAGTCCAGGGCATTGGTTATCTAGGGTTAATACAATTCCAGGTGTTAAAGTTACTTGGTACAAGTGCTTTATGTCTCATTACACACCTGGGCATTCAAATAACTTCTAACAACCAACACCCTGTTGAATCTTACTGCTTTCTTATTTGGAGGGGGCGGAGCTAGCAGACCAGACATCCAGATGCATCTCAACACTGGTCCTGTATATAATGTAGAAAAAATTGGCAGACTGGATAGGCCTTGTGGTCCTTATTTGCCATCGACTTCTATGTTTCTATGTTTCTATAAGACAGTGTAATTGGGATTCAAACTTTTACTTTTTGGCAACTGTTCAACTTTTCCTACTGAATTTTGTTCTACACCTTGTTCCAGACTGGCGGTGGAATTTTGGGCAGAATCTGAAGATAGGAAAGCCTCAGAATATGCAGCAGGATCTGCAGGATTTCTTCAAATCTAAATAGCAGCAGAAAAACCAAGGGAAAGTGGGAAAGGCCTCTTTGTCAGCAGACTCAGATATCACCCTCGCCTCTCTTCACACAACCATGAAGCGAATGTATAAATAAATCAAACTGCTAAATACAAAATTTGATTCCTTTTTGGTGGGTGTTAAGCAGCATATTGAAACCCATAGAGTGGCGGACATGGAGGTGGCAAGCACCACAAGTAAGGCATTGTCTGTCTCTGCAGGCCTTTCTAAATAAAACCAACTCCTTAGAAGCAGATAGGAGCCTGTGGAGAACCTTATTTGGGACATAAATGTAAGGGTGAATGAATTTCATGAATAATTTGAGGGCACAGAACTGATTTCAATAATATTAGATTGGCTCAGAGAAGCATTGGCCTTGGACCTGAACACCACTAACCTGGACACAGAAAAATGTTACCATATTACTCTGAGGCGTGTAGTGGATCCTGCCACTCTCCAATCATTACTTCTGAAATTTGGCTCAGTGCTACAGTACAATGCAGTCCTGAAGGCATTGCACACTACCAAAGCTTTAACTATTGATGGGAACAACATACAAATGTTCCTGGACTATATGGCTATAGCACTAGACAAAGGCAAAAGAACTCTGATGAGGCAAAAGGAAGCTGCAATTGCTCAGTACACCTTTAAGCTCAGTGTATATTGCAAAGCTTCATGAGCAGTATGGTGGGCATATATATGTGTATAATGACCCCAAAGATTTAGGCAAATTGCTAGTGAAAATGGAACAGGACTTGCCCTGAGCAAGGAGAAGATGATTCAGATGAGGACTTGTGAGGTGTCTTACAAAGTCTGGATTGTGCAGTAAGTTTGATATTCCTGAGCATGAAGGCAGTGATGTTTATTTGGGGGACTTTCTATGACTGTCATAATGTGTTGGTACAAATCACAATGGATTCTTTCAATTAGCACCATAAACTGTTGAACTTGAGACTTATTCATTGTCATTTTTCACTTTGCTGCACACTTTCTTTATCAACGAATGGCACTGGGAAAATTTTGTTTTGGTATCTTGTCTTCATGACAGCAGTGGCACCAGTTCAACACTGTACACTTGCTCTGAGACTGTTACATTATTTGCCTCACTCTCCTCAAGTTTTCATTTGATAAATGTTTTCTTTCTTCTGTGTATTTCCCCTGTAAATGTCTCTATGCATACAATTTAGATGTACGTGTATCAGTAAGTGACTAGATAATATTGTTGAGACTGATGCAGTAGGGCCTAAAGAGACACCGAAGAGAGGTAGTACTAGATTTCTTTCTACTGCAGGTACTAATTTTATTTCTAGTGCACGTTAATGTTCAGTTGTTCTATAATATCCCGAGATTCAGACACATGGTTTACTAACTAGTTTATTAATTCACTGTCTACATGTTTCAGCAGTAACAGGCAGTTATGCCATTGTTACTAGTAATTGCAATTTTTTCATGCCACAAAAGTGCCATATGGGTGGGATTGTGTGACCTTAGTAGTTGCAGTTTGTGTTTAACATTGTAGTTCCAGGGAATGAGTTACAGCGTGATCTCTTGCCCATTGGCTGCAACAAAGCTCAATTTTATAAATGAGAATTCCATATAACTGGGGTTGAAGGTTCAGCCCCTGGTTTCCCTTCAAGGATGTAACAAATGTGGATCCAGACAGATGGTCAAGATGGTGGCCACGCTGGGCTGCCATCAACGAGAGAGGAATCCTGTTACGTTTTATTCGTAATAGTTTTTTAATTGTAATATTTTTTAATTTTATTTTAGATAGAGGTAGAATAGGGCTGGGAGCGCTAGTAAGGGCAACGAGTGAGAAAGAAGTAGGAGGTAGTATTTTTTGTTTTCAGGGAGGTAAGGTGATCGTGAAGCATCTAGCATACCTGTGACCTGTAGAGAGCAGGTCTGTGCTGTTCTTTGCAGACCAGCTTGTACCATTTGTGGTCTGAAGAAAATCAGGAGGCTGTGGAAATCTTTGGGCTTTGGTGGGCGGTGTGCTCCCAAACTGAGACTGAGACTGAGACTCAGGACACTGTATGCTCCCAAAGGGTCAGGAGTTTGCTGGAGCTGCGGGTTGCAGCTGTTGTAAGCTGTGGAGAAAGATTCTGGTGACATTGGGAGGTTTCTTGAATATACTGTTTGGCGGCCAAAGTTTGCAGGGCCGTGGAACTGTTGGACAGCTGAGATTTCCCCTTGGACTTTGCATCGGGACATACTGTCTGGGTGAGCAGTTTTCTGTGATCTGGTCCTGGACTATGAACTGCATGTTGTATGTGGTTCCTGGGTGGCTGGAGGTTGGGAGGGACCACTCCATAGATTGTGCCATTGTTTGAGCCAGTGATAAGCAACCAGGAATGGATTGAATTTGAATATGATAGGACTATGATGTGTCGTTCGATAAGGGATTATGAGAGGGCCCGTAACACCAGCTGAAAGACAGTACCATTAAAAATCTGTTTGGAAGACTTTACGGCTGCATAGTTAGATTTAAGAAGCCAGGACATGAAGGCAAGTCAGAACAGTCCTCATCCAGTGAGAGGGGTCGAGGATCTGCATATATCTGGCCCAGCTGGAAGAAATAGTCCCTTAGGGGTGAGAGCCCTGAGGTGGTGTGAACTTGAACCTTATCTGACTCTGTGGTCACTTTGTGGAGGGGGGGGTTCTCTCCCTTAACTCATTCAGGCCTAGATACGCCTGTAGGTGGCATCTGAAAGCATAGCCACTCAGGACAATAATGCCTGTAGACTACTCAGCTGACTTTCACTCAAGCCTAGAAACGTCTGAGGAAATCAGCAGTTTTTAACTAAATATTAAACAAAGTGAATTGCTTAGAATTGATTACATAGCACCGTTAGAAAGGTAATTTTGTGCTGAACAATTTTGCTGCTGTTACTTAGTGTCTATCATGTATACTTTAGGAGTTATTCGCATTTGTTTAAGGTATGGTGTGCATGGCTGACATTTGTCTCTCAAGCCTCACCTAAGCACCTTGAATAAATCTGAAAAAAACTCACAGTTGTTTGGTATTTCAGCTACTACAAAATAAAAACTAAATGGATTACAATTGATTGCATAGCACCACTAGAAAGGCAATTTTGTGCTAAACAATTTTACCACTGATACTTTGTGTCTACCACACATACTTTAGGAGTTATTTGCATTTGTTTAAGGTATGGTGTGCATGGCTGACATTTGTCTCTCATGCGTCACCTAAGCACCTTGAAAAAAAAATCAGAAAAAATCAGTTGTATGTCAGCTTGCATAAAATAAAAACTAAATTGATTACAACTGATTGCATAGCACCATTGGAATGGTAATGTGCTGAACAACTTTGCTACTCGTACTTTGTGAGTAGCACTTACGGTTCAAGAGGTATTCACATTTGTTTGTGGCATGCTGATTATGGCTTGATTTTGCTTAGAGAGGCCCAGGATGCAGTGCTAGGAGTATCCTGGGCACAAGTGGTGGAAGTCTCAAAGAGCTCTTGTGGTGCGAATAAGTTAAGGACTGCTCTCAAAGGGATCAGTGACATGAAGGCACAGCTCTGGTGGGAAGAGAGTGCCCTGATATTACAACCTATTGGACTAAGAACTCTTAGCTATTTGCTTCACGAGTTCATAGACTCCTCTGAAAATAAAATTGTTATATTAGAGACTGTTTGCTCTTGAGGGTGGGAGGGTTCTTGGGAAGGTGGTGGAGTGAGTGAGTGAGTGAGTGAGTGAGTGAGTGAGTGAGTGAGTTAGAGTGAATGGTTATTAGTTAGTGTATGTTTTAATATTGAGTTTTTGTTGTGATTTGTTTTATGGTATATTAGTAATAAATTAAGCTATTAAGATGTGTTGGTCTTTGACCCCCAAGGAAAGGTATTATTCCCCCTCCAGACTCATCAATCTTCAACCCTTTGACTGTCCCCATTTGTCACTGGAGGTATATAGATGCTGTAGACTGTTGGGGATACGGCGTTGTGGAAGAAAGCAGAGATTTGCGGGGGGGCGCTGGTGGGATGAATGTCATGGGGGGGGATTGGGGTGGTGGAGACCAGAAGATGCCCTGGGGCAAAATGGGCACAGGAGAGGGGTTCTCCTTGCCTGGTGCCCATACCCAAGGGCTCTGGAATTGGTGGGCAGGTGACTGGACCAGCCTCATCAACCTATCCTTCTTGGGCAGTATTGTGCAATGCCAGATCTATTAAAAACAAGACAACAATTATTGCTGATCTTGTTGCAACATGGAATCTTTCTTGCATCACTGAGATCCGGCTGGATGAAAAGGCTGGCCCAGTTTTGGATTCAGCTACTCCACCCGGGTACTCAGTAAAACACTGCCTGAGAAAGGATCATAGGGGTGAGGGTGTGGCAATACGTTTTAAATCAGACTTGAGCCTCACAGCCTTCCCAGTAGGAGAGATGAGATCCCTCGAATGTGTTGCTGTTCAAGGGTGTGCAAGTGTAGGTGCAGGTTACAGAATCATTCTCATCTACCAGCCGCCGGGGAATGGGAAGGAGTTTCTGCAGGAAGTCATGGACTTCATCATTGAAATTTTATTGGAGTCACCAAGATGGATTGCTCTGGGCGACTTCAATGTTTGGATCGATAATGAACTCTCGCAGTTTGATCAAGTCTTCCTCCAACTGATGTCTTCCTTGGGCCTGACACAGGTGGTTACCTTTGCCACCCATATACATGGCCAATCACTGGACCTCATCTTCCTGCTGGGAATGGAGATCTTTGACCTTATGGTGGAGCTGGTTGTATGGTCAGACCACCATACTGTCAGATTCTCATTCGAGGCCCCCCAACATAGACCCTCCCCTACAGAGATGGTCGCCCTTTAAGCGGTTTGACCCCACAGGGTCTGATGGTGGTGTTGGAGCTATCAGGTCCAATGAGTGCATGCGTGGAGCCAGGGAAATTGGTATTGACTTCTAATAAGGTGATTGCCAAGACCCTGGACCCTATCACATCTGTTCGTGTTCGACCCCCTCATCTCACACCAGAGGTCCCCTTGGTTTGATGGGACTGTCAGGGAGATGAGGAGGAAGGGTTGAAGGTTAGAGCAGGTGCTGGTAGAGATCTGGCCCGGGGGAGCATAAACTTATATTGATGGTCCACTATAGAGACTATCAATCAGCAATCTCCTGTAAAAAGGCAGAGTTCCTGTCCAAGAAGATTGCTGCAGCAATAACAGACCAGCTCAGCTCTTCCGCACTTTGGACAGGCTTTGTAATCCAGCTTGTCTTCTGTCTTGGGGAGCTTTCTCACAGTCAAGATGTGATGCATTCACTCTCTTTTTTTGCCGATACGGTTTCATCCATCAGGTTGGAGATCCGGTCAGTGCCTTCGAAGGGGCATTGCAGTGAAGGGCATGATGTCGCAGGCACTCAGTCTGTCTGGTCCAACTTTGACCAGGTAGCGGTAGTTGATGTTGTGAGAGTCATCCAGGGGTTACGGCCAACCTACTGTAGTTTGGACCTGGGCCCAATGCACCTCCTGGTGGGGTGCATTGATGCCATTGGCCCAGTCCTAGCGAAGATAGTCTGATGCTCTCTGGTGTTGGGTGTCTTTCCGGAGCCCCTGAAGGAGGTGGTTGTAAGGCCCCTCCTTATAAAACCATCACTAGACACGGACTGTCTGGCAAACTACAGACTGGTCTCTAACCTTCCCTTTGTGGGGAAGGTTATTGAAAAGGTGGTGGCCATTTAACTGGAGACCTATTTAACAGCCCACGACATCTACAAGTGTCTCCACTCGGGATTTAGGAAAAGACATAGTACTGAGATGCACTGGTCTGGGTGCTAAATGATCTCCTGATGGCAAGGGACTGGAGAAGATGGCTTATTCTTGTCCTCCTCGATCTCTCGGCAGTGTCTAACACCGTGGACCATGGGGTGCTGTTGGAATGCCTGTGGGTATGTTGTAGACTGGCAGGTATGATCCACAACTACTTTAGATCTTACCTCACTGGCAGGTCACGGCGTGTGGTGTCTGGGGTTTATTCCTTAGCTCAAATGGCCCTGCCATGTGGGGTCCCACAGGGCTCCATTTTGTCCCCCATGTTGGTTCGCAGTGTACATGCTGCTGCTAGGGGACATTATAAGGCAGTATGGGCTAAGTTTTCACTGCTATGCAGATGATACTCAGCTCAACATGTCCTTTGCACCTGAGTAGCAGGAGACGGTCTTGGTGCTAAACACTTGCCTGGATGAGATCCAAGACTGGATGAGGGCGAACTGGCTGAGGTTGAATCCGGATAAGACTGAGGTTCTGGTGCTGGAACCCTGGTTGCCAGGAGATGAGGGTACAAGCTGGTAGAGTCTCAGGACTTACGCTAGGGGACTTCCAACTGCTCATCTCATATCGGGTGAGAAACCTTGGCGTTGTCTTGAACTGCAGCCTGATGCTTAAACCACATGTCGGCTGTGGTCAAGACCTCTTTTTATCATCTGAGGAACATCACCAGGGTTAAACACCTGATACCCATTCATGCCCTATTCTCTCCCCCCTCTCACCCTCCCCCTCCAGTTCTCAAAATAAATAACTCCCTATTTTCCTACCCTGGCTCTGTGGCCAATAAATTTAATGCCTACTACACAATGTATATTTTTAATCAGGAGCCGAAATCCCGCGCATGTGCAGTGCGCTCTGCGCATGCGCGGGATTTTGGCTCCCGATTAAAAATATACAATGCAGCCCCCTCAGTGCTCAGTTTTAATTATCAGGCACCACAAAAGGCTCAGGATTACAGCTTTTATCCACTGATCATCTTTTTTAGTCAGCATGGGAAAAACTTACACCTCGCGACTGTGCTCTTGTCCGAGGTGCGTCTTGAAGATGGAGACACTTCCGGTGGTGGGTTACTTAAGCATGGCCTGACTAAATAAGGGATTTTACTAAAAATCATAAAAACAGGTACAAATACTTATTTTTATACCAATGGGGGCATTCTACAGTGCAGATATGATCGGTGTGAGCCAACAGGCACACTGATTAGATTTTCTCAAAAACGAAGGGGCAAAGCTGACAGTGTCCCTTTAAACTATTTATTATATCCCACTGCTTTCCTCACCATTGTCACTAGCATCCTACTACTGTCGTCCCACTGATTCTGCAGATTGGGATTTCCACACTAGGTTCTACCTGTAAAAAAAGTTGGCACAAATTTGTCAGGAGTGCTCACTGTGATAAATATAATGGGAGCAAACTGAATCTGTTATGCAGTACTTACCTTTACAGTTTGTTTTTGCCTTGTATATATAGCAGCATCCCCCAGGATGAAACACAATTCTGCAGCATTTTGTAGCACTATGTAGAATGCTGCAGAAGATCTATTGAATAAAGCAATGTAATTTCAATGGTAATTAGTCCCCTTTGTCATTCAGGAAAATGTGACGCTGCCAGGATGAAGTGAATGCCACAGTTTCCTGCATGACAAAAGGGACTAATTGCCATTGAAATGACATTGCTTTATTCAGTAGGTCTGCTGCAGCATACTGCAGAGTGCTTTAAAAGTGGGTTTCATCCAGGGGGACACCACTGTATATTAGTCTAAATGTAGCCAGTCCTGCTGGACTATGTTAACCTGCTGACTGTTGATGTTCTCCCCAAAACCCCCATGAAATTAAATGCTGCACCTATTTATTTTGTTTTTGTTGACCAGGTAAGTGTACTAGACAAATTCTGCCTATTTTCAGGCACAACCTGGGGGAAGGGAATACAGATGAATGCCAATTGACCTTGAACCAGATTAAGCTGTTGGTGGTATTTTTAGTGAATGGGGGAAATTTGGCCAGGGCACCAGGGAAATTCCTCTACTCTTTTCAGAAGTGTCATGGGATCTTTAACATCCACCGGAACTACCGCCAGAACAGGCAGATGGGACCTCGGTTTAACATCTCATCTGAAAGACAGCAACTCAGGAGTGCAGCAGCCCCCTCATGCCACTACAGTGTCAGTATTGGGATTTAACCCAAGTGCCTGTTGTGGGGATAGAACCCACTGCCTTCTTATCTCCGGGCCTCAGAGGCAATATGGGCTTATCCCGGTAAGAGTAGTTTCATAAATAATACAGTAACTAACTTATTTAAAAAAATATGGCTCTGAAAATTTAATCTTGAGAACAAGAGACATCCATTTGCATAAACTATCCTTTTGGACTTGATTTATTTCAGACATTTTGTGATAAAGGAGATGATTAGAAATGTGAATGTAGTTCCCTTCTACTTAAACTGGAGAAGTGTGAGAAGTTTAGCATTAGCTAAAATGGAATTTCTCTAATGGCTACTTTCATGGGAAATAACAGAAACATTTCTGTTGCATTGATTGACACTAAATAGCATGATAGAAATATTAATCGCTACTGTTGATAGATTTCAATTAAGTTTCTTTTCTTTTTATTCTCTACGAAGGGTATCATGAGACAGTGGGATTAAATTTAGCATATATTAATTCCCAGCAGGGTATGCTCTTCATCTTATAAATATTGATGTTGTTTTCTCTTTTGCTTTGTATTTATGTTTGTTGATCCTTTGTAGAACTGATGCTTTTCTTACTAAATAGTGCACAAAAACAAAAAGAAGAGTTTAGAAAAGGAAAAACAGTTCCATTCTAGTCTTTCTTCTGATAAAGAGGGCTGCAATTTAGGCATATGCAAGACCACATGCTGTATTTTTAAAATATGGCCAATAACGTGCATGCATGCATGTAAATCCAGGTGTGCTGGAATGTTTGTTACTTTGGGATATTTTTATAATGGAGATCTAAACTGAGTACAGTGCTAGACTTCTTTTGTTTTAAGATGCCTTTTCCCTATTTATTTCCACAGGTTCCTCTGTCTTCCACCCTCATGATGGGGTCACCACAGCTGTACCCGTCCTCCAGCTGCAACAGTAAGCAAATGGCTTCCTTCCTGGCTGATACAAATGCCAGTCCTTGGTCCTCTAGCAGAGTGTGTGAATGCTAGGAGTTATGCACCATCCTTCCCCAGGACTCAAGACCCTCACCTACACAACATTGATTTGGTTCACCATGATGTATTAATCCATAAACTATCCAACCTTGGTCTAGGAGCTCTTGCTGTTGCCTGGTTTGTGGACTACTTGAATGGCAGACAGTAAATGGTTAAAATTGACAACGCTGTCTCTAAGGTTAATTTCATCCACAGTGGGGTTCCTCAATGATCCATCTTGGGGCCTCTTCTGTTTTCTGCCTACATTAATAGTCTGCCAGTAGTCTACAAACCTGTGCACACTCTCCTTTATGTAGATGATGCAGTGTAATATGCCCATAGCAAGGACATCAATGAAATTAACTTTGTACTGGGTACATGTTTCAAAAATTTACAAGAGTGGTTTGTTAAAGAAAAAAATGATTTTGCATCTTCAAAAACTCAATCAATGTTGTTTGGCACTAATTTAAAGTTGAAAACATCAGCCCAACAGTTCTGTATTAAAGCTGACAATGGTGTCTGTTTGGAAAAGGTCAATGGTTCTAAGTACCTAGTTGTACACCTGGATCCTACTCTTTCCTTTGTTATTCACATCCAAAAAACACTACTGATCTGGTTCACCAAAGGCTCAACTCCTTATACAGAATCTGTAAATATTTAACACCCAAAACTAGAATCAAAATAGTGCAGGCAAGTTTACTCTCTCTATTGGAGTATGACTCTCTGGTCACTGACACTGCTGATAAATCAGTGTTGCAGAAGAAGCATTCACTCTATTACAAGATTTTCACATTTGCATCTGGAAGTGAAATTGAACGCATCACTGCCATTCTTTAAACATTTTAAACTGGTTACAACCAGAGTTAAAATCCAAGCTGACACTCACAAGAGTCATCAAGAACAATTTGCACACTAATGCTCCTACTTACCTAACGGATAAACTTCTGTTTGTTATAATACCATCATCTCAATCAGCCTCAAAAAATCATATCAAAATTCTGCTGTTTTGAACAAATATGGGACAAAACTCTTTCAGCTATTGGGTCTCCTCACGCTGGAACACAATTCCACCTCCTGTAAGAGAATCTTCAACTGTTTCTGCTTTTACAATGAAATTGAGAGCTTTTTTATACATTTAATGTTTGTGACTGCTACTGTATGTGTAAACCTCTATGTATAACTTATTTGTATTTGTATTTTTTTACATAGAAACATAGAAGTTGATGGCAGATAAGGACCGCAAGGCCCATCCAGTCTGCCCATTTCTTTTTCTACCTTATAAATGTGCCATTGGCCTTTGCTCTGTCAGTGACCTATCTATTCATAGTCATTTGTATTGCTCCCTTATGCCTATCCCATGCCTGTTTGAAGCCCTGCACTGTATTCATAGCCACCACTTCTTGTGGTAAGCCATTCCATGCATCTACCACCCTTTCTGTGAAAAAGAATTCTCACATTCCCCCTTAATCGGCCTCCCTCTAATCTCATGCTGTGTCCTCTTGTCCTGCTATTTTTCTTATATTTAAAACATGTTAGACTCTTTCACCTTGTTTATGCCCTTAAGGTGTTTGAATGCCTCGATCATATCACCTCTCTCCTCCTTTGCTCAAGGGTATACATATTGAGCTCCATTAATCTGTCCTCATATGTCTTCTGATGCAGTCCCTGCACCATTTTGGTTGCCCTTCTCTGGACTGCCTCAATTTGGTTAATGTCCTTTTGAAGGTGTGGCCTCCAGCCTGCACGCAGTACTCAGATGGGGCCTAACCATTTGTCTTGTACAGAGGATTATTACCTCCTCTTCGACTGTGATACCCCTACTAATACACCCTAACACCCCTAGCCTTACCTACTGCTTTAGAGGTCTGCTTGATGATTTCAGGTCATCAGTGATGATGATGCCCAAGTCTCTTTCTTCCTTTGTGACTGCTAGCAACTCCTCCCAGCCTATAAGTGGCTTCAGGGTTTCTTCTTCCCTATGTATGATTTTGCACTCTTTGCATTAAATCCCAGTTGCCACTCTTCTGACCATTCTGCTAGTTTATCCAGATCTCTTCTCATTCTGCCCACCCCATCTGGATCATCTACTCTGTTGCAGATCTTGGTGTCATCTGCAAACAGACAAGCCTTACCCTCCAGTCCATCTGTGAGGTCACTAATGAAGATGTTGAATAGGACTGGCCCCAGGACTGATCCCTGAGGTACCCCACTTGTGACTTGCATCTCTTCTGACTGTATACCATTTACCACCACTCTCTGTTTTCTGCCAGTCAACCAGTTTGCCACCCAGTTGACCAACTTCTGACCCACCCCAAGCCTACCTAGCTTATTTATCAATCTTCTATGTGGAACAGTGTCAAAAGCTTTGCTGAAGTCAAGGTAGGTGACATCAACTGCTCCCCTTGGTCCACCACTCTGTTACCCAGTCAAAGAAATCTATGAGATTAGTTTGACAGGACCTTCCTTTGTAAACCCATGCTGTCTTGGATCCTGTGCCCCTATGGATTCCAGGTGTTGCACTATCCTTTCCTTAAGGAGTGCCTCCATAATCTTGCCCACTACTGAGGTAAGACTGACCAGTCTGTAGTTCCACACCTCCTCCCTGCTACCACTCTTGTGGAGTGGGATCACATGAGCCCTTCTCCAGTCTTCTGGGACCTCTCCTGTGCTCAGAGACTCACTAAACAATTCTGCTAATGGCTCTGCTAGTTCCTCCTTTAGCTCCTTAAGTACCCTGGGATATATGCCATCAGGTCCCATTGCCTTATCCACCTGAGCTTATGAGCTCTTGTAGGACCCTTTCTTTTTGTGAAGGGAGTAGTGCTCACCTCCCTCCCCCCTGTGTCCATGATGCTGAGCTGTGGGCCCTGCCCTACCTTCTCTTCAGTAAATACTGAGCAAAAGTATCTATTTAGGATAGATGCCTTTACAGGGTCCTCCTCGTCACTTGCTCCCTTTTCTCCATTAAGCTTAGTAATGCCCCCTCTGGCCTTTCTCCTTTCACTAATGTATCTATAGAAAGTCTTGTCACCTTCTTTTACTGTTCGTGCTAGTGTTTCCTCAGTTTGGGACTTTGCCTGCCTTACTGCCTTACCTGCTTCCCTTAGGGCAGTTTGGTATGCCTCCTATCTTCATCCCGCTGTGTTCCTTATATTTCCTGAAGGCCAGCCTTTTGGCTCTGACCTTTTCTGCTACTGTATTTGAGAACCAAAGTGGTTTCCTTCTTCTTTGCACTTCCTTTTCTGTCTAACACAATGGGATGTTGCTTCAAGTATTGCATCCTTAATGCTTGCCCACTTTGCCTGTACCTCCTCACCTGTGTTTCTTTTGCCAGGGCTAGCTTAACTCTGTTGGCCATCTTATCAAAGTCAGCTCCTCTGAAGTCCCATATTTTGCCTTGGAATGGGATGATTTAGATGTAGTAGCCAAATTGAACCATACCATGTGATGGTCACTGGCCCCAGGTGACCTTCTACCTGGAGATCTGTGATCCCTTCTTTGTTAGTCAGTACTAGATCTAGGATAGCCCTGTCTCTTGTGGGTTGCTGTACCAGTTGTTTGAGGCCTCCTGCAGGAATCCACTATGAGTCCAGTTCTGGCAGATGTTCCTGCTGGTATTGACCAATCTGTATCTGGCATGTTGAAGTCTCCATTATCAGAACCTCCCTTTAGCTGTCATGTTTTGTATATCTTCTAACAGTAATGTGTCTATGTCCTCCCCTGGTCTGGGGGCCTGTAGACAACCCCAGTTCTTATGGCTGTCCCATTTTCTGTTTCCAGGGTGACCCACAGTTCTTCTGGCTCCTTATGTGTATTCTGAATTTCTGTAGCTTTGATATTTTCATTAACATACAGGGCCACTCCTCCCCTTTGCACCTCGGTCTCTTCTGAACAATACATAGCCAGGTACTGAAGTCTCCTAGTGTGGTTACTGGTAAACCACATCTCACTAATTGCTACTATGTCCAGTTTAGCCTCTGACATTATTGCCTGCAGGTCTGGGATCTTATTTCCCAGGCTGTGAGCATTTGTGTACATGATTTTCCATTGGCCAGATTTTGGTGTGTTAGTTGTTGGGTGAAGTTTGGCATTACCCTGTGCATCGTGATGGGAGACAAACCTTTTATCTTACCTGGTGATGCAAATGAGCGGCAAACACGCTGAATTCCTGTTTGACCACTAGCTGAGGGGAGGGTGTTCTTCCCATTCAACGATGGGTGCTGCATCCTCTCCCCATTTGCTAGTTTAAATATTCTGCAAAGACGCCAAACTTCGCCCTAATGCACTGACTCTCTTTAGTCAGATGCAGTCCATCAAATTTAAAGAACTTTCGCTCCCAGAACTGTTGCCAGTTCCCTACAAATCTGTGTCCTTTTTCCTGGCACCAGTCCTTGAGCCATGTGTTTAGCTCCCCTATCTCCCCTTTTCTGACCTTACGTCCATCTGCTCCCTTCTCCCAGACTGGAAGGATCTCAGATCTATATAATTTGTTGTAATTTTTTTCTTAATGTTTGTGCTAATGCTCCAAGGTCATACCCGAAAAAGGCATTTTTTGCCATTGTACTTACCCGGTTACCAAATTTAAAATAAAAGTAATGACATGCTTAGCTGACAGTAGCCTCAGTATAGGATTTTGAGACAGGTACATAAACCCCAGTCTCTGGCTGGAATGTGACATATAGCTGATGTGCAACTGGGCTGGCCTTGTATTCAGTTTAAAGCAAGTATTACTCGCTGTTGCTTCATTGATGTTCCCCACCCCACCTGTCTCCTTGTGTGACGCTACCTTCCTCAGAACTATGTACCCCAGCTGTAATGGGAGAGTCTATGTTGCCAGCCTCCACTCACTGCCTGTAATGATTCACTGTTCTCCATGTACAAAGTAATACACTTAGGGCTGTGCACAGTGCCTGACACCACCTATCCAACCATCTGTCAGCTCGCCAAGCCCCTTGACCATGCCATATATAGATACATAAAAAAGAGTGGATGAACTTTTTTGACAGAAAATCACAAAACAAACTAAAAACAATACAAACCGAGATCAAACAATATACAGGACCAAAGGCAGTATGGTGCAGTGGTTTAAGGTGCTGAGCTGCAAATCTGGAGACCTGGGTTTGAATCCCACAGCCCCCACTTGCATACTGTGTGACCCTGAGCAAGTCATTTAACTTCCTCGTGCTCCCAGATTGCACCTGCAAACAAGCTTTCAGCTTAGTGTGTCTCACCTGGTAAAATAATTGGTAAAAAAAAAAGCATACACAAACTTTAAACTAGGAAAAAAAAATCTTAAAAAAGACAACAAATAAAATTAAAGAATAACAGTACAAATACAACAAGAGACAAACAAAGAACAAGAAAGAAAGAAAGGAAGGCCCAGTCTTGTTTCAATCCAAAGTTTTAGTGAGTCACCTAGATACAATTTTGCCAGAGTGAGAACAGTCTCTGCAATAAAAATGACAGACACTTGGTGGAGGAATTTCCAGATTGTCCTGAAAAAATGTGCACATTCATTAAAAACCGTGAACAGCTTAACCTAGTTCAAAATCAGTCAGTATATTTAGAACACTGTAACGACTTACATGCACCATGATCAAATTATCTTTGTCAAGTACAGGCTTTCAGCTGACAAACTGAAGAGTCTTAAATGTAAGGACTGGCACAAGAAGCTTGGGCAAAGGAACTTGGACACCCTTTAATGGCCATAACAATTAATTCACAAAAGGTGTTTATCAGCATGTCTTTACATTATCGTTATGACCCAATGGAGCAATTTGTTTGCAGTTCGCGTCTTGCTGAATGGGCGTGGATCTTGAATCAACACTCAAAGCTACTGTAGTCACTACTGACTTAAGCTGCTTTTACATGGCACATACTTGTGCCACTCACTTTTGCTCCAGGCCTGTTTCACTCCACCCGCTGCGCTACAATGCCACTTGTACACAGACCACCTGTTTTGGAAGCTTGCATCTTCTGGTGTTTCAGCGGTGTTTCCTGCCTTCTGGGTTCCGGTAGTATCATTGCAAATCACCGGTACTTCGGGCAGCCATTCTGCCTTACTAACAATAAAAAAATATAACTTCAATGCAGAATTCGTTTAGGGAAGAGTTTCCCTAACAAATTCTACTGAAAATATTATGAAAGTCATCCAAAGTTATGTGCAGAAAGCAAATCACATGCCTCCAAGTTCTAGAGTTCAACAGGGACAATTTTTGTAAATGTTTTCAACAAAATTCGTTAGGGAAAATCCTCCCTAAATGAATTATGTATTGAGCTTGTAATTTTTTTATGTTATTAAATGCTGTTGTCAAATTTGCAGAATGTGGTGTAACTGTGAGGCTACAGTTCACCGAAATGAATGGAACGGCGATTTTACATGGCAAGGCAGAATGGAACAGAAGCCAGCAAACCCAGAAAAACAGGGAATGGGTTTTAGGGAAGCACTCACTTTGGTTGCAGTAAGTGAATGCTTGTACACACCAAAAAGAAAATGTTACAGTGTGTCTGTATTGGTTATTCCAATACAGGCCACTGCGTGTAAAAGGGCCTTTAAAGAGCTAGCGTACTGCCTAAAACTAATATTAGATTTTAAAAGCAGTCAACCATTACCTTTTATATTTAAGGTACTTTTTCTTTTCCCTTTGTTTAATTAGAAAATATTGTTTATCTGATGTTACTAGGTGTGATGTGTGGAACAGCTTTTAGCCTGGCAGCTGACATATCTTGCTCTACTGCCCCACACTGCATCATCAGCATTGTGACCTCACTGACTGTGACATCACTGCTACTTAGGAACAGCAAGTGAGTGACTGCCAGGTCATTCACCTGTAATGTCACAGTCAGTGAGATCATAATGCTGATGACGTAGTATGGGGTAGTAGAGTTAGTATGTCAGCTGCCAGGCTAAGAGCAGTTCTACACATCCAGCACAATAGTATCACAAAGGAGACTTTCTGATGAGCAAAACGAAAAAGAAAAACACTTCAGAAATAAAAAGTTACAACTGACTACTACTTAAAATTTGTATTATTTTACTGTCTGCCTGTTTTGGCTCCACTAGCTCTTTAATTTTGTTCTGAACCTTTTGATCAGGATTACTACCAATACGATTGAATACCTTTGGCCCTGTGCATCAAAGGTTCTTGTGTTCTGAGTTGGCACATTTACTGTTAGATACCTTACCTGTGGTAACCCTGCCTGCATTCATTGAACATTTTGCATTGTTCTAGATACACTAGACTAAGATGCACGCAGTGCTTCTTCCAGTACAGCATGTCTCCAGCTGTTTAGTAGTTATGAGGTCTCCAGTAGAGATGAGTAGCAAATGATATAGAGCCTTCCTTCAATTTAATTTTTTTTTGCAATTAATATTTTATTGCAAATTAAAAATGGAACAGAAAATACATATTTTAATACTGACAAAAAAACAACAACGTCAGTTAATAATTCAACACTTCTAAATAAAGTATATAGTGAATATGAATGGATTGGTCCTAATATATACACAACATAAAAGCTTTCCTTATACTAGAATTTTAAAATCACACATGTAGAACTGAATGCACGCCTTATTTCGCAGAATTTGGAGTTCAAAAAAGGGTCCCATAATGAATCAAATCTGGTCAATTCTGTTGTGACTGTGTACAAGGCACTCATGATTTGTTCTTGTTATCATCTCCTGTAACCATTCATTAGAGAAGGGAGAAGCCTGTTGCTTCCAATACCTCAGAATAGTGTTCTTTGCTGTTATTAGAGCAATGTGCAACCAACGTTTTTGTTAGTAGTTAAATAAGTTCAAATGATCTGGAATAAAATAAGAAGCAAATATATCTAACTTTTTTTACCAGCTAAGCTAAACACGGTTAATAATTATTGATTCATTCATTCATTCAATTGAAAACTGGTAACCGGGCAAGGCACACTTAGCCAAGGCTTATTTCCAGGTGTGACCGGGGGAAGGGAAGAGAAGAGAAGACAAAAAAATACAAAGAAATTAGAAAACACGATGGAAGTACAATCACAATGAAACAATGTAAAGTTCAGGCAGTTACTGGAATACTAGTGATAAAACACCTTCACAGTGGTACAGTAAAGTTGCAAGTGCAGGTAGTAACAGGAGTACAGGAGAAAAATATGTTGGTAGTGGTATATAAAGAGAATATTACACTTACCTTATGGCAACACCATAACATAGTAATTTAAGGTCAGAAAGGACACTAAGGCCATCATGACTATCCCCCTGCTTAAGTAGGGATGAAAAAATAAGTATTCCATGTAAATATGTATGAAATCCTGGGAACTGCCAATGGTTGGCCAAACCAATTGAACAGCAGCATTCTATGCTTCCACCTGGGAGGCATAGGTTTGAATACAAACTTACTGTAGGTTTCTCCGCAGTAGCTATACACATCATGGAGATGAGATTCTTAGTTCATGGGGAATCCTGTTGACTATGTGGTTCTAAAGCATAAGGAAAAACATAAACCCAGACCTTGATCACAGTATCAAAGTCTGTGGCTGGCAATATAGCCTAGAGGTTAGACTAATGAGCTGTGAAAGAGCTTGGTACATCCAGCAGACCTAAGTTTGATTCCCACAACCTTCATTTTCATACTGTGTGACCCTGAGCAAGTCACTTAACCTCCCCAGGTTTCCCGGGTTGCCCCTGAAAACAGGCATTATCTACTTAATGGGCCTTACCAGTTACCAAAGAATAAAAATAAAAAAGGCCAGGTTTACTCATAACTAAGCAGCAGGTAGAAATCACTATAAATGACACACTCAGTGATTGGAAGAGCCTGAAATGAATAGCAGCAGGTGAGGTTTGTCTGTGGGCATGCCTCCCAGATAACACCTGAGCTGACGGGAGGTAGCTTCTTCCCACTAGGGGCAGGGGCAGGCAGGTAGGCAGGGTTCCCAGCAGGCAGAAACTACTACTAACTGGAGGGGAGGAGCATTGTTAATTTAAGCTGTTGTAACAAAGGCTCTGCCTTCTTTCAGCTCTTCCCCCTCCAGCAGCTAGCAGTTCAGGCTCCAGAGCAGATAGCTACAGGCAGGACACTAAGAAATCTTTCGGTCTTTTTTGGCAAGGGTAAGATGTAAAGAGTTTTTTATGGTTAGCATTACAAAGGTCCTACTAGGCTAGGGGCCACTGGTGAGATAAGTCTTGGGGAATGCTTGGGGAGTTATTTAAGCAGCCAGTGTCTTCAGTTTTTCATCCTCATTCTCAAGCTTAACTTTTTCATTTATTTATGATTGACAGAGGGAAGATGGAGGCAGTGAGATGCATTAGTACTAGGGCAAAACTTACTGCAGAGCTGCACTTAACATCTCCTCGGTGCATTATTTGTTCCCTTGCCTTGAGCAGCTGCTTTAAAGTGAAATTTCTGTTTTTCTTTTATCCTCCGAGTCATGGGGTACAGCCAGTCCTGGGTTGCCAACTGCCACTTGGCAGGCAAGCATCCTGAGGTCACCTGAGCTGATGGAGCAGCCCTTAGAAGACATGACTGTCTGAGGGGCTTTCAGCTGTAACACAGACAGCAGTGCATAAAAAAGTTGGATTTTCATTCCTGCTAGCTGAGAGCTAGAAGGGTGGATGCTGACCACTGCATGGCAGGATGATGTTCACTTCACGCTGGAGGCTACATTGGTTACATCTCAGCCAGTTAAAAGCCTTCACCCCCACCAGTGATCTGGCATTGGCCAGTGGTGGTCAGTGAGAGGATGCCATCCACCACATGGTGGAAAGGCTCTTGGTAGGTCAGTTTGGTGCAGTCACATCAGAAAAGCCTCAGCAAACAACTGGCCACCCCTCCAGCAATCCATTCACACATCCTCCTACACCACTAGCCTACCCGCCTGCAGGTATCGCTCACCTGTTCACAGACGCAATGGGGGTTCAGTGAGCAGATGCAATCTGTCACATGGCAGGATGGAGGAACGGGAGTAGTTGGGTAGCAAGTACCAAAGGAAAATGATACATGGATTAAAAGCAGTCCAGTATAGAAAATTATATATATATATATATTATATTCTTCACAAAAAACTTCACTAATGCACCAGTTAGGGTAACTTAATGCCACAAAAGTAGGGAAATATGGTGTTAGTAATCCCAACCCTAACTCCCCATCCCCACCACCAAGCAGCAAAAAAAAAAAAACAGGGTTTTGGGTCACCATGGTTTTGGCAAATCAGTGGTGGAGTCTTTGCTGGGGTTGTCAACTGTAATGTTCACCCTTCTCCCCAGCCCATAGCTTCCAGTCCAAAGCACAAGGTACAGATCGAAGCCAGTGCCTCATAGTGGTACATTCTTTAAAGGTAGAGAAGTATGTCTCACCACATGTTGCTAACACAATCAGACCCTGAGTGATGAAAGGAGATCATGTGTGATATTGTTTGCTCAGGGAATGTGGTGGCATTAGGGTTAATAACCACAAGGAAGACCCCATCATTGATTTGCCAAGACTCCAGAGACCCAAAACTCTTAGGGTGGGATATTCAAAAGGGTTGCACATGATGCAGCAGGGTTGTGCCATGCGCAACCCACCAATGTGCCTCGGCGCAATATTCAATGGGGCAAGTTGCACTGCGCAACCCCCGATCTTGAGGGTGCTGCACAGTAATATATGCAGCGCAAGTGTGGGGGGTATGCCCATGCATATCGCGGCACATCCCAATATTCAGCCCGATGTGCGCGCGAGCATGTGCTAACATACCCACCTGCACTGCCCAGGGTGTGCAAAGTTGTGCCTGGCAAATCCAGGAAAGTCCTGGCCACCCACAGGCGAGCTGCCATATTGCAAGGTGCAACATGGCAGCCACCTGCTGTGGGTGGTCACCCGACCACCCAGGACACAGTCCAAATGCCCCCTGCCCAGGGGGCATTGTGCCCTCCCTCGCCCATCCACTGGCATTACATACATCCCTGGTGGTCCAGTGGATCACTATCCATCGCCCGATCGTGGGCTTCGGTGAAGTATAACCCTAGTGGTCCAGTGGAACCCCCCCAACACCCAATCATGGGCGGAATGAACAAAGGACACCCGGTGGTCCAGTGGTATCCCCCTCCCCACCTGCCACTGAGGCCCCTGCCACCCTGCACCCCCCCAGTCAGCAGCGGGCGGCAGCACCCCACCTGCAAGCTGTCCAGCCACCCACCGACTGGTAGCGTACAGTAGAGTCTGTACGCCTATTGGTCCACTGCATGGGCCAATGGGAATGTAGACCATACTGTACTACACAGGCCCAAAATGTGAATGGTTCATTCACATTTCAGGCCTGTGTAGTACAGTATGGTCTGCACGTCCACTGGACCACCAGGGATTTATTTAACTTATGCATGCAATCAGGCATAGGATAGCGATCCACTGGACCGCCAGGAATTTGAACAACTTATGCCCATGATCAGGCATAGGATAGCAGGCCACTGGACCACCAGGGATTTAAACAACTTATGCCCATGATCAGGCGTAGGATAGCGGTCCACTGGATCACCAGGGACTATTACCCATCCCTAGAGCCAACCCAACTAAAAGAAAAAATATAATTTTCTTAAATGGGTGGTTCAAGCGATGGTGTCAAAGAGAAGGTTTTGTATTTCTTGAAAATTGGGATGGGTTTTTAAATCAGGAATTGTTCGCAAGGGATGGCATGCATTTGAATAAGCAAGGGAAATGGATATTTGCAAACAGGCTAAGGAAACAAATTGATAGCAGTTTAAACTAGGAAATGGGGGGGGGTTATCCACTTCAACAGACACAAAGACTAGCATGGTTGGTTTAAACTCACCAGATTGGAATTTTTTACTCATTAACGCTAGGAGTCTAAATAATAAGTTTGATGAGCTAATACATACTCTGACTCGATTAAATATTCATGTATGTGCAATAGCTGAGACATGGTGGCAAGATACTGATACATGGGAAAAGGATATTACTGGCTACACCTTGTTCCACAGGGACAGAATCTGTGCCAGGGGCGGGGGAGTGGCCTTTTATGTTTCTGACAATATCACGACTGTAAATATTGAAATAACCCAATGGCCCAGTATTGAAGCCTTATGGATTAAAATTCTCCCAAAAACCGGTGAACATATAAATTTAGGTGTAGTATACAGATCTCCATCTATTTCCCTGAGAGACGATGTCCAATTACTTGAATTTGTAAATGAGTTTTCATCAACATCTAATGCTATTCTTATGGGGGATTTAAATTTACCGGGTATAAATTGGAACACATTACATACAAATACCATTACTGAAAACAATTATTTGGAATTATTTTTGGAACACAATATGGAACAAATAGTAAAGGAAAACACTAGGGGTGAAAATATTTTGTACTTAGTCTTGAACAAATTGGGTACTAACATAACTAATTGTAAGGTTATCCCACCACTTGCATCCAGCGATCACTCCATGGTCTGTTTTACTTATAAAATAAACCTGGAATTTGACCCTAGTAGTATTTCAATATGTAACTTCAAAAAGGCTAATTTTGGCGATTTTCGAAATGAAATGGCCAACTGGGATTGGGAATCTGACTTTATGCATAAAACACTTTTAGAAATGTGGCAGTCCTTAAATAGTAAATTAACTAACACTACAAAAAAATATATTCCCCAAATAAAGAAAATAGAAAACAATAAACCTAAAACACCTTGGATGAATGCAACAGTTAAGAAGCATATTAAAAATAAAAACAGGGCATTCATAAAAGCAAAATAAAGTAATTCTCAAAAAAATTGGCTAGATTATAAACAACAATTAAAATTATCAAAAAAGAGTATTAGGAAAAAGCAAAATGTGATCATGAATATAGGTTTGCAGTAAACGTTAAAGATAACTATAAAACCTTTTATACCTATATAAATAATAAGAGGGGTGGAGCACCTTTTATAGGCCCAATAAAAAATCTAAATGGTGAGCTACAAACTGATAAACCAGAAATGGCTACAGTTTGTAATAATTATTTTGCTTCAGTTTTTAATAAAAAAACTAGCCAAAGCATTAGTCATAATAAGCAATCTACAACTAAACAATATAAGATTGAGAAAATGGAAGTGGAGAAATTACTTTTGAGATTAGATCCCAATAAATCTGCTGGTCCCCGATGGACTCCACCCCCGTATTTTGAAAGAGTTGGCAACTCCTCTATCTGGTCCAATAGCTGCCCTATCTACAAAATCAATTATAGAAGGAGAAGTCTTAGAAGTATGGAGACAGGCCACAGTTATTCTCATTTAAAAAAAAAAAAAGGATCCAAACATAGTGTTGCTAATTATAGACCCATTAGCTTAACATCTGTTTTGAGTAAGATCATGGAGGGTATACAGTAGTTAAAAATTACATTGGGACCATTATGCAACCAGATACTGCACAGCATGGTTTTGTAAAATCTAGATCTTGTATGACAAACCTGCTAGAATTTTACGGCAGCGTCAGTATGGCACTGGACAGAGGTGAAGCTGTGGATGTGATTCTACTGGATTTTTCAAAGGCCTTTGATAAGGTACCACATGGTGAATTAATAGATGCAACAATAAAAATGGGATTAGATGGGAATATTACCAGATGGATTGAATCATGGCTGTCCGAGAGAACTCAACAAGTCTGTATAAAGGGTTACTACTCAGAATATGAACAAGTTACTAGTGGGGTCCCTCAGGGGTCTGTTCTGGGACCCTGTCTTTTTAATATTTATATCTCTTCACTATCTTCATCAACAGACGTCTGACTGACCAAATTTGCTGATGACACCCGCATTGGCTATAAAATTAATAAATCTGAAGATGTAATTACTTTACAATATGTATTAAACGAACTAGAAAGTTGGGCATTAACAAAGAAACTTATGTTTAACATTGATAAATGTGTTGTAATGCATTTCGGGAAGAACAATCCAGGAACAAATTATAAAATGGGTAACAAATTGCTTGTGGTTGTTGAAGATGAGACAGATTTGGGAATCAGAGTAAAAAATGATTTAAACTTTGGCTTACATTGTCAGCAAATAATCAAAAAAGCTGGGGGTATTCTCCATTGTATAAGTAAACATATAAAAAGTAAAAGTAGTAAGGTTTTGCTCCCACTGTATTCCTCACTTGTTAGGCCTCACCTGGAGTAATGTGGCCAGTTTGGGGCACCAGGAGACAGGGGTACCATAAATGCTATAGAACTAATCCAGAGAAGGGCAACAAAAAAAAAATGGATGAGGTACAGAGTTTAGAATATGATGATAGATTCACTAAACTTGGACTCTATAGTCTGGAATATCGTAGATTAAGGGGAGACTTATGCTTGGTGTATCGGGCTTTACATGATATTAGTTTGTGGGAAACTTTGGGATTAGTTTTCAGAGATGTAGTTTATGAAACCAGGGCTCACCCGTTACAATTAATGGTAGAACGTTGTAGAACAAAACAGAGAAGTTCATGGTTCTCAGTCAGAGTATCTAGAATATGGAATGGCCTACCACTTTCAGTGGTGGCCAGTGAAAGTATGTACTTCTTTAAAAATCAATTAGACACCTTTTTGAGTACTAAATTAATAAAGGGTTACAATTAAAATAAAACTGGTGAGCAATATGGACCATGGTCTTTTTTGGCTCTGATTTACCTATGAAACCTATGAAACAACTTATGACCACGATCAGGCATAGGATAGCAGTCCACTGGACCACCAGGGATTTAAACAACTTATGCCCGCGATCAGGCGTACAGTGCAGAGCCCACCTAGGGTCAGCAGGGTGTCGGTCCCCGACAGCTGCAGCCTGGCAGGGCTCCAGATGCAAGTCGCCGGGGATCAGCGCACCACATGAAAATGGGGCCATCATGACATGCAAATTGACCCATTTGCATCTTGCATGCATAATGGACTCATTTGATGCCCAGTGCTGAATATCATGGTTGATGCACCTAGCGCAACCACACTTGCGCTGGCGCATCCCCCTGCTCCCCTCCTGCCACTTGCACTGGCACAGTGCCACTGCACCATGCAATGTGCGTGCACCCTCAGTGCATTATTCAATAGTGCTGAGCCATGGTGCAGCACCATTGAATATCACCTGGTCCATGCCCTGGTGCAGCCCAGTTGTGCTACGCCCAGGCTTGTGCCCCTGCCTGGTGCAATATGAATATCGCACCCTGAATGTGTTTTATTTTTGCTGCTTGGGGTGGTGGGATTGGGGAGTTAGGGTTGAAAATCTTAACACCATATTCCCAACTTTTGTGGTGTTAAGTTACCCTAACTGGTGCATTAATGAAGTTTTTTTTTAAATAATTTCTTTTTTTTTTTTGAGATAGTGGAATCATATCCTCATTCATGCAGGTCCCTTTGGGACCCACATGAACAGGTGCAGATGTGCAGGTCTGTACCATGGGAAGACTCTGTCCACCTACAGAAGTGCAGGGCCTAGTTAACGCAGTGGCACTGAGGGCTGAAACACTGGATGCCTTACCTCGCACTATGCCGGCAACCCGTGTTAGGAAATGAACAGGGGCTGCCAAGGGTTGGCAGGATTGGAGAAGGCTTGAGCATCTGAGGGACTGCTCTCCTTCTCCAGGGAGGGGGGGATGTCAGTGGTCAGCGCTTGACTGGCCCCTAGCAGAGGCTGGAGAGCAGTGCACCAATGCTGCAGAACAGGGGCAGAGATGGGGCAGATGCATGTGCACTCCCTCCACTGGCATCATTGCATGCCTCTCTCTGCAAATAGAGGAGAGAAAACTGGAAAAATGGGAGTCCTCGCTATGGATGATGACTGTCCCCCTCGAGGCGCCATCGGGAAGGCACCTCCCCCGAACTGGATCCGGGCTGGTGGATTGAAGGTCTCCCCACCCCCGCCATGAGGGGTAGGTTATGGGGCTGAAGGGGAAGGGTCTCATACCCAGTCAGCATGGAGGGAGACATCAGATGGCAGACGGGAACTCCAAAAGAAACAGCACCAACAAAAAGAAAAAAGAAGTGCAGGGCCTGGTACATTCCCCCCACCAACCAGGGAATGGGAGCTGCAGGGTTGTCCACATGGGCCTGGGTACCATATAATGAAGACAACTGTCCTCATTCACTCTTTTTTTGTAAACAAATGTTATTAAAGTACTTTATAACAAAGAAACACTACATATCATAATAATTGGTATGGTTACATCATACAAATATACCAAGTAAAGAGATAACATTTATATTACATACTCTGTAGGTCTTATATAAGTCTTATATAACTTCACACAAAACGAGTACAATAAATATTGGCGGATTCTTAAACAAAAGAAGACGGAACTCCTATGCCACAGCATATTTTCATATTATAGTGGACCTAGGTTTTCCTCTATGGCCTTAAATAATGGCTGCTAGGTTGCTTGAAAATTGTCATCTTGGCCATTGGCATTAAAATGATGTCTTTCCAGTTTCGTACAGAGTAATAGATAATTTAGCCACTGTGCAACAGTGGGAGGTGAGACACTGATCCAATTTTGTGCCACCATTTTCCAGGCATTGACTACAGCTAAGCTCCAAAGCCTAGGAATATGTTCCATTGCCCTTCTCCTGGTTGAACTGCTATCTAGACCCAACCTAAATTCTGCTGCTGTTGCTGGCATCTTACAGTGTGGCACAGTTTCCATTAATTGGTGGACCTGAGTCCAGAAAGGGGACACTTTTTGGCAAGTTAATGCCATATGTGTGAAGTCACTTTCTGCTACCTGGCACTTGGGGTATTGGGGATCCCGGGATGTCTTATGTTGGTATAGTTTCAGCAGAGTTAGATATGTCCTATACAGAAAGTTTAACTGTATTCTTCTAAGTTTTTTTGAACTGGAACAGCAATGCACATGGTTAATAGCTGCTTGCCAATCTTCAGTTGTAAGTGGAGATCCTAAATCTGATTCCCAATGTTCCTTAGCCTCGATACTAGGTTTTGGGACTGCTCCTAATAGAATTCTATATATTGCTATGAGAGGTTTGGTGTTGGGCTGAGGTCTATAAATAACTTCTTCAATGGGAGAAGAGGCATAAGTATAATGTGACAAATGATGTCTTACCCTCAGATAAGCAAAGAAGTCTCCCATTTGCAGTGACTATTCCTCCCTTAAGGTATTAAAGGTTTTTATTAGCCCTCCCAAATAGTTATTCTACATTGTTTATCCCTCTTATCCACCATCTGAGAAGAGCTTGGTGTAATTGCACATTATAACCTTTCATGAGTTTAACCACTGAAATCGAGTTGACTCGGGGTGAAATTCCAGTGCCATGATTAATCAACTTATACTGCACATGCCTATCCAGATCCTTAGTAGTTGTTTTGTATATGGGTTCCCTCTCAGTAAGGTAAGTCTTCCCATTAATGTAGGTAGTAAACCACCCGAGACTAGGTCACCTTCATACCTTTCTCCCTCCATGGTCATCCAAACAGGTAGAGCAACTCTCCGTCCTTGAGCCAGCATTGCTAATAGTGAGACCCAATAGTAATATTTCATGTTGGGGGAGAGACAGACCACCTTCCTTCAATGGGAGTTGAAGGATTGCTCTGGAAATTCTAGTTGATTTCCCACCCTACAGGAATTTGTGTATTATACTATTTAGAGACTTACAGAACTTTTTGGGACTCTAATAGGCAGATTCTGGAATACGTATAAGCATTTGGGTAACACATTCATTTTAATAGTGTTAATTTTCCCTATAATACTAATGTGTAGGCCTGCCCAATGCTCACATTTGTGCTGAATATTGCCCAGAAGTTTATAGTAGTGTTCATGTCGTATGTTATTCTTGTTATTGGGTATCTGACTGTCTTAGTATTTAAGAGTATTATTTATTACCCTCATTTTTAGTGGATTATTTTGCAGTTCTTGGTGTGGGCCCTTCCCTGCTGGGAGAATTTTGCTCCTTGTCCAGTTAATTTTATGACTTGAAAGCCTACTGTAATTGCTCAAAATATGGTGGAGTCTGGGGATTCCCTCTCTTGGGTTCGGCAGGTATATTAATAAATCATCTGCAAGGAGCAAAAAATGACCTTCAGGTCAGCTCTAATGGTTGCTGCCAGGGGTTCTAGGTTAATTGCATATAGCAGGGTGAAACAGGACAATCCTGCCTTAAAATTAAAAGGTTGGGAAAGACTGTCATTAGCCAGTACTTGAGCAGTTGGTTTATGATACTGTGTAGAAATCCAGCTCATAATTTTTTCTCCCAAACCTAAGTGCTTAAGGGTGGCAAACATATATTTCACTCCACTCTGTTAAAGGCCTTTTCTGCATCTAAGGTCATCACAACTGCCCCCTTTCCCCACCCTAGAATCAGCCCAATGCCAAAGTATGTTCATTGCCTTGTGGACATTGTGTTTGCCTTGATGGGTCTGTACAAAGCCTGCTTGATCTGGGTATATTATTTTTCGTAAGACTGTCTCCAATCTATCAGCCAGAGTTCTGGCAAGAATCTTGAAGTACACCATGAGTAGGGGGATAGGTCTGTATGACCCACAAAGTGTCAAGTACTCCCCAGGTTTAGGGAATACTGTAATAGTGGTAGACTGAGTGGAGCGGGGAGGGCTCCTATGTTTAGACTCTCCTTGATCATATGCTGTAGGGGTTCTTTAAGTTCTTCATGAAAGATTTTATAGAAATCTATGGGGGAAACCATAAGGCTCAAGGGCTTCCCCACTTTCAAATGTTTTATAGATTTTAAGGTTTCCTCCCTTTGAATATCTGTTTCTAAGGCATCAATGTCCTGTTCATCTATTTTTGAAACCGAGGCGTTAGTCAGAAAAGTTTGTAAGACTTCTTTTGATGGCTGCGCCTCCAAAGTGTATAGGTTTTGATAAAATTCCTTTAAACTGTCCCCTATATCCTTTTCATTATATTGAGTGACCCCAGCTAAGTTCTTAATTTGTGCAGTATATTTTTAATGCACACCTTATGTTTTAGCTGCCACGCTAGTCATTTAGCCCTTGAGTCTCCCTCAAAGTAATTTGTAGCTTAATTTAACAAAAGAGTGTACTCTATTTTGGAACTAGACAGTTAATTAAACTCCCATTTTAGTTTTTACAGTTGTTGATAACCTACAGCTGTTGGTGTTTGCATATGTTGTTTCTCTATTTGTAGTAGGGGGAGTGGCTTAGCTAGAAGGAAGCTACATTTAAAGACTGCCTTAGAAAGATTCTGCTAATAGCTTGGCAGAAGACACCAGGAGAAAGGACTGCTGTGTGACTGAACTTCTGTACGGGACTATATTGCCCTCCTTCCCTCCCTCACCCCCACCCAAAGCTAGTTCTATTTTTATAGGCACAGGATTTGACTGACAACAGGAACTTCCTGTTTGGGAGCAGGAAGAGTGATCACAGAACCACAAAGACCCACCATCCTAGAAGGGCAAAAGTAGCACTCCGCCCCCCTCTAGCTGCTGGAGGTCTGCCTCTGAGCAAGTAACTGGTCTACAGAAATATAGGATATTCTTGTCTCAGAATAGGACAATCAGGAGCTTAAAGGGCACACAGGCAGAAAGTAAGAGAGAGAGAAAAAAACAGAGGAAAGAGTAAGGATTGCAAACAGTTAAGGGCCAGAAATAAGACATGATTGGAGTGGTGCAGTGCAGTGGCTGTGGAGCAAGCAGTCTTCGGGAGACATTCTGGAGGATGTGGTGTTGTCCCATCTGCAGGCACCTCTCTGGACTGAGGGAGGAGGTTGCTCATCTACAGGCTGAGTTGGCCAGGATTTGTGGGACCTCCTCTTCCATCCAGGGACCACCAGTGCCTCTGCCATTGCCTCAGAGGTTGCCAAGAAAGAGGAGTGGTTGGACCACAGTGGGCTCAGGGAGGGTGAGGGTGGTGGTACAGAGGTGCATCCCCTCAGTTGTACCTCTCCACAATTCCTATGCCATTCTGGCAAAGTGTGGTTCCTCTATGGAGGCACCCACAGTGGAGACCAAGGAGGATGCTGGGAACCTCCACAAAGGAGACCCACAGGAGGGTGGCAGGGACCCTGCAGGGAAGGAACAACTCCTGGTGGGGACTCCATTGTTAGGAAGGTAGAGGGAGAGGAGGTGAGGTGCCTGCCTGGCGCCATGGCTTGGAGGGACAGGGAGCGAATCCTCAGGATTGCGGAGCAGCTGCACAGGGAGGAGCTGGATGTCATTGTCCACCTAGGGACAAATGACCTGGCTAAGAAGAGGGATAGAGAAGTGCAGGAAGAGTTTATGGAATTGGGGAGGGCCTTAGTCAGTAGCCGCCACGGTAACCTTCTCGGAGATGCTGCCCATCTATGGCATAGGAGAGGCTAGGGTGTTCCGCACCATGGGATTCAATCAGTGGTTGAAAAACTGGTGTGGAGCTCAGGGATTAGCTTCATTGGGGACTGGGGTCCACCTGGAGTGATGCAAGCCTATATTGGCATGATGGGCTGCATCTGTCCGAGGAGGAACCAGGATCTAGGTGATAGATTTAAATGCTTCATTGGCAAGCTTTTAAACTAGCCAAGGGGAGCACTGGAAAGAGCAGGGAAATCCTAGCCCCCAAATAATCACGGTAGTAAGTCGCGGCAAACACCAATATAGAGGGTGTCGATAGGGAGAAGGGCAGGGTAAATGGAGAAAGTGACAAAGACAAGAAGGATAGGGATGGGGCAAAGGGAGTAAGGCCATCAGGAAGTGGAGGTAATGAGTACCAATGCCTGTAGTCTGGGCAACAAGCTCCCTGAGCTGGTGGCCTTGATGGAAGAGGGATGCCTGGATATCATAGCAGTCACAGAAACATGGTACACAGAGAACCATGACTGGGATGTTAACATACCAGGGTACATAACCTACAGGAGAGACAGGCAGGGGAGAAGAGGGGGAGGAGTAGCTCTCTATGTAAAGGAAGGGATAAAATCAGCTGAACAAAAGAGTAAACAGGGAGGAGAGGAGGCACTGTGGGTCACCTTGGAAACTGGAAAGGGTACCACAATCCATACAGGGGTTGTGTACAGACCCCCATGTCAGGGGGAGGGAATGGACAAGGATATGATAGAAGGCATTCTTAGAATGGCAGAGAAAGGGGAGATATTGTTGATGGGAGACCTGAATATGCCAGATGTTAACTGGAGCACATTTACTGCAGCCACATCCAAGAGCAGGGCCATTCTTGATGCCCTACAGGTGGCAGGCATTAGACAGCTAGTTTCAGAACCCACTCATGAAGGAGCAATCTTAGACCTCGTACTCTCAAACGGGGGCAGTGAGAGGATCTCTGATCTAGAAGTGGGTTGTCATCTGGGGACAAGTGACCATCAAACAGTGTGGTTCACATTAAACTCAGCTACAGAGTCAAGCCATACAAAAGTGAGGGTACTGGACTTTAGGAGGGCTGACTTTGCAAGATGGGAGAGTGCCTCAGAAAAGCACTAGCAAACAGGCTAGAAGGAGGTGTGGAGCAACAATGGGAATCATCAAAACTGCCATCACAGAGGCAACAAGCCTTTGTGTGAAGCAAATAAACAAATCAAAATGAAAGAAAAAGCCACTATGGTTCTCAAAGAGGTGGCTGTGAAAGTCAGGAAGAAAAGATAGCATTCTGGAAGTATAAGGAAACACAGAAGGAGCAGGACAGAGAGCTGTACCAGTTAAGGCAGAAGGAAGCAGGGAGGGAAGTCAGAATAGCAAAGGCCCAAACTGAGGAAAAGATCGCCAACTCAGTTAAGAAGGGGGATAAAATCATTTATAGGTACATCAGCGAGCGTAGAAAGACAAAGAGACTGATAGTGAGGCTGAATAGAATGAACGGTTGGTGGGCAGAGGGGGACAGTGAAAAAGCAGGGATACTGAATGAATATTTCTGCTCAATATTCACAAAGAGAGGGGGCGTGCCTAATCCAATTAACAGAAGCACTTTTGATAGGGGGCGATCCCAGTCCTTTCACAGAAGAAAGGGTTCTGCAAGAACTCCCTAAAACTGAAGGTGGACAAAGCAATGGGTGCTGATGAATTCACCCCAGAATTCTAAAAGAATTAAGGAGGAACTAGTGAAACCACTGGCTACTCTTTTAATAAATCATGGGAGGATGGTGTGGTACCCGAGGACTGGAGGAAGGTGGATGTGATTCCCTTCACAAAAGTGGGACCAAGACCGAGGCAGAAAACTACAGACCTGTCAGTCTGACCTCTGTGGTAGGGAAAGTGATGGAGTCACTTCTGAAGGAAAGAATAGTTGAGTACCTAGAGGCCAGTGGAGCACAGGACCCAAGGCAGCATGGGTTCACAGTGGGAAGGTCATGTCAGACGAATCTAATAGATTTCTTTGACTGGGTGACCAAAGTAGTAGACCAGAGAGGGGCTGTGGACATGGCCTACCTAGTCTTCAAGCAAGGCATTTGACACAGTCCCACACAAAATTAATAGTCAAATTAACCAGCCTGGGAATGGGTCCCAGGGTAGTAGCCTAATAAAACATTGGCTGCACAACAGGACACAGAAGGTAATTGTAAATGGAGTCCACTCTGAAGAAAGAGGGGTTACTAGTGGGGTACCGCAGGGTTCAGTATTGGGTCCAGTCCTTTTTAATGTCTTCATCAGTGACTTTGCAGAGGGACTGGAAGGAAAAGTATGCCTTTTGCAGATGACACAAAGATCTGCAACAGGGTTGATACACAAGGAGGCGTGGAAAGGATGAAAAGGGACTTGGCAAGGTTGGAGGAATGGTCAGAAGTATGGCAGCTAGGATTCAATGCAAAGAAGTGCAAAATAATGCATCTGGGAAACAAGAGCCCAGGGGAAGAATACACAATGGGTGGGAGGTAGTAACAACAACAAAAAAGGAAAGGGACCTGGGGGTAATCATATCAGATGACCTTAAGGTTAGCAATCAATGTGAGAAGGCAGTAGGGAGGGCTGGGGGTATACTGGGATGTATAGGAGAGGCATCAGCAGCAGAAAACAGGAAGTTGTTATCCTCTGTACAGACAGTTGGTGAGACCCCATCTGAGTACTGTGTCCAGTTCTGGAGACCTCATCTCCTAAGGACATAGACAGGATAGAGGTAGTCCAGGGAGGGCAACTAAAATGGTGCAGGGTCTGCAAGAGAAGCCGTATGAGGAGAGACTAAAGGAGCTTAATATGTATACCCTTGAGGAAAGAAGGGAGAGGGGGGACATGATAGAAACTTTTAAGTACCTCAGTGGAATCAACAAAGTCCAAGAGGGTAGCATCTTTCAGAAAAAGAGACTTACAAGAACAAGGGGACACAATTTAAAGATAGAAGGAGGGTGGTTCAGGGGCAATGTGAGGAAGTATTATTTCATAGAGAGGGTAGTGGATGCATGGAACAGCCTTCCTGAGGAGGTTGTGGGGTCTAAAACTGTGGGAGATTTCAAGAATGCATGGGACAGACATAAGGCAATTCTTGTGGGGGGTTGAAAGAAAAAGGCTGTTGGTTAACTAGGATCCGCGGCCTATCCTGTAGGTAGGGAAATGGGCAGACTAGATGGGCCTAGCGGTCCTTATCTGCCATCAAAGTCTATGTTTCTATGTTTCTATGTAGTAGAGATCCAGAAACAAATGATTTGATACCTTTTACCTACCTGTTTGTAGTATTCATTGCTCCAGGGCAGACAACTCTTGGGTTTCATTTTTTCGAGCATGGGCAGAGTAGGATATTATAATCCCTCCGAGCACAGCTTTCAATTCCTTCCATCTAATAGAGGCACTACTTGTTCCCCTGGGATTATTTAACAAGTACTGATGAACCTGCTTATGGATATACAAGATGAAATCTGGCTTCTTTAATAATAGAGGGTCTAGCTGCCATGATTGAGACAAAATAGGGGAACCCCATCCTTGTAAATTAGGAAGAACTAGGGCATGATCAGTTATTGTGATGGACTCATGCCGAACATCATGTATTGATGGTATCAAGGCCTGAGAAATAAATATAATGCCCAATCTCATATAATTTGCTGATGAATGAGAATAAAATGTATATTCTCTTCCCTCGAGATTAACATGCCTCCATTTATCTATTAGATTATAATCTACTGTGAGACTCTTAAGGGCTTCGGCATTCCTGGACTTGGGCATCACCAGTCTTGAGGCTTTGTCCAGAGTAGTGTCCAATACACAGTTTTGATTTCCACACAACACCCATGAACCCTCAAAATCAGCCATTTGAACTTCTAACCTGTTAAAAACTTGGGACACCCTATCTTTGGACCATAAAGAGACCTAATTGCATTTTTTAGCCCATTAATAAATAAAATCTTTACCAGTACATATCTTCTCCCCGATCTATGCATACTTTAGTAATAGCTCCTGGGAAGTGGGGGCAGAACCAGATAGTGCCTCCCCAGATTTTGACAGAAAGTATGAGCCATACCACTCATCCCCCCAATTCTTTCCCATTCTTTCTCCATCCTGTGTGTTTCTTGAAGACACAGGACATCAGTTTTCATTGCTTTGACTTTTGCCAACACTTGTTATCTCTTCGTCTGGAACTTAAGCCCAATAACATTCCAGGATCTAATATTTAATGCATTATCATCCATGTTCAGTTGCATACGAATCATTTTTCTCTGTATCCCTAGTAAGTAAAGTTGCAAACTGTACCAAATAATAATAAGTACCTTTTTTTATAAAACCATCTTTCTTTTAACATCTGAGTTTCTAAACAATAACAATAACCACGGCCCCTCCCCACTGATTTTCATTACTAAACACAAAGCTGAAAGAGTATCCCCCAAACACTTAGGAGCAACAAGCTCAACAACTAGTAACAGTAACACCTCTATTATAAATTGGACCAATGGGTCACTGAACCCTCCCCCCCTTGCCCCACACTGATTAAGTGCAGCATCCCACTGATACCTTAGTGGACACTGAGTGTTGGGACCTTCTGGCACATTTAAATGAAAGTGTTATCAAGATTTTTTATAGCAGCACAAATAGAAAAGAAAAGTTGCAAGTAGGGATGCATCCCCCTTCCCCAACACTTACATGGGGATGATAGAACAAAACATGCACACACACACACACACACACCCCATCTCTGGAAAAGAGAATACTAATATTTACACATATTATTATATAATTCAATTTGATTAATTGAGATCAGATGAGTGAGAGCAATATAATGACCCCTCCCTGTACTTCTGGTGTTATCACTATCAGGGTCAAATAATGCCATGTCAGGTATGGCGTTCAGCAGTGATGTTCCCCTTGCCTTCCCCCTTGCCCTGTACTTGTTCACAATTTTAACCAATTAGATTAATTATGAACCAAGACAAAAAGGTGCTTCCCCCCTTCTCAGAGTAGACCCTGGATGTCCAGATGTACATTACGAAGCAAAACAACAACCAGTAGGTACTCCATTAGCAGTCCAGGATAGTAGTTGACAGCTGACTTTGTCTTCCTTATCACTCCATATCTACAACATTTAATATTTTGAGTTAGTCAGATAATCTATTCATTCCACACTACCATCGTGGATAAGGTCTGCTGTGTGAAAGTCCCAAATGCCAACTCCCTCCATCAGTACCTGCAACCCCAGCTGCAGTCGGAGGAAGGTGGTGGGAGTCAAATCCAATTATTTCAAGTTCAGTTAAGTGGAAAGTGATGTGTATTGCAACCCAGAGCAAAAACAAAGCATTGCAACCATAAGAGATGGAGATCCTCATATACCCATCCTTTGTAATGCTGATGGGAGAACATATTTATTCCAATTTATTTCTCAAGTATCCATGCAGCAGTTTATCTAGGCACATTTCAATGAGCCTTCTATATGGAAAAATGTTATGTTTTGAAAGGCTGACAGGTAATGCCGAGCATATGGTGTAAAGCAGCTCACAAAAATACTGTGGCAGGGTCTTTCCCACGCCTGTCATTGGAGATCAGTTTGAATTGAAGGGAGATAACAGGCACTACACACATGGAGACTGCAACCAAAGAGCAAGATTCTATGTCAGAGTGTCTTTGAAAATTACATTCCAAGGCTGTATCACTATGTACTTAACATCACACTTGAATAATGGTGTCCCGCAATCGAACTGTAATAGACACCATACTGATTTAGTACACAAAACGCCATCCCCCTCCAATAATGTAAATTTGTAGAACATACTTTTTATAAAGTAGTTGTTCATTTGGCTGGTGTACTCTGGGATTTTACAGAACAGATAAGAGCTGCTTGTTGGGTGTTCTAAGTCACACAGTTGTGAAGAAAGCCGCATGGTTGTTGAAACAGAGTCTTTACTACAGCCACACACAGGTGATAATTTGACTTAGGGATTCCAGGCAAGGGGCTTCATATCAGATTTTATCAATAATTTTAAACAAAACACCACCAATGTCAAATTCTGGGTCAAAACACATATTAAAACTACACCTTACATTCGAGAGAGAATTAGATGATCCCTTATACAGAGACTTGACAATCTGATATTAATGTCATTTAATTCTGTCACTGTCCCAGGATTTTTGCTGAGTTACTTACGTGCGTTTACTATTTTAGTCCATAAACTGAATAACAATCAACAGCAGAATAACTGGTGATCATTTTAGCTTGCATTAAACCTTATGCTGAGGGACCACATGGCTGCTTAAATGGGGTCTGCTCACAGGTCCCACACAGGAACCATGCTGTCATGTTAATTTCACTGAACACCCAAATCATTTAGCTGACAGTTATAATTCAAGTAGCATTATCATTCACATTAGAGCATTCTTTATATCAGTACCAGATGCAGTGTGTGTGTGTGTGTGTGTGTGTGTGTGTGTGTGTGTGTTCTTATGCCAACAATTACCATGACTCAAAATAAATCCTTTAAATCCAGTTACTACTGTGACCAGGGCAAGTATATTCATTTATGTTGTTTAATTACCATAATACAGCATCTTAACCCTCTGTTTAGTGACAAGAGGATCCTATGCTACCCGGGTCACCAAGCAATAATGTAAATTTCACATCAGCAAACACCAAAACCAGAACATGGGCTTAACAGTCACTCATCACTTAGCCATTCTTCATCAGAATTAAATCAGCAAATGCTTCAACGGGCTTGTCATGCGGTCCAAGCCTGCGATCAACCTTCCTAGGAAGTTTCCATGGTAAGGACAAATTGTTCTGCATCTAGGGGTTTGCTAAAGATTTTTGGAGGCTAACCAAGGCACACTATTCGAAGTTTAGGTGGGTACAGTAAAGAAAACTCCCAGCCCAGACCATGAAGCATTATTTTAACTCCGGCATATTTTTGTCACTTTGTTTCAAGGTCCCAACTGTAGTCTTGGAATAAAAACACTTTTGACCCATCAATGTCTATGACCATGCTGTCAGGCTGCTTGAAGCATCTTTCCTTTATCCGGATACCTCAGATATTTAATGAAGTAGTGTGACTTCAAACATCTGGGGCCCGCTCTTTTGCTATTGTGGCCCCTACCCTGTGGAACTCTCTACCTTGTTGCATAAGGATTGCCTGACCATCCAAAGTTTTAAAACAGAATTGAAAACTTACCCCTTTGGCCTGGCATTTTTATAGGGAGACTAACACTAATTATGTAGGACTGTCATCTCATTTTATGACTCTGTTGGCTGCTTGTAGTTTAAGATGGTGATGTTTTTATTTATTGTATTAAATTGTTGATGGTTTGTGGATTTTATGTACAGGTGCCTTTATTGTTGGAAATGCATCTTTTTACAAATAAAGTTTGATTTGATTTGATCTCCCGACCTCAGCTTTGGGCAGGTTCGATGGGCACCCAGAATCTCATAGTTTGTTGCAGCGGGATTCATACCCAGTTTGTCTGCCAACATCCATTGTATTGCCTTGCCTTCCTCCTTGCCCTCTTATTTTTCTGGCATACCAACTAACCTGATGTTTGAAGTTCTGCTCCTATTTTCTTGATCTTCAGTTCTCTCTATTAGAAAATTTACTTCTTCCAGTTATGTGTTTCTGTCCCTGGGGAGATCAACGATCATGCCTTCAAGTTCTCCTATTCTTTTTTCTGCCTCATTAAGTCAACTGGTATGGGTGGCAGGGGTCTCTTCCAACCCTGTGATCACTGTTTGCAGATGTGTCATCTGTGCTGTAATGTTAGCAAATCCTGTTTTCATGTCTTGTTGTAGGTTTGATAGCAGCACTGACAGCGGCTGATCATAGCCATTCATATCGTTCTCCCGCTGCCATACTTTGAGCTTGAGTCCTAACTTCTGCTGCTGTATTTTGAACTTGATCTGCAGGTTCAAAATTTAATGTTGACTGCCGTTTTTCACATCTATTTGTTGCCATTGATTTCTTCAATCGAATTATACCAGATGTAAGTAGCTTCCAGGATTAGAATTGAGATAATACTGCTGTTAGTTTCTGTGCCAGTTGGACTTTGGTTAAATTACGACCGTCATTGCTGAATGCTTCTCATTCACTTTTTACACATTCACTCTTTGTGCTTTCAGCTCTAAAGAGGCAAAAAAATCTGAAAGAACAGAGTGAATGTGTGAAGAATGAAAGTGTAAAGGGTGAACGTGTAGCGAGTGAATGTATATAGAGTGAATGAGAACAGTTGTCTTCACTATATGGGACCTAGACCTGTGTGGACAACCCTGCAGCTTGCATTCTCTGGCTGGGGGGGTCACATAACAGCACCATCTCCCCAACCTCAACCCCTTCCACCTGGGTGGCTGAGCTTGCCCCCCAAACTCAACTCATTGGCATGGGATCACAAAGTATATCGACGCAGGTCAACACTGGCACTACACTCAAAGTCTCTTTACAATGAGAGAGAGAGAAAGAGAGACAGACAGACAGACAGATTTTTTTTATTTTGACCCCACATTTTCAAGATAGTCATTATACAACTCCCCTTATAAACATGACATACTCTATAGCATTTATAGTACATTGGCAAAAATGCCATTTCTCACCAGAAGTGGAAAACATGTGTCGTCCAGGATTTAAAAATTGATACCTGTCAGGTTTATGAGGTGGTGTGGAAAAATAATTTTGTTGAAAGTTTGGAGTCAGAATATGAAAATTAATAAAGTTATGAGTAAATGTTGAAATACTGCAACATTCATTCATTTTACCGTAGTTGTACACCAAATTGTCTGCAGAGTCTTCTTATTACCTCACCTCATGAACCCAGTAGGTGAAAACTTACAAATCCTTGCTGAAACATTTTTCAGCGCCACTGAAACATCATTCCATGCTGCAGGTGTAAAAACACATTTTGGACAGGATTTGAAAAATGACAGCTGTCACATTCATGAGGTGGTGTAAAAAATGGCTATGTTGAAAATTTGGGGTCAGGATATTTAAAATCACTAAAGTTATGAGCATGTGTTGAAAAATTTCAATATACACTTGTAACTTTATTGTTTTTTAATATTTTTGCCCAAAATTTCTAATATAGCCTTCTTATGACCCCACCTCATGAGCAAGGATGGAGAAAGTTTTCAAAACTCCCCCAAAAGGTGATTTCACACAGAGAACATGAAATCCCTTTTTGGGACAGAATTGTGTAATTTCACCACCATTGCTCATTGGTGGGTGCCCCAAAAAGACTATGTTGAAAATTTAGTGTAAAAATGTTCAAAAATGACAAAGTTATGAATCAAAGTTCAAAACCCCATTGAAATACATTATGACGCACTTGCCTTATTTTCTCATATTGCAGTTGGATGTTCCAGCAGCAAAACATGTCTTAGATCAGAGAGAGTATCTTCACCATGGGACATGTTTAGGTAAGTGAGAGTGTGTGGGAGATTTAGGGTGTGTGAGATGGTGGCTGCTGAGTGGCAGGTGGTATGGGGTGGGTGTGGGGTGTGGGGAGGTGAGCTCGGGAAGGATCATTTTCTTTTTTATGGTTCCAAAAGCAAATCAATGAGGGATGGTTTTCTTTATTGCAGGGGGGTGGAAGCCAACACTGAGGACTGGGCACCCCAGTGTCGGGATGGTGTTCAGCAGCACTGAGGGTGGGCACACTGGTGCTTCCACCTATTTCTTTGGGGGACACACCAACCTGGAGGGGAAGGGCATGGAAAGAAGCTGTAGCGGGGGGCACCCCAGTCCACTAATATCTATTAAAAATGTGGGTGTTGTGGAGGGGAGGAGGGGCAAGAGAAGCAGCACCAAGGGTGGGCACCCTGGTCTGCTTATACAGTAATTATAATAAACAAAACTAAATAGATAGATAGATAGATAGATAGATAGATAGATAGATAGATAGATAGATAGATAGATTGACAGACAGACAGACAGACAAATAGACAGTCAGACACATACACAGCAAGATAGATGAAAAATATATATATATATATATAGAGAGAGAGAGAGACACACACACAGACAGACAGACAGCTAGAAAGAAGAAGAATCAACATTTATATAGCGCTGTTCATACAAACATATCCCAAAGAGCTTTACAAGCAATGCTAGACTGGTAGTGAAGTGACTGAATGTGTAGTGGCAGCCATATCGCACATCAACACTCACATACAGCCAAGACAATTGCATGAACCAGTTTTATGGGAAGAGGAATGTTGGCCGGGACATCGGGAATGGCCCCAACTCTTTGCCAAGAATGTTCTGGGTTCTTTTACTTCCACTTGGACTCCACCAGGATGGGTAGAAGGGACCTCAGTTTAATGTCTCATCTGAAGGACAGCACACCCCAATAGTACAGTATCCCTGAATACTGCAGTCAAGTGATAGATTTTTAGGTAAGAGTCCAGTCCCAGTGTGGGATGAGAACCCATGACCTTCTGGTCCAGAGGTGGATGTGCTACTAACTGAGCCTCGCTGACATGAGAAAAATACAAAAAAGATAGCTAGATAGATAGATAGATAGATAGATAGATAGACAGACAGGCTGGGCACCCTGGATTTTCTGGTGCCCAGAAACATTATTTGTAGGGCAGTTTTCACAAAATCAAACACCGGAATCTAGCTAGATGAACCCCGTTTACCGAGGTTCAGGTGTTTGTTTTTTGAAAACGTATCATTTTTACTAGGTTTTTCATTTTTTTTTTTTTTTACGGTTAATCTTTTTATAGAATTTTCCAATTTTACAGTATAACATCCATGAAGAAACATATGCCAAATATAGAGGATAATAGATGGGCAACAGTGAACAACAACACTGTTGTTCACTTCGAGAGGTTGTCATGACAACCATTTAAACCTCGAGAGTGAGTTATTGTTTACTGTTGCCCATCCATTATCTTGTATAGTGTATGGGCAAAAGTAAAAAAAAAAAAAACAGCTTGTAACTTCTCCCATGGTTGTGCCATGCTGTCAGGGACCAACACTTCACTCGTGTCCATGAAAACATCCGCCATTCCCGTCAACAACGATACTGTTAATTGTTATATTTGAAAAGAAATACTGGTGTCCTGCTGTGAGCCGGCACTTACTGTTAAATTAGAACTTCCTCCTGTGCCTTGTCTGAACTGCCGTGGCCATTTTATGAATGTCTATGAACCACAACTTGTGCATGCACAAACGTAATCAGAGTGGTTGTACCATCATTGTGACATACTCACGATGGTATAATAACATCGTAAAGTCACATCGATGGTACAACAAGAGTAGTAAATGATGGATTTTTAGGGAATATAATGTTCTGCCATACACTATATTGAGCAATACAGCTTAGTCTGTGGTCAGAATGGATTCACAGTTGTATGAATGTAATAACAAAGGTCATTCTTGAATATACAGAGAACAGTGTATCTGAGATTTAAGGCTGTCCCCTTGTATAGTTATTTTGTTCTTTCAGCTGTGTACTACCAAGACATACAGTCAGCATTTGGTCAAATAATGGGGCATGGTATCATTTTACATACAGTTACAGGTGTTATTTTCATCAAATGGCCCTACACAGTGTTCATAATTACATACATTTAGAATAATAGCCGGGCTGCTAAGTACTAACTTATCATCTGTAGGGCACCATGGTAGACTAAATCATTCACACTTATAGTAAACAGTATGGAGATTGGGCAGCATGTGAGGGAGGGGGAATCTGGCACCGACCTGTGAGACCACTAGGAAAGCATACTTGGCTGGTGGTGGTGGTGGGGAGGTACATTTTTACTTACTCAAACCTAGGGGTCAACATGCGGGGTGGCCAAAATTAGGCTTTGCTGTTGTCTTGTTTTTAGACCCCTCATGGAGGTTTCAGCAGATCTTTGCCTCGTGGGGTCCCTGGGTTACCTACTTGCTTTTGTAGGAAGTGCATAAAAGGGGACCATCTGAGCAGATAGGCCTTGAGGGAATGGGTGGCAACATGACTAATTCTAGAGTATGTTGCTAGTGTCTCCATGGCTGAGAGCCACTCCTTGAGTGATGGGGTCTCTGTAGTGCCTCCACTGATGCTTGCACTAGCCAGAGTTCCTGCTGGTTCTTAAGGTGGGACATGGTCAGGGGAGTTCCAAGAGTCCAGAAGGCTGGAGCACTCGGTAGCTGAGATCTGAGAATCTCAGAGCAGTGGGTGATTACCTGTCTCCAAAATGGGTGGATCGGGGTATATGTCCATAGTACATGTAGTAAGTCAGCACCTTCATCTCCATACCTCCAACATATATCATCCTTTAATAACACCATCCACCTGAGTTACACTGGTGTGAGGTACCATAGATGTTGTATTTTATTCTGGATTAGAAAGCTGCAGGGGTCCCTACATGCTTTCTGATCAGTGATCCAGCCTGAGTCCCAGTCTTTATCTGATAAAGGGGAACCTAGCATGGCCTGCCATCTGTGTTTAGCTGAATGTGATGGGTCAGGGGCAGCATCCCTGATATGTTTATATATCATGCCAGTTAGGCCTTTGGGTGTGCGCATCCATTTATCTATGGGAAGCTTATTAGGAACTTCTTTACCAAGGCCAAGCATTCCTTGCAGCTGCACCCTTTACCCTTCCAACTGTGATATAGGTGTCTTAACTGGAGGTACTTCCAAAAATCCCCCCCTTTCAATCAGATATTTCTCCTGGAGTGAGGAGAAGCTATCCATTGAAAGCCCATCCCTCCAACAGGACGTCCCACAGTCTATGGATGTGATTTTCCCTCCAGGCCTCCTATATGAATGTTTTCCTACCAACTGTCCACTGCGGGTTATGCCAAAGATATTAGTATTTTCCTGGGTGTGTGCACAATTTGGTAATCATACCTAGCTGCTGCAAGGCATTGTGTGCCGCTTTTACCATGAGCCAGTATCTAAACTGGGGAGGCAGGGTCTGACTCAAATATCCTGTAAGGTCTGACTCTTGTTGTGCCTCTCTCTCTGTGTCCACCCACATAGGTTGGTTACATCCCTCACTCTGGAACAACTTACATGTTCTGGCCACAGAAAGGCATCTTCATAGTGTTGGAAGTGTGGTAGGTACCAGCCCCCCCTCTGTTCCAAGGAGCTCTTATTTTGGCCTTACTGTATCTTGAGGGTTTGTGCTCCCATAAGAAGTTCCCCATCAGGGAATCCAGCTTCTGAAACCATTTTTTGGGTATCTCTACTGGCAAGTAGGCTAGGAGGTAGAATAATCTTGGGTCTGACATCATTTTTATGGCAGCTATTTTGCCAGGCATGGAGAGGTTCAGGTGTTTCCATCTTTGTGTCTCAGCCTCTAGGGTAAGAATGAGAGGTAACATGTTTTTCTCCACTAGCATTTGAACCTTTGATTGGATCCTAATCTCTAAATATTTTATGCCCCCTTTGCCCATGCTAGGCCTTGTTGTGTTGCCATATTTGAGGTCATGGATACATTAAGAGGGAGGACCTATGTTTTGCCTCTGTTGATGCGAAGCCCTGAGATGTTCACAAATGAATGTAGTAACGCTACAATATGTGGGGCACTTGCATGAAAATCATTTGCCAGTATGAGACAGTCATCTGCATACAATAGTGAGTGAAAGGAGTTCCTTCCCATCCTCATGCCCTCTATCCCTGGATGCTCCCTGACGGCGCTCGCTAAGGCTTCGATAGCCAGTACAAAAAGCATCGGGGATAGGGGACATCCTTGACTAGTGCCTCTATGGAGGGTGAAGGACTTGGAGAGGGTATTGTTCGTTAGTATTCTAGCAGTGGGTCAGTTGTATAGAGTTTTAATCAATCTTCTAAACGTGGTACCAAAGGCACAATGTTGAAGTATTGCATGGAGAAAATCCCATTCGAAAAAGTTGAAGGCATTTTTGAAATCAACTGAGATGGCTGCTGCTGGGGTGGGGAGGGAGTCTGCACTTTGTGTTAAAGATACTAGGGTTCTTAAGTGGTCTACACTATTTCTCCCTTTAATAAAACCCACTTGGGAGGGGTGGGTTAAGAGGGGAAGGACCTTTTCCAGGTAGGTCGCTAGTACCCTTGCCAAGATTTTTGTGTCTGCATTTATTAAATATATTGGCCTATAACTCCCCGTTAAAGTAGAGTCCTTTCCTTCTTTTGGAAGAACCATTATAATGGCCTCTCTTAGGGTGCATGGCAGTTGTTCCTTCTGCGGTGCTTCACTGAGCATTTCTTTCAGAGGTGGGGCTGCTTCCTCTGCCATAATTTTGTAAAAATCAGCTGAATAGCCATCCCCCTGGTGCTTTGTGAGGGGCCATGCTCCTTATGGTAGCTTTGAGCTCCTGTTTAGTGATAGGAGCATCCAGCTCTCTGCACTGGCTTTGGGTTAGTTTTTGGAGAAAGCCTGACATAAAGGAGACAAACTTCTGTTCATCCCATACTATGTGAGAACTATATAGAGAGTTGTACAATTCTAACATGGCTTTGTTTATTAGATCTGGCCTAGATTGTTTACTCCCCTGTTGTCCTGTAGCATGGTGATGTGCCTCTTGGCCTGCTGTTTTTTAAGTCTGTATGCCAGGAGCTTACACGCTCATCCCACCACCCAGCCTAGTATTTGTGCTGCAGTCTTTGGATTTGGAGTTCAGACTTTCTGGTGGCTAAGGTGTTAAGTTTTATTCATGGGGTCATTATTCCATAAAGCAAGTCTTTATTCTGAAGTTTGCTTGGATCTTTTTTATATAACTTCTCCTTAGCCCTCAACTGGTTCTCAAGTTCTGCTGCCTCTGTTTCTCTCTGCTTTCTGCGGTAATTGGTATAACTAATTATTTTGCCCCTTAGCATTGCCTTAAATGCTTCCCATATAGCTGCTGTGGAGGCCGTACCTGGGGGGGTTATCTGAAAAGTAATTATTAGCTTCCCTTTTTAGCCATCCTTTAAATGTTTCCTCCCATAGCAGTAGAGGGTCTACTCTCCAGTTTACTGACCTAGGGGTGAGTGAAGCTGACACTAGAGACATAGTAAGTGGGGCATGCTCAGAGATATAGAGTGGGGCTATAGCCACATCTAGCACCTGTTGGGTAACATATTGGGAGGTGAACCAGTAGTCCAATCGGCTGGCTACTTTCTTGGCAGTTGAGAACTATGTGTAGTCTTTCTCAGCTGGGTGGGCAAGCATCCAAGTGTCCTGCAGCTTATGTAACTGGAGCAAATTACTCAATGCTCTGAGAGCAAATGATTTGATACCTTTTAATGGACCAACATAGATGTAACAACAAGAACAAAGTGCTCTAGCTTTCGGACCAACCAGTCCTTCTTCAGAAGCTCATGGCAGTTGTTTAGAAAATACAATACTTATAACAGCTAGATAATGCAGAGAAAAACAGAAAAAAATCCCCATTGGTTTAAAATGCTCATTTAAAAAAAAAAACAAAAAAAAAACAGAAGATGATGTCAGAGAAGTTAAACAGTACAATACTGCCCTCAGTCCGAATGAACCTTGGGTTAAGATGTGCTTGGTGCAACAAACATAAAGAATCCTACTGCACATAAATTTAATTGACATAAGACAACACTGTTGAAGCAGATAACTCCCAAATCAAGCCATGAGTGTCACAGTCAGTATAAGGATGTGATTACTGAAGGCAACCCCACCAGCTTAAAGACAAACTAAGATAGTTATAGGGCTCATGAAATTACAATGTATGCATTAAAGACAAGAATACCAGTAAAGTTATCTAAAAACATCAGTACACACTGTGTGATGTGTAAAACCTAGCTAGACATGTCACCCAGCTGTATTCTCAAGCTAAATAAAAGGCCCAAGAAATTACAAAAACCTCAGGACTATATAAATGATAATATAAATATAAATTGATAATATTAGTGTTGAACAAAAACTCTAGTAGAGGAACCTCAAAGAATTCAGACCATGCATCCTGATATGTACTGATGTCAATATATACTGAGAATGTAGCAACTACATGTACCACAAGTGTCTAGGGAATCTGAAAAAGAGATAAAAAAGTAATTTATCTCCTCCTGCTCATACAAACAGTACAACCTAACCCACCCCACATCACAATAATGTGGGTGGGGGAGATACATAGCTTAAATGAGATGTTGTCTCTCTCTCTCTCTCCCCCTCCTTTTCTCTCTCTCTCTCTCTCTCTGTCCCCCACAGACACACACACACACACACACACACACTCACACTCTCAATCTCTCTCCTAGTGAACCTATATTAACTTCAGTCACTGTAATTGTTCCCCAAAGGAATACAACTTGTAATGAAATTCTGAGTAAATTACTACAATATTAGCCTAATGTAAAAAGATATGTGCAGGACCCCCAAGCAAATGAGATCACACATCCCAATATGTACAGAGTTACAAAAATTATATATAACAGTATAAGATAACACTCCTGTATGTACACTAGCAAGCTGGGTAAACTGAATATGGTGCAATGGAATCAATCCCCCCACACACACACAGGCAAAGATAAAAACTAAGGAGAAATTTGTTGTGTGTGAAATGAAAATAATAACACATTATACCTCCATAGCTAAATGAGACTTACCTCAATGTGACAGCAAGCCCACATCTATTATATCACATACCTCACAGCACATACCACACACATACATACACACACGCATCCACATCTCACACATGCTGAAGTCCTATAATATGTCAGCTTGAAGAAGAAAAGGTCTGTGGATGTTAATTTCTGTAGTGTCCCATAAAGCCAATATCCAAGTTCATCCCATCTGCTACCATATTGAGATGTAAAATAAGTTTAATCTCAAAAGCTCGTCTCTGTTGTGTGTTTTTGAGATTTCCTTCTAAGACCATTACTGACATATCTGAGACTGAGTGGTCAGGCTGGGAGAAGTTATGCCCCACTGGTTTTTCAGTCTTCTTGCTGTAATAGTATGCCTGTGTGAGTTCATCCTAGTGCGGAGCTGTTGGCGTGTCTCTCCTACATAACCTGTTTGTGGACATCTCTTGCACTGAATGAAATAAACAACATATCGTGACATGCATGTATAACTCCCATGCACCTGGAATTGTCTGTTTTGTGATGTAACCACACAGTCTGAGGAAATTATAGCCCACAAGTCTTGCAGGGGCGTTGATTGCAAGGTCGTGTGCCATTGTGTGACATGTGTATTCTGTTCGGTGAAAGTTTGCTCTAATAATTAGGCTGGATAAATTTGGCGGTTGTTTAAAAGATAGTAGTGGGAGTTCCTTAAAAATACAATTAAGGGTGTCATCCTCCACTAAATATTGGGTGGAGATCTTTAATAATCTTACGCAGAGCGTTCAAGGTCTGGATGATATGTGACTACAAAGGTATTCTTTCTGTAGCTGTCTTTTCTTTATATTGAAGTAGTTGTTGTCTTGGTACTTGCGTTGCCGTTCTGTTATCCTGTCAATTTCCCTGGAAGAGTGTCCCTGCTCCATAAAGGTGATTTTCAACATAGCCAAATGTGTATCTCTGTCATCCTCATTTGAACAAATACATTGACAACGAAGTGCTTGACTGTATATGACAGATTTTTTTGTATGATTAGGGTGGTTACTTTTCCTGTGCAGGTATCTCTGTCTGTCTGTTGGCTTCCTGTAAATACATGTATGTAAGGTTCCATCCTTAATGATGACTGTGGTGTCCAGAAAGTTAACCTTGGTGGTAGACTACTCCAAGGTAAGCTTTATAGTAGGGTGGAGATTGTTAAGTTTGTGATGAAAATCTTTGAGTGCATCTGTGCCTTCCGTCCAGATGATAAACAAATCATCAATGTAACGAAAATAAGCCAGAGATAAGACAGAGATACCTGCACAGGAAAAGTAACCACCCTAATCATACAAAAAAATCTGTCATATACAGTCAAGCACTTCGTTGTCAACGTATTTGTTCAAATGAGGATGACAGAGATACACATTTGGCTATGTTGAAAAACACCTTTATGGAGCAGGGACACTCTTCCAGGGAAATTGACAGGATAACAGAACGGCAACGTAAGTACCAAGACAACAACTACTTAATATAAAGAAAGACAGCTACAGAAAGAATACCCTGGTAGTCACATATCATCCAGACCTTGAACGTCTCGTAAGATTATTAAAGATCTCCACCCAATATTTAGTAGGGATGACACCTTAATTGTATTTTCAGGAACTTCACTACTATCTTTTAAACAACCGCCAAATTTATCCAGCCTAATTATTAGGAGCAAACTTTCACGGAACAGAATACCATGTCACACAATGGCACATGACCCTGCAATCAACGCCCTGCAAGACTTGGGCTAATTTCTACCTCAGACTGTGTGGTTACATCACAAAACAGACAATTCCAGGTGCATGGGAGTTATACATGCATGTCACGATGTATTTATTTCATTCAGTGCAAGAGATGTCCACAAACAGGTTATGTAGGAGAGACACGCCAACAGCTCCGCTCGGGATGAACTCACACAGGCATACTATTACAGCAAGGAAGACTGAAAACCAGTGGGCATCACTTCTCCAGCCTGACCACTCAGTCTCAGATATGTCAGTAATGGTCTTAAAAGGAAATCTCAAAAGCACAACAGAGGCGAGCTTTTGAGATTAAACTTATTACATCTCAATATGGTAGCAGATAGGATGAACTTGGATATTGGCTTTATAGGACACTACAGAAATTAACATCCACAGACCTTTCTTCTTCAAGCTGACATATTATAGGACTCCAGCATGTGAGATGTGGATGCTGTGTGTATGTATGTGTGTGGGTATGTGCTGTGAGGTATGTGATATAATAGATGTAGGGCTTGCTGTCACATTGAGGTAAGTCTCTATTTAGCTATATGGAGGTATAATGTGTTACTATTTTCATTTCCACACACAACAAATTTCTCCTTAGTTTTATCTTTGCCTGTGTGGGAGATTGATTCCATTGCACCATATTCAGTTTACCCAGCCTGCTAGTGTACATACAAGTGTTATCTTATACTGTTATATATAATTTTTGTAACTCTGTACATATTGGGATGTGTGATCTCATTTGCTTGGGGTCCCACATATCTTTTACATTAGGCTAATATTGTAGTAATTTACTCAGAATTTCATTACAAGTTGTATTCCTTTGGGGAACAATTACAGTGACTGAAGTTAATATAGGTTCACTAGGAGAGAGATTGAGAGTGTGTGTGTGTGTGTGTGTGTGTGTGTGTGTGTGTGTGTCTGTGGGGACAGAGAGAGAGAGAGAAAAGGAGGGGGGAGAGAGAGAGAGACAACATCTCGTTTAAGCTATGTATCTCCCCCACCCACATTATTGTGATGTGGGGTGGGTTAGGTTGTACTGTTTGTATGAGCAGGAGGAGATAAATTACTTTTATCTCTTTTCAGATTCCTAGACACTTGTGTACATGTAGTTGCTACATTCTCAGTATATATTGACATCAGTACATATCAGGATGCATGGTCTGAATTCTTTGAGGTTCCTCTACTAGAGTTTTTGTTTAACACTAATATTATCAATTTATATTTATATTATCATTTATATAGTCCTGAGGTTTTTGTAATTTCTTGGGCCTTTTATTTAGCTTGAGAATACAGCTGGGTGACATGTCTAGCTAGGTTTTACACATCACACAGTGTGCACTGATGTTTTTAGACAACTTTACTGGTATTCTTGTCTTTAATGCATACATTGTAATTTCATGAGCCCTATAACTATCTTAGTTTGTCTTTAAGCTGGGTGGGGTTGCTTTCAGTAATCACATCCTTATACTGACTGTGACACTCATGGCTTGATTTGGGAGTTATCTGCTTCAGCAGTGTTATCTTATGTCAATTAAATTTATGTGCAGTAGGATTCTTTATGTTTGTTGCAACAAGCACATCTTAACCCAAGGTTCATTCGGACTGAGGGCAGTATTGTACTGTTTAACTTCTCTGACATCATCTTCTGTTTTTTTTTTTTTTTTTTTAAATGAGTATTTTAAACCAATAGAGATTTTTTTTCTGTTTTTCTCTGCATTATCTAGCTGTTATAAGTATTGTATTTTCTAAACAACTGCCATGAGCTTCTGAAGAAGGACTGGTTGGTCCGAAAGCTAGAGCACTTTGTTCTTGTTGTTACATCTATGTTGGTCCATTAAAAGGTATCAAATCATTTGCTTCTGGATCTATTCTTGCAAGGACCAATACGGCAACTACTAAATCAAGATTTCAATGCTCTGAGTGAATGTACATGTGCTTCTTGTCTGGTGTTAGACCTATCCATCAGGTAGTCCATTGCTAAGTTAAAGTCTCCTCCCATTATTATATTAGCTTCCACCCCCGACAAATTCAACAGTTCCTGGGATAGTTTGTGAAAGAACTCCAGCAAGTCTTCTTTGGTCGCATATACATTTACTAGTAGCTTTTCTCCTTTTGAAGTATCTACTTCTGCTATAACCCATCTTTCCTCTTTATTGATTCTGTGGTCCAACAATTTCCATTTCAATTTTTTGTGGCACAGGACTGACACTCCTCTTTTTGCCTTATCAACAGCTGTGGACTTCCCATCCCACCCACACTCTTACCAGGTTTTTTGCTTCCCCATGGTTCAATTTTGTTTCCTACAAAAAGGCTGCATTTTAAGGACCTTTCACCTGGCCACATTCTTTTTCCTTTTAATGGGCAAATTTAAGCCCCTCACATTCCATGAGGTGGCAGGTACTATTTCAGGATTCACCATTTTTAGTTGTCAGCGGCTTGTTCTGCCCGAATCTGATCGTCGTTGCTCACATATTTAGCCATTGTGCAGGAAAGTGGTTGCCCCATCTCCCATATTCTATCTCCCATGTGCCCTTTTTGTTACTCATCCATTGTGTGCACCTTGTTTTAGTCTATTGCCTCCTGTGACCTCTAGCTGAATTGTTTCTTGTACCCCTGCAATGTCTGTCCCTGCCTGAGTACTGCTGGCCTTCGTGCCTTGAAACTTAGCCAATTGTTCCATGTAAGACCACACTGTGGGTCTCAGTATGCCCTGTCCCAAGGTGTGATCTATGTTCCTGCTGTGGACCTTATATCCTTTGTCTGCTAGCAGACATTTACATCTCCTACTGACTCCTAAACTTCTTAAGGGGTCACCCTTTAGCAGCCCAGATGCCCACATCCAGGTCAGTCCATGGCTTGGAGTGCCCCTCTCGGGTGCAGGTCTGGCAATTACTATATTTACACTGTTGTACCGTTTACCCTAAATGACCAACTACTAGTTTACTGGCATCAAACTAGAGACCTGGGGCCCCTTTAAAATTTAAATTAAACAAACAGGCTTCATCTGGCACCAGTCCTCCTAAGCACAGTGGATTGGGTACCCTCATTCTGCAGGAGTCCATAGGGGCATTCACCCTAACACCATCCAGTGCCTACATGAGTGATGGGGGGTGGGTACTCCAAGTGGAGCCATTCTGCCAATGGTAGCACTGTTGGGGGTGCAGTAGGTCTCACAACAAGTGTCAGCGCTGTAGTAGGGTACCTTCTCCTGCCCCCCCCATTCATCCATCGAGCGCCACTGGAACTCAGAAACTGGTTACCCCTAGCCCTTCTTAAAGATATAATCCAGATGGGTCAGGCATGTTAGTCTATCCTCTGTTCATTTATCGGTGACCAACTGGTGGTTATCTCACCAAAAAGAGGATGCTACCGTCTTGCCTGTACCTCATCTTTATCTTTTCTGTGCTGTAAAGGGGAGAGTGGTCACCAATTTGTAATAAATTGCCCTCATCCAGATTTGGCAGAGGCTACTGGTGCAGCGACTTGGGGCAGGTTATGGTTGGGTGGGGATTTGGAAAGTCGGGTACTTGGCTGAAGCTCAGGCTCAATTAATCCAACTGCCCACTCACCTTCCTCCTTCCCTTGTACATCAAATGGGTAGAGGGGGGAGTAGACTGCTACCTAGTTAGTTCCCTATAGCCCAATGCACAGCTTTGCTCTGGAGAACTGGTGCCCTGTTATTCTACAAACATGTGACGGTGTGCCAAGCGTGCTTTCACTTACACACAGCCACCAAAACCTCTGCACAACTTAACATAGTAGCTGTAAAACACTTCCCCATGGGGCAACTCTTAACCTACTTAACTTTGCAGCAGTTGCTGCGCTATCCATAACTGCCAGAGCCGTGAACCTGTACAGCTCCACTACCACTTACATGGCTTGGTCTGGAGGTAGATCACTAGCCATAAGCACCTGATTGTCCCTCTAAGTTTTCAGCAGCTGTTGTGAAATGGCACTAAAAGTCAGGGGCTTGTTTATTTTAAACCCAGTTGCTTCAATGGTACCTGAAAAAAAACAGCATTCGAGCAGGAGCCCTCGCGAGGCTGTGAGCACAAATCAGCCTCTTTCAAACAAACAGTCAGGCAATCAGTCCTGCTCGGGCTTCTCGCAGGGCATTCAAAGTGTTACTTAACAAAGAGGGCTATATCAGATACAGTATTATTCAAACCTGCAAGCAAGGAACGATGCTTAGTGTCCAACATTGTACTGCGGAGGGGAATTTTGTCCCGACTGGGACGGCAGCATCTTCAGTTTCAATACCCCTTCAGAGGCCTCCCCAACACAGTCTGCTCAGTCTTGGCATGGGGGGCCCAATCAAGTAACAGGTCTGATTCTGTAGGCTGCATGGTCGGTGGTGACTTTGGCCCAGTAGGCAAGTTGATTGCTGTCAATAGCAGTTCTCCCAGTGGCTCGTATCGGTTGGTGAGCTTTACAGGGGTGTCACCAGGGGAAGCTGTGCTGGCATCAGATAAATTTTGCAGGCGTTGGTGGCTTCTCAATCTGTTTCTTCTCACCGGAGGCTTTTTTGTGTTTGGGGCTTTCGTGTTACATTTTGCCCTCCCTCTCTGGACCTGTTGCCACTCTTCCTCCTGGCCCTTTCTTCTATCCACTTCTTGCTGTGGTTCTTCAGCTTCTGCTGTGCCCACCTCCATCGCTTGCCATGCAGCACCTCGTAGAGAGCCTGGGAGCTGCCATGACACCCTGCCTTCCCTCAGGACATCCTTGATGAAGAGCTCCACTTCACTTGGTGAGTTAAACACGATATATTCTCCATTGTACTGCACATGGCACCTAGCAAGGTACCACAGCAAAGCCATAATGTTCATTTTATAGAGTTGTTGCTTCACCCCTGTGTATGCCCGTCTTCTCTTTGCCAGCTTGGGGGAATAGTCCTGGTACAATTGTATGCTACAGACCTGCCATTTAACATCTCTCAGTTCCTTTGTCACCTGTAGGTATCTTTCCTTCGTGGGATAATGAAGAAATTTACATAGGATGGGACGAGAGCGTTGCCCCGGTTTTGGTTTAGGGTCTAGGGTATGGTGTGCCCATTCAAGTTCTGGCAGCGGTTCGATATTTAGGTGCCCCACACTGGGAAGGGCACTTTCAAGAAAGGAGAGCATGTCCCGTCCTTCCATGCCCTCGGGGATACCAATTATATGGATATTCTTTCTCCTCACTCTATTCTCCTTGTCGTCAACTTCTGTGAATAGGTACTGAATCTGCCCTTAATGCTCCCTGAGGTACCCTTCATGATGCTGCAGCTGGACAAAGTGTTGCTTCATTACATTTTCTGTGCCCTCCACTCTGGCCAGTAGTCCTTTTAAGTCCTCACTAGTCCTGGCAGTTGCTAGTTTAAGTTCTGCTGTATCCTGCAGAAATTTACTGAGCATCTGTGTAATTGTTTCAATGTCTTGTGCAATTGATTTTGGGAAGCCGCACTCAGCCATAATTCACTCCCCTGGTCATATATTTGTGCCCAGATGATGAGGTTCTGAGTGGGTCCTGGGCTTAGCGGTTGGCACTGCTTCACTGACCTTTCAAACGGAGCCACATGGTTATGCCAGGCAGTCTATAATGTAATGTTGCTCAACGACAGTAAGCCCAGTTTTGCTGAGGATTGTCCCTTTGAGATGCAGGCACCATCTGGTTGCAGAATATTGCTAAGTAGATCTCCTATTATTCATGTTAATGTTCAGCTGGTTGAAAAGGAGTATTGCCAGGGTCTCTCTCAATGATTCAGATAGCCACCATTTTAGCTGCCAGGCCACGCTAACCCCTTTTCACTTTTTTTTTAATCAAAAACAAGATAGCAGTCATATGAAAAAAGAATTTCAGCTGATGACAGAAGAATCTCAGTTAAGCTTCTTCTGTCGTGAGCTGTAAGATTCTTCTTTTGTATCAAACATCTATCTGAAGGACCCTACTAAGCATGCCCAGGACTGAAATTTCAAATCCTCATCACTTGGGAATGGATTAATATTTTTTTCACCAAACTAGCAAAAGGCTCCATTCTAATGGAATCCCTTTGTATCCTGAAAATTTCAGAACAAAAATCCAAATCATCTGGGCTGTAGGCGATGACAAAAAAACAGCAAAAATAAAAACAGTCACACAGGAGTGTGGTGTATATATTTATGGAAGACATACAAACAGAGGTGAGAAAGAAGTAAGTGCCTTAGCTGGGACTTGAACCCAGGCCACCCGCAATACCATTCTGATTGCGCTAACCAGCTGTGCCACTGAGACAACTGGAGTCTGGGCTGTCCCCAAGCACATTACTCTTTCTCAAATGCACAACCCAATGAAACACAAATATTTATTTGTAACAATCACACAGGAGTGCAGTGTGCATATTTATGAAACACATCCAAACAGAGGTGAGAAAGAAGTAAGTGCCTCAGCTGGGACTTGAACCCAGGCCACCTGGAATACCATAGAAACATAGAACTTGACAACAGATAAGGACCACTTGGCCGACCTAGTCTGCCCATTTCCCTACCAAATGGATAAGCTGCAGATCCTAGTTAACCAACAGCTTACTTCCTCCTACACCCCACTAGAATTGCCTTACATCTATCCCATGCATTCTTGAATTCCCCCACTGTTTTTGACTCCACGACCACCTTAGGAAGGCCATTCCATGCATCCACAACCCTCTCCCTGAAAAAGTACTTCCTCATATTAACTCTGAGCCGTCCCCCCTCTATATACCATTCTGATTGCACTAACCAGCTGTGCCACTAAGACAACTGGAACCTGGGCTGTCCCTGAGCACATTACTCTCTCTCAAATTCACAGCCCAATGGTGACACAAATATTTACTTATACTATCACACAGGATTGCGGTAGGCATATTTATGGAACACATACAAACAGAATTTTGAATATGTGGGCTCAGAGGAAAGGTTAGCACAATCGGAACGGTATTTCGGGCAGCCTGGGTTCAAGTCCCAGCTGAGGCACTTACTTCTTTCTCACCTCTATTTGTAAGTGTTCCATAAACATGCACACCGCACTCCTGTGTGATTGTTACAAGTAAATATTTGTGTTGCCATTGTTTTGTGCATTTGAGAAAAAGTAATGTGCTCGGGGACAGCCCAGGTTCCAGTTGTCTCAGTGGCACAGCTGGTTAGCGCAATTGGAACTATATTCCAGGCAGCCTGGGTTCAAGTCCCAGCTGAGGCACTTACTTCTTTCTCACCTCTATTTGTATGTGAGCAAAAAAAAAACAATTTTCCTAAAAACCCACTATCCAGGTCTTGGAATTTGCACATCTGACCAGAATGAAACTTGCCAAATCAAGAGACCTTTCCTCCCAGCCCACACATTCAAAAATTTGTGCAATTCCATTGAATGGTGGTGAAGCTGTGAAGGTGCAAAGTTAGGGGTGTAACATTAAACACCCTAGATTCTGGTATGTAGCAGGCTAGATTAGGCATATTTTGATACAGTCAGGCCAATCCAGCTACGTTTCTGGCACAGAGTAGAATGGCTTGTTGTCCATGAGAACGTGGACATTTCCAGCTGTTTTGTCAACAGAAGCTCACACCGAGCGCAACCCTGGGGGTCTTTTGTTTCAAGGACAGGTATAATCGGCTGTCAGGATTAATTACAAAAAAAAGTGCTGGCTCTATGTCTGATAGAAATAACATTCAAAACATTATTTTACATTTACCTAGCTCTCCCTGCTTAATTCAGTTGTAATATTCAAAGGGTCCAACCTTTTGAGAGTCACCTGGGGTAACTTTAGAGAGGCAAAGAGCTGGCTGGGACCTGAGGCGGGCATGCTGTGATCAGCTGAGGCTCTGGGATGCCTAGATTCATAGCAAGAAAAAAAAATGAAAGCTGAAAAATCAGCCAGCCCCGGTACATGTAAGGTGTTGCTGGTTTTCTGTAAGGTGTGCCTTATGATTTATGCCCCTTGGGGGGGATTTGGGCATGTGGAGCCTTCGCTGGTTGCATCATGTCTGTTTCAGGCAGCATGTACTGGCTCTGCAATTCTTTGTGGCTCAGTGTTGTTGGGAGTAATCAGTGTCTACTCAAAATAGAAAAGGAGAGTTGCGAACTCACAGTGAGAGGGCAAGATGGTGCCAGATGCCAAACTTGGCTCCTCCCCGCCCATTTGCATTGGTGTTCAACAGAGGATTTCTTTGTATGATGCTATTAAGGATATGGTTTAAAATAAAAAATTAAAACAGCATAGCACTCCTTACATATTTCTCTTTTTTTGTTGATGTGCTGTCTCACAGGGGGTGGGGAATAATGACTGCCTTTGTCCCCACAATCAGCATGGTTTGACAGCAATGGCATATAGTCATATTGCTTGAAGGCACACATACACACATCTGAAGTAGTAATTCACTTAAAAGCCAGCCAGCTGAGTGTGTAGGAGATGAGCAGTGGCATGTGGCATGAAATTAATTGACTGCTATTCTTGCCAGCTGCATTCTAGCTTGCTGTTGTGTAGTCACTATTGGGTTCTATAATTGTCAATTGCACACATTCTGCCAGTCTAGATAAGATACTGGAACAAAGTAGGGATGAAGGCAGTTGTGATCCCCTGGAACTAAACACAGATTCAGATATTTACAGTTTGCATTGGCTAAATATATAAAAAAAAAAGGGGGAAAAGGTGCTGCAGCAGGGGGCACCAGGTACGTAAGGTGGGGGGAGGGGGAATAAGGTGTCAGTGAGGTGCAAAACTTTTACTACATCGTGCACTTGTGCTAATTTGAACTTTCTTACGGTTACCTGGTTGTACATTCATGATGGAGACCAAGGCAGCAAACAAGGTTTGGCTTGTGCGTGGGTGTGTTTCTTTTTTTTGTTATTGCAGCTCAACAACTTACAATGGTGGATCCAAACCCAGTACCAGTGTGGAGTTTGAGCAGCAGCTGGCTGCCCCTGGTAAGGGTAAAACGACGAGCTTGGTGGGAAGTGGTATTCAGCAACCCAGGAGGACCTAACCTGGTAGGACCAACAGGTGTGCCAAGACACAAGCCAGTCACTCTCATGCCAGCAGACCCACAGGAACTGGTTCCAGTGCCACAGCAGAAGGGAAGATGTGGAGGTCGTGCAAGGGCAGAGATGATCCTCCAGCTCCTGCACGGTCTCCCCCAGGTAGGTCTGAATTGGGGAATATGTCATACAACAAGTTACATGAGTTGTTGAGAGAAACTTTTCAGGTTCTCATGCCAGGGCTTAGGATGCCACCAGCCAAGAAGTCGAGGATGCTTTGTAAGGGGACGTCTCAGATGGAAGGCCTTGGGGAGGTGCCACAGCCAAAACCACCAGCACCTCCAACTCTGTGTCTGGCTCCCTTGCCCATACCAGGGCCAGCTCCTATCCCATTTACCCCACTGCCATGGCTACCCCTGCCACTCCTGGCCCATTTCAAACCACTGCCAGGTCCGCAGCTGGGGCCTTTGCCTATGCCAGTCCTGCTGCCCTACCCATTGGGTCCAATTCTGGCTTCCCACCATCCACTGCCATGTCTGCTGGGTCCCCCTCTGGCCCCTCACCTCCCACTGCCATGTCCACAGCTGATGCCAGGGCCGCTTCAGGGTCCACTGTCCTGATATCGGTTCCTCCCCTACCAGCTCAGGCCCTATTAGTGCCGTTGCCAGGACCACAACCAGGGGTCCCACTCCTCTCTCATCCACATCCCCTCACTGCAGCACAGCAACCTCCCACTACTGGGGGACCAGGTCTGTTTCCACAGCTGGGGGGGGGTCCTGCTCCCCCTTTGAGTTTGGCTTAGAAGCTGGACAGGTTGCTGGCCCTATTGGCAGAGTAGAAAAAAGAATCACCCAGAGGCACCCTGGGGCAGCATGGGGCAGGGAATAGGGTAGATGGTTGGCGGGGGATCAATGCAGCAGCTGGCAGTGCAGCCAGTGTATGGGGTCATATGTGACCATTGGGGAGCTTATCGAGTCATACCTTTCTGAGAAGCTACTACCACAAATTGCTAGTGGTGAATTTATTGATGTTTTCATGTACCTCAACAGGCCCAAGGAGCCTGAGGTGAATAAAGAAAAGGATAAGATGAAGAAGATGGGGGTGAGCATTGGAGGAAGGTGGTCATATGACACACATGGGAAAATTGGGTAGGGTTTTTTTTTTCATTTATGCAGATTTGCTAATGGTGTTGAGCCCACAGAAAACTCAGGGGTTGTAAAGCTATTACAGTTACATAATGGTAATGCATGCTAACAAAGGGGGATAGGACTGGCTAGGACACAATGAGGAGTTCCACAGAAGGAAGCATAATAACCCCAGTAAAGCTTGGAGAGTTTTAGACCTCCCTCTCTTGTGGTCCATTGAGGCTGGTGGGGGAGCCCAACATTCAGACAGTGGATTCCTGGTGCACTGGGCCCAGTCTCCCCAATATACAGTAGGATTTGCATCAGGAAGCAGTGGAAAGGGGGTAGGGAAGGAGGGCAGTATTATCATTACAATCATAGGACCTGCAAGTCAGAGGCATGTCGATAAACTTATGAGTGCATCATGAGTGAAACCATATATTCGTCTAGTGCATCCAGTTCACAAAAGGGAGCAGCCCACAGCCTTTCAGAAGTGGCAGGGCAATCCTCCAAACCCCATAAGGGCAGAATACATTGAACGCTGGTTGGTGGACTGTCCAGACAGGCAGTCTTCTTGGTTGCTGGCACAGGGCTTTGAGCAGGGTTTCAAGATTTCATACAAGGGTCCATGCAAGGCTTGGAGGCTGAGAACCTAAAATCTGCCAGGGACCACCTGGGCATCATAAGGTCTAAGTTTAAAAAAGAAGTAGTGGCAGGTTTAATTGCCCATTTTTGTGCCCACCATGTCCCACCCTCCAGGTATCATGAATAGTAGGGATGGGCGGATATCCGATATGATGAAACAATCCGATCGGACATTGACCATTTTGAGCAGAACCGTTCCGATGGACATTTTAACAGTCATTAGTCAGATTAGCTATAGGAGAGTGGGACCATATCAACTGAGAAGGAGAGGTGTAGTAATGTTGAAAGAGGGGGAGCAATAGCATTAGCAATAGGCAGAGAGTGCTGTCCCATCCTCAGTACATCTCTTTGTCGTGCCATCCTCATAACAGTTTTGTGCTGTCTTGTGTCAGTGTGCTCCAGAGGTGGTGCTCTCAAAACAGAGAGAGTCAGGGTGCTCCACAGGTGCTGCCCATAAAATGTCTTGGTATGTTGGGGTAGTGAAAGAAGTCCAGAATTCACTCACCGGTTGGTCGGAGGGAAGAGAAACAGAGAATGAGTATTTTGGTCAGCACATTCGATCCCTCCAGAAGTAGAAAATCTGGTAGAAACAGAAACTTCACCGACCGTCTGGAAGAGAAATGGTATGAGTGAAGCGGGTAACTGAGAGTGGTGCCACAGAGAGATAAAGCTACTAGAGTCATTCATTGCAACTGACCTGTTAGTGTTCGAGGAGAGAGAGACAGAGAGAGGCCAGAAAGTAAGAACATTATTTTTAGAGAGAGAGCGAGCTCAGTGAGTGGAATATTATGTTTTTATTTTGTAACAACTTTCTAAAAATAAAGACTCCATTTTGTACATTATCAGATCGTACAATATTTTTTACGATTGTGCAGGGCTACGAGGGATGTGAGGCTTTGAATCTGAAGGCTGTAGTGATAGCTCCACGATTGCTGTATCCGACACGATAAATATCCGGATACGGTCGGATACAATGATACATATATCCGGATCCGAAATTCAAGCAAAATTAGAGCCCCCCGCCCACCCCTAATGAATAGGTATGGTGACAAAGAAAGTGCCAGGTGAATTGAAGATGATCAATCACGTATCATGCCCGGAGGGTGACTCGGTCAACCACCACATTGATCTGGCTGTATACTTTATCTTATGTGTTCCTTAACACAGACACTGAGGTAGTGAAGGGGCAGGGGAAGGCACCTTGCTGGTCAAAGCAAACACTAACTCAACCTTCTGCCTGTTACTAGTGTGCTCACTGGACAGGAATCTGCTGGGTATGAAATTTGAGGACCAGTATTACATTGACAACTGTATGCCCATGGGATGTACCATGGCTTGTGCAGTTCTCAAGCAATTCAGCATATTCCTACACTAGGCCAAAATGAAGCTGGCAGGAGGTCTGAAGTCATCCACTGTCTGGACGATTTCCTGTTTGTGGGCAAGACAGGGACTGATCACTGCACCCAATTGATAGGGTCCTTTCACACTTTGTGTGAGGACTTGAGGATGCCCCTGGCTCATGACAACATGGAAGGGCTGTGCACATGCCTATCCTTTTGGGGTATCGAAATTCACCACAGAGTTCTGTCTACCACAAAATAAGGTTAGTGTCCTGCAGGCCTTGATGCACAAGTTGGTGCAGGCATGGAAAATCACCCTGCAGCAGGTGCAGCAGCTCCAGGGACAGCTGAATTTTGCTTGCAGAGTAATTCCAATAGGGCAAACCTTCCTTTGATGGTTAACCAGCTCCACCACAAGCTTTGGGTTACTGAGTCCATGTGGGATGACTTCAAGATATGCTTGGAATTCTTGAAATGTTTCAATGGAATGACACTTTGACTGACAGTTCACAAGCCAAGAGTTGGAGCTCTACACAGATGTTTCTGGGGGCTTTGGCTTCGGGACTTATTTCAGTGTATAGGGCGTTGGCCTCAGTCCTGGGTGGTTGCAGGCTTGCTCTGTCAGGTCACGCTCCTAGAATTCTTCCCCATGGTAGTGGTGGTGTTGGTGATCTTGGGGGGATCAGTTTCACAATAAGTGGGTGACTTTCAGGACAGACAACACAGGGGTTGGGTACAGCATAAATAGGCAGATAGGGGGCACAGGCCCCATGGGGAATCTGATGAGGGTGTTTGTACTGAGGTGTTTGGTCCTGAATATACAGTTCAGAGCACTGCATGTGGCTGGTATTGATAACAGTGTTGCTGACGTTCTTTCTTATTTGCAGTGGGAGAGATTCCGAGAACTAGTGCCACCAACAGAGAAGTACCACAGGGAAGTCCCAGCTTACCTCTGGGAAGTGGTGACCAAGACGACTGGCTGTTATTTAGTGCCCAGCTCGAGGGCAGCCTGTCAGAGGGCAGTGGAGAACTTCTTGGGGGTGATGCAGCAGCTAGGCTGGGCCAGTGCTTAGCTGATTTCACAAGTACAACGGCGTTCATACCTCCTGCACATGAAGTGGCAAAGGTCTATGCCGGCAGTGGTGGGGCAGCACTTTGCAGGCACTGCATGGTTGGCTAAGGCCACCGGGGTAAAGGATAGCATGTGGGCCTTTTGTGCACATAAGATGCTGGAAGGGTGGACCCACAGGGATCTGAGACAGTCAGACACACGACACATGATCAGCCCAGCTTTGTTATTTAACATGATTACTGTACTCCCCAGGGTTTGCTCATCCACTTCAGAGGCACATTTGTTTCAGACAGCCTTCTTGGTAGTCTTCTGTGGGGTCTTCAGGGTCTCCAAGACAGCCCAGCCAAGCAGATCATCCACAATGCCATGTCATTAGGTGAGGATAACATGGCCATGACTCCAGAAGGGGTTTTCCTGCAGTTACGGCACAGTAAGACAGACAGGGGTGCCAGGTGCAGTTTCTGGTCCCTTCCCAAGTGTGTTTTGGCTTACCTCCAGCAATTGAATTCTGGGGCTAGGCTTTTTTTCCACCACAAGGATAAGTCTCCCCATATGGTGTTTCAGTTTCACCAACTGCTCAGTAAGGCCTGCAGGCCCTGGGGGATGAATCTCAGGAATACAATACTCATTCTTTTTGAATAGGTGCTGCCTCACATGCTAGGGTAGAGGGATGGACAGATGATCATATTTAGGCCTGGGATGGTGGAAGCCCCAAGCTTTTGAGAGTTATGTGTGACTGCAATTACTGTAACCTCTCTGTTTCTATTTTTTTGGTAGGTAATGACTCCTGATGGAAACAAGTGTGGATGTGCAGCTTTTCTTCAGTCCACTGGGCAGCACTGAGAGCATGGCAGTTTCAAGGGGGTAAAAAGCTCTTCATGGATCCTCAGCAAGTGCAAATTCATTGGATGGGCCACAGCAGTATGAAGTGGAGGGAGTTGCTCCCATGTATGAGAGTCGAAGTTTGATGCCATGGCCCTCCAGATATACTGGTTGTCCACCTGTGAGGAAATGATTTCGTACTGGTGAAATCTGTGGAACTACAGAAGATGATGAGAGAGAACTTAAGACTGTTGCAGCACAGATGGTTGAGTATGCAAATAATTTGGTCACACATGAAACACAGGCAGCGGTGGCGCCATGCTCGGAATCCCCAGCACAATTGAGAGGCCCACGTGGGTTGACTAACATGGCCATGCCATGCAGCATGCATGATATAGAATCCTCTGGTGGACTTGACATGCAGCATGATGGGATCATGGCAAAAGTTCCACAGTTGTATGCAAAAGATGGCGTGAACTTTTCAGACTTAGGGAACAATAGGTTTTTAGAAGGCCTATGATGTGTTCTGGAGGAAGCTATGGTGTGATGCGCTTGGTGGGGGATGAGCATCAAGGTTCATCTGGCAACCGAGCTGTAGCAGGATGCTCATCATGTGGAGGCATGGTAGTCTTGCAGGAGTGCACACAGCAGTTAACAGGGTTTCTTGTACCTTTTCAGGTGGTTTTCCCTGAGCCTGGGAAGAGGTAAGGCTTTGGTGCCTGGTATTAGAGGGGTGCCAGACACAGGTGAAGGATAACTCTCGAGCTTCAGCCAACAGTCGGCAGTTCCTCCTGACAGCCTAGTGTGCATTCTTGACTGGCTCACAAAGAGCCATCCCTCAGAGGCTACAGTCCCTCATGAGGTTGTACCTAGTATTTGGCCCCCTGCAAATGAAAATGGAGGGTCCATCATTATTGATTGATACAATTAAAAAAATGATCAGCTGTGACAACCCTGTGGTATCCAGTGAACACAGTGACCACAATTGAGTGCTTACAAAAATGACGACTCAGTTATAGCACCTCAGGGCTACCTGGCAGGGTACTGACCAGATACCTGGGTGGGTGAAGTAAGACAATGGGAAGCATACACACATGCACATGCACGGGGGTGGAGGAAGGGGCAGGGAGGTATGTGGGAGGGAGTGTGGCAGGCAGCTGCCGAGCTGGTCAGCTAGCATGGTGGGGAGGGTGGTCGGTTGCAGTGTGCAGGGTGCAGGGTGCAGGATTCGGGTCTGGAGTAGTGCTTTTTTTTTTTTTTTGGGTCCCAGCAGGCGGCTGTTTTTGTTGTTTTTAAAGAATTTCACCCCAACATACCCCGGTTGAGAGTCCTTAAGTAGGGAGGTCGGTGAGCACAACCCCATGCATACATTTAAATTTGGTCACCGCCTTGCAGTCCGCCATGCGTGTACAAGGCCATAAATTAATTTTGGCGATGTACACTCACCCAAACAGTGATCGCTATCCCGCGGGGTGCTATTATGATGTAGAACCCAACCTTGCTGTGCATGTCATGCCAGAGAAATTGATTGACACATATATATATATATGTATGTGTGTGTATATATATATATATATATATATATATATATACACATACACATACTACACACACACATATACACACACACACACACACACACACACACACATATATACACACAATGTATATTCATTTACGAAAACTCTATTAATGCATCAGTTAGGGTTTCTATTACAGCAACAAAAGTCTGGAAATTCGGTGTTAGGGTTAGCAACCTACTCCCCACCCCACCCTTCACACACCAACAGGCATTGCAGTGTGCCTTGGTTATCAGGCCTAACTCTCACCTCATTCCATGTGTAAACAAGCTGAGATGGTACAGTATAGGAGAATATGGTGTGAGAGTTAAGCCAATAAACCCTAACACACCCAACCTGTTGGTGTGTGGAAATGAGGAGTTTCGAGGTGTTGGGTTGGTAACCTTAACATCAAATTGACTTTGTCATTGTAATAGAAACCCTAACTGATGCATTAATAGAGTTTTTCAATGAATTCCTTCTTTGAGATAGTATAATAGTATCCTTTGTTTTATTAGGAGTGCAGGCCCTTTTGACCCTGCACCCAATCCCTCCATAGATGCCATATGCATGTAGGTGTGAAGCTCTTGCGCTGCTCAACAGTGACCAAATTGTCAGCATAGCCATCTTATTATCCCAAGTCATGTACCCCTGTACAGAGAAATTGTGAAATGCAAGGCAAAACATAATTACATGCAACTGCAACGCCATTCTGCACCACAGGTGCAAAAACAAATTTTTGGTAGGCTGTGAAAAATGACAGCTGTACTATTCATGAGTTGGTGTGAAAAAATGGCTATGTTGAAAATTTGGAGTCAAAAGATCAAAAAGTAGCAAAGTTATGCGAGTGCATAGAATAAATTCAACAGACGCATGTAACTTGGGCATTTTTAGGAATTTTGTTACCAAATTTTCAACATGGCCTTTTGGGGACCCCACCTCATGAACAGTGCCACTGTTATTTTGTTAATTGGTTTTTAAAGGTGATTATGCGCAATGAACGTGCCATTCTGCACCACAGTAGCGAAAACACATTTCAGGCAGGATGTGGAAAATGACAGCTACACTGTTCATGAGGTGATGTGAAAAAATGGCAATGTTGAAAATGTGGAGTGAAAATATTAAAAATTGGCAAAGTTACAAGCATCTGTAGAAACCTTTCAACGACCATGCATAAATCAGTCCCGAAAGGTGATTCTGTGCTGCGACTGCAAAATCACCTTTTTGGTCCAGTTAATGAAATGAGAGTGACAGTGCTCATGAGGTGGGGTCCCAAAAGGCCCATGTTGAAAATTTGGTGTAAAAAATGGCAGAGATATCAACATAAATTCAAAACGCCATAGACAACCATTATACGGCACTTACCTTGATTCTTCAGATCGCAGTTTGGCTTTGAAGGGTGCAGGCATATCCTGGTCAACAGAAGATGGCAGCCGACAGCCTCCAGTGGTGAGTATAGGGCAAGGGCATTTGTGGGGAGGATTGCTCTGTGGGAGTGTTGGGACGGGGGAGGGGGACTGGGGGAGATGATGAGGGACTGTTTTCTTTTTTTAGCAAAAAAAAGACAATGGGGGACTGTTTTTTTTTTCACAGGAACATCTTCAGGAGAATTTCATGACACTTGAGAAGTGCTCCCCAGTATCCCACAGTATAAGAGGGACATAACTGGGGACACTGGGAATGGGCACCCCAGTGTCCCACGCCATTGGGGGGGTGTATTGCTGGTACAGGGATTGGGCACCCCAATGATGGAAAAACAGTTTAACAAAAAATATATATATTAATATTTCAGGACACTGGGAGTGGGCTCCTCAGTGGCCCACACTGGCGGGGGTGATAGTGCTGACATGGGGATTGGGCACCCTATGTCGGCAAAATCTTTTTTTTATAAATATTTCGGGACCCTGGAAGTGGGCTCCCCAGTGTCCCACACTAGGGGGACCGGAGCATGTAGCACTGACACAGGGAGTTTGCACACCAATGTCAGCAGAAACTTCTGTTTTAAATAAAACATGCCTCGGCCCCTTAGAGGCAGTAAAAGGAGAAAAACTTCTTTTATTAGGTAAACATCAACAGGTGTTTACCTAAACAAGGACCGAAGAACATGAATTTTATGTTATTTGTGCCAAAAAGTGGCCAGAAAAGGTTTTGGTGGTTTTGACTGGTGCCAGTGGGTTTTTCCTATTGAGGTAGTGCTGTAAATTGCAGCAAATTTTGCAAAACAGTGCGCAATTTGCGGCAGTTTTTGCAAAACTGTGCTGTAGTTGCACAAAAATTTCCACAATTTGTGGCACTTTCACAAAACAAATGCCACAAATTGCAGCACTATCAACAGCCAAAATGCCAAAACCATATTTCCAGCCAGTATTTTTTGTAAGTAATGCCAGGATTGTGTTACTCGGGCCCCAATTTGGTAAACCCAAGTACTGGTGTTTACCAAGGGGCAGTATTTTTTGAATAAGTGTTTTTTAGCTGTCACTAACTGAAAACAAGATGGCAGCAGCATGAAAGTGCGGCATTGAAAAGTACTTTTGTGAAAGCAAAAAGTGCTTTCAAGGCGGACATATATTTTTTCCCGTAGGCTATGATGGGAAACTTTAAACTTTAATAACTTTTGAACAGATTAATATTTTTTTCACCAAACCTTCAAAAGGCACATCAGTGACACAGACCCCGTATACCCTGACAATTTCAGACCAAACCCCCAAGCCATTTGGGCCATAGCCCTGAGCAAAGAATTTGCCAAAAAAGTTATATTTTTCACATTGTTTGTCACTCTGCAGCTCTACAACGGCATATTTGACCGGAACAAAACTTGCCAGATCCAGAGATCTATTGTACCAGATGGTGCATACAAAATTACAAGAAAATTGGACAAACGGTTGCAAAGTTATTAAAGTGCAAAATGTTGGATTTAACATAGACGTGGCCGTGCAACCCCAACTATACCTACACTACCATGCAGGTATAATGTATGGAGGATATTGTATGGGGTTTGGTCAGTAACAACACAAATTGCTTCAAGAGGTTACCATGACAATCATAAACCCCAAGAGCACAGGTCAAGAGGTTTACATGGTTGTCATGGTGACCTCAATACACGATTGCAGCATCGTTACTGACCGAAACCCCATACATTATCTTTTATAGTGTATGGGATTTTTGTGATTGATTAAACAGCAGCCTGAACCTCCTCCTCCTCACCCCCACTCCCACAACCAGCAGTGTGCTCACAACAAACAACTGGAAAAAAATGTTTAACTTGTAAAAACGATCTGGCCAAACAAATCTGAGCATTTGTCATGATGCCATCACAGCTTTTACTTACAAACAGCCTAAGCTGCAGTGCTCAAAAGAGTAAAGAAAACTGTCATGTCTGTAAAAGAATTAAAACTCAACTGCTGTTCTGAATACCAGTCAATTGAAGAAATCCGGTTGGTCGCTACATATCACATGGGGTCAGGTCACAGGGTCTTCTGGAAGACGTCAGCATGACATCCTTCGAGAAGGAGCCTAGTGATTAAGCTGGGAGGGAAAAACAAGGAACCTGATTTGAGCACCAAAAAAATTAAACTGTTTGTGGTCAGACATTTCTGGTTATGGGACTGGAGCAGCTGACATCGCAATTGCTAGTTACTGCAAGCAGTAACTTAAAAACTGGAATGAAAAATTGAAACACTTGCAGTTTGCTAGTGATCCGCATTCTGAAAGGGAATCATGCTTAAAGCTGGCGTTCCATCTTATAACCTCATCACTATGACATACTTAAAAGAGGATTAGCACTTACATCACAGCGATGAGATTACAAGAAAATTGCTTGTTTGATTACAATACATAACAGGTGTCTCCCATGCAATATATTATATATATATAATATATATATATATATATATATATATATATATATATACACACACACACACACACACACACACATATATACATACATATACATACACACACTACCTCATCAGTTTACTGATTAATTTTAGTTGGCTGTCAATAAATATGTAGCTGCAACCATTCCTCCAAGCATATTGTCGGTCTCATTTGTTCAGGTGCAGGAAGGGGGTTGGAATCTATAAGACAATGGAATAACCTGCAATGAATAGCATCTGGCAACTTTTGTCTGTGGGCATGCCCCAGATGATACCTGAACAGATGTGGGGAGTAGCTTCCACCCACTAGTGGCAGTGTCAGACAGGTAGGCAGGGTTTCCAGGAGGTGGGAGCCGCTACTTGCTGGAGGAGAGGAGCACTGTCAATTTAAGCTGGTGTAACGAAGGATCTGCTTTCTTTCTTTTCCCTCTCCAGCAGATAACCTCCCAATTCCTCTCCTCAAAAAAAGCAGGGGTGAGGAATCATGTGGTAGGGAACCAGCTGTCCCACTAGAGGGAATCACCTTAGGGGTTGGGAAGAAATTTTACTGTCCCCCCCCATCAGGTTTTCCATTTTTTTGCCTTCTCCAGTGGTGTGTTAGCAGTAGATAATTAGATAGGCAGGTTATCACAGTCATGCAGTCCTGACAGCAGCAAGGCAGTCTTGCAAGACTGGTGGTATGGAAGTCTTGTAGAATTATACAGAGGGATTAACAGGTTTTTTTTGCATCTTTTCTGGTGGTTTGCCTTGAGGCTGGGGTGATGTGATGTCTTGGTGGCTGGTGCCAGAGGTGTGGCAGCCATAAATGAAGGATAACTCTTGGGCTTCAGCCCACAGTTGATGGCACCCTCTGACAGGGGAGGGTGCATTCCTGACTGGCCCACTACGAGCCATCACTCATGTCTCAGAGATCAGAGTCTCGTCCAAGGTTGTACCTAGTATGTCAGCCCACTCCAAAGGGGAGTGGAAGACCTAAGATTATTGAGTGATAGAATGAAAAAATCATCAGCTGTGACTACCTTTCTGTGCACGTCACACCAGAGAAATTTATACATATAGATGCATATATATATCATCAGTTTACCAATTCAAATTCTAATTGTCTGTTTAATAAATACATGGCTGTGGCCATTTCCTCCAAGCAGCTTGTCTCATTTGTTCAGGTGAAGGAAGGGGGCTGGGCCTAGAAGACAAAGAGCTCTTAAACTCAGATTTACTGAGGGCATGCAGCACAAGCTAACAAGCTTAGAGTTGTGTACCCCACTGCTGTTAGCTTTTTAGTTGTACTATATGCCCCCAGCAAATCTAAATTTAAAAGCTTTATCTCTGAGTGTGCTGTTTTTTGGGTTCAAAAGCACCTCTGCCAACCAACCACAACAGCAGTGTTTCCTGTGAAGGCAGCTATCTGCCAAGTGTCTGCCCTCTGGAGTGGAATGGTGCACAGAAGCTGATGCAAAAAGATAAATACAATGCTTGCAGACTATAGGATTTGTTGGAATGACAGTCAAACGCTCGACTGTCTCTTTGTAAGATTAAAATGTTTTATTGGCAGAATCCAATTTTAACATGAATCGACATGAAATAATTGCATGCGATTAAGCACACGGATAATACACATGATTAAATATATTACTATTTGGACACATTGTATTATTCATTCAAGCAAGGATGAGATCTTTATTGAAGTATTGAGTAAATACATGAGCATCAACACCAACAAATACATCAAAACCCAAAATATTGATGTTAAACAGTACGGTTGCTATAATGTTTTAGAAAAGATGCAAACAAAGTAATTGAAGGCCTTTTTCCAGACAGTGTCAAGGTTCTGACCTCTATTCTGCTTACAATAAACTTTCTCAGAAGCTAACACATCTTTTGACACATGCCAGGTTGAAAAAGAAAGTGAGTCTTTATTTTTCCACTTTATCACTATGAGGTTTTTGCAATTGCTGAGAGAGAAAAACCAAAAAAGTATTGCCATGTTAGCATGAAGCCCTGGAGTAGTGATCTCTAGAAAGGTAATTACATTTGCAGACGTCACAAAGCTAATTAGTGTAGTAGGTTCCAGAGAAGAGGAAAACAGTTTACAGAGGGATTTAATGGTCTTAAATTTAACGGGGGAGTGGGTCAAGAAGCAGCAAATGAAATTCAATATGTAAGGCCTCTCACTTAGACCTATACAATTCTGGTCAGAGGTATTATTAAATAGAAGAAAATAGGTGCATTGGGTCATGAAAAAGGCCTGGCAGTCATCATTGATAGGAAGTTGTACCTGTCACAGAAATGTGCAACGGCAGTAGAGAATGTCAATTGAATTATAGGCTGCATTAAAAAAGGGTATAACATGCCGTGAAAGTAATGTGACTCTGCCTCTTTATAGGGCACTGGTAAGTCCACACTTGGACTATTGTGGGCAATTCTGGTCCCACAGCATAAAAAAGATATTGCAGCAATGAAGAGAGTACAGAAGAGAGCAATCAAAATGATTAAAGGGACAGAGAGATTAAGATATGAGACTCATTTAGACAGACTGCATACTGTAATGTTTTCCTTGGGGGGGGGGGAGGCTAAGAGAAGATATGCTTTTGGTTTTAATTTGTTAACGTGAGAAAGTATTTTTCACCCAGAAAGTGGTAAGCCTATGGAGCAAGTTTCTAAAGAAAGCTGTGAAACTGGGGAGTGATGAATTTAAATTCAGGTTGGATCATTCACTCCTGGAGAAAAACATTGTTTGATGTAACACTGGGTACTGCAGTTGCTTGTATAGCATGAGAAACACACAATGGACTTTGGACTTTTTTCATCTAGCATTTCCTATATTATGTTTGGTAAAATAACAGATGAGGTCTCCCCTGAGAGGAAGTCCTCAGCTACTCATCAGATAACATAAGAAAAGTGACACCCTGAATGGCCCTAGTTAAACAACAAACATACCAAGTCAGCCATTTATAAATCAATTCAGCACAGTTTGTTCAAGGCTCTTGGAGTTTCTTATGGGAACTTCAGGGAAATCAGTAATGTGGACATCACCCTCTCCTGTGTGACATAACTAGACAATGCAGGAGGAAATTATTTTAAATAAGTAGCACATTTAAATATTATACAGCAGTTATAGGTATTAGTGTAGAAAGATAGTTTTGTACTGGTAGAGTTGAGTAAAATGTTTGACAAGGACCAAGAATAGACAGTGTATGATGGTTTGTGATGAGTTACTGTACACAAAACAGTTGTTATGCTATAAAAAGGATACATTTTTGTTTTCAAAATCTTTTATTTATGTATTTATTTTAATTATGTATTGATTTATAGAATTGATTGATGTCATTATTTGTTAGCTGGGTAAGACCCACTGGGAACAAGCTTATTTACAGAGGCAATCCAGAACACCAGAACAGTACATACTGTAATCAAAACAAGACAATAACATGCACATAAAAGAAGAGAATAGAAATTCAGTTATAACAATTACATTTGAACTGCTCCAATAGGCTACATTTAAGTTTGTCTTTAAACGTCCAGTGAGTCTGCTTCAGGTGCAGTATGTGAAACAGGAGAGAATTCCACATCTTAGGAGCCATATTCTCAAAAGAACATTGTTCCATATGGGTTTCGTGAAAAGTAATAAGAGAGCAGATTATCTGAAGTGTGATAACAGGTTGTTTTTTTTGGAGGGGGTTGTTTGTTTTTGTCTTAAGCAATTTACTCAAACAATCAGGGGAGCCAGTAGCTCACATTTAATAAATAAAATTACCCATCAAGTATTTCAGTCTTGCATTCCAAGGGAGCCATTTTAAGTCCGATTAAAGTTTACAGTGGTGCATCCTTCATTCAACAGATAGCCCCAAACCCTCCAATTGGAATGTAAAGTGCTGTAAGTCAATCATTTCTTTATCAGTCAATTAGGTAAAATGTATTAAACCATTTATTTTCATCTTTAGACTGGGAATATGTTTAAAGAGCTATATTTTATAGAACTTTGAGTTCTGTTATGAAGGTTCTTTACTGCAACAAAAAGTGAACTATGGAGGGTGAAGGCTGAAGGTTTCAGTCTTATATTCTGACAACAAAGAACCATTATCAAAGGCATCTACAGGAACCCATGACTTAGAGTTCTTTACACTGCACCCAAAGAAAAAAATTCCAGTTGTCCCCTTTTCTGGTTTTTTTTTGTTTTGTTTTAACTCTGTTTATGCCACCTTTATGATCTGTCATTAGTCCTCCATTGCCAGTTATTTAAGGGTTGCCTTTTTCTCCTTCTAGCTGACATAATATGCAATTTCTGGTCCTCCCTCTTAAAAACATAGAAGTTGATGGCAGATAAGGACCACAAGGCCCATCCAGTCTGCCCATTTCTTTTTCTACTTTATAAATGTGCCATTGGCCTTTGCTCTGTCAATGGCCTATCTATTCATACTCATCTGTATTGCTCCCTTATGCCTATCCCATGCCTGTTTGAAGCCCTACACTGTACTCATATCCACCACTTCCTGAGGTAGGCCATTTCATGCATCCACCACCCTTTCTGTGAAAAAGAACTTCCTCACATTACCCTTAATCGGCCTCCCTCTAATCTCATGCTGTGTCCTCTCATCCTGCTATTTTTCTTATATTGAAACATGTTAGACTCTTTCACCTTGTTAACGCCCTTAAGGTGTTTGAATGTTTCGATCATATCCCTCTCTCCCTCCTTTGCTAGGGTATACATATTTTTTTTTCTAAAATTTCTTTATTGTGAATGTGGATAGCTCACAGCACAGCCAGTTTATTCCATACATAGAATACATTCAGATGTTATCATTGTTAAGGATGAATACACGATATATATAGTTTATCTTGGCCTATAATCAGTATTGGTTCATGATTACTCTATATAGTGCTATTTCAGGCAACCTTTTTGAGAAGGCAGCTGGGTTTAGGATATAAATTATATTTATATATGTGTAAGTTTCTAGGTATACTGTAGAGATACAATAACTAATCAATTAATCCAAGATGATACCCGCTTCCACAGCTCTCATCCATGGTTCCCATGTTTCCCAGAAGAGCGGTGTTCTGCCCAAGGCACCCAGCTGCGCCCTCTTCAGCTACATACAATTTTTAACATTATTTATCCATCTTGCCACAGACGGAGGTAAGGCCAACATCCACAGTTGTGCAATCATTCTCTTAGCATTTACTAAGGCTATAGGCCAAAGGGGGTTAGGTATTCCATCCCCTAGGTGGACCGGGTTAGCCCCTAGTAGGAGTTCCAAGGGGGATTTAGAAGGGGCATATCCCATAATCTGAGACATTATACTATGCATAGAATGCCAAAATGGTGCCACTTTAGGGCAGGTAAGTGCCAAGTGCAGGAAGTCAGCATCATCAGCCATACATTTGGGGCAGGCCAGTGATCTGCTCTCATCCAGTTCATGCAACCAACTAGGTGTCACATATGCCCTGAGGAGGAAATTAAACTGGATCTGTCTCAGCGTGTTACTGCACAAACAGTGCAGAAAATGTGAGCAGGCCAAACCCCAGATTTTCCAATCTGTAACAATGAGAAGGTCTGCACTCCACTTATGTCTACTGGTGACGGAAGGGGCCGGGAGCACTCCCATGAGTGCTCAGTAGTAGGTGGACAGGCGCCTACTCACTGGCTGTGGGTGAAATAATTCCTCTTCAAATGGAGAGGGGCTGCCCATTTATTAACCCCCCCCAAGGTTAATTCCACAGTGGTGACGAATTGTTAAACAGAGAAAGAAGTCTCCTACTGGTATGTTCCATGTGGAGCATATTTGTGTAAAGCTCCTTAATACTCCCCCTTCATACAGCTGGTTAACTACAAGTAGTCCCTTTTTTCTCCAGGCCCATGGTCTCTGTACTATACTGGCTGTGCACTCCCCTGCGGATTTCATGAAGTTAAGGATACTCAAATTAGGAGACTTACCCCCAGCAAACCTCGCCTTTTTGTGGGCACTCAACCAAATAGATCTAGTGATATTTGTAAATGGGTTACAAAGGTGTAATACTCTGGAATCTATTAAACTACCAACTAATGTGTCATTTTGGAGGTTCCCCTCCAACAGATCTTCCTCTAGGCCAATCCATGGACACTCCAATATATCATCCTCAGTAGGTATGAATGACAACTGCGCTGCCCAATAGTACTTTTTAAAGTTGAGTAACCCCACTCCTCCCCTCTCCAGCCTCCTATATAGTATAGCATGGGGAATTTTGGCACGTCCACCCCTCCAAACAAATTTATGAAGCATTGTTTCTACCTGTTCAAAATGCATTTATGGGATCTTAATGGGGAGGGTTTGATAGAGATATAGTAACCTGGGCAAAATGGACATTTTAATCACCCCCACCCTACCTAGCAACGAAAATCGGCAGCACATTCCATCTATCACAATCCTCTGCTGTCACTTGCATGATTGGTCTAAGATTTGTTTTGTACAGGCCCCCCAAAGAGGTAGAGATTTGCACCCCTAAGTACTTTAATTTCTGGACTAGCTGAAGCCCTCCCTAAGTGAGCAATAAGCTGTGCCCGATCCCTGGTTCCTATTGGTAATAGTTCACTCTTAGACCAATTAACCTTATGACCAGATATAGCGCTAATTACACTCATTAGCCTATGAACCATGGGCAGATCCTCAGCAGGATTCTGCAAATACAACAGCTGAGCATCTGCATACATTGCAATTTTATGTTCCCCTCCCCCTCCAATGAACCCCTTAATCCCTTTATGTGCTCTAAGAGCAGCTCTCAAAGGCTCCAGGGACATAACATACAACAAGGGGGACAAGGGCATCCCTGGTGAGTTCCCTGGCCAAGCTGAAATAGACTTGTCAACTCCCCAGCCACTAGAACCTGAGCTAGGGGACCCTGATACAATGCATGTACCCATGCGTAAAATGAAGGTCCCACTCCCATCTTCTCCAGGGTGTAAAACAGGTACCCCCACTCCACACAGTCAAAAGCCTTCTCAGCATCTAAAGCAACCACAGCATGAGTCTCCTAGTCCTAATAGCCGAATATGATGTTCACAACCGCCCTAATATTATGCTTACCCACCGTGGCAAACCGTTCCAGATGTGATTAAGGAGCCGCTCTACGTGCTGAACTGGCTAATATCTTTATGCTGTTAACAAAGAAGGTGTATGAGGAACATGGGTGCATCTTTACCCGGCGCACATACAACTATAGTTGCAGACCATGTGGAGAGCAGACTTACCTTCCTGAGTCCCTCCGTCAGGGCATCATATAAGGGTTCCAGCAGGAGTTCTTCAAAAAATTTGTAAAAAGCTATTGGTAGACCATCGTGGCCAGGCGCCTTATCATTTTATTTAAGTTTTTAAAGCTATCCTGATTTCTTGTTTAGTTATGGGTACATCCAGTTCCCTAGCTTTGACTGCACTAATCCCTTTAAGAGATACCTCCTTAAAAAAGCTATCATAGTCCTGTTGTGAGGGGCTGCATTCAGAGGAATATAAAGACTTACAAAATGCCCCAAAGGCATTCCCTATTTCTCTTGTACCCCGTACATTGTGTCCTTGGTCATTTTGAATCTGGTTTATTGATTTAGCAGCTTCCTTTCTTTTTATTTGCCAGGCTAAATATTTCCCCGCTCTATCCCCATCAAAGTATTGCCCTGCATTTGAGAGGAGATGGCTCTCTCCAGTTGACTGGACAGCGGTTGTACCTCCACTTTAATTTCTGCAGAATCCCATAGAGAGCAACTGTGGGATTACGCATATGAGCCTTCTCACAGGCTTCTATCTTAGATCTAAGAAACTCTAAGTCCCTTGTGGCTGTGCATTTTTCTTGTAATGCAAATGCAATAGTCTGCCCCCTCACATATGTCTTCACAGCCTCCCACCGTGCACAGTGCGAGGTGTTGCCCCGATGGTTGAAGTGCAAAAACTCCTGCAAGTTCGCCTTTAGGTATGCAAGGTAACCTTGATTTCTCAATAGCCTAGGGTCCATTCTCCACGCTTTAGCTCCTGATGAGGATCCAGTACCCCGGAGAGTGCAGTGCATGTTCTGAAATCATAATCGGTTGGTACCCCACTTCTCCTAGCCTGACCACCAAGGTGCCTGACACTAATATCCTGTCTATACGAGCATATGAATTATGTGCATGTGAGTAAAAACTGTATTCTCACCCTGAGGGGTACATATGCCACCATGCATCAGTCAGGTCAAAATCAGCTTGTAGTACCTCCAGAGCCTTGGCATTGTGGGATCTGGGGACAGGGGCCTTATTTGAACAATCTAATATTGTGTCAATTACACAGTCATAATCACCTCCCATTATCCATGGGCCCTCCCAGCATGACATATCCAGCGTGAGTTTCTGAAAAAAATCCAGGGTTCTCAACATTAGGGGCATATATTGATCCTTCTAACATTACACCTTCATCCGGCGTTTCAACCCTGGCTAATGCATACCGGCCACATTGATCTGTCAGTGTATCTAGTACCTGAATAGGGGAACCCACAGGGATCTAGATTGAGGCTCCTCTGGCTTTTGTAGAAAAGGTTGACGATATCCAAGTACCCCCCCCCAATAAATGCAGCAGTTTTCTGTGATTTAGTGTTTGAGAAGTGAGTTTCCTGTAGTAGCATAATCATACCCTTATTTCTACGCACTTCAGCCATAACCCTTTATGCTTAATAATAGACTTAAGGCCATTGATATTCCAAGACAGACATTGATATCATCCCCCATCATAAAACATCCTTTTAGTATACATTTGAAGTCTAGCTTGTACCATATAAGCATCCACATTCTTTTCTCCCATTAGTCCAGCTCCCTCCCTTCCACCCTCCATTTTTATAATTACTAATCCCCATAGCAAAGCCCAGCTACAAAACCAGGCCAGAGAAGCCAGTCCCAACTTACCATATAAGAACCCCTGTTCAGTATCCACCAAGGCCAGCAAATTAAGGTGGGACCAAACCAGCGCCCTCGCTTCTCTCACAAGCATAGTGTGTATACTGTATCCAGCTCCAAAGGTCCAATATGCCCCTTCCCCCTTTTAACCACACATTCCCCCTCCCCTACTCCCTTATATTTAACTATTCCTTGGCTCAGTTCAACAGGAACTGAACCACCCCCCTTCCCCCATGAGTATAAACCCACCAGTGATTCCACTACAAACAACAGACAGTGGAATAAACTTCTGCCCTTATTGCCAGCTATTAGATTGTAGGAGGGGGTGACGGCCCACAGGCTGTACAAAAGAAAATTAAAATACTGTTCAGCTGCACAGCACATAATCAAATCATTTTCATAGCATAAAAATAATACAGTAGTATCACAGCAGAAAGGGACCTCTGAACAACAGTACTAGTGCTCCTAGCCCATCGTTATTAAATTTCTTAACCTTGCAATTATGTCATTGAGGCTAGGATTAGTTAAAGAATTTGCTTCGCCCCTTCACTAAACCGCCATTCAGAAGCCCAACTAAAACCAAACATCAACAGTAAAAAAGAAAGGTTAATAAAGAGTCATATACACCAATAGTGCTTTTTGTAGCCACCATACTTTTAATTGCCAGAGGCCAGGGTTCACCCAGTACCCTTTTCCCTTCGTGTCGTGTAGGCAAGCTACTCCCTTCCACCTCCACCTCAAATAAGGGGGGGGAATCCATGATGATCACACCGGGATAATATTCATCGGTCCAAGAAACATCTCCGACCATTAGCGAAAACCACCCTCCGGTACCGGGTCCCTAGACTCGGTCAGGGGTATGCAACATCTCATACATTCTAGGTAGTGAAGTATTAAAGTTCCACCAAGTAGCCCTGACCCCGTAGCAGCCTTGTTCCCTTCAGGAGGAAATAAGAGACTCAGGTCTATCTGCATGATGCTCACCAAGTAAAGCAGAGCAAGTTCAATCTGTTAACTGATTTAACAACATTTACACAGATGAAAATGTTACACACGTCATTCTACATCAGGTTGTGGTCTGTCCCTCCTGATCTCCTTCTCCTCTAGCCATCCCTCTGATGCTTTGTGGCAGGTGAAAAAGTGAGGGCCTTGGCCAGGCCTATCTACCCGGAACTGTGCTGGGTAAGCCAAAGAAAACTTCCATCCCAGACGATACAGTTTACTTTTAATCGGATTACATTTTGTTTGTAGCTACCGGCTGTAATCCTTATGTATATATATATATATACACATATATGTGTGCACCGTGGTATTGCTCATTTTTATAGGGCTCTTTTCTCTTGCTTTTTGCAAAATAAGCCCTTTATCCCGGAACCTTAAGAATTTAATAAGGCAGTGACTAGCACGATCTCCTGGATTTGGTGGAGGGCCTACTCGGTGAGCACGCTCAGTTTCAAAGCCTTCAGCTTCCTCTCCCAGACCCAAGTTCTTGACAATCCACTTATGTATTTCCCCATTAGGATTTCTCCCCTCCATCCCCTCAGGAAGGCCAATGATCCGAATGTTGGATCTGCGTGAGCGATTCTCCTGATCATCGAGCCGCTCTCTCAGGTCTGCAATTGTGGACAGTAAACCATTTCTTTCTGCTGAAGCTCCCATGTATGTATCTTCCAGGTCGCTAACTCTCCGCTCCAACTCACATATTTGGGTACTATGTGTAGTAGTCGTTTCTGTTAAGCTAGTGACCACCGATTGTAAGTGAGTAAATTAAGTGTTCAAATTATGAAAGCCTGCTTTCATATTGCTCCTCATTTGTGCCAAAGTTTCAGGGACCCCAGCCAAGGTCTTGGTTAGCTCCAACTCCGTGCCCATGTTTTGCATGCCTTCCCCACACTCAGCAGGCAATGAAGGCCCAGAATGGCGTAGACTGCTCTCACTTCTTTTTGTCTACTTGTTGGCTCCAAATAGCAGCTTAGCCTGTTTCTTTTTAGATTTCCCAGTTGCCATCAGACTTAGACAGCTATCTATTATTGGCAAGAACATTCATACACAATTTTTCAGCTGAAATTCTTGAATTAGGAGCCGTCACCCCAGGGAGCTGCGTTAACAAGCGTCATCCATGCTTGTCAGCTTGCCACCCCAGGGTATATATATTGAGCTCCATTAATCTGTCCGCATATGTTTTCTGATGCAGTCCCTGCACCATTTTGGTTGCCCTTCTCTGGACTGCCTCAACTTGGTTAATGTCCTTGTGAAGGTGTGGCCTCCAGTACTGCACACAGTACTCCAGATGGGGCCTAACCAGTGTCTTGTAAAGAGGGATTACCTCCTTCTTCTGACTTGTGATACCCCTACTAATACACCCTAACATCCCCCTAGCCTTACCTACTGCTTTAGTGGTTTGCTTGGATGATTTCAGGTCATCTGTGATGATGACGTCCAAGTCTCTTACTTCCCTTGTGACTATCAGCAACTCCCCTTCCAGCCTATAGGTGGCTTCAGGGTTTCTCTTCCCTATGTGCATGATCTTGCACTTCTTTGCATTAAACCCCAGTTGCCGCTCTTCCAACCATTTTGCTAGTTTATCCAGATCTCTTCTCATTCTGCCCACCCCATCTAGATCATCTACTCTGTTGCAGATCTTGGTGTCATCTGAAAACAGACAAACCTTCTCCTCCAGTCCATCTGCAATGTCACTGATGAAGTCATTGAAGAGGACTGGCCCCAGGACTGATCCCTGAGGTACCCCACTTGTGACTTGCATCTCTTCTGACTGTATACTATTTATCAGCACTCTCTGTTTTCTGCTCATCAACCAGTTTGCCACCCAGTTGACCAACTTCTGACCCACCCCAAGCCTACCTAGCTTATTAATCAATCTTCTATGTGTAACAGTATTGAAAGCTTTGCTGAAGTCAAGGTAGGAGACATCAACTGATCCCCCTTGGTCCACTACTCTGCTTACCCAGTCAAAGAAATCTATGAGATTAGTTTGACAGGACCTTCCTTTTGTAAACCCATACTGTCTTGGATCCAGTGCTCCTATGGATTCCAGGTGTTGCACTATCCTTTCCTTAAGGAGTGCCTCCATAATCTTGACCACTACTGAGGTAAGACTGACTGGTCTGTAGCTCCCTGCCTCCTCCCTGTTACCACTCTTGTGGAGCGGGATCACATGAGTCCTTCGCCAGTCTTCTGGGGCCTCTCCTGTGCTCAGAGACTCACTAAACAGTTCTGATAATGGCTCTGCTAGTTCCACCGTTAGCGCCTTTAGTACCCTGGGATGTATGCCATCAGGTCCCATTGCTTTGTCCACCCTGAGCTTATCAAGCTCTTGTAGAACCCTTTCTTTTGTGAAGGGACTAGTGCTCCCCCCTCCCACCTGTGTCCATGGTGCTGCGCTGTGGGCCCTGCCCTACCTTCTCTTCAGTAACTACTGAGCAGAATTATCTATTTAGGATAGATGCTTTTACATGGTCCTCCTCCTCCTCCTCCTCCTCCTCATATGCCCCCTTATCTCCTTTGATCTTAGCAATACCCCCTCTGGACAGTGTCCTTTCACTAATGTATCTACACAAAGTCTTGTCCCCTTCTTTTACTGTTTGTGCTAGTGTTTCCTCAGTTTGGGCCTTTGCCTGCCTTACTGCCTTCCCTGCTTCCCTTAGGGAAGTTTGATATGTCTCCATGTCTTCCTGGAAGGTGACCCCAGTCTTGGCTGGAGGCTTCCCCTGGTGCCAGGGCCCTACTGTGTCTTCATCCCCCCCAGGTGGCACAGGTCTTTGACATCATGACATGCGAGCGCACCGAAGTCCACAGCCATTTTTTCCTCCAAGTGTCTTCAAATGCATTACTACCTATGGTCAACCAGGTGGTAGAGCTGTGGTGGAGGCAGCATCCCTCTCCCCCCAGAGCAGAAGAGCATCCTCTGAGATACTCAGTCCCCCTCCACCCAGTCAGCCCCAATGACCAGTGATCACTCCTGATCTCATGTCACTGGTATCGAGAGCCATAGTGGCACTGCTGCACCAACTGGACAGCCTTCCTGTTCTGTTTTTATTGCCGATTGAACTACTTGCAATCGCAATCAGTCATAACAAAAACATCAAAGGAATTGTTTGTAACAATAATACAAGAAACATAGTTAGAGAGATAAATTGGCATATGTTTTATAAACATGATTGTTATTGACATCCAAGTGACATATTCAAAATGTTTACATTTTGCATTCCATTTTCATTCATTTACATAAAGATGTTAGCTGAAATTACTCTATAACTGAAAAATGTTTAATAGTATGTACTAGTCCATTTTTAAACACTGTGAAGGTCACTTTCTTCCATGTTTTGTCCATTTCAGCTTTGAGAGTGCGTTACATCATCCTCGTTTCTTGATTCTCCTTTCCTCCTATGTTTATATAATTGCTCTCTTTCATGCAGAGGTATAACATACTACTACAGTCCCACTATCCCCGCATGCTTCATGCCATATAGATCCTTCTGATCATGCACCCCTTGATTTTAACATGTACCCTTCAGTTATTCTGTGTCCCTCCTTCCACAGCATGCGGCATCCATTAATTTTTCTAGATAGGGTATAATTGAGACTCTTTGAAGCATGCAAGCCATCTTTTTCCTTTCTCAGTGATATGTAGCATAATTACCCCTCCTGGATTTCCCCTGCCTACTGAGGTGGTACCTGTAGCTTGTGAAAATAATCATAGTTATTTATGAGTTATTTATGCATTTTAGTCATAACTTCATTTTAAAATTCAGGTTTCTTCGGCCGTTTCTTCTTCTGTATGTCATATTTTTTTATGTGCCATTCCCTTATATCTAAAGCCCTTAACAAGGGTGTAACTAAGAAACGTAATGACTAGTGCCTGCAGCCTTGCACCTTCTCTGCTCATACCATTTCTGTCTTGTATGTGCTCCCAGTACAGCAGCTATTCTAATACTGATGTCCCTTCTAATTCCTTTATTAGAATTGCAAATGGAACTCAGCCAGTTGAATCTGTGTTGTAATCTACACCTACCACCAGATGTCTCCCCATGGAGTTGCGCAGACTGCCCTGCCATCACACCTCCATGTGGTGGCAGTCTAGGAGCAGTGCAAATACCCCCTTCCCCAGAAGAGGAGAACAATCTTCTGTATGCTCAATACTCACCCATCTCGGCTGAACCATGGTGACCTGAGCGTGTTCCCAAACTATGGTTGCCGACATGACAGAAGGTAAGGTACCCGATGCCTTGTATCTCCATGCCACAAGGCTGACTTTACTTGCAGTTTCTTACCATGCCACAGTGTTTTTAAGGCACGCCCTGTCACTCTTTCCAATCTTCTCTAGCTAAAGGGAGGTGGGCAATGTTTGCTATAAAAATAAAAATCTTGGTAACACTTTCATTTTGATAGTGTCAACCTTACTGATGAATGAAAGTGGAAGCAAGTGCCATCTGGTAAGGTCTCCATACACTTCCTGTTTTAACTTCCCATAGTTTGCTTTGTACAGCTATATTAAATATTTAGGTAAATAAACTCCCTATGTATCATTCTCTGCTCCCCATTGATAAGACAATGACTGTTTAAACTGAGGTGTCATCTGATCACTGATTCGGATTACTTTAGTCTTAAACATGTTCCTCCTGAAGCCTGATATACTGTATCTACATAATTAATAATTAGACAAGGTGTTCATACTATTTTCTGTGTCTCTTAAGTAAACAACAGTGTCATCTGCACATAAGATATTCTGTTCTCTTCACCTCCCACTATTACCCCATGGATATCTTTACTGATTCTCACTGCTTCCACCAGTGGTTCCATAACCAAAGCAAAGAGCAGCAGGGAAAGGGGGCAGCTCTCTCATGCCCTTTGTATGTTCAATTTCCCCAACAGAGTGCCATTGACTCTGACTCTTGCTGAAGGTGTGCACAACATATCAAGCCATTTAAAGGAGAACTGAGCTGAACCTATAAGTCACTTTTCATTGTAAAAGCCAAATTTTAAATATTTGTTCTAATTCTGTTACTGCTCCATTTCTACAGCTATTCAGGTTTACTAGTGGGTGCTTCTGAGTTACACACACGTAGTACATTCCATTTTAGAACTGTATGATGTAGTTCATGTCCCTTGCTCAGCTCTTTCATTATTGGCACAATTAATCCGTGTTCTACCATAGAACTCTAAGGTTTGGAGGGACATAAATTACATCATAGAGTTCTAAAAATGGCACTTAACACACAGTGTAAATCAAAAACACTCACTGAAGTACTTGTAGGCCCATGTAGCCGGAACAATAACAGAATTTGAACCAGTATTTAAAAAGCAGGTTCTACTAGGGAAAATGACTTTCAGGTTCAATGCTGCTCACCTTTAAGAAAAGCAGAGTCAAATCCTTTTTTCCATATTACGGTTTGCAAATAGGCCCAATTGAGCATATCAGAGGCCTTTACTGCATCTATTAGTACGGCTACTTGATCTTCTCTTGTTGAGGCCCCCTCCATTAAAATTTTTTATATCCACATAATATTATCTGTGAGGTGTCATCCCAGAAGCCTGTTTGATCAGCATATATTAGTTGCATTACTATTTTTCTGCAGCCAATTTGAAATTTTAGTGAAATGTTGAGGTCTTCGCTTAGTAATAGTACGGGTCTATAGGATTTACATAGAAACATAGAATTTGACGGCAGATAAGGACCGCTTGGCCCACCCAGTCTGCCCATTTCCCTACCTGATGGATAAGCTGCAGATCCTAGTTAACCAGCAGCCTACTTCTTCCTACCCCCACCCCCTAGAATTGCCTTATGACTGTCCCATGCATGCTTGAATTCCACCACTGTTTGTGACTCCACAACCTCCTCTGGAAGGCCGTTCCATACATCCACCACCCTCTCTGTGAAAAAATACTTCCTTAAATTACCTCTGGGCCACCCCCTTCTATCTTCAAATTGTGCCCCCTTGTTCTTGCACACCTCTTTTTTGAAAGATGCTACCCTCTTGGACTTTGTTGATTCCTTGAGGTACTTGAAAGTTTCTATCATGTCCTCCCTCTCCCTCCTTTCCTCGAGGCTATACATATTAAGCTCCTTAAGTCTCTCTTCATATGTCTTCCGGTGCAGACCCTGCACCATTTTAGTTGCCCTCCTCTGGACAGCTTCCATCCTGTCTATGTCTTTGCGGAGATTGGGTCTCCAGAACTGCAAGCAGTACTCCAGATGGGGTCTCACTAGCTGTCTGTACAGAGGGATAATAACTTCCTGTTTTATTTGCACTACTCTCTATTTTTTCCTGGTTTCCAAAGGACTAAAATCACTGCCTCCCCCCAGGTTTTCAGCATTTTTCCACTCTCTTGGCATCCCTGAAATAGATTATTCATGTTGAATGTCTTATAAAAAGCAGACCTAATCCATCAGGGCTGGGGACTTGTTTGCATGTAATGATGTTTATAACCTTTTCCACTATTATGGGCTCCTCTAACATGGTTTTATCTTCCTATGTTAATGTTGGGAGATTTAATTCTTACAGGAACTGTGCCGTCTTGATTTTGGAGTTGGGTCTTTGACTTCCACATATAATTCAGTACACATGTATAATACTTTACAAATACCTGTGCTATGTTGTTTAGCTCTATCTTGTATTCTAAGGGATTCTTATTTACTTTGATTTTTGTAATTGTTCTTTCTGCTGCTTCTCTTTTTGGATGACAAACCAGGAGAGCAGCAGCTTTACCTCCATATTTATAATATTTGCAGGCATTATACCTGAGCGGTCCTGCCTTTTTGTGCTGTCTCATTTAGTTCTTTTCTCTCATGTTGTAACTCTGATGTTGTTTGAGATGTCCAGTTTTGTTTGTGTTGTGATTCAAACTCGTTTAATTTTTTTCCAGATTGTCTTGCATCACCTGCCTTTGCTTCTTGTTCATGAGTATGCTCCCTTAACAGTGACATTTCTGCAGAGACATGTGTTGATATCGACAACAATGCCATGCCACTGTAGAAGTGCCGCTGGGACCGGGCAACCCCTTCCCCCCCTGACCTGCACCCCCTCCCTGAACCACTCCGACCTGGAGTTAGAATCTGTTAGTACAGGTGGTGCAGGAGGCAGAGCCTCCCATGTGGGGGGGGGGTTGTGGGGCAAAGCCCCCTGATGAAAAAACACACGCCAATGTGTGTGGCTCCATACCAGCTACAAATCGCAGTCGACATGGAGCCTGGTGCTGTGATGCCGGTTGACATGTTTCTTGTTGAACCGACATCATAGAGCCTTTTTCATGGATCCCAGCTGATGATCCTGCCTCTGAGTACCATCTTCATTGCATGCTACAATATCTGCTCTTCCATCTCCCCTCCTGCACTGCTTTCTCTGTGTGCTCGAATTTCGGTTTGTATCATATCTTTGAAGTTTCTATCATTTAATGAAAAGTTATTTAGTCTCCGGAGTGTTGTTTTTTGGACATTGCTAACTACCAGCTTTAATAAAATTGTGGCACAGTCCAAATTAGTTATTTGCTGGATAGAACTGGCCTTAATTTTGTGTGTCATTGCCTTACGTACTAAAAATAAATCTATTCTTTGAGTATTTTTTGTATGGGTTTTAAAAAAGGTGTGATCCTTTTCCCTCTGGTGTTTGTGTCTCCTCAAATATCTATTACTCCCAATTGTTCCATATAACCCATTAAGTGTTTCCTGCCAATTTGTTTTCCAGTTTTTGGAAGTCTTAACTACCTCTGGATTAACGATGCAATCGAAATCCCCACCATGACTATATATCCTTCTGGTAGCTTAGCCACTTTGTCAAATACTTCTTTTAGGAATGGTGAAGCATTTGAATTTGGGGCATATACATTCACAAAGAGTAACTTAAACCCATTTGATTCTCCAGATAAAATAATCTATCACCCTTATCTATCCATTTCTGGCTTTGTAACCTCAAGTGTCAACCCTTTCCTAATCAGGACTGCCATGTCATTACATTTTGCTGTAAAGTGTGAGACTGCTGCAACCTTGCCTACCCATGTTCATCTTAATTTCAAATGCTCCTCTTGTGACAGGCGGGATTCCTGTATAAATGACACATCACACCTTAGACTCTTTTGTTATGATAATACTTTTGTTTGTTTCACTACTGAATTCAATCCTTTTACATTGTAAGATACCATTTTTATACTGTTGATCCTGTGTCATCTAATTAAGTCTACTGAGACTGTATCCTGACTCATACCATTGTTGCCCATGGAAATATAGATTATAGACACAGGCTAAACAGGTAAACCTCAAACTCAAACAGTAAAACTTAAATGAACAGTTTTGAATTCTCTGCCCCCCCTCCATCTCTCCACCTTGGTGTCAGGGTAAACCAGCTATGTTGCTCTTCAAAATTACTTGAATATTTTGGAAGGCTGGGAAAGGTGTTAGTTCCTGCCCTTGATCTGCTCTGTGCCTTTAGTAGGTTTGCAGATACCTTAAAAATGTTCCATTGGGGCTGACTCCTAGAGTCACAGCCATGGATCTTGGAAATGAGGGGCACCTGACAGAATAAAGCAGAAAGGGAAAAGCAAAGAGAAAAGTACAGTGGTAGTCGTAGAAAGTTTCTCAATACTGAGGTATATCTGGGTATACTGAGGCAGAATCACATTTCAATCAATGCAAATTGTAACTTGAGTGCAATGGAAAGGAATATGAATGGCTGCCCAATATAATAAATGTTACAAGTGGTTTTGTCTTCACATCATAAGGGTCTGTGACAGAGCAAAGAGAGAATTAAAGAGCTAGTGTACTGCTTGGAATTAATAGTAATTTTCAGATGCAGTCAGCTATCACTTCCAGTATCTGAAGTATTTTTTTATTTTCTGTTTGTTAATTAGAAGATTTTCCACTTCACAGTACGGGGGTGATATGTGGAGCAGCATTCTGTCTGAAGGAAAAAAGAGTCAGTTCTGTACACAGTGCACTAGCTGTACAGCAGTACACTAGCTCTTTAACAGTACCCCCAACATTTTCTCTCTTTTTCTGTATTAATTACTCCCACTTAGCTTATGAGGAAATAGATATATATTAACAAGCATGTGGTGCCTCTGGGAATCCTTTGGGAAGTATACATAGTTTTAGTTGTATTTCCTATAGTTCCCGTTTTTTTAATCCCCTCCCCACACACGTACATACACACACGCCTTTCTCTGTTAGTAAAGAAATTCATATGGGAACAGGATCCTTGCACTTCTGATTTCATCTGTGCCTGCTGCTTGTCTACACATGATGTTATAATCTCCTGCTTGTGACATCATAATCAGTTCTATGTCAACCAGGATTGATTCATAGAGCATTAAAGCAGCAGTGCAATTGACCTTTGTTGTAAAAAAAGATCTATTTATAGCTGTAAATGTATGTTAAATACATTAAAGCCTACCTATTTCTATCAGATGGCAACAGATCCCATATTCTTATGTTGGTAATATCTCCCGATGCTAACGCACCTTGCCGGATCGCCATTTTCAAAACAAGTAAAAATGTTGCATCTTGGTATCAGCGCGAGCAAGACTGCTTACCATGATGCAATGCATTTTTCCCAGAAGGCAATACATCGTTTGTGGGTATGCGCTTCCGATTTCAGTTGTAACTTTCGACATGGCAATGGATCAATGTAGTTCAAAAGTAGTGTCACTTCTACTGTCTCAGATCAGAGTATGTTATTTTAAATCATAAATATGTATGCCAAAACATCGCTTGGATCAGTCGTCATATTGTACAGTGTGGGAGCGTCAGTACACATTCAAAAGGGGACAGGTTGCAATGCGCTGGTGGTGCTGTTATATTATTGCTGTGCTTTGCCTGTCTCGTAAAATCACTACTGGTTAAATTGAATGAGTTACCAAAAAATTAAGAAGCACAAGAAAATAACACACAGACTCATACAATAGCGCAGTGGTATTATGTGGGTGACAGCTGCACTGTGGCTAAGTTGCACAAACATAATGCGAATCCTGAGAAGGCTGTCAGTATAGAAGATGGGTAGATCATAATGCACTTTTACTAGAGGCTTGCACAAAAACTTTATCTCCGTAGTAAACAGAGTAATTATCAATTCTCTTGGTAGTGAGGCAGCTGTCCATACAGAATGTGTGTCTTTCGCATGCCTGTTGAGACGATGAATGCAGTAAATTCATGCTTGCTAATGAATACACAGCAGAACGAATTCAGTATGTATAGCCTGTTTGTTGTATGGGTGGATGGATTGTGCTCGCTAACATCAATGGCATTTGGTCCATTCATGTATTCTAACGTCAGTTTCCTGTCAACAAGGTTCCCTTTTTCATCACCCATTTCTCCCCCCTCACAAAATGATCCAACTACAGCAATAATTAATGCAAAACAAAAATGCACTGTGAAATAGTTGTCTAGTCGTGTCATGATTGGTATTACATAACATGTCATGTATATTATATTATTACAAACTTACTCCCCTCCTTTTTTTTTTTTGCCTACACTGTGGTGTAAGAAAGATAACAAAATGTTTTATCTGCTATTTATCTAGCTATCTTCTGTGCCATAATGGTTAGTGCATTTGACTTTTGTAATCTTGGTGCTTCATCAAAGCTGTCATGGGTTCGAGACTCCCCTCGTCAATCGTTTTTTTTTTTTTTTTTTAGGTTGACAAATTATCTCACATGTGTCTTGGTATATTATAGTTATTATTCATTCTGTCTACATCTTTGTCTTGGATGTGGTTTGGTATTATGAAAATGTTATCAAATGAACCAAATTAGACTATTCCTGTACATAACCCCAGGTATGGCTGCTCCCATAGCTAATATATTTATATTATGAGAACAAACTGGCATCTCCTTCTCTCCATCAGTTTTTCTCGACCTGTGGCTTGGCATTAAAGTCAGATATACCTTGTGTGTTTTGCCCATCAACGTTGTTTGGAATTGATCAGCATCCATATTTATCTTATGCACATGATTTTTGTTTGTGTATTTAAATAACATCAAGGTGCAATTTTGTATCTAATATTTAGATCCCATTTTAAATTGTTATTTGTAATGACAAATTTCATCTATATTTATATCATACCCCAATTTATTTTCGTTTTTAATGCTTTGCTGATCTTTATGATATCAGAAACTAATATCAAAGTAAGTGAAGGCAATATGTTTGGTGTAGTGGTTAGTTACTTTGCTAACCATACTCCTTATTTTCATACCATGTGATACCTCTGGTTCGAGACCAGCTTCTGTCTGTGATTTTTATTTGCTATTTCTTACTCTGTATTAATCTTTTTTTATATTTATTGTGTTTATATTGTGATAACCTTGTGGACTGACTGTTTTTTAGCCTGTCGAGAACTACTGTATTATGGTGACTAATGAGCTTATGATTTGCTGATGATTCTCAACTTTACTGTGATGCCCAGACTGCTGATTATATCATGATATGCAGCACACTCCTCCCTCCCTCCCATTTCCTTGATGGTAAACATTGATCTGTCCATCAGGTGATAACACACCGCACACACACACACACACACACATATATATAATTTATAAATGATGAGCATTTCCGTTGAGGATTAGTTCCAAGGGCATATATTCTTTTTTTTTTTTCAGCCCAAATTCTCTTTCTCTGCATTTAGAATTAAAAACTTTTATGTTATTCTCAGTTTGTGTTGTTCGTGTGATGCACATCAAGTACAAAGTCTTACTGGATTTTTTTGGTACCAGTGTTTGGAATTTGTATATGTGATCACAGTTCAGAATTCCTTATATTCAGTTTATTTTTTTATTTAGCACTGTAGGAGTGCTCCAGATTATAAGACTAACTTTTAATAAGGTGATTGTTGTGCTGTTGTGGGTAGGGTGTTTCCTGCTTATGTATTTTGGCACACATCACACAAAGACACAGGTTCAAGTCATATGTCCTTCCATCCTTCTTGATTTTTTTTTTTACATTTTTGTTGTTGTTGTTCGGTAATAGTAATTAGTATGAGGCTATGTTTGGAGTGTTCTTGTGGAGTATGAGATGCTTGACTGTTTTATGATTTGTTTATTGTGTGCGGGGGGGGGTTCCGGGTCACCCCTGAAAAAGGGACCTTCTGGGCTCAGTGGCCTACCTGTTCACAAAATTTAATAAATAGATAAACTGTATTATTTAGTAAGAGTTTGTGTTTTGTCTTGTCTCAAAATTGATTGACACCCTGTCTGCTGACTATTTGAATTTTTCTGTGGAACCCAAAATATTGAAAAATAGAACTGCGGGCAGACAAGAACCACTAGGCACATCAAGTCTGCCCAATACCTCTATGCATTGTAAGTGGCAAATGGGCCTATATGATCAATTACTTTCATCACTCTCTGTTCTGTAAGGGCTAATTTTTGTCTGCCCCAGTCATGCTTTAATCCATCAACTTCATTTGCTCCACTACCTACTGTAACAGACTATTCCAAGTGTCCACTAGGAACTAATACCTTATCACGTCCTTCATGAATCTCCATTCCCATATTCTTAATCCATGTTCCATTGTTTGCCTCCCTCTACTCAGCTTAAACACCACCTGGCCCTCCCACCCTCTTGTTGATATCCTTCAGTTACTGTAAGGTATCGATCGTGTGCCCTTATTGACACCTATATTCCAGTGTGCACATATTCAGTACCCTCAGCCTTATCTCATAGCCCATTTCCTTCAACCACAGCAGGTGGAAATTATCCACCACGATCATGTCCCCCTCCTGCATACTAACACAATTTGGTAAACCAGTTCCATGTCCCTTTCCACTTACTGGGTTTGCATCCTGCACACCATCCCAGATAGCAGCTTTCTTCCTTTGGAGTTCTGGAGCAGTATGCAGATTTCATCCATACCCCATTCTTCCTTTCTCCATATGTACATTTGATCCCCCACTCACATAGATAGTCACACTCCTCCCATCTTCATGATTCTTTTTGTACAGACTGCACAATGGGATGGTCAAACTCCAGTCCCAGTGATCTGTGTCTCATGTTTCTGAGATGGCTGTGATGTCCAACCTCCCTATGGGCAACTTGTTGTCTAGGCTTGTTCTCGCATGTACAGAAACCACCCTCCATCCTGTCCATAAGAATATACGAAGTAGCCAGCACAAGGCATAGTCGAGTGCCATATGCCCCTAGAGTGTGATTAACTGACCATTGACATAACACCTGCGAGTGCCATATTGCTATTATAATAAAATTGATTTTTTTTAACCAGTTTTTAAACCATGTTAGGCATATGGTTAAGCTCAACATGTATTTTAATAAAAGATTAACATAAGGCTGTTAGGATGTTTGCAGCCAATCAGAAACTCAATTTCTCAGTCCATTTTTATAGTTGCCTTTAATGCTATCCCAATGTAATTGATGAATACATTGAACAACACCGGCCCAGCACAGAACACTGTTCTCCAGTCCTGCAGTACCATGCCTGACTTTACTACACTATTAAATAGGTCTGCCAGTGGCCTTGCCAGCTGTTGTAGTACTCTTGGATGTAGTAAGACCGGCCTGCTAATTTGTCCACTTTCAGTGTTGCATACCCTCCTTCTTCTATCCTCATCACCCGTGCTCAATTATAATACTGATATGGAGTAAGGCACATATTCATCAAGATCTCTTTTGATACCTTGATTCTCACCTCCTTCTAATTACTGGATTAACTGTCCTGGTCACCAACCCCCAAACTCCACATTTACATTGCCTCTGCTTTTGTCCTCCTTTCCTTTTCTTACATGAGTGCCATCTTAATTCTCCTCACCTCTTCCTCCAACATATTTATCCTGATACATATTAAACACCCTCCCATCATTCTAATATAGTATTTTTACCATAATTGGTAACTGATTATTAACCGTATTTATATATATATATTTTTTTTAATGTAGTTCCAGTACTGACTCCACTTCGGAAACATCATTAACTGGTACATGTGCTAGTGCTCGGAGGTTCAGGTGCAAACTGGTAGAAGTAATACAGCCAGAGGTGTGGCGGTGTGAGGACACGTGGTGGATGTAGAGGACGTAGAGGAGGCGTGGCTGCATTCATCTTTCATTACCAACAGTGTCAGCATAAGTGATAGAGATCCGCATCTCAGAACAAGAAATAACAAGTGTGTACTGATTGTTATAAATAACAACAAGCAGATTATAGTACTATAATGTATGGAGTGCATTATAATGAACTGCAAATGCCATTTTTTCTTGCTGTTCTGATATAACTGTAACATCTGCAGCTTAGTAACCGTGCTTCAATACATCACACAATTACCATATAGAGAATAATGTATGGGCAACCATATACAACAAGGCTGTGTTTCCATCGGGAGGCTGAGATGAGGGGACTATGCTGTCATCTTAACCCCGAGATGGAAACACATGCCGACTTGTGTGTGGTTGACCATATTTTATTTTATATAGTATATGTTTTTTTACACTACAGTGACACACCCACACTGAAGTAAAAACAAAAGCTCTTGTTATTTCCTTGTTCTACTCACTTATTAAAATCAAATTTCCAGAGTTTTGAAAAGTAAAGGGTATGACTTTGAACACTGGGTAGTTAGTAAGTAGCTAGGTGTAGAATAAATGAGAAATTTAAATTTGTATGACCTTTGAACTGTGCATAATAACTGTTCAGATTTTGCATAACAACACATTAGAATTCGCACCTATTTACTAGTTAACATCACAAACAGGGCTGCATCCTTTACTCATACTGCCTTATAATACATTCTTACCTATCTGTCATACACAAATAATTGTTAATTTTCATTATTTGAAAATTATGCTACTACACTAAGTGAGATGTATGAAATAAACTATTTTCTTCTTCCTAATAGACATTGATACAGAGGATGGATTATGGGGCTGTGCAGCGCTATACAATTCGACTCACTCTTCAGTGACCTGGTGGAGTATTTGATCTGCTGGAAGACAATGATGAGAACAACGTGGCAGTCCACCATACTGGACCTCAACCTCAGTGGTGCGTCTGTGGTAAATGTCGTGAGATGCCAACCATTCTGGAACGCACATGCTGTGGAAAGATACCTGCGCATTGCGTTTCTTTAACCCAGACAATGGATTTGTTATGTCTATCTGAGCCAGTGTTAGCAGTCGCAGTTGCATACCGTAATGATTTATTTGGTTTGCAACATTATGCATGAATAACCATAATCGTGAAATGAGATTTGCTGCCTATAGGCAATTTATATTGTGGCAGTATGGTAGGCTCGGCAATGGTAATAGAAGAGTTATTCCTTCCTGCTGTGTCTGGAGAATAAGGACAAATTTCCAGACCGAATGGCATCTATGTTGGTTTTATACACACAGACTATCTTGATATTTTATTATATAATTTTTATCTCAATATTTGATTTTGTAGGCAATTCAAATAATAAAAATAAAATAAAATGTGTTGGTAACTTGTACCGAGCTTGACAAACTTACAGCCAGTACTACTTGTACTCAGGTCGCACCTGGAAATGAGCCTCATCTCAGTGTTCCTTTCAGGGTCACCAATTTCAAATAAATAAAAATATATAAAAAAGTTTACCGTTTGGTAGTTGTTGCTAACAAATCTATCCATGTTACACACACAAACCAATTGTAGATGACATGAATACAATAATAACATTTATTTATGCTAATCTTTTAATTGTACCAATGTAAGAAATAAATTATGCTTCACCAATATATAATCAGTGTAAATGTGGTACAGTGTGCAGTATGGAATGTCACTTCCCAATAATTAAAATGAAAAGTTGTTAGTCAACATCAAGATGGGCAGATTTTATGTTGCCGCTGTTTTATCAGAAACAAGAATTATTATACAGCAAAGGAAATTACATTTACGTAAGAAAATACAGTTAACAGATCTCATTGACGTGTGACATATATTGCATACGTTATAAGTGTGGGTCATGATGCCAGGTGGGTGGAGACCTATATTCCAATACCTGTGTTACTAAATTGTAATACGCACTGATCACTTAATTTTTCACAGCTTAACCAATAACATTCAATAACTTCAAATATTTTCAAAAGTATTTACATTGTGATAATATATGAGAAATTAAACATTTAATTACATTTTGCTTAACACATATAGTGTACCAGTCATAAAAAAACATGTTCTGATTCACACTTTGCTATGTGCCGTTGATAAATTAGCAATTATGATCATTGTTCATTCTCATTAATCGGTGATCTTTTAATGAACCGATAGTCCGGACCTACATTGTTGACGTGCAACCAGTTGTGAGACAGGTAGTGGCTGTATTTGCGATAGTTGCTGCAATGTTCGCTGGATGTCTGTTTGGTAGTTCCATGGATCGCATGACGTGTTCTTTGTCAGACATACGCCTTTCGATTATCTGACGTTGAAGCTCAGGAATGTAGTAGTAGGTCTTCTGTACTTTGATTGCTACTGCTGACCACTGTCTGGTACGTTTGGAGTAGTGTCGGGTATGCCTAAATTGTGAATATTAGATATAAGTGGAGTAAAGTATTTTAAACATTATACAAAACCACATTCACCAGGTATCCCGTATCTGATACAGACACAGCAGTTGTTCCAGTGCATAGGTACTCATAAGTATAACAAACCATCCTGTGTGACGCACATATGACATCCTGCACCTTATATTTCATTGCACATATGCATAACGTCATATTTCCAGCTTTGAAAATTGGCACAGTTACAAACTGTATATGTCAGTCTTTACCAATCATATGACTATATAAGAAATTGTATCCACTATATGATATTATTCACAACTCTTCTAAAAACTCTATATATAGTAACTTCTCATTCTTTTCTACAACTCTTGCCTTACAACCCTGTTACAGGTCTTTGTGACATCTGCAAGATTTACACTTAGTGAGAAATTTAGAAATGAGGCATGACCAGGGATATGTTAATGGTCTGTTAATCACTTTCTAGTGGTGTACTGTGTCACGAGGTGCTTGAGCACCACATGCCCCTAGATGGTGATTAACTGATCTTAACTAATCCTAAGTGCCTTATAGCTATTATGCTGTACATGTATGTTAATAAAAGATGAACATAAGGATGTTGGAATGTTTGTAGCTAATCATACTTATCTTGTAGATTTACCATACTTACATCGTGTTCTATTTATGTCCTTTAGGTATTCCTCTATTTATATGACAGTTGTGGTCAATAGCTGCAAGTTTGTTCCTGGCCTCATATGCTTGGTATCTAAGGAAACAAGAAAACTATGAATGTCGTGGTGCCAGGAATGAAACTGATATTGACCCCCCACCAATGAGTGGCCCTTCTGCACCGAGCACGCCCCTCTCTCCCATCTGGGTAGGACGGCACTCCTGGGATGCTCAATCCTTCTCCCCCCTGGCCGCCTTCTGATGACCAATATTTGTTACTGAACCGGACCGCTGACATCACAATGGATATCTCGCTGCTGCTGCTGGCCATAATGCTGGTTCTGGCAGCATAACCCACACACAGATTGATTACTGTACTAAGCATATAAAGCAGTTGGCCATCATAGCAACTTTGCTCTGCTGAATTTGAGCCAGCTAGTACTGTAGTATTAATTCTTACCCATCGCATGTCTCTTTGATGCATATAGGAGTATCAGACTATTGAAGTTTCCAATTAAGCCAGTCGTTCTGTGCAAAGTAATAAAAATTATGCTATTACTGTAAATATTACTGAAACAATATTTATCACAGAAATTAAAGATCATAGATATAGCATCTTATATTATAAAAAGGATCTCAGAAATACTTCAAACCGATTGTCTGTTAGGATTCCAACAGGGAGCTCAGAGTTTATTTATCTGCCTCACACCATCACCCACAGTGATATATTTCTGCTTCTCCTATTTGTAATTTTATTTGCTGTGTACCACTCTATACAGTTCATCTTAACCGTAGCATGAACATCATATTTATGTATGTTATTGCCAAATTATACTATCACCAATGTTTATCAGTTCCAGTAGTGGTTATATTTAAAGGCACAACACATGTACCAATATAGTATGTTTGAAATCAATTGACACGACGTGAAGCATTATGTGACGTCTCTACCACATAACCACTGATCACTCTACATGTCAGATTATACATAGAGTCAACTCTGGTCATGCAATTGTCACGTCACTCAAACACATGATCACCTAGAATGAGAAAAAAATCTATTCTGCATAATTACACAGTTTAATTTATTTGACAAATAAATTGTTAATTAATTGACATATCAGGAAATATATTCTATAACACCCTATCGCAACGGCCACCATAAAACTAACCCATACACTGTCATCCATACAGAACTCTTACAGACCTTGCATGTGTAAAATATCTGAGTTTATTACAATCCATGGATCATACACTACATCTCTCAGCGAATGTGAGATGGTGATCCATCAGTTAGCCAGCTTTTTCCATCTAATGGGTCAGTCATCTCTTCATGTGCACATCCTGTGATCTCTCCTGGAATGAACATCTGCCAGCTGTGCACATTTACTATGTGATGTAGAACTCCTCTCCACAAAGACTTGAAATTTACATGTAATATAACAAACAAGACAGTGAAAATTAACCAGTTTTAAAATGCTTTGCAAAACAAAATAGGATATATTATATAGTGTATGGGTAACCTTACACTACACAGCTATTCTTTGACCAGTGGATACAATAGTCATTATGTGTTACTGAGAATGATACTAATGCAGCAGAACAACTTTTTGCGGTGTATGAACATCCATACAGAATCACACTCCACCATACATTACAACCTAGAATGAGAGGATGATGTCCCTACTGTAGACCAATATAAGTTAACATGTAATCAGTAGGTAACTAAATTTGATAAGCTGATACTTACATTTAGTAAAATCACACTTCCTTCGCATTGCACACATAGAGTACCAGAAATGGTAATTATGTCCCTGAACCACGGCAATAACCCTTTGTTCTTCTTCTTAGAAGTGGCCTATAATTTTGTACAATACAGAGAACATACTTTGTTTTTTTTTTATAGTATATGTTGTTTTACACTACAATGACAGACATCCATCCACTGAAGCAAAAATTAAAAACCTTGCTACTTATTTGTTCTACTCACACATCAAAATCTAATTTCCAGGCTTTTTAAAGGTAAAACGTATGACTTTGAGTACTGGGTGATTTCTATCCATAACAACATACTACCATATACTATTATAAATTTCTATATCAGAATATAATCGTTTGTGAACAGTAAATGTCAATAAATGTCATACCTTACGTAATCTTTTGTTTAAGGCCTTGCTACCATGCCATAGGTCGAGCTGATGTTCAATTTCTGTATACTTTCTCTCTTTTAGAAAAAGAGAATCAAGTACATATGATTACTGAGTAACAATAAATGACATCTAATTGTTCAATCTGACCGTTAAGACCAAGACATACACTGATTATCCAGTATTTGGTTAAACAATTAAAGATATTAAGTTATGGTTATGACTTTGTATAATGTATTTCGTCAGATGTACATACTCATTAACGAAAGGATCTGGACGTGGGCATCAGTCACTATCTCTGAAACTTGTATCCCTTTGGCTTGAATGTTGTTCAAACTTCGTTCAGAAGCTAGAACTTCCATGTTTGTAGATTTTCCACTACATTCCCTAACATCCACTATTTGAATGTCAATAACCTTTTAGATGCATAATGCATCATGGTGTATGTTTATATTTAGCTGAATGTCCTGGACTGTCATTCCTGCCATCCCCATCAACACCACTTCATCACTAAGTCGGATACAATTTCATTCTGCATATTCTCCCAAAACAGTTGATGGCTGGACACATACTGTCTTTGAATTGCATAGAATATAGATTTGGTAACAGGTTTCATATTCATGAATTTTAGAGAAGAGAAACCTTTCGTAATTATTCCCTGATAGCAAAATATTTGTTGCTAGTAAAAATTACCGCAGTCATTCGTTGAATAAATGGTTGTAGTACCAGTAATGTATGTGACCCTTATCACAAACCACCTTAATCTGGAATGCTGTCCCAATTCTGTGCAACATTAAATGAACTTGCTTGAAGCAGCCTCTGGTATCACAAATTTTGAATGCTCTTACTGCAAGTTGCATTAAACAGGACTCATAAACAATGCCTGTAGTTAACTCATGTATGCAGAGCTATCATGTATATTAACATGCTCAGCGCAGTCACTATCAGGATATATGTTATGGCAGTAACTTTCATAGTTCAAACCAGAAGGTCATCCTCATCCATTGACATTTCATTATCAGAATCGATTGAAGCTGTAATTGAGAAACAATATACTGTATGTCAGTACAATAATCTAACATGAGTCACATTTACGCTAGTAACTCTATGTTTGTACCTCATTTCAGAATAAACTACTTCTCTAACTCTATGTAACTTGCTGCTGTGACCGTCTTCCAATAAGTGAAGAGGGTCATAATACAATTACAGTGAACCATGACTGGGTGTGGTTTGCTTGAGTTATGTCAGCCATGGGTAAACCACAGCATAACCCACACACCCGGTCATGATTTACTGCTTAACTAAATGACTCACTGTATCCTCCTTGTCAAACTCCTTCCACCTTAGGGTGGGTATTCATCAGCCAGTCTGTCAATAGTGTGCTCTCTTAAATAATCCAAATATAACAGCTATGCTTTTCATGTTCTGACCTGTCATTTCCGGGATCATATGTAGTATCATGAATGTCAACCTCATCTTGGGACATTTCAGGGATGACGATATGTCTGACTGATCAGTGACAACTCTGTATAGGAATCAATATTTTAGTTGTACACGGCAGATCAAACAGTTTTACAAATAAGCATTAGGAACACAGTATAGTGACCCAAAAAATAAAAATAGAAATAGCGTGAACCAATCAATATAGGTTTTTTGGTTGATACAAAGTTTCACCTAACGAATTTACCACATCTGGTGTGGTTAGGACATGAGGTGCAATCGAGCATCCTAACCACCCCAGAAGTGGGAAATCCACCCATTTATCCGCTCTCTGTCGTGGTATATTGCTGTTATACACTGTTCAACTTGTTTAGTTTTGACCAATGAGGTGACAGGATTTCATACCCAATTGCATAATAGAAGATTTCCCAAACAATGTCTTACTGTGTTTGATGCGTTATTTCTTCCCATGCTCTAATCAAAGGTGTTGACATCAGATGAGCAGGAATAGATTCAAATGGGGAGACAGGAGATGAATAAGACGATGGTGTGTTGGATGAATTCATCTCTGTGGTGTAGGGAAAATTAGAAAAATAGCAAATTAGGACAATTGTATATATAAACAAATACACAAATACAAAAAAAATAAAGTGTTGCAAGTGTTTGTGTGTTGGGGTAACCATGACAACCAACTACAAACCATCAACTGTGAAGCTCAAGTAGGACAAAAGTCCTAGGTTAAACATTAAAGAAAGTTGTCCATTTCTAAGTGCAATAATACCCTCAGTGTGGTCTTTATTGGGAAGGACCAGACCTTCCGGGCTATAAGGCCCTCCGTCTGCTGCGTTGGGCCTCGTGACACCAGTGGCGGTCGGTTTTCCTAATAAAGACCACCCTGGAGGGTATCATTGCTAAATAACAATTAAGCAATAAGGCATGACCAAGGGTTATGTTATTGTCTGTTAATCACCTTCTAGGGGTGTACTGTGGCATGAGGTGTAGCCAAGTGCCACATGCCCCTAGAGGGTGATTATCTGACCATTAACATAATCCCTTTGAGTGCCTTATTGCTATTATAATAAAACATGTTTTAAAACATTGTCAAACCTTGTTCAGCATATATTAAGCTCTACATGTATGTTAATAAAGATTAACATAAGGCTGTTAGAATGTTTCGCAGCCAATCAAACTCCATTTCTCAGACCCTATATAATAAGTAATAATAACGAATATGGAATGTACCTACCATAAATCTGATGCTGTGACTTGTCATTACAGCTTTGATCTGAAAATGTAAAAATAATTAGTAACAATTAGAGGATGTAAGTGAATACATGAATACAGAAACTGAACAACAAAACACATTACCTATATGAGGCTATCAAAAACATTGCGAGATCTCTATGGATTCCATATTCAGTTCATCTTTCAAGTTCATCCAGGCCGTGTATGCATTCCCAAGTTTGACTGCTTTTTTGCGTCTTTCACGGTCCTGTTCCAACTTCCTTCTTTTAGCAGTAGCTGGTGAATATGTAGGTGGTCGTCCACATCTTTTCTTGGGAGGCATCTTTAAAACAAGGAATTATTAAAAATAGATAAGCATAAACTGTTTGGAATGTATACACCAGTCAAACAACAACTGCTTGCTCGATGCCTCAGGTTCATTACATTATCAGCATCATGCTACTCTCACATACTAAATACAGACATAGTTGTGTGTGTCCTCATTTCAGAGCTTAGTAGTTAACCAAAATTATAAAAATTGTCTAAGAAATGGAGCTTTCTGATTGGCTGTAAACATTCTAACAGTCTTATGTTAATCTTTTATTAACATACATGCAGAGCTTCACCATATGATTAATAAGGTTTAACAATGTTTAAGAAAACATTTTTTATTATAATAGCAATAAGGCATGACCAGAGTTAGGTTGTGGTCGGTCAATCACCCTCGGGTATGTGGCACTCGCTACACCTCGTGCCACATTACACCACTAGAAGGTGATTAACAGACCATTAACATAACCCCTCATCTGCCTATTGCTTAAAAAATAAACTCAGCAACAGGGCTCTAATAGCAGTACACGGTGCTGGCACCCAAGCTTCCTGCCTTCTGCCTCTATATCCAAAATCAAACAAAGAGGCAGACGACACTGCAGAGCAGGACACTGCAGCACAAGAGCTAGCACAACAAAAGTAGCCCAATCAGGAACCAAAAAAAAAAAAGCAAAAGGCAATTCAAAAAAATCAGATCATAGGAGACGCTATGATTTGGGAGTTGATACCATCTCCAGCCAGGATTAATGGTCAGATGTCTCACAGTACATCAGTGTGGAGACACTGACCACATTGCTAAAATTGTTCAAAAGCAGGAGACAACATTGACATTCTGGTACACATAGGGACTACGTCGAATGGGAAGAGCACTCTTCCCCCTCAGCTAGTGGTCAAACAGGGATTCAGCATGTTTGTAGCTAATTTGCATTACCAGGTAAAAAAATAACGTCTGCCTCCCCATACGATGCACAGGAGAATCATGTACAGATCCATAGCCTGGTAAATAAGATCCCAGACCTTCAGACAATAATGTCGGATGCTAAACTGGACATAGTAGTAATTAGTGAGACTTGGTTTACATTCTCTACAGGATGCAAACAGAATAAACACCCCTAATAATATCCCACTAAAAAAATGAGCTAGGTAGTCAAACCAGATCCATTTTAAAATACAAATATATATGCATATTGAAAAATTGGAGTGAGAGAGACTTGAACCCATGACACCATAAAGTAAACACCAAAATCTATAATGCTAACCTCTACACCACAGAACACATCTTGCAACTTGTTGGATAAAACTGTCTCTTATTTTTGTTCAACAAAAGTACTGTGAAAAAAAAAAAAATGGGCTGGAAGGGAGTTATTTTGTAACTAGCTACCAAAAACACAATCTGACATATAATACAGCAATTTCAATTTTGAAGGAAATGTGTTAGAAAGGAAAAGCAGGCCTTCATTTATTTTGGGTTTGTTTACTTTTTTTTTTTTCCAGGTTCCCTGCATGCCGTGATGCGCAACCATCATTGGGGTTATGGCAAGGTCTCAATCCCTTTTGCTGTAGTCCAAACATTTAAAAATTTCAGAGCACATTCTCTACAGGATGCAAACAGAATAAACACCCCCAATAATATCCCACTAAAAAAATGAGCTAGGTAGTCAAACCAGATCCGTTTTAAAATACAAATATATATGCATATTGAAAAATAGGAGTGAGAGAGACTCGAACCCATGACACCATAAAGTAAACACCAAGATCTACAATGCTAACCTCTACATCACAGAACACATCTAGCAACTTGCTGGATAAAACTGTCTCTTATTTTTGTTCAACAAAAGTACTGTGAAAAAAAATGGGCTGGAAGGGAGTTATTTTGTAACTAGCTACCAAAAACACAATCTGACATATAATACAGCAATTTCAATTTTGAAGGAAATGTGTTAGAAAAGGAAAACGGAGCCTTCATTTATTTTGGGTTTGTTTACTTTTTTTTTTTTTCCAGGTTCCCTGCATGCCGTGATGCGCAACCATCATTGGGGTTATGGCAAGGTCTCAATCCCTTTTTCTGTATTCCAAACATTTAAAAATTTCAGAGCACATTCTCTACAGGATGCAAACAGAATAAACACCCCCAATAATATCCCACTAAAAAAATGAGCTAGGTAGTCAAACCAGATCCGTTTTAAAATACAAATATATATGCATATTGAAAAATAGGAGTGAGAGGGACTCGAACCCATGACACCATAAAGTAAACACCAAGGTCTACAATGCTAACCTCTACACCACAGAAGACATCTTGCAACTTAGTGGATAAAACTGTCTCTTATTCTTTTTCAACAAAAGTACTGTGGAAAAAAAAAAAAAAACGGACTGGGAGTTATTTTGTAACTAGCTACCAAAAACACAATCTGACATATAATACAGCAATTTCAATTTTGAAGGAAATGTACTGTATTCAAAAAAAACAGACCTCCATTTCTTTGGGGTTTGTTAACATTTTTTCGGTTCCTGCAATGTCACACCTTCACTTATGGTACTTAGGGATGGACTGATAAATAACTTGGAGAGGAGGACACGTTATAATTCAACCCCATAAATGTGGAAATTATATTTTTCCTGTGCCCCTGGACTGTGCTTCTCTCCCCAACTCCTATCTGCTAGGATATGCCAAGCTACGTCTGACATCCAGCAACCTTTTGTACTGTCAATGCCAGTTTCCCGGTGCAAATGACCATTGACTTGGGTGATCGAGGATGTCACTATCTTGCGTTACAGTGGGTTATCCAGGCTCACAACAAATACTCTGACCCTCCCAGAATGATATAAATGTTGAGCAGACAGTGACTCATTTTATATGCATCTCGGAGAGCTAGATAGGGTGCGTAGTAAAATCACAAGTCCATATAAGATCATTATACGCATTACAAACATGGTAAGAAATCTATGTGAATTTTGCTAGAAAGGTCACAAACCTTATACGTAACTGACAAATCACCATCTGATTTTTACAAAATACCACGCAAATAAGTACTTTTGACATTTGCAGCGGGTGAACCAGTGCTACAGTAACAGGTTTTAGAGCACTGTTTACTTCCTGGTTTCAGAAACGGGGGCGAGCGCGTAAAGCGTTATGCCGTCTGCTTCTACAGAATCATGGCTGGAGACTGTTTAAAAAAATATGGAGCAGCGTTACTTATTTCGCGCGCAGTAACCCCACTGTAATTAGAAATGCACATCCCCACAATAGAGTTTTGTGACAGTAACAACACACATCGAAAACGGAGAATTAAATACATGCAGCGTGGTGTTTACTTTATTAACGTCAATTTTTAATGCATTTCGTTGCACTGCTGCTTTAAGATATCACATGTAAACAGACACCAGAACTTATGAAATTGGAGGATCAAGGATCCTGCTTTTAGGCAACTCCCTTAGTGATAAAGTGAGGGAGCTAATACAGAAAATAAATACATTGTTACTGGGGCCCATCCTACAGCATTTCACTTATATAGAGAATATTCAACAACTGAGATCTGGTTCAACTTGAAAAATTTCTTACCAGACATGTTGATGTTATTTATTTCAGACATGTATTGTTCTGTGTATTATTTTGTTCAGAGTTTTCTGACGAAAGTTCAGTGCCAAAGCTGCCGCTGCAGAAATTTTATGGGAGAAGCTGAAGATATTATGAATCCTTCCAGTAAGGTAAGGCTGTGATTTTCTATATTGTAAGGACTGTATAAGTTAACCACAGAATAGTTATGTTATTCTGAAGCTCTGAAAAATGTATGACTGAGGATTCAAAGCAAACCGTCACAGAATGGGGAGGAGCTTATGGTTTCATGGTGAAGTCACAGCTTTGGAGCATGCTGGCTTCCTATAGATGAACATGCATTACCTGCTGACAGCTCACACTAATGTGCACGCTTTGGATCTTGGCTCCATTTTTCAAAGTTATTTTTTGCACTTCCAGTGATCATTTTTCTTACACAGGGGCATCTTCTTGTTTAGAATAGTACACTGTTTGTGATAGCAGCCTTATTTCATAGCGACCAAAATAAATGTAAACTCATTTATGCACGAGTTTTGTACTGATCATGTACCATTTCAGGTACATGTTCATAGCAACAAGACGCTCTTGGCTGGCACTGAATTTAGGCAAACCACTCATCTGGAGCATACTGATTAAAAAAAGGTACAGATTTACATTATATCACTTATTGGGGTAGTGAAATCCATTTATTTGCTTGTTCTGTAAACTAAGGCAAACTGGTCACATATGACCTAAAATCAAACTAAAAAGCTGAGTTTTCCTCTAAGTAGCTCCATCTTGCCTTCAGAGACTTCTTTGTCCTCTTCTATTCCAATCTTCATCCAACCAGCTCAACCATTCTCTCTCCCCCCCCCATCATCCTCTATTCACAGAGTTGGACTGTCCCACCAGGATACCTGGAAATTTTCAAGGAAGGACCCTTTCAGCTGGGTACATGGCCACTTTCTAAACTCTGAAAATCTTTGCATTTGTCATCTATTTACTAATTAAATTGGGTATTTTGGGTACTGCAAGTAAATGTAAGGTACAAACATACAGCAAGTACATCAAATTTAAATGAACTGCTGATAAGAGTGTGTCACCCAGGGCCCTCTTCTCTTGATTTTCCAGATGGGCCCACTGTATCCCAGTCCAACCCTGTTTATTCACTTTCTCCCCTGTACTGTATCTGCCTCCACTGCCCACACCACTCTCTAACAACTCAATCAACCAAAATCAGCAGTCCTTATGGTTTTAGTCCTGATCTCCTTCATCTTCTAACAACATGAGTCCAATAATGATGCTATTCTAAAAGTCATCATTTCCAGTGCAAGGTGGTGCCCACAGAGATTTTTGAATGCATACATATATTGAAACTCTGCTGTGTGGTCACACGCCCCTAGAGCTCTAACATCAGATTTGTTTTCTCCGCTGAAGAGAGCAGTCACACCAGAATCCCTCTCGAGTCCTCCCAGTTAAGTTTTACTGTTTCTTTTATTCTAAAGTTGTTTCACTCTGCAATGCACAGCTTTTGTTCAATTATATCAATTGTCATAGTTTTCTGCAGTCCCCTGTAATTTCTTGGAACCAGAAAAATAGTGATGAGGTGCAGTTCCCACCTAGCATGTAGTAACCACATTTGTGTTTTAATTTGTTGAAAAAATTATTTAAATAAGCTTTTCATAGCTTACTTATATAGCAGTTTACTGTTTTTATATATTAGAATCCGGAAAGTGTTTTTTTTTTTGTTTGTTTATTTTTTTTTTAGGCCCTGTCAGTCTTTTGGCATGACTGATATGCCCAAAAGAACAAAGTCTAGCCAGAGCCAATATAGCTGTGGCAAGCTGCCAAATTACCAAAGTTACATGTCTACATAGTAAGTTTTGAACGCCTGGGAGTAACTCGGTCATTTTTTTTGAGTTGTTTCACCAAATTTTCAACATGGCTTTTTTGGGACCCCACCTCATGAAGAGTACCACTGTCATTTCATTCACTTGTCCAAAAAGTTGATTTCGCAGAACAACTGTGCCATTCTGTGCCACAGGTGTGAAAACACGTTTTGGGCAGGGTGTGAAAAGTGACAGTTGTACTATTAATAAGAAGGTGTGCAAAAATGGCAATGTTGAAGATCTGGAGTGAAAATATTAAAAATTGGTGCAGTTAGGAGCATGCATAGAAACTGCACAATGCACACTTGTAACGCAGTCATTTTTTTGAATTTTTTCCTCAAATTTGCAACATGTGCTTTTTGCTACCTCACCTTGCCTCATGAACATGGCACTATCATTTCATTAATCAGTTCCGGAAGGTGATTCCATGCAGTGACTACAAAATCACCTTTTGGGACCTAGTAACAAAATGACAATGACAATGACAATGACAGTGTTCACGAGGTGGGGTCTCAGGAACCCCATGTTGAAAATTTGGGGCCAAAATTCCAAAAAAATGGCTGCAATATCAACATACGTTGAACCCCCCACCCACACCACCACCACCACCACCACTGACTGCCATTATATGGCACTTACCTTTGATTCTTCAGTGTGTGGTTTGGCTTTGAAGAGTGCAGACTTGTACCGGTCCAGAGAAAATGACAGCACCAACTTCCATAGGTAAGTATGGGGTAAGGGGGTGTGGGGAGGTGGCTGCTCAGTGGGAGGGTGGGGATGGGGCAGGAGGGACTGGGGTGATGATGAGGGACCATTTTCTTTTTTACAGGTAAAACAAAAAAAAACATTGGGGGACAGTTTTCTTTATTTACAGAGGGAAAAAAGCATAAATGTGGACATATTGGGGTGGGTTCCCAGTGTGCCACATGAGTTGGAGGGTTACATGATGCCGACACAGGGATTGGGCACCCTGATGACATGGGAAACATAAATTTAGGCACACTGGGGTGGACTCTCAGAGTGCCATGAGCTGGGGGGTACATGATGCCAACATGGGGATTGGGCACCCCGATGTTGGCATGGGGATGGGGAACAAAGGGAGGACAGCAGCAATGGGAAGGAGTGGGAGGGTTTTCTTTGCTGCCAGTGCTAGGAGGGAGCGGGGAGGATAGGAGCAGTGGGAGGGTGCAGGAGGAGTGTCATCCGAAAGATGGCAGCGGCGATGTAACTACACATGCACAGCACTCATGCATGCATAGTTGTGGTGAATGGCATTCTGCCATTCACAAGATGGCGGCATCAGCGGAACTGCACATGCGCACAAGTCGCGCATGCACAGTTCTTGCCCCGGAATGTGGAAGTAACAGCCAAAATAATGCAGCTGTTACTCCATAGTGATCAATCATGACAGAGTGTTTCAAGCTCAGTTGGACTTTCAGAAGGATACTTCCAAAAGTACAATGGAAAGTGCTACGATCAGCCGTTTTAAGGCAAGACATGCCAAAACATCAGTAGGCTCTGCCCACAGCTGTAAAAACAGGGCCTTAAAAATATAAAACCTGCGTTAAGCTGTTATGGAGGTGATTACCACCAACAGTGGAAAGCACACATTGGCAGGTTCTTCATCCTCAGAAAAAAATAAGGTAGAAGAGAAAAAAACAACAGGCTTTGATCAAAAAGGCAGACGAAGCAGTAAAGCCTCTGATAAAAGAGGCATAAAAATGAAAGCCACCCTCGGGTTCTGGTAAAAGACACAGGGTGTCTGATAGGGGAAGCCCTGCTGCTTCATATGGCACAAAAAATAAAAGAGCTTCTATGTTTCTTCTGAAGTACTGGTGCCATCAATACCAGCTAAGAAAAGACAAAAAGAGATGCATTTAACTGCTGCTCCTCCTGCAAGAGGCTAGGATTGCACAATGGAGAAGAGAACTATGCACTCTGTTGAGTGCAGTATGAAAATGTAGCAGTTCTTCCAGGCTTTCAAGCACTGGGAAATCTAGCCACTGTTCTTGCTCCTCTCCCCAGACTCTGGTCATTTGTCAGCCTGTCCTGGAGGAGGTGGACAAGGAGGAGGAGGAGGAAGCGGAACCAAATGAATCAGAAACTACCCTAGAACAGGATGTTGGTTCACCTTCCAGTGTTAATGAAGATTTTACCTCATACTCCTCTTTCTCAAGGCAGATGGTTGATTCCTTTCATATCCCCTCTACAGAGATGGAGGAGGATATAGAGGAAGCCACATTTATGAGCATGATGGCCCAACCTCCTCCAGGATACTATCAGTACACATTCACAAATCCCTCAAAAAGGCCATGAGCAAGATTCTATCAGCTCCAAACTCTGCTCTGGGCATTGATAAAAAACATGAGAAGAAGTGCAGAGTGGATACAAAGCTGTAACATTTATGTATACCCATCCAGATCACAAAGGAGTGGTCCAAGCTGCCGCCTGTGAAAAGGCTAAGGTGTCCTTGGCTGCAATGCCATTTGAAAAAGATTACTGGAAACTGGATTATATGGCAAGGAAGGTCTATACCTTGGCAACTGTGTAACTAAGGCAGGCAGCCTGTATGGCATACACAGTACAATATCAAAAAGCACTATGGAATACTGACATGACTTTGAATGAAAAGGTTGATGGTGAAGTGGATGATGATTTGGCAAAAACAGCCAAAGCAGCTCTAAAGGCCACCAAGTATCAATTCCACATGGCTGCTGATGCCAATAATACTGCTTCAAGAGTTTTGGCCGATTCAGTTGCCCGGCTAAGGACAACCATTCTAACAGAGGACATAAAGGCCAAAGAACAGATTTCCCCCTTCAAAAGCAACTCTCTTTTTGGAGACAAGACAGAAGCAAATGTAGCCCACCCCTTGTCCTCAACTTCTGTCTAGGGATCCTGATAGAATAGCGAGGGGGGGGGCACAGACCTGAAATCTTCCTGGCACTTTTGACATATTAGCGGTAACAGAAAGGCCTCACCTGGCAGATGTCTTCATGCACATTGGCTTTCCCCTACTTAGGCAAATCTCAGAGTCAACGGCATCCCACTGATCCTGAACCTGGGAAGAGGGCTGGTACTTTACTCAAAAGAAAGAACAAAAGTTGCTCAGAGGGTTAATTTGACCACACACACAGACAAATCACAGGAACCATAAAACTATTTTGGATGGGAAATGATTGTGTCTAAAAATAAATTAAAGTAACAGGAGCAGCTCCATGGAGAGATTGGGTCAAATGAGCACAAACGGCATTTACAGAGCTTGAGAAAACAGCACAGCAATCAAGGTTTTTCTTTAGGCCTAAAGCATGGACCACTCTGGCTCCACACTGAATTTTCCCATTGGCAGAGATTTTGTATACCCTGAATACTCACTTTCCCTTATGACATACCTTTTATCCTCCTGATGGGGGAGTGCTTTACTCCACCCTGCCAGCCGAGTCATCTATGGAATCTGGGGTGAATGCAGCCTAAAGCCTGCGCGTCTGCTCCCAATCCAATTACACAATCATCCATTGAGCCAACAGTGCCAATCACTCCTCTTTTCCTCCAACCCCATCCAGAACTAACCAGAGCCTGCAGCAATGGCTCCCTCCTTTCCCAAATTCTGGTTCCTGGAACCACGTCCCTTAACAGGTCTGATGGACCTGCCCCAGACACGGGCATGGCAGGCTCCAAGGCGAATCTCAGGATGTGGCCCCTATCTGGCCTTATCTCCCTGGCAGCATGCCACATGGGAAAAACCCACTGGAGCTGCTATCTCCAGCAGACCTTGCAGTTCTACCTCCACTGCCACCACTGCAACAACCCCACTGTTGGAATACCTCACACATGATTTGGTTACCGGGACTACTGCACCTTGGAGGGATCCACACCTTTTCTTCTATGTCCTCCTACATCCAACCTTCCTCTCCTTCCAGCAGCTCATGGAAAATACCAACCCAGGCCCCACAACCACCAAGCTCCTATCAGCCCTCCCTTGGAAACCTCCCCACATCACACCAATGCTGCCAGCAACTTCTTTGGTCCAAGGGGGGTTAACCTCCCGGCCCCCGGCTCCAACCACACCTGGGTCTGGTACGCAATATTTTCAGGGTCACTTCTCAGCAACCCATCCATCCTCTCCCATAGGGTTTTGCTCTGCACCGCCAGACATGGGTTGTTATCAGGCAGTGTTATGACAGGCCAATGGCAAGGCTGTGGAATAGTTTGTTGGATCTCATGGTCAGCTAACTGATATCTTTTCAGTCATCCTCCCAGAGGCATTGGAGCAATTTCTTTCCAAGCCATCTTGTCTTCAGGTTCTTCCTTCACAACAGACTGCAGGGTATAGGGTGGAGGGGCCTTAGATTTAAAGTACCATTGGAACCACCGTCACCAGGCAGGGATCCCATGGATGACCCCCTGGGCCATGGGGGGTCCCCAGCTGACATCTGCAGACCCCTGCCCCTCCCTCTGCCAGGTGGATAATTAATGACCAGTGGGGTGGATCTGGGTAGATGGCTATGCTCTCCCTTGCCACCTCAGAGGACTCCTTCACAACTTCTATCTTTATACCTGGTGACTCCCGCTTTGACTCCATGGCACGTGATGCCAACTTTGCCTCCATTCCCAGATCCAGACTCCCTGGGAGATTAATGACACTGTACCCACTGATGCACTGATGGGGTAGGGCCATGGGTATCCAAAGAGTGTGCCTTCGAAACAGTTCCCGTACCATAGCACTGAAACAGATAGAACAAAGCGGCAGTTTTGCTACCCTCTCTCCATGGTTGCCACACCGGACACATTTTTCCACAGCCTTCCCTCTCCCTGCAGAATTACAAAGCCATGCCAGGAGAGAGCAATAAGAAAAATAAGATGCCCACAGGAAAGCTAGCACTGCTGCTAGCAGGCTGCCAGCCAATATTAAACTTCTACTTCTATAAGCAGCACTCATGGAAGCCAGAGTATTTTAAATAACTGTGACATTTTATTGTGACCACAACCAAGTCCTGGACAGAGTCACCCCTGAGGAAGACCCTGTTGTGGGGTAGAAGCGCTGGGGGAAGTCTCTGTCTAGGATTTGGTTGCGGTCACAATAAAATATCAGAGTTATTTAAAATACTCTGGCTTCCACAAGTGCTGCTTATAGAAGTAGATGCCAGGAGGGAGGCCAGAACAGTAGCATGGGGCTCCTCCTCGGATGAAAATCCTTCTTCCATTTACTCTGACTTTTATGTTTTTGTTTGTTCTAACACCTCTTCCAAATGCATCACTCTCCTTTCTCCACACTCAACAAAATGGCGCCTTCACTCTGCTGCCTTCCAGCTTGCCTCTCGGAGCAGACCAATCACTGCAGTCTTTCTGCCTCACCTGACCCATCCTTAGATGCAGGAGGTGCCAGAGAGTGACACATTCACAAGGAGCTTGCCCCCATGCCACTGTGGCCCACCAAACTGCATCATCAACAAGAAGGCATCACTGTGGTGGTTGAGCCCCTTCCCAGTTCCATCTCCTCCACAATCAGCAGTGCCAACAATTTTCTCTTTTGAAATAAGAGGTTAAAGAAACCCCAGATGAGCTCCCACATCTGTAACCCACCCCTTGTCCTGAACGTCTGTCTAGGGGTCCCGATGGTATAGCAAGGGGGGGCATAGACCTGAAACCTTCCTTGCACTTTCAACATATTAGAGGCAATAGTAAGGCCTCACCTGGCAGATGTCTTCACACACAAAGGCCTTCCCTTACCCTTTAGGCAGATCTCAGAATCAAGAGAATCCCATTTCTCCTGAACCTGGAAGGAGGGCTGGTACTTTACTCAAGAGCAAGAAAAGAAGTTGTGCAGAGGGTTAATTCACTGACCACACACACAAGCAAATCACAGGAGCCATAAAACATGTTATTTTGGATGGGAAATGATTGCGTCCAAAAACAAATTAAATTAACAGGAGCAGCTCCATGGGGCTGAGAGATTGGGTCAAATGAGCACAAACAGCATTTAGAGAGCTTGAGAAAATGGCGCAGCAACCAAGGTTTTTCTTTAGGTCTAAAGCATAGACCACTCTGGCTCCACACTGAATTTTCCCTTAGGCAGAGATTTTATCTACCCTGAAGACTCTCTTTCCCTTACGATATACCTTTTATCCTCCTGATAGGGGAGTGCCTTACTCCACCCTGCCAGCTGAGCCATATATGGAACCCGGGGCAAATGCAGCCTAAAGCCTCTGCAGCTGTTCCCAATCCAATTACCCACTAATAGACTGAGCCAACGGTGCCAAACACTCTTTTCCTCCAACCCCACCCATAACTAACCAGAGCCTGCAGGAATGACTCCATCCTTTCTCAAATTCTGATTCCCGGAGCCATGTTCCTTAATGAGTCTGGTGGGCCTGCCCCAGACACAGGCATGGCAGGCCCCAAAGTGAATCCCAGGATGCAGTCCCCCCTTTCTGGCCTTACCTTCCTGGCAGCGTGCCACACTAGAAAAACCCACTGAAGCTGCCACCTCTTGTAGACCCTGCAGCACACCTTTTCTCCTATGTCCTCCTACTCCCAGCCTTCCTTTCCTTCCAGCAGCTGATGAAAATACCAACCTGGCCCCATAACCACCAAGCTCCCATCAGCCCTTCCTCAGAGACCTCCCCATGTCACACCAATGCTGCCAGCTGACTTCTTTGGGCTGAGGGGGGTTAACCCCCCAGCCACCTTGCCCTCCTCAATATCGTCTCTCCATCTCGCTCCCGCCCCGGTGATACCAAGGCTTAAATAGATCCAAAACACTGCCCCCTGGTGGCAGCAAGCTGGAATTACCACATAGCTAACCAAGAAAGGGGCCCTACCAGGAAAAGGAGGACCCAACCTAAGCTAAGATAGTAAGCCCACCCCCGTGAGGGGAGGCTTACACAAATATGAAAAAGGTAGATGAACTAAAAAAAAAAAAGAAAAAACATGAATCTTATTATAAGAAGTACTGTGCTATGTAAGCAATAAGATGAGATGGGGTGTTGGTTATGCTACCACAACTACACACCCAGGGGTGTACTAAGGCACAGGGCCATAGGTCAAGTGTTATTAACCCCTGGAAGTGTGGTGATGATAGCACAGTCAACATCATGGAATGTTTTACAGCATTTATATAATGCGCTTTGTGCTAAGAAGTGAGAAAATTTAAAATAGAAACATAAAAATGTTTACAAATCAGTAGTTCTGTGTGAAACAGTCCTTTCCCAGATGGGCTGTCACTAGAGGGTGCTAGCCTTAGGTGCACTGTATAAGCCACTAAAGGTGTATGCTTTTTGTGTGAACTGTCTCTTGAATCCAACCCCCCTCCCCCGCTTTGTTATCTTTTTTCTTTAAATTAAGAAAAAAACAGCTTCATATTGTTTGACTATGTGGAATTGAATTGGAAATACTTGGCTTCGGGTGTTTTAGTTCAGTGACTGAGTGGACCAGCAAGATAGTAGTGTGCATGGAAGTAAAACTGAGATTATGGATTGCAACATCAAGGAACTGCACACTGCTGTTTTTATTAATTGAGAAACATCAGTAGCAGGACATTTTCATAACTATTGGTTGTGCTGTCTCAATCCAAAGGGCAGGAACACATTTCAGCAAATTAGGATGCAAGATTCTTAAACCCATTTTATAACATAATTTAGTTTTCATTATTAACCCCGCCCCATTTTCTAGACATAATACCACTGGTTATTGCTACATAAAGTATATGAAAGCTTTGTCATTTTTATAAAAAATAAGCTATCTTTTCATGAAATTAACTTTTCTAGGTAACTTGCAACACATTACTTAAATTGTGTAAAATAATACATAATTAGATTGCTAAGTGCCAATATTATAATAACTGAACAACCTCAATAAATAGCTGAGGTTCTGTAACCACCAAGGACATAATATTATAACAATTTTGGTACTGGAAAGAGAATGTTGGTAACATCCACCTTTAAGTACAAACTGATCAAATATGGTTCAATCTGTCAATAAAACAGACGCATAAGAGAAAAAAAGATGCGATATTTTTGTTTTCCTCCTTGCAGAAGAATACAGTGTTAAAGATTCCAACTGACAAAGCTCAAAACTGGCCCCGGTCCCTCGGCTTCTTTCGCTGCCCAAAAGTCCAGATCCTCCTCCTCCACATAACATGAGGAAGAAGCTGAGGGGGATTCTGATGATGCTGAGAAACATCAGGAAGCAGAGGATTCTCTCACTGTGGGCTCTATGATGCCGGTTCGACAATTATTTTGTTGACCAGCATCATAGCTCCAGGCTCCATGTCGACCATGATTTGCAGTCGGCAGGGAGCCGTGCACATCAGACTGTGTTTTTTCTTTGGGGAGTTTTGCTTCCTGAACCCCCCACATGGGGGGCTCTGCCCCTCCACACTGCCCATACTTTTAGATTCCAACTCCGAGTTTGAGTTGGTTCGGGGAGGGGGTGCAGAACAGAGAAAAGTGTTGCCAGGTCATGGGCAGAATTCTACAGCGACATGTCGATGTTGTCAGCATCAACATATGTCACTGTAAAAGTGCCGCTGTATGGGGGGTATACCCCCATGGTAACAAGGAGGATACAGGAGGTACATATAAATTTTACTTATTCATTTTTAAGTTTTTAAACCAGTAAGTGACACCAAACTGTGATGCAATACTTTCATGTGTATATTGGTGGGCATATCATAGGGATATATTATATTAATGATAAAAAGTTGTACATAACCCCAGAAAGCAATTCATTATTTTTTATCAGTTGCTGCCCTGAAATCTTTTAATTCCACCTGGGCGGTGACCAGAGATGGGGGAAGTGACCTCAGCATAACAGTATCCACCTCATACTGCATTACACTGTCAATTATAAATATTACCCTACTGTAAGTACATATTTTGGGCCTAGAACTCCATACCTTCCAATCTTTTCATCCCATAAGCAAGCATCCTAGTTACCAAGCCAGTAGAACTATAATCAAAGCTAATACTGCACTCAAATGTACATTAATATAATAAAGAATATAAACTAGATATAACATATGTAGAACCAACAAAGTTTTACACATTCATAATTCATATATAAATTACTATATTAATGTGATATGTACGTAAAGAACTAAAGTTAAACAATAACATAATAAATTATCTTTTATTGTTCTCTTTCAGCTGGGACTTCAGCACCCCACTGTACCCCCGACCAAGTCACAACCCTTCCATCTTCTGGTCAATATATTTAAGTTAAATCCATATAAATCAGAGTGTTTCTACCAGTTTTCTCCCACTAAGGTCTTGCCACTTGTATGTAGTTCAATCTTAACTCAATTATTAGGAACTCAATTATTAAACAGGGAGGAAAGCTACTGGACACCAGTTAAGGTCTGCGGAGACAAACTTGACAAGAAACATTTTGGCAAAATGGTCCTTTTCTTCCAACCAGTTCTATATTTCTATGCTTCTATGTTGTTTTCTTGAAGTCATACTGTATTTGACATAGCTATAGAACAGAATAAAATGACCAATAATCTTTTTATACCAACATTATAAACAAAGGAAATCAAGTATTACTATTTAATGAGACTGTTTACAGTATCTAGAATTCTATAGCAAATTTATCTGTCACCAGATAGATTATAGCAGTGTTACTAGATAAAACACATTACATTACTGACAAACTTCAGAAATATCACATATACAATGCATCCCACTTAAACGCATATCTGATAAACATATAGCCCGCATAAATGCATATAATTACAAGTCCTGATTTTTTCCCTATACAGACCTGTTAAAAACATAAAGGATCCGGCATAAATGCATGCTTTTTCCCTGTTCTTTAGTGTTCAAGATTGGACTGACTTATTCAGTTTTATTCACACTGCCTCCCCAATAGCCGGCCAACCCCCGGTGCCTTCACCAGCCGAAAATTCACTCCAGGGACTCAGACTCAGCTTTAAGGTATGACCGCAGATACACACGTGAGCCAAAACTAGTCGGCTGAACCCGATTGATGCGGTGCTCTCGAAGATGGAATCCATTTGGTCTGTTTGCAAACCCTCTGCACTCTGATTGGTGCGCTTTTCACCATAGGCTTAAACAGGGTTTTCTGTTGGACTTTGGGCACTCTCCTCGCTATCTACAGCCTGAATTTTCTTCCCAACCCCCACCGCCACCCAGGCCTCCTTTAATTACATCATTACTCCACCCCTATGGGTCTATAGTCAGTTGATTGGATCTTATTAACTTGTCCCTGGTTGGCTGTCCATTGCCTGTCACTCCCTTATCTAGATAAGAGGGCTTCGGGTTGTATCTCGGGTTCCCGCCCAGTGCTATTTTCTGCTCTGCCCTCGCTATTGTACTATACCACTGGGTATTATGGACAGCTTCCTTGGATTACTCTTACTTGTGGGCATTAGCGTACCCTTTGCTACTCCACCCCTTGAAGAGCCAGGTGATACAACAACCCACGCTACCATTATCTCTCCCATCTATGCCCCCTCTCATAGTACCTCCCATACCCCATTGTTCCTTCAGTCATATACACATAATCCCCTTCCTCAAACCCCGCCTATCCTACTCCCATCATCTATGCCCATCCGAGCGCTCTCCCTCATTGCCCCCTATAGCAGAACCAGTTCTACCTATCCTGGGACCAAAATCACATATCCAACAACCTTTCAAAATAGGACCCAGAGGTAAAAAGCCTTCTCACTTTAGAGAAACTGTTTAAAGAAAATGCTATTGCTGCTGTTTCTTTGCTCTGGTAATGTTGAGTTAAACCCAGGTCCCCCAACACAAATTGCCTCACCGACGGATTTTGCTGAAGCCCATGGTCTAAAGATGATGTTGGTTAATATTCTAAGTCTGGCCAAAAAATTTGATCAACTTCAAGTATGGGCAGCGCATACAAACTCTGATCTCATCATTATCATTGAGTCATGGCTGAAAAACACCAATAGTGATACTCAAATCTCTCTCCCAGACTATAAACTATTCAGGGACGATAGGGAAACCGGGGGGGGGTGATCTTTGCCAAAACTAAGTACGCAGTTAGTGATATATTGTGTAAAACCAAACCTAAAGAATACGAGATTGTTTCACTGAAGCTTCACCTTCCTTCCACGGAATGCATCACCATTATAAGTGGCTACAGGCCACCGTCTGGGGGTACAGAAATCTTTAACGTTTTGAAGTCCTTAACTTCAGATGCCAATACCGAAACAATAATCCTAGGTGACTTCAATATGGATTAGCTTACTACGAAATCAAGCTGTCTTAAATCCATTTGTGACGAGCTTGGCCTTACTCAGCTAGTCTCAGAACCCACTAGGAATAATACCTCTAATACTGGCCACAGCTCCCTCATAGATATTATCTTAACTACTCATCCTCATAAAATGGCACACACAGCAGTCTTCCACAATGATATGAGCGACCACAGTATTGTAGTGTGCATAAGGTCCCAATCCAAAAACCACAATCAGCCTAAACTTAAAACTAAGCGGTCCTTTCGTAAGTTCAACATAGAAAATGTTCTTTCTGGCCTGGGGAAGGCTAGATGGCAAGACCTATACCTTTCCAAAACTGCTGACGAAGCAGTCTCTGTCCTTAACGATAACCTTACCACCCTGGCTAACAAGCATGTGCCCCTTATTAAAGTAAGAGTACGTAAATTCTCTCACCCATGGTTCACCCCGGATCTCAAGGCAGCTCTTATCAAAAGAGACATGCTTTGGACTAAGGCTAGGTGCTAGAAATGCCCCGTCTACTGGCAGGCCTTTAGAACGGCTAGGAATGCCTGTGTAAAACACATTTGTGCTACTAAAACTAACTTTTACTTCTCTTCCCTGGAACAGGCCAATGGTAGCTCCCACAAAATCTGGAGGACACTAAAAACCATTGAGGGCTGTCCAGCTGCTCCGTCTATTCCTACTAAGATTATTACCAAAGGTAGGGTGTTGAAAAACAAATCCCATATCCTAGAAGAACTCAACTCACATTTTGTCACCGCTTGACTAGCTTTTGACTCCTCTCCCTATGGTAGTCAGTCGAATGGCTGTGCTAGCTCCACTCCCGATACCAGTACCCCACCCCATCCATTCCAACTGAGAATGTTTAACTACAAGGAGGTTGAGGACTCTCTTCTTAGCCTCAATATCAGGAAAGGGTCAGGGGACGACAGAGTTGAACCCTTCTTCCTTAGACTAGGCTATGCCCACCTCACTGCCCCTATCTTACATTTATTCAACTTATCCATCACCTCTGCCTATGTTCCGTCCTGCTGGAAATCTGTCCACATTCTTCCGCTTTTCAAATCAGGTGACCCATGTGACTTAAACAACTATAGGCCCATATCCATCTTGCCTATCCTCTCTAAAGTTTTGGAAAAGCTGATCTATAACCAACTAAAACATCATGTTGAAACGTTTTCTCTCCTCAACCCAGCTCAATCTGGATTCCGGTCTAAACACAGCACTATCTCACCACTTGCCAAAGTCACTAATGACTGGGTTACTGCTGTAGACTCCAAAAAAATGACCATCATCTTTTAATTACCAGCCTTACCAAACTAGGAGCCACCCCATCCACAGCTCAGTGGTTCACCAGTTACCTATCTGGAAGGATTCAAAAAGTCAAAGCTGATGGCCTTCTTTCAGCCCCCCTCCCAGTTGCCAGGGGTGTCCCACAAGGTTCCATTCTGGGACAAATCCTCTGTTCCCTCTATATCAACTATCTCAATTCTAATATAAAGAATTCCAGCCTGCATTTCTTTGCGGACGACACTGTAATATATACCGTAGGTACATCTGTGTCGAAAGTTAGAGAAACATTGCAAGCTGACTTTGCCCAGCTCGAAAGCAACCTCACAAAAGCCAAACTTCTCCTAAATGCCAAAAAAACCAAGGCTATGATTTTCTCCCGTCACACCTCCCCTGGTTCTCTCCCTTCCCTCACAAAGGATTTTATCATCACCTCCCTGGGAGAACAGCTGGAAGTCATGCATAAATTTAAATATCTTGGCATCTGGTTAGATAACAAGCTCTCCTTTAATGAACATATTGAGGATTTATCGAAGAGGCTCAAAGCATATCTGGGGTTCTTCTTCAGGAACAAGTCCCTCTTCCCTCTTGCAACCCGCACCAGGCTGGTCCAGGCCACATTCCTTCCACTACTTGACTATGGTGACCTACTCTATACCTCCTCTGCAATCACTAACCTAAGCAAGCTGGACGTTCTTTACCACTGTGCCCTAAGATTCATCACTAGCTCCCCCTACCGAACCCATCACTGTGATCTCTACGCAGCTGTTGGTTGGACCTCACTTTGCACCAGACGCTTGCTCCATGCTGGTATCTGGACCCTCAAGATACTCCACCATATACTATCAAGCTACTTAACATCTCTTTTCCACATCGCCCACAGCGCATATTCCCTCAGGAAAATGGATTACACCCTACTAGTTGTCCCTAGGACCCACACTACCTTTGGCCATCGAGCTATTTCATATTCACTGCCTACTACTTGGAATCTTCTCCAGTCCATGCTGAAACTAACTAGCCTCATCTCTATTAATGTCTATAAATCACTTGCTGCTGTTAAAATGAAAGATATTTGCAACTGCCATTAAGCCTACCCCCCATTCCATTACAATCACATGTGGACCGAATGGACTGTCCTCTCCTTGACAGTATCAAAAACTGCCATAATCAGCATATGGCCTACCTCTTCTACATGCTACGACCCCTTCTTACCCACTCTCACTCCCCCAGTCCCAGTTCTCCTATCTATATCATACTCCTGCTCACTTATTCTACCCCCATCCTCTACCCTTACCCTCCTATCTCCTTATCCTCCTATCTAAATCACACTCCTGTCCACTTATTCTACCCCCATCCTCTTCCCTTACCCTCCTATCTCCTTACCCTCCTATCTAAATCACACTCCTGTCCACTTATTCTACCCCATCCTCTTCCCTTACCCTCCTATCTCCTTACCCTCCTATCTAAATCACACTCCTGTCCACTTATTCTACCCCATCCTCTTCCCTTACCCTCCTATCTCCTTACCCTCCTATCTAAATCACACTCCTGTCCACTTATTCTACCCCCATCCTCTACCCTTACCCTCCTATCTCCTTACCCTCCTATCTAAATCACACTCCTGTCCACGTATTCTACCCCCATCCTCTACCCTTACCCTCCTATCTCCTTACCCTCCTATCTAAATCACACTCCTGTCCACGTATTCTACCCCCATCCTCTCCCCTTACCCTCCTTCTTCTTTTTATACATTCTCACTTGTCTTTACGTTTATATCCATATTAATTTCCCATACCTGTGATATGTGTATACCTAGTCTCTTGTGTAGGCATGTTCAGAAGAAACATCTCCTTAACTACACCTATAGCTGCTAGACATCACATTATCATGGAAAGTCCTTTGTAATCAATGTATGCACTTTATTCAGCTACTTTTGCTAATGTATACCTCATGATGTTGTATATGTCCCAGGACCTCCTTGTGAATGAGCATTGCTCAATGGAGTTTTCCTGCAATAAACTTGAACTTGAACAACCAGTTGTTCCACTATTCTTTCCTTCAGTAGTGTTTCCATGATCTTCCCCACTACTGAGGTCAGGCTAACCGGTCTGTAGTTTCCCGCTTTTGTATAGGAAAACTATATTAGCTGTCCTCCAGTCTTTGGGTACCTCTCCCGTTTCCAGTGACTGGCTAAACAGGGCTGCCAGAGGTTCAGCCACTGCCTCTCTTAGCTCCCTCAGTACCCTGGGGTGTACCCTATTTGGTCCCATAGCTTTATTGACTCTTATTCCTTACAGTTCATTTAAGACCCTTTCCCATGAAAAAGGACTTGTATCCATTTCCATGCCCTTCCTACCCTTTCTACTCCCGTCTGGCCCATTACCCAACCCCTCCTCTGTAAAGACTGAGCAGAAATTTCTGTTCAGTATGCCTGCTTTGCTGTTGTCATCCTCCACTCTACTCCTATCCTCCCCTTTGAGCCTCACTATTTCTCCCTTTGCTTTCCTTTTTTCCCTTATGTACCTGTAAAATGTTTTGTTCCCTCTAACCACTGATTTTGCAGTGCACTCCTCTGTCTGTGCTTTGGCTTCCCTTACTGCCCTTCCTGCCTCCCTTTATTTCTCCTGGTACCTCTCCCTACCCCCTTGTGCCTGTGTCTTTTTGTATTGTTTGAATGTGATTTTTTTGACTTTCACTTTCTCCGCTACCCATCTGGAATAACATAATGGTATCCTCTTCCTTTTCCCCTTGCTAACCTGTCTTACACATAAATGTGTTGCCCTTGTTATCCCTGTTTTGAATACTGCCCACTGTTCCTCCACCCCTAATTTCCTCCCTATTCCAGTTTGTGCCTCTTGTAAGCATTTCTCCATTTTTCCAAACTAAGCACTTTCTCCATAACTCAGGTTATAGAGAATAATGGATGGGTAGGTGGTTATAACGAGGATTTTACACACTCCCGAGGGGTGGGATGCCACATAAACCCAGAGAGCAAAGCTCGGGGGTTATTAAGGCATCCACCCAAGAGAGGTAATGCAAAATCAAGTTTCACACCTACCATCCTTTCTAATATAATTGCTGGGATCTTTTTTTGCCACAGCAATTACACAAAATAAATGCATCTGTGATTGGAGCTGAGCTGTGGCCTGTTGGGATTTGATCGTGGTCTGCGGCGGCCCAGCTCTGATTGTAAAGCATTGCTTACACTTTTTTTTTCACATTTACGACCAAAAATAAAGCTTTGTGCCCAGTGATATTTTTTTTGGAAAAAAGAACTTACCACTGAATCCTACAGAGTGTTGAGGAGTGGGACGGCAGCGAATGGCAGAGAAGCAAAAGTTCATGGCTAGCGCGCAGTACTCCGTAAAAGTAATGTTTATTTTTTTGGTTTTGGAAGCAACTTTGTTTAAAACTGTAGAAATTACTTTATTTTTGAGGGCACATGCCGACGCCAAGTTGCGGATGGTGAATATTCCAGTGTGAGGAGTGGCAGCCACAGGGAGGAAGGGAAGAGCCTGAGCTGGTGCATGCCCAGTACAAGGGAAACTGGGCATGTGATTGTCATTATAACTGGCTGGTTATAACAATAGAATTATAACCCGGTTTCCCTATGGGAAAAAAACTGTAACCAGTTATAGATTGTTAACAATAGCAGTAGTGCTGTTCCTTCACAGTAAATCTTCCAAAAAGTTTTATTCTTGCACAATATAAGGAATAATGTATGGGTGACCATACACAGGAAGCCTGTGTTTCCATCAAGGGGTTGAGATAACAGCATATTGCCCTCCAGAGTGAGGTTCTAGAGATCCATGCTGTTATTTCAACCCTGAGATGAAAACAGAAAGCGAGTTGTTTATGGTCATTCATATTTTATCTTTTATAGTATATGGTTCTTCAGAAGGAACTAGCAAGTGGTGCCAATTGCCAGCACACAGGGAGGGAGAGACAGGGAGAGACAGACAGACAGACAGAGAAAGGAGCGACTTTGCTGACAAATGCAATCTTCATCATACCCTCGTGACTTGGGCCTCATGTGACTGCTTCACTTAATTACTCTGGGCTGACACTCCTGTCTCCCTTCATCTCCATTTTCTCTGTTTTCCATGTCTCGATACACCTCCCATAATCCCCCCTACATCTTTGTTTTCTTTTTTCACCTACCCCTTTCCCTTCAATGCTCTATCCCTTCACTTGCTCTCCAACTCCACTACAACCCACCTCCCTACTCCCCTGTCTACTAGCCCAGGTTCCTAAATGTCTTCTGACCTCCCACCCCCTACACCCTAAACTATCTCCCTACACTTACAGAACCCCTCTCTTGAATGCCTATATCTGTTTGTATCTTCAACCTTGCTACTTTTGAAATTCTTCTACTCTGATGACAAGGCTTAATTTTGCTGCATTATAATTCTTTATATAATTGTATCTGTGTATGCCACTATTTGTAAAGATTCCCTGTTTTTACATTGTATCTAACCTAGCTACTATGCCTAGCCGTACTGTTTCTTGTGTTAAGTAACCCTCTACTGTGTAAACCTATTCCAATGTGTGTTTTTTTTTTATTTTCAACATGGAATCTATGTAAAAGAGCCTATGGCTCAAAGGTGTTAATCTGAATTCTAAATAAGTAAAAATCAAAAAAATATATATTAAAAAATTGTTAAATCCAGTACAGAGAGAGAGTGAGTGAGCATCAGTACAGAGAGTGAGTGAGCATCAGTACAGAGAGAGTGAGTGAGCATCAGTACAGAGAGAGTGAGTGAGCACCAGTACAGAGAGTGAGTAAGCATCAGTACAGAGAGAGTGAGTGAGCATCAGTACAGAGAGAGTGAGGAGCATCAGTACAGAGAGTGAGTGAGCATCAGTACAGAGAGAGAGAGTGAGCATCAGTACAGAGAGTGAGTGAGCATCAGTACAAAGAGAGTGAGTGAGCATCAGTACAGAGAGAGTGAGTGAGCACCAGTACAGAGAGTGAGTGAGCATCAGTACAGAGAGAGTGAGCATCAGTACAGAGAGAGTGAGTGAGCATCAGTACAGAAGAGTGAGTGAGCATCAGTACAGAGAGAGTGAGTGAGCATCAGGACAGAGAGAGAGTGAGGGAGCATCAGTACAGAGAGAGTGAGTGAACATCAGGACAGAGAGAGTGAGTGAGCACCAGTACAGAGAGTGAGCGAGCATCAGTACAGAGAAAGTGAGCATCAGTACAGAGACAGTGAGTGAGCATCAGTACAGAGAGAGAGTGAGTGAGCATCAGTACAGAGACAGAATGAGTGAGCATCAGTACTAGGGATGGGCGGACCAACCCGCCTAAAATCAGAGCCCCCCGGATCAAAAGCGGCCCGGCGGACCTGGTTAAATAAGAACCCATTGGTAAGTGTACCGAGTCCAGGTCTGCTGGCCGTGTATAGCTAGATGATTAAAACATGTCCCGTCTGTGGCTGGAGCTGGCATTTTTTTTTGTTTCCCATTTTCTGGCTTTTTTTCCCCAGATGCCACACTTTGGGGCCCCAGCTCAAAAGCTCAAGGAATTCCTCTCCTGGTAAAATATCCAACGATGGACAATGGACCACTGACAGCCAGGCAGTCAGTCACTGACTCAGTGTGACTGTAGAATCCTCCTCCTGTGCTAGTGTGTGCAGGCAGCCAGCGCGTGTGACAATTTCTGCAGCATCCCGCTCTGCTTTATCGGAGATTACCCCAGATGAGACAGTAGCCAGAGAGTCAGTCAGATGGCGTTTGGACTGGAGCAGACCATTGGCCCCCTAGGCTTGGATGCCAATGCCCTTCTGAACCGAATATGTACCACCCCCGACAGTTTACCATTTCCGCAGTAACTGCCAGTGCCACCCTCACCCACAACTGAACTGACTGAGGAATTATTTCAATGGGCCACATTGTAGACTGAGACCCTGTGCCGTGGCCACATAGTGCTATTGGTTGCTGCCCTGAATGCCTGATGTGGTGGAAATTTGGAATACAATTAAGAGGCATTTTTTTCCAGTTTTTCTATGGTCTTCTGCAGTTGCACTCTGCTTAGAATGACCTCCCCCCAACCTGCAACCAGTGTTGCCCTGCCGTGTCTTGTCTCGCTCTTGTTGCATCAAAGTCTTATGGTTTCTGCACAGTGCACTGCACACACACACTTCAGTCTAATTAGATTTTGCCCAATAAAAAAATCAAGCACAATGCATGAGTTATGATATGGTCCTCCACAGTCATGAACCTATGTGTACAACAGCAGGTCCTGCAAAATGATTGCACAAATCTAATTAGAGTCTTGACTAAAGTGTGTATGCAGTGCTGTGCAGAAACAATAATACTTTGAGGCAGCTGGTCAACATGTTGCCGTATCAACTCGAGTACACTAGCGAAATAAATCGCTTTTTTAATTTTGTGGATTTGTTAGCTGAGATGCTGATATACATACATTACCATTCTCCTAAGTGATTGCGCTTGCGCCACACAACAGACACACACGACAGTGACATACTGCTGACAGACTGCCAACACCTGACTAGCTGTATGTCGGTCAGGTGGCATAGATAGATGGGTATCTAAAAGGCTGTGTGGGGCGGGAATTACTCAGTGCATGGCTGACTGCAGTGCCTATGAGAGAGAGAGATACCGAGATGGAGCTTTGAGTACTTTAGTTGTATTATCTGTGATTCTGATCACAGTTTACCTTCAGAAAAAATATCCACCAACTGATTGACTTCTTTTTACTGAAATATATTACACAACTAAAAAGAAAAAAAGGGGAGGTAAAAGAATCGATCGTGTGGTGGGGTGGGGAGATGGAGCTTTGAGTGCTCGTCACTCACAGTGGAAGTCGACGGCCTATCTCCTCATGTTTATCAGATCTCTTCTCATTTCTCTTCCTTTTCTGTGATTATTAAATGTAAAGCCTGTCAGAACTGTATTAAAAAACAAAGCAAGCAGATCCTAGTAGGCGTAGCATATTTTATTTACTAGAAAAGAATAAAAGGGGAACAGAGAGAGAGAGAGAGAGAGCAGATCACCATCAGCCTGGCAGGTTGCAAGCTTTGAGTGCTCCCTGCTCTCTCAGTGCCTGAATCTATCTTTCCTGCTTTGTCTTTTCAAGTTAGCTGAGCTTTTTATTGCCTCATTTAAAATTTTCTAAATAAATAAGAAAACATCTGTGAGTTAGTTTTATTCCCCCCCACCCCCATGTCTCAAGTGAAGTGAAGTGAATCTCTGAAGTAGGGAGGAGATTGCTGCAAGATTCTACTTTGCTTTTACTGCAGTGCTGTACTTTGTCTTGCCTGGAAGGCACTAATTAAAAAAAATATATTTTCTGACTTTCTGTATACTGTAATTTCACTTGCCAGTTTGCCTGTATGTAACAACTGACTGTGTGTTTGTTTACCCGCTGCTGTTGTGAACACACGGCTTACTGCTTATAACATTCCTGCATGCTCCCTGCTAAATAAAAAAAACCTACATAAAGGAAAAAACATTTTTGTCTTACTCAAAACAAAATAAACCTAGCTACATTGGCAGAAGGGGGAGGGTGGCTGTGAGGTCGAGCCTGTCCAATCCTGAGAGGACAGACAAACTTGAGAACAAGTGAGAGGAGTGAAAAAAAAAGAAAATTCCTACTATAAAAAGCATTATTTGTTTCATTCAAAAAAAAATTGCTACAAGTGTGGAAGGGGGAGGGTGTCTCTGAGATTGAGCACTTCAGGAGAAAATAGAGTTACTTGAGAACAAGTGAGAGGACTAAATAAAAAGAAAATTCTGGACAAAGGCATTATGTGTCCCCAAAAAAAAGTGGTGGATGGGGGAGTGTGGCTGTGAAGCTGAGCCTGTACTGAGTGGGCAGGGGAACTTGGAAACAACTGAGAAGATTAAATAAAAAGAAAACACATACAGGAAAAAGCATTGTTGTGTGTAATAAAAAAAAGCTGAAAATGTGCACCAGAGAGGGCGAGGACGAGGCCAAAATTGGGAAAGGTATGGGGAAATGTATGTCACAAACAACACTGCACAGTCTGACTGGTAAAAGACCAGTTCCTGGGACTTCATCTGGCAGCAGTAGTGGTTCTTCCACAATGCTGTCCAAACAGACAGGAAAGGTCAAAACTACCGTAATTAAAACTAAAGGAGTTGTTGGCACCACAAGGAGTGGCAAGCCAAGATATGGTACCTATGTGTACCGTAGTACCAGTACAGATTTAAATGAAACAGAGGGGGAAAAATCGAGCTCTGATGAGAGTAATGGTTATGAAATGGAGGATGTAAACAAGGAGGGAGAAAAGCAGAAACAAATGGAAAGCCAGAATGAGGTAGAGGTGGCAGTTGCACAGACTCAGGGTGAATGCGATGATTTAGACTTGGATGAGATCAGGAGTTTGGGCACAAACAGTGTGGTGCAGGTGCAGGAGAAACAAGATGAGGGGGTAGTGCATTCAGATTTAGGTTCTGTCACTGGCCTGGAGGAGCTGATGGATGATGATAATGGTGAAACAGAAAACGATGATGAGCAGCATCCCAGTGTTGAGAAAGAACAACATGGTGGAAGTGACAACGGACAGTATAGTATGCCTGGTACTAAAATAAAAAAGGTGACATCTTATGTGTGGTCTTACTTTTCTCTGGCTGCCAATAATGAGTTACGAGCTGTTTGCTCAATATGTAAAAAGACCATCAGCAGAGGGAGCAAAAAAGGTGCTTTGGGTACCTCAGCATTAAAAAGACATTTAGAGAGATGTCACCCATTACGTCTCAGGCATGATTTTTTGGTCAGAGAGAAAGAAGACAACATGCAGGCAGAGTTAAGTCAGACTACACCTGCACCTGTTATATCAAGTGATAGCAGCAGCCCTGCTGCTTCAGTTGTACCGCCAACTCTTTCTCAGTCTTCTTCTAGAGTAAGTACTACAAACAGTCCTCTTTTGCCCTTAACATCATCCAGCACTCCTAATGTTGGCCATCTGAAAACTTCCACTGCTAGAAGACAGCTCACAATTTCAGAAACAATTGAACGTAAAGCTAAGTACCAGCACAGTCATCCTGAGGCAACCGCTATAACAAAACTAATTTCAGAGATGATAGCACTGGACTTACAGCCTTACAGAATTGTGGAGCATGTAGGATTCAAAAGGCTTTTGAATCACCTGTCACCAAGATACAGTATTTCATCCAGAAAATATTTCTCAACTGTTGCAATACCGCAGATGTATGATTTAGTAAGTGCTAAACTGAAACATGCTTTAAAAGATGCAGTTGCTGGGGTTGTCCATCTGACTACTGACATATGGACAAGCTGCCAGTCAGAACCATTTATGTCACTGACTGCGCATTGGGTATCATTTACTCCCTGTAGTGACACTGACAATTCCCCTCTGAAACTGGCTTCCCTTCACATCCAGTATATCCCGCAGGATCACACAGCTTCAAACATCCTGGATGAGCTCAATAGAGAGATACAGTACAGATTTACAGGAGCAATAAGACGGCGTGGATGACCAGTGAAATTTTCACAGAATGGTTGAGGCAATGGGACAGAAAATTATGAGGGAGGAAGATTGCCCTCTTTCTGGGTAATTTTACTGGTCATCCTGATGTCCAAAATCTACGAAACATCTCCTTAATGTTTTTACCGCCAAACACTACATCGTTGATCCAGCCGATGGAGCGGGGATAATTTACTCACTAAAACGCCACTACGTGCGAGAAATGAGAAACAGGGTTTTAGAAGAGATGGATGAGAGAGGGGAGCTCACAGCAAAAGAGTGCGTAAAGAGACTTAGCATTTTAGATGCAATCCATTTCCTGAAAAAAGCATGGGATAAAGTGACTTCCAAAACGATCTCAAACTGCTTTCGAAAAGCAGGGTTTACAAGGCAGTCTGACTTGCTGCCCCTCACCACCACCTCACAGATCAAGAACTTATCCCACCACCATCAGGACTCACCGAAGTTGAATTCGATACCCTATGTCATCTCGGTGAGGCAGAATAAGAGATTCACACAACAGACGAAATAACCAGGCTCTTAAGCATTGTTCGTCCACTAGAAACCCAGTGCCAAAGCCAGTGTGAAGATGAGGACTTAGATCTATTGCTCAGTTCATAATCTAGTAACCGCTCACAGCTCTCAGTACCATCTGCTGGCAACAGCGGACATCGCATTACACGTACAACATTTAGTAGCACAAATGTGTCCGCATTAAGCGGCTTACACTGTACTGGCTGACATCACAAGGGCTTTCTGTAGGTTTTATTGTGTCTGACAATGGTTCAAAAATATAAAAAACATTGTCTGATGGGGGCTTTGTCCACATTCGATGTTTTGCACACTGCCTAAATTTGATTGTGCATGCATTTATGGAAGAGGACAGAGATATAAAGGCTCTCACATATGAGGCAAAACAAATATGCACACATTTCAGCCATTCCTGCAAAGCACGCCAACGTCTTTGGGCCATACAAGAAGAGCATGGACTGCCTCCTAATACACTCATCCAGGATGCTGCAACAAGGTGGAACTTTACCTTTTACATGTTCCAATGACTGCTGGAGCAAAAAAAGGCTGTAAGACAGTATACACTAGAGAACTGCATAGGGGATGCTGAGGTGTACATTAATCCTCAGCAGTGGGCTGTTTTAGAACTTCTCATCAAGATCCTGCAACCCTTTGAGGAAATTACTAGAGAAGTGAGTTCCAACAGTGCCACACTCAGCCAAATAATCCCATTGATCAAGATTCTTAGATTTCAGCTGAATGCAATCAGGGATGAGTTGGAATGTGCAACAAGCCCGTTTCAGATGGGAGAGTCTAGTGCAACTGAAAGGGACTTGCCATCCAGAATTAAAAAAGACATAGTACATAGAATGCCTAAGAAAGTCAGAGAAGATGAGAAACTTGGTGAAATTCTCATGGCAGAATATTACATTATTGCAACAGTACTAGACCCATGGCACAAGATGAAAAACCTCTCACAGTATGACCCAAATGTGTTACGAAACTGCAGAGAGAAAATCATTCAAGACACAGATTTGCTTTTGAAAAAAAACATGACAACAGAAGCAGCCCCCTCATCCATTCCTCCTGCACCTTCACAGTTCTCTCTTCTCAGTCAGGCTACAAAACAGTCAGCTGCTGCCATTCGTTTTACACCCAGCAGTCATCTTTGGGGTCACTTGGATGCCATCATCCTGGAAAAATCAGCCCTTCCTTCTCCATATGCCACTGCTTCTGCCCAGGCCATGGTTGACTGTTACTTAGCAGAAAAAGGTATTGAATGGAATGAAGACCCCATTAAGTACTGGCAAAGCAAGGAGCCTGTATGGCCTGCACTTGTGCAGGTAGCCTTGAAGTATATGGTCTGTCCCCCAACCAGTGTATTTTCAAAGCAACTCTTTAGCTGTGCAGGAAATGTGGTAACAGATACACGATCTAGGCTACTACCAGAAAATATTGAGAAGTTAACATTCTTAGAAGTAAACCTTCCATTGATTGGTTAGAGGCAGCAAATACATTTCACAGTGACCTTAAAGATGACTGCTTGGAAGAGTAGAAAGATCACCATTTCTTCAGAAAAATAAATTAATACTCAAGTAAGCTCATATGTGGCCTGCACAATTTTTGTACCTGATGGCACAATGTTTTCAGAATGTCCTAACAGACTTTGCTAATTTTTGGATTGCCTGAACCTGATGGCACACATTTCGCATTTTATCCTAATAGACTTCTTTAATTTTTGGATCACCTGAAGTTGGGACTTATAGCACAATGTTTTCAGCATGTCTTCCTAATGTGCTTTGCTAATTATTGGGTTTCTGAACCTGATGGCACACTTTTTGCAGCATGTAATAATGGACTTGTGTAATTTTTGGACTGCCTGAACCTGATGGCACACTTTTCGCAGCATGTCCTTATGGACTTGTATAATTTTTGTACTGCCTGAACCAGATGGCACACATTTCGCAGCATGTCCTCAAGGACTTGTGTAATTTCTGGACTGCCTGCAGTTGAGACTGATGGCAGAATGTTTTCAATACGTCCTGATTTCTGGATTGACTGAACATGATGGCGCACATTTTTCGGTATGTACTAATGAACTTGTCTAATTTTTGCATTTTTGGATTACTTGAATGTAGGTCTCTGCCCACTCAGTACAGGCTCGACCTCACAGCCACACTCCCCCTTCCAACACAGTAGCTAGGTCTCTGGATTCCTAAGGGCATGCAGTTATTTTTTTGGTAGGGTCCCCTAAATGTGTCCTCAATTTGGATGGGTGGGTGGAGGGGACCCCATGCCATAGAAAATAACTGCATGACTCTCAGTGGAGCAGAGAAGGAACTGGAACAACAATACCAAACTGATATCTGTTGGGAGGAAGTAGGCTGCTGGTTAGCTAAAACCTGCAGCTTATCCAATAGGCAGGGAAATGGGCAGATTGGGTGGGCCAAGTGGTCCTTATCTGCCATCAAATTCTATGTTTCTGTGTTTCTATGATATGTCCATTGTATAGTGTGTGCTACTAAATGGGAATGGGATTCCTCCTCTGTGGCCAGACAGGTCAGTTTCAGTTTACAGTTGCAGCACTAGTACTACTGACTCTAAGACAGGAAACAGACAGAGGTCAGCTGCATGACTGCCATATTCAACTGACCAGCATGTCAGTGCTATAAACTCACAGTTTTCATATCCTGAAATGCTGACTACAATTCTATGTGTGTGTCACAAATGTCAGTGTTGTTTTATGCAATTATATAGCAGATTTGCAGTTTTCATCCCATTTACAAAATGTTCTGATTCGTATCAGAACTAATCAGAACTTATCAGGACTTTGGCATGGATCCTGATCCTGATAATAAGGGTCAGGACCTTTTCAGATCTGCCCAACCCTAATCAGTACAAAGAGAGTGAGTGAGCATCAGTACAGAGAGAATGAGTGAGTAAAGGAGTGACTCTGCCTAGTAAGCGCTGCCACACGCTGAGCAGAATCCCCTGACACACACTGAGAACAGGCATCACAAACCGCTAGAGTGATCATGAAGGCAGGCTGCTGCCTGCACAAGTCCCACTAAGTGAAAATGAAAGTAGGTACCAGGTGGGAGTAAGCATCAGCAGTTTCACTGGTGCACTGATGATAGAACATGCACAACTTTTAGAACTTGCCAACAACTTTTGAGCAGCCACTGATCTCCATACACAATAAGCCCTAACCATATACTATAATACTTTAATTATGTTTGACTGTTGTGTAATCACATTTGTTAAAATAAATGTTATTATTAGCTCACAACACTAACCAAGGCACTAAAGAGGAGCCTTTTCCTACTGAACATGCACTCCAGAGCCACAATACATACAATAAAGCTGAAAGGGAAGAAGCTAAAGAGGGATGTTTAAAAATATGTCTGTACTGTGTAATCCCCCCTACTAATTTGGGGGCTTACCTGTATCCCGTAGAAACATAGAAACATAGAAACATAGAATTTGACGGCAGATAAGGACCGCTTGGCCCACCCAGTCTGCCCATTCCCCTACCTACTGGATAAGCTGCAGATCCTAGTTAACCAGCAGCCTACTTCTTCCTACCCCCACCCCCCAGAACTGCCTTATGACTATCCCATGCATGCTTGAATTCCACCACTGATTTTGACTCCACAACCTCCTTTGGAAGGCTGTTCCATGCATCCACAACCCTCTCTGTAAAAAATACTTCCTTAAATTACCTCTGAGCCCCTCTATTTTCAAATTGTGCCCTTTTTCTTGCACACCTCCTTTTTGAAAGATGCTACCCTCTTGGACTTTGTTGATTCCCTTGAGGTACTTGAAAGTTTCTATCATGTCCCCCTCTCCCTCCTTTCCTCGAGGCTATACATATTAAGCTCCTTAAGTCTCTCTTTATATGTCTTCCGGTGCAGACCCTGCACCATTTTAGTTGCCCTCCTCTGGACAGCTTCCATCCTGTCTATGTCTTTGCGGAGATTGGGTCTCCAGAACTGCACACAATACTCCAGATGGGGTCTCACCAGCTGTCTGTACAGAGGGATAATAACCTCCTGTTTTCTACTGGTGATGCCTCTCCCTATGCATCCCAGTATCCCCCAGCCCTCCTTGCTGCCCTCTCACATTGCTTGCCCGTCTTTAGGTCATCTGATATGACTCCCCTGTCCCTTTCCATTTTGTTGTTGTTAGTATCTCACCCCCATTGTGTACTCTTCCCCTGGGTTTTTGTTTCCCAGGTGCATTACTTTGCACTTCTTAGCATTGAATCTAAGCTGCCATACATTTGACCATTCCTCTAACCTTGCCAAGTCCCTTCTCATCCTTTCCACCCCACCCTGTGCATCAACTCTGTTGCAGATCTTAGTGTCATCTGCAAAGAGACATACTTTTCCTTCCAATCCTTCTGCAATGTCGCTTATAAAGACATTGAAGAGGACCGGTCCTAATACTGAACCCTGCGGTACCCCACTAGTAACCCTCCTTTCTTCTGCGTGGACTCCATTTACTATTACTCTCTGTGTCCTATTCTCCAGCCAATTCTTTACCCAGGCTGTCATCTTGGGACCCACTCCCAGGCTGGCTAACTTGCATATTAATCTTTTGTGTGGGACTGTGTCAAATGCCTTGCTAAAGTCTAGGTAGGCCATGTCCACAGCCCCTCCCTGATCTACTACTTTGGTCACCCAGTCAAAGAAATCTATCAGATTTGTCTGGCATGACCTTCCACTGTGAATCCATGCTGCCTAGGGTCCTGTGCCCCTCTGGTCTCTAGATACTCGACAATTCTTTCCTTTAGAAGTGATTCCATCATTTTCCCTATCACTGAGGTTAAACTAACAGGTCTATAGTTTCCTGCTTCTGCCTTGCTCCCACTTTTGTGAAGGGGAATCACATCTGCCCTCCTCCAGTCCTCGGGTACCACCCCATCCTCCCATGATTTGTTAAAAGGGTAGTCAGTGGTGTCACTAGTTCTACCCTTACTTCTTTTAAATTCTGGGATGAATCCCATCAGGCCCCATTGCTTTGTCCACCTTCAGTTTTAGAGTTCTTTCAGAACCCTTTGTTCTGTAAATGGGCGGTATCAACTTCTGCATCCAGAGTGTTACTACTGTTTGTTTTATGTCCTCCCCTCTTCCTTTGTAAATACTGAGCAAAAATATTTGTTTAGTATCTCTGCCTTTTCACAGTCTCCTCTGCCCACCCTCCCTCCCTTTATTAAGCCTCACTATCCTCCTTGGTCTTCCTTCGCTTGATGTGTACCTATAAAGGTTTTATCCCCTTCTTAACTGAGTTGGCTATCTTTTCCTCGGTTTGGGCCTTTGCTGTTCTGACTGCCTTCCCAGACTCCTTTGCTTTAACTGATACAGTTCTCTGTCCTGCTCCTTCTGCGATTCCTTGTACTTCCTGAATGCTTTCTTTTCTCTTGAACCTTCACTGCCACTTCCTTTGAGAACCATAGTGGTTTCTTACATCGTCTTGTTTTGTTTATTGCTTCACACAAAGGCTCATTACCTCTGTGATGGCAGTTTTATTATTCCCCATTGTTCTTCCACCCTCCTTCCTGCCCATTTGCTAGTGCGTTCCTTAGGCACTCACCCATTTTGGCAAAGTCAGCCCTCCTAAAGTCCAGTACTTTTGTCTTTGTATGGCTTGACTCTATTGCTGTGTTTATTGTGAACCATACTGTTCGATGGTCGCTAGTTCCCAGATGGCTACCCACTTCTACATCTGTAATCCTCTCACCATCTCCATTTAGGGAATCAAGTCTAATATTGCTCCCTCTCGAGTGGGCTCCAGTACTAGTTGTCTAAGGCATGCCCCTGTAGGGCATCTAGAATAACTGCACTCTTGAGTGGCAGCTGGAACTGCGCTCAGTTAACATCTGGCATATTCAGATCACCCATCAGCAATATCTCCCCTTTTTCTGCCATTCTAAGTATACTTTCTATCATTTCCCTGTCCATTTCCTCCCCTGAGAAGAGAGGTCTGTCCTAACCCTCTGTATTGTGTGCCATTGCCTGTCTCCAAATTTACCCACAGTGCTTCTTCTCCTCCCTGTGTACCTTTTGTTCTGTTGCTTTTTTCCTTCCCTTATGTAAAGAACTACTCCTCCTCCTCTTTACCCTCCCTGTCCCTCCTGTACACAGTGTATCCTGGTATGTTTATGTCCCAGTCATGGTTTGTGTGTACCATGTTTCTGTGACTGCCACGATATCCAGATGTTCTTCCTCCATCAAGGCCACTAATTCAGGAAGCTTGTTACCCAGACTACGGGCATTAGTACTCATTGCTCTCCATTTTTTGATGGCTTTACCTTCCAGTGCAGCATCCCCCACTGACCGTTCTACCTCTGTCTTTTTCTCATTCAGTACCCTGTTTTGTAGGGAGAGGCTGGGATTTTCCTGCTGCTTGTCAGTGCCTCCCCCTTTGACTAGTTTAAAAGCTAGCTCCCATTTCTGTTCTCCTGATAGGCGCCTCCTAAATGCCTGCATTTTTTTCCTTGGTCCCCCGCTGCTGGCCCAAGTCCTTCTGTGCCCCAATAAGCCCCAGAACAGTCCTGTATGCAAATTCAGTCCATTTTTGGCTCAAGAAGCCAGTCGCAATCCCCTGCTGCTTGTTTTAGCTCTCTGGTGCTGGCACAGAGTGTTTCAGTGGTCCCGGTGTCCCCTTGTGGTGAGTGGGACCCGGTGATCATGGACAAGGCCCTGACAGCCCATTGTTCTGAATAATTAAAGAGATCCATAAGGTGTCTGAGATTGGGGCTCATGAATATTAATGGACCCAGAGCCCCAATCTCAGGAATATTAATGAGGGTCTGTTCTGCCCTCGGGGAAGCTGTGTTCTTGGCAACTTAAGGTTACCACCTACTCAGTTTTTGACCGAATGATTCAGTTTTCTAGGTCCAGATTCGGTCCTCCTGTTTTCACCATTGCAAATTCGTTTTTTATGGTGGGTCAAGCAGCACATGTTAGATTCCCCACTAACTGTTTCATTTTCTTCTCATCTGATTGTAAGCAAGAGTCTGACATTTTAGTGTGGTTGCTTGCTTGCAGTGCATGCTAATCAGGAAGTGCATTCAAGGGCAGGGCACTTAAAGAGCCAAATGTGTCCCTGTCTGCTCAGCTGTCACCTCTAACTTCACACCAGCAAACTGGAAGATTATTTACGGGAAGGGTAAACAATACCACCTTAATTAACACCTTAATTTTTCTGAAACCAGAGAGGCACCACATTAGGGTAGCTTCCTGTCCCAGTATGGATTGTACAATGTGTTTCAGAAACTTTACCTGCTAATCCAGTTTTATTCAGAGGTAGTACTTTTTCAGTCATTTTGTATGCTCACATGCTTGTAAAACAGATTCTGTTAAATCCTTTGCCATTTTACTTGCATGGTCAGATTACAAATAAATTCTGATGTCATGCAGGCCTTTGTTTGTATACCAGTCAGTCTGAGAGGTGTAAAGTAGGGCTATTAAGACTATTAGCAGCAAATCAAACTAATCCTTTCCAGGCTGCATTGTGAGTATGGTCTTTGACTGTTGTGATAAGGAATACTTTTATACCTTTAAATGTTCACCATTTTTTCTTTTAGGGTCTGTTCTATATTTTAATATCTGCTAACCCTTTTGTTGTTAAATTAATAATCTAATATTTTATTTCTTTTCTAGCAATACTATGCCTCTCTCTCTCCTCAGTAGTTATTGTTGTCAATTTTCATACTACTTGGATATTCCAGGAAGACCAATCCAGGCCTTTCAGATGAACAGCACAGAATAATGTGGCTAATGTCATGCTAAGCTACAGAAATGAGAAAAGGAAGAGAGAGAGCAGTAGCTGATGAGATGACAGGAACACGGTCTAGATTTGATGGCACTGCAAATTTAGGCAATTTATCAAAAAATTTTCAAAACATTATTATTTTTTTTTACCAGAAGAGAGACACTAAGCTAAAGCTTGTTTACAGGTGCAATCTGAGAGCACAAGAGAATTAAGTGATTTGTGTAGGGTCATAAAGTATGCAAATTTGGGCTGTAGGATTCAAACCCTGGTCTCCAGAATTGCAACTCAGAGCTTTAAACCACTGCACTATACTGCCTCCATGCTACATATCACATATCATGCTATCTGCTATGTATGACTGATATGGAAAACAAAATAGGGTATTTAACAGCATAGAATAGTTCCTACCACTTTTAAAACTTCTCTGACATTACAAATAACATTAGAGTAGGCGCAATGGGAGGGACAGTAGCACATCTTAAAATGGCAGATGATATTTGTAATTACATCTGGTCCACCATCACTGGTGTAGTTTATTTATTTATTGAAAGAGTTTTACCAGAAAAGGCCACCTGATCCAAACTAACCAGTTGTCAGAGGTGTCCTTGTAGTCACTCGATTTGTCAGCTAAGCTGTGTACACAGGATGGAAGTCCCTGAACCCCTCTCTAACCCCACCAAATGTTAACACACACTGAAATTTAAAATATTTAAATCTAAATCAAATAAACCAAAAATAATAATCATGATGTAATTTAAAGAAGTTGTACACAATGTTGTATCAGCAGCAATTCTGAATAAATCAAGTGAATCAGAGTCCAAGTGATGCCCTCATTAGTTATAAAAGGGGCGGGGTTAGGGGTGGAGTTTGAAGGTGTGGTTTAGTATTCGGTTTTCATCTGATCCAAAGGTGGCAACCCTATGGCAACTGCCGACAAGGGAAATAAATTAATAAATAAATGTAACTGCCTGTATGTTTGGGGACTAATGTTGTAAAGGGTGTTTAAATATATAAATACTTAATCCTGGCTGCACCAGTATAATGTTAGGACTGGAGAGACAGCCTGCCTGCTGCAATGGGAGGGGGGGTTTGTTGCAGTGACAGGAAAACGGACTGAGAAATTTACTTGTTCTGGGTAGTGACAGCAAGTATACACCCAGGGCTACTGAACTGTGGGGCAAGTGGGCAAATATTTAATTTATTCTGACTGCACCAGGACTTTAATTGGGACTGTATCTAATCTGCTTAAGGGAATGTGTTTGGCAGCTATTTTCAAGCGGCCTCAGTCAATTGAAAAGCTAGAATTTTAAAGCCAGGACTTGTGGGATATTAGCCAAAGCTCATGGGAAACTTCCAAGTGCTCATGGGGAACTGCTGGGACCTAATTTCAGGCGCCAAAACAGTAAACCAACTGTGCATCAAGTAAGGTTCATGCATGATTCATTTTCTGGATTGATAGGCCCTCCAGCCAATCGAAGACCAAGCACCCAATAGCTTCAGCCAATCAGGAGCCTCAGGAGAGCCCCATAAAAGACTGTGTTTTTCATGAATTATCCAGATTCAAGAGGGAATCCCCCACAGGATTGGGGGCTCCAGTCCCCAGCCATGTAACTACACCTTGTGATCCAGTTAATCTTCTCCATCCAGGAGGGGGTGTTCACCTTCTTTAGCAGTAAAAGTTAAAGTAATTTAGTTTATGCCAAACCTGCTAGCCTGGGGGTTGCCAGAATGTCATCCAGGTGCTAGCTCTCCCTTCCACATTGGGGAAGGACATGGACTTGCAACTTGATGACATCAAGCCAGCTGTGAAAGAGATGATTTCACCTCAGTTGTGAGAGAACTGAAGACATCAGGAACCTTGATTGTGGAGATTCTACCATGAGCAGCCTGAGTGAGCACTCTTGGACCCCCCCCCCAGTGCAAGAATGAAAGAAAGTGCTTAATTGGGGTTGCCAATGCCCTTAGTGACTGTGCTGATTTGTATTGCTCAACTGGTCTTCACCCTGCATCCTGCTGCACCTGTCTTGCCCAGCGCCAGTGGACCTGACTGTTTGGGGGACCAAGTCAGCACAGAGTATCGTATGACTGTTCTGGGGACCCAAGTGAGGCCAGAGTATTGTATAACTGTTCTGGGGGACCCAAGTGAGCCCAGAGTATCATATAACTATTCTGGGAGACCCAAGTAAGCCCAGAGTATCATATGACTGTTCTGGGGGACCCAAGTGAGCCCAGAGTATCGTATAAATGTGCTGATATGTGATTGTCTGCTATGGAGTCCACAAGACTGGAAGGGGAGCACTCAGTACAGGGGGCCCATCCTGACTTTGCCTGAGAGGTCCAGTGTTTTCTAAACTAATCTGGTCAAGACTTCCAGTGGAGCTGCAAGATACAGCCATGTGCCACAAATAGGACTGAGACCTCAAACCTTTTGAATTTGACTATTGTAATCTGGACATGACTGTTCTTATGCAAATCGACCAGGGTGGCCATCCTGGCCCCTGGTTGAAGGTGTTATCCCTTCATTTATTGTACTAGATGTGTCTGAAATATAAATGTGCTGAATGTACCAAAACATGTAAATGTGTTGGATATTCAGGAATACAGATTAGAACCAAACTGTGTAACCAGCTGGTTGCATCTGACCAGTGTTTTTGACTGCAACATGCAGGACAATCCCTGCATACACCAAAGAGACTGTAAATAATTTCAAATATCTAATTTGGGGAATTTAATTGCTACTCTTTATTGAATCAAGCCAGCCAACATACAGCTACAACGTCTCCCAGGCCTGCAACATGCAATAACTTTAAAGTACTGGGTGCCCAGGGTTAAATGCATGGGAATGGGGGGTTCATACTAAATCTTGGGGAACTGGTACCAGTTGTGGGAATTAATGTGGTCTGTCATCTGATTCTATGCAGTTTGATAGCCAGGGCTCTGGATATCAATGATGGCATAATGTTAGTTTCTTTCTGATTTATAACCGGTATCTACCCAGCTGGAAGGTTTTCACCAGCACCAAACTAAACAAAACCTGATATAAATATTGTAAATATGTAGTGATAGTACTGCTTGCATAACTTCTACTCCTTCTGTTTCCCATTCCTAATCCCTATGCCCTCTTTTAATAAATTGTTGTTTTTGCAGATCCTGACTTATGAACATATTATTAAAGAGAGTCATTAAATGTGAAATGCTGATATGTGGGGAAATGTTTATTGGGTACTGTGTTGGGTGGCTAATGGTCATAGTGGGTGGTATGACATCCTAGGGGTTGTACCAGGTAACAGCTAGTGTACTTAAAGCTAAACTCTGGGTGGAGGCACTGCGCAAATGTAATATCATGGAAAGAACCAGTTTAAGTTACATTTGGGAACCCAGGCCCCTCAACCTTGTTAGTGGCCACCAAGGCAGGGTTAGTAACTCTAGGAGTAGTGCCACCTAGGGGTTACAACTGAAAGGGTAGTCATCATATGGAAATGACTGCCATCCACAGTAGTAGACAGTAGAACACGGGAAAACATCAACAATACATGGAAAAAAGACAGGAATATATTAAAATATAAGCAAAGAGGAGTGAAGGATGCCAGAGACCAGTTATGCTGTATAAAGGCAGACTAGGTAGGGTTCCATATATGTGCACACCGCACCTTTGTGAATGAAAATGTAATTATCCGTGCAGCACCAAGTTATGCATCAGAGAAAGAGTAAGGTGCTTTTGGGAGTCCTAGGTTTCCAGTTGTCTTGGTGGTGCAGTTGGTGATGCAACTGAAATGGTGTTCCAGGTGACCTAGGTTCCATTTCCAGCTAAGGCACTTATTTCTTTCTCTCTTCTGTTAGTTTAGGTTTCATATATGTGCACACCACACCTTTGTGAATGAGAATAGGCAGGGAACACTTGAGAAGACTCCTAGTGGTCCTTTTTCTCTGACAGATTATGTAATTCAATGTATATATCATTCAATGTAGAGATAGATACATAGCTATATTAAAATGAATCATAACTCATCGGATAATATCTTTTACTTTGCTCATGTGACCTACATAAACCATGATACCCCAATGACCACCCTTTCCCACCGAGCCTGAGAAAACTGCTGAACCCCAACCTAGTAAGTATATTTCATATATTAAGAACTGTATCATATAACAGATATACACACCAGCTGACCCAGTGATACATCAACAACACTATCGCTTACCAGAGTTACAATAACAAGCATTTGTCAATGCCGACTGTTTGCTTGCTGGCATTGGCAGTGGTAGTGTAGAAGTTACAGAGCTGCGTAATAGGAATGGCAGTGAAGTATTGAACTGACGCCAACCCCACCACCACCCTGCAGAGAGTGACAGGCATTGGGGTGTGCATTTGGGTCATTAGGCATAACGGCCACGCATTTCACCACACCCCACCCTGCAGACACTGACAAGTGCCACGGTGTTCTTTGTGGTCTTTGGCGCTTATGCACACCCCATTCCATTAGGAAATATGGTGAGATGGGTGCGATATAGGAGAATGGGGTGAACTTTGGGGCTGAAGAGTCCAAGGCATACCTCGATGCCTCTCAGTGACTGCAGGGTGTGGAATGGTATGAGCATCACAGGCAAGAATCCCAAGGCACACCCCTGATTCCTGTCATTCTCTATAGGGTTGGGCGTTATAGTTGAAAACCCTAATACCTCAGGCATTCGTTGGTATTTTCACTCCAAATTTTCAACATGTTTGTTTTGTAACCCCACCTCATGAACAGGGGGAATATCAGTTTGTTAGCCGAAAGCTGCTTATGCACAGTGACTATGGCATTTAGCACCACAGGTGCAAAAATATTCCGAACAGGATGTAAAAAATTACAGCTGTACTCTTTCATGGGGAGGTGTAAAAAATGGCTATGTTGCAAATGTGTAGTAAAAATATTAAAAAAAATGGTGAAGTCACGAAGCGTACATAGAAACTGTGCAACGCACAACCGTAATATAATTAGGTTGGAGATTTCTTACAGCAGATTGTCAACTCAGGCATTCTGGTGCCTCCGATCATGAACAGTGTCACTGTGATTTTCTTTATCTGTGCCGAACAATGATTTCCCACAGTGACCACGCATCTCTGCACTGAAAGTGTGAAAACACACTTCCGCCATGTTGTGAAAAATGGCAGCTGTACTGTTCATAAGGAAGTGTGGAAAAATGCCACTGGTGAAAATCTGGACTGAAAATATTACAAAGTCATGAACTAACGAGGGTGCGTGGAAACTGTGCAATGCTCACTCGTAACACAGTCATTTATGGACTTTTGTCACCAAATTTTCAGCAAAGCCATTTTAAGACCTCTGCTCACGAACAGTGTAACTGTGATTTTCTTAATCTGTCCTAAACATTGCTTTTACACCAACAGCACCATTGTGCCCACATGTGCGAAACACATTTAGCACATATGAAAAATTGCAGCTGTACTGTTCATAAGGAAGTTTAATAAAATGGACATGTTGAAAATCTGGAGTGAAAATATTAAATTTGCAAACTTACGAGCATGCATAGTAACTGTGCAGCATGGCTCGTAAAAGTCATTTTAGAATTTTTTCACCAAATTTTCAACATAGCCATTTTAAGGCGCCTGCTCATGAACAGTGTCACTGTGATTTTCTTAATTTGTCCTGTACATTGATTTCGCTCACCGACTGCACCATTGTGCGCTACATGGGCGGAAGCACGTTTTGTGTGAGATGTGAAAAATGACAGCTGTACTACTCATAAGAAGGTGTGGTACAATGGCAATGTTGAAAATCTGGAGTGAAAATATTGAAAATTGCAAACTAATGAGCGTGCATAGGAACTGTACAACGCACGCTCGTAAAACAGTCATTTTTTGGAATTTTTTCACCAAATTTTCAACATAGCCATTTTAAGACCTCACCTCATGAACAGTGTCACTGTGATTTTCTTAATTTGTCCCATACATTGATCTCGCACACCAACTGCGCCATTGTGCGCTACATGGGCAGAAACACGTTTTGGGTGAGATGTGAAAAATGGCAGCTGTACTACTCATAAGAAGGTGTGGTAAAATGGCAATGTTGAAAATCTGGAGTGAAAATATTGAAAATTCACGACCTTACGAGCGTGCGTAGGAACTGCGCAATGCACGCTCGTAAAACAGTCATTTTTAGGACTTTTTTCACCAAATTTTCAACATAGCCATTTTAAGATGCCTGCTCATGAACTGTGTCACTGTGATTTTCTTAATTTGTCCCGTACATTGATTTTCAAGACACTGATCAGCGCATTGTGCGCTACATGGGCCGAAACATGTTTTGGGTGAGATGTGAAAAATGACAGCTCTACTACTCATAAGAAGGTGTGGTAAAATGGTAATGTTGAAAATCTGGAGTGAAAATATTGAAAATTCGCGAACTTACGAGCCTGCGTAGGAACTGTGCAACACATGCTCATAAAACAGTCATTTTTGGGAATTTTGGCACCAAATTTTCAAAGTGGGGTTTTTGAGACCCCTTCTCATGATTGATGTCACTGTCATGGCATTATTCAGGCCCAAAGGGTGATTTCGCAGTCACTGCGCAAAATCACCCTTCGGACCCGAATAACGCCATGACAGTGACATCATTCATGAGAAGGGGTCCAAAAACCCCATGTTGAAAATTTGGTGCCAAAATTCCCAAAAATGCCTGAGATATGCAATAAAGTTGAACCCCTCCTATTTATCCCATTATACAGCTTACCGGCATTTCCTCAGTTAGCGGTCGCCTTTGAAGAGTGCAGACGTGTTCCCGGTCCACGAAGATCATCGGCGTGAGCTCCGGAGGTAAGTATGGGGTGAGGGGTGTGGGAGGCTGGAGTGCGCAGTGGGTGAGTGCGGGTTGTGGGGGGTAGGAGGAGCGCGAGGGACAGTTTTCGTTTTCAGGTAAAAATTAAAAAGCGACGTGGGACCATTTGCCACACTGGGTGGGCTCCCAGCGTGGCACAAGGGACGTTAGGGCCTTCAGCCGATGGGGATTGGGCACCCCATCGGCCTATGAATGCTTGCCACGCTGGGGTGGCCTCCCAGCGTGGCACTCAGTACGCTGGGGAGGGCAGTGCAGCCGATGGGGATTGGGCACCCCATCAGCTATATGATTAGTTGCCACGCTGGGGTGGACACCCAGCGTGGCATTTTGAAAGCCTTTGGGGGAAGGCGGGGAGCGCGGCAGCCGGCGGGATTGGGCCTCCATCGGCTATACAGTGCGTGCGTGTGGGGCGCACATGCCTGCGGCCGTCTGTGGGGAGCTGCGCGTGAGCAGCCTTATCTTATCACTGCTCACTCAAGCGTAGCTCCCCCTTTCAATTGTATGCCACTGCATTTTGGAGCTTGTCATAGACAGCTCCAAAATGCATTGGCTTACAGGGGCCGCGCCTGCCAGCACACTGACTGAATTGGAGGAGGAGGTGACACACCTCCGAAATCTCCGATGATGGCACTATGTTTCTTGCACATGCGTGCAAGCAAACATAAAAATGTAGAACGGCTATGTCATTAATTCTTGGCTATTTATCTGTCTATAGAACAGCTATGTCATTAATTCTTGGCTATTTAAACAACTGTTTTATATGGTCACTCCTCTCTCAAAACAGGGAATCTTGCTTACTTGGATGGTAACATGTTATACTGTCGTACAGTGGGTGAACGTCCTGCAATTGTAAAAATAAATGGTTATTACCATCCTACAGTGAAATGTTATCTCTAATAAGTTAAAATATAGTTAGATATATTTAAAAAATATTTTACCTATTATATATAAACTTATATTTTAACCCTTATGGTGTAAAGAGATTTAGAATATTAAGAAATTCAGAAATGTTTATAAGACTATGTCTACATTTGACATACAGTATAACTAACTGAAAACATATTGTACTTAAACACATTAGTCAACAATAACATAAGCGTAATTCAGATTTTTTTCTAGTCCTAGCCCCTGAGAAAAGAGGACATCCATCCCACCCCCCACACACTCATGGAAACTCCAGAAGCTGAACCAATTATATATATAGGGGATATGACATGGCCCGACTGAAGATATCATATTTATCTTCACAAGAGGCCAGTGATATCATGATATCTCACGAGTGGCTTCGCCACTCGTGAGATATCTTGATGTCACTGGCCTCGAGTGAAGATAAATATGATATCTTCAGTCGGCCATGTCATATTGGGTTTATACAACGATGCTTTGCCCCTGCCCCCAACACAACTCACTACGTGCCCTCTCAATGCAATGGGTGACATAAAGGTGATGGCCCTAGCAATACAACCCCCTTTACAGAAAGCTGCCAAAACAGCAGATGTCATTTATTGCTTAAGAAATATTTGGTGGATTCTGCTATTTATGGTTAGTTTAAGAAGCATTATCTGGTTTATCATGCCATCCCCCCACACACACACAGGGCTCCACATGCTTCCCCAACATAATAGACTATATAGGGTTTTTAAATATCTGGTTGATCCTGTCAGTTTAAAGTTAGTAAAAATATCTGGTTGATCCTGCTATTATTTTGGGAAAAAGTGACATTTACATGGTTTTCTGGTTGATCCTGCCACTCTGAGTAGTTTCACTTTCCCTAGAATTGTAGCGTGACCGAGCGCTATAGACAGTGACGATTTGTACATTGGTAAATGTTTTTTAGAATGTGCCCCGAGTTCAGTAAGTTAGAATTTCCTGTAATTTTTCTGTAGTTGGTTGTAAAAAAGCTTCAAACTGCACACAGAGTGCAGCAGTGACCGAGCCGGCGGCTTTTCAACAGTAAAATGAAGCCTGAGGCAACAGGCGCTCGGCGCTTCATTTACTGTTGAAAACCACCAAGCTCGTCACTGCTGCACTCTGTGTGCAGTTTGAAGCACAACCAACTGCAAAAAAATCAACAAATGCTGAACTTCGGTGATTCTAAAAAACATTTACCAATACAAATCATCCTGTCTAGGCGCTTCGATCACGCTTCTGATTTACAAGGAAAATTAAATGCCGAGATGGCAGGATCAACCAGATAAGTTCTGATATGACGTGTAAAGGCGTGGAGATAACATATGACGTTATAGGAACATGAAGATAACAATGTTATCTTCACGGCCCATGTGAGATATCATGTTTTATACTCTCATTTATCTGACAACATCGTTGTATAAATATATATATATATATATATATATATATATATATACTGTACATAGATAGTAATATACTGTCACTATTATGCCACAATAATATAGACAGTCCACTAAAAATAATATCCTTTTCGACTTTATTGATAACGTTATGTTGCTATATATATAGATATCTGTAAAGTCAACATTAGCAAAGAGATTTATCTACAGAGTTTTAAAGTTTTCATGTATTCTTAATTTTAACAGATTTCATTTTATATACTCAAACATGTTTCTTATGTGTAAAAAATATATAATTATTGTAGACTTACTGTACTAAAGAATATATGGTGCATATTTCCATTTGTTTTGTTTGTTTCAACATGTACAAGTACTTCCAATGCAGTAATCTTATTGGTTGTTAGAACTGTATCTTGTGTCAATGACATGCCCTAGCATTTTTTGGAGGGAGTTTTGGTAATCTTTTGGCTCTGCCTATTGTTCCTTGTGGTGGCACACTGCAACTTGCTCTCACTTTGGACTGAAGTTTGATGTCCTATATATTTTTTGTTGTTCTGTGAAGATTGTGGTGTCATTCCTTTTCTTTTGTCTCCTGTTCTGCATTGCGAAGTGTCACAGCAATAATATATATTGCACGTATAGTAGTAATGCCTTACTGTGTGGTTTATGGGTGCAACAACAAAAGTAAGTGTGGATGTGGAATTAATTTTTTCAACTTCCCACATGATAAGACCATAAAAAAGGCATGGACACATTTTTGCAAGCGTAAAGATTTTATTCCGTCACAGTATAGCAGGATTTGTTCTGCCTATTTTGAAAAGGCAGCATATCAGCGTGACCCTGTGAAACTGGCAGCATATAGCTGGCATGATGCATTACCCAGACTGAAGCCTGATGCAGTGCCAACCATTTGGAATGGTAATGGAAATGAGGATCGACACTTGTCTCCAAAGAAGTGAGGAATATTTCTGAAAAGACAACGCCTTGAGGTAGGTGCATTAACTTCTGTGTCATCATTTATCCAGACTATTATTGCATGATTGTGGTGTGTGACTGTCACTGTTGTGATTATGTGGCTTTATGCATTGAATGTACCGAAGTGTGCAGTATTGGGTATTTCAGCATGTGTAAGTTTTCATGGAACAGAATGTGAGTTTTACTGTGGACACCTATAATAGCTTGTGAGTGCTGCTATATGACATTTACCTGTGGCTGTAAATGATGGATGAAGAACACATGTTGTTGCCACCTGCTACAGTACAAGGCGCCCACTTGTGTTTTCAACATCCTCTGTTTGCAGAGTGACTGTGTAGTTGGAGGCATGGCTGGTGTCTGCTGTCTTTATCAATGGGTATGTCACAGAGTTTATAGTGCATTGCATACCTATGTCATAGGTTTGAGGTATTACACCTGACCATATGTTGTGGAAGTGGGGCTTTTTCACTGTACCTCACTGTCCCCAGTGATTGCCATACATATCTAATTACATCACCATTACAGACATCCACAGCTCTTGGAGCTGCAACACAGAGAGTAATGGCCACTGCTGGGTCCTGTTCCTGTTGTACCTCTGTGTCAGTGTGGTGGTGGTGGTGGGGGGTGTAGCAAGCATGTTCACAGTTGAAGGTGAGTGTAGCCAAAATAGAAGACAGTGACTGCATACCATGGAAGGCACATTGTACTTCCTGTTCACCTGTTATCATGATCCATGAGTTGCAGTCTATGGACTTCTTGGTGAGCTTCAGATGTATAAATTGTGTCTACATAAGTACTGCTAGTCCCATATAGTCTGCCTGTAGCCTATACATGTATATGTGAAGTTACCCTAGCTTATCCCTTTCTTTTCAGAATTACATTCACACCAAATTTTCTCTTCCAGCCTTCCCGGTGGTGCAGAGGGCTGAGATGCTGGCACCTTACCTCGAATCACACCGGTGACCTGAGTTCAGGAATGGACTTGGGATGCCGGGTGCTGGCAGGGGAAGGAGAGGATTGAGCATCTGTAGGACTGCTCTCCTCTCCTGGGGTGGGTAGCAGGGCGACGTCGCTCAGCAGCGGCCTCTGGTGGAGACCAGGAGCACTGCATAGGCGGTGCAATGGTGGAACAAACTGGAAAACCGGAAATTGCTATGTGACTGTCCAGATGAAGGCTGCCGGTCCACCGATGCCATCGAAGCCCCGAAGGAGCCATGTCCACCTCAGCAGCACCCCAGGGCCAAGCAGTTGTGCTGCTGTCCCCTCCTGGTGCCTTCCCCCCTCGGAGGAGGGGGACCCACAAGGCAAAGGGTTATGCCGTGTTACCCTGGGGGAGGCTGCTATATGAGGTTAGAGGCACAGGAAGAGATAGGTGGATCGAAAGAGACCTAGGCAGCCCGGAAGAGTGGTGGGTCGAGGAGCATGTAGGAGGGGGAAAAAAGTTTCCTCTTCCATAGTTGGGGGCTTATAATGGTTTGATACGATGTCATCTCCCACTGATGTGTCCTTCTACTGTTACATCTACCTATGCACCTCAGTATGGCACTGTCACTCCCTACATGCTTTGCTCACTTGTTTTAGACATGCAGGTAATCACGTATTAGAATCACTAGGTAAATTTACTTTTTGGTGACCTTCACCACCTCACTTACACACATCCTGTAGCTGTCACCATGGTTCCCCCTACCCATGTGTATTATTTTGCACTGTTTTGCATTGAACTTCTGTCCCCACACATCTGTGCATCTTCAAATCTTCTCCAGGTACCTCTTTCTTTTCTGTTGCCATTCTGGAGTACCCACCCTGTTGCAGATGTCTGTCTTGTCAGTAAATAGGCATACCTGTTTGTTCATCCCAACTGCAATGTGACCAATGAAGACAATGAAAATGACTGTCCCTAGTAGTGAGCTCTTTGTGATTCCTGTCATTACCCCTCTCGCCCCGATTGCATCCTGTCTAGTAACACATACTGTCTTCTGTCACTCATCCATTTTGTAACCCAATGTATCACCTTATGCACCATGACCAGAGTACTCATCTTGTTAACTATCCTTTTTCGTATGATAGTATGGAAGGATTAGTTGAAATGTAGGCAAGTGAAATCTACTACCACTCCCATACTGATGTCATAGCAACATACAAAGATACAAATCTGGCAGCAGAAACAGGACTCATGGGCTATTAAGTCTGCTCAACAGTTCAGCTAGCACCCTTTTCTTGCTGCTGCCACACACACTCACCCCTGTTGCCTTCCGTGTGTTCACATCACTACTTACTGATCCTCCCCTTGCCTTGTCCCATGGCCTTTTAAACTACCGTCTTGCAGTAAATCACACCTAATTCTATGTCATTCTAGTTTCACACCACCCATTTCATTTACTAATAACTCCTTATCTCTCTCCGTAATCTCCCACCCTCAATCTTAGTCCATGCCCTCTTGTGTCCCTTCCATTCCTTAGCTTGAATACCCTGTCAGTGCCCACTTAGTTGATCTCTTTCATGTACTTGAGCGTTCAAATTATATTTCCCCTGTCCTCTCTCCTCCAGGGTGAACAAACTCAGATCTCTTAGCCTGTCCTCGAAGGAGTTGCACTACAATTCCGTCTTTTTGTTGACCTACAATCCACCACCTCCATCAGTGTAATCTCTTTCTTCAATTACAGTCAAAGTACTGCATGCAATACTCTAACTGCAGCATGACCAAGTGACTGTAGCGGTGCAGGAGCAGCTCTACAGGCCTATTGTGAATCCACTTTCAATATACTCCATCATCTTGTTACCCTTAGCTGCAGCTTGCCTACATTGAGCACAGTTGTTCATGCCACCATTGCCATTACCTCTAAGTCCATCTCATCCTCTGTGACCCCAAGCCTCCCGACACCCATAGCCAATACTCCCTCCATGGGTTCTTTGGCCTGAAGTGCACAACCTTACACTTCATCACATTGAAGCCAACTGCCACTGTACTGACCACTCCTTCAGTTTTTACCTTCCTTTTCATTGTTCCCACTTCTTCCACCACTGGCCCCATGTTGGTATGTCTTTGAACAGACTGATCTTGGTATCAACACTGTGTCAGATATGTGATCTGAATATCCAAAACAACACCATACCCAGCACACAGCCTTGTGTTACTCCGCTCATCACTGGCCTCGTGTTAGAGGTCATTCAGCACCACCACCTGTTGCTGCCTACACAACAGCCACTTCATGACATATTCAAAAAGCTTATCCCCCCCAACTGATTCCAGCTTCCCCCATAAGCTCCTGTCAGGCCCTGAATTGAACTGAGACTGAAATGTCTGTACTTGCATGGCTCATCACGTTTGCTTCTCTTCTATATAGGCACCACAAGGTCAATCCTCCAGTCCTGTGTCACACATCCCATGTTCAGTGATGTGCTGTACGTGTCTGCCATCAGCCTTGACAACACCTCTGCCATGTCATTCAGCATCATGTGTTGAACGACATCAGGACCCGGTGCCTTGTCCACACTTAGTGGCTGCAAACCCTGTATGACCCTAAATTCATCAATCGTTCCATCAGTCATCTCTTGTGCCCCCTCTTTATTTTCACAATTTGTTCCCTCAATTTTCTTTTTTCACTCACGTATCTAAAGAAGTCCTTCTCCCTTGGCTTTATGCCCTGAGTTAACTGTAGGTCCCAGGAGGCCTTGGCTTCCATCACCTGCTTTCTTACATCCTTGGACTGTTTCTCATAACCCTCCCTGTCCTCCCCCTCCCCATCCTCTCGAAGTTCCATTACGCTGCTCTTTTTTTTTAACACACCCTGAAGTACCTTACTGTTTTGCCATCATGTCTTCTTGCTTTGTGTCCTGGCGCATGCCTCTGTTGGGTAAAGTTTAATCCCCTGTGCTCACCCCTTCATTATTTCCCACATCCTAACAAATTCTTCCCTCCTGAAGTCCACCATGGTCACTCACAGCTAGTGGGTCATTCACCCTTAGTTCTCTCACCGCTTCACCATTTGATGATACCAGGTCCAATGTATTATGTAGCCTACTTTTCACACTGACCAGCTGCATCCACTGGCTATCCTGTAACGCTGCTTGGAGAAACATCTCCCTGACACTGGAGGTCATTGGGATACTCCAATCCACCACAGTCAGATTGAAGTCCAACACGATCCCCACACACCTACTGCTGCATACCTGACTTATCTGTTCTGCTAATTCCTTATTCAGCTCCTCAGACTGTGCTGGTAGTCTATACACCACTCCCAGCTTCAGCTACCTACCCTTAGAGTCCAGGAGCTGCATCCATATCACTTCTGTCTTCCCGTCCTCTTCATACCTTGTGCATCTAATCCCATCCCCTAGATAGACTTTCACCCCGCCCACTCTTCATGCCCCTTATTTCTGTAGATTTGGTACCCTGTGATCACCAGATCATGATCCTGCTGTGGGCTGGCCTAAGTCTCCTTGACAGCTGCCAGGTACACATCCCTTCAGATGAGAGCCTTGGTCACCGATGTTTTGTTACCCAGACTCCTCGCACTCAGGGAGAACACCCTACGCCCATTGCTATCTATTCCTCCTCCCATGTACCAATGAGCAGCACCAGTCCCTTCTGGGCACCCCCCCCCCTTACAGACAGTGTTGTTGTGTGAGGTAAGCCCATTGTGCTCCCCTTCCTGGTCACCCTGCATATTGGCTGGATACTCGTCTTCCACTCTCTGTGATGTAAAAGCAATTTAGCAACTAAATATTCAACTAAGTTATGCTTCAACACCCCTTGCCCCTCCCTACTGAAGTATAATCTGTTAATCTGTCCTTTGCTGTCATTCCTTGTTTCCCCCATCCTCCTACCACCTCATACCCATGACAGGTACAGCACTGTCACTCAGCCTGGAGCTGAAGTTCAGTATCCTTTTTTTCGCTTTGCTTGCCCTTGGAACCGGATGCACCTCCAAGAAAGTTACTAAACTCCCAACCTCAGAACACAACTTCCAGAGTTCATCAGACCTATACCTGACTGCCTCCTCCATGAAGCCCTCCAGGTCTTTAGTACATACATGTACCACCATGTGAGGTTTCTTCTTTCACCCCTTAATCCACCTTAGTGTAGCCTGCCCTTCCCATTCTGCTATCATGCCTGGTACAGGTTACATCCATGCCACGATGTGCCATTCCCCCATCAACCCCCCTCTCATCCCTTTCAGGATATAACCCGCTAAAATCACACTTGTCCTCCCCTCTTTTGGATGCACCATCCTCCCTTCCCCATCTTCATTGTCCCTTCCCTGTCTTTCTGCTCCTATGCCAAAAGCACCTTCTCTTCCCTCTCCCTTTACAATGTCCTGTTCTATTACTAGATGTAAGTTCCTGTGAGTATGGCCCTTACATGCCTGTCTATGAATGGCTGCTACACTGGGTAGATGATTTTCTAATTGTGTGTGTATGTGTGTGTGTTGTGTGTCTCTCTTTGCACATGTGTGTTCCTTGTTAGATACTCACTTTCAAGTCTGTTGATATTATAACATTCCACTGATGCCTGTAATGCTGTGTCTTCAATGTCTCATCTTCCAAAAATGTCTCCTGCTTCATTGTCTCTTGTTACTTTGTGCACGCACTGTGTCTTTACCTTTTCTTTTCCCAGCTATTGAACTCTGTTATTCCTGATATGAATTCGTCCATCACGACTGAAGAAGTACAGCAAGATGACAGATACATCTGCAGCTATTATTGATTTCAAGAAGAAACTTTTGAGGATATGCCCTGCGAATCTGACATTCCACCACTGATACTTCCCACACTGTGTTCAACACTTTGGATTTATTCCATGGTTCAATCAGCTACACATCTACCATCACAGTACATGAGGGCATGGTGTCAATGACAAAAACATGTATGTGCACTGAGGCTACTATTCCTAAAAAGCAGTGTCAAGTGTCAGGCTAACCTGAAACCTCAACAAAAACACGTAAATTCAGACCAATATCACCGTTGATCCGCGTCTACAGATGGTTTCAGTCACTACCCAGTGTGATCTTTTAGAGGAACAGACAATGTCTTCGAACATTATATGGAGCACTGTGAGCAAAGGTACAACAGTGATGTGGACTGCACTGATGTGGACCAGTCAAGTAAGACTGATGAATTCTCATCTGACCCAGAGTATGCACCGTATCCACGAATGCAGCACACCAAAAATAAAAAAACGCTGGATGTATCACATTGTGCACCCTTTTTTTTTTTTGTTAACTATTTTTATACTCCTAGTGGCAGGTCAACCTCATCGTTCGCCGAGCCTACCGAGCTCGGAGTCGTTCGAGGACTTCTAGCGTCATGCGTGCCCAGCAGATTCCCCGAGTCGGTCTGGGGGCATCATTCATGCCAGCCTCCACTGTTTTCCTCCGTTTCTCCTGTGAACTACCCTGGGACCCCCAGAAGTGGTGGCGCATGCGCATGGAGACACACATGAGCACCACAGCTCCAAGACCGGGTCCCCTCAACCCTCCCCATCGACCTATATCTAAGCTCTTTCCTGGCACCGTCCCTCTGGCCTCCACCAGAGGGCAGCCAAGCTCCAAGAGAGCTGGGTATCTCCTCCTGAGGTGGAGTGCTGCCTGCCGGCAGCTTCTCACATCCTCTCCCTTCCCCCCACCAGCCTCTGATGACCCTGGCTTGTTCCCAAACCCAGGTCGCCGGCATGGCGCGAGGTGTGACATCCAGCACCTCAACCCTCAGCGCCACTGGGCCAGTGAAGGCTTGTGCACCTTTAGTATCAACATCACCTGATGAGCAGTATTTCATGGTTTCTCAAAATAGTCTTGCTGAGCTATTCAGCTTGTGCAGTCAGTGTGGTAATAAAAGCGTGCCCTACATAAAGTGCACAACTAGCACTATGATAACTGTCATAAACAAATGTGAAAATGGTCACATATTGCAGTGGAATAGCCAGAGGCAGAAATTGAGTATGCCTCTGGGAAATCTACTGCTATGTGCTGCTGTCTTTGGCTCTGGAGTAAGCCCTGCTAAATGTATATGACTACTCAATATCTTGAGGATACCGCATGTCTCCATTGTCACGTACCATAAAATCCAGTGCTTGTATGTGCTTCCTGCATTGCACAATGTCTGGGACAGACACCAAGAGAGACAATTTCAGGCCTCAAGAGGGAAGGAACTAATTCTTGGTGGTGATGCACGTTGTGATGCACTGGGGCATTCAGCCAAATATGGTCTATATACTTTGATGGACCTTGAAACGAAGAAGATGGTCTGTCTGAATCTAGTGCAGGTAAGCCACGCATACAGAATATTAGCATATGTTCTTACTTTATTGTTTCCCATTATTATCATAGTAAATTTATCTTTTCTTTTGTAGAGCTCAGAGGTGAAAAACTCCATGTTGATGGAGTCAGAGGGGCTGAAAAGGGGCCTTGAATTCTTGAAGTAGTGTGGATGCACAGCTGGACAGTTAGTTACTGATCGACATGTGCAGGTGAAGACTTTCCTCAAGAAATCAAAGCCAAACATTCAAAGGTAAGCATTTGTGATTGTCTGTGTATGTCAGAATAGAGGCGAGAGCAAGTGATGGATACTGAAGTGAATGTGTGTGTTACTTGCAGGTGACACTGAAATAGCAGTGATATTGAAGGAATACTTCTGTCAGTGTTCTCAACATTCATTCACAGAAAAAAATGTTCTGACAGTAATCCAAATTATAAACTGGGAAAAATCTGTGAGTATCTCACGGTATTCATAGTATTATTAAAAAATAATTACGTGGAGAATTGTGTAGCGAGGTGAATCTCAGGCAGTAGGGAGGTGATAAACCCTGTGCAGGTACATGGTCAGACCGCACCTGAAATACTGCATGCAGTACTGCAGGCCATTCATGACAAGGAACTGCAGATTCTTGGAGGTGTCATAGCGGACAGCGAGTGACATGATTCAGTAATTGGAGGGTTCCTGAACAGGGCACCAAGCTTGCGGCGCAGTTTTTTTTTGGATGGCGTCAATATGGCCAGAGAAGTTTAGGTGTTGGTCCAACCAAACACTGAAGTACCTGAAGGAGGATGTGTTCTCAAGTAAAGTCCCCTCAAGGGTGTCAAACGTGGGTAGGGAGGGAAGCCTAGAGAGTCTCTGCCTTGTGCCAAATGTCATGGAGACAGTCTTTTTTGCATTGAGGAAAAGTTAATGTTTAGCAAACCAGAGCTGACCCTTGTCGAAGTCTTGATGTAAGCTGGTTGTAACCTCAACAGGGCAGGAGCCAGATGCATACAGGACAGTATCATCTGCATATATATGTATAGCGCAGAATGGGGAGCGAACAGAGGGAAGGTCATTTAAGACTGAGAATAGGAGGGGCCCTAATACCGAGCCCTGGGGGACTCCAGTGCTAGTTGGGAGGGGCAAGGAAGTGGCATCCAAGATCTTAACTGATTGGGTTCTACCAATAAGGTAGAACTTGAACTAGTTTTGTGGTGGAAGGAGATAGGCCAGCTGCTGGGAGTGAGTTGAGGAGAAGGGAGTGAGAGACTGTGTCGAAGGGCCTGGCAAGATCAACAAAAATGGCAGAGGTAATTTGTCCATTGTCCATCCTGGTTCAGAAGAACTCTATGAGCTGTAGGAGAGAGATGGTGGTTGAGAGATTTTTTCTAAAACCAGACTGTTAAGGGGTGAAAAAGTAGGTGTCAGATAGAAAAGAGGTGAGTTGGGAGAGGGCAATGTGTTCTTGAATCTTGGCAAGAGTAGGGAGGAGAGAAATGGGGCGATAGTTGCCAGGGGATGAGGGGTCATCCCCTTTGGGCAGAGGGAGGACCAAAGCATGTTTCCAAGAAGAGGGGACAGAGATAGTAGAGAATGAGAGATTTAGGATTATTGAGAGGGGGGTAGGCAATGGCCATAGCGGAGAGGGACAGGAATTTTGGGTCAAGGCCATCACGGAGGTACCTTTAGAGGGTTGATGGTGAGGAGGGCATTAGGACATCATTTGTAATCACAGTAGTGAAAGAGAATGGAATGTGGGAGGGCAGTGGAGTTGGCACACTGGTAGAGGATGGGGAGGGATGGGTAGGAGGGAGGGAGGATTTCAGTAGCTCAGTGGTGCAGGAGGTATAGTAGGAGTTAAATTATGTGGCTTCAGCTGGTGGGTAGGACACTAGTGAGCTATTTAAGTACCGTGGGCAGTGGGTGAGATGATAGGGTAAATAAGGTGTGCACCACCTTCCAGAACTTAAGGAATTTATGTTGGTGATGAAGGCAGATTTGAAATATTCGGACTTGGCTAACCTTGTAGCCCTGGTACAAATGTTTATGAGCATGCGGAAGTTTTCGTGGTCATTATGATGCTGGGTAACTTTATGATGCTGCCAGGCTCAATCTCTAACCCTGAGGCAGGCCAGAAGTCCAGGAGTTATCCAAGGTAAGTGGTTACCTCTGACTCTAGTTTGTTTCAGTGTGGCAAAGGTGTTCCAGTTTACAAGAAAGAGTTCTTTGAAGTAGGCAAGGGCATTATCAACTGAGGGGAAGGAGGTTAGGAGGGACCGGTCAGAAGTGGCAAGGTTACTCAAGAGACCACTATTATTTCACCACTTCCACTTGTACATGTTTGCCCAAATTTCAGGAGTTGGCAAGAAGGTGGACGTGGCGGCGAGGAAAAATGACTGTGAACCAATATGCCGATGGATCAAGTCCATCACTAATCATATGTTTTGGGTGGCACGTACTAGCCCGGAGAACAAAGACCTGACAGTTGATAAGTGGCTGAGTGTAAGCAACCATGTGTCAAATATACACCAAGGACACAGTGAGTTGTTCCCGCAGTGCCTGCATGGATCACTTGATGGTAACACAAAGGAGTGGATTAAAAAAGGTATTTGGATGGGTCTAGTTGTGCACTTTCTGTGGCTTATGTAACAAGTTACTCATAATTTGAATTATTACATTCCCGTTCTGAAATCCATATAGGCAGCAAGACACATAAATTGCTATCTGAGACTGTTTCCAGTCCGTACCTCCTGAGAGACCTGACTCAGCTGTCACTGGTGTACCAAACATATGCTTTAGAGGTATTTCACAGTCTCGTTTGTCACTTCGCACCAAAATTCAGCCACTTTTTCTACCCAAGCATGATTGCAAGGCATGTGTCCCTCTCTCTTATCTCTTTCATAGTGTTCAGTTCAAAGTGATAATTGTTATTTTGCTGCAAATGTTTCTCTTTCACTGATATTGACTTTACATCTCCATATCGGAGTTTTTGCTTACTGTGAACGGTTTCTAGACAGCAACCATCAGCACTTTTGATGTCCATTTCTGTGCTATATCTGTATCAATGACTGCTCTGTGCTACCATCTTCACAATCATTATGGATGACCGTTATGGCATCCTTCACATACATAGCACATAGCAATGCCTGTCATTTCCCCCACATGTGATTACGTGTGATCACCACATTATCACCACATCATATCTATTTCAGTTACAGGAGCAATGTACAGTTAGCCTTCTGATGACTTCACCTGTCTGCTCCACACTTGCTTTCACAGCACGTGTTTTGACTGACACCACTCTCCAGTGGTCACGCAACTAAATGTTTCTATCCACCTGACCCTTCTCCACCCATATCCTGACTTACATGTCTTCATTAATCCCTTTGGGCCACTGTGCAGTGTAGGGCCGTTCAATATAATACATAGAAATGCACACTTCCTGTGTCAGTAACCCTTTTTTCCTTTTGCTACATGTGCATCAGTTTCAGAGTCACTGTGGTTGGTTTTGTAGAGATATCGTACAAGAATCATGCTTCATCCATGTACATAATGACCGCACCCAAACCACTACCCCAACACTGCACTGTTGATCATGTATCATGTCTGTACATCAATACCAGCACTGTCAATTTTCATTGAAGACACATTATGTTTTGTTATGACCACTGTGGCCTAAAGTACCAATGGTGTGCTGGCTGTATGAGGAGAAATGTAACACTTTTATTATTGTTGTCAGTCATGGTGCATTGCTCCTTGGCAGCAGCTGCAACCACTACCCACACGCACAAAATACATGCACTGACAGCACTCAGCTCCATTCCTCAGAACAGCGTGCTATGTTGCAGTTGCAGTGCTGACAGACGATGCGTACGCTGTTGCAGCAACTGTTTTTCTTTTGAGTGTTGCACAATTTAGGTATCCTTGTGTCGTAGACACCAGGACTGAAATGTGGACATCTATGGCAATTTTGGGAATGCTTAGTAACCTGCAGTATAATACATGGCCACAGCCAGCTATTGATTCATATTCTGACAATGCATGCCATCACTGTGACAACATAACACTGTAATACCTGAATGCCTTGTAAATACTAACTTATTTTCTGTGCAGTCTTAAGACACCTGTTGGCGGCACTACATTTTAACGAAAACAGCAGAAGGCCACAGGCAGTGACCAGGCAGGTGAGACAAGATTCCATCTTTGCTTCCCGAAGGCAAAAAAGGGAGGAGGCCATTGTCAAGCCAACAAAGACACCCGCAACATACTGCGAGTACCGTGTGATGCTCATCACACAAGTTGAAATGACACCCACTGTTTTGAGAAATGTGATTTGTATTGCTCTTTTAGTAACATGTCTTCTGAAGTCACCCTGTTGTACTGTGAAATAAATATATATATATATACACACACACATACATATATATATATTTATAAAATGGGTAAGCAAATGCAAATACAAATCCAGTGTTCTGATTGTATAAAACACATCACATGACCGTGCGTATATCAGAGCGTGACTGCACACCTGGCACTTTACCGCCCTAAAATTTTTGCCATTTTATAAGATAGATAACCCACTCTAGGGTGTGTCTGTTGTGCTCTGATATACGCACGCATTGGTGGTTGACGCACCGCCTCATGCGTAACAACGCACACCAAGCGCATGATATATCAAGTGCAACCACACACCTAAGAGTGGGTTATCTATTACATACCTATATATATATATGTCTATATATACACACATATATATGTACATATATATATATATATAAATATATATAATATATATATATATATACACACACACATTTCCAGGCTTATGAACAATCGACCATGTAGATGTTGTGCATGCAGTTTGGATGAACATATTGAGGATGATGGGGGGTTGTACAATCTGTCAAAGGACAAGAAGACTCGAAGATGAGATGCTGTTGTTTGCTAGAAATTTGAAGAGTGTGGGTATGTAAGATGGCGTGTGGGCAGGACAGTCTCTCTTAGGGAGTAACTTAAGGACATTGCCAGGTGGAACATCAGATAGATCGAGGGCTGTGGAGGAACACAGGGACACCACATAGGACTAGCATCCTACAGAGGTGGTGGATGGAGTGAGGTGTGAGGACAACAACAACTTGATGTATGGGACTGAAATGAGTACTTAGGCCAAAGGAAGGAGCCATCACACAGCATTCCAGAGGTGCGGTGATAGGTTTACAGCTCTGGCAAAACTGGGGGATCTGGTGAAGGATATCCAAGAGGGGCAGGAGACAGTAATGGTGGGTAATGGATGTTAGTCTGGCACAAGAAGGTGGCAGAGGAGAAAGGGAAGGGTCATGTGAAATAAGTCACTGAACACCGCTGTTGATACCCTGCATGTATTTACATTTTTCAATCATCTCCCCAATCTCCACACAGCTCTACAGTGTATGGAGTACCAATTCAATGCACCTCTGTTTGTACACTTTGCCTTTCATCCCCTGAATCATCTTAGTAGCTCCTCTATGTGCAGTCACTGTATGTGCTGATGAGGCTGACTGTTGAAAGGACTATTTTATGTTAGTAATTCCAAGACCATTTAGCCTCCATATTCAACCTGTCAGTGAAGATATAAAATAATTTCACTTTCAACCCCCTCACCCCCTAGGTATCATCATGAAAGGAACATGGCTCCTTTATTAATTTATCCAGTGGAAACCACTTGAGAAGAAATAAATGACATATGTGTGTGTATATATACTGTGTGTGTGTGTGTGTGTGTATATATATATATATATATATATATATTATAGTATATGTAGTGCTACCATAGTTAGGGTTGAGAAGCCATTTCTATGTTAAACCCAAAATTTTGCACCTTAATAACTTTGCAACCATTTGATGGATTTGCCTGGAATTTTGGGAATACACGATCAAGAACCATAGGCCTTGGGATCTGCCAAGTTTTGTACCAGTCGGATATACGGCTGCAGAGTAATTAAGCGTGATCTGCGTGTGAGTTTACGCTTTTTCTGGAATTCTACGGTCGTGCCTACAGGTCGCACGGTTTGCGCGACCAGCCCGAAATCTTCAGGGATCGTGCAGCCGGGGTCCCCGATGTGCCTTTCAAAGATTTCATGAAAAAATATTAAACGGTTCAAACGTTATTCAAAAAACAATTTCCCATTATAAGTCAATGGGAAAAGTTAACAAAAAGTTCGACAGTGTCACAAATGCACTTTTTACTATCGCAAATGGCCCTGTTACTGTTGCAAATCCACCATCTTGTTTTCAGTTAGTGATCAGAAAAATGCTTGGCATTTAAAATTGGGACCCTCTAGCAACCTAATTCGTTTTGTACTTACCTAGTCTGACCCTGAGGATGCTAGCCATGTCTTTATTTTGGGGTAAAACACCCCAGAAATATGTTTTTCAGATTTCTGGAAAAAGTACTTTCACAAAGTAGTGTTGAACTCACAAAAGTGTCACAGATTTTTGCGAAAACTTTCGCAAATTGCGACACTACTTTGCGACACTAAACCCAAAATAACAGTAATTCTTTGGCACTCTGCTGTAAAAGAACGGTCAGTAGTTTTGGGCTGAAATTTGGAGGGAACGCAGCCAACATCTCATAGATGTGCCTTTCAGTGTTTTGTTGACAAAATATTGCACGGCAGAAAAGTTACAGGTACTCCAAAATTGACACTTTTCCCATAGGATAACATTACAGCGCCTGGCGCATTACAGGAATACTTTGGCACCCTGCTGCAAAATACGGTTTGGTCTTTTTCCTGAAATTTAGAAGGAACACAGCCAACAGCCCACAGATGTGCCTTTCAGTGGTTTGGTGAAAAATATTACAGGAGGCAAAGTTATGGCACTCGAACTTCTTTTTTCCCATAGGATAACATTACGGCGTCGCCGCCTTTCAGGGCCGTATCTAGGAAGCGGTGCAAGATCATGGACTTTTCGTCAGAAAAGTGCTTAGCCCCTACAAAACTAGCCAGGACAGTCATAAATCATATGACTTTTAAATTTTTTTTTTACGTCGTACGGTTCCTGAGATATAACCTATTTAGTATTCCAAGTCCTTATTTTCTGCTCCGATACCCATTATTATGCATACATTCTTTGTACTCACTGTCTTTCTCTATGCAGCTTTTGGGGAAAACCAGCCTGTGCGCTTACATTACTGTTACCGTTGCCCTTTCCACTTGCGGTTCCGTACCTGTTTCACTTACCGTTGACGTCTACGCCACCATGTGCGTTATCCTTTGCGTTTTCCTTTGCGCTTGCGTTTCTGTTATATTTTGCCATTTGTGTCTACAGTACTGTTTCTCTTTCTGTTTCACTTTGCATCATCATGCCCATTGACATTTCCATTTGCAGGCACCATGTTACTATGTGACAACACATCACATGGCAGACCGTTCCCGTCTACGCCACCGTGTGCGTTACTCTTTCTGTTCTCATTCGTGCTTGTGTTACCATGTGCGCCACTGTTAGCACTTTTGTTTGCGTTGCTGTTCCTGTTACTATGCCACAAGACATCACGTGGTGGGAGCCCCGCTGCCGCATTAAGTGGCGGGAGCGCAGGGCCCTATTCACTATTTCTTGTTATCATTCTCAAAAAGAAGGGAAATTAGAGGCAAAAAACTATGTTTAATGCATTAGTTAGGGTTGTTCCAAGCGACAAAAGTGAGAATTCGGTGTTAGGGTTGAAAACCCCCTTGGACCCCCAGCCCACCCCCAACCGGCATTGGGGTGCGCATTGGGTCATCGGTCCTAATTCTCACCCCATTCTCCTATACTTCTGCTGCTTTGCACATGATGGGGTGAGGCTGGGAGCTGATGACCCCAATGCACCCCAATGCCGGTGAAAAGAGCTGAAGTGAGGGGTTCAACCTAACAGCAGGCCCTCACTGTCGCCATCAACCTAACTAATGCGTTAAGGAGTTTTGCCTCTGTCTCTATATATATATATATATATATATTACAGGTGTGCAGTAGCACCACTATAGTTAGGGTTGAGTAGGCACGTTAATGCAAAACCTCAAATTGTGCACCTTAATAACTTTGCCACCATAGAATGGATTTATCTGATATTTAGCATTTGGAGTCTGGTATCATAGATGTCTGGATCTGGCAAGTTTCGCTATGGTTGGATGTACGGTTGCGGAGCTACAAAATGCCAAACAATGCAAAAAAAAGGACTTTTTGCGCATTTCTTTGCTCGCACCCACAGCCCACAAGGTTTGTCCGTTTGGTCTAAAAACTTCAGGGAAGATGCGGCCTTGGTCACCTATATGCCTTCGAAGATTTGGTGAAAAACTATTAAACCATTCAAAAAACAAATTTCCCATTATAGTCAATGGGAAAAGTTAGCAAAAATCACAAAACTTTGTGAGAGGCCATTTTGCTGTCTGAAATAGCCTTTTACTTTCATGATTTAGCCATCTTGTTTTCATTACTGACAAAGAAAATGCCTGGTGTTTAAATTGGGACTCTCTAGGTAAACATTGATTGTTGTGTTTACCTAGTGATCCTAGGGATGCTAACCATATCTTTTTGGGAGTTAAACCCCAAAAATCATTTTAAAACTTTTGAGAAAAAATACTTTCACGGAATGCTTTCACAAATGCGAAAGTTTCATGATTTGTTTTGCAAAACTTTTGTGATTTGTGAAAGTATTTTGCGAAAGTATGCTCAAAATAACTGCAAATCTTTGCCAGCCTCCTGCAACAAAACAGTTTGGTCTTTTCGGCTGAAATTTGCAGGGTGGCAAGCCCTTGCCCAACAGACATGCCTTTTGGTGGTTTGGTTCCAAAACATTACAGTGGCCCAAAGTTACAACATTCTGAAGTTCAGAAATTTCCCCATAGGATAACATTGCGGCATCCGTGGCGTCTTTCGGGGCCCATATCTCGAAAACTGTTCGAGATACGGACTTTTCATCACAAAAGGACTAAGTGCAGAAGTAGGCTGGAAAGCCATAAATAACATGAAATTTGAATATTTTTCTACCTTGTACAGTTCCTGAGATATTTGCAATTTATGTTCCGATTGCTCATTTTCATGTCTGAGGCCCACTATTACGCCCACAGAGTTAGCATTCACAGCGCTTTTTGCTGCCCCTATCTCAGACACAATGCAAGATATGGATTCGGTTGACTTTATGTTGCGAGAACTACTCACTCTCATGATTACAACCACAGTTGAATTATTTTACTAGCTGCTATGGTTCCCCAGATATGGGCAAATCAGTGTTACAAGGCTTCTGTAGCCTATAGGGCTGCTGTTATGGCTCACCTTATGTGTAAGTGGGAGTGCAGGCCCAGAGGGCCCACATCTCCAAAACACATATCATTATGCAGAATGGGTGTTTGTTGGAGCGGGCCCCAAGAGCCCCGCGCTCCCACCAACACATACCATTTACTATTTATATTACACTTTCTCAAAAAGAAGGGAAATTCATTGCAAAAAACTCCATTAATGCATCATTTAGGGTTGTTTCCATAGTGACAAAAGTGTGGAAATGCAATGTTAGGGTTACCACCCCACTACCACGCCCCCATCCTCAAACCCCCTAACTCCACTTTCCCCCATCCCACCCCCACACATGAACACATGCAAGATGATAAGACACTATACCAGTCAGTCATATCTGTAAGCACAATAATTATGACACTCTACTCCTTTCACATAACACTAAGTTATAAAAACAAATACAGTATGATCGACTGTATACTGCCAGCACTATATAATGACACATTATAGCTGGCATATCTTTCTCATAAACTGAAACTTAGTCTGCACAAACCTTCTAAATATTGATTTTTATGTGTCAGAATTCAACGATTGGCTCGCTGCAGGTATCACTGCTACCACATAGGCATGTGGTAGTAGGACAGACACAGCTGACACATACATAGTACTTTTCACATACTGCTCAGGTATGGATCTAGCACCACCATGTGTTGTAATACTACTGTGTTACCTGGAAATACTCATTAGCAGGATGTCATGGTTAGCTTTGGATGTTACAATTGTTGCTGTCACATGTTGCTTGTAAACTATACTACAAAACATTACTTTTATTATTATTACCATTTTTTATTAGGACTGACTCATTATATCAAAAAAACATATGCAAACAACCACTGACTGTTGCTAGGGTTCTCAAAACTCTTATTTCCAATACAGCTATCTATAAGTAACATACTATGTGTTTCATCATTTCTTAACAATTGAAATACAGGCATCAGCTAAAATCTTGTTATTGATGTTTGTAACAAAAAATGCTTACTGTGGGCCACCTCCCATGGTTGCCCAGCATGTATGTGTACCCACAAGGCACTCTGATGGCAGAAGAACTCATACAGTTGCTGGACCATGATGATGGATATGTCTTGTACTGCTTGCATGTGTGTGTGTGTGAGGATGGGAGGAATGCGGAGTTAGGGGTTTGAGGATGGGGCATGGGGTGGGGTGGTAACCCCAAGACCGCATTCCACACTTGCTCTGTGAAACAACTCTAACTGATAGTAACAGAGGTTTTGCAATGAGATATATATATATATATAGAAACATAGAAACATAGAGGTTGACGCAGATAAGGACCCAAGGCCCATCCAGTCTGCCCATTTATTTTTCTGCCTTATAAATGTGCCATCGGCTTTTGCCTGTCAGTGGCCTATCTAGTCATACTCATCTGTATTGCTCCCTTATGCCTATCCCATGCCTGTTTGAAGCCCTGCACTGTATTCACAGCCACCACTTCCTGAGGTAGACCGTTCCATGCAATATATATATATATATATATATATATATATATATATATATCTGTATACATGTCAATGTGTATACATATATAACTATCTCTACACACAATCTGTGCACAGTTATATATATGTTTACATAACCCATCTATGTGTGTGTATATAACACACACAGTATTATATATACATATAGATATATATAGATACATGTGTGTGTGTCTGTGTGTAAATACATACATATATAGACATGTATAGGTGTGTATGTATATATATATATATATATATATATATGTATTTATATACATATACATATACACACACATTGAAATAAATATATGTGTGTACATAGCTATATATATATATCTATATATATATATATATATATATACATAGATATAGATACGGTAGATACACATGGATTATATATACACGTATATCAGTATGTGCATAAATAGTAGAGCATTATATATGTATACACACATATATACATGTAAAAATGATATGAAGTTTATATGTATACATGTGTATTTTTCAGTGTATGCATATGGGTCTATATAGACGCATGCAGATAACCACTCTTTATAAAGAACAACTGTAAAACCAGTTCTCCATGACAGAAATTACAGTGAAGTTGGAGACAGCCAGTCCTGAACTGCAGATTTTGATGTTCAAGCATGCAGGATAGATGGTATTATAGTACTTGCACAGTGTGGGCTGCACATATACATGTTGACAATGCCACATCAGGCACCTCAATGCCTTTGCACATTTGAAAGGAAGGTGTGACTATTGCCACCACAACCCAATACATGAAGTTGCACTCACTAATGGTGTGACAGGGCTCCACCAAAGTGCTGAACAAGTACTGTTACCACACCACATACGTTATGACATGATTAATTTTACCGTGAACATCTGTACTTCTTAGACATCCTTCAGATGTACAAAACCCATCAGCCATGGCCTCCTCGTCAGTACTTGAACAATATCTAAGTTTTGGCAAAACAAGCGACCTGTAAGGTACAGTGATTCACTTGTTACTACAGTCTCGATAGTTTCTAACAGGTACCCCTGGTTATGACAGTAAAATTGGTACATCACTGGGGACAACTATGGCTGTCAGTTGATCATGTTTGATGAATCAGACAGACATGACATTTCATACTGTCATGTACATTGCATTTACTGTTGTGTTTATCATTCCAGCTTACCTAGATGAAATAGTGCATGAGGTCGAAAATCTATGTGACAAATTTCCTTCCTACAAGAAGTGTATGGAACAGGAGGTGATGTCATTCCCTGCTCCTGTCTGGGCATCATATAGCCATCTATGTTGGGTGGATATAACATTACAGAACACTGAATGAAATCAATGATACAGCACTGCATCAGAAATGTTAGACGGCTCTACTTATTTGGTCCAAAAAATCTGTAGTACAGTCGTTACATCACTGTGTGTCTGTGACCAAAAATACTGAGGCATCACTGCAGTGCTCCTTCAAACAAAAGACATTCAAAAGGAACACTGAATGAGGACACAGCAGTTGAAGCACAACTTTGGATACTAAAACCATTCCACTGGAGAATTATCCTGAACATGGTTAGTACAATCAAATGCGGCACTACAAATGTAGACTCCTCATTCAGTTAATATTTCATACGCATGTGGTTTGAACGAAGGCAGGATTGCCTCGAATGTAGTCACTGAATTTACTCATCAATATTTTAGACAGTGCTATACAGACTTGTAACAACCTTTCTGCCGGATATGTGAATCAAATAACATGGAAACAAGCAGATTTGGGATTCAGTGCTGTCAGTGGTACTGTAGAGATGGTGGTGGAAAGTGGTTTCAGATCATGCTAGCTGAACATTTTGTCTGTGCACCATACTTTGGCCTTCAGGTATGGGGGGGGGGCTAGTGAACCATCTTAGGTTTGAAAGAAAATTGGGTTGTCAGACATTGGATCAGTGGTGTTCAGCCGCTACTCTCAATAATAATCTCAGGTTATATTGCCATAAAATAAATAAAACAACAACAGTGCTATATGCACTGTTGAATGATGGAACTGTCTCACAGGGCACATGTCGCCATGTATCCAAAAACAGAATGTGTATGGTGATTCAGTGGCGTGACTGACAATGTTGATCACCTTGCAATTTAGTGACGAACGTCAGCCAGCAGCACTACTTTATGATTACCTAACCTCTCACTTGTACTCCCCCCACCCCACAGTCCCATACATGCATGGGCAAAGGCATGGCTACTAAGCAGTGCCACGGAATGCTCCATGGATGACATGACACCCTGTAACCTGGTGATGAACAGTCTACTTATTTTCCACATGTATGGAGGAGGCAGTACGTGTTGTTCGAATCTTACATTGCCACATAGACTAGAAAGATGGCTTGTACAGTACCACTACACTAGCGTGTTCGAGAACACATGGCATCACCCATAAAGCTAGCATTGTACTAAGAGGGAGACACTAGATGCACATTTACTGAAACATGGAAATAAAATATGCTTCAAAAAGCACAGCAATAAAATTTGGGGTGGGGAGATAGTGATGTATGGTTTACACATCAGAATATATAGAATCCTTATGGTGTTCATTACCAAATTAACAAAAGATCAAATTACGAAAAGAAGTGGATGATTTAAAATATCTGTAAAAAATATCTGTAACATCACATATGTTTTTCATTTCAACATTGGCAAGAATACCTGAATTAGGCAGCTGCAGTAAAAAGCAACACAAACCAGCTAAATCTAAAACTGAAACAAGTGCAAAAATAATACAGAAAGACTATTACATGGGTACAACCATAACAATACACCCCAAAACAGGAGTGAAAATGTGTGTAACTGTCATGAAAATAAACAATGTAAACAAAGTTCACAGAACATGTTCAGCACTGCTCAGTCTTCACTGGTATGACTTGCAGATTCATACATGTGCCTGAACCCCATGTACTGTTCTGATGGAAAAGCTTCACGAATACCTTGTACAACACAAGCAGGAAGGATCTTTCGGTTGTTTCCACTCAGTTTTCTCTATATCCACCATACGAATCTTCTGTATACCACGTGTCCGTAGGACCTAATAGGGACAATACAAACATACTTGTGTCAGTATAAATGCAAGACAAATTGACAGCATTCAGACACACTGTTAAAGTTATGCTGCAATTACAAATGATGGAGTATAGTGCCTTGTACAACTAGTTTCCCTTGCAGATTCCGTGTTTTTAAAAATCACTGGCAACCATTGACATTTGAGTTCTGTGTGTATGTGTGGGGGGGTGTTAACAATATCGATCAATTTCCTTTCAGTGGATGCGAGGGAGGATGCAGCTGCCTGCATGCACAGCACAGTAAGAACAACAGCCAGAGAACACATCTGCAGATTGCAGTGCATGCTTTGCACGTCCCAGTATGACAGGTACAAATGTTAATTTTCACGGTATTTTACACAAAGGAATGACAAATGAAAACGACACCAGAGTGTCGTGTTCTGTGCACCTTAGTACTGATTTGTATAATTCATCGCATTATTTTATGCAGTAACCACACAGGCTGAAGTGAACCAGTGGGTGGTGGTGCTACAAAGGTCATAACACACTTAGTTTGGCTGACACGTAATACTGTGATACACAAAAAAGTATCAAACCACATCTGAAAAAAAGTCACAGGAAAAAATAGTACCACAATGTTCACACAGTAACATGATGAGCCTCACACCAACACAGCACATATTCTTCAACACTGTGAAGTTGTAATTGGCAGATATATCACACAGTGTAAAACCAACAAAAGTACCATCATTCTTATAACACATTATAAAATGGGCAGAGAAAATCCTTAATTTTGATTGGTTATTAAGTGTGCATCAAATTTCTTTGATGCACAGGTACTAACAAGTGCACACAAGCAGAACCGCATTGCTTTTGAAATCAGGGTGCCTTTGGAATGTTCATTTTTAAATTACATTTTTTTATTCATCGCTAACAGGGGACGTCTGGTGAAATAATGAAAACATGGTACAGGTGGAGCTTATTGACATCTTTTTTTTTTTCCCCTTCTTTCAGCAGCAGAAAAAATACACGAGAAGCCAGCCCTGATATAAAGTAATCAGCCCTACAGTACAAATATTTTCTTCAATGAAGACAAAACTGGAACAGTTTTTCCTGTCACCCTGCTGCCGCTTGTCCGTCTGCCCACTCGCAACTGCAGCAGTCACCGCCCACTCCACACCATTAAATGTAAATTTTAAAAAAAGAATCTCTCTAGAACAAATGCAGAAATGGTATCTGCTTTCCCCCCTGGCGCTTCTACGACTCCCCACCCACATCTGATGAAGTCCCCGCCCGCTGGTGATGCTCGTTTCACTATTTTTTCTCTTTACCCAAGAAATACTTAGTTCTGAGTCGCTGCAAGTGAGGGAGTGAACTTCGGGCCAGCAGCATTTTGAGGGAGCAGGTATAGGCGGCGAGGGAGTGAATATCCTACCCACAGCATTCCGAGGGAGAAAATGTTTTATTTTTCTCACCAAACTGTAACTGCAGTGCTTTCCCTAATGTGTGAAACTGATTATTTTTTTTTTTAAATTAACCGCCGCCAACTGTAGCATGGGACACAGCAACACAGCAGGAGAGGATGCTGGTGTGGACTTGGAGAAACGGCAGTGCACTGTCAGCTGCAGTGGGTTTTGTTTCCTTACAGTATTACCATATACGTTAATACTATAAGCAAACAAAAACTGCCGCAGCAGACAGTGTACTGCCATTTCTCCAAGTCCCCACCCACATCCTCTCCTGCTGTGTTGCCCTGCCCCTTGCTTCAATTGGTGGTGGTTAAAAAAAAATCAGTTTCACAGATTAGTCACTCTCTTTCTCTGCTATAGTCAGCATGTCTCTCTCCTCTCTATAATAAACAGTGTTCATCCATCACACTGGCAACAAAATAAAAGTAGCACCACTGCTGCCAGTAATGGACAGACTTTGTGAAGGATACACATGATGACGTAATTATTTATCAAGCAGAAGGACTATTTTATCATAATTTGTCATAATCAGATCTGTCTTTTGAACATACAAACGTGTTTTTTTTTTTACAAAAATGTAGCTCATTTTATAAGTGCAATAAGACACTCCAGGGTGTGCGTTGACCAGATATTACCACATACCCAGGGGTTGAAGGCACTCGGCCTCTGGTCTTGAGCCTTACTACACCCCCTGGGTGTGCAGTAATATCTGTTTAACGCACACCTCGTCGTGTCTTATTGCTTACACATACAATCAGGCTGGTTATCATGTATGTTGCAGTACAAAAAGTTCCAAAGTAAGACAACTGAACAGTACATGATATAAAATTGATGCTGACAGGTCCTGGCCACACAAAGATACATACAGAGTTCACATGTGACACATGACTTTGCTGCATGACCACTGCATCATCAGTGATCACTAATATGCATATCACCTCAGAAATAATGAGCAGTGCTGCTACAAATAAATCACACTGCAAGGCAGGGTCAGTATCCTGGTAACAGACCTGAAAGAAAGCAGTACAAGTACACTGACCACATTGCAAACATTGAAACTGGAAGATGGAGAATGATGCAGATAATGGTATCTGGTTTCAGTAACAGTGACAGTACAGTTATACGGCATAGGCACCACTTGACACAGAACTCAACACACCTGGGGCAGCATTATCAAAAGGGACTTGCGCACTGGCATGATTCTGCAAGGGAATCAATGCACTGGTGCATCGCTCATGCGACAACGCATCACAGATGCAACGCATAATGTACACAATGATATGCGTCACAGTTGGAGGGGCTGTGAAGTGGGCGTGCCCATGCATACGGTGCGAACCCCTTTCACAACCCAACAAGGAGACTCATCTACGGTGAAAGTCCGGAGATGCACCTTCTAGAGATAAGTCCACAGTGCCACCACTCCCTGCCCAAACAACCATCAAGTATGCAGCAACCTGCAGCAGTAGAACACAGTACAGTAAAACACCCCTCCACTCCCGTATCACCATTATAATGCCACTCCCTGTGGTACTTGTTGTTGCACAGACACAGAACCCACCACCCTGCCCACAGTCCCGGTTCAAAGCCGCACACTGCGGCAGAGGATCAGTGTACAAACAACATTCCACATCCTGACACACACGGACTACGGACAGCACTCAAAACAACACCACCCCCTCACTCCCACAGCCCACCATCCCCACAAGTCATGCACCCTCTTCCCACAACACTCCACCCATCACAGAAGGTCCCGATGGTTGGTGGGCAGCACAACCAGCCCGCATACCACCACAGCTGCACGCCAACAGAGCTATCTGAGAATGACAGCTACTGTACTACTGAAAGCCCATTGGTGGACCAATGGGCCTGCAATGAGCACTGTACACTGTCATTCACAAAGATGTGACAGCTCTGTAGACATGCAGTTGTACAAGAATGCAGGTGGGTCGTGCTGCCCACCGATCATCAGGGGCTTGCCTGGATGGTGGTAGTGGGATGTGTCTGGGGTGCCTGAATGGGTGTGGGGGTGGGGGACAACACTACACCACCATGATATACTGTTGTTGGGCCATACTCAGGATGGGGTTCGGGGGGGGGATGCTACTGGACCACAAAGGCAGTGTTGGTGGTTCGGCGCCCTCTGCGATCTGGTCTGGGTGGGGAAGGGGTTCTGTTACCTCACCTCTACCACTGCATTGTGCGGCATGTATCAGGGGATACAGGCAAGGGGGGTCTGTGTGCTGTACTGCAACACCGTGCTGAGTTGCTTGACAACAGGGATGCGGGCTAGGTGTGGCAGTTCATTGTACAGAGCTGTTCCACTGCAGTGTGCGGCTTCACACAGGGGATTCAGGCAGGGTTGGTGGTGGCAAGACCTAGACAGGGGTGCTGGGTGTGTGCCTGTAGGGCTGCACATGCAGGTTGCCCCACACATTACGCAGTGCACATCACTGCATGACGCATGCAAATGGTGTACTACGACATGCAAATGGGCCCCACTGCACCATGTATGGCTAATGGCCCCATTTCCATGTTGTTGGCTCTGCATGGCAATTTTGGGAACAGCGCATCATCAGATATGCTAACCCATTGGATTCCAAGCATGATGTGGGTGTTGCACCGGCACATCCAGGGCTGGGTGAAACTGTTGTATTCACAGCAGGGATGCACCGGGGCATTCCCTGGTGCATCTTCTGTGAATACTACAGTTGTCGCTCGCCACATCTCATTGGTGCCGTGGCATCTGAGAAGTGCCAAATGCAAGTCCTTTGTGGATCCTGCCCCTGCAGTATGATCACTGTGCACCACAGTAGCAGAAATTGTTGAAGTACATCAACGGCATGCCAAAAGTCATAAATAATAAGAAATGTGTGCTCCATTAGGTTGACAGCAGGAAACATACTACACTTACTCATTCAGGGGCACTGTATGTCATCGTCAAATGGACCTTGCAAGGAAAGGTACTCATAGTATGACACCATCACAACTTGTCTAGTCAGACAATTAAGTACAAAGTAGTCAACCTCTGTGATGCATGCACAGTCATCTGGAAGGTTCTCTGCTATTTTTGGCACCTCCATGCGGCACAGACACTCTCATTCTGTCTCCATCGGCTAATATTTATCACAGTCACACCTTAAAAATGAAGCAGAACTACATAAGCAACACAGGTCACATCGGTGACTAAGATGTTGAAAGAAATATATGAACAGTATCATCAGTAAGTGACTGCCATGATTACAGTATGACCAGTAACATGGGCAAAGTAACTCAAGGTGACAAATGTCTGAAAAGTGTAATATACACCACAACTGTTACCGATTCAGGCAATAAATTCTTTTTAACACCACCATTCGGGTTACTGTAATCACGCCAGCACAGTGATAAGCAGGTTTCAAGGCAGGTGGTTAGCAGGTTCTGAAATGTATTTTAACATGCTCACATCTTTGTTTAAACTTTGCTGGCCATACACTGAGATGATAAGCTCATTTACAAGTCTTGAAGCAACATAACCCTTCTATCAGTTGCTGTGAAGGTAGTTACAATGTTCAATTCACCTCGGTTTGTTGGATAGTGGTTTCTCTGGGAAGAGGCAGTATCTCTGCCTCTAGTCTCACACCAGTGAGACTGGTATCTAAAACAGTAGTTTGTGGTAATCCCAAACTTTAAAGTGAAGTGGTGTAATCAGTTTCAGCAGGATTCATTGATGTGTCAGTATGCAAGGAGTGAGAAGGACTGCAGGTCATGGGGATCCACAGTGCAATCCCATGAATACTCCAGGAAGTCTATAGCTGGCAGAGTATCCATGCAATCTGAAGATAGCATGGGTGTCCAGGCAGTGGATGGGCGCAGGGAGATTATTCGACAGACAGACACAAATGTTCATTTCACTTCTGTGCCCTCACACTACAATCACTACATAATGAGCCTGGTATGCACTACCAAAATTAGTGGTGGTACCATTTCTCAGTATGAAAATAGTAGTGGCTTGACAAGTATGGGTAGTGGCATAAAAATGTGTTGCTCAAACTAAGTAAAGGATGCGTGGTGGTTACATTACAAGAGAGAAGCAATGCACATAAGAGACACCTATCAATATGTAACATCGCTATCACAGTGCAAAATACTAATCCACCTGTTCTCCTACAACACCACTGTATAGGCACATAATAATGGATTCAGAAATGCACACATGCAGACCAATTTTACCACAGCAGAGTAATAAGCAGGTCATTGTCAACCATAACAGCATGTCATCAATCACACAGTCTTGCTGATAAACCTATGTACTTCTGACAATAACAGTAATGGTGACAACAATAAATAACAATACATGTGTAAGTCTGTAGACAGGGATGCAATCACCACCACCAACTTTGCACAAAGTGTTACACAGTGTAACTGGGGTATAACATTACCATGCATTTCAAGCATGAACTACGTAGGATAACCAGTGTGAAGAAACAGGAACATCAGTAAGCACCATCAGTGGAGAAAATAAACAACATCAGGCAGTTTACAAAGCTCAATCGTGAAATTTACACGTGGGGAAAATGCAGTGTGCAGCACTACACATCAGAAGCACGGTCAAATACATGAATGTGACAATGAAGTACTACTCAATAATGTTAATGGGAAACCATTTGTAACAGTGCAGAAGTTTAGTATCACCTGTGGGTCCCTTATACGGTACTTTTCGTGCTGTCACGGCGGTTTGGTAACCCACAGAGGCAATGATCAGCAGCAATGGGGGGGGGGTCTGCGCTGCTCATTTAGTTCATAGAAAACAACTAGTTCATGCAGTGTTGACAAATAAAAAGCACTATATCATTGAGATGCTGGTCCATGTCATCACTGGTACTAGGGGATAGGGACTCCTCATCCGAATCAATGTTGTCTGGTGTGGCTTGGGATGATGTAGAGGGCTCACAACACTCAGGCTCGACCACGTAAGGCTCTGCATTTAAAAAGAAATAATCGGCAACATCAAGATGCTCGAATGGAACTGATTCTACCATTTTTAAACTGGGTGCCAACCGGGAGACTGTCAGTCGCGATGTTCTCTATGCAACTACTGAAGCAAACAGTCGCTCTGATGATGTCACCGAAAGCACTACATGGGAGCACGCATACACAGCTCATTACTGGACTGCTCTGTGGTCGGGATGAACAGCACAGCTATAAAAAGAAGAAATAACATGAGAGAAACTTTTTTTTTTAAAACCTAAATCTTGCTCACAAATGTTTAGCACGCTGATAAGAGCAAACATAGCCTGTTTATGATCACAATGACTCAAAACATGAATTTGAGGGTTTAGTTGTCCTCTAATGAACAATATACTTTGACATATTACAGCCAAGCCACAGAGGTAGTAAGAGTTTCCTGCTCCCTCTACCATCCTTCAAAGGTTCCTTATCGTCCAGTTCTAAGGCCGATTTAAGTAAGTACCATCATATATAACATTTTTGTTCGATTTCCACACAAAGAGTACATAAATCCTCCCAAAGGCCTTGGCCTAAAACAGGTTATGACTATTTTAAAATAGAAAATGTTTTTTGTTCTTGAAAGCAAAAAGGTTGCTCTTGTCCTTTATTTTAGTCCTTCCTACAAACAGTAGTTAAGTTTGATGCCAAAGGCCAAGTAATCATGAATGATCATGAGAAGTACAAAATTGTTTAAAGCAACTATACTGTTGACGTTCTATGTGTTTAAAACCAGTTGTGAAATTTTATTTTAATAGCATAGCTTTAACATAGAAACATAGACTTTGACGGCAGATAAGGACCACTTGGCCCACCCAGTCTGCCCATTTCCCTACCTACTGGATAAGCTGCAGATTCTAGTTAACCAACAGCCTACTTCTTGCCACCCCCCACTACAATTGTCTTATGTCTGTCCCATGCATGTTTGAATTCCCCCACTGTTTTAGACCCAACAACCGCCTCAGGAAGGTGGTTCCATGCATCCACCACTCTCTCCGTGAAAAAAAATTTCCTCACATTACCCCTGAGCCATCCCCCTCTATCTTTAAATTGTGCCCTGTTGTTCTTACACATCTCTTTTTCTGAAAGATGCTACCCTCCTGGACTTTGTTGATTCCCTTGAGGTACTAGAACGTTTCTATCATGTCCCCCCGTCCCTCCTTTCATCAAGGGTATACATATTAAGCTCTCTCAGTCTCTCTTTATATGGTTTCTGATGCAGAACCTGCACCATTTTAGTTGCCCTCCTCTGGACTGCTTCAGCATGAAGGTGCTGCTAGGTAGATTACAGCATGCTACTGACAAACCATACAATTCCTGGATAACTAATTAACAGTTCAGTAATGTGCTTTAAGCAATAACGATATAAGAATAGTTGTGGTTGTTAAACACCAATGTATAACAGAAAACATAAACACCTAAGTAGAAAAGAAAAATGTGTAAACATAAAAGTAGTTTATTTATTTACTTTAAAGTTGGTAACTGTGAAAGGCACTCTGAGCTAAGGCTTGTTTCCAGCTGCCACCCAGAGAGAAGTGGGTTACAGATAGAAACTGAGGGCAGAGACAACAATCCAGACATTAATAGCAATAGGGAAATTATAAACAAAAGGCAGCAATTGCTTCTTTGTTTTCTTTACAGACAAAGAAGAGGTATCGAAGTGTAAGCTGATACATCTATGAAGAATCAGTCTGCACCAACAACAGGCCCAGATGATAAGGCACGTTAGCAGCAACATGGGTGCAATGTCAGCTGCCATCACAATCATGGGGACACTAATGGGGATCATGGCAGCTGCCACTGCAACTACAGCAGTGGGAATGGGGCTGTGTCTAATAGGACAGTCTATGTACTGTCCTATCACTCCGGTCCTGCATCATCTGCACTGGCTGCCAGTTAGGTGGAGGGCCCTCTTTAAGGTGGGTTTACTCACCTTTAAGACCCTACACAGCCTGGGACCTGGTTATCTGAAGAATCTTCTCGTTTCTGCTGTCTCGACCTGTCCCCTCCGCTCCTCCTTTAGGGGCCTTCTTGCGATTCCCAGGACGAGGTTAAAAACAGCAGGTGACAGAGCATTTAGTGTCACCGCTCCCATCCTGTGGAATTTGCTTACTCCAGCTGTTAGGGAGGCCCCTTCTGTGGAGGTATTTAAGGCCTGCCTCAAGTTCTTCTTGTATAATCAGGCCTTCCCAGATTGCGTATTATAGTCCTTGCTGTCTTGAGAACCTATGTTGCGTATTATAGTCCTTGCTGTCTTGAGAACCTATGTTGCGTATTATAGTCCTTGCTGTCTTGAGAACCTTTGTTTAGGTTAGCCCAGGCTTTTTAGGCATTGGCTCTTGTTGCCTAAGTTACTGTATCACCGGTTAACTAAGATAAAGCCTGGACTGCACTACCAGTACTCTTAAACGAATACTGTTTGTTTATGTTCGTTTTCTGTAATTGTTTACCCTCCACCCTCTGTAACCGGCGTGGAGCTTTTGCAAAGAGTCTGTGACTCAAAGGATTGTAATTCGATTATATTCAATAAATAAATACATAAATTGTGTTCTTTGTATTGTGTTATATCTGAGATATTGTTATGTATTTTCATTTTATAATGTATAGTATTTATTTTTTAAATGTTCACCAGAGCCTCGGGATGGGCATCTCTTAAATAAAATTTGCTTTGCCTTTGTTTCCAACTTTGCGGCATGGAAACAGGTTGCTGTTTCTGCCTTCCAAGGCATTGGTGCTATGTCTGTTGCCTTGGAGCACATTAAGCATCATATGTCTGATGATGTTACCACCCTCCAAGGCATTCAGTCAAGGCCCATTCTTGTTGCCACAGAAGCAGGAGTATCTGCTGCCTCTAAACCCTTCCCTCCCCTCACTTCACCTGCTCCACCCCTTCCATTCCTTCTACCTCACAATCTAGCCTTCAGTCTACCTCCAAATCTACCACTCAACACCCCAACAATCATCTTCCACTGCTCTTTCTTCTTTTTTTTTACACTGTTTATTTGCAGAGAGTTTCCAGAACATTTCATACAAAAGCCATATACATCCAGTGACAAACCATGTTTCATATAGACAGCTATTCTTCAATTATTAATCCACAAAATCAACTAAATAATATCAATAATGGGTGGATAGGTACTTCATTGTATCCTCTAAATTCCTTATGGAATAAATGTGTCATCCTCTTGTACCATATAGAAGACCCAAGTCATCCACTTAATTCAACACCAGAAACCATACCCAAATGGTGTGCTATTATTCTTTCTACATAGTACATTTCTTTTACAGTGTTATGCCATTGGGCAAGCATGGAGCAATCGAACTGTGCCACAACCTGGTAATGACTTTCTTTGTAGCCTATATATGAGATATAGCATGCTTCCAGTAGGGAGGGTAGAGCCATCACTAGCTATATAAAGTAGAACCAACTGTGGCAATAGAACAGAGTCCAACCCCAACAGATGTGCTAAACTGGTCCTGACCTCCATCCAGAAGGAGTTGAGTATCAGACACTGCCAGAAGATATGTACCGAATTAGCACAAGACTCCCCACAGTGTCGTCAACAAGCACCATAGGTTAGTGGCAAATACTTGATTAATTTATCTGGTGTATTAAAAAATCTAATGCGGCATTTCCATATAATTCCTGCCAATAAGGAGCTTGAGATCTTCTCATAGAGATTTTAATGACCTCCAGCCATTTCTCAAATGAGAGGTCTGTGGACAATTCTGCCTTCCAGGCCCTAAGAACAGAAAATGTGGGCTCTGTTCAATTTTTCCTCAAAGCTTCATAGGCTAGTCCTATTAAATGTGGATATTGCAAGCTCTGAAAAGTATCAAAAAATAATTTCAAAAAAAAAGGAATAGGGTTAGGTAAGGTGTTCAATGGGGGACCTTTTCGCATCAAAATTGTCCTAACTTGTAAATATCAAAAATGATCCCAAACGGCTAAATGATATGTCTGCAACTGTAAGACCATATACTGCATAGCAGCTTATATTGGCACCCTCTTTATTTAGCGCGGAGTAGGATACCAGTATTAGCGCCCTATTAAATTAGCGCATCAGCTTCATGTCCAATTACATCATTATACTCCCTGTAATATTAGCGATCAGCTTATTTGCTTACTTTGTCAGTTAAGCTAATATAGTGAAAATAAACTGAAAGCTAATATTTCCTGCTATACAGTAGTACGGATTAGGAAGGAGGGTTAGGTGAAGTGGGTCATAAAGAGCAGAAGCACTAAACGGTTACTTCTGCTTGGTATTTACTAAGGAAAAGAGGGGGGTGATACCAAGGGGAGGGAGGGCAGAAACAGAGGGGAGGGGGAGGGGGGTGATGGACAGGGAAATCACAGAGGGCAGGGCTCTGGAGGGTTTGAGGGCACTGAGGGTGGATAAGGCGCCAGGCCCAGATGGCATCCGCCCCAGGGTACTGAACGAACTGGCACAGGACCTGGTGGGACCTTTGGCAGACCTATTTAATGCCTTACTACACTGAGGGTGTGTACCTCAGGATTGGAGGATGGCTCATGTGGTGCCCCTCCATAAGAGCGTGGCCCCAAGGATGAACCGGGGAACTACAGACTGGTGAGCTTCACATCCATCATGGATAAACTGATGGAGACTATCCTGAAGGAGAGGCTGGTAGCCCTCCTGGAGGCCAAAGGACTACAGGACAGCAGACAGCATGGCTTCATAAGTGGCAGATCCTGCCCAACCAACCTGGTGGAGTTCTATGACTGGGTAACTACACAATTGGACGGGGGCCATGCAGTGGATGTCCTGTACCTGGACTTCAGTAAGGCATTCAAATCAGTGCTGCATGGGAGGATGGGAAGTAAGTTAGAAGGCACAGGGGTGGGTGCAAAGCTGATGAGATGGGTAGGGAACTGGCTTCAGGGAAGGCAACAGAGGGTGGTGGTGGGTGGGGAGCTCTCATCCCCAAGGGTAGTGACAAGTGGTGTTCCACAGGGCTCAGTGTTGGGACTAGTGCTGTTTGGGATATTCATTGCAGACATATCATTGGGCATAAAGAGCAAGATCAGTCTGTTTGCTGATGACACCAAGATGGGAGCGGTGGTGGATGACCTAGGGGGATGGCAGGGGTTGCAGGATGATCTGGCAAAGCTGGAAACCTGGTCAGACACCTGGCAACTGGGTTTCAATGCCAAAAGGTGCAAGGTGCTGCATTTTATGGCAAACAACCCAAGAAGGAGTTACTAGTTACGGAGAGTGCAGATAGCTGAAACAGAGGAGGAGGAGAAGGATCTGAGGGTGCTCATTACAGGGCCAATGAACAACTCGGCACAATGTAGGAAGGCAGCTGCAAAGGCCAACAAAATGCTGGGTTGCATTGCAAGAGGTATATCCGAGGATGGAAATGTGATTCTGCCACTGTATAGATCATTAGTTAGACTGCACCTGAGTACTGCGTGCAGTACTGGTGCCCATATCTGAAGAGGAACATTAAGTTACTGGAGGGTGCAGCGGGATGACAAAGATGATCAAGGGGCTGGGGAGTTGAACATGTACTCGTTGGAGGAGAGGAGGGATGGGAGGATATGACTGAAACCTTCAAGTACATGAAAGGAATAAACAAGATGGGTATGGAGGGGCTGTTCAAAGTAAGGGAGGGAGGGACACCCAGGGTCATGATATGAGACTGGAGGGAGGAAGGTTCAGGAGGGAGATGAGGAGACACTTTTTGTGGAGAGGGTGGTAGCTGGGTGGAATGCGTTACCAGCAGAAGTGGTATCCAGTAGAACAGTGGACTGCTTCAAAAGGGGCTGAGACAGGGCAAGGGGGAGGGTCAAGGGAGGGAAGGGTGGGAAGGAAGGGCAGCTGCAGAATAAGGGGTGCTGCTGTAGCTGCGCATTCTAGCAGACTTGATACACCACTAGGCCTTTATCAGCTGGCAAATTTCATATGTTCGTATGACACCTGTAAACTGATGAAAGGGACTACACCCTGGGTGTCAAGGAACTGATATCTAAAAGTTAGGCCCAGCCAATTCCAATGTCAGAATGAGAGGTCCATCTTAGCCCACAAAAATTCCTCTTCAGAGGTTAGCCACTGAAGATAATAAAAAAATATGCCAAAGTTGAATGGGCTCTAACCCTATACCAGGAACTTAATGTGTCCCTTGTGCCAAAAGTAAAGTCTTTAAAATCTGGTGGGGAAGACAAGGTTGTAAAAATTATTGAATTTACAGTAAACATATTGTTCAGGACGAATTCAATATATTTACATGCAACCTCATATCCAGGATTAAGTCATTGCAAAATTATTTTAACTGTAACTGCCTTAAGGTATTTCAATAAATTGGTAAATTGAGACCTCCTCTGTCCACCGGCAGCTGCAACGGCGACCAGCGTACCAGAGGGCACTGACCAGCCCAGATAAATCTCAAAAAAATTATATTCCAGGACACAAAAAAGGTGGTGATGGGGTCACAGGGAGGGTTTGAAACAGGTACAGAAATTTGGGTAAAATTGTCATGCGTACGGCTTCTATTCTGGAAAGAAAGGTCAGATGAAGATGTACCCATTTACTCAATTCTCTCTCTCTCTCCACAACCTGAGACAATAATTCATAACTAAGTAATTCCAAATGTAACAGGTTTTGGGGCAACTGTACCCTAAGTACTTAATCTTAGTACATCTCCAATGTGAAGAAATACTTGTCTCAGGGCTTGTGATGGGGTAAAACCAAGCACCAACACTTTGGTCTTCTCTACATTTATTACATATTTGGAGAGTGCTGCAAAAGTCTGAAGTATCTCAGTGATTGTTGGGACTGATTTTTCAGGGCCCACAAGTATCACTAGCACAACACCTGCATAAAGTGAAATTTTAAAAATTCTTCCCCAAGTGGCATCCCCTCAACCCCTTCATGGGTCCTTACAGCTGCCACAAGCAGCTCTATATATATAATGCAAAAAGCAAGGGGGAAAGGGGCAACCCTATCAGGTTCCACAAGTTAATGTGATTGGGGTTGATATCTGGCCATTTATTCAAATAAATGCCTGAGGGGTGTTATATGTTTGCTGTAGTAAGAAAATAAATTATTTCGGGAAGCCAAATTGAATGAGGGTTTTCCACAGAAAAGTCTACGAGAGCAATCAAAAGCCTTGTCAGCATCTAAGCTGAGCAAGGCTGCTTGGATGGATCTCTGATTTATGTGAGCCATTGAATGAATCGTCCTACATATATTGTCAGTTGTCTGCCTAGAACGAATAAAGTCAGATTGAACAGTTTGGAAAAAGGAAGGATTTCTACTCTATGGCCCATACTGACATAAACAGTTTGTAATCCATATTTAGTATGGAAATATAAAGAAAGTAATTTAGGGTCTCTGCCAGGCTTTAAAATAGGGAAATTGTTGTATAGGCCCATGGGGGGGGAGACCCCCTCCTGTACCTCATGGAAGACATAAGTCAATGAGGGCATCAAAAACTGACTTCTATTTATCAAAGTTTACATTTACTTTTAGAGCATAACGCTTTAACACAGAACTGGACTGTGTAAACGGAATGTGGGAATACAACATTGAGGAGAGAGCAGGGTTTTCATTCTGAACGCTGCACATAATTGGCTGCAATCACAGGGATCTGCGCATCCTGACTGACTGATTTAGGATGTCACTTAAGCTGATTGACAGTTTAAAGCAACAGTGCAACAAAATAATATTTTTTTCCAAAACGCTGGTTTCAGCTTCAGTAATAAAAATACAAACATACCTGTCAAGTCTACTTTTCTAGGTACTTCTTAAGCTGCACACAATTAATTTTTTTCTCAGTTTCAACCCTTACCGATCTATAATGGTATTTGTAAGCCAAATCTGGCAGCCATCTTTTTTTTTCTTTACCAAGCAAAAACTAAAAACATTTATAAAAATACTCAGATTTTAATGGAAATAAAAAATTGTAATCACCAAATAAAGCTGGAATATTCCTGGAATCATTCATAGTGAATAAAGGAAGGGTAAGATTTTTCCCAATTTCATTGCACTGCTGCTTTAAGAGATGGCAACAAAACAGAAGACTGGCACCACACACCCCCCCACTGCAAGGACTGCAGGAGACAGCTAGAAAATGCAGTGCTGTGTCCTTTATTCAAGTTTAAGCCACAACAATCAAAACAGGAATGGTATGTCAGGAACAGCACCAGATGCCTCAATGTCTCTTGACAAAGTGCATGCATGCAAAATGTTGTGGTGTCTGCTGCTCTTCCTGTCACACCATTCCTGTTTTGATTGCTGTGTATTAAACTTCAATGAAAGACTTAGTATGGCATTTTCTAACTGTCTCTTGTACTCCTTGCAGCGCAGGTGAGTGGTGCAGGAATTCTGTTTTTTTGCTGAATACTGTTACCGGCTGCACCACTGACACAAGTTGTGGCTCTGTTTGACTATTTGCTTTAAGAGATGTATAATCTATGCAAGTGAAAAATAAATAACCTATCATCAAAATAAATATGTTATTTCCATGATAGGGCATTTATTTCCTCGATGACTCCAAAGCCACTGGAAATATCTGATTTATTTTGTCTGTTGTATAGTATTGCATTATCTATCTATATATATACATATATATATATATATATATATATACACACACACACACACACACACATATAACTTCATTAAAAAAAATAGTGTGTTAATGCACCAATTAGGGTTCAACTTAAAGCAGCAGTACTAGATAACAAAATTCGGATATTTTGCAACAGTTTGTTCCCTGTGCCCTTACCTGGTAATCTTTCTTATTTTCACTATACTATCACCCTGTAATTTGCTCCATTTTTCTTTATTTTTGTTTGTGTTTCTTCCACCCGCCATGTTGAACTGAAATCCCCTACTGCCAACCGCACATGCATGTGACTCGCAGCACTACACAGGGACAGCGGAAATGCACAGCACAGGGCTGGACAGAAGTAAACAAAAGATGTGATGCAATGTGAGGGGGGAGCTGGGCCAAAATAAGGCAGCAGCCATACTTACTGTGGCTCCACAAAAATGGAAATAAATTTTAAATATCTAAAAAATGAAAGATCGCTAGAAAAAAAATATTTACAGATATGGAAACTGGAACTATGGCTGTATGCTTCCAGCCAAAAAGCAGAATTTTGATTATCACTTCCTGATTATCCAGTACTGCTGCTTTAACCCCATAAGAGTAAGAAAATGTGCTGTTAAGGCTTCCATCCCTAACTCCCCACCACCCAAGTAGCAAAAGGACAAGACCACACAAGCATCATCAGGTCAGATAAACAACATACAACTGCTTCCAGATGACCAAATGCAGTAGCACTGATGTGCTACCTGTATCTGTGCCTTTTCTAAGACATACACACACTACCTTCTGGCTGCAGACAGACATCCAGTATACTCAAATCACAACACTACTTCTGTCTGCAGAAGCACGGACCCCTGCAGCCACACATACAGATCCAAGGTACCCAAATTAGAACAGTTCTTTGCCTGAAGAAGTGCAGACCCCTATAGGGCCAGTGTTTCTGTACCACAGGTACTTATACACTGTAAGTCATACACACACTTCTGACTTCAGAATTGCAGGCACCACAAAATCCATGATAGCCAAACTGCAACACTACTTTTTATCTGCAGAAGCTCTGGATCCTGTAGGGGCCAGTGCTTCTGCAGCCACAAGACCTCATGCACACTGTAAGACATGCATACATTTCTGGCATGTCCTTCTGCAGGTGACCCACATACACACTGGATTTCTGGCACAGATGTGCAGGGCCTGTGGGCATGTAACTTCCATAGCCACTGACAGAAATCCATGATACCCAAATTGTAACACTACTTGTATGCAGAGGTGTAGGCCCTGTGCAGCCAGAGCTTATGCAGCCACAGGTACTCATGCACACTGTAAGGCATACACACACACTTCTGGCTGCAGAAGCACAGGAACTTTTGGACCTTGCACCAAGGGGAGAGCCCATGTGACTGCCTGCAGCTATGGGTGCAGAGTTGCAAGGCCCTATGGGCCCTCTGCCAAGAGAAGACTTCTCTTCACTATATCATTATTTGTTGCCCATGTGGCCAACAGTGTACCATCCCCCAGCCTATGCCCATTCAGCTGGCTTACTGAGCTTGTCCTCCAAACTCAGCTTACCTGCACAGGATCATAACATTCTACCCCCTGAGCCAAAGGCGGGCTCTGCACACAACATGTCTTTATAACTTTTTTATTTACATTTTGACCCCATGTCATGAACTTGGTCACCAGAATGTGGTAAATCCTGCCCAAAAGATAGTTTTGCATAGTGACTGTGAAATCACCTTTCAACCTGTATTTGGAAAATCACACCATCCCTGTTCATGAGGTAGGGTCATGTAAACAGTATGTTCAAATTTTGGGACTAAAATGTTATAAAATGTCCAAGTTATCAGTAAATGTATGCAAGACACAAAAAATTTTTGGTATACACTAAAAATTATTGTGTTGCAAATTCTTGTCTTGCACGTAAATGTACAACAAAATAATGTGTGGCTTGCGACACCAGAATTAGCCATCTCAGTAAGCAGACAGCCAAAGACCTTAACAAAGTTTCAGAAAGGTATTTCTGGCCCATTTTTAAAAAACAAACGCCAGACTCAAGTTTAATGGGCCCTGTTTAACAAGATTCATGCATTTGTTTTTTTTAATACCTTGTTTTTATGTATTTGCACTTTTTTTGCCAGAAAAAAAACAAGATGGCAGTTGACTAGACCTAATAATTTTTTCTTGCTACCCAAAACCACAATTAGTCATGACCTAAAAATGTTCATGAAAGAAGAATGTTTGGGTCTTATCAGAGAGTTATCTCAAAAACAAGTTTCTAAACTTTATAACTCTGGAATCAATTATTATTTTTTCACAAAACTTTTATAAGGCAAACTCTTGGTACAAGCTCCTTCTAGCCTGAACGTTTTGGAATAAAATTTCACACTGTCTTGGCTGTAGTTGAGAGAATAAAAACAGCTAAAAAGTGATGGTTTTATATATTTTTGATGTTTCCACATCTCAGAATTTGGTTAAGTGGCTGTTACAAAACTTCTCACATCTTAAGAACCTTGCTACTTGGACTATGCATGCCACATTTTGAGCGCCAAAGATAGCTGCAGATAGAAATCTCACATTACTCAAATCACAACACTGCTTCTGTCTGCAGAAATATAGGGCCCTGTAGGGGCTTCTACAGCCACAGATAGCCATGCATAGTGCAAGACATACACACCCATTTCTGGCTGTTGAAGTATGGGCCAGAACTTCTGTAGCCACAGATATAAATCCATGATGCTCAAATTACAACACTACATCTTCTACAACACTACTTTAGACATAGACATAGAACATAGACATAGACATAGACATAGACATGGACATAGACATAGACTTTGATGGCAGATAAGGACTGCTTGGCCCATCTAGTCTGCCCATTCCCTACCTACAGGATAGGCTGCAGATCCTAGTTAACCAACAGCCTATTTCTTCCTACCCCCACAAGAATTTCCTTATGTCTGTCCCATGCATTCTTGAATTCTCCCACAGTTTTAGACCCCACAACCTCCTCAGGAAGGCCGTTCCATGCATCCACTACCCTCTCTGTGAAATAATACTTCCTCACATTGCCCCTGAACTGCCCTCCTTCTATCTTTAAATTGTGTCCCCCTGTTTCTGCACATCTATTTTTCTGAAAGATGCTACCCTCTTGGACTTTGCTGATTCCACTGAGGTACTTAAAAGTTTCTATCATGTCCCCCCTCTCCCTTCTTTCCTCAAGGGTATACATATTAAGCTCCTTTAGTCTCTCCTCATACGGCTTCTCTTGCAGACCCTGCACCATTTTAGTTGCCCTCCTCTGGACTGCCTCTATCCTGTCTATGTCCTTGTGGAGATGGGGTCTCCAGAACTGGACACAGTACTCAGATGGGGTCTCACCAACTGTCTGTACAGAGGGATAATAACTTCCTGTTTTCTGCTGCTGATGCCTCTCCCTATACATCCCAGTATACCCCAGCCCTCCTACTGCCTTCTCACATTGCTTGCTAACCTTAAGGTCATCTGATATGATTACCCCAGGTCTCTTTCCTTTTGTTGTTGTTACTACCTCCCATTCATTGTGTATTCTTCCCTGGGTTCTTGTTTCCCAAGTGCATTATTTTGCACTTCTTTGCATTGAATCCTAGCTGCCATACTTCTGACTTCTTCCTCTAACCTTGCCAAGTCCCTTTTCATCCTTTCCACACCTCCTTGTGTATCAACCCTGTTGCAGATCTTTGTGTCATCTGCAAAAGGCATACTTTCCTTCCAGTCCCTCTGCAATGTCACTGATGAAGACATTAAAAAAGACTGGACCCAATACCGAACCCTGCGGTACCCCACTAGTAACCCCTCTTTCTTCAGAGTGGACTCCATTTACAATTACTTTTGTGAGGCCAACGTGCCTGCAGCCACAGATACACATGCACAGTGCATGACATGCACACACTCATTTGTCTGCAGAAATGCTGGCCCCACACAGCCCAAAGGGCCCTACATAAGTCCTGCAGTCCAACACTAATTGCATACCACCAGAATTGTACAGCAATACACATCCCTTTTTTCAATGTTTAGGTTCCAGATTCTAAGAACTTACAGTTTACATCCTTAGTAGGCTACTATATTCATGGCAAGACTGAACCTTTACAACATGAGAATATCTTTCTGTCATTATTCTTGAGATGTATGTACAAAGCTATAGTAATGTTCTGGTTCGCACATGGCTGAATAAAGAAGTTAAAAAACAAAGTACTTACATATCAAGCCTCAATGACAGCCACAGGAGTGACAGGCCTGAAATCTAACCTTTACAATGTTTTTTTATGGCATTACAAGGGACAGTTATCACCAACTGTGTTTATCTATGGGCATTAAAAATAGGACTGTTAAAAATTTGGTGAAAAAAATTAAAACAGCTAATTTATGAGTAATAGTTGATTTTTGGGAAAAAGTCAAATTTTATGTCACGAACAAAGAATTGTTTGTTCACATGTTTACTTTTATGTCAGATTGTGAGGTTCTTTGTTCACACTTTTCTTGCTAGCAAAGATCTCACGAACAAAGAATTCTTTGTTCATGCTTTTTATGTTGCAAACAAATAATTTTTGTCTGCACTTTTATGTTGCAATTATTTGCTCGCACTTATTTATGTCATGAACAAAGAATTCTTTTTCCACACTTTTAGATTTTGAAGTGGAGGTGACAGTTGGCACCCACAATGTTCGAGTAAAGGCCTTGATAAATAAGATCATTAAAAATTTTGTGAAAAAATGTTAAAAAACAGCTTAGTAACAGTAGATTCGGGGCATAGAAATCCACATTTTTATGTCCCAATCAAATAATTCTTTGTTTGCACTTTTTTTATGTCATGAACAAAGAATTCTTTGTTTGTGAAATTCTTTGTTTGCACTTTCTCATGAACAAAAAGTTATTTGTGAGACTCTTTGCACTTTCCCGTGAACTAACAATACTCAGCTCATGACAATAAATTTGCAACCGTCACTAAGTTGGTAACCTAAGATTTTTTTGGTGCCCCGAAAACATATTTCTGGATCATTCAGCAACAAGCAAACTCAAGAATCTAACTAAACAGTTCCCATTTACCAAGGTTCAGGTGTGATGTTTTAAAAAAAAACATTGTTTTAATGGACTTCTAGAACTGTTTTTGAACAAAACAAAAACAAGATGGTGGACCTCATGACCATAAAGCTTTTCTTGTGAACATAAAACACATGTTCTCACAAAAATAAAATGACCACAACCATACAAAAATTTTTAATATCAGAGGGCTATCCCAAAACCCTACTGAGTATGCTCAGAAGCTAAATTTCATGATTATAATTTGGGAACCAATTGATATTTTTCATGAAATCTTTGAGAAACAACCCTTTGTCCAAGCCCGTCTACCCTGAAAGCTTTGGAACAAAATCCCAAACTGTTTTTGCTCCACAGGTGAGCACAGCATGGCCAAGAAGTGCATTTTAAAGACTTGCTTTTTTTAATTCAGAATCTCAGAATCTGGATGAGCAGCCATCATGAAACTTGCCAAGTCTTAAGCATCTGGCACCTGACCACACATGCAAATGTCCAGGCAGTTTCACTGAATGCCACCAAAATTATTAAGGTGCGGAACTTTAGGTTAACCTTAAATAGCCTGCTCAACCCTAATTATACTTGCACTACCGCACAAGTATAATATATTATTCTTTGCAAAAAACTTAGTTAATGCACCAGTTAGAGTAACTTAACACCATAAAAGTAGGGAAATGTGGTGTTAGGGTTTCCAATGCTAACTCCCCATCCCCTGTCCCCCAAGCAGCAAAAGGAAAAAAACATTAGTTTTGGATCTCCGTAGTCTTGGTGTATCAGTGGAGGGGTCTTCCTTGGGGTTGTCAACCCTAATGACCCCCCTCCCTCAGCCCATAGCCTGTAGTCCAAAGCACATGGAACAGCTCAAGCCTTTGCCTCATAGTGATACCCTTCAAAGGTATAAATTGTGTCTCACCACATGCTGCCAACACAATTTGTTGCAGCTTTCTTCATTAAGGGCCCCAAGAAATAATATCATGTGTGATGATGGTTGCTCGGGGAATGGGGTGGGCATTAGGAATTATAACCCCAAGGAAGAACCCACCAGTGATTCACCATGACTCGAGAGACCCAAAACCCTAATTTTTTTTCGTTTGCTGCTTGGAGGGTGCGGGTGGGGAGTTAGGGTTAGAAACCTTAACGTCACATGTCCCTACTTTTGTGGAACTGTTACCCCAACTGGGGCTGGCAGTATAGCCTAGAGGTTAGAGTAACAAGCTATGAATGAGTTTGGTACATCCCACAGACAGACTTGGGTTTGATTCTCACATCCTCCACTTGCATACTGTGTGACTCTGAGCAAGTCACTTAACCTCCCCAGTGCTCCCAGGTCACCTCTGAAAACAGGCACCTGTGCCTAGTGGACCTTACCTGGTACCAAAGAATAAACAAATAAATAAATAACTGGTGCATTAGCGAAGGTTTTTGTAGAGAATTTCCTTTCTTCTTGAGATAATGGAATTGTATGTATTCAGGACCAGTATGAAGAGATGCAGATGCACTGCATGAAGAGAAGGCTCCATCCACCTATAGAAGGGCAGGGCTCACAAACTGTGGGCCCTGCAGTTCTGTGCAATGGAAGATGTGAAGAATTCATGGTGCTGTCTGGTGGGCTGTGAAAGTGCAGGGCACTGTGGTCCCTGCACTTGTATGTGGCCACAGCTACAGATGTACAGGGCAAAGAGTGCATCTGTCAGCCAATGCACAGGGCCCTCTGCCCCTAAAGAGGGGATAGGTGAAGGAAAGAGGTGAAGGGCCCTATGCTAAGAGGACAACTGTCTTCACTATATGGTAGCCAGGCCTGTGTGGACAACTCCGCACCTTTCATTCTCTGGCTGAGGATGTCATGTAACAGCGCCATCCCCACACCCTCACCCCATCCAGCTGGGTCACTGATCTCACCACTGAACTCAACTCACCAGCACAGGATCACAAAGCATACCTGCTGGGGTCAAAACTGGCACTACATAAAGTTTGTTGACAATTTATTTTAAAATATTGACCCAAAATTTTCAAGATATTCATCTCATGATTCACCATATAAACATGACATGCACCATTTATAGTATATTGGATTAAATGTGATTTTGCACCAGAAATCCAAAACACATTTTGTCCAGGATTTAAAAATACACATATCACATGTATGGTGGGTGTGGAAAATCGCTATGTTGAAAGTTTAGAGTCAAAATATTTAAAATTAGTGAAGTTATGAGTGAACGTTGAACTACTGCAACATTCACACATAACCCGGGCATTTTACCATATTCATACTCCAAATTTTTGGTATACCCTTCTTATTACCCCACCTCATGGATCTGGTAGGTGAAAATTTTCAAATCCCCTCTGAAATGTGTTTCCACAGCACTGAAACGTCATTCGCGTCACAGGTGCGAATACACATTCTGATCAGGATTTGAAAAATGACAGCTGCCACATTCGTGAAGTGGTGTGAAAAAATGGCTATATTAAAAATTTGGGGTCAAGATATTTAAAATTAATAAAGTTACGAGCGACTATGGAAAAATTTCAAGGTACATGCATAACTTTGCCATTTTTACATATTTTGACCCCAAAGTTTCAACATAGCCTTCTTATGACCCCACCACATGAACAAGGGTTGGTGAAATTTTTCAAATCCCACCTGAAAGATGATTTTGCCAAGTGACTGCGAAATCACCTTTCAGGCCTGATTTACATAATTCCACCACCACTGGTCATGAGGTGGTATCCCAAAAAGACCATGTTGATAATTTGGGTTAAAAATATGCAAAAATGACAAAGTTATGCATCAAAGTTAAAAACCCCATTGAAATACATTGAACCGCAATTACCTTAGTTTCTCATATTACAGTCGGCAGTTCCAGCAGCAAGACATGTCTTCGATCAGAGAGTGGATCTTCACCCTGGGACATGTTCAGGTGACCAAGGCTGTGTCGGGGATGTGGCAGGGCATGGGATGGTGGGTGCTTAGTGGGAAGTTGGGGTGGAGGGGTCAGATCGGTGAGGGACCATTTTATTTTTTACATGTATAAAAAAAACATTGAGGGATGGTTTTGTTTATTGCAGGCTACTTGAATGCAGGGATGGTGATCGGAGGTGGGGGGTGCCACGAAACACTAATGAAAAAATCATACATACAGGATGGCAATCGGAGGTGGAGGAGTGCCACTAGACACCAAAAAAAAACATACATAAGGGAAAGCAATCAGATGGTGGGGTACCACTAGACACCAGGAAAACATACCATACATAAGGGAAAAGTAATTGGATGGTGGGGGGGTGCCACTAAACAGCAGGGAAACATTACATAAATGCAGAGCTGGTGAATGGAGGGTGGAAGAAGCTACTAGACACAAGGGAAGCATTATATAAATATGGCGCCAGTGATCAAAGAGTGAGTGGAGCCACTAGACACCAGGGAAACATTATATATATACATGGGACCAGTGATCGGAAGGTGAGAGAAGCCACTAGATGCAAAGGAAACAGTGTATAAATACAGGGCCAGTGATCAGAGGGTGGGGGTAGACACTAGAAACCAAACATTATGTAAGTACAAGGATGGAAATCAGAGGTGGGGTGCCACTGCCCCAAGGAAACATTATTTCTATATGGGGACAGCAATCGCGCATGGGGTTCCACTAGAACTAGGAAACCTAGCAGACATAATGAGATGGTGATCAGAGGGTGGGGGCAGCACTAGACACGGGAGAAATATTATTTAAATATGGGAACAGCAATGAGAGGGTGGGGGTACAACTAGACACCAGGGAAAACTAATATACATAATAGGACAGCAATTGGAGGGTAGGGAGTGCCACTAGACACCAGGGAAAGAGTGCCTCACTACTCTCACAGCAGCCACAGCATAAGTTCCAGCTGTGAATGCAGGACTCAGGAAAGTCCCACTGTGCTCATACACAGAACACAGGTGAATGGTTCCTCTAGCTAAGTTGGGCACCCTGGATTTTGGGTGCCAAGAAAATGTATTTCTAGCAAATTTTAAATAAACAAACACCAGAATCTAGCTAAACGGGTCTCGTTTAGCTAGGTTCCAAGTGTTTATTTTAAAAGACAATATTTATGTACTTTTAAGTTTGTAAGTTTAATCAGTGCTGGCCCAGTGGCACTCAGGTTGAGGCACTGGACGCCACACTCGCACCACGCCAGCAACCTGGGTTAGGAATGGACTCCAGGCCCATGAGACCCTGGCAAGGAGAGGAAGGATTGAGTGTCCCACAGTGACTTTCCTTCCTCTGGGGTGGGTCGGGGTACTGCAGCGCACTGTAGCAGCGACTGGAAGAGGCCAGTAGCACTACAGCAGCGAGCAATAGTGAGGGGGGAGTGCGCGGCAGGCATCTGCATGTATGTGCTTAGGATGCCAGTGCACGTCCGGCACTCCAGGGGAAGTAACTTGGCAAAAAATGGCGGGGCAGTGATCTTAGTGGGTGATGGCTGCACCTGGTGCCCCCCGGATCCCGGGGGATCCTGCACACGGAGTGCATGAGTGATGAAAGGCCGGCCCCGTGGGGGATCCAGACCAGGCCCGGGGATGTGTGGGTGTCGGCGGCTGGGGATCACAGTGGAGGATAAAGATATCTATGATAAAAAAATGTAAGTTTAATCAGTAGAAAGAAAATGGTGGCCATCTCAACTGTTCTTCCCCCTTGACAAGTAAATCATGCAAATAATCACTTGTGATATTTTTTTTTACCTTTCGTGATAGTTTTTTTGTATGTTTCACAATTTTTTTTACCAGTCACACTGGAACATTAACTCAAAAATCGTTATAACTTTAAAACGGTATAATATGTTTTCACTAAACCTGGCAAAGGCACACCCTTGGCATGGGCCCCTTCAACCCTAAACATTTCATGAAAGAATTCGACATAGTCTAGGCTGTAGGTCACAGCAAAACATACCCAATGTTAAGTATAAAGAAAGCAAGTGTTTTTTACATTTTTGGTACTCTATATCTCAAAAACTGTACAAGATGCCATCATGAAACTTTCCATGTCTTGAGACTTTAACAGCCTGACAGCACATGCCAAATGTTGGGCTATTTCATTAATCATCGCCAAAGTTATTACGGTGCAAAATTTGGGGTTTAAATTAACAGCCTACTCAACCCTAACTATATTATGTTACTGCATTCTCATAATACTGGTACAGTAGCACCAGTATAGTTAGGGCTGAGTACGGTGTTCAGTGTTAAACTCCTAAATTTGCACCTTAATACCTTTGTCGGCGTTCAACAGAATAGCTTGAAAATTTGCATGCTCAGACAGGCTGGCATAGACTCAAGATGTGAAAAGTTTAATGATGGCACCTTGTGTGGTTTCTGAGATCTGGATACCCCTTATTTTGGAAAAGTGATGCTTTTTCCTGTACTTAATACACCTTCTTTCACTGCCATCTATAGCCTAGATGGTATGGATTTTTTTCAAGAAAACTTTCAGGGTAACATAGAAGTTGATGGCAGATAAGGACCACAAGGCCCATCCACTCTGCCCATTTCTTTTTCTATCTTATGAATGTGCCATTGGCCTTTGCTCTATCAATGGCATATCTATTCATACTCATCTGTATTGCTCCCTTATGCCTATCCCATTCCTGTTTGAAGCCCTACACTGTATTCATATCCACCACTTCCTGAGGTAGGCTGTTCCATGCATCCACCACCCTTTCTGTGAAAAAGAACTTCCTCACATTACCCTTTAATCGGCCTCCCTCTAATCTCATGATGTGTCCTCTTGTCCTGCTATTTTTCTTATATTGAAACATGTTGAACTCTTTCACCTTGTTAATGCCCTTAAGATATTTGAATGTTTCAATCATATCACCTCTCTCCCTCCTTTGCTCTAGGGTATACATATTGAGCTCTGTTAATCTGTCCTCATATGTTTTCTGATGCAGTTCCTGCACCATTTTGGTTGCCCTTCTCTGGACTGCCTCAATTTGTTTAATGTCCTTGTGAAGGTGTGGCCTCCAGTACTGCACACAGTACTCCAGATGGGGCCTAACCAGTGTCTTGTAAAGAAGGATTATTACCTCCCTCTTATGACTTATGATACCCCTACTAATACACCCCAACATCCCCCTAGCCTTACCTACTGCTTTAGTGATCTACTTGGATGATTTCAGGTCATCTGTGATGATGATGCCCAAGTCTGTTTCTTTCCTTGTGACTGCCAGCAACTCCCCTCCCAGCCTATAGGTGACTTCAGGGTTTTTCTTCCCTATGTGCATGATCTTGCAATTTTTTGCATTAAACCCCAGTTGCCACTCTTCCGACCATTTTGCCAGTTTATCCAGATCTCTTCTCATTCTGCCCACCCCATCTGGAACATCTACTCTGTTGCAGATCTTGGTGTCATCTGCAAACAGACAAACCTTACCCTCCAGTCCATCTGCAATGTCACTGATGAAGATATTGAAGAGGACTGGCCCCAGGACAGATCCCTGAGGTACCCCACCTGTGACATGCATCTCTTCTGACTGCATACCATTTACCACCACTCTCTGTTTTCTGCCCGTCAACCAGTTTGCCACCCAGTTGACCAACATTTGACCCACCCCAAGCCTACCCAGCTTATTAAACAATCTTCTATGTGGAACAGTATCAAAAGCTTTGCTGAAGTCAAGGTAGGCGACATCAGCTGCTCTCCCTTGGTCCATCACTCTGGTTACCCAGTCAAAGAAATCTATGACATTAGTTTGACAAGACCTTCCTGTTGTAAACCCATGCTGTCTTGGTTCCTGCACTCCTATGGATTCCAGGTGTTGCACTATCCTTTTCTTAAGGAGTGCCTCCATAATCTTGCCCACTACTGAGGTAAGACTGACTGGTCTGTAGTTCTCTGCCTCCTCTCTGCTACCACTCTTGTGGACCGGGATCACATGAGCCCTTCTCCAGTCTTCTGGGACCTGTCCTGTGCTCAGAGACTCAATAAACAGTTCTGATAATGGTTCTGCTAGTTAAACTCTTAGCTCCTTTAGTACCCTGGGATGTATGCCATCAGGCCCCATTGCCTTGTCCACCCTAAGCTTATCAAGCTCTTGTAGGACCCTTTCTTTTGTGAAGGGACTAGTGCACACCTCCCTCCACCCCCCCCCGTGTCCATGGTGCTGAGCTGTGGGCCCTGTCCTGCCTTCTCTTCAGCAAATACTGAGCAGAAGTATCTATTTAGGATAGCCACTTTTACATGGTCCTCCTCCTCACATGCCCCCTTATTCCCTTTGATCTTAGCAATACCCCCTCTGGACTTTCTCCTTTCACTAATATATCTATAGAAAGTCTTGTCACCTTCTTTTACTGTTTATGCTAGTGTTTCCTCGGTTTGGGCCTATGCCTGTCTTACTGCCTTCCCTGCTTCCCTTAGGGAGGTTTGGTATGCCTCCTATCTTTATTCCTGCATTCCTTATATTTCCTGAAGGCCAGCCTTTTGACTCTGACCTTTTCTGCTACTGTTTTGAGAACCAAAGTGGTTTCCTTCTTCTTTGCACTTCCTTTTCTCACTAACACTCTAACACAATGGGATGTTGCTTCAAGTATTGCATCCTTAATGCCTGCCCACTTTGCCTGTACCCCTTCACCTGTATCTCTGTTTGCCAGAGCTAGCTTAACTCTGCTGGCCATCTTATCAAAGTTAGCTCCTCTGAAGTCCCATATTTTTGCCTTGGAATGGGATGATTTAGTTCTAGTGGCCAAACTGAACCATACCATGTGATGGTCACTGGCCCCCAAGTGACCTTCTACCTGGAGATCTGTGATCCTTTCCCTGTTAGTCAGTACTAGATCTAGGATAGCCCTGTCTCTTGTGGGATGTTGTACCAGTTGTTTGAGGCCCTCACCCTGCAGGGAATCCACTATGTGTCTAGTTCTAGCAGATTTTCCTGCTGGTATTGACCAATCTGTATCTGGCATGTTGAAGTCTCCCATTATCAGACCCCCCCTTTAGCTGTCATGTTTTGTAAATCTTCTAACAGTAATACGTCTATGTCCTCCCCCTGGTCTGGAGGCCTGTAGACAACCCCAGTTCGTATGGCTGTCCCATTACCTGTTTCCAGGGTGACCCACAGTTCTTCTGGCTCTTTATGTGTATTCTGAATTTCTGTAGCTTTGATATTTTCATTGACATAAAGGGCCACTCCACCCCCCCTTTGCACCTCAGTCTCTTCTGAACAGTACATAACTAGGTACTGAAGTCTCCCAAGTGTGGTTACTGGTAAACCATGTCTTGTTAATGGCTACTATGTCTAGTTTAGCCTCTTGTCATTATTGCCTGCAGGTCTGGGATCTTCTTTCCCAGACTGTGAGCATTTATATCATGATTTGCCATTGGCCAGATTTTGGTATGTTAGTTGTTGGGTGAGGTCAGCGTTTCCCCTGTGTGTTGTATAGGTAGCTGCACCTTTTTCCTAACAGGTGATGCAAATGTACTACAAACATGCTGAACTCCTGTTTGACCACTAGCTGAGAGGGGAAGGGTGTTCCTCCCATTTGACATATCGGGTGCTGCACCCCCTCCCAATTTGCTAGTTTAAATATTCTGCAAAGACATCAAACTTCTGCCCCAATGCACTGACTCCCTCATTAATCAGATGCAGTTCATCCAATTTAAAGAACTTTCGCTCCCAAAGCTGTTGCCAGTTCCCTACAAATTTGTGTCATTTTACCTGGCACCAGCCCTTGAGCCACATGTTTAGCTCCCCTATCTCCCCTTCTCTGACCTTCTGTCCATCTTCCCCCCTCTCCCAGACTGGCAGGATCTCAGAGAAGGAGATGCCAGATGAAATGGATGATGGTCTGTCACCCAGCCTGGTCAGATGTTCCTTGGTCTCCAGAACTGACCGGCTGGCAAGATTCTTAGTCCTATGTGTACCAGAACGTCAATTTTTTCTCCTGCTTCCTGTACAGTTTTAGCAATGTGGTCAGTGTCTCTCCATGCTGATGTACCTGGGAGCCATCTGACCATTACCCCTGGCTGGAGATAGATATCAACTCCCCGAATCATGGAGTCTCCTATAATCAGATGTTTTTGGGATTTCCTTTTTGCTTTTTTTGTTTTGGTTCCTGTTATGGGTGAGTTTGGTTGTGCTAGCTCCTGTGCTGCAGTGTCCTCTGCCTCTTTGTTTGATTTTGGAGATACAGGCAGATACCTGTTAGAAGTGGCCTATGCTAAGGTAGCGCCTTTTAAAAGTTTCATGAAAAAATATTAAACAGTTCCAGAATTATAAGGATTTAAATTTTTTTTGAGCATGCTCATTAGAGTTTCTGGATGACCCTCTAATACAAACTGAAAAATTTTGGTTCACGAGAGCATTTTTGGTTAGCACCCTTTTATGCATCATGAACTGAAAATGCTCCTCATGCACAAAAAACGGTTTGTGATGGTGCCATCTTGTTTTTTCACTCAGTTACCAAAAAATACATAAAGCCAGTGTAAAACGGACCCTTTAAAAAAACATCATGAATGTTGCTAAATGGGCCCTCCTAAGTAACATTCTGATTTTTTTAGCAAAATGTACCAGAATCACTATTTTGGTTCTTTGGGATTGCTCTCATCCAATTTTTGATTTGTCAGAAAACGTCTTTTTGGTCAGAACTGAAAATGTTTTGGTTCACAAACCAAAAACAAACTCTGGTCAAAGACTACACGTCTGCATGAAGCTATTAAGAGAGCATGGAGGTGATGGTGGAAAGGGTCTCCATGTTATGGAGTTCAGGGTTTAAATGGCCTGCTGTGTCCAAAATGGTCACTGGAGTTCACACATGTGCACTGAGATACAGTGGCCTTCTGAGCACAGCAAGCATTTCTGCCATGAGCTGCTTGCACATGCGTGACATGGCAAAATGTGGAAGTATCACATTAAAGAAGTGCACCTGTGGGGGGGGGGAGGGTTCTGCACTGCAGAGAGGAACTGCAGCCATGGAGGGGAAAGGCAGTGGAAAAAAAACACACCACTAATGATCTCTGCACTGAGGACAAAGGGCGCATCACTGTTGAAGAGAACTAGGACTGAATACAGTAATGGTCTCTTATGTCTGCTAGAGTGATAGCAACGTGCCTGCAGTGCTCCATCCATGCAGTCATAAAATTATTACAACAGTATGACAATCGAAACACTGTTATGCAAGGTATACAATCCCCCATTACGTGAACTCATGGTCCCATGTACAGTACTGTAGACACCAATCTCCATGCCTGCATAGCATGTTTTTTTTTGTTTGTTTGTATTTGATTTCTGCTCCATGAAATGCTTATTCGGCCAGTGTCTGTTCACTGGGAGGCTACGATTTTGTCGGATATTTTTACAGGTGGCAGCGTCATGGACTGGAACGGTAGTTGTGGATTATAGGGTAGTCTCACCTTGCAAATATGTGTTGAAATACTATCCTTACAGTTTTAGCAAATAAAAAAATTAATAAATAGTAAGAACATCAGCTGGAAAAAAATGTACTATTACCCCCTCCAGGAATGGAACCCCAAACCCTTGGCATGAATGGCTGGGTATCAGCCATCTGAGACACAAGCTCTGCCTGAAAAATTAATCTGAGAAACCCTCATTTCATTATGAATGCCTTGAACATCTTTTGCCAATTAGACACTGTTATGTTAAAAAGAAATAAAAGAAAAAAATATCCATTCCTCAAGTAGAGCTTGTGGCTCTGATGATTAGTTGTGAGCCTTCAATGTAAAAGGTCTTGGGTTCTATTCTTGGAGGGGGCAAAAGTGAGTTTTTCTTCCAGCTGATGTTCTTACTAATTTTTTTTTATTTGCTAAAACTACAAGGATAATATTTCAACACATATTTGGAAGGTGAGACTACCCTATAATCCACAACTACCATTCCAGTCCATGATGCTACTATATGTGGCAAAATCAGTCCAAATCGCAGCTTCACAGTGAACAGACACCAAAAGAAGAAGCATTGTATGAAGCCCAAAATCAAAGACAAAAATAACAGCAACCGGAGATCGATTTATACAATATTGCGCACAGTACCATACATTTGCACACTAAGGGTATTGTTTACAGTGTAAAAGAACAGAAGTATAAACAATATCTTCGATTGTATTCACACTATGCACTGTCTGTGTCAAAGTCATTGAAGTGGCTGAGGGCTCTGATCATCACCAAGGTTACCCACTGTCACAATCACTGCTCAGACAGTAGTAAAACATTTCCTATATTGCAGTGTCCAGCAGCTGTTACAGATCACATACAGGATAGTGAGAAGGTTTATTTTTGTTGAATAAAGTAGATACTAATACTGGCACCCCCATCCCCAAACCCAAACTTGCTCCAGTACCATTTCCATAACATGCTCATACACTCTAACATAATCTAGTTGCTACCCTCACCAAATCACCTCCAATTTAGTTAACCCTACCCCCCCACCATCACCACTCCAACTCCAGGGAACAGCCATTCAGTGAGCATCTCTGCCATCCTATCTTGTTCACTGCTTCACGTCAAAAGTGCTATGAAATGTGCATTAGGTGCAGATTATTCATAGCTCATTTGGGGAGCAGAAGAGGAGGTAATAGAAAAAATGCTATGGTATCCGACCAACAGTTCTCGGGGGAGGGGAGCTTATTATATATACTCAACAAAGCAGGAGCAATCTGAAAATTGCGGCATGTCTCAGTTCAGCCCCCATCTGACTTAAAAAAAATATAAAAAATACCCCCGAACAGACTTTTACAAACTTTGTTGATTCTGAAGTGTCTAATAGAAATACACTGTCACCAAATTTAATCCCGATGCCCCCAAAGAAGACAAAAATCTTTTTTTTACAAAACTGTGATTTTTCTGTAAATCGTTGCAAGATATACTATTTTGAGATTTGTACATGATCGACCAAAGAAAGTTAGTCATGCAAGTTGTGTGGGTTTGAATGAGATTTGCATGCTGTAGCCAAGACCTCCCAAAGTAATGACCCTCCTTATCGTATGTGAAGAGTTCCTTTTGTGTGAATTTACAGAGTGAGGCTTCAATGATCCCCCACAAATGTGCATTTAAATAGCGACATCAAGCGATTCACGTGCCACACACCAGTGGGCTCCCAGATGTCAAGCCAAAGTCAGTCAGATGGCCATTGCCCAGCTGTCCTCTTCAACATCACACCAGAGCATGCAGTGGCCTTAAAGGGGCAGCGTCCTACTTCAATTTGCTGTTTCCAAAGGATAACTCTGCCACTGTTCGCTACCATTTAAATTCATCAAAATGTACAAGGGCTACAATTGTAAATGTTGATTCCTGAAAGGTAACACAGAACCATGATGCATCTATTTTAGAACGTGTCATCCTTTTCATTTAACTATGTTTCCCTCTAAAGAATGTATTTCTTTATTTTGAATAATAAAAGTAATTTTGATTTTAAATCCCCAAGATTGTACAACAGTGATCTGAGGAGCTAAATGGACTTTAAAATCACAATTCAAGGCAGATCCAGAGGAAAAAAACATTATCAGCCAGTGCTCAGAGCATGCGGCTGGCACACTACCTCACTGAGCTACAGTTGTTCTTCATGTTTCATTCAGAAAGGAGGCGCTGCTTACTCTGTACCGCACTGGAGTCATGTTATCACTTTGTGTAAGACGAGGCTGCATCTTTTGACATTTGTTTACTGTTTCATTTTGTTTCTTTACAGCAAAATGACATTAATGGGTGCATTGTCAAATGTTTATGGGAAGACGGACCTCATCACTTTATTGGTTAGTGGAGAGCAGGGACCCTGCTGTATTGCTGCTCCCTTGCACTTGCCGCTGAATATTTTTGCCGTTGACTGAAGGAGAGTGCAACCTATACGTGAGTGTGTCAGAGAGACAGTGATTGAGTGAGTGAGTGAGTGTGTGTGTGTGTGTGCATGCGTGTGTGTGTCAGAAAGAGAACCAGTGCAGCATGTGTGTGGGTGGGTTTTGAAAGGTTTCCCGTCAATCAAGCTACTGAGCTGAAAAGAAATGAAGAGAAGGGGGATGCAGCCTACACAATTTAATCAGTGAGGTGGGCAGCTGGGCTCGCAGCCATTGTGAGGGGCTAGCTGGGAGACCAAGTCATGATTTCTCAACAGTGACTTTCCACAGCCTTTCACAGAGCAGGGCTGGCCAACCAGAATGCCCCTGTTTTCCTTCCAGCTTGATGAGTATAAGTGGTAGGAAACAACTCTGCTTGAGGTCAGGCTGCCTCTGGTAATTAATCATTTCCTTCGAGTTATTGTTTTCTTAATGTGAGAGAGTGTGTGAGGTAGTACAGAGAGAGTGACTGGGCTTGAGGTAGAGCAACAGACAGGGAGACAAACGAGAACAGAGGTGCTGCCTGGGGTATGATGCTGTACTGCTACCTACTACCACACATTCACTTTCTTCCTACTGACACATAATGCTATTCCATATGGAATTTTTGCTAGCCGGATGGTAAGCTGTTTTACATAGCATGTTTTTCTCTCAGGGTTACTGTTCATATTTTGCACTTTCATAACAAGTATGGCACAAATTACCTGCTTCTGATTGACACCCATAATAATGAATATTTCCAGTTAGTATTGTTTGTTGTTATTCTGCAGAGCTCATAGATCTACAGGGATTTGGAGCCATCTACAGGGTATTTGTTCCCATAAAGTTTCAGTGGTTTTACAGGAAAATGAAGCAATTCAGCTTCCATAGGAAATATTGTAAACTACAGGAAAACATAGGAACATTGCCCTAGAGTTACAGGGAAATTGCCAAATCGATCACCGGAGTGGTGGGGGCATACAGTGCACAGTGGGCGGCTGCGGGAGGGTTTGTTTCTCAAATGAGCATACCCTGTGTGGAGTGGGGGTGGAGTTAGGTGGGTTAAACATACCCTCAGGAGGGAGCTCTCAAGAGATCAAGTACCAAGAAAAAAGAACTCTTCAACTGCTATACCTCATACAGTCAGCGTAGTAATTGGGCTCTTTGTGGAAGAGACTATTTGACACTTCATCATGTTTATGCAGATGGAAAACATGATGGAGGTCTCTTCTGCGATACAAAACATCTGCAGGCTACGCCCACTGCAGACGTAACTAGGGTTCACTAACCAACATTTTTCAGTTCAAATTGAAGCTGGCAGGAATGTCCTGTTGTCTCCCACAGCGGTCCCCTTTGTTCTTCAGCTCCCATTCTGAATCTCAGTCTTCATCTGCATGTTCCCAAGTAACCATATAGTAGAAGATATGTCTTCCATTTTGCATAGGTTCCAAACTACCTGAACCTCTGCACCCATAGCTGCATGGAAGCACATGACCTAGAAGGCCCTGTGTTTCTGCAGCCAGGACTCTTGGCCCTGCATGCCTGCATCAGTAGCTCCACTGAAGCACAGGGGCCAGAGGGCCCTGTGATTACACAGCCCCCGGGTAACCCCACAAATTCTTTGCATTCATCACCAGCAGGCAGATGGACACTTCAGCATGCATAGGGACTTGTCCCTTTGGCTCTGTACTTCTCCAACTGTTAACTCAGGTCTTCAAGGGACCTGCATGAATAAGGGTATAATTCCACTATTTCAACAAGAAAGGAAATTCATTGCAAAAAAAACTATCTTAATGCACCAGTTAAGATTCAGGTTAATGCCACAAAAGTATGGAAGTGTGGTGTTAGAGTTTCCTACCCTAACTCCCCACCTACCACCCTGAAGCAGTAAAAGGACAAGATCACACAAGCAATCACAGACAGCCATTGTCAAGTAAGACAAACAACTTACAACTGTTTCCAGATTACATAAATGCATTAGCACTGATGTGCTTGCTACCTTTGTGGATTTGTATCTGCGGCCTGTGATTATGCAGCCACACCTGTGTGTATGTTGTACAGCGTGCATGAGTACAAGTGGCTGCAGAAGTACTGTTGCAATATGGGCATCATGGTTTCAGCAGTAGTTCTAGAACTTTTTCATGGGTGTAGCAGTTTTCCTGGGGGTATCCTCTCCCCAAAAAGTAACATGTTACCTTTTAAAGCTCAGATTAACAGCTACTTTTGCTAGCCTAAGGGGCAGTAGATGGTACGCCGCTACATAGATGGATTCACAAGTGCATGGTTTCTATAATGCAGCTGCGTAACTGCAGGCCCTACTGGTGCCTGTGCTCTGCAGCCAAAAGTTGGTGAGTATATCCTACACCTGTGGCCTCAGGGGCTTGTGGTTTTGCAGGCAGAAGTACTACTGCAATTTTGTATCATATATTTCATGTTGCCTGCACTTCTGTAGCCTGGTTGGTGTGTATGTTTTACACCTGCAGCTGCTGAAGCACAGGCCCCTGCAAACAGAATTGTGTGTACAGTATGTCTTAAAGTGTGGATAAGTACCTGTGGCTACAGAAGAGCTGTCTCTATAGATGCCTGAGCTTCTGCAAACAAAAGATCTCTTGTAATTTGGTATTGTGGATTTGTACAATATCTGTGGCTGCAGGGGCTTGAGCTTCTGTACACAGTAGTGTTGTGATTTCAGTATCATAGATTTCTATCTGCAACCAGAAGTGAGTGTGCATGTGTTGCAATGTGTGTGTATACCACAGACACAAATCTACCAAGGCAGCATATCGGCGCTACTGCATCTGTGTCATCTGGAAACAGTTGCATGTTGTCTTACCTGATGATGGCTGTCTGTGGCTGCTTGTGTGGTCTTATCCTTTTACTGCTTGGGGTGGGGGGGGAGAGGAGTTAGGGTTAGAAACCCTAATGCCACATTTCCCTACTTTTGTGGTGTTAACGTGAACTCTAACTGGTGACATAAGTTTTTTGCAATTAATATATTTAGTGATAGATAGATAGAGAGATAGATAGATAGATAGATAGATAGATATTGATATAGCTATAGATATATATGTACACACACATACACACTCACACTCACACACACACATAGGCTATTACATGGGTGACAGAAATAGAAATATCTTCATGAGGTATACTTGACCTCCTGATCTCATGAGTGACAAAGCCATGAGTGAGGCCAGAAGAGTTCAAGTATAGTGAGAGAAGTATTTCTGCTATTTAACTCTCACCCATGTCATATTTGATTTGTATAACTGGTGTTTATGTGGTTTTATAACAGAAATGATAAAAAGTTACAAAAGAAAAAGAAAAGTACAAACTATAAACTGTGCCATTCAAACATCTCATTCTCATCCATGTCAGTTTGATTTGTACAACAGGGGCCCAATATTCAAAAATGTGCACGGGTGCTAACAGGCCATTTGCGCAGGAGCCCCATAGTCAAAAGGGGCCTTTGCGCTAGCAAAGAGGATCAGCACTGGTGGAAAACATAATGTTTGCTGGTGGGCAAGAGGAGGGATGTGTCCATGAACAGCCACACTATTTCACATTCAACAGCTTTGTGCTGCACAAAAGGGGTTAGTATGGTCCTTTTGCACAGTGCAAATACCGCTGAACAAAACCATGATGACTTACTCCAGGCAACACTAGTGGCTGCCAGAGGTAATTCAGCCAACCAGCCAGTTCTCTGCTGGGGTAGCACACCCGCCCCCTGTGGTTCTTGGCACCCCTCCCTCCATTGTACAAATAAAACCCTCCCTGGTGCTAGTGGTCCCCCCACCTCTGATTGCCAGCCCATTGTAAACATTAAAACCCTCCCTGGTGCTAGTGCTCCCCCCCACCACTGATTGCCAGCCCATTGTAAACATTAAAACCCTACCTGGTGCTAGTGGTCCCCACCCTGATTGCCAGCCCACTGTAAACATTAAACCTCCCTGGTGCTAATGGTCTCCTCTGCCTCCAATGGCCAGTCCATTGTACGCATTAAAACCCTGCTTGGTGCTAGTGGTCCACCTTCCCTCCCCATCACCAGCCCACTGAAAGAATAAACCCTCCCTGGTGCTCTGGTGCTTCCCTCTCTGATGACTGGTACTCCATGCTCTGATCGCCAGCCTGTTGTACACATTTAAACCCTCCTGTTGCTAGTGCCCCCTGATCATCAGCCCGTTGAAAGAATAAAACCCTTCTGGTGCTAGTGGTCCCCACTCCTTCCAATCACTAGCCCACTGTACACTTTAAAACCCTCCCTGGTGCTAGTGGTTCCCGTCCCTCTGATCATCAGCCCATTAAACTTTCCTTGATGTCCAGTGGTTCCTCCCCCTGGCACTGATCCATGGTACCACCCATCACAATTCCATAATCCCTGGCATCTAGTGCCCCACAATGTGGCACCGAACAATCCCCCAGTAACCGTACCAGTATCCTCGGTGTCGCAGGTGCGCATATGGTGACTGGTACAGCTCTCCTTACACCTTCTCAGCCAGCCACCATATATCCAGGCAGGGAATGTACTTCCTATTTATAGGACAGAGTGATTCTTCCAGTGGGTTGGTGATCAGGGGTGGAGGAGCACTAGCACCAGGGAGGGTTTTAATGTTTACAACAGGCTGGCGGTTGGAGGGAGGAGGGATTACTGGCAACAAGGAGGGTTTTATTCTATCAATGGTCTGGCGATCAGTAGGTGAGTGGACCACTAGGCACCAGGGATAGCTACGCCATACACTGTTTGATCAAATACAGCATTCTCAGGCTCCCATGCAATTGCAAGGTGCAGCAGAAAGTTTTCCACTCCGCTTTGTGCTATTTTGAATATTGGGCCCAGGTGTTTGGGTGTTTTTGTGATAGAACTGATAAGAAAATTACAAAGGAAATGTTATAGGAAAAGGGGTAAAATTTAAACTGTGCACCTCAAAGCATTTCACATCTGCTGGTTTAGTGCTGCACATGGCTACTGTCATTGGTTCAGTATTCCACTGTGACATATCAACTTGCAAGATAGCACTGCTATCATCCCAGTGACCAGTAAGAGAGTAGTGAAATAGTGATCAAATTTGACCCATGCCTGTTGTACAATACATTACATATATACTGTATGCAAAATGCATGGTGCACTGATAAACTGACAACTTAAAAGAAATCATAATTGTAGCTAATTGTTTATGGCTATCTGCAGAGTCTGCACTCATACAGATATGCATGTGGGTAAGATCTTCATTAGTCACTTTTGTATTGAATAGCTGCTACCAACGTTTCTTGGTTTCACAACCATCATTCAAAAAATAAAGCTGTTTTGTTTTAGAAAAGTTATGCTGTTTGTGTGTTATAACTACAGCACAAATGGAGACAAGGCAAATAATTAATAGTTAAAATATTACTGAATGTATATGTTTGCCCTGCTAACCAGTGCCTTTAGTAAGTAAACACACAATGTTATACAGCCTTGCCAGATCAGATAGTAAACAATATTCCTTATCAACATACTATAGCCTAAATGAATTTAAAGAGAATCAAATTGATCTTAAAAGTAACTACGGTATGTTAAATAGTTACCTTTCTCATGGTTTGGGTAGGTATCATATGATGGACAGCCTCACTATGCTTTCAGAAGATGAGAAAATCTGGTACTTACTTAGTCAACTAACAAGTTTTATGTAGCACCTCACCCCATTCCACTCCACCATCTTGCATTGTCATTGATATTCAATCGGTGCCAGTGATGTCTTCCACTGCAATTCTTGTTGCAGTTCCTTTACTAATGGACAAATGGTTCTCATTTTCAAGCAAGGTTACAACAACATATGGCAATAGAGTCCCCGTGATGCTTCTATTCAGTCTATGCTATTGGGAGGTTGCTGCACATTTGGCATTCTATACTATTAGGTCAGGTCAAGTTTCAGAATAAACTTCCGGGGATAAATGTCTGTCAAGTAAGGCAAAGTTCATTGAGAAATGAAGTGATCTCTGTCAGCCCACAGGGAAGTATGTCTTTTGATTTGCATCAGGCAGTCATAAACTGAAGTCCTTCTTTCACATTGGTTGTGTAATCGTTGTCAAGGAGAAATTAAATAGTGCTAGTATTATTCCACAGCCTTCATTACACCTCACAAGACATGTCATACTTAAGGTTCTGCTGGTTTCTCAAATCACACTCATCACAGGTCAGTAACACAGACAGGAAATTTGAGCAAATTAGCAGCAGTTTCTAATGTTCATACTGCCAGAAAATACATATTTAACTGTACCTCAATAAATACTGTTGCAAAAAACTATACTTTCAATTGTTTTTTTATGGACAACATTCTGCACAGATCTCTTCATGGAATCGGTACTTAGGCATTTTTACTTTGTCAGAGTTTGTGTACAGAATGCTAAGCATGAGCCATTGACCTACGAGAACCATGCTCAGTTTTGTATCAAGCCATGAAACAGTTAAAAAACCAGATCACTGGTTCCATGAAGAGAACTGTAACAGAACAAAACAATGCAAAACACAGTTCTTCATGCCACTTTTTACTCAGGTACAGTTAAATACAGATAATTTTGAGGTTTGAATAATATTTCTGAAAATGGAAACATTATAAATAGCTGCCAATTAGAAATAATTTTCTGTCCTTCTAAACTTCATTTTGACCCAAATGCAAACAAATCAGATCACTGCAAACTTACCATATGCCTTTGGGCACACCTTTAGTCACACTGTAATATAATACAATTAAAAAAAAGGAGGGCCATCAGATAGGCCTTGTCCTGCTACCCTCTATTCCATTGACAGTAAGGGAATATGTGCTGTACCAAGCAGATTAACGTGCATGAAATTGCACAAAATAGCATGTAACTGTGTACAAATAGTGTGAATATGTAAAATATTGTGTGAAAATCATGCAAAAGTTGATAACAACACAAGACTGCATAAAGATAACACAAGGTTGCCTGAAAATAATGCAAAATTGTTTGAATACAGCACTTAGCAAAGATGTCATTATGGCACTGATGGCTACCTGCTCAGCACAAACAATGGTACCATGCTCAGCGGTGAGAATGATATCATGCCCAATGTTGACGCTAGCACTGATGAACTGCAGACGTCTAAGGCCTCTGAGGTTAGTACCATCTTGGCACTGAGGTGTTGCTTTTGCCACTAATGTTTTTACCATCATCATTGGTATCACACCATGGCATGTATTTGGTGACAGACATAAAGACATCTCTATACAGGTGGGCCTCATCAAGGCCTTGTCTTCAACTTTACTCACAAAGGTTCTAAAAGCCCCATTCTTGACACTTCTATCACGTCATCCAACCACTGCCTGACAGCCAAGCAATGTGATTTCCAGATAGCCTGAAATGCTCACAAGTTGAGTTTAGGGATGTAGAGGAGGTCAAAACTGAGGAATGTAAGAGTACAAAAGCATTTAAACAATAATGTAAAGTGAAAGGAAATACTACAACATAACAGTTGCAGCAGCAGAACCAAGCAGCTACCCTGCATTGAGAAACCTGAACTGAATTAGCACAAAATGGCACAAGACTACTATGTACAGCAACACAGAAGAAGTAAATTTCAAAGCTACAGTGAACTAGACAGGAAAGCTATTCAGAACAACGAAAAGCCCTGATCCCCAAGGAGGTCATAGCTCTATGATGGTGGGGAAAGGGGGAACTGAGACAGTTGGGTTTGGTGGTGCTTTATGCAGGATTTATTGTAAAAAAACTGCTTCTAGGCATCCATTAGGGTCTCCCCTTAATGCCTCAAAAGTAAGTAAATGCAATGTTATGGTAAGGCAAATTCTTCAGAGATTTGGTGAATCCATGGTGTGGTGTTTCTGAGACTTGTTGGCTTGCCCTTACTACCCATCCTAGTGTTGTCCAGGTGGGTGTCCAGGTGGAAGTAAAAGAACCCAGGGCACTCTTCGCAAAGAGTAGGGGACATTCCCAGTGTCCTGGCCAACATTCCCGTTCCCATAAACCAGTTCATGCAATTATCCAGGCTGTGTGTGGGTGATGATGTGCAAAATGGCCGCCACTACACATTCAGTCACTTCACTATCAGTCTAGCATTGCTTGTAAAGTGCTTTGAGATACACTGTGTATGAAAAGCGCTATATAAATGCTGATTCTTCTTCTACTTTGGCACTGTTTTTCCAGGCATACAAAAATACTTAAACCCCAATGACTGGAGAGAGGGGGCTGAAGTTTGGGTAATGCCAATGCTGCACTGCATGATCATTCAAAACCCAAGAAACCCCATGCCACAAATTAACCAAGGCTAAGGGGAATGTTTCTTACCGTAACATCACATTTCCTTTCTTTTGTGGTATTAAGGGTAACTCTAACTGATGGCTAAATGTAGTTTTGCTGTTAATTTCCTTACATTTAAAAAATAGTTGAATAACAGAGGTACACTACATTTAATAGCAAGCAGACCTGGGCACAGTCCCTCTCTGCCTTACCCACCATATAAAAGAGGTTGACTGTACACAGGCATACCCAACTTCACCCTCCCCATACCTAGCAGTCACCGTGCCACCGGAACCCCCCCCACACACACACCCTGCCCCATGTCCAAGTGTCCCAGGTATTCAGTGGTACCCCTCCAGCACCCTGCCCCATGTCCAAGTATAGAGTACCTGGCATTCACTGATAACCCCCGAACCTACCTTGCTCTATGTCCAAGTATCCATGGCATCTAGTGGCACTTCCCAATAACCTGCCCCATGCTCCAGTATATCTGGCATTCAGTGGTACCCCCAAGCCACTCTGCTTCATCTCCAAGTATCCCTGGCAACCAGTGGCACCTCCCAACACCACGCCCCATGTCCAAGTATCTCTAATGTCCAGTGGCACCCCCATCCACACCAAGTTCCCCATATTCCAACTCTGGGTGCCCAACCATGGTGTCCGATATACTTACTTCTTAGAAAAATGTAGTTTTCCTTCCACCTACCCAGTAGAATGCATAACTCCCACTCCAGTCTCCCCACCATTCTGGAACATAACACACATTCCCCAGCCTATTAGCACCCCATCCCCACCCTCCTCCCCTCGGGCCACCCATAGTAAAAAAAAAAGAGACCAATGCAGCCCTCCTCTCACCTCCTTAGCCAGCTGTAGTCTGAGGCCCGGATATTCAAACTGCGCCCAAAATGTGCGCAACAGCAGGAGCAAGCACAAACCAATTCTGCGCATTTGCACAACAGGTGCAATATTCAAACATGGAGCAGAACAAATTGCTAAGCAACCAACGCCTGAATATCGCATACTGCGCATAGCTAGTCTAGGAAGGAGAAGTTGAGCAGAAATGTTGCTGCCATAGCACAACCAGGGCAGCCCAGCTGAGCAGTCCAGAGGTGCCATAGCACAGAGCCCCCAGAGCAATGGAACTGCACATCCAGGGAGGCAGGCTGGGGCCCACCGCCAGCCATGCCACACATGGGCACAGGAACACACTGCAGAACCAACAAGACACCTGCACACCCTAGCAACAGCATCACTGGGGTGTGACGGATGATCTACTGGCCCATGGGGACAAGCCAACAAAGCACAGCAGAGCCATGACACCCCAGCACAACCACTGGCAGGCTGAGAGTGCCACACACAGGGGGTTGACAACCACAGTGCACATCAGCCCCCCGTATGCACAGCACACCCTGCACCGTGACCCCAAGACACCACCCATGTGCAGTGACTGGCACTGCAGGAAACCATGCATCCCCCCCAGCACACGTCAACCCCATCCAGCAGAGAAGCATACAAGCCAGACACACCCTGTGCACCCAGCAGTGAGTGGCAGCAGACGGCAAGACCAACAGAAAGTCACTGCCATGCCGGAGATACCTCCCCATGCACACACACGAGCGCAGCACACACACACACACACACACACACACACACACACCCAGGACCATACCACCCCAGATGGCATGTACACCACTGCAACTGAGCACCCATAGCCAGCTGCAAATCAGAGACCAACACAGTATTCATATCAAAATATAATTGTATTTTCAAATTTTCAAAGAGTAAATTACAAAACAATAAACAAGAACTATTTACAAGGGGGGGGACGGGTACAAGGTAGGGGTGGTCAAGGGGTAGGGATGAACAATTTGGAGAGGGAAGGCAGGGTGGTAGGGATGGGTGAAGTGGGAATGGTAATGTGGCCTAAGGCCCAGCAGGCTGGTCATCCTGTGCCTGGTTCCGCTGTTCCCTGTGATGCCTCCTCTGCAGGCCATGTCTCCTTATGGAATTCAGGATGGCCTGGTTATCCAGGGACACTTGTGTCAGGCCCCTTATGTCATGATGGATCCTCCAGAGAACTGTGAGGTCTAGGAGAATGGGAACACAGTCAATGGCTGTGACTGACCACAACCCTGAACACCACCCAACCTGCAAGCATATAGCCCAATGTCCCGCACCTGTGATGGCATGCACCCACCCACAGTGAACATGCACATGGCCATCACAAACAGGCACCAGCTATGTGCACCACTGCACACACACACTGCCCATGTCCATCACAGCACAAACAAGGCTGTCAAGTGACGTGGCAATGGTGCGATGCCAGTTACACAGCTATGTGCCCAGTGCATGCATGGACCACCAGTGACGACACACAGACGTGCTGTGATACTGGACAGTGATGCATGTCACCTGTGTCGCATACATACATAGATACATAGACAGTGTCAGCAGATAAGGGCCTATGGCCCACCCAGTCTGCCCATTTGAGCTTGTAAGTTCACTTTGTTTTCCTATAAGTCTGTTGCACCTTACCCTGACCTCCAGAATTCCTTTATGTCTATCCCTGCATTCTTAAATCCGTTGATTGTTTCAGCCCCCACCACTTCCTCTGGCAGGGTGTTCCACTTGTCCACCACCCGTTCTGTGAAGAAATTCTTTCTCATGTTTCCTCGAATCGTCCTCCTTCCAACTTCATCCCATGCCCTCTAGTCCTGGAACATCTTTTTCACTTAAAATAGTGTTTTCCTGCACCCTGTTCCTCCCTGTAAGATACTTGTATGTCTCTATCATATCCCTCTCCTCCTCTCCTCCAGGGAGTACATGTTCAGTTCCTTCAACCTGTCTTCATCGGACTTGTGATGCAATCTATGCACCATCTTTGTTGCCCTCCTCTGAACCTCCTCTACCCAGTCTATGTCCATACGTAGGTATGGTCTCCAGAACTGTACACTATACTCCAGGTGGGGCCTCACTAGTGTCTTGTATAGTGGAATTATGACCTCCCCTTTCCTGTATAGTTGTGTTGTGCATGGCTGGTGGTCTTGCCCCCCCCCCCAGCATGCAATAGCATCCATGAGGTAATGATACTCACACTCCTCAAGCAGCTGGGTCTGCCGCTGCTGCTGCTGCTGCTGCTGCTGGGGCCCAACACCACCGGCACCGGGCCCTGGCACGGCTCTCTCACCTGCGCCTGCATCCTCACATCCCGCCTGTGGGAGACATATGTTGAGACAAACATCAGTGTGACTCCAAGCAGACTGCCCCTGCCCCAGTGAGAGTGCTGCCCACACAACCAGACCCATGCATCTCACACCTGCACACACTGACACAGCCAACCATGGCAGAGCCATCACCTATGCACAGCCACCAAAACACACTCACACCCCTACAGAGAATACAGGTGCATAGATGGTACACCCACCTGGCTTGGCACCACGCCGCCCCTGGCACGCGGACCGCAGCCGATCGAGAAGATCAGGATCCCTCCGCGGAGGTCACCCAGACCGGTGCCGGCACTGCTCAGCTGACCGGCACTGTCCAGTGACCCCCACCAGGTCAGTGGCCACTTGCTGCCACACCTGCATCCTGGCAATGGTGAGGGGTGCCTCACCATAAAGTGCCCCATAGTGGGGCTCCACTAGGGCCACCAAGTTGGCAAGTTCGACAGGGCTCCACTGTACTGCTCTTCTGTGAGCCATGGTACCAACTTTACAGCAGGCAATATGGCGGCCCACTGCGCCGTAACCCCACGTGGAGATGTTGCGCAATAGACCACCACAGGTTCCAATCGCGCTGTTCGAACAGTGCCGTCACTTCACATAGCGCTGTCACCAGACAGCGCAATAGGGCCGTACACATGGCAGCCGAACAGCACCAGGGGGCAAAGGTCGGACACAAGGTCATGGGCAATGACGCAAGGCCACGCACAGCGCCATCTGACATATACGCATCCTGCGCGACCGACCAGCTGCGTACCAGTGCCACAGTGGACTATTGCGCAGTAGTGCCACAGCGCCATATAGTGCCCAGTGCTGTAGCGCCACTGGCACAATGGTGGCCATGGCCTGAATTGCCGATCGCGCACAGCACGTCAGCAGTGTGGCAGACGCCTGCGTAAGCTATCTGGGCATGCGCAATGCAGTGTACCACACAGTCACAGATCTGCGCCATTGGCTCAGCCGACTCAACCGTATTGCACAAAGCTCAAATTCGCGATATTCAGCCGACACATGCAAATCATCTGATCAGCCATTCAAAGGCGCAGTGGCGCGATTTGCATGTTATTATAGTTGCTCCACTCCTAATTGCATGCATTGCGCTATAAATGTGCGACATTGGGCTGCGCTGGCCAGATTCGGTTACTGCAGGTGAGAGGTGAGTTGCATGCTGTGTGATGTTCTGGACAATGGTCATGGGAAAATGCTGTAGACTGCACAGTGACAGGTGTCCACTTCCATACAGATCGCCATGACCGAGCAGAGCCAAGGTGAGGGTGAGGACGGTGGGCAGGAGGAGGCCCAACTTTACCCCAGCAGAGACAGAGGCCCCTTCCAGGCCTACCTGGATGAGGAGCCAGTACTGAGTGGATGAGGGGACTTTCAGTCCCGGCGCGGCTGCATGGGAGGGGTAGCTCGGTCGGGAACCTGCACGGAAGCCACCAGTGCTCCGTGCAGGAATGCAAGAAGAAGATGGGGACAGACCGCAGGAGGTTTAAGGAGAAGGTGGCAGCCTTCAGGGCGGCACGTGCTGGCACTGGTGGGGGCCCGCCAGTGGTGTTGGAGCTGACCCCGGCTGAGGAGACACTGGTTGCATCAATGCAGCAAAGCGCTATTGAGGGCATACCAGGAGGTGGATTCCAGACAGGTGGAAGCCCATCACTGCACGGTATGACATGGTGGTGGTGTTGGGGGGTTGGGGGAAGGTTGTTCACATGCACTCACATGTACTCTCTTTCTGTTACAGATCCTGTTCGTCTTCAGGAGATGGTGGTGGGTCCAGGCAGTGATGATGACCTGCTGGACATGGAGGAGGGTCCATCCACTCTATCACCAGCCAGCAGGCACCTGCAGCAGCAGCACGCCACGCCAACTCTGGTGTCGGTGATCTGGTGGGGGGTGCACAGCCTGTGTCTCAGCAGTCTGGCATGCAAACATGCCTGCACACTGTGACTATGGCTGTAGCACGTACCAGCACCATTGATGATGCAAGGACTGCAATGGGCAGTGATAGGTGTGTGTCCCATGACGGACACACAGCAGGCCAGCACGTGCCCCTGAGCCTTTCTGGTTCCAACTTGTGTACCAGCATGCTGGCACAGTCCCAGGCTGTGCCTGTCAGCACTGGTGGGGCAGCACCGGTGGCTGTGCAGGTGTCTGGCACTGTTGCTAGCACAGCGGTGGAACGAGTGGACCTTGGGCACAGCAGTTGGCGGGGCAGCAGCAGCAGTCACCCACCAGGTCTGGGGGTACAGTGTCAAGCGGTGGCACATGTCCGCCGCCCTTTGATCCACCCATTCCTGGTCCTGGCGAACAGCGCCCACCCTCAAGGGGTGTTGTGCATCAGGACCTTCCATACTCTGGGGGACAGGATGCCATTGGGGCACAGTACCCATTGGATGAGCACACCCACCTGCTGCAGGAATCAGTACAGCTGCAGAGGCGGGTTGCAATGTCCGTGGAGGCACTGTCTGTGGTTGTGGAGTGGCACAGCAGGGAGTGTGCTCTGGACCGTGCAGAGCTGGTTCGTATGCGGACGGATGTGACCGCCGCCATTGACAGGCTGACCCAGGCAGTGGTCTCTGTCATGGGACGATTGGGCACACAGTCAGGTGCCCTGTACTGCACACCCACACAGTTCACTCTCCACTCCCTGTCCCGGCGTCATGCGACACCAGGCCTGTCAACGCCGGTTCTGCTGTGGCTATCCTGAGCACCCCTTGTGCAGGCTTGTTCGGCATGCTGCAGACCCCTGTGGGGGCAAGGTCGCGTTCGTGCAGTGGGACCCTGGTGGTGCAACAGTGCCACCCCATGTGGCCCCTGCTCAGCCTGCCAGTGCTGTTGGGTCACGGCGGGGCCGCCCACGCATCTGCGGTGGCCGTGGGACAGTGCTACATGACTGAGCTGTCTCCCAGTGCGGGCCCTGTCTGGTGCTGCCATGTGTACAATGTGTGTCATGGTGGGCAGTGCACTGCTGGGTGCTCTGCTCACCACGCTGACACGACTGACCACCTGCACACCCTCCCAACTGCTGTCCACAGGTGCGTGTGCATGATGATGCCTGCATTGTACTGTCACCAGGTGCAAGGTGCCCAGCATCTGACACACGACGGACAGTACAGGCTGGGGTGGTCGGTGGTGCTGTGTGTTAGCAATGTCGGGTCTTCTGTGCTGTGCATCTGCCCATGTACGCTCTGTGCCTGGTGTGTGTGTCCATATGAGTGCTCACCCTCCCTGATGGTGTGTTTGTATGCCTGGACCCTTCCACTCCTGGCCGGCCATGCACCCCTGGTGTTACCCTGTGTGCCTGTGGTTTGCGCATGGACAGTGTTGGTTGCACATGTCCCCTTGACTTACCTGTGTTCTGCATAGTGCTCCTCTGTGATGGTGTCCCGTGCAGCTGGGCCTGCCGGATCAGCCGGGGTCCCACCGGCCCTAGGGGCTGCTCATCACATGCAACTGGCGCCCCCATCGCTGTCCCCCTTCAACCTGTACTGGCTATCCCATAGTCTTTGGCCATGTTGTGCAGGATGCAACAGGCCAGGAATATCCCACAGGCCTTCTGGGGCTGTACTGTAGGGCACCGCCGAGGTGTCTAGGCATCGGAAGCATGCCTTGAGCATCCCAAACACCTGCTCTATGATGTTGCGTGTGGAAACATGTGCCCTCATTATAGCGTTGCTGCGATGGGGTCATGGGGCGCCGTACAGTGTGAGCAGCCAGGGATGGAGTGGTATCCGCTGTCACCTGTGTGGAGATAGTGGAGATCAGTCTCATGTTCAGGTCCATATTGCCCATATCCCCGTGCACTACCATGGCACCTGTGGCATTCCCACCCTTGCCCCGAGTTTGCATTCCATACATGTGTACTCACCCACTAGATGTCCTGTGGGGATGTCCCCACTCTCGAATCGATGGCACAGTGCGGACTGATACCATATGAAGGCATCATGTGCTCTGCCAGGGTGTGTGGCACAGACATTGATTATGTGCCCAGTGGCATCACACACCACCTGGCAGTTGACACTGGAGAATCCCTTTCTGTTCCTATATGCGACCCCATCAGGGCCAGGTGGCGTGCGAATGGCCACATGGGTGCAGTCTATGGCCCCTAGCACGCCAGGCATACGTGCTACCCTGTGGAACTCCTGCATGTTTGCTGTACGCTCTGCCGCGGAGCTGGGGAAATGGATGTACTCTGCAGCATGTGGCAGCAGTGCGCTGAGGAATTGGGTGAGGATGCGTGATGTGGCCGACTGTGTGATGCCTGTGGTGTCCCCTGTCGGCCTCTGGAAGGTGCCCGTGGTGAGCAGGCACATGCAGGCTGTCACCTTGGTCTCCACCGACAGAGCGTGACTCCGTCGTGAGGGTGCCTGAATCACATCACTGCACAGCTCACAGAGCCGTCTCAGTATTGCCCTGTTCAGGCGGTATCGCCCACGATCTGTACAATCTGTGCCAGCTCAAAGCTGATGCGGCACTGCACTGCCTGTTGGGGGCATACCGCCCACGGCCCTTCCACAGCCACGCCCCCTGTAGCATGCATTCACCCCCCTCATTACAGCTTCCATGTGGAAGCTGGCACCTGTCCATCTCCCTAGCTTCTGACCCCTGGCTGCTGTTGCTGTTACCCCGCTGTCCTCACTGCTATTTCCACTGCACCGGCACCTCACTGGCCTCTACAGCCTATGGCCCACGCTTTCCTTGCCTGCCCTAGCCTGTCTGTTGTCTGTCTGTCTCTCTCTCTCTCCCCACTTGGCAGCCTTGTAGTTTTTGCCGCCTCCTTGAGCCTTTTTATTTTGCTCATTTCCGCTAGTGCGCAATTTCGGCTGTGCTGCTTATTGCATCCGCGAAGTCTTTGAATATCGCATTGCGCGCTTTATGCATGGATCACCCCTTCGGTTGCGCATGCCTTCATTTTCATTGCGCTGTTGCTCAGCATGTTTTCGTGGCGCACTGCCTCCTTCTGAATATTGCAAATGGCGATTTTGGGATTTCATGCATGCACAACCCTGTTGTGCATGGCGCAACCCTTTTGAATATTCAGGCCTGAGTGAATAATGCAGTGATCGAGCAGCTGATTGTGTTTTCATTCATTCCGAGGGCTGCAGACCAGGCAGATAAAAGGAAGTCTGCACCGACTATGTCTCCTTTTTCTTAAATTATGGGTGGCATGGAGGATGTGAGCTGGCTTGAGGTGCTAGTTGACTGGGGGAAAGGAGGTTATACTGAAAACTGCTTGGGATTGGGAAAGAGAGGAATGGGTGGTAGCAGGGGAGGAAGAAAAATCACTTTTTTTTATTTTTTTTGTAACAGTATATTCAGCATCAGGGTTGAGCAACCAGTTTCAGATCTGGGGGTCTTCGGTGGCACCAGTGCTGGACTTCCAGTGTCCACAATTTTTTTAAATCTTTCTGACATGGGGTTGGGCACCAGGTGTTGGAACAGGGGTGTCTTTGGTGGCACCAGGACTGGGATCCCAGTGTCAGCAAATGTTTTCTTAAATAATTTGACAGTGGGGTTGGGTACCTGGTGACAGAATGGGAGGCATCTTTGGTGAAATCAGGGTCTGGCTACCCATGACTGCAATTTTTATTTTTAAATTACATCTTCCCAACACCAGGGTTAGGACATGGTGGTGGAATGTGGAAGATCATATTCAGAAGTACAAGGGCTGCACTCACAATGGCTGAAATTTCTTTTATTTTAACACCTCTGGGGTGGGGGAATTGGTAGGGACAGGGATGCAGCAGGGTGACACAACCAGTGGAGGCAATAGGTTCCTGACCACCAGTCATGCGAGTGGTGCAATGACTGCTTCACTGTTTGCTTTAAAGCTCTGATAAGGGCAATTCACATGCCAATGGTTGTTCTGAGCTTGTCAGAGGCAGTGGCATGGGAATTGCCCTTATCAGGGCCAATTTGGATAGTTTTCATATTTTTACCACCCTTAGCCAAAAAAAAACACTGACCCATATTTCACTTAAATTGGCAGATCAAGAGATCTAGTGTCAAATGCACGCTTTTGAAAATTTTATGAAAATCTGTGGCTTGGCCAAGATATAAGCAGCTGAAAAATCACCATTTAACATTAAACTGCCCACATAACTTACTATGTGTGGTGCTCCCACATCACTGTAATGTTGATAGCATATGCATGATACATTACATCTGTACCATGCACTGGTGGTAGCACAAGTTTCTAATTCCTGTGGATCTTAGGTCCTCCATCTCTAAGACCAAAGCATGGGGCTCTAGGGAGTAAATTGACTGGGAGACTTATGGTCAAGGCTATTGAGTGAAAAGACTGCATGAGGAACCTGGAAGATCTCCCTCCAAGTACAGTAAAATGGAGATTTATAGGTGAAAGATTAAGCTGAGATATGCTGAAGCGCCTATTCTGTCCCTGTCATTTGTTTCCTGCAGGCCAGCAGCATTAAAGCCAAGTTGCTGTTTCTGGAAACAGATAATATATTTCTGTTTTGCATTTCAGGCCAGAAGAGGTCCTGAGATTTGTTTTGGTTTGGTAAGGTCGCTACATTGGGTTAGAGGTCAGGGATCATGTTGTTTGTTATTGATTTCACAGATATAGGTTAGTGGCTCAGCAGCCATTGTACCCTACTGTTTTTTTGCCAAGCTGATGAGAGATGTCACAGGGTACAGTGCTACAGTGAAGGGGCACAGAGAAGCTGACATATTATTTTCTGAAAAGTGGAGTGTGGAACTTGGAGTGTGGGAACTGGCAGTACTGGCAGAATGCTGCATTGTGACTGGTGTAGGGCAAGGAGAATAGATGGGTATCTCATGATTTGCCACTCTTTCATCTGTTACCTTGTGCATCTGCCACAGTCAAACCTAAGTTACTACTTTTACTTTAATGGTAATCACCTCCTACTGTCTACCAGGTCAGTTGTAAATTAGTCCATTGGTCCTCAATGTGTTGGGACAATGTTAACCCACAAAAAGGTAATTTAAAGATCATGTGCATGGGTTTTCAAAACTATAATAGGGAGCACCACTCAGTAAACGTTGCTATAAAAACAAGCATTTGTCAATGCCGAATGTTTGCTTGCTGGCATTGGCATTGGTGGGGTGTGCCTTTGGGTCGTCAGGCATAACGGCCATGCCATTTCACCACACCATATCCTGCAGACACCAACAAGTGTCACAGTGTGCCTTGGGTGTTTGGCCCTTATGCTCACCCCATTCCATCAGGAAATACAGTGAGAAGGGTGTGGTATAGGAGAATGGGGTGAACTTTGGGGCCAAAGAGTCCAAGGCACACCTTGATGCCTCTCACTGGCTGCAGGGTGTGGGTGGGGGTGGAACGGTATGAGCATTACAGGCAACAATCCCAAGTCACACCCTGATGCCTGTCAGTCTCTACAGGGTGGGGTGTTATGGTCGGAAACTCTAACGCCTCAGGCGTTCGTTGGTATTTTCACTCCAAATTTTCAACATGTTTTTTTTGTGACCCCCACCTTATGAACAGTGGCAATATCAGTTTGTTAGCCGGAAGCTGATTTTGCAACGTGTCTACAGCGTTTGGCACCACAGGTGCGAAAACACATTTCGAACAGGATGTGAAAAATGACAGCTGTACTGTTCATGGGAAGGTGTAAAAAATGGCAATGTTGAAAATCTGCAGAGAAAATAGTAAAAAAAACTGGTGAAGTCACGAGTGTGCATAGAAACTCCACAACACACACTCTTAATATAATTAGTTTGGGGATTTTTACAGCAGATTATCAACACAGGCATTTTGGGACCTCCGCTCATGAATATATATATATTTATATTTTATAACATTTATGCACAGAAAGTGTGAAAACACATTTCAGCCATGTTGTGAAAAATTACAGCTGTACTGTTCATAAGGAAGTGTGGAAAAATGCCAGTGGTGAAAGTCTGGACTGAAAATATTACAAATTCATGAACTTACAAGGGTGCGTGGAAACAGCGCAATGCTTGCTCGTAACACAGTCAGTTTATGGACTTTTGTCACCAAATTTTTAATATAGCCATTTTAAGACCTCTGCTCATGAACAGTGTCACTGTGATTTTCTTAATCTGTCCCAAACATTGATTTCATACACCAACTGTGCCATTGTGCGCTACATGCACAGAAACACAATTTGGGGGAGATGTGAAAAATGACAGCTATACTGCTCATAAGGAGGTGTGGTAAAATGGCAATGTTGAAAATCTGGAGTACAAATACTAAAAATTCGCAAACTTACAAGCGTGCATAGGAACTGCGCAACGCATGCTCGTAAAACTGTCATTTTTGGGAATTTTTTCACTAAATTTTCAATGTAGCCATTTTAAAACCTCTGCTCATGAACAGTGTCACTGTAATTTTCTTAATCTGTCCCAAACATTGATTTCACACACCGACTGCGCCATTGTGCGCTACATGCGCAGAAACACAATTTGGGGGAGATGTGAAAAATGACAGCAGTACTGCTCATAAGGAGGTGTGGTAAAATGACAATGTTGAAAATCTAGTGCAAATATTAAAATTTGTGAACTTACGAGCCTGCATAGGAACTGCACAATGCAAGCTTATGCAAAACAGTCATTTTGAGAATTTTTTCACCAAATTTTCAACATAGGGTTTTTGGGGGCCTACCTCATGAACTGTGACAATGTCGTTTTGTACATTGGTCCTGAAAGGTGGTTTCACGCAGTGACTAAGAAATCACCTTTCGGGACTGAATAACAAAATGACAGTACAAGCATTCATGAGGTGGGGTCTCAAAAACCCCATGCTGAAAATTTGGTGAAAAAATTCCAAAAAATGCCTGAGATATGCATCAAACTTGAAAAAAAACCCTATTTATTCCATTATACAGTTTACCGGCATTTCCTCAGTTCGCTGTTGGCTTTGAAGAGTGCAGACATGTTCCCGGTCCACCAAGGATCATCGCACTGGACTCCGGAGGTAAGTATGGGGGGGGTGTTGGGAGGCAGGGTGTGCAGAGGGTGGGCGCAGGTGGGAGAGGGTGGTCAAGACAGTCAGCGTGGGACCGTTTCTTTTTCTTTGTAGGTTTCTTTTTATTTCTTGTAGGAAGATGACGCGGGATGTTTGCCACACTGGGGTGGGCTCCAAGCATGACAGCTGGAAGGTTTTTTTTGGAGGGAGCCAGCGGGCCGGCGGGGATTGGGTACCCCCGTCGGCCATAAAACTTTGCCCACGCTAGGTGGGCTCCCAGCGTTGCACCTGGAAGTGTGTTTGGGGGGCCACCAAATGGGCGTTTGCTGCGCTGGGGTGGGTTCCCAGCGTGGCACCCTGAAACTGTTTTGGGGGGACACTGGGCCGACAGGGGATTGGGCACCCCGTCGGCCATACCTATGTGTGGGGGCGCCAGGCATGCTGGGGTGGGCCTCAGCGTGCTACTTGTTGAGGGGGGCTGTCTATGACAGCTCTTGCACTGCAGTGCCGACGGAGGCACTTTGCATACCAGACAGCGGCAATATGCAAATTGCCTACATGCTGCAGCTCGTTTTTTCAACTGTATGTCACTGCAATTGCAAACGCTGTCACAGACAGCTCTTACATTCATTGGAGCGGTGGGGCCACACCTGCAAAAGGCAGCAGGCACTGAAGTGTGGAGGCACACCTACAAATTTTTGTATGGTGGCACTATGTTTCTTGCACATGTGTGCAAGCAAACATAAAAACTGTATGTGTTCTAGGTTCTGTTATAAAGTTGACAAATTTGTACTTTTGTTAGCACCTTTGATGTAGTCCATTTCTCCAAGATTGCCGGATGCTGAGTCAACATGCCTCCAGGCTGCCGATGTCATTAGGGGTGCTAATCTACTGTTTCTATTACTGCTAGTGTTGTAATGTTGGTAACTTCATTATTGTTGGTCAGTGTCTGCTTTACAATAAGCTTTAATAGGTGCCTTATTTGTATTAATTTCTACAAGGGATGGTTGTGTTAGCCCTGGTAAGAAGATAATTTTAACGTGGAGTAAAGAATAGCTGAGCCTGAATGTAGGTCAAGTAAAATCCTGCCAAGAAGGAAACACTGGGCTAGCTAATGCATACAAACTCTTAGTAAGGTTTCAAAACAGCATTACTTCTCTCACCCCCATTTACAGGGTGATGGGATAATTACTTTAGTGCCATCCTGAGAAATGGAAGTTTACTCACCTGGTAAAGGTGAGTATCAATCGCACCTTCTTACAGCACTCCTAGTCTCCACTCATGGGTAATCTCCGGCACTCCTCTCAGGCTGATGTACAAAAGAATTTTTACAGGATCGAAACCCGATCCTTCTCTTCCCTGTTTCCGTCCTCCTCCCTGTAGTTCCCAGACCTCAGTTTCTTTTGTGCATCACTCCAGGCTGGTCACAGACTGTTTGGCTCTGTGCCAAGTAAGGTAAGAAATTACAAAAAATACCATATTTTCTTTTCCGAAAGTCAGCCAGCATGTTATTTATAGTGCTACTCATTTGTTAGCAAATCGAGGTGTCAGGGACCGTCAGCGACTTATTTAAAGTAAAATCCAACAAGGTAGCCAAAATAGTTCTATCATTATTTGTCCCATTCCTTCCTCAGTACACCTTGTTCTGCTGAGGAAAGGTCGACCATGCACCCAGCTTCCCCCGGCTTACCTTGTTCAGCTGGCAAGCAGAAGCTATGAGCATACAAGGGTTTTAATTTTTGGTGCCTTATTAAAGAAACGCCTGTTGTGCACCTCACGGTTTACCTTGTTCAACCGCGAGGGCGACTTTACGATAAATGAGCGTCTGCCCCCTCCACAGCCTGCCTACCTGCCCTTTGATTGCACTCCTTAAAGAGTTCAAATGCTGGTTGGCAGCCTTTCTCCTTCGGCATTCTCCAGCTGCGAGACAGGCCATGCTTCCCCCTTCCCCTTGGTCTCGAGAGCCTTCACTCTCGTGAGACCACACGTCGCTATCAGGGCTCCCTTTATCCACATCTAAGATGGTGGCAACCTGTATGCTTTTCCACTCCACTAAAATGGCGGCGCAAAACATGTGATCCTTAAAGGGGCAATGCTTTTATCTTAAAAGGAAATGTTTAAAATGTTTTAAAAAGTTAAAAAATGTGTTCCTTTTGGCGATTTAAAGCCTATTATAAGGGATACCAGGATGCTTTTGGAGGCACAGCAAGGAAGCAGACAATCTGTTCTTGAGCATTTCTAACAAGATTCCATTGCTCATTAACACAAGGCAGCAGTTCTTCTGGGCACAGTCACCTTGCCTTTGCTCCCTACTTCAGAAGCTGAAACAAGTTTAGGTTCCATGCTTCTGGCTACTAACTGCACAGTATTTAAATAGTTTTTTAAACAGTTTCATTGAGGTGCATACCATCTGTTATATCTCCTCCTCTATTCCATTGTGTTTTTCAGAGGAGAAAAAATGACTTCAAGATGGATTTGCAGGAAATGCCCCCATATTCTTTTAACCTCTGACTTGGGAGACCTATGTTCCCTATGTATGGTCGATGCAGACCCAAATATCTTCAATTCAAATTCAGGGTCCCCAGAGGAGGATATACTGCAGGATAGCGCTTCCACCTCTTCTCAGAGTGTGGTAGTTCAGCTTTTCCAAAAACTATTGGACAAAATGGCCCCAGTCTCCTGAGAAACCCCCTCCACCAAAACATCAGAGGGGTACCCCAATTCCAACCCCAGAGGACAGGTCAGAGTCTCCATACTCGGGGGACGAGGACCCAGAGGAGGAGGAGGAGGCTGAAGAAGACATGGCCACCAGGCTATGCCCCTTCGACTCCATCCCTGAGATCATCAGGGTAGTGTGCTAAACACTTGAATTAACAAGCCCTGTACAGGAATCAGGGAACAGACTGGACCCTTTAATGCGTGATAGAAAACATTCCACCACCTTCTTTCCTTTTGCCCAGCCCTGGATAACATCTCTGGATAATCACTCTATTGAATGTCAGGTGTGAATGAGCAGAGCAGTTGTTAACATAACAATAGACTTGTGCCTTTACCACAACAGAAAGTTATAGAGGCTGCAAATACTACAGCAATGTGCTACTCTCCCTGATTTCTGCACAGGCTAAAATGATAACTTTAAACTATTTTTGTGCATTAAACATGGCAAAACTGAAATCAAATAGCGGATTGTCTTTCAGTACCTTGCAACAAACACAGAGCAAGAAAACAAAAGAATCTTTACAGACCTCAGTAATGTGACAATCTTCCTGGCTTCTTCATAGATGAAAGAGAATAGCACCCTAAATTACATCACCCTGGTGAAGACATGCTGATTACCACAGGAATAGCAAGTTTCAGCATCTAGCAGTGTAGCTGAAGCAGAGAACACAACAAATGGTTAATAATGGTATGACATTGTATATTTTCATATAACATACCAGGGAGACACTGTTGTATAACATATTTAATGAATGATGATGACAGTTTAAGTTCTATAAATTTCATTGCACATGATCTTTAAAGAAGAACGCCTCTGCACCCAAAAAAATCCTTCCTGCTTTGTTTGCTGTTAAAACTGTAATACAGGAAATAGGTTATTTTCCAACACCACTTCCTGCTTAACAGTTCAACTTACAGAAATTGGAGGGGGGGTATACAAAAATCACATTTTATGTAACAAATAAGAAAAAACTATTATGGCCAACAGTACTACCATCACAGGTGACTCAACCAGAAACGTAAACATGTAAAGTAGGTAAATAGGCACTCCTTAAGGCTCAAAACATGGGGCTTAGCATTATATGGAGGCCAAACATTTCCTTAACTGGGTGGTTGGGTGTGGGAATTTAGTATTTTAATTAGAAATAAAAAAGCAGTGACTAAAGAAGTGGCTGTCTACCAGTAGCTCCAAACTTTACAAAAAGAATATTTGGGTTGAGCTAAAATCACAATAGAAATATACAATCTTTTTCTAAGAGTGCTCGAATACTTTTAGGCAATTTGAATGCAAGATTCAGTAAAGATGTAATTAATGTTGATAAAGATTTTATAGTGGAAGGAGTAGAGATAACACTAAAGAAAAGTAAAGATCCAATTTTAAATACAAAATAGATAAGGACTGAATTCTGTAATAAATGAACTACCATAGGTATGTTGACAATGAATGGTAGGATAGGTACCCTAATCCTCAATCCCCCCCCCCTTCCACTGCTGGGCTCTCTCACCACTTGTTACCATTGACTAGGCAATTGGCCACCACCCTTTCCCATGCCTTGCTCCATTTCCCTCACCACTCACCTCTTTTTCCCCACGTACTTCTGCCTACCTTAAATGCAACTTTGACAAGCCTCTGGCTGCTACAAACTCTTCCTTGGTCTTAAAACTTTACTACCCTCCCTTCTTCACGTAAATTTTAACTCCTTCTCTCCTTTAATATTGATGTCTATCTATGATGTATTATTAATTACCTATATTGTCATATATGATATATTTTAGTTACTCAATCTTTTAGTTCCTCCTATGTCTGTTTGTAATCCCTCCCCACTGATGTGGAACCTTTGTAAATGAGCTGCTTGGCAGTCAAAGGTACTTTGTAATCCAAGACTGAATAAATAAATAAAACACATGACCCACTAGGATAATTTTCTTTCATACCAGAAATGGGAAGAGCTTTTTGAATACAGCCATAATTACTCTAGCAGGATGGAATATATTAAACTACTTTAAAGCACTAAATGGAATAGAAGGTGAGCACTTCCCTATAGAAGTTAATTTAGTAATTGGAGGAAATCTAAAATGGTTGACTCTGAAGAAGCCTGTAATTGCAACAGAAATATGACGAGTTACAGACTGAGGCCAAACTAAAAAGAGGATTTGGGGAATATCATGGAAACCTAATACTGTAAATCAAACATTTATAATGAATACTAGAGGAATCATTTTACAGTCAAGTAATGAAATATAAGATTGCTGGGATTTTTATATGAGAAGATGAGTAATAAATAATAATTATATTTTCTTTTTTTATTAATTTTTATAATTATATTGCTTATTAATTTTAAATTAGACTTCATAGAATGCCATCACACAAATAACAGACTTGAGAAGGGATTGTTTGATAATGAATGTATCAAATTAAAAAAAAATAAGTAATAAAGTCTTTGAGGAAAAACAGAAGATTAAACAATGGAGAATCTCTATAGTCATTCTTATCCATTAGGGGAAGATAAAGGAGATAATGTAAGGAGAAAAATATGATATACTTCAACAGACTTTGAAAATAGAGGCCATTAAACATAAAAACTATAAACAAGAAAATAGAGGCCATTAAACATAAAAACTATAAACAATTCTAAACATTAGTTGACGACTAGCAGCAAGCAAATAAGTAAGACTTCAGAAATTACATTAGAATCCATGAGGACTTCTATAAAAGCAATATTTGGGTGGAAAAAGGGCTACAGAAAACATTGATAATATAAGTGCAGAATGAAACAGAGAAATACACTGCAGATTGATGAACTAGAAACACAAATGCAATCCTCTGCATAAAGTCTGGAAATCTCTAAGAACAAATTTAATACCAAAGCAGTGTATATAAATCATCAGTAGAATGGCACTGTCCACTGTACCTAAAATCATACATGCAATTCAAACCTCACATCACCTGCCTGATGATTAGAGGGATAACTGGATCACCCTGATCTATGAAAAGGTAAAAGAGACAGAACCACGCTCATTTAGACCAATTCATTTTATAAATATTGTGACAAAAATTAATGAAAACATAATTATCAATAACATTTTAGAGGGAGAGAAAAAGAACACAACATTCTCCGAAAGGAACAGGCCAGATTTAGGATGGGCTTATCCTGCACTGATAAGGGCTTGGTCCTTCCTTACGTAGCAGATAAATATCTCAGACAAAATAGCTGTAGCCTATGTGTCGTGTTTGTTGATTCTTCATCAGCATTTAATTCAATCAACTGACAGTGGCCATGGAACAAGCTATTTTAAAGGCTGCTGGTTTTCATTTTTATCAAAAAAGTAACATTCTGGAATTTGAACTGTTGCACACTGGTAAAACAAAGAATTTCATGGAATTTGGCATTCAGAACAGATCAGTAAACCAGAGAACTTGTATTTTTCTTATAATTGCTTCCTGTACTATTTTCAATTTGCTTTATTTAATGCTTGTATATTAAGCTTCTTGTATTCTGATTATGTATATCATACTCAAAAGAATGACAGTAGAATCCCGGTAAAATTCAGAAATTAGACTTACTTACACTGGTGCAATTCTCACAATTTCAAGTCATGAAAACTGAAATTCATTATTTTAATCACTGTAAATCAGTGGTCTTGGCTCTTTTCCCTAATGGTAGAAGCAAATCTGATCAACTGTATTAGAACCCTATTTTAATCCAACTTTACACAAGTCAACATAGGAAAAGCACATTTGAAATCTGGACAATTTGAAATAGTAAAAAGAGTGAGACAAAGATGTGTGTTTTCTCTGATACGTTTCTAATTTATATCACCATGACATCATAAAGAGTCTTAAAATCTGAAATCTTTTCACTTACCAAATAAAAATAATACAGCTAATTCATTTTTAGCATGTTACTAACTTGGTACTGATTTTTAGATCTTAATTTGGCCTACTGAGTCAACTGGATAAACATGCTAGATTACGAATAAACACAAAATAGTGATATATTCTGAGAAATCAAAATCCTTGATATGCACAATGAAAACCAATATTCAACATACTGAACAGGGTATAAAGGATCATGGTAGCTAGAAATACTTGACAAGTTATAAACACTTGGGCATAATATTCACAAGTAACTCATCATAGATAACTCACACTGCACATACAAAAGCAAAGGCCTTAAGAGCTACAGTACATTTTAAGATTCTATAGAAAGTATGAAGGTTTATTGTTACAGCATGTAGAATCTCAGACAATGGTGGTGGAAAAGATCAATGGTACATCCAGTCTGCCTGCAACACTCTATCATACCCCAAGACCTATTGCCAATATGGGCTTTTTGTCTACACTATTTACCCCTTCCTTCCTGTCTTACTACTGCCCGCTGAGTAACTACTAAGCACTTAACTCTGCCCCAACCATGCTTGAAACCATTAATGGGTTTTGATGTCCACCATCTCCACCGCAGACTGTTTCATGGCTCAAACACTCTCTCTCTTGTAAAATAAAACTTCCTCACATCCTCCTGAAACTCTCACATTCAGCTTCCACTCATGTCCTCATAGTCTAGATTTACTACTCCTGTTAAATAGTTCCTCACAATTTACCTTGTTCATTTCTTTCAGGAACTTGGAGGTCTCTATCGTAACATCCCTCTCTCAACTGGCCTCGAGTGAGTGCATGTTCAGTGCCTTAAACTGATCCTCACAGGACCTGCCCTGTTGGCCCTGAACTGCAAAAGCCTTTGATAAACGACCACATTTGGAATTGGTCAAATCACTAAGGAACTTAAATTTGTGGACAAACATTATGCATTGGATTGCAAATTGGTTGGTGGGGAGACAACAGAGGGTAGTAGTGAATGGTGTGTTTCTCTGATTGGGCTGAATGCATGGGGCATTCCTCAGGGGTCAGTTTTGGGTCCAATTTTATTTAATATCTATATATCTTCATTAAAAATAGATTTACCAGATGTTTGGTTGTCTAAATTTGCAGATAACTGCAGATTGGGAACAGTGGTTAACATTTTAGAGAATAACATCGCACTTCAAGATGCACTGAACCATATCTTCTCCTGAACAATACACAACAAATTAGAATTAAATATTAGCAAATGTAAAGTAATGCACTTGGGTTCAAAAAACAGACATTGTAACTATACCCTTAATAATAACCCCCTAACTGTTACTACATGTGAAAGGGATTTAGGAGTGACTATAAGTCACGATCAAATTTAATATTCATTGCAGAAGCTGGTGAAAAAGTTAATCAGATGCTGAACTGTATCATTAGACACATATACAGCAGAGCCAATGAGGTGCTACTCCCTCTTTACGTAACACTGGTTAGGCCCCACTTGGAGTACTGTATACAAATATGGTCACCTTATAGGAAGGAGGACATCAAAAAGGTTGAAGCAGTCCAACGTAGATTTACAAGACTCACTGCAGGTTTAAATCAGATACCATATGAACAAAGACTGAAAATACTTAATCTATACACACTGCAATATAGGAGGATAAGGGGTGACCTGTGTATGCTGCACAGGGCAATTGATGATAACACCTTTATGACAGAAATTGGTTTGAGGTTAAATCAGGACAGAGTCAGTGACAGGAGACATCCAAAGCAACTCCAACTTGATAAATGGAATATGTTGTCTAGGAAGCACTGGTACAGTCAAAGGGCAATTACCCTATGGAATAACCTCCCATTAGAGGTAATAGACAGCAAAGACATAAACATCTTTAAAACTAGACTGGCTAACGTGGTGAGTGTTGAAACAAAATATGGGATATAATTATTTTAATTTGGCAAGCATAAAGGACGAAAGTCTATTAAAGCTTGACTGATCTATGAATCATTTTGGTTACCCTATGCTTCACTGTCACTAATCTGTCCTTGTCTTTCCTTGGGTGAGAACTCCAGAACTGTGCACAGTACTCCAGGTGTGGCCTCACTAGTGATCTACAGATAGGCAGCAATACCTCTTTCCTCCTGCTGTCAAAACCCCTCCCGATACATCCCAGAATCCTGTTTGCCTTTCTGTAGGCCTTCACAAAAAGTCAAACAGGCAGCGTCAAAAAATAGCAAAGGACTGGAGCCAAGAGCAAAGAGTACTCACAGGTTCTGATAGGCTCAGCTCCTCAGTTTCTGTTCCACAATAAGTCCACACATAACTGCTGTGTCAAGGATAATAAACTTTATTCCAGTTCCAGTACCAGCAGTCAGGTTAACCACGCACCCTCCCTCAAAAACACTAGGGGTTCTAATTCCCACTAACTTCACAAGCTTCACTCTCAAGGTCAGAAGGAATAAGAACCCCTCTATGGCAGAACACACTGGTTGAGCATAGTTGCCCATCCAGTATTCTCTATGTAGTTACGTGGCTGCTCTTTGTCTTCTCCCTTGTATAGCAGAACTACACTCATTGCCCTCCAGTCTTCTGGAACCACACCTGTCTGAACAGAGTTACTGAATAGCCCTACCAGGGGTTCAGCTAATTCCAATGCCAGTTCTCTGACCACCCTCTGATGCATCCCATCCAGCCCTGGGGACTAATTTATCTTTAAGACTGCTAGCCCTTTTCTGAACCTTTCACTAGCAAACACCTGCTCTCTCATTTCTAGGACCCACCTTTCAGCATCCTTTATGCTGCTCTCTGGCAAAGGCCTGTTTGACTCCCTAGTGAATACTGAGCAGAAGTAGTAATTTAGAATGGCTGCTTTCTGCACATCCTCCTCTACTACCCTGCCTCCCTCTCTTACCCTAACAATTAGCCTTCCTGTCTTTCTTTTTTTCCTTATACTGTATACATCTGAAAAAAATGTTTTTCCCCACTCTTCACCCCCACCCCACCACCACAATACACAGCTCTGTGTCTGTTTTTGCATCCCTGACTGCCCCCTTGGCCTCTCAGGTTCTTACTTGGTACTGCCACCATTCTTCAACCCCCTGCTTTTCCTTGTACCTGTTGAAGGCCTTCTTTTCAGCCCTCACTGTCTTCATGATCTTTTCAGAGACCCATATTGGTCTCTTGTATCTGTTTCTCTTGGTAATCATTCTCAAGCATGACTCTGTTGCCACGAGACTGGCTCCTTTTAATTCTCCCCATCTTTCCTCCACCACCCTGATACTGTTCACTCCATTTAACCTGTCCCAGACTAAATCCCTTGTCTGGTCAAAGTCTTTTCTGAAATCCAGAATCTCACTTTTGACAAGGGTTTACTTGCATCAAGGGTCAGCTCAAACCATAAGGTGTTATGGTCAATGGACACTGGTGGTTCTCCAACTCACACTCTACCTACGCTTTCTGAGTTGGTGAGCACCTTGTCGAGAATGGCAGCCTGTCTTGTAAGTTCCATGACCAGCTGTACCAGCATGTAGTCCTGCAGTGTATCTAGAACGGCCTGACCTTTGGCTCTCCTAGCTGCTGGACGGTCCCAAACAATGTCTGGCAGGTTGATATCCTCCCATTACTACTACTACCTCCCCCTTTATGACCCCCTCCCTACTTCTGCCCCTAGTTCCCTACTACTCTTGTGCCCTGTCCAGGTGATCTACAGTCCACCTCCATAATCGGTTTCTTACCTGATACCACCATGAGCTGAACTCACAGCATTTCTATTTCCCCATTTCCTCCCCTGATAGTGCTATCCTCTACTGCCTCAATGCCTTTCTGACATAGTGGGTTACCCTTTCTTCTTTACCTTTCCCCCATCTCATCTATACATGGTGTAGCCTGGGGCTTTCCATTTCAGTCATTATTCTCTGTGGCCTAAGTTTCCATAATGGCTACAGGGTCCAGCCCTGCATCTGCTATCAGTTGTAGCTCACTGATTTTGTTTCCCAGGCTCCTGGAATTAAGGCAGACCACTTTCCATCATGTGCACAAACTCCTTTTGCTTTTTACAGGTCCTCTCCATCCAATTTCCCTTTGCCTCCTTAATTTCTTGTTTCTCCAGTCTCTGAAGGCTTAATGAGCACCCACCTCAGACTTCTTTCCATTCCCTTTTATGAAATCGTGCCTTGCTGCTGCCCTCCCCAATGTTTCTAGCCCACATTTCAGGGTGGAGCCCTATCTAGAATTCTCACTTCCTCTCTCATCTCAGTGGTTTCTATAGTGTCAGCACCCCCACCCCCCGGTCAGTTTAACTGTCCTCCAATGTAGACATCAAACTTCTGCCCCAGCACACTGGTCTCCACTCTTGTTAGCTGAAGGCCATCACCCTTGAAGAGTCTCTTGTCCCAGAAGCCCCCCATCCCCCTCCTTCTCCTCCATCATTTCAACCACCCATGGAACTCCTTGAGCTCCTCCTTCCTCACTCTGTCCTTCCCATTCTCCCTACCACACTTAGAGGGGGACCTCAGAAAAGGTCAGGGAATCCAAGTGTAGCTTCAATCTGTCCATCAGCCTTTGAAAGCTATGCTTTGCTGTTTCTATAGGCTGGTTTGCCAGACTGTTGGTACCCAAGTGTACCAGCACCCCCAGCACCCCACATCCTCCTCTACCATCCTCCCTATCCCAGATGGCTGTTGTTCCAGAAAGGCATCTGACCACCCCTTCCCTTTACCCCTCCACCCACCACCTTCTCCATCCTCTAATCATTAAGTCTTCTATGACTAAAATACTTCTTACTAACTTCCTCCTGCTCTAACCCCATGGGTGCCATGAAGTTGTCCTGTCCTCTCTTCCCAAATGACTCAGAGTCCTTCCCTTGACAGAGTCAGACACCTGTGTCTCCTTCAGGTGGGCAAAGGTAATTGATGTGGGTATTTCATGGCTTTGGTCAACCACCTTGTGACTACTCCTGACTCACATTCCCCTTCACCTTCCTGGGCCAGTGGTGGTGTGGGTACAAGCTCTCTGGTGTTGCAGCCGAGACATCTCCTCTCTTGCTGTTACCAGTTGAGTATGGAATTCCCCAAAGGTCCTATATATGGGGCAAAGTCCCTCCTCCAGACCATAACCCTGGAGATGAGCACAGTGCTTGTAGCTGACCACCTCCCCACTGTACCTATGCTCCATACTGTCAGCTGTCACCCTATACACAATAGCTGCTGGACTGCTGGTATTACCCTTTTTCCTTCTACCTGTCTGTTTTACCCTTTAACTTTGATCCAAACTAGCCTACCCTATATAGGGATTCTTGCCAAAGGTACTGCTTTACACTGTTACCTACCTGACACACCTTTGGCTGCTTCATTTTTAGATAGTTAGAGATATATAGTTACATAAGATATTTGTCCCCTATCCTTAACGCAGACCTTCTACAATATAGCATAGAGGTTAGAGCACTAAGCTACAAACCAAATGATCCCCACAGTAATGGGTTTGAATCCCACAACCACCAGAAGTACATTACGCCTGGACCAGTCATTGCACATGTCAAATCCCCAAATTTTCTGGAGACCCCAACTCTGCAAGGACACAGACAGGATGGAGGTGGTACAGAGGAGGGCAACTAAAATGGTGCAGGGTCTACAACAGAAGCCATACGAAGAGAGACTAAAAGAGTTTAATATGTATATCTTCAAGGAAGGGGGGGACATGATAGAAACTTTCAAGTACTTCAAGGGAATCAACAAAGTCCAAGAGGGTAGCATCTTTCAAAAAAGAGATGTACAAGAACAAGGGGGCACAACCTGAAGACAGAGGGGGGACAGCACAGGAGCAACATGAGGAAGTATTTTTTCATGGAGAGGGTGGTAGACACATGGAATGGCCTTCCTGAGGAGGTTGTGGGGTCAAAAACAGTTGGGGAATTCAAGGATGCATGGGACAGACATAAGGAAATTCTAGTGGGGGGGTCGAAGTAAGTAGGTTGTTGGTTAACTAGGATCTGCAGCTTATCCAATAGGTCGGGAAATGGGCAGACTGGGTGGGCCAAGCAGTCCTTATCTGCCGTCAAAGTCTATGTTTCTACAGACACTCCTTGGTCAGAGTCTCCATTCCTTCTCTGTGCCACTCATCCAATGGGATGGAAATACAATCAGACATTTAGGTAGGTTTAATTATAAGGCCTCAGCCCTTCCTTCCTGCTGCCCCTCTTCCAATTAATACCTAGCTCATATGCCTCAGGCCAGACAATTCTCATTCAGCCCCAAACTACAGGGCAAGACAATGCTCTTTAATATGGCTGTTAAATGTGGGCTACTGTGGCCTCTTTCAGTTTAGCCTACAGACAATAATTAAGACACTACTTTAACAAGTTTCAGCAGGACTTACTCCTCCTATATTGTCTCAAAAACAAAAGCCTCTCAGCTCTGGTGCCCTCATAGAAAATCTAATTGCCTACAACTTGAAAGGGTACAGCGTAAATTTACAAAAATAATTCATGGTCTCCATGAACTGACTTATGACGACAGACTTAGTTCTCTTAATCTAATGTCCCTTGAGACACGTAGACTGAGAGGGGATTTGTTGTTACTTTTTAATATCATTCATGACACATATTTAATGACTGAACCGGGACTTAAACTTAAGGATACAACCCACAATACTAGAGGGTACCTGTTACAACTTGTAGGTCAACAATTCAACCACAAAAATAGGAAATATTTCTTCACCCTGAGAGTGGTTAATCCGTAGAACAATCTACCACTCAAAATAATAATTAAAATTAAAAAAACAACTTATTATCTAACAACTGAGGGTTCACTGCAATACTACAATTAATAATTTGATAGGAGCACCTATGGGCATTGTTTGCCTCCTTGCCCCTTAAGAGCCCTTAGTATGACCCTTAGCATGAATTCCTGTCTGTGACCAAAAGAGGCAGATTTTGCTTTAAGGCAGCATCCTGGCATTTACTTAGAGTTCTTCAATCAAAAATCAATAGAGTTACACTGTAGGGGACAGAGATATGGGGGATCAGTAACATAAAAAAACGGTTCATGCAATTATCCAGGCTGTGTGTGGGTGATGATGTGTGACATGGCCGCCACCACACATTCAGTCACTTCACTACCAGTCTAGCATTGCCTGTAAAGCGCTTTGGGATACTGTGTATGAAAAGCGCTATATAAATGCTGATTCTTCTTCTTCTTCTTCTTCTTCTTCTAAAAGATACTAGAAATAGTAGAAAACTTTTTTTAGGAGCATATTAGGACTACTAAACTGTACACCAGGGATACGTGCCCATGTACAATCCATTGCAAAGATTCTATGCTACTGGAATAGACTGATGGATGTGCACTCATGGAACTTACCAAAGATGTGTTGGGAGGAGCAAGTGGCTAGAGAAGACAAACTCTGGTAAGAGCCGCAATGGCTGCTAATCCATTAATGTGACAAGAGATACAGAATTAATGTGTGACTTAGATGTACTTGTATTATTGTGATGTAGAACTCCCACATGTAAACCACAACAACAGAAAACTAAAAATAAAGCCATAAACATCAAGGTAATGCATGAAACTATGTTTTTGGTTCTGGACATACATACACCCTTGAGAATACATGGGCACACATATGCGTGAACCCACAACCACACACGTGGCTGTTAAAACAGTTGTGCACTCACAAAGGGTGTGAGTGTGATTAGCAGCACAGGGCAGCAGAGCTGCAATACATTTACAGTGACATTTTGCTTTTACACATTACAACATAAATAGTAGAGTTAGCGCAGCTAAAATGCAATATCTCATTTTTATTGGGGCCCTACTTTTATCCATTTTTATGATGTAGTTACCCAGAACAGGTCAGTTAACATGCAGTATCTCATTTTCAGTGGGATCCCGACTGTATCTATTATTACAGTTCTTTTCCCTAATAGTGACCAGTAGAGATGCAATATCTTGCTTTCAAAGGGATCCTGCTTAGGGGGAATCTAGGTAGTTATTTACACAACTTATTTCAGTAGAAGATGGGGATTTATGATGTCAGCATGGGAATATGGAGCTGATGAGGTGCTGACATCAAAGAGAACATTCTAATGTTATTCGCAGTTTATCCAGGACAGCTCAAGTGAGTTGCAACATCTCATTTTCAGTGGAATCCTGCATCTACCTGCAGTGTTAAGTATAGTAGCCCCTGATACAGAACTCTGAAGCACAGTCAACAACAGTATTGGTTTAGCACCAACACGTTGACCACAATCACAATGCAAATATAAATCAACTATTGCAAAAGTCAAACTTGTTTATGATTTTGCTTACATTAACACAATACTCTGGCATCAGTCCTTAAACTCTTCAATTATACATACTGTATCTTCCAAGTCTCCCTATTTTCAGGGAGTCTCTTTGATTTTGCCATTTTTTGGAGAGTCCCCCTGCTTTTCATGGCACCAGTCCATGTCCCAGCATTAAAGAACAGACTATTCCTCCTGCCTTTAGATTACTTTAGCAATGCATTTCTAGCACCTTAGATTCAGTTAGGCATATACAATACTGTATGTTAGGGCTCTGTGAAAATCTCCCTAATGTTAATGGTCACAATCAGGAGAGCTCCCTCATTTGAGGCGTGCTGACTTGGAAGCTCAGTGAATTAGCAGGCTGACTGGGCAGCTGGCCATTGGGAAAAAAAAAACACACACTTGGGATAGGCTGTCAGTGTTGACATTAACAAACATGAAACGTAATACTGGATGTGGACTTCTGGTGCAGCACAAAAAAAATGAAAGCGGATGCCATGAAACTCAACTGCACCGTTACAGCTTACTCACCTTGTATAGATAATAGGGTTCTGGAGAGCTTAGGATGGGGGCTATCAGGATGACATCCAGAAATACTTGTAAAACTGGAACAGCAGTGGGATCACAAAGGATCTGTAGTGTGTTCAGAACAAAACAGGACAGATAGGGAAGGTTAAACATAAAAAAATACTTACCTGATACATGGCAGATCAGTGTTCTGTCAGACAGGGAATGGCATCCTGTCAGACCTTTAGAAATAGAGTGTTAACATGTTAGTATGAGGAAATAATATTAGCAAGAGTAGAGAAAGAGTTGCAGAGAGATACAAGAGCTACAGGACGAGTATAGATATTAAGTAAGAGGTATTTTTTGAGAAAAGGTGCAGTTTAAAGTAAAATTGAAAGAAAAAATGAAAATGCAGAAATAGAAAGGGGATTGAGAATGAGACAGTGACAAAGAAATATAGAAGAAAGAGCAGCGGGAGTGGGGATGTACCCTTCAGTGCCTGGGAGACCTTATTTAAATATTTATAGCCCAAGTGGTCCAGTGGGTTACTGAAGGCCTTTGGGCATGGGGACTTTTTTTTAAATAAAATAGAGTATGCTTGGCATTTAATGCATATACACTGCCCTATGCACTTCATTCACTCCCACTCTCTAATCGCCTCCTAATCTCTCCCTACCCTCCCTCCTTCCTTCCTCCTAAGTAACCCACGCTTCTCAACCTCACGCACTGCTACTGCTCGCCTCCTCCCTCCCCACCCTTATCACCCCCATCTTCTCATCCAACTCCTACTGTCAACTTGGTGCATCTCTCTTCAGCTCAAGTCCTGCTACTGGCACTCAAGTATTGTTATTGGCACTTACTTAATCATGTATTAACCTTGAAGTGTACCATGATATGTATACCCTGTCCTTAATGTTTGATTCCTGTACTGTTTCACCTATTGTAAAATGTGCTAATGTAATCCTGTATTGTTCCACCTATTGTAAAAATGTGCTAATGTAATCCCACCCAACTATGTACATTATCTGTATTGCGCTATTCAATATTCAATGTCTGTATGTTGATCTGCCTCCATTTGTAACCCTTCCCCCCAGGTCGCACCGTGAGACGAGCATCTTTTTGTTCAGTGTGCCTTTCCTGATGAAACATTTTCAATAAATAATGAATAATAAATAAATAATAGATCTAGAATGGGTTCTCTAAAAAAATAAATCACCATGAGAAATCATGCATTGCGATTCAAAGGGTAAATGCCTAAGTCTTCAAATAGAGCAGGATTCTTTACCCAAGGATTGTTGCCCCTTTGGAACAGATTAATGATATTAGCTGATTCTGTAGGATTATTTAAAACTAGATTAGACAATTTTTTCCCCACATTGCTTTACCTCCTTTGGGGTTCAAATGGGTGGGTGGGCTATCAGCCCTGTCCATGCTGGCATCCTTCTCCACCAGTCCACTGGAGCAGTGCCTCACCAACTGCCTCTTCATGGTGAAGCCAGGGGGAGGTCCCTCTTCCCACCCTCAGAAACACTTGTGCAGAATTTCTGGTAAGTGGGTGGCAGCATGGACTGAGGTGTGATTGGGCAGGGTTTCATGGAGGCTGCTTGGTCCCTTTTTCCATTTTCTCGCTTCTCTTCCTGCAGCAGCACATAAGGATGCCCTACAGAGCCACAGTCCTCCCTTTAAGTCACTCACTACCTGCACTACCATTAAGCCTCCACCTGGTGTCAGTCAGAGGCCGAGATGGCTTACCTCCCCTTCCCAGGAGAGGAGAGTAGTCCTTGGGATGCTCAGTTCTCTCCAAACCCAGCCAACTGTTTACGTACTCTTGCTTAGTGCATCTATCTGTTTCAGGATTGTATAACATTGGCTCATTTCATAATGTCTGAGTTATGTTGCATGGATATAAATGGTTAAGCTTAGTGCTAGATGGCTCGTACAGCACACACCCAACTCCCCCCTCCACCCAACAAAGCCAGTGTAGTGGACACAACTAGGGACAGTCATTATTTATAGAGCTCCACACAAGTAGGAGAGCACAGAAGTAGACAGCTATGGAGCAGCTGCAGTTTATGGGTCCCGTCAAAATGGCAGATGGGATTTCCACAGGAAACTTAAACGAATGAGGGGCTGTTCCCCTCCATACCTCCCTCCCCCACATACATCCAATCTTTTAGTTTTGGGGGGCAAAGCCCCCAAGCTCCCCTCCCACCACGAGTAGTATATTATCACTACCACAACTATTTCTAATAGTTTGTAAGGATGTCACTGTTGGAAATCTCACTAGCTGAAATCTTGTCCGCCATTTTGTGGGACCCATATACTGCATATGAGCCGACAGCTACTATAGCCCCACACATGTAAGCAGGCATACGGCAGCAGCATGTTAGTGAAAACAAAATTATACACCCGGCCCCTCCAGCATGCAACCCCCAAAAAGCCAAACAAAGGTGATGAATATTCCCTGATCACTACACAAGCTTTATTTGGCTTGGGGGGGGGGGGTACTATGTATTTCTACATCTTCTTACTTCTGTGGGGCTCTATGGAAGATGAGTCATTATCTAGATAGTCCCACACAAGTACAAGGGCTGTGAGCATAGGACAAAATACTACCTCTACCCTGGGTCCCCCAAAGCCAAACAAAGCTTGTGTAGGTACCAGGGTGGGAACATTCATCATTTGTAGAACCCCACAAAAGTTAGAGGGCATAGGAGTAGACAGTAGCAGCATAATACAACATGCTAGTTGGGCCACAGGCCCACAAAATTAAGAGGGCATAAGATGATGACAACACACTACCCCCCCCCTCCCAAAGCAACATTATTCAGCATACAGTACCAGCTGGGTCCACACTAGCAAAAGGGAATAGGACGATGATGGCGTACTACCCCCACAGAAGCATAATACAACATGCTAGCCAGGCTAGTATGTTGTATTATCTTGCTGTGGGGGAGTAGTACATTGTCATTATCTTATCCCTTCTTACTTGTGTGTGGGCCCCAGGCTCAGATATGTAAGAGGGCACAGGATGACAACAACGTATTGTGCCCCAGTAGCATAACACAACAAACTGGCCAGGCCCTGCACCCACACAAGTAAGAAAGCATAGGACGACAACAACATACTACCCCCCCAACAGCATAATGCAATATACTAGCCGGCCCACACAAGAAAGAGGGCATAGGGCAATGATAGCATACTACCCACCTCACAACAGCATAATACAACATACTAGCCAGGCTAGTATGTTGTATTATAATTTTGCAGGAAAGCCAGCAATACAATCGAGTCCAGGGGTGTGTCATGAAAGATAGCTAGCCTTTTTAAAGAGATACAGATTAACGCAAAAGTGGCACACCTGCAGCAGGCACAAGCTTCGATTAGCAGTAAAAACAAATTGTCATTATTTTGCTACAACATGCCAGCCTCTGCTGTCTACACCAAGAAACCCCTTTCTTGATGTAGACAGCAGAGACTGGCAATTTTGTGACAAAATAAATGACAATTTGTTTCACTTGTTAATCGAAGCCTTGTGCCTTGTTTGTTAGAGTGTGCCACTTTGCGTTAATTTAGTATGTTGCATTATGCTGCTTGGGGGGTAATACGTTGTTATCATCTCATCCCCTCTTACTTGTTTGTGGGCCACACAAATAAGAGGGCATAGGATAATGACAATGTACTATCCCACACCTGCAGCAGTGGATCCCAAGCCCACAAAAGAGGGCATAGGACAACAACATGTTACTCCACCCCCCACAGCAGCATAATACAGCATACTTGCTGGGCCCAGAGGTCCGCAATGTGCCAAACACTCAACCCCCCCTTCCCCCAGAGAAGGAGAGCAGTCCTGGGGATGCTCAATCCTTCTCCCCCTAGCCAGCCCTCTGACTCCTGAGTCCATCCCCAAACCCAGGATGTCGGTGCTGCAAGTGGATGCCTTGCCGCTGCGCCAGTGGGCTGGTGTCTAGTATGTTTTCTTATGCTGCTGTGGGAGGGAGGTAGTACATTGTCATCGCCCTATGCCCTCTTGCTTGTGTTGCCTTTTACTTGTGTGGGCTCGGGGTCATACAAGAGGGCACAGGACAACGACAGTGTAATACTCCCTAAGCTTGTAGTGAAGGGCCAACAGTCATCAGTACAATAACCCAATAATATAGTAATAACCCCCCAGCAGTAAAGCTAGCTTCTTTATGAGACATAAAGAAATTTTAATGTTTGGTGGAGCTGCTGCAAAAGTGGTGAGTACCCTAGCCTTACCTCACAAAGGTAGAGCTCACTTCTAGTCCTCTCATCTCCTGACTGTATCATGTGAGACAGCCAGCCCCTGATGATCACTAAAACGTTCTTTCTTGCATGACTTCCTGCGTAGTCCTCCACTGTCTACTTCTGGCTCAGCTGAAGATCGCACAAGGAAGTCAGCACCTTGTGTGGCAGGTCCAGTCAGGGATTCAGCAACACAACAGAAGCTCAGCAAGGCTTTTATACAGCAGCACCAGACAGGATACATAGTGCAGCAGGGGCTGTGCTGAAAAGCAGGTAGAGGGCTAGTAAACACAGCTACAGTGTTAGCAGCAGCTTGCCTGACTGCTAGAACTTAAGGTTACTGGCCGACTAAACCTGCATCATGGGCTGTGATGGCAGCACATTGCAGTCTCTTCCCTTCCTCTCACTGAATTCAGCAGTGCACAGTGCGAGGCAAGTGACGGTCAAGTCTCCGTCAGTGGTCAGGTCTCATACCTTGTAACCTGCGATGACGCCGGGGTCAGGGAGGAGGAGAAGGGGGGAGTAAATTCAGCTGGCTGGGTGGGCAGAGAGAAGGAATAGAAGACATATGCAATTGACTGAGCTAGTAGCAGAAATGGACAAACAGAATGAAAGAAAAAAGTGCATGGGAAGCAGCACCAGGCAGAATACATAGTTCAACAGGGGCCTTTTGTACCACTTTAAATCTGCTGTCTCCTGGGACAAGCCCTGCACGACTTGTCCCTGTTGTGAACTGATTTTCTGTACAGGAAGTGCCTGATCAGAGAGCTGCAGAGGGGGCAGGGAACATACCAACAGTGAGAGAAAAAGAGAGAAACAGATGAAGCGCCTAGTTGGAGAGCTGCAGTGGGGGTGGGGAATAGATGTACTGTTTCCAGCTGATGTATTTTAACTCCACTCACTGGATGGCACGTAAAGCAGACAAACTGCTATGCATCTGGTGTCCAGTTACACCCCCAGGCCCCCTTTTTTCTCTCTCTCTCCTCCTCCTTTCACTATATGTCAGCATAGCTCACGCTATGCACCTGTAAGACGGGTATGACATTTCTTTTGTTCTCTATGGTTAGAAACACTTTATTTAAAAATGGTCGGCGTTAAATCTAAATGTAATATTAAACCAAAAGGCTAGAGATTAAAGATAAAAGAAGGGAAAAGAAAGTGCCCTAGGGGTGGTTAGATAAATGAGAATCGTCTCAACTTTTATGCAATACAAAAAATCTCATGGTTTTGAAAAATATTTGTCTTGAGGAAAATGTATTACAAGAAATGTTTTAACTTATTCATGAATGAAAGTAAATGTACAGTATGTAGAGAAGAAATGCAAATGAGAATCAGATGAAGTCGAAGATATAATACATTATTGAATGTTATGAACTGTAATTGGTATTCAGACCTGAGACAAAGCTGAGTAACTCCTTGCATTAAGAATTTTAGAGGCACAAATTGAACAAATTCTATCAAGCCTACCACAATTTCTTTTTTGTTTGCACCAAAATTGTCCATGGAAATTACTTAAAACATGGGTACTGTACACCCAGACCTATGCCTCAGTGTTACATCTACAGTTTTAAGAGCTAAACCTTACAGAATGAAATACTGTCAATACTGTTGAAATGCTTCTTTTCTGGCAGTCCACAAAGTTGCCACACAGTACAGACATCAACAATGCCCCCAACTACCAACATAACTGACTTACATCAGCATAGGAAACACCAGTGGCATAACAAATGAGGGAAAACAGATTTTCACAGTACCGCTGATGCAGAAATCTGCACTTGCATTCATTTTCCCTGCAATGTTCCCTGCAGTGTCAGTGCCTTAGCAGGTTGCACACTCATCTCTAAGGCCAGAAGATCAGAAGGCTGTGTGTTCTAGCCTCACAGTGTACCAGGAAGTTGGGATACAACCCAATACAGACACTGTAGTGCAGCATGAGGGGCATGCAATGCTCCTGAGGTGCCATCTTTCATGTGAAACATTAAACCGAGGTCCCATCTGCCTGCTTTGGTGATTGTTTAGGTGGACGTTAAAGATTCTATGGCACTTCACAGCTGGTACAGAACGCTGTGGCATGATTATTGACTGGGACTTCACGTACCAGTCATATTACTCCTGTGCTGCACAATCTGCACTGGTTGCCTATACAGTGGTGGACCACCTTCAAGGTTGATATTCTGACCTACAAAGCCCTACATGGACTGGTACCGAGTTACCTACAAGAGCTCCTGGTTCCTTACAGCCCTGGCCGGCCTCTCTGCTCAACTGACAAGTTGTTGTTAGAGGTTCCAAGGGTGCAGCTGAAGACATCTGGCACCAGGACCTTTATGTCTGTGGCTATCCCTGTGGAACTCTCTACCTCGTCAGATTAGAGAGTGCAGGACCGTGGAAAGCTTCAAGACCAGTTTAAAAACTCTTCTATTTAAACAGGCTTTTAATATTTGAAGTTTTAGGAATTGTGAGAATTCTAATTGAAGTTGATGTATTTATGTAACTTTATTGAACTGTTTTATGATGTTTTGCATGGAAAGCACTTTGATGTCTGAATTGCGCTATACAAATAAAAATATTATTATTATTACTTCTTGAAAAGAGGAGGGAAATTTTTTATTAAAAAGCAAAATAAAAAAAACAAAGCAAATGAAAACAGAACAGTTCATATCATCTGCTACTACTTATACAATGTCAAAAATCATGTTCCTAAACTAGAAAATAAGACTACATTTTATAAGATGCCTCAAAGAGAATTTAAGTCAAAGCATATACTGTACATAATTGATTACTGCTCCTGCCTCAAACAAGCCTGCTCCTCAGTGCCCCATCCAATGTACCCCACTTCCCAGAAGCTAAAAATTGTGCTTTACCCAAGTGCAAATATTCATGCTGATAAATTTGTGCAAGTTTGTGATGTGGGGGGGGGTTGTTATGATACCTTAAATGGGATTTTGGACAAGTAAATGTATTGTTCATGGGTGAATTAGATATGATTGAATGTATCCTTGTGAAAATCAAAGAATTAAATTTGGTCTTGGATTTAATCTACTCCCCCCCCCCCAAAGGTTAAAACTATGGATTTTGATAAATTGACTTACTTGTTACATTCACATTCTTATGGTTCTGAATTGTTGTTAGTGGGTGATTTTAATGCTGCATGGAACAAACTGAGGGGAAATGCTTTGCGGAATAGTTTGGTCCCATTAAACTTGAACCAGAATGTTGCCCTTACCACTAGGAAAACTTCGTGAGTGAGGGGAACATCTTGGATCTCTTGTTTACCTCTGAGGGAATCCAGGTAACATCTATAACTGTGAAACAACCTATATTTGGGGACCACTGTTCCATTGTTTGTTCATGGGGGGTGGATGATCTTAAAAAAAATTTAAAAAATGAGATCAATAGTCAAGTAAGGTTGTGAAACATGAGAAAATATAACAAAGAGGCTTTTTTTGCACAAATTGAGGAATGTTAGATGGGATAGATTATTTTTAATACCGGATTTGGATTGGGCTATAGAAGAATTTACCTCTTTGTTTATTCAGACATGTAATGAAGTAGCTCCTGTTAAAGTTAGAACAAAAAGGGAAACAAAAGTTCTCTGGATCACAGATAAAATAAAATATAATATTCAATATAAAAATAGAGTATGGAGGAGAGCTAATAAATCTCTGGAACCAAATGATTGGGAGAAATTTAAAAAAGATCAAAATTTAGTTAAACATAATATTAGATTAGCAAAGAAAACATATTACATGACAAAGGTTGAACAATGTACAGAGCCAAAAAAATATTGGCATCTAATTCAGTCTTTTCAGCACCCAGTTGTAAATAGGCAACCTATTCAAATTAGGGAAAATGACATGTTGTTGTCATCATTAGATTCAGCAGAGAGGTTAAATACTTATTTTACTACACTCCCAGATATTCAAATACCTTATGGAACTTCTGAGGAGAAGGGATCAAGAGAACATCAGTACCCTACTGGGAAAAAGTTCAGATTTAGAATAATCACCTGTAAAGAAGTAAAGGAAGAATAAAGGAAAATTAAAAGAAATAAAGCTCCTGGGTTGGAAATGATAGAAAATAGATTTTTAAAAGATTCCCTAGAGGTAACAGCCCCAATTTTAGCAAAACTTTTTAACTGGAGCCTAGTAGATAGAAGTTTCCCATCTTTGTGGAAACGAGCAAAGGTTATTCCGATTCACAAGGGTGGTTCAATGGGAAATCCAACAAACTATAGACAAATTTTGTTGTTGTCCATGGTGTCGAAGGTCTTGGAGAGATTAGTTCAAAAGCAACTGAGTAATTTCCTGGAAGAGAACCATCTCCTGTCCAGTTGCCAGTCAGGTTTCCGTAGAAACCATTCCACGGACACCGTGCTCGCCGATCTGGTTGACATCGTAGCCTCCAAATTAAATGGAGGTGAATTGGTGGGCACAGTGTTTGTGGATCTCTCCAAGGCCTTCGACACCATTGACCACAACATATTATATGAAAGAATGTTGAGTTTGGGGATAGATAAAGAAACCCTTCCTTGGTTTCAGTCATACTTAATGAAAAGGGAGCAGCAAGTCCAGGTTGGAGATGTTCTTTCAAAGCCAGGGTTTATCAAAAGAGGAGTACCTCAAGGTTAGATTCTGGGCCATTTATTGTTTATAATATATGTAAATGATGCACCTAAAGTAGTAAATTATTCGGCGTTACGAATGTATGTGGATGACACTGTTTTATTGACAAGTGGAAAAACCTTACAGATGGTGGAAGAACATCTTCAAAGAGATTTCAGTTTTTTGGAAACTTGGTTGAGGACATCAAAGTTGGTCCTAAATAGTAAAAAAACAAACACTATGTCATTTACATCTAAAGGAAATGAAAATCTGAATCAATATAAATTGTCCATAAAAACATTAAGTAATGAAATATTAATACAGGTTGAATCTTATAAATATCTGGGGGTAATTATTGACCAAAACCTAAAATTTGATGTACACATTAAGGAAATGATTTATAAAATAAATAATAAGTTGGGAGCCTATCAGAGATCTAGGTATTGTATGAACATGAAGACGGGAAGTGATGTTATAAATCAATTAATTATACCATGTATTGATTATGGTAGCCATATATATGGTATGGCAAATAAATCTGAATTAAAATCGGTAAAAGTGTTGTATAACAACTTGGCTAGATTTATATTAAATTATGATAGACATACGCATCACTGCGATAGGTATTCTTCATTACAATGGTCTCATTTAGAACAGAAAAGGGATCAAAAATGGATTCAATTAATTCATGGTGTGGTCCATAAACAATCCCCTGGGTATTTAGTACAAAATTTGTTATATGCTACCCATGGATATCAATATAAACTTAGAAAAACCGAGGGGAAGTCTTTTGTAACTCCTAAATTATTGAATAAATATGGGAAAATGACCTTTGGCTTTAAAGTGGTCCATTTATGGGCTCCTCTTGAGGTAGAAAAGCAGAAAATACAAAAATATAAGCAATTTAAGGATGTGATTGGATATGATCTGGAAATGAAGTGTATATGTAATGGTTAGACCTTTGTCTTAATCATTTTAAGTATGAGGGCATTAATATGTATGTTGTTTGCTGTTAGAACAGACACAGAAGTTTTAATGTAAGGGTTGTAAGTTTTATGTTATTATATTTAAGCTTTGGAATGAATTTGACACAGGTTCATCTTGAAAAAGGGATTATTTCCCAATGACGTATTATAAATCTACCTGTTTAAAAATAAACTTTTCTACTTTATGGAAAACATCCAATGCTGTCACCTCCTTCTGTCATAATAACTACTGGCATCTAAGTTGCCACATTGACTATTTAATGCAAGCTATTATCACTACTAGTACTGCTAGTATCAACGGTGACAATGAATGAGGTGTGTGAGGTCAACATTTTGTAACAAGGATCCAGGCCCAACACGACTACTGGTGAGCTGCTTGGGGCATCTGGGCCTGGTGCTCGCCGAGATTGACCAGTGCTTTTTCTCGGGGTTCTGAAGTTGCTGAAAAGTGCTTTGGTGAAGACTCTTCTGAAAAAGTCATCTTTGAACCCAGATGTCATAGCAAATTACCAACCTGTCTCTAACCATCCCTTTTTGGGAAAGGTTATTGAGAAGGTGGTTGCACTACAGCACGAGGCACACCTCACTGCCTTTAACATCTATGAGTCCCTGCAGTCTGGGTTTAGGGCAATGCATAGCACAGAGACTGCACTAGTTCAGGAGCACAATGACTTACTCAGAGTGAGAGACAGAGGAGAGTGGTCATTTCCCATTCTCCTTGATCTCTCATCAGCGTTTGACACTGCGAACTATGGGCTGTTGCTGGACCAGCTATGGGGATACACAGGACTCACTGACAAAGTCATTAGCTGGTTTGAGTCCTATCTTAAGGACAGGACCCAAAGGGTAGTGCTGGGAGAATACTCCTCGCGCCTGATGGCTCTGTCCTGTGGAGTACCCCAGGGCTCGGTCTTGTCACCCATGCTGTTTGCAATGTATATGCTGCCCCTGGGTGAGATCATTAGGCGGTATGGGCTCTTGTTTCATTGTTATGCTGATGATACTCAGCTTTACTTGTCTTTTGCACCTGGGACATCAGGAGCATGTGATGTGCTTAATAAGTGCTTGTCCAAGATTTAGATTTGGATGTCATTGAGCTGGCTGAGACCGAATTCTGAGAAAACTGAAGTGCTAGTGGTTGAGCTGGGTTGAAGGTGGGGCATGGAGGACACCAAGAGAGAGATTGGGCTTTGACTCAGCCCCTCTAGGCTACTGGCTTCCACCAAGGTGAAAAATCTGGGAGTCATTCTGGATAATGGGCTGACATTGGAGGCTCAGGTGATGAAAGTGGTCCAGAATGACTTTTACCATCTATGGAATATCAGACGGATTAAATCCCTTGTCTCACCTAACAACCTGGCCATGCTGGCACATGCATTCATGACTTCAAGGCTCGACTACTGCAATTCTGTATACCTTTGGGTCAAGGAAGGAGTGTTGCGATGCCTGCTGCTGCAGAATATGGCAGCCTGGCTACTAACGGACCTTTCTAGGTCCTGTCATGTGTTGCCGGTGCTACCCGAGCTGCACTGGCTGCCAGTGAAGTGGCATACCTCCTTTAAAGTGGGTCTGCTGACCTTCTGGCTGCCGGTGAAGTGGCATATCTCCTTTAAAGTGGGTCTGCTGACCTTTAAGGCCCTACATGGGCTGGGGTTGGGCTACCTGTTGGAGCTCCTACATCCTCACACTTCTAGGTGTCCTCTCCACTCCACCATGGAAGGCCTCCTGGTAATCCCTATGGTGAGAGTAAAATCATCCAGGCATTTGAGGTAGCAGCTCCGGTCTTCTGGAATTCTTTGCCTAGGACTTTGAGTGAGGCCTCCGTGGTAGAGGCCTTTAAACAGGTCTGAAAACTTTTCTATTTACACAGGCATCTGGTGATTAATTGATCCTCACTATCCATATACTGTATATGCATTTTGTGTTTGTTTTATCTTGTCTATTTATTGGGTAGTTTTTTATGTATTTTAATGTTTTATGTGTTATTTTTTTGTAATGTTGCATTGAGCCTCCAGGGAAGGGCAACAAAAACAAATAAAGACTACTCACACAAATACACAGAAGGTGACGTCAGATAAGGACCGTGTGGCCCACCTTGTCTGCCCCTTTTCCCTACCTAATGCATTACCGCAGACCCTAGCTGATCTGCGGCTTACCCTCTCTTCCCTATTGCTAGAGTACTCTTATACCTATCCCATACATTCTTGAATTCTCCTACTGTTTTTGCCCCCACCACCTCCACAGGGAGGCTGTTCCAAGCATCCACTACTCTTTCTGTAAAAAGTTACCTCCTCAAATTGCCCCTAAGCCTACCCCCCCAGCTTCATATCATGCCCCCTCGTTCTTGTACACCTTCTTTTCTGAAAGATGCTACCCTCCTGTTCCTTGTTTATACCCCTGATGTAACTGAATGCCTCTATCATATCCCCCTCTCTCTCTCCTCCAAGGAATACATATTGAGGTCCTCTAGTCTTTCCCTATATGACTTTTGATGCAGTTCTTGCACCATTTTGTTGCCCTTCTCTGGACTGCCTCTATTTTGACTACGTCTTTCCAGAGATGCAGCCTCCAGAACTGGACACAGTACTCCAGATGAGGTCTCAATAGTGATCTGTACAGTGGCATAACCACCTATTTTTTTCTGCTGGTGATACCTCTCCCTGTGCACCCTAGCATCCCACTGGCTCTCCCCACAGCCTTCTCACATTGTTTGGTTACCTTTAGGTCATCAGATATGATTACCCCCCCCCCGGGTCCCTTGCTTGACTGGTTGCTGTCAGTACCTCCCCCCCACCTTGTACTCCTCTCTTGTATTTATGTGCCTCAAGTGCATGATTTTGCACATCTTTGCATTGAATCTTAGCTGCCACACTCTGGACCACTCCTCAAGCATGTTTAGGTTATTTCTCATTCCCCCCACCCTGTGTCATCTGCAAAGAGGCATACCTTCCCCTCCAGCCCCTCTGTGATGTCGCTTATGAAGACATTAAAGAGGACTGGCCCCAGCATAGATCCCAGTGGCACCCCACTGGTTATCCCTCTCTACTCGGATTGAACATCATTTACCACCACACTCTGTGTCCTGTCATTCAACCAGTTTCTGACCCAGTTTACCACCTTGGGGCCCACTCCCAGGCTGCCCAACTTATTTATCAACCTATGTGGGATGATGTTGAGGGCCTTGCTGAAATCTAAGTAGGCCACATCCACCGCCCCTGCCCCATCTACCTCCCTGGTAACCCAGTCAAAGAAATCTATCAGATTTGTTTGACACCACCATCCCATTGTGAATCCATGCTGCCTTGGATCCTGTGCTCAGCTGGATTAAAGACATATCACAATCCTTTCCTTTAGCAATGACTCCATTAATTTCCTCACAACTGAGGTCAGGCTGACTGGCCTGTAGTTGCCAGCCTCCTCCTTGTTCCTATTTTTGTAGAGAGGGAGTACATTTGCCCTCCTCCAGTCTCCTGGAACCACCCCTGTCTCTATTGATTTGTTAAATAGGGCTGTTAGTGGTGCTGCCAGCACCTCTCTCTTTTAATATTCTGGGATGTATCCCATCGGGACCCACAGCCTTGTCCCCTTTCAGACTGTCGAGTTCCTTTAGGACTCTTTCCTCTGTAAATGGACTGGTGTCTGCCTCTCTCCCACTGCTGCTCCTATCCCCCAACAGTGGTCCTTCTCCTTCCCCTTCTTCTGTGAATACTGAACAAAAATATTTGTTCAGGATTGTTGCATTTTCTAGGTCCTCCTCCGCACACACCCCCTTCCTCCCTTTTTAACCTCACAATTACACCCCTGGTCTTGTCTCCTTTCTTAATTGTCTGGGCTATTTTTTCCTCAGTGTGTGCTTTTGTGCTCCTGACTGCTTTCCCCGCCTCCCTCTGCTTTTCCAGATACAGCTCCTTGTTTTCCCCCTCTGTGTTTCCTTGTACTTTCTGAAAGGTAGCCTTTTCTCCCTCTCACTTTCCCAGTCACGTCCTTTGAGAACCATAGTGTTTTTTTTCTTTCTCTTTGTTTTGCTTACTTGCTTAACACATAGGCTTGTTGCCTCTGCTATGGCTCCCTTAAGGCTAGTCCATTGTTTCTCTACATCCCCCCTTCTTCTTTCCCTGCCAGGGCTTCCTTGAGACATTCCAACATTTTTGCAAAGTTAATCTGTCTGAAATTCAGGACCCTTGCTTTCGTGTGGTTTGACTCCTCAACTGTTCTTACATTGAACCACACTGTACGATGATCACTGGATCCCAGGTGGCTACCCACTATCACTTTGGTTACTCTGTCCCCACTGGTGAGTACCAGGTCCAATACTGCTCCTTATCTGGTGGGTTCCGACACAAGCTGCTTGAGGCACGCCCTCTGCAGGGCATCCAGGATGCCTCTACTCCTGGCTGTGCCTGCAGCCTGGGTGCTCCAATCCACATCAAACTGAGGTCTCCCACCAGCAGTACTTCACCTTTCGCTGTCATTTTGTGGATGGCTTCCACTAGTATCCCATCCTTCTCCTCCTCTTGTGCCGAGGTCTGTAGATCACACCTGTGCGAATGGCAGTGCCATTTCCTGTCTCTAGTTTGACCCACAGTGCTTCTGATCCACCCCTGCATTCTCTGAACTTTGGTTGTTTTAATTCCCTCCCTGACGTAGATAGCCACCCCTCCAACCTTTTTTCCCACCATGTCTTTTCTAAATAGAATGTAACCTGATATGGCTATATCCCATTCATGGTTCCCACTCTACCATGTCTCGGTAACAGCGACAATGTTCAGATCTGCCTCTGCCATCAAGGTCACTAGGTCTGGGATTTAATTTCCCAAGCTGCGGACATTCGTGCACATGGCCTTCCAAGTTTTGCAACCTCCCCTTCTAGTAGCTCCCCTCCTATCCCCATGTCTTCCTTCCCTTCCTCTCTTGTTTTTACTCCCATTCTTTCTTATGTCTGCCATTTTACCTATCTCAGTTTTAGTGTCAATTTCCCAACCCTAGGGTCCTCCCTACTGACTGCTTCATCTGGGGGGGTGGCAATTAGCTTCTTTCTGCCTATTATTGTCTCCCCCTTTGGTTAGTTTAAATGCTTGCCAATGAAGCATTTAAACATCTCACTAAGGATCATTGTTCCCCCCATGGATAGATGCAGTCCATCCCACTTGTATAGGCCTGCATCCCTCCAGGTGGGACCCCAGTCCCCAATGAAGCTGAAGCTCTCTGCTCTGCACAAGTCTGTCAACCACGTCCAGGGCTGCACCCGAAATAGGCATCTGTTTTGTCTAGTGTGCTTACCTGGTTAACAAAAGCTAAATAAATAGATAACCAGTGCATTAAATCTTGTGGTGTGGAGTGCCTTGCCTTCCCCTTTGTCATTAATCGGTAGCACCTCTAAAAGGTTACAATGCATGCCACTTGTCTAAGATCCCTCCCCAGCTCCCTGAAGTCCTCCTGCATTTCCCTAACTTCATCACCAGCCAGATGATTTGTCCCCAGGTGGACAATGATGTCTAACTCTCCCTCCCATCCTGCTGCCCCAGCGATCCTCTGTATGTGCTTTCCATCCCTCCAAGGCGTGGTACCAGATAGACACTTAACCGCCCTCTTTCCCATGCCATCTGCCCCCAAGTCTACCCCCCAAAACAACAGAACTCCCCATCAGGTGTTGCTTCCTCCTTGTGGCAGAGTTAGGCTACACCCTTAGCTGTGACTGATGGGCCACTTTTCTATCTCCTTATTTCCTAGCTATCAAAACTTCTGTTGTGCAATAGTTAACCTTTTCTCTTTGCTTTTCTTCTTTCCCCCCACCCTAGGTTGGCCACCTAGCGTAGCTCTTGACTATTCCTACTAAACTTCCTACTAGTTCTCTCTTTCCATTTTTTTTCCATTTCCATCCATCTAGTCCCTGGAATGATGCCAAACACCCAGAGAAGTGTTGTGTAAAGTGCATAAATGCATTTCGTACAGAAAGCATGAAGCGGTTTTAAGAATACAGTTAATAAAGTTTTTTGAAGAGCAGAAGTTTTATATATCATTTTCCTTTATTTTGCTGCTTTAGTAGTTTATCTTCATTTAGTTTTGATGGTGTACTTGTTAATGAGTTTTTGTTACACTTGGGAACAGATTGTTAGACTCCGCAGCCAATGCTCCTGATTAGCATTGAGGCACGCTTCAGGTTGCGTTATCGCCATGATGTCAATATCGGGCACGCTTATAGATTGCATAGCTGTTTACATGACTATTAACACTTTAAGTGTCAGTTTGACAAATACCATCAACTAACAAGGACCCTTGTTAGCTGATCAGTGGGCCTCTTTTATCAAACTGGCACTTAAAGTGTTTAATAACTATGTAAAAGCCGCCCCTATACAGTGTATGGAGCATGCTCTGCCATTCCAGTAATTGACATCATGAAACGGCAGTGGGGTGCTTCCAGTACAGGAAGTCGGAGCTGCTTTTGGCTGCAGTCTGGCGCAACTACTTTATATGAGGATTATACCAAAAAAATATATCACTTAGGAAAATTACACCATCAGAAGGATGGCTAAACTGGAGGGTAAACCACTAAACCAGCTAAGTGGGGAGAGGGTGGTCGTGTGTAGAAACCTGCTCTTTAAATAAAAAGGATTCAGAAACCATATAAAACAATAATAATTTCATGATTAGTACAGTTATAAGAAAGCCTTAAGGTATTTTCATAAATTCACACTGTAAACCTGTTACTGAATAAGGTGGTATGCTTTATAAAAGTGCTTCATCACTGTGGATCAGAGATATAGAGAGTCAATATCTGTGGAGATATGCACTGTACCTTTAACTGAACCAGGAAGTCCCCTGAAACAAAACCCCCCTTGGGTTTGAAATAATGTGCCCAGACATGTAAACAGAAAGGCTCAGTCAGGTGACCCCATCAAAAGATATAAACCCTCACTGAGTGTGTCAGTCATCCAGGGTGAGGCCTGAGAGGTTCTCATGTGTGTAGACAGGTGGTTGAATTAGATGAGAAGGGTCTTAGGAGCTCTAAGATCCAGGACTGTATTATATGAGAAACTACTGATGTTAAGTAGTGGTTTTCTTTGCAATTTGTTTTTGTTTTCATTTATTATTTTTCTAACTTTTGGAAAATAAATATCATACCACGGTGTGTTCTAAACCTGTAAATTTGCCTTGTGTGAAGTTTATTCCCACAAGCTGTGACAAACTTGATGTCAGGGGATAGTACTGGTTGTTCAGAGAAACAAGGGGGAGACCAGTACCCAGATATCAGCCCTGGTATACAGGCATTGGGGGAAAGAGCAGAATGGCATACCTACAGGATCCAGTGGAGGACAAGGTTCTGGAGGAGGAGGAGGGGCTTCCCGGTGTGCATACCAGAGCCCAGGTGAGGAGAACTAGAGAGGAGCTATTGCCTGGATTGGAGTTTGATGGAATCTGGAGGTGAATCAGTGCTGAAGAGAGGTGGAGCACCACTGCCAAGTGCTGATGGAGGGTTCCCAACCAAAGGATTTCATGGTGCAGGCAGAGGACCAGGATCCATGGGTTCTAGAGGAGGAGGACCCCCTGATAGAACCTTTGTTGCCAGCCACTTTTGAGATCCCGTTGTTGCCCATTTTACTGGGCTGCTGCTACTTGAAGGACGATGAGATGAAGGCCCCAGGCAAGACTGTTTCAGTACATATTCATACTGGGGCGAAGACTACAAGCAACAGGGAAGACACCATGGTGGCTGAAGGGACTTTCCCATGTTTTGAACCCTCTGTGATAGGGGATGTAATGTTTAAAATGAATATAGCTTTTAAGGCTGGTGCTGAGTACAGTCAGTTGGGGGTACCAGAACGGTATAAGGGTTGAAAGGAAACCCCAAAGGTTTTGGAGTTAGGAACTGGCTTGTTGATGTTCAGCATGAGAAGGTTCCTTGTCTACCAGAAAATACATGAAAGGGAAATGGATAAATGAAATGTATGAAATGATTACAGGAAATGTATAAACATAAAAGAAATGTCTATACTGTATGACATAAAATGAGGAACCTAGGGTCATGGAGGATCTGGGTATGGGGTGGAATTTATGATTGGGCCCCTGAGTGGAAACAATGTGTTAGAATGGGGTTAGAGTTGGGTACAACTCACCCCAGAGAAAGTTGTGGTATAGGCCTGTATGGCTGCCCTGACAGCTAGATGGAGGAAGCTAGAAGTCAACATAAAACTGCTGTGTATTACTTCCCTTTTTTAATGCACTGATGAAGGTACGATAGTGGGTGCACAGGGCTGAAACGATGCCAAGTGATGGGTTCTGAAACAATGCCAAGTAATAGGTGCTGAAATGATGTTATTGATGGGTGTCTGCTATTACATATGAAATGTCTGAGTTGTAGTAATCAGAGTGAAATAGTTAGGGAGTAGACAGTCACTACAGACTGAAATCCTCTGAGAGCAATGATGGGTACTGTGATGAACTGTATAACAACCCCAGGGTAATACTGTGAAAGTATTGTCATATTGCAGAAACTTGGTATGGTGGGCAATGCTAAACATAGCTGAATTAAGGGACCCTGGGGAGAAGCTCTCATAGTGGGTGAGAGAAAGTTTCACCCAACCCCCATTCTACTGTTTTAGTAGAATATTTATGACAGAGAGGGGGTTCTTGAAAAACCAGTATAGTTTTGAGAACTATTTTTTTTCTTAAGGAGGGAGGTGTGCTGCAGAGTTAGGCTACACCTTCAGCTGTGACTGATGAACCACTTTTCTATCTTCTTATTTCCTAGCTACCAAAATTTTTATTGTGCAACAGTTAACGCTTTTCTCTTTGCTTTTCTTCTTTTCCCCCTACCCTAGGTTGGCCACCTAGCGTAGCTCTTTACGATCCCTGCTAAACTTCCTACTAGTTCTCTCTTTTCATTCTTTTTCCATTTACATCCATCTAGTCCCTGGAATGATGACAAACACCTGGAGAGGTGTTGAGTAAAGTGCATAAGTGCATTTTGTGTATAGAAAGTACGAAGGCTGTTTTAAATAGGAATAAATACAGTTAATAAAGCCTTTTTAAACAAAAAGTATTCAGAAGCCAAATAAAACAATAATAATTTCATGATTAGTACAGTTATAAGAAATCCTTAAGGTATTTTCATAAATTCACACTATGGACCTGTTATCGTATGAGGTGGTACGCTTTATAAAACTGCTTCATCACTGTGGTTCAGAGATATAGAGAGTCAATATCTGTGGAGATATACACTGTACCTTTAACTGAACTAGTAAGTCCCCTGAAACAAAAAACCCTTGGTTATGAAACAACATGCCCAGATGTGTATATAGAAAGAACTCAGTCAGGTGACCTCACCAAAAGATATAAAACCTCTTCACTGAGGCAGTTCAGTCAGTCCAGTGAGGCTCAGCCCTGAGAGAGGTTCTACTGTTTGCACAGACAAGCTGTTGAATGCAGATGAGAAGGTTCTTAGGAGCTCTAAGATCCAGGACTGTATTATATGAGAAACTACTGATGTCAAGCAGTGATTTTCTTTCCAGTTTTTTTTTTGTTTTCATATATTATTTTTCTAACTTTTGAAAAATTAATATCACACCATGGTGTGTTTTAAACCTGTAAATTTGCCTCATCTGAAGTTTATTCCCACATGCTATGACACTCTTCCTCTGGAGTCCTCTGCCTCCCCCCCCGGGTGTCTCCACCATGGAAGACAACACATCCTCCTTGGTCTCCACTGTGGGTGCCTCCTTGTGACAGTCCCACACTGCCAGTGCAGCATAGGAGTTGTGGAGTTTACCAGTAGGAGGGATGTGCCTCTGGCCCACCACCCTCACCCTTTCTGAGCCCACCGTAGTCCAGCCACTCCTCCACCCAGGCAAACTTTGAGGCAGTGGGGGCGGATTTGGTGGTCCCTGGAAGAAGGGCGAAGTCCCCCAAATCCTGGCCAACTCTGCATGGAGAAGAGCAACCTCCTCCCTCAGCCCAGAGAGGTGCCTGCAGATGGGACAGCACCGCATCCTCCAGAATGTCTCCCAGAAGACTGCCACCCCACAGCCACTGCACCACTCCCATTTGTGGCCCTTCTCCTGTTGCTTTGTATGCTTACTCTCTCCTCCCTCTGTTTATTTTGTTCCCGCCTACTTTCCTACTGCCTTTGTGCTCTTACAGCTCCTGCCCTTCCTGTTCTGGGACAGGAACTTCCTGTATTCCTCGGTAGCCTCCTTCTTCCTTGCTCAGAGTCAGACCTCCAGCAGCTGGGGGTAGGGAGAGCTATTCTTTTCCTTCAAGGATGGTGAATCTTATGTGTCTCGGTGATCCTTCCCTTCATGCTCCCAAACAGGAAGTTCCTGTTGTCAGTCAAATCCAGTGCCTATAAAAGCAGAACTGGCTAAGGGTGGGAGGGTAGAAGGGCAATACTGACATGTAACAGGTTATCTTGCTCAGTCAGAAGTGTTGTAGTAGTAAAGTTCTAGCTCCTTAGTCAGCTGCCTCCTTGCTCTGATAGCAAGACTGCTCTCTGCCAAAAGCTAGCAGCAGGGAAGTCTAACTGCAGACACCTGGTTTTCTTCTGCCTAAACCACACACCCCAATTAACAGCTCTCTATCCTAACTTGCCAAACTGCCAAGATGATACAGTCCCTTTCCCCACTCAGGGAAACACACTAACTCTTTTTTTTACCCTAATTGAGACCCTACACTTCTAATAAAGTATCTGTTTGCTTAATCCCAACAGGCTCTGACTCTCTTGCTGACTCAGAAGTGTTCTAATAGTAAAGTTCTAGCACCTTAGTCAGCTGCCTCCTTGCTCTGATAGCAAGATTGCTCTCTGCCAAAAGCAAGCAGCCTACTACTTCTAATACTGTTCCCATGTGCCAATTACCCCAGTTACAATCTAAGTGACCTAGTATTAATGTGTCATAAGATATCCGGGCAAAGGCTGGTTCCCCCATCTGTCAGCTAAGATGGACCAGAACTCTGTACTAAAGGAGCAGTCAAAAAACAAGTGATGCATAGTTTCCGGTTGTAGCGTATATTGTTGTTGTAGGCATAAATATTTTATTAATGCTTTATGTTTGTGATTGTCTCTTACATTGAGCCAGACACAGCCAGACAGTGTCCCACATTTTAGGAGGTATTCTAGGTTCTATAAAAGCCTTCAAAATAGATTTCTCTGGGACTGTTATGATCCCCAGAAAACCTGGCTCTTCCAAGAAAGCTTGAGACATAGTGAGTACAGCTGTTTCCTGGTAAGGGATTCCACTTCATATCCTGATTTATCCCATTGTTGCAATTTAGTAAAACTTTCCTTTATTACTGATTGTAGTGAAGTGTGGGTCCATTTATTAAATTTGATTCTCCCTTGTTCCCATAAGTTGATTAAAGGTGTGCACCATTCCTGAAATAAGTCAGTCCAAAGCAGACACAGGTTCTTAAGCACTGGGGTAAGATTAGGCACAAAGAAAATACAAAAAAAAAAAAAAGAAAACAATAATGTTTTCCATCTCTAATCCCCCCTCTGTGACAGGTCTATAGGTGTGGCACCTTTTCATGGGATTCAACTTTCTTCCCCATGGAAGACAAAAACAAAATACTATAAATCTGAGGCTGTAAATGAATTGGTGGTAGAAATATGTAAGAGAGATTAAAGAAAATTGGAATAATGAAAGTTTTTATCAAATAAACATGTTTTTTCTTTGTCAAAGGCCAATTTTTACACCAATTAATGTTGGTACTTGCCAGATCTATTTTAAGTTGCCAGTGCTTTCTGACTCCATCTCCATAGCCAAAATGAATCCCTAAACTGTCCATATGATCTTGCGAAGTCCGAATATCAGATACGTCCACTACCTGTACATGTCCCAGTGCCAAACATTTGCTTTTTATTTTATTAATTTTGATATCAGTATGCCCCTTAACATCATCAAGGACAGACAATGCCTGGATCCCAGAAGCCCAGTCCTGGACCAGTAGGACCATGTCATCAGTGTATGATACTGATTTTACACCTTTTGTCCCATTTGTAAAGGAAAGAGGCTTAATATTAGGTTTCATTCAATCAGTCTCAGAATTTGATCTAGACAGCATACATGTAGGAGCCAGCTGAGGGGGCAGTCAAGTTGTACTCCTCTTTTAATTTGACACTGAGTGCCAATCCAACCATTAGTTAAGGGAAAAATAATGCAATTTTCATAAACTGCCTGAATACACTGCATAAACGGGTCTGGGATGCAATAAGTTTCCAAAACTTACCACAGATATGTAAGAGACAGAGTCAAACGCCTTTTCTTGATCTAGCATTATGACATATCCATCTGTATCTCCTCTAACCTCCGTTTCTACCACCTCCCTAATGTACAGTAAATTGTTCTGTATGCTTCTCCTCGGAATGCAGCAGGCCTGTGATGGGAGTATTAGATGCTTAGCTGTTTCTGCTAACCTTTTACACATAATTTTGGTCAGAATTTTCCATCTGAATTCAAGAGGCTCAAGGTCCTTCAGTTCCTAAAATAGATGTGCCACCTGCTTTAAAGATGAAAAACATAACTCCTTGGTTCATACTTTTTGAAGTCATACCTCTCTGTAAAAGAAGATTAAAAAGCACTGTTCATTCTGGAATGACATATTCAATCATTTTCTTGTAAAGATCACATGCCAGACCATCTGGACCTGGAGCTGTGTTCGATGACAGAGAAGAAATTGCCATTTTCATTTCTAGCTCACTGACCTCTGCTGTTAGCACATTTTTATCCATTTCTGATAACACTGGGGATCTATGGAGATGAGAAATGAAAAGTTAGGGGAGGTCAGCTCTCTTGATTCCCGAAAAGTTGTCTTGACATATCAATCTACAATATCCAGAAAACCGTCACATGATTTCCTTCCTCATCTTGAAGAACTTTAAGGATCCTATCCTTAACTCTCTTACTACAGCTGTTGTAAGGGTTAACATGCATTTTCATGCCCTGAGTGCCATATGTTTGTTCAATGAACAGAGATTTTGCATTATCATATTGGTACTGTAAATGCACATCTTGTCCTTGTTCTTAATTTGTTCTGAAAAATCATCTTGTGTCTCATGTGCAAAAGAAATCAGTTTCCTGAGCTGTGCTCTAAAAGATAGGTAAGTGAGATATTTTCCTCTTTCTTTCTTCTTAGACCATCCTTGTAAAAGGTTTTTAATATCTGTTTTTGAGTCCTCCTTCCATTCCCTAGAGTCACCATACATTATAAAGACTGATTAACGTGTTAGGAGTAGATTTGTTAGTTGCCTTATTAGGTCTGGGTCTTCAGAAAAGAAGGGTTCAATCTCTGTAGGCCGGGTCCTAGTTGTTTATCCTGCATATCTCCCAAAACTAGCTGAACCATTTTATAGTCAGAAGTCTCCAGTGGTGTTGTTAATACCTGTAATAAATTTAATCTAGGAGAAAGAAACCAAACATCTGTTCTTGTAGAAAGTGTATGTTTAAAAAAGATATGTTATGATTTTTTGGCCAAGATAGCATAAGCATCTAATAATTCAGTGCTACTGCACATAGACTTCAGAAAGTGTGAATCACGATACATTTTCCTCATTTCCTTCTCCAATTTTCTGTAGCAAGACTACAATGAAAGTCTCCACCCATCAGATCACCTCTTGATATACTGTACGTAGGTATGGTTGAATTTTCCTGAATAGGTCAATTCTACTAGTTTTTGTCTGGGACGCATACATATTTAGGAGACACAGGGTCAAATTATTATAGTGAACATCTAAAAGTAGGACTCTCCCAAGTGAAATTTCTATCAGTCTATCTACATTGAAGTCAGAGGACCCCAATAATATCCCTACACCTGTATATGTCTCCTCCCCAAGTGATCAGAATGAGGGTCCATGCTCCATTCCCTTTTAATGGCTGCAATTTCTTTCAGTGTGTGTAAACGAGTGTCATGTGGAAAGATTACATCTCTCAAGGGGTTATGCAAAACTGAAAAAGTGATCATAGGTCTTTTTACATTCTTAATGCTGTTCACATTCACAATAAGAAAAGACACAGACTGCATACATAAGAAAGAGAAAAGAAAAAGAAGGGATTACTCCATTCATGTATTCTTTCCGGGTTCTCCTGTCTTACATCTAACCTTATATCTCTTAGAAGCTTGTGCATCAGTTGAGTTCCTGTAATAGTCAGAGGATGGCTATGCTTGTGATGATAAAATAGATGATGTATCAGAGTCCTCTTCGTTATCAGCCCATTCTCAATTTTCTTGTAAATCCTCAAACTTACTTGCAAGGGTTACACCTTCTTTCTGTATTTGCTTCGATTTGGGCTGACTTTTTGACCTTCTGGATCAAGTAATCATTGGAAAGAGTCCATGACTGTTGTAGATGGGACTGGCACTTACTCCATGGGGTGGTCACTTGGAGGTGCCTGTCCCTCCTCAGGCTTCCCTGAAGTGTCAAATTCCACTTTACTCTTACTGTGGATAGCAACTGAGGCATTGGTGCTAGTAGATGGCTGTGGTTGTATTGGCTCATGGATGACTTCCTGTTGTTTAGTGGGATTTTTCTCTGGTGTCAAATGTTCCATGGTCTCCTGTTGCAAAGATGTGGTTTCTATCAGGCACTCAGCAGTGCATTCTTGGTGTGGGTTAGGCTCGCCCATGTGCTGTCCTGACATGCCCTGTGTAGGATTCAGTTTTGTGAATTCCTGTCACTATTTTGACTTTTGGGCCACAGTCACAGTGTATTCATGTTCATCTTGTTCAGTAGGGTCTGGGATGTTATATGACACCCAGGGACAAGTACAATAGGTGTGACCTGTAGCCTCACAGAGGCTGCATCACTTTGTATTCCTGCACTGCAAACTACTGTATAATGTCCCAAACCTGAACACAGTTCACATTTCACTTGGTCACAGGCATAGCTAAGATGACTGCATGCCATGCACCAATAGCAGGCTTTAGGCTGGCCTGCATAAAAGATGACTCCTCTGTCTCGACCTACTAAAAAAAGAGAGACATTGTAAACCTTCGCCCATTTACTCTAAAGTGACCTTAATGTGCCACCCTCCAGTCCAAATATGTTCAGAATCCAGGATGGGTTTCGGCTGACCTATTACTGTGCATCTTTGTCTAAACCAGTATAAAATATCATCTATATTAATGCCTTTATTCTTGAATAACACTGCAACTTTTCAAAAACGGGGTTCTGTCAGAAGAACAGCTATAAATGGTGTCCAAAGGGGCTTCACTCTGAATTTGTGGTATCTTTTTCCAAAATATTTCCAAGCCTGCAGGGTCTTGAAGCTAATATCTAAAGTGGTGTCACCAGATGTGTGGATCAGGGCATAAATTTCATATACATAGAATTGCATACTCTCTTTAAAGAGATGTCTAGCCACAAAAACCCAATCAGACTGTTCTGACATCATACCTCTGTACATGAGGCACATGACATTGTGATCTTAAGCAGGTTCTGGGTCTTGGTGAAAACAGTCCAAGAAAAGTCTGACTCCAGGTCTCTGCCCCCAACGGTGCCCTATGGATCCTGCAGGCTGTTCTTGCTATGGGGGGGTCGCTGTGATTTGCATCAGTGTCCTGTTGCAGGGTATTCCCCTGTCTTGGGTTTACATGTACCATTTCACCAGCAGGCTCCCGATTTGATAATGTATTTTGCCTCCCATCCCGATTTCTGGCCTCAGTGTCTCTGTCAGGCAACTGTTCTGAAGTGACAAGGACGATCCCTGTTCCATTCCCTGGGCATCAGCAACTCCACCCTGGGTCACTGACTGCACCAAGCCCTTCACAGGGGAGGAAGAGGCATCCTCTCTAGAGACATGAATTTCTCTGGTTTGCCTTATCTGTGGAATATGCTTAGTGGGGGAAGCAGTATCCTGTTCCAAATACTGTTGTGCCTCTGATGTTGTATTATCATGGGCATCATCATCAACATTCTTTATTTATAAAAAGGTGCCTTTCTAAAACCAAGGCGCCTGTACAACAACAATTAAAACACATCAATAGATAAATAATACAAAAAATTAAAAATTATAAATACAGCAGTGGCATTAAAAATCTGAAAACGCTAAGCTAAAAAGATATGTTTTCAAGGCAACTTTAAAACTTTGGATGGTTAGGCAATCTCACACCCGATGAGGTAGGGGATTCCACAGGGTTGGGCCATAAAACTAAATGACCTTTTCTCATTATTCTGCATGTCTGACTCTGCTTCTAACTGCCTTATTTCTAGAATCAGGTGCTGCGATATGGCAAAACCTGCAGGGACAGTCAAAGAAAAAGCGCGACTAAACTTGCCTTGATATACCGAGACCTCCCCCACCCTTTATTGCTGTAATACATGTCCAGATCACTGACCTGCAAGAAAAGTGTCTTCATGGTAGTCTGCATCCTGACCTGAACTGTCTGGCTGCTTCTTCCAGCCAGCAAGTAGTATTTTCTTGACTGACCAGTTTGACCTGCGGGGATCAGACAGCATTTTCTTGAAATGCTATCATCCAGAGTGAAAGCTTCTGTTCTGTTCTGAAACAGTTCCAGACTTCAGTGAAGCTAGTCCAGTGTCTCACCTAGAATGTGGGCTGTTGTGTGAGTTGAAGTCAGGGTGCTCAATTTTCAGAGAGCCGCTATGTTGGGTACTGCACGATCCCTAGCTAAACAAAATCTGGGTGTACCAGGACACTCGCCCGATTTTAGTACAACAGGGTCCTTGCCAATGTCCCAAGAGTTGCTGCAGTTGAAGTGGTGCAACAAAGATTTGACACATTAGAGGGGTTGATGGAGGGTCCTGTCAGCCCCCACCCAGCGCAACACCAGGCCAAACCTGCGAAGTTAGGGGGGAAGGAACCTGCAAGGTCACAGTACAGGGAGGATGGACTTGGGGGGGTGCCATAGTCGGCCACATTGGCACAGGAGATTACAGCAAGGTATAGCAGTGGCACTGGGACAGTCATGCTCTGAACAGCTCCACAGACCTGTGGACAGGGTAAACCAAAGTATGCGGTGACTGACCGTGTCCTGGACCCGCTGATGCCACCAGCCCTGTCAGATGTCCCACATCATGCAAACTCCTTGACATGTGATGACCGTCCTTGTCTGCATGGTATGAAGTGCTGTTGGCAGACAGGGACATAGCCCGGGCAGCACTATCTGCCCCGATGCACACCTCCCTGTGTGCTGGCATTCTGCTGCTACAGGTGCAGTACTAGCTACAGAAGGTGGGTAGGGCACCGCAATAGGCAGGTGCCATAATGAGGTCTGGCACACGGCATGTAAAGGAGCTGCTAACACAGATAACAGAGTGTGGATGCTCCGGCCCTGCCACTATACCCTACAGTGGTGGAACAGTGTACTGAAATGTTGTGTGAGTGGTGGCATACTGTGCTCTGCCTGTAGTGATCCACCACAGTGGGGTACGGTGGTAGGGCAGAAGCATCCACACTCCATCTACCTTCAGGGCCTTTAAGCCTTTCTCACCCTATCAACTTCAATCTCCCCATCTGTGTCACCACCCACCCTGCTGCCCCCCTTCCTCCTTTGCAGTATTGGTCATCTTTCTCCTTAGGGAAGATTGAACAGAAGTACTTGTTAAGTGCTTCTGCTTTCTCTTCACTTCCCTCTGCTTGCCCCTCCCTCCTTTCTCAACCTGACTACCTCATCCTTCATATCCCTCTTCTCCCTGATATAATGGAAGAAAGCCTTCTTCTGCAGCAGTTCTCTCCTGGTCTTGGCCATCTGGACTGCTTGCCTGCCTCCCTTGCCTTGGTACAATACTCTTCTTTGTCCTCCTGTTTATGGGTATGCATGTAACTTCCTGAAAGCTTTCTTACCCTTTAGTGCTTGAGCTACCTCCCTATCATACCAGCTGAGCTTTCTGGCTTTAGATTTTTGTTCTTGAGTTTGACACACATATTAGAGGTTGCCAAAAGCCCCTCCTTGATTATGATCAATTTCTGGTTCACCTCCATCTTCTTCCTGAGCCCAGCAAGGTGCACTCCCAGAATCACTCCCATCCAACTGTAGTGTGCCCTCCTGAAGTCCAGAGTCCTTGTTTTGGTCTTAATCTTCTCAGTGCCCATGTCCAGGTGGAACCACACTGCATGCTGGTCACGTCCTTCAAGCGGTGCCTCCACTTTTGCTTCTTAGATATGCGCACTGTTAGACAGGACCATGTCCAGTATGGCTCTCTCTCTCTCTCTGGTGGACTCAAGACACATTGTGTCAGGAACCCACTCTAAAATGCATCCAGCAGCACCTGAGTCCTAGTACAGGTGGTAACTGTGATCTTCCAATCTACCAGTGGCAGACTGAAGTCCCCCATAAACACTACATGCCCACTGCTGGCCATTTCCACAGTTCTTGACCGCAGTTTCTTAACCAATTCCTCAACCTGGTTTGGTGGCCTGTACACCACCCCTATTCTAAGCTTTCTACCTTTATCGATTGTACCTGTACCCACAACACATCTGTCCTTCCATCCATTTCCTCCTGTTTAGCACAGGCTATCCCTTGCCTCATGTACAGAGCCACTTCGCCTTCTCTTCCCACCCCCATCCCTTTTATATAGTTTATACTCGAGGACGGAAAGGTCTCAGTCATGATTCAGCATGGCTCATGTTTCTGTAATGGCTGCCATGTCTACCTCTCCCTCAGCCATCAGTGACTGCAAATCAGCCATTTTGTTCTCTAGGCTCCTTGCATTCAGAGAAACTACTTTTAACCATGACTCAAGTCCCCCTTTCCCCAGTCTGCCTGCATCCCTGCTCCAATTCCCACCCACCTATCCAAATTTCTGCCTCTCTGAACCCTCTTCCTTCTGCCCTGACTGGGGGGGGGGACTGTGACGAAGAATACTGTGACCCCTGGTGCGCCCCATCAGTTTAAATTAAGACCTTAACCCATATATTCCTTAAGTCTGTTTTTCAGCACTCAAGTGTCCTCTTTACTAAGATGCAGCCTATCCGGTGCATGAAGGGCCTTATTCTCCCACCTCCAACTACCCCGTAGTCATCCTCCCTGCATCACCCCCTGAGATAGACATTAATTTCCTTGATCCTTTTCTTTCTTGCAGTGCTAGCCCTCAGTGCCTGTAGCACCTCTGAGAAGGCTACTGACTTCCCCACCACACAGCAGAGCTTCCCCACCTCCCTGAGCCACCCCTACTTCATATTTGGCAAAGTCATTCATTCCCAGGTGAACAATGATGTGAGGTTCCCTCTCTCCTTTCCCATGTTCTGGGCTATCAGTGGGCCCACCCTCCCGTGGTCATACCTGGCAGACACTGTACCTCCCTGCAGTTTGCCCTAGCCCCCATGATCCCCTATCTCACGCCCTTATTTAAACAGTCTCCCAAGATCACTATTCTCCCCTTTCCATCTGCTTCCTGAGTCCTTCCCTTCCCTCCCATGCTTACCTGGCTGTCCCTCCTTGCCTGTCACTTCCTTCCCCTCCTGTCTGCCCTGAGATCCCCCGACCCCTTCTACCTTCCTGCCTCATCCCTGTCCTGACCTCCTTTCTGCTCACCAGAGCCACCTACTCCCCTTGCCTGTACACCCCACCTTACCCATCTCCCTGCCTGCCCTGCCTCCACTTCCCCTGCCTCTACCTGCCTCCTTTCCTTCCCATTTATGGTCTTCTGCCACTACCTGTATTCCCCTCCTGCATATGCTCCCTCTCCTTCCCACAGAGCTTCCCTTCACATCCCTAACCAGCAGGAAAAGTCTATTCCACAATGGCACCTCTGGGGTGCTCCCACCGGCCCCCCTCCCTCTTTGCCCTTCACATTCCTCTTATTAATGTCCACTCCCCCCTTCCCTGGGCCTTCTCTCCTGGTGGGAGAAAGGGACCAAATGGATCTGCCTTAATTCCCCTACCATTCCCCCACCTAACCCCACTTCTAGCCTGGGCTCCATCTCCACTTTCCCCTACCTGTCCTCATTCCTGTGAGTACCCCTGCTCCTCCCTCACCCCCCTAGGATTCCCCTGTCCACCAAGTCTCCTATCTCCAACCTGAGCTGCCATAATTCTGCCCTCAGCTAACCTAGGCTCCTACAGACCAGACACCCCCTACCTCCTACAGAGTACTCAAGAAAACCGCTGCCCCATATCTCCTGCAACACACTGCTCTACCCATCCCATCCTAACCCCTCAACAAGCCTCCTCTCCATATTCTAATGTTCCAATCCCTCCTTACAGGGTACCTATACAGCAATTATACCCCTATGTAACTGCACCCTATACAGGGATTTGCTATGGCCACTGGAAAACCTTTCAGTTCAACCCTGCAGCTGAACCTAAAGAGGGATGGCTGTAAAGCTATAAACCCTAGTTTACCCTGTCTGTTGGCCCTAGATATGAACCTACTGAGCTGAACCTAGACGGGGATGGCTGTAAAGCTGCAACTTATTTACTCTCTTAGCTGACCCTAGATATGAACTTAGCTGCATTCCATCAGAGTTCCTTGTCCACAAACTCACTTATAAGCTGACCCTAGATAGGGGCTAGTTGCTACCCCTCAGCCAAACCTAGATGGCAATGGCTGTATAGCTGCAACCTCTTGTTTGCTCTGTTAGCAGACTCTAAACAGGAACTAGCTGCATTTCCACTGAGTTCCTTGTCTGCTAACTCACTTATAAACTGACCCATAATAGGAACTAGCTGCAACCCTTCAGCAACACCTGTCTGTTTACTTCATGCCCCCACCTTACCTTACCTACACTCATTAAGCAACGTGGCCTGTGGCCCTCCCTGCTGACGCCTCCACATGCCACTTACATAGATGCAACACTCTTGCTTTGTGGCATGCACGCTTCTGGGTCACTCATGCAAAGGGTGGCTTGGACCTCTAGGTAATTTATATGGAACTATGGCCGCCCTATTGGCATGCTGTAGCATGTGGACTGGGATGACTACCAATGACGCTGCTTGCACCTGCAAGGATCCCCACCCTTGATCTACCCTCTGTCCCAGTCTTCCCTCATCCCCTTGATTTCATTCCTTTAAAATGGCAGTACAAACAAAGGCACAATGCAGAAAAAATAAATTTACTTAACTCTCTTTGCTCAGTGCTACTCCCTTCCCCCGCTACTTGGGCAGACATGCTTCCAGCTCTTTTGGGGAATAAACAACTGGGATCCTAGGTTCTAAAGGCTACTTTCCCACGTGATGCTCACCACTTCACCATCAGCAACAAATTTTAGTTGGTAGCTAAATTTCTGCAGATATCTGTTGCCACACAGGCAAAAGCAAGTTCAGGCGGACTACATTTTGCAGCCTTCCGCTCAACATTATTAAAGGACTACCAGTGTGACCTAGCCTGGTGGTGTGGAGAGTTGAAGCATTGAATGCCTTAGCTTCTGCCATGCTGGTGACTCATGTTAGGATGGGTTGCCAAAGGTTGGCGGGGTGGGAGAGGATCAAGCATCCCAGGACTACTCTCTCCTCCCAGGGGTGGGGTGGCCAAGCTGTCTAGGCCCATGAAAGCCACTGGGTGGAGGCCTGGTGGAAGGGCAGAATGAGTGACTCAGGAAGGGGCCAGGCAACACAGGACAGGGTGAGCTCCACACGCCCTCAGCAGCACAGTAAGGGGCAAAGAAAAGCAGAAAAACTGAGGACCTGGATTTTGTGAATCCCAGCCTGTGTCTCAGCGATCCACCTTGCCACACCGGTCCCAGAGTGAATCTAAATATGTCTCCTCAGGAGTGGGGGATGGCCCTCTCCCCACCCCACGTGGGGGGGGGGACCTGTGGGGGATCGAGGTCCCAGACCGGAGAGAGTGTTGTACTGGCATAGGTCAGGAGGCATAGGCAGATTGGGAGAACTTATAAAATTCACAAGAACTATTTCATTATTATGAATAACAATAAAACAGAAAACACAGAATTGTACGGGATAGCTTCTCATAAATGCAGTACAAACAAAAAAAGTCCTCCTTCTCAGCCTCCCCCTGGAAAACCATTGCTCTGTTTATTTAAGATGGTTTTGCCTGACATGTCAAACTCAAACTCAAACTTTATAATTTTCCTTCCTGAGGCCAGCCTGAGGAGCACACCTAGTCTTATTAGGTGCAACAAAACAATACATTTTGTCCCAGAGCTGGCTTCCTGTTGACACTTCTGTAAATGAGCTTGTGGAGGTCAAAATCCATCGCAAGGTCAACCTCCTGTTTTCAAGATGATCTTTTCTAATAAACCCAAATAGCATTCGGCAATCATTTCAACAATATAATTATATACATTTGCAAACCAAGGTTTCCCAGTTTCACATAAAGATTCGCGTACATTTTTCTAACCACAGAGTAGCAAGGGGAAAAAAAAGAATAGGATCAGCAAGTGAAGAAATGGAGATAACAGGAGGCAACTGTGGGACCATTGAAGTGGCCATTTCCTAGGTGCCACAAGAAAAATGTGATTGCGCAGACAGGCAAGCAGCAGAATAGGACGAGACAGGACAAAATAGATCCTTACTTTTCACTCTGTCAACATAACAAATGGGACAGGGCCTTACTCAATCCTCTAACAGAGAGGTAAAGGATGATCACGGAGCACAGGGAGAGGGCTGACAGCAGCCCAGATCTGCTAGGAGAGGCTTTGTGGGAAAAAAAAAACTACCAGTGTGTAAGAGACAACCAGCACCATCTTTAACCATGCACTTCCACAAAAGATTTCAAGTTTGAGCACTGTAAAACTGCAAGATTAGCACATTGTGCTTGCTGAGAATCAAGTTTGTGCTTACTTTACTTTTTGCACATGTTTGACCTTTGTTCCATGAGAAGGAGCATTCTGTGATTGTTTTTTCATACTAACACTTTCTTCTAGCTAATAGGGTGCAGTCCAGTTCATGTGGGGGGGGGGCAGGGGACCATGATAGTCAGAGAGATTCATGCAGAGGACTTGTTCAGACATGCATAGCAAAAATCTTTTCTCGCTGATTGCTGCACATTTTTGCAAAAAATTAGGATTAAAAAAAAAAAACTAAGTGAATCCTGACTAAAGAAATAAAAAGCTCTCAAAACACTTCTCCTAATGTCTCCTCTGCATTTCCCTTTTCTTGCTCCCTTTTTAGTCCACTCATGCCTCCCTTAGTTTATCAATCCCAACTCAGTCAGGGTCACAAAGCAAGGAGGCTTACACTTGCTCACATGCAGGCAAATCATCCTCCCTAAAGCATCCATTTGCCTGAAGTCACAAAAGTGGTGCAGCCTGAAAAATATGAACCAAAGCGATTTTGTACGTAAAGATGAATTAAATCCAGCGAACCTCCCTTAACAGACAAAAAGGTGGAGACAGGGACAACTGCAACCTATAGGTAGCCAAACCAAACCAACAGTATACCCGGGTCATGCGAAAAGGGATGGAAAATAGCCCACCAAGAACCTGCAGGGCGATTCTCAGAAGACCCATACCCACAGATGAAGAACTCCATGGTCAGCAGAGCAGCAGAGACAACAAAGCATGATGTGGCATTGTGAAGCTCAGTAGGAAAAATAATTTGGTAAAAAACAAACAGTGCAAACTGCATGAAAATTGTGCCTTAAAATAGTGCAGGATTGCTGGAAAAATGGCACAAGCTTGCAAAAAAGAATTGTAAATTGCTTAAAAAATAATTACTTGCATGAAAAAGCAAAGCAGACGTGTAAAAAACAAAGCACAATGTGTGAGAAATATGCAAGTTGCAAGGAAAAGGCATCAATTGTGTGGCGCTAAGAGTAAATGAATAATGCAGGCTTGTGTGAGAATTAATGCAATTTCTTGAAAAGGCAATCTTGTGTAACAAAATCACTCATGAGTGAAAATTAATCAAGATAAGTGAAACACAACTGAGTGAAAAAACATCAAGTGAGTGAAAACATACACCCTTGAGTGAAATTTACTTGAAATGAATGAAAAAGATACAAGATGAGTGAAAACATGCTAAATGAGTGAAAAACATCAACTGCATGAAGTATACAGTCTTGCCAGAAAAACCTCAAGGTAACAAGAGAAATAAGCATATTGTTTGAAAAATGCAAACTGGTTGAAAAAACATTCACTGCATAAATATTAGACTGGGAAATATTTGCCACCCAGGCTGGCAACAAGGCAAGAAAAATACTGTTCTAGTTTCCAGTTTTAGTTTATTTGTTCAACATAAAATCATTACGATACAAAGGAAAAACATTTTACAATTTTCAAACAATTAAAATAGACCAACTATACATAAAAATTTTGATCAATAGACGATGCACAACAATGCATAACAACATGCGTATCAGGCAATAATGTCTACTGGAGATTTCTTCTAAGCAATAAAAAATGTATTTCCCTGAGTAAGTGATTAAGGGAGAAATAAATCAATTCTACATAAAATGCTTAAAGTCCAAATTAATTTTTGCTTTAACAAGTTAGCATTTTTCATTTAAAGGACTGTGGGCTTCTAGTTAACACCCGTCTATGTGTTTAACAGGACCACATTATGTTAAAACATAAATAAAGTATAACAGAAAATTGGTTCCATGTGTTAATATCGTGGTACAAAATATGGTGGCCTAAACATTGGGGAAAAAAAAAAAAAAGTGTGGTAAAAACATTGCAGAACAGAACAGTGCAGGGAGCAGGCAGTACAAGCCGCAAGGTGGCAAAAGAGCACAGGACACTGGAGGGTTCATTTGGGGGGGGGGCTACATTTGCACAGCCATCCCTTGGCCACTCAGCTGTGCATCACAGTCCTGCACTGGGGCGGGGGTACTAACTTCGCAGTTGCTATGAAGTTAGCCCCCCAATCCAGGACTGTGATGCACAGCACAGTGAAGTGGCTGAGGGGCAGCTGTGCTAAGTTAGGCCCCCCTATGAACCCTCCAGTGTCCTGTGCTCTTTTGCCACCTTGCGGCTTGTACTGCCTGCTCCCTGCACTGTTCTGCCTGTGATGTTTCTACTGCACTTTATTTTTTCTGCAATGTTCTGACCACAATATGTTGTCCCGCGATATTTTTTCCACAATATTAACACACGGAACCCAGAAAATTACCTCAAAATCAAATTCACAGCTGACTCCTAGTTAATTGTCATAGTAATCAATCACCATAGTTTCTTATATTATGTAGTTGTGTTAGAAGATCAATCTATAGGACTTCACACAACTGTTTGTATCATTTCTCTTATCTAGTACTAGCACCTTTTTCATTTAAGTAGGCACATAATATAACACTGCTTATAAATGCTTATAGTAAAATCTCTATTTGTGCAATTGTATCAATTACAAATTCACTTCATTTAAGACAAGTCACCATAAGACACACACAACAGAGTATTAACCCTGTTATAAGCCCTAAGGGAAAATTAAATAATAATATATTTCTATCTTTGCATACGAACATAAGAATGTGCCAGCAGAAACAGACCATCTAGTCTAAGTCTGCTTGAATGTGCAGCTAGCACCCTAGTTTGCAGCTGCCCCACCCCCTCCCCTTTGTCATCCCACTGCCACCCCCACCTTCCCCACCCTCTCCCATTCCCTGTCCCATGCCCTTTTGAAGCTGTTCACAGATTTACATACCAACCATTCTGGTAGTGCGTTCCATTTTGCTACCACCCTCTCTGTGAAATAGTGCCTCCTCATTTCCCTCCTAAATCTTCCCCCCTCTATTCTTAGCCCATGCCCCCTGGTGTCCCTCCCCCTCCTTAGCGTAAAGACCCCATCTGCCTCATCCTTATTGATTCCCCTCAGATACTTGAATGTCTCCATCATGTCCCCCTGTCCCTTCTGTCCTCCAGAGTGTACATGTTCAGCTCTCCCAGTCTGCTCTCATAGCCTCTCCCCTTCATTCCACATATCATCTTTGTTGCCCTCCTCTGCACCCCCTCCAGTAGCCTGATATCATGCTTTAGGTATGGCCTCCAAAAACTGCACACAATACTCCAAGTGTGGCCTTACCAGCGACCTGTAGAGGGGCAAGATCACCTCTCTCTGCCTGGAGAAAAAACCTCTCACTATGCACCCCAGCATTGTGTTCGCTTGTGCAGCCACTCTCCTGCACTGGGTAGTGTTGTTCATGGTCCCTGTTATCACTACCCTTAGGTCCTTCTCAACTTCAGTGATCCCCAGCTTAACCCCCCCAAGCCAGTATTCTCTCCTTGGGTTCTTCACCCCAAAGTGCATCACCTTACACTTCTTTGCATTGAACCCCAGCTGCCACCACCCTGACCACTCCTCCAGCTTGCTTAGGTCAACCTGCAGCTGCTTCCATCCCTCCCCTCCATCCACCACTGTTCCGATTTTGGTGTCATCAGCAAACAGACTTACCTTGCTCACCACCCCGTGTGCAATGTCTGATATGAAGAGTCCAAATAATACTGGCCCCAGCACAGAGCCCTGTGGCACCCACTCATCTAGCTGACCTTGGAGTTGAGAGCTCCCCTTACCACCACCACCACCCTTGCAGCCTCCCCTCCAGCTTGTAATCCAGTTCATCATTTTGACCCTACCCCTACACCAGTTAGCTTCCCCTCAAGCCGCCCATGAGGCACCGAATCAAAGGCCTTGCTGAAGTCCAAGTAAAGAACATCCACCGCATAACCCTTATCCATCTCACCAGTCACCCAGTCATAATATTGTATCAAGCTGGTTTGACAAGGCTTCCCTGAAAGGAACCCATGCTGCCTCACATCCTGGAGGCCACTGTCCTTCAGGTACAACACCAGTCTTTCCTTTAGTATCATTTCCATGAGTTTGCACACTATGGAGGTGAGACTTACCGGATGATAATTACCAGGTTTATCCCTTGGCCCACTCTTGTGTAATCTTACTACATGTGCCATCCTCCAGTCCAGTGGCACACATCCTGACTCCAGTGAAGTGCTGTACAGAGCCACCAGTGGCTCTGCCAACACCTCCACCATCTCCCTCAGCACCCTGGGGTGGATACCATCTAGCCCTGGTGCCTTGTCTACCTTCAGTGCTCTCAGTCCCTCTAGGACTCTACTTGCCTCAATTCTTCCATCTGTTGCCACCCTTCCAACCCATGGTGGTAACAGTCCCTGCTTTTCTTCCATGAACACTGAGCAAAACTATTCATTTAGTGCTTCTGCCTGCTCCTCCCCTTTTCCATCCACTCCCCACCCCTTTTTATCCTCACTATTGTCTCCTTGCACTTCTTTTTCTCTCTGATGTATCTGAAAAAGTCTTTCTCACCTGGTAATTCCCTGCGCTAATCTCAGCTCCCTCTGGGCCTTGGCTTCTCTCACTTTTCCAGTCACCTCCCTGGACTATCTTGCATATTCCTCCCTGTCCTCCTATACCTCTGGTGCGCCACTTGTTTTGCCTTCACCTCCTCCACAACCTTGCTGTTCAACCAGCATGTTTTTTTTGCTCTACTCCTCTTACTCTGTGTCTTGGTGCAGGCTTCTGTTGCCTCTGTAATCCCCCATTTAATAATATCCCATTTCTGCTTCATGTCCATCTCCTGCCTCATGCCCTCCAATTTCCCTTTCAGTACTTCCTGCATCCTCCCAAAGTCCACCCTCCTGAAGTTTACCACCCAAGTAACAGATTTCTCTGGCTCCCCATACGTCGTGATATTAAATCACACCATTTGGTGATCGCTGTCAGCTAGTGTGTCCTCCACCTTTATTTCCTCTAATGCCTCCCCATTCGACAATACCAGATCTAAAGTGTTCTTTAGCCTAGTAGGTACACTAACCAATTGTGTCAGGAAACCCGTCTGGATCGCATCCAGGAGCACTTGCTCCCTAGTACTGGAGGTGACTGGAATGCTCCAGTCAACCCCTGACAAGTTGAAATCCCCCACGATGACCACCTTCCCTTTTCTACATGCTTTTCTGATTTGTCCCACTAATTCCCTGTCAGGCTCCTCAGACTGGGACGGTGGCCTGTATACCACCCCAAACCTCAGTTTCCTACCCCTTGAGTCTAGGAGCTGCAGCCAGATTGCCTCTGTTCTCCTTTCTTCCCCCTCGTCCTTTGTGCATTTGATCCTGTCCCTCACATAGATTGACACACCACCTCCCCTTACGGTCCTTCCTGTATAATTTGTATCCTGGGATTGCCAGATCCCAGTCCCGGTTCTCAGTTGCCCACGTTTCTGTGACAGCTGCAATACCCACCCTCCACACTGCTAAGAGTGCCTATAGCTCAGCTTTGTTTCCTAAACTTCTTGCATTCAACGAGACCACCCTCCATCTCCTTCCTTCTACTCCCTCCTTTTTTGACTGCCCCGAGTCCTTCTCTGCTAGCCTGGGGGGTAGGCTGTGACTCCACTCTTTCAGATCCCTGCCTACCTACTGTCCACTTGCCACTCTCCTCCATCTAGTTTAAATCCACCTTTGTCGCAATATACCTCCCCAGTCTTTGCTTTAATACCTCCTTCCCCTCCCCACTCAGGTGCAGCATATCCCTTGCAAACAGATTGTTATTATCCCAGGTACTGCCCCAGCCGCCCACAACCCCATACCCCTTAGTTCGACACCATTCTACCAAACATGTGTTCAACTCCTTAATCCTTTCCTTTCTCACTGTGCTTGCACAGGGTACTGGGAGCATATATGTTTATTAAATGTAACATTTAATAAACATATATGTTTATTAAACGTAACATTAAAAATGGTAGCTAAAAGATCAACTGCTTTCTAGGCATAAATATTAATTCAATGAGCCTATTAGCTTCCAATATGTAAAACTGTCATACAGATATGATTACGACTTATAACTTATACAGGTAAAACAACATATAGCACTATGAGAAAACACTAATTTATATTTAAAAATTAGAACCTGTTTAAAGAGCCCAACCATTCTGGATTGGTTCGCAGTGGATTTTAATAGAATAGAGCACATTTAGAACCTGTTCATTTACCAAAATAGTTGCTCACATGTACATTAGATGTTCCATCCATGCTTAACAGATAAAGGCAAGTGAGGTTTTTAGTCCTATATCCATGACAATGTCTCCATAGCAGGGAGTCCCATATTATAATATCTGGAAAGTCTAAAACGTAAAACAGCACCACATAACAGCGGTGCCACTTCTACATAAAAGAGTCCAGCTACCAAAAAGAAAAACAGAAAATACATAAGACGATAAAATCGTTCCAGTCTGAAGTGCTGGTATACCGTTAAATCAATAGAAAGCAACAAACAGCAGTGTTCTTTAATAGGGAGTCCTGCTGTTTGTGGTGCACCTAAACAGGTCCACTAGATGAACACCCCATTGACTCAAATAAAAGATCAAGAGTCTCACACAGGGACTCTGTTTCAAGGAAAATACTAAAGAATACCATGAATTCCATTTCAGTGAACTTCCTAATTCAAAGATTTTCGTATATTGAGGTTTTGCAGAGCCATAAATTCAACTTGTATAAAACAGTAAAATGGAGGCTTGTGTTTGTAATCTCCAGGGTTAATGTATAGTTTCACTGAAAAAAGTTGAGAATTGAATTGCCGTCTATGGAAGAGGAAATTTAGAGATTACCTTTTCATGGGTTTTACTCCACAGACTGCTTCCACTACACACCAAGACAGCGTTCTTGTGAAAGTTCCCATAATCGGCATTCTATAGATTGCCAGGATGGTGTCTTTCTGAAATTGAAAACACTGGGCATAGAGGTACAATAAAATTCTTATACGTAACATACCAAGACCGCAGTAAGCTCAAAAGCAAATGGGTTCAGAAAATGTTAATCAGACAGGCTTTTATGAAAAAGTATAACATTTTCCACCTGGTGCAGGGTAAATACAGGAGAATTACCTCGGAGTTCCTCTTTTCAAAGGCTCCATTGCTGCCTCGAGGAAATGGAGTCACAGCTTGCCTCTGGCCTATTGATACAAATCTTCCTTTTCAAAGGGATCTCATTCATCTACATCACAGCATTTCCACATAAGGAGCCTTTATACGAAGGAGGACTTTGTTCATTTCAAACTCCCGATCTTTCCTGAACTTCATAGGTCAGGTCACCTTTTTTACAGTGCTGCATATACTACTTGTGCCATTGCCATGATCATCTGTAAAAAGATAAAAATGCTTCACTGAGTGTAGTAAATTTCACAATTCCATGATATAGTCAAAAACCCTTACCCGGGGCAATCATAGCATACCTTTTATAAAATTGAACAGGCATATAAACTCACAAGCCTGGCATCCTTATCAGGGTAGCAGTGTTCAGTTCCAGCAAAATGCTTCTCGCAGCCTGATGCTCAGATCCTCTTCATCCTGTGCTCACAAGATTCACCACTTCAAACCAAAACTCTCAGTACAGCAAGGGAAAAAATTGTTTGCTGCAAACAGAGCTCCAGTACCACAAAAGCATAACTGCATGCCTAGAACGCCAAAAATGCCCTGGAGCCCAGTACAATTCTATGTAGATTTATTAAACGTTCTGTCGATATCAGGTTCAAAAGTGAAAACTAGGCGTATAAAACTAAAACACAGCCACAGAAGACATAAATAATCCTATTTTTAAGAGGATGAAAATCATTCTATGCCCAAAAAGTTAGAGAAAGATCAGTGCCCTGGAAGGGAACAGCAGCACGGCCATCTTGCCGCCCCCTCCCCCTCCCTGCAATTACCTCCACTAGGACGCAAATACTGCTAAGAACTGATGTAACTCCACTGTGAAGTCCTTATCAGAAAAAAACCTGTCCAAAAACAGGTTTATGCAGTAAGGCTGATCGACGTACCTGGCACCAGATGACACTGAGGAACAGCACCACAGTCTGTGAAAAACAGATTCCAGTGCCTGCCAGAGAAACTGTGCTGGAGGAGAGATTGTCCAGACAAAGAATAGGTGGCGGGTGCAAGAATGCATCTGATGCCATAGTCAACCAAAGTGTTCGTCCTAGTAGACAGTGGGGGTGTCAGAACACCACCTGTAGACTAGTATCAGCCCCCCCCAAAAGAAGATGGAGAAGGGGACATCAGAACTAGTTCCACATAAAAAGGAGTCAACATTCCTAGGGCAGAGTGGTAAGAACCAGACTGGGACCAGTGTCCTTGCATCTTTTTCTTGCGTGAGCGGTCCCAGGAATCCAATGCTGAGTGAGATCAGGGCCAGGACCATTACATTTATGACTGTGGGAGGACTGCTTAGTCCAGCAGAGAAGACACTTGCCCAGAGAGAAGTGGCAGTCTGAAGCAGATTTGTTGCCATAGCAAAGAACAGTCACGTAAGAACTTACTGTAACAGGAGATCTTTGAGGGAATCTCTGTTATCAGGTCACATCTCTGGAACTTAGCCATCAGGCGTCATGATCACACGGAAGCTTTTTCTGCAGCAGATTATTAGGGCCCGCCCACGTTGACATCAGGCTCTGACGTCACATGCCCTATATAAGCGCATGTGGCCCTGCTCCTTCCTCAGTTCTTTCCCTAGCCAGAGGCCAAAAGAGGAGTCCCACCAGGGAACCGAGGAGAGAGAGAGAGAGAGAGAAGATGCCCAGCTAGAAGAAAGGCTGGAGCAACAGGACAGCTGAGCTGGGGAGAGGGAGAGGGAGAGAGAGAGAGAGGAAAAGGGAGATGGACCTGATGACAGAGATTCCCTTTAAGATCTACAGTTATGGTAAGTTCTTACATAACTGTTCTATCTTTGGGGATATCTCTGCCATCAGGACACACCTATGGAATGAGTCACAAGCAGTGCTGAGAGCAAGGACAGTCTGGGAGGCAGGAGACCAGAGGCCTAAGAAAGAAGGCCCTGGAGCACAGCTAGACCAAAGCTTGCCCTTCTTCTGGAGGCAATGTCCAGACTGTAGTGCTTGGTGAATGTGTGGACAGTACTCCAAGTAGCAGCAGCGCAAATCTCAGCTGCAGACACACCCCTGAAACAGGCCCGTAACAAAAAACAATACAGTTGGCCAACCATTTGGACAAGCACTGTCTGAAAACTGGAGCACCCTCTCTGCCAGAGGTGAAAGAAACAAACAACTGAGAGAACTTCCTGCAATTTTTCATATGGTGTGTATAGTAATGCAGAATTGTAGGCACATTTAGCCTGGTGGCACTGAGGCACTGGATGCCACACCTCACGCTGTGCCAGTGATCTGGGTTCAGCTGGGGGGGGGCCGGAGCTGGACTGAGCGGCTACAAGGCAGATCTCCTCTCCCAGGGAGGATTTCAGTCGCTCTTGCTGCAGGGCTGTCCCTGGGTGGGGGCCCAATGGTAGTGCAGACTGTGAGCGGCTAGAGTATGGAGGGTGCCATGGATCACTGCGCGTGCATGCATCCACATGCGCTCGAATGATCATGCAAGGGGAAGGGAAAAAAACCAGAAAATGGAGCTGGTAGGCTCCATGATGGCCCGGCTGCACCAAACTGGCCTCCCAAGATTATAGATGTGAGGGTTCCGGGGAGGGGGAGAAAAGTCAGCACTCCTTGCCCCTGGTCCTGCCACAGGAGGGGGGGGGCAACCCATGGGGAAATTCCTGAGGTAGGACTGGTGCAGGTGCTGGGGCTGGAAAATGACCCCTCTGAGGGAGGACCTGGAGCCACCTGCCTGCCAAGCAGGAAGGATGTGATAAAGTGTATATGGGGGAAAAAGAAAAAATTACTCACCTTAGTAATGTTGTTTCTTCTAATGGAGTCTTGCTATATTATGACTAATGCAGTTTGTCCCACCATTAGAACTGCTCCAGAGGTGAAAGAGTTAACTTCCATGCAGGGCATGGAACTTAGAGCGCGAGCTCGGTTAAAGAAGCTCTGTCAGGGTTATTTCAAACCGAAACTGTCAGATCTTTACGAGCAAAACTCACTAAGGTTCTGTGTGGAAGCTGTAACCTACACTAGCCAACTGGTTACTAAAATATTAACACATTTTTCTGGTCCCAACACCAAGACTCAAGTCAGGGGACCAGAAAAAATAAGATAAAATAAAACACAACACCCATACGCCCCAAAAAGAAGGGGTGAAAAACAAAAAGGGGGCATCAATAAGTGCCAACAGTGGACTGCCCACCCCATACCCAAAGTAGATGTTCTGAGAGGGGCAGGCTGGGGGGGAGGTCATAATATAGCAAGACTCCATTAGAAGAAACAAAATTACTAAGGTGAGTAATTTTTTCTTCAAACAACATGAAGTCTTGCTATATTATGACTAATGCAGACTACACAGCAGTACCTCCATGGAGGAGGGACAGAACCTACTTAGGGAATAGGCTCTGAAGCATGGCTGTGCCAAACCGAGCATCCCTCCTGGCCTGGATATCCAGGGAGTAATGCTTGGTGAAAGTGTGTACTGTTTTCCAAGTAGCTGCTTGACATATCTCTAAGATAGGGATGCCTCTGGCAGCAGTTAGAGACGCAGCTGTACCTCTGGTAGAGTGAGCCCTCAGGCCTGAAGGGGGAACCTTACCCAGTTTTTGACAGTAAAATTGGATACAAGAGACAATCCACCTGGCAATGGATCTCTTAGTGGCAGGTTTCCCTTTCCCAACCTCACCATAAGTGAGAAATAGTTGGAGGAGTCAAACCTGTGACCCTTAGTACGCTCTATGTAGTAACTTAGGGCCCTCCTAACATCTAAGCTGTGCAGCCTCCTCTCACAGGAGGAATGGTCAGAAAGAACACTGGAAGTGAAATAGATTGGTTAAGGTGGAAATCTGAAACCACCTTAGGCAAAAACTTCCTGTTAGTCCTGAGGACTACCTTATCCCTGTGAAAGGAAATAAAGTCAGTCTCCACTGATAAAGCCTGTAACTCACTTATGCGCCTGGCAGAAGTGATGGCTACTAGAAATACAGTTTTCCAAGTCAAATACTTAAGCTCTGCCGAAGACAGAGGTTCAAAGGGGGGTTGCATCAGCTGAGCAATGCAAACATTAAGATCCCAGGCAGGGGCAGGGTCCCTGAATGGTGGATTGGTATGAAGCAATCCCTTAAAAAACTTGGAAAATACAGGGTGACCAGAAAGAGAAGAGGGCTTCCTGCTGAAATAAAAGCAGAGACAGCTGCCAAATGCACTTTCAGGGTAGCTGGTCTCAGTCCCAAAGAATTAAGATGGACCATATAGTCCAAAACAGTGGGCAAATCAGCAGATTCTGGAAATATGCTTCCCAGAACACCATATGGAAAACCTTTTCCACTTGGAGTTATAGGTAGCCTAGTGGAAGGCTTCCTAGAAGCTTTCAAGATTTCGAGAACACCCTAGAAAGTTGTAGATCAGCAAACTCTAACTCCTCAAGAGCCAGCCTTGAGGTTGAGGATTGAGATTCAGATACCAGACTCTCCCTGGGCACAGGTTAACAGATTGTGGTTCCTGGGAGACACAGGGAAGATGGACTGCTAAGGACAGAAGGAGTGGGTACCAGGGCTGCCTGGCCCAGTCTGGAGCAATCAGGATCATCTTGCAGGGCTGAGATCTGATTTTGACTAGCACCTTGAACAGGAGAGGAAGGGGGAAGGCATAGAGAAACTTCCCTTCCCAATCGAGGAGAAAGGCATCCAGGGGGACTGAGCCCAACACTGGGGGCCTGCAACAAAAAAGTGGAAGTTGATGATTGTCTGGGGCTGCAAAAAGATCTATCTGAGGTGTGCCCCATCTGGCAAAAAATATCCCCAGTACTAGGGGATCCAGTGACCATTCGTGATGGCCCTGGGAAATCCTGCTGAGAGCATCTGCCAGGACATTGTCCTTGTCTGGGAGGTGAACTGCTATGAGGAAAGTGTTCAGGGAATAAGCCAGAGACCACAACTTCATCGCCTCGGTGCACAAGGCCGAAGACTGAGTGCCCCCTTGTTTGTTGATGTACCACATTGTAGTGGTGTTGTCTGTTCTGACCTGTACCACCTTGTTCTGAACAGATGCAGAAAAAACCTGAAGTGCTAGAAAAACAGCTCTGAGTTCCAACAGATTGATGCGGAACAGAGATTCCTGAGGGGACCACAACCCCTGGGTGGAGAGGTCGGCCATGTGAGCCCCCCATCCCAAGAGGGACGCATCTGTAGTAAGGGTCAAGGAGTGAGATAGAGGAATGAAGGGCACCCCTTGTCTCAGATTGCTCTGATCCTGCCACCACTGAAGGGCCTGGATCAGGGTTCGAGTCACTGGGATTAACTTGGATAGGGAATCTCTTCTTTGAGACCAGAAGGCTCTCAAATGGAACTGAATGTCCCTCATCTGAAATCTTGCTCCTTGCACTACAGCTGTGGAAGCAGCCATGTGTCCTAGGAGCTACAGGAAATGCCTTGCTGGCCGAGAGACCTGCAGAGTGAAGGACGAGGCCAGGGCCACCAGGGTCCTTACCCTTTCTAGGGGAAGGAAGGCTCTGGCCTGCTTTGTGTCCAGTTCTGCACCTATAAAAGTGAGTACCTGGACAGGTTCCAGAACTGACTTTGGAAGATTGAGAAGAAAGCCCAGAGAGGTAAGCAGCTGCTGGGTAACTTGCAGGTGTGATTTGACCTGGTCTGGAGACTGACCCACAATGAGCCAGTCGTCCAGGTAGGGAAAGATGGCAATCTTTGCCTTCTTAAATGAGCAACTGCTACTGCCAGACATTTGTGAATACCCTTGGGGCAGAGGTAAGGTCAAGGGCATTGCTCTGAACTGATAATGGCCTGAGGGCAGTTCAATCTGAGGTACTCTTGTGGGAGCTCTGATAAGATCATGGAAGTAGGCATCCTTGAGGTCCAGGAAAGCTAGCCAGTCCCTGGCCTTAGGGAGGTAAAATCATTCCCAGAGTCACCATTTTGAATTTTGGTTTTAAAAGGTGCTTGTTCAGATATCTCAAGTCCAGGATGGGCCGCCACTCTCCTGTCTTTTTTGGGGTAAGGAAGTACCTGGAGTACAGACCCTTGCCCTGGTGTAGGGGAGAAACCCTTTCTACAGCTCTGAGAGTCAGGAGGGTTGAGACTTCTGTTTCCAAGGTAAGAGTCTCTAGAGGGTTTGCAGGTGGAAAAGATCTGATTCTCATCTTTGGAAATTTTTGAAGCTGAGAACCAGACCCTGACACTACTTCCAGGACCCACTTGTCTGATGTTAAAGACTCCCAGTCCTGGATGAAGTAGCCAGCCTGCCCCATACAGGTAATGGAGAACCGGCCCTGGGCATCCCATCAGGGTGCCTGTTTGGCAGGGGCTTTACGCTGAAGGGTGGGAGCAGGCCTGCTTGTACCCCATCTGCCTCTCCCTCTGAAGAACCCCCTCTGAACATAAGCTGAAGAGGAGGCCTGGGTCTGGTAAAAAGGCCTGTGAAAAGGCCTGCCTCTACCCCGGGGGGCTGCCTCTGAGGAGTGGCTTGCCGTTCTTTGGCTTGTGCACTCCTATAAGTGGTTCTATATTCATCCATTTTCTTCATATAATTCTCTGTCTGCTCCCCAAACAGAGAATTTCCCACCAAGGAAAATCCATAGCCTTAGACTGGGTATCCTGTGACAAAGTAGTACACCTGAGCCAAGCCAATCTATGAAAAGCCACAGATGTAGCCATAACTCTAGAGGATACATCATTAGAATCACTGCAGCATGAAATTGCACCTTAGATGCCTCAATACCATCAGCAGCCACCTGCTCCAGCTCCTTGGCAAGCTGGCCAGGGGCCTGTTTGACTAAAGCCATGACAGTATCCCATCTAGATTTTTGGTATCTCGCAACATAAGCCATATAGTTTGCTTGTCTGAGTCCCAAAGACACTGCCATGTATTGTTTTTAGCCATGGCATCAATCTTCCTGGAGTCCTTGTCAGGAGGATGTGAAGCCAGGGAATATTAGCTTTATCACAGGCTGCAGCTTGAACTACCCCAACATGGCTGCATTGCTGTGAAAGAAATTCTGTATCAGGACCTGACAAAGTGTACCTCCTGTCCATCTTTTTATCCACAGGAGGCACAGAATTAGGAGCTTTTAAAATATTTATTTTGTTTCCTAAAAGATTTATGTAAAGAAATAGCCAATCTCCTGGACTCTGGGATATCCATCATCTCTACAAAGTCAGGCTCCTCTTGCTCATCCACAGCCTCCTCTAAAGGAAGCTGGAGGGTTTCAGCAACTTTTTTATAAAACAGAAAATGAGAAGGGGACTCAGCAAGCCTAGGGGGAGATTCTCCTAAAGTTCTGTCTGGGGAGATGTCCGGTTCAATGGGCACATCCAGACTTTCAAAGTCACATTCACACTGTTCATAATCATCCTCCCCCTCCTCTGGTTCATAAAACTCCTCTATATCATATTCTTGAACCGGTGGAACCGACCAAACCGACCTTTTGCCAGATAGTGGCGGTTCGGAATGAAACCGAGGAAAGTGACTGGACAATTTGTATTGCCCTGGCTATCTGCAGCAGTTGGAGAAGGATTTTTGACTCACACCTGCTGACTTTCTAATTCTCTTTGCGAACTGGCTCCTCAGAGTCAACTTACGTTTGCCGAGGAAGTCTGGCCCTGGTCAGAGAGGCACTCCCTCCAGTTCGGTTGGCACCGAACCGGGCTGGCTCATCGGGTCAGTGGACTTTTGGCCTCTGTTCCCTGAGCCTACCAACTCTCTTATCTAGGTAGCTGCAGGAAATTCTTGCAAATCTGGCAGTCTGCATTGAGGTGGTCAAACCCAGACAATAAACACATGTGGTGTGTGGGTCAGCCTTGGCAAAGGCTTCCCCACAGACACTACAGTGTTGAAACCCAGTGGGCCCAGTTTTCTTTTGGGTTTCTCGAACATAATGCCAGCCTAACCAAAAACTTGCCCTTTTTTGGCAGTGCAGCAGGCAAGACACCCTTATCGGTTCCCAACCGTCACGGGTCGTGGAAAACCATAATGAAACTGCTTTTAGAACCGATAAGAACCGGAACCGCAATCTAACAAGCCTTAAAACGCTTCAGAATGAAGTTTAAATACAATCTGATCGGTTCAAACCGAACCGATAAACATTTACAAGTTCCACACAGAAAACCTATCTATTACTTACAATACCATAGACAGAGCTTGAACCGATCGGTTTGCGGTTAAAATAATGATAATCGTGGTTGAATTTAACCGAGAAAAAAATTTTTAAACCGAGAAAATGAACCGAGCAGCAGGAGGAATCTCCGGAGCGACTGTTCAGTGAGGCTGAGTAAAGAATCTGACAGTTTCGGTTTGAAATATCCCTGACAGAGCTTCTTTAACTGAGCTCGCGCTCTAAGTTCCATGTCCTGCATGGAAGTGAACTCTTTCACCTCCGGAGCAGTTCTAATGGTGGGACAAACTGCATTAGTCATAATATAGCAAGACTTCATGTTGTTTGGAAAAAGAATTCTAGGCACATCCAAAGTATGGAGCAATGCGGTCCCTGGATTGTCATACTCTGGAAAATAAACAGGGAGGTGGATGGACTGATTCAGGGTAAACTCAGATACCACCTTAGGAAGAAACTTAGGGTTACTTAGTATGCAATGAGACCCTGTCTTTGTGGAAAATCAAATAATGCAGCTCACACACAAGAGCCTGTAGCTCTGAAATTCTTTGAGCAGAAGAAATGGCAACTAGACATATTGCTTTCCATGACAGAAAGCAAAGCTCACAAGACGCAGTCAGCTCAAAAGGAGACAAGGTCAGTTTCTCGAGCATGAAATTGAGGTCCCAAGCTGGGATGGGATTATGGATAGGATACTTCAAGGCAACAAAATATGCTAACACTAAAATTAGCGGCCCTTGTGGAACCCCCTCTGAAATAGAGTATTTACAGCAAGATCTGAATAGTGTCTCAGCATGGGTCAATAAATGGCACATGAAATTCAATTTGGACAGGTGTAAAGTGTTACATATAGGTAAGGAAAATAAACAAATGAAATACACTCTATGTGGAATCTTCCACTGAAAAAGATCTGGGTATTTTAATATCCAACACCTCTGAAACAGGCGCACAAACCCAAGCTGCAATAAAAAAATGGAATAACATAATTTGGTCCATAAAAGGAATATTACATCTTGGGACAAATCAGTCCTAACTCCTTCATACCGTGCCTATGTACGCCCTCAATTGCAGCATGCCTCACAGATCTGGTTCCCCTTTAGGAAGACAGAGATAAATAATATTGAGAAGGTGCAAAGGAGGTACACCAAAAATATCTCTGGAATGAGGGATCTTGAATACGCAGATAGACCCTCAGAACTGAATTTTATGTCTATTGAAACAAGGAGGATGCGGTCAGACCTCTTATTTATGTATGATGTTATGCAGGACACTGTGTTGTTATGTGACCTGGGTTTTACCTTTAAATCCGATAATATAGTAACCTGGGGCCATCTGCTTCAGATATGGGGGAATAAATTTAAACACAACCAGAGAAAATATTTTTTTACATCTAGGATTGTGAATCCCTGGAATGCTCTACTAGACAATGTAATCCAGAGTAAAAACCAAAAAGAATTCAAAAGTAGGTTGGATCGTTACACCGCATCTGGAGTTTTTTTGAACCACTTTTAGAATTTTTGTGAAATGGAGCAAACATAGGCCTCAGCCTACTAGCTCCAAACAGACCTCAGTATGAACCTCAGTTAAGTGGAGAACGCCTCTCATAAAAGTATAGATTATATCCAATTGGGCCACCGTTCGGCCATCAATAGGCACATGAAAGGCTGAAATAGCTGACAGGTGCACCTTGAGGGAGGAATATTTGAGTACTGCATCTGATAAGGACAGGAGGTACTCTAGTGGTTGACAGGACAAATAAAAGGGTCTAGGTGATGGGAAGTGGCCCATACAGCAAAGCTAAGTGGCCCTGGTGGAAGGTTTCCTTGCAGCCGTCAGGACATTGGCCACCTTCAGGGACACCCCGAACCGAGCAATGGCTATGTCCTCAGGAGCCATGCATGCAGATGGAGGGAGTTGAGGTCTGGATGGACCTGAGCTTGTTTCAACAGGTTCCGGCAAAGGAGCAGAGGAACTGAAGTTCTATAGCCAATTGTTGCAGTAATGGAAACCAAATCTGATGAGGCCAAAGGGCAGCCACCAGAATTAGGGTGGCACCCTCCATCTGTAGCTTGATGAGCACCGTCTGAATCAAAGGAAAGGGATGGAAGGCATAAAGAAAATGTAAATTACATACCAACCATAATTCTTGATCTTCTTGGATGAAGTCTCCACCACTCATTCACACTAATGGGACTACGCTGGAGGTGCTAGGACCCAGCGGAAGCCAAAAATATTCAGGAGGGCCGGCGTCTAGGTAAGGCCGTGAGGAAGTGGCACCACGAGCCTGGCTTGTGCCGTATAGGCTACCTCGGCGCCGATCCTCCAGTCGCCTTAGTACCTTTTTTACCAAGGAGGTGCAGCGTAAACTAACCTAGCGAAACTAACCTATTGGAGGACATAAGATAGTCCGAATGACCCATGTAAGAAGGGTCAACACAACAGATTCTTCACAGCCCAGCCATCAAGGGAGTGAAGACCACAAACAGATAAGTGACCTCGGGGGATGGTGGGTGGGCATGTGAATGAGCAGTGGAGACTTTGTCCAAGAAGATCAAGAATTATGGTACGTACGTAATTTACATATCTTCCTGGACATAAAGTCTCCACCACTTATTCACACTGGTGGGAGAGTACCGATCTAAAATAATCCCCCAAGACAGGCGTCAGGAGAGAGGAGCTCACCTAGGACAGAAGTCCATTAAGGATTGTGCTGCCAAAGGACTGAAGCTTTCTGGCATGGACATCAAGCCATAGTGCTTTACACAAATGTGTGCACGGAGCTCCAAGTGGCCGCACTGCAGATATCTGCAATGGGCACATTACGGATTTCTGCCAGAGATGCCGTGACTACTCTGGTAGAATGAACGTATACTCTGCCTTCTAGCTTGACCTGTGCCATGGAGTAGCAGTGATGGACGCATGATACTAGCCATGCTGAAATACACCTAATAGCAACAGGCTGATTCAGCTGGGCCGTGCTAAAGGAGACAAACAGTTGTTTAGAAGTGCGGATTTCCTTAGCCCTGACTAAGTAGAACTGCAAGGCTCTCTTCACATCCAGGGAATGTAGGGTACGCTCTCCCTCATTCTGGAAGTTCGCTAAGTAGGTAGGAAGGACCCAGGGCTGATTCAGATGGAATTCTGAGACAACCTTGGGAAGAAACTTGGGATGGGTCCTGAGAACCACCTTATCTTTGTGAAATACAGTATATGGGGGGTTTGTGACCAAAGCATGTATTTCTGACACTCTGCGGGCAGAAGTGATGGCTACAAGAAAGGCTGTCTTCCAAGTCAGAAATTTCAGGTCACAAGTAGTTAGGGGCTCGAAAGGTTTACGAGTGAGCATGCCTAGCACAAGGTTAATGTCCCAGGCTGCTACGGGTCATCTGATCGGCAGCCTGGTATGTAGAATGCCTTTAAGAAACCTCTTGACCACAGGAAGCTGAGCCAGAGACACGGAGTGTACAGGCTCATGGTATGCTGAGATTGTGCAGAGGTGAACTTTAACAGTCGAGTATTGCAGACCAGTGTTTGAGAGATCTAGAAGATACTCTAGGACTTTGTTTGGTGGGCAGGAAAAGGGATTCCAGGAAGATTTTGCACACCAGATGGAGAAACGCTTCCACTTAGCTGTGTAAGTTTTTCGAGTAGCTGGCTTGCATGCAGCTAACAGAATATCTGAGACCCTACTTGAAATGTTAAACCTGTTAATCTCTAGCTCCTCAGGAGCCAGGCATGGAGGTGAAGAGATTTCTGTTGGGATGGACCACAGGGCCCTGGGTCAGCAGGCTCATATGAAATGGAAGCTGTCTCGGCGAGGTTTCCGATAATCTGCTGATTAATGGAAACCAGATCTGATGAGGCCAGAATGGGGCGATCAGAATCATTCCACGCCCCTGTGCCTCCAGTTTGAGCAGCACCCTCTGAACTAGGGAAAGAGGAGGAAATGCATACAGAAAGTGTCTTGTCCACCACAGTCTGAATGCATCCTGACAAAAAATGCCAGGCCCTGGATTTCTGGAGCAGAAGAGAGGCAATTTTGTGTTGAGTGGGGATGCAAAAAGGTCCAGGTCTGAAGTTCCCCACTTTTCAAAGAGTGATTGCATGATGCTTGCATTGAGAGACCACTCATGAGGATCTTTCGTTCTGCTGCGATGATCAGCCAGATTGTTCTGGACTCCTGGTAGATAAACTGCCTGGATCAGAGCTTTGTGTTCTAGACACCATTCCTACACTCTCATCACTTTCCTACATAAGGGGTAAGAGTGTGCTCCCCCTGCTTGTTGATGTAGTATATCACTGCCTTGTTGTAAATTTGAAGGAGAATGGTTTTGTGACAGAGTATGTCCTTCAAAGTCCAGACTGCATAGAGGATGGCTCTCATCTCCAGAACATTTATGTGAAGCTGAGACTCATCCTGACTCCAATGACCCTGGGTGAGGAGATCCTGACAGTGAGCTCCCCATCACAGCAGGGACGCATCCATGGTGATGGAGATCTGGGGATCTAGAGGAGTGAAGGGATAACCTTCCCGGAGGTTATCCTCCTGAGTCTACCAGGTAGGCGACCATTTCAGCAGTTCCGTCACCTTGATGTGAAAGGACTGCGCGTGTGTGGTCGGAGACCAATGAGTGCTGAGCGTCCACTGGGTACTTCTCATGTGAAGATGAGCCAGAAGCACAGTGAACACTGAGGATGCCATGAGACCCAGCATTCGTTGCATCGAGAGAGCTCAGATGGAGCTGTTTTCTCTGATGAAGCAGGCCATCCAGAGGATGTCGCTCCTTCTATCCTCAGAAGAAAGGCTTTTGCGTTGAAGGTATCCAGAAGGGCTCCTATGAAGAGGAGCTGCTGAGAAGGCTGCAGCTGTGACTTTCCCAAGTTTAGCATGACTCCCATGGATGTGGGGAATTTTGAAGCCATAGCCACGGCTTCTTGAGTTTCTCGCCTGGAGGGGCTTGCGAGAAGCTGATTGTCCAGATATGGGAATACCTGCGCTGAGAGAACTGCAAAGCACTTTGTAAAAGCTCAAGGCGCAGAGGATAGCCCAAAGGGCAGGACTCTGAATTGGTAGTGCTGACCCAACGCCATGAATCTGAGGCATCTGTGGTGGTTTGGGTGAATGGGAATATGTTAGTAGGCGTCCTGCATGTCCAGGGAGGCTAGCCAATAGTGTTGATGAATCAGAGGTAAGAGTGTACCAAGTGATATTATCTTGAACTTTTCCTTGAAAAGAAAACTTCCTGAGATCTAGAATAGGGCGCATGCCACCTGTTTTCTTTGGAACTACGAAGTAATGGGAGTAGAAACCTGTGTTCCACTTAGCCAACGGAACTATCTCTACTGCCTTGTTGTTCAGAAGGCCTTGGATCTCGGAAGCAAGAAGGCCTGACTGAGAGACAGGCAGCCTGGGCTGTCGTTTGGGTGGATGATCCAGAGGGGTTTCTGACAGATTTAGAGAGTACCCCTTGCGGATTATTCTGAGCACCCATTTGTCTTATGTGATTGACTTAAACTGGTCGTAAAACTGAGTCAGACGCCCTCCTACTGCCGAGAAGAGTCCCCCTCGGACAGCTGAGGTGGAACTTGGACAGGAATCTCAGAAGGTGGCACTAGGCGCTTTGGGGCCCTGTGCCTTCTGCTACATTTTCTTTTGCAGCTGAGGGGTTTGGTTTCTGTTAAAGCCCCCTCTGTCTTTACCACAAAAAGACTGATGGTTATGAAACCGATGCCTATTCCCACCCCTTTGAGGGGCTGCAGAAGGCGGTCTGGCCGTTTTGATGGCCATTCTAGTCTTCTGAGTGGCCTCTAGTGCCTGCTCGACCTGAGGACCAAAATGGTACGTACCATCAAAAGGCAAGACCATAACCCTCTGTTGGGCATCATTTGTGGGGCCCGAGGTGTGCAACCAAGAGTGGCGATGGGTGCAAATACCGGCCGCTGCTGCTCTGGAGGCAGTGTCAAAGGCATCCATGGCAGCTTTGAGCTGTTGATTATTGGGTTCAATACATCTAGTAATGGTTTGAAGGAGCTCTGTGTTAACTTCCAAATCCGGAAGAGCTTCTACTGTAGTCTTGAGCGAATGCCAGAGTGTATACTCATATTGAAAGAAGTACCCCTGGTAGCTAGCAATACACATGCCCAGGGTGGAAGCAGCAAAGACTCACTTTCCCAAGGTGTTGATCTTGCGAGATTCTTTGTTTATGGAGCATGCCATAGATTCTTGTGGAAGAATGGCTTTGTCATTCTCTGCCAGAACAACGATGGCATCAGCAAACGCTTGCGAGGCCAGAATGGGTTGATCCTTGGGAGGGGCATATTTGCTGTCTATGGACTTAGCCACAAAGGGAATAAGTGCTGGATTATCCCACACCATCTGCAGGAGTGTCTCAAAAGAGGGTTGCACGGGGTGGGGGTGGGGGAGTCGATTCCACAGGAATGTCCGGAATGTGCAGGTACTGCAGACATAGCAGCTTCCCAGGATTGATTTCCAAAGTCTGGAGCAAGAAAGTGGTATTCAAATTTCTGAGCAGAGACTTAAAAGAAAGGTCCTTGACCAAAGGTTCTGTTGATAGAGGCTTATTCACTGCCCCTAGGGAGGAATCATCATTGAAGTCGCCCCCCAGTCGAAGATCAGGATTGGGCTCAGCGTCATCTCCTACTAGTCCAGAAGGGACTGTATAGATAGGAAAAATGAGGAAAAGAAGGAGGAGGAGCAGTGTGAATCAGAGTTGAAAACCCCTACATCACATGCGGCACCACAGGTGCTCTCTGCGCCACTACAGCAGGTGGCACCAAAAACAAAGATGGTGCAAGCACAGGATGCAGCGCCAGAGAAACTGGCACCACAGCTGGTGGCACTGAACCAGAAGTTCCCAATCCCCGACTCACTGAGGAAAAACAAAGAAATTCAGCAGAAGATAAAGGCACTGGTGTGGACCCTTGTGCCACAGCCATATGAGGGGAATAAACACCAGAGCACGGTGTCGATGGCACCGGAGAAGGTGCCGCGTGACTAGGAAGCCCCAACCGCCCCACCCGCAGGTGTGAAACCGACAGGCCTGAAGGCCCTGGCAACGGACTCACCGGCTTGGGCAGACAGGACAACTGCCGAACCCACTGCTCCATATGAGCAGCCAAATGGTGAAACTGCTCACTGGAGGACCCCCCCCAGTGGGGGGGGAAGGACTCCGGAGTTGAGGATGTCTGCCATCAGAAACAGAAGCAGGAGGGGACCCCAGAAGGGATGGAGTCTGGCACCTGCCCCCGGTAACCGACAATCAATGCGCAGATGTACCAGAGGGTGACATCAAGTGGTGTAGTTTCTTTTTCGACTGGAAGGTCGAGGAAGAACCTGAGGCCATGCGGTGCCAAGTCCTCGAAGAGGATCGAGAATGGGACCATTTATTTTTGTGCTTTAGGGAGGATCGCCCCCCCCCCGAGCACTAGACTGCCTTGTAGTCAGTTCCCCCTTCGTAGAGGGTGGAGGACCAGACCCAGCCCTGCTGACAGAACAGCTTTCATGTAAAGTCTTCCTACTGTCATCTGCCCCGTTCATGGTCGACTCCGTCGAAGGAGGGCTGAAGACTTCTTCTGATGAAAAATTGTACTAATAAAATTATGTATTTATTTTTCTTTAACTGGCAAGAAAATAATAAAACTAATAATACTAATTGAAACTGAAAAACTATAGCTGCTGTCATACAGACGAAGTTTTGACTGCCGGTGGGTGAGCGATGTCATCACTGAAGCGCACACGACAGTGGGGAAAAAAGGAACTGAGGCGGTTGGAGGGTCAACAGTGAGGTAGCCTATATGGCATGAGCTGGGCTTGCAGTGCTGCTTCCTTGCAGCCCTACCTGGGCACCGGCCCTCCTTAAGATTTATGGCTTCCGCTGGGTCCTAGCACCTCCGGTGTAGTCCCATCAGTGTGAATGAGTGGTGGAGACTTTATGTCCAGGAAGAGTCTCCCTTTCCAGGGGAGGAACAATGCGTCTCACCAGAAAACCCCAGGGCCTGGATCTAGCAAGCAGAAACGTGGCAGTTTTGCATTGAGTGAGGATGCAAAAAAGGCAAAACGGTCCAACTCTAGACAACCACACCTGTCGAACAGTTCTTTTGTGACTTAGGTCAGCAGCTCACACTCATGCATTTTGGACTGTGACCTGCTGAGGCTGTCTGCCAAGGCATTTTGGGCACCTGGATGTGGACGGCTGACAGACCTAGACCATGATCTAGAGTCCAGTACCAGGCCCTCATCGCCTCCAGGCACAGGGTGTGGGCATGAGTCCCCCCTTACTTGCTAATGCAATAGACCACATTGAGGTTGTCCAACTGCACGGAGAGTGATGAATCTGAAAGGCCTGTAATGCATACAGAACTGCCCTAATTTCTAAGATGTTTATATGGAGGTGAGTCTCCCACTGGGACCAAAGGCCCTGGGTCTGATAAGGACCAAGGTGGTCTCCTCCAACTCAGACCTGAAGCATCCGTGGTGAGGATTTGCTGAGGAGTGGGGATAAGGGGAACCCCTTTTAAGAGACTGGCTGAGACCATCCACCAGTGAAGCACTTTGCAGACTGGGGAGGAGACAAGGACTAGCTGATCAAGATCGTTGGAGCGCTGATCCCACTGGACCCTGAGGGTCCACTGTGGGACCCTCATGTGCAACCTGGCTAAAGGGACTGAAACAATGGACATGGTCATCAGGCCTAGTAGCTTCAAAAATGTCCTAGCTGGAACATACCAGCTCTGAACCACCTCCTGGGCCTGGACAATGAGGCAGTCCGTCCTGTCTTGGAGGAGGAAGGCCTTGCCCTGAGTAGAGTCCAGAACCGCTACTATGTACTGTAGCCGCTGGGACGGGGTCATCACAGACTTTGGATGGTTGACAGTGATGCCCAAGGACTGGAACAACTGCAGGATGCACTCTAAAGTTAACAACAGGAGCTCCCTAGACAAGGCTTTCAGTAACCAGTCGTCTGGGTATGGGAACACATAGAGGCATTCGTGCCCCTGCTACAGCTGCTAAGCACTTGGTAAAGACCCAGGGTGCAGAAGATAAGCCAAAGGACAATACCCTGAACTGCTAATTCTCCCCCTGGAACAGGAACTGCAGATATTGCCTGGGATGGCAGCAAACCATGATATGCAGATAAGCATCCTGCATATCAAGGCAGCACAGCCAGCCACCTTGCTTGAGCAGAGGAAGAAGGCCATGCAGAGTGACCATCTGGAACTTTTTGTACTGGATAAAAAGGTTCAGCTCCTTGAGGTCTAGAATGAGTCTCAAGTCCCCTATTCTTTTGGGAACCAAGAAGAACCTGGAGTAGAACCCCTTGTTCCTTTGATGCCTGGGCACTGGTTCTATGGCCCTTTTGTGCAGCAAAGTGAGCACCTCCTCCCTAAGCACCTGTGTGTGATCTGGAGGATAACATGTGGGGACTGGGGGAACATTTGAAGGCTGTTCTAGAAGTTTTAGAGCATGGCTTTTTTTTTGATTATCTGCAGGATCCAAGTATCTGTCGTAATGGTTTTCCATTGGGAGAGATGGAGGAAAACCCGACCTCTGACCACCACCTCCTGGCTTGGAACGGGGGGCGTGTCAAGGAGTTACGCTCAGGTTGAACCAGCAACCAGGGATACACGTCCTCCTCTGGAGTGCTTAGCAGAAGAACCAGAGGTGGAGGAGGCATCCAAGGCAGAGCTGGCCCTGCACTTAACCTGGAGCTTGGCTCCTGAACTGGACTTGTGAGAGACCTTAGCAAAGGAGGGCCTCGGTTTACACCTGGGCTGGGTATGATAAAGGAAGTGGACAGACCAAATAGGCCTGCAGGTCATTAATGATATCCACACATCTGGGCACAAAAGTTTGTGACCCACAAAAGGGGCGTTTAACACCTTTTGCTGGACATCAGCTGCAAAGCCAGAGTCTCTAAGCCAGAAGTGTTAAGGCAGATGCCAGAGGCAGCTGCCCTGGCTGTATTATCTGCACTATTATAGGTGGCTCTGAGGAAATGCTTACTAACATCTTCTGAGGCCTGAAGAACTATAAGAAGCTCTTGTCTCTGGGAACCCTCAGGGAGGGCCTGAGCAGAGACTTTGCCCTTCCTCCAGATGGTATTCTGGCACTTAATCAAATCATCCAAATAACTGGCAATTCTAAGGCCTAGTGTGGCAGAGGCAAAAGTCCTCTTGCCCCAGATGTCTAGCCTCCTAGATTCCCGGTCATGAGACAGGGAACTAAGGTGCTTAGGTGCCTTAGTCCTGTAATGAACAGCCTTAATTACCACTGAGTCAGTTTCCAGCTGTGCTGCATAAAAGAGCTGCCCCTGAGGTGCCTGGTAAAGCTTATCAGCCTTCCTGGGCATGGCTGGTACCAGGCTGGGCCTCTGCCAGGCAGCAGTGGCAGCATCATTCAGTGCTGGCAGCAGAGGAGGAATAACTTTAGGTGAAGATTCAGGGATTTCCTAGAAATCCAACAGATTCCTTCTTGTGACATCCTCTTCCTCAGTCTGGAACCCCCACAGTGGAGGAGAGCTGCTTCATGATGTTAAAGAAAGAGGGGTCCTCCAGGGGGACCTGGGGATGTGTTTGAGTCCTCCCTCCTGGAGAAAACAGTAGACCTATCAGAGAAGTCCACTTCAATCTCTTTCTCCTCATCCTCTTCCTCAGGGAGGATGAGGTCAGGGTAGTATTCCTCTTCAATGTCAGCCTGCTCTGAAGCAGGAACTAATGGCTGAAGTACTAATGGCTCTCTAGAAGGTGCGGGGTGGACGTGTCGATCTGGGTCTACACCAAGGCAGCACCCGATGGCGTGGGTGACGGCTCAGGCTGTGGAACAAACAATTGTATGAGACACATAGTAATGGAGGAAAGAATAGCACTGAGGTTGACAGCAGGGAAAGGAAGCGTCATCGACAGAAGCATTGACGGACGGGGTGCGGAGCCCAGCTATGATGAACTGCTGCTAACCATAGTAGAAGTGGTAGGGCCCAGCTCCTGAGGACCTCGAGATTCGATATGTCTCGACAGCGAGGCTGTGGCCATTGACCCAGAGGCTAGTGGCCCCTACGCAGCCCTGTGAAGGCAGGGAGAATTCTCCTCTGTGGGGGGCCTGATAGGAGCAGAGGCCTGCACAGAGTGAGGCGCCGACTCCAAAGTGTTCAGCGGAGCGATCCCAGGAGAAGAGCAGGAAGAATCCAACAGGGACTGGGTTGGGGGGGAACGGTTCTTAGGTTGGTCGTTATCCTGATGAGAGTGTTTCCCTGAGGACTTTCTGGCCTGACAGCCTAGAGAAGACTCTGGCAATTGGGAGGGGGGGGGCCCTGGAGGACCCCTGCTCTCCACTGGCTGCCTGTTGCTCCATGACGAACTTCTGCAGGGCTTTTTTGAATCAGTGCTGGGTGGTGAGGTTGAGCTTCAGGCAGAACTCACAGGCATGAATGTTGTGGCCAGGCCCAAGACAGCAAACATAGAGCTCGTGGTCATCAGTTGAAGAAATCTTCTTTCCGCAGTTGCGGAAGAGAGACGACGGATTAGTTTTGACGTTGGCGTGGGTGACCCCTAATAGACTGCTGCAGTAAAAGCTTCTGTATGTTCCTGATGTCTGATGGCTAAGCTCCGTAGGTATGACCCGATGACAGAGATATTCCAGATGAAGATCTGGCCTTTTCAGGCATCTAAAATAACACAACAGTCAGCGAACGAACTGGCTGTTGAATGAGGTAGGACTGTGAACAATCTGCGGATTTGCAATGAAAACTGATCACATCGAGAACAGTTAAATCACATACTCAGCAGTGAGAGAAAACAACTTACAGTAAAAATAAACAGAAACTAGAAACTAAAAAGCCTATGCGGGCAAAACTTGATTCATGTTGGACCCCAGACAAGGTGTGCTTCTGGTGGTAGGGTAAAAAAAGGAACTGAGGTGGTTGGGGCTGACACACTAATTATACTAAAAGTGTGTGGGATACCATGGCTCCTAGTGCCTCTGGTTCTGAAAACAAAGACTAGGGCTATATAGAGAAGACTGATTCTTGGACAGTACCAAGGGTCCCATCCACAAAAGAGTTTCTTCCATTCTGTGCCTACAGCAAAAGCGTTTTGTAAAAAGAGCCCTCAAAGTTAGATGGCTAAACAGTTTATTTTGTGATTTCTGATGACAGCATTAGAACAACATTCATGGTTATAATGCTACCAGGATCCTGAGATGAAATTACAACCTTGTAACCGATTGTTTCCTATTAGTCTATTTACAGTATATGGAAAACCATTTTCCCTGTTGGAACAAGTCTTTCTGATGTTGTTGTGAAGAACACATCATCCTTCTGTTGACATATCATGCTGAAGACAGAACAATACACAACAGATGACTGACATTTGCAGAATGCCTGCTATTTTAAGGCTAGATGTGTCTGTTCAACATTACATAGAGTTTTGTCTTTGGAATTTTTGGTGTCAAAAATGGCTTTGCTTATAAAAAGAAAGATACGTATAACATGGTGAGGTTCCTTATCAGTATGCTGATGTTATCAAAAACTTTTTTTTTATATACTGTAAGTTTTTGGTTGCCTTGTCACCAGCCTGCCTCCTTCTGCAAACCACCCCAGGTCTGTTATCTTTTCTTTCAGGGTCTTACCCCTCCAGTTACTTCCACAACTTACCCCCTCATAGTGGGGCTGGGGGGGGGCAGGGGGCAGTTCTTCCCTGGAAAAAGATTCAGCTTGGAAGGGGGCCCTTCCTATTATTCTATATTCTATGTGTGATCAATACAAGATCTGCTACAGTGTTAATTTCTTTTTTTCTTTTATAATACTTTATTTAAAGATTTTAAAGAAACAGTAAATGGAAATTACGTACAATATCTACTGTAATTCTTGATCTTCTTGGACAAAGTCTCCACAACTCATTCACACTAATGGGAGTATGCCAGAGGCACTAGGACCCCGCTGGAGCCCCAAATCCTCAGGACGGCCGGCACCGGGATAGGACCGAGCATGCGTGGTGCTGCGAGACTAGCTCACGCCATATATACTATCTTTTGGCATCGACCCTCCTACTGCCGCAGTACTTTTTTGACCGAGGAGATGCAGCGTAAACTAACTTAAGAAAACCTAACCCTAACTTTCGGGTATAAGATGGCCCGGATGATCCATGTAAGATGAGTCAATTCAACAATGTCTTCACAGCCCAAACAACAAGGAAGTGAAGACCAAAAACAGAATGAATGAGCTCAGAGAATGGTGGGTGGGTGTGTGAATGAGTGGTGGAGACTTCGTCCAAGAAGATCAAGAATTACAGTAGGTATGGTAATTTCCATATCTTCCTGGACTAAAAGTCTTCACCACTCATTCACACTAATGGGAGAGTACCAAGCTAAAAATCAATCCCGAGTAGGGTGGCAGGAGACACAGCTCACTCAGGACAGAAGTCCATAAGGACTGTCCTGCCAAAGAAAGTGAGCTGTCTGGCATAGACATCCAGAACGTAGTGCTTCACAAAGGTATGCACTGAACTCCAAGACTCCGCCATGCAGATGTCTGCAATGGGTACATTACGAATCTCTGCCAGGGAAGCCATGTCCGCTCTGGTAGAGTGGGTGTGAACCCGGGCTTCCAACCTGACCTGCGCCATGGATTAGCAGTGTCGAAGACATGCTACTAACCATGCATAAGTACATTTAATGGCAACAGGCTGACCCAGCTGAGGCTTGCTGAAAGATAGAAGAGTTGCTTGGATTGAGTATCTCTTTCATTCTGTCAATGAGAATTGCAGAATCCTCCTAACATCCAGAGAATGAAGGAAGCGCTCTCCTTCATTCTGGAAGTTAGAGAAGTAAGTAGGGAGAAGCAAAGACTGGTTGAGGTGAAAGAATGAATCCATTTTGGGTAGGAATTTAGGGTGAGTACAGAGTACCACCCCGTCCTCGTAAAAAACAGTGTAAGGGGGTCTGAGACTGAAGCATGGATTTCGGGGACCCTGCGAGTGAAAGTGACAGTCACTAAGAAGACTTTCTTCCAGGTCATAAATTTTAATTTACAAGTAGCTAGTGGCTCAAAAGGTTTACAGGTGAGCAATCTAGCACCAGGTTAATATCCCATGTGGCCACTGGTCTACTGACCGGGGGTTTAGCGTGTAGGATACTTTTTAGGAATCTCTTCACTAACGGTAACTGAGCCAGTGACATGTTCTGTATTGCCTCAAGATAGGCTGAAAACGCGCAGCAGTGTACCTTCACTGCTGAGTACTGCAGACCTGTGTTCGACAGGTCCAAGAGGCATTCCAACACCTGACTTGGTGGACAACCGAAAGGGTCTAGATGGGACTTTGCTTACCAGATGGAGAAGCATTTCCACTTAGCCATGTAAGCCTTCCTGGTGGAAGACCTGCATGGATAAGAAGATTTCTGCAATTGTCTGGGATACCTAAAACCTGCCCACTTCTATCTCCTCAGGAGCCCAGCATGGAGATGAAGGGAGCACAGGTTGGGATGGATCAAAGGTCCCTGTGTCAGAAGGTCCACTCATAGAGGGAGTTGCCTCAGGGGAATGTCTGGCAGTTTATTGATCAATGGAAATCATATCTGTCGAGGCCAGTATGGGGCAATAAGAATCATCCTGCCCTTCCTGTGCCTCCAACTTGAGCAGCACCCTCTGGACTAAGGGAAGAGGAGGAGAAAAGTGTACAGGAAGAATTTTGTCAACTGCAGTCTGAATGCGTCCTGACAGAAAACACCAGGTTCTGGATTTCTGAAGCAGGATAGATGCAGTTTTGCATTGAGAGGGGATGCAAAAAGGACCAGGTCCAGACTGCATGACATCTGAACTGATGCATTGCGCTCGAGGCACCACCCTTACATCCTCATGGCCTTCCTGCACAGAGGGTAGGGGAGCACTCCACCCTGATTGTTGATGTAATACATCACAGCTTTGTCGTCTGTCTGAAGGAGGATCACTTTGTGTCAGAGGGCATCCTTCAGGACTTGAATAGCATATAAGACAGCTCTCATCTCTAAGATATTTATGAGAAGATGAGGCTCCTCCTGGCTCCACATGCGACTGTGGAGGTCTTGACAGTGTGCTCCCAAACTGAGCAGGAGTGCAACTGTGGTGATGGTGATCTAAGGATTTTAGAGGGTAAGGAGTCGACTTTGCAGAAGCTTGCCCAACTGCGTCTACCATGCAAGTGATTTTGTCTGAGGCTCTGTCACTTTATGTGGAAGACTGCTGGTGCATGGTCAGAGACCACTGCTTACTGTGAATGATGCCATGAGTCCCAGCACCCGTTGCACTGAAAGAGGCACAACAATCATTTTCCGTGATGTAACGAGCCATCTGAAGATGCTGTTTTTCCCATCCTCCAAAAGGAAAACCCTCTCCCTGGAGGTATCCAGGAGGGCTCCTATGAAGCAGAGCTGCTGGGAAGGTGAATCTGGCACCTTCCCCGAATCAGAAAACCCCCCGGGAGTGAGCAACTGAGAAGCTGTGGCGACTGCTTCCTGTTTCTCCTTCCCAGATGGGCTGGCTAGGAGCCAAGTGTCCAAGCAATGAAGACTTGAACCCCATGTTTTTAGTGAACTCCTCCCTGAACAGGTACTTGTTTAACCATCCAAGGTCGAGAATTGGGCACATACCACCTATTATCTTGGAACCAGAAGCAATGGAAACAGGAACCATGTGTTCCATTCTGTCCTGGAACAACTTCTACTGCCCTGTTTCCGAAGAGGCCCCATATCTCAGAAGTAAGAAGGTCTGACTAAGAGGCGGACAGACTGAGCTGCTGTCTGGGTGGAAGGTCTGAGGAAATCTCTGCAAAATTGGGAGAGTATCCCTCTTGAACAATCCTGATGACTCATATGTCTGCTGTAATGGACGTTCTCTGGTTGTAGAACCAAGTCAGATGCCCCCCCCCACCACCGAGAGCATCCACCTCAGACAGCTGAGGTGGGGACCTGGGCCAGATCCACAGAGGCTGCTACAGGGCGCTTTCAGGCCCTGTGCTCTCTGCTGCATTTTCTTCGTGGCTGAGGAGATGGTTCTCGATAAAAGGCTCCTCAGCCACTACCTTGAAAGGACTGCCTGCTACGAAAATGTCGATGGTTCCCGTCCCTTTGAGGGACAGCAGGAGCCAGCATGGTTGATTAAATGGCAGCCCTGATGTTCTAAGCGGCCTCCAGGGCCCAACTTGAGGGCCGAACAGATAACCACTGTCAAGGGGATGTTAATCACCTGCTGAGCATCGTGTGATAAACGTGACGTTCTGGGTCAGAAGAGTCGCCTTCTACAAATGCCAGTGGCAGCTGTCCTAGAGGCAGTATCATAGGCGTACATAAAAGCTTTCAGCTGATTATTGGAGTATATGCCCCTGGTAATCAAGCGTTAGATTCTGGGAGGCTCTCGACCATTGATTTAAGTGTGTTCCACAGGGTGTACTAGTACTGAGGAATGTAGGAACTCAGGACATAGAAGTCTGCTTTAGTCCACAGATGAAGTCTGAAATGCTATGGTGGACTCCATATCCCTGAGGAAAGCATGGAAAGAAAGATCTTCCATCACAGGCTCCGCTGATACAGAAGGCTTGCATTCCAGCCCATAAAATGTGTTATCCATAGCGTCTTCAACAAAGCAGGACAGGGTGAGACTCATCAAGATCCATTTCTCCTCACAAGAACCTCCAAAAGGCAGGTCTTTGCCAGGATCACGGGAGATGCCACCACCTGGACTGCATAGAGGAATTCAGCGCCATCCGCAGCGCGGGCACCATACGCCGGCACCAGCACCGCCGCTGGCCCTAGACCTGAAGAAAGGAAGGGGGAGTGGTATCCATGCTGGCCCCTGCAGGGAAAACGGTGAGGGACAGTATGTCTGAAAACAACCCTACTCAGGGAATGCCTGGCTAAATAAATGGGCCAGCACTCTCTAATCCAATGAGATAGAGCATTTCACAGGGTTGGGGCTGCAAAAACAAAAGTATGAGCCCCAGAGGTCTTTAAGCGGATCCTGAGAATCTCCAGCAATCCCTCATCGGCAGAGTGGAGTGAGTGGAGGGGACGGTAAGGGCAGAGAAGATCTTGCAGGTAGCTGGGTCCCTGTCCGAGTAGGGCATTATAGGTCAGTAATCTGACCCTGAAGGTGATTCGCCAATGTACCGGCAGCCAGTGCAGACAGCGGAGCACAGGTGTGATGTGGCAGACATCAGGATCCCATGGAAGCTTTTTCTGCAGCAGCATATTAGGCGCCACCCACGCCGATGTCAGGCTCCAATGTCACATACCCTGTAAAAGCGTGGATGGCCCCACTCCCTCCTCAATTCTTTCCCTAGCCAGAGGCCATGACAGACAGGAGTCTCTCCAGGGAACCGAGGAGAAAGAAATGGTGCCCAGTTAGCAGAAAGGTTGGAGCAACAGGACAGCTGAGCTGGAGATAGAGAGGGAGAGAGAAAGGAGGATGGAGGGAGGGACGGCATGACCTGATGACAGAGATTCCCTCGAAGATCTACTGTTATGGTAAGTGCTTAGGTAACTGTTCTGTCTTCTTTGGGGACATCTGTGTCATCAGGTCACACCTATGGAACGAGTCTCAAGCAGTGCTGACAGCAAGGACAGTCTGGGTTGCAGGAGGCCAGAGGCCTAAGAAAGAAGGCCCTGAAGCACAGCAAAACCAAAACCTGCCCTTCTTCTGGATGCATGTCAAGACTGTAGTGATTGGTTAAAGTGTGGACAATACTCCAATTGGCAGCAGTACAAATCTCAGCTGCAGACACGCCCCAAAACAGTCGATGGAAGTGGCCATGCCCCTGGTGGAATGGCCCTTAACAATCCATTGTCAGTGGCTCAGTAGGTAGCACACTCGCCTCTGAGGCCAGGAGATCAGAGGGCTGTGGCTTCAGTTCCCACATCTGGCACTTGGGTTCATATTCCAGTACTGACACTGTAGTGCAGCATGAGAGGGGTGCTGCACTTCTGAGGTGCCGTCTTTCAGATGAGACATTAAACCGAGGTCCTATCTGCCTGGATTGGTGGTAGTTCAGGTGGATGTTAAAGATCCCATGGCACTTATCGAAAAGAGTAGGGGAATCTTTTATTTAAATAACAAAACAAATCAATAAAAAACAGTGTTGCCTCACACAAAAGAAAAGTACAAATCATAACAAAAGCAAATAAGTATTACAATCATACATATTGAAAGGGCTTGTCTAATACAGAAGTGAAACTCAAATCTAATCCCATGACAAAGGAACCCCCAAAAAGTAGGAAATTTTATCCACAAAATAAAGGAAATAAAATACATACTTAATAGTGTTACTGCACACAAATCATAAGACAAACAAAAATAAACAAAAATAAGCATGTCATCAAGCATACAATACAAACTTTCATTTATAAAATCCCAAACGGAAAAGCTGAAACCTCCCCACTAAAAGAGTAGGGGAAAAAAATTGTTTTCAAGGAACAAAAAGCAAAGTAATACAAAAAACAGTAGTACCTCACAAAAAGGAAGAAAAAAAATTACAAATCATAAAATAAACAAGTAGTACAGTCATACATCAGAAATGGCTATCTAATACAGAAATACTAACTGGAAACAAATGCACACCATAAAACTACAGAATGGAGATCGGACAAAATTATATAAATTGTTATGAAACAGAAATGAAAACAGTATTATATACAAAAAAAGACCAATATCCTATTCTTATTTAAAAAAATTATAGAAAGAAAATAATTAACTATCAGGTACAAAGAAAGTATCATGTTCACCCAGTATCCAGCCAAGACCTATGTCTCCACCATAATTTATAAAGATCAGGGGAGGCTGTATTGTGCCCATAGTCTCTCCATCTAAAAATCTCTTTCTGAACCATCGAAAACACGTAAGCACTAGACAATACCTGCTGTCTTAAAGTTAATGCGCAGCGGGCTTGCCATAATTGAAACTTGACATGTCCCATAAATAACAATAACGTCCCAGAGTCGAACTGGACCCATGCAGCTGGTAAAATGTTCCTAACCCATGCATCCGGATCCTCCCTCTGAAAAGGCCCAGAGACCCAATATTTATGAAAAGAAGTCCAAAATCCAACCACATAGGGACAATCTATGAACAAATGCTGCATAGTCTCAACCACCCCACTACACGTATCAATTCTAGGACACATTCGTTCCACTACACCCTTATGCTTCATGTTCCCTTTTACCCCCAATTTTTGGTGGGTGCAAAGCCATATAAAATCCCACATAAATGTTGGAATTCGGGGACAACGAAGAAAACTTGTCATAATTTGTATATTAGCTGAGGAAGTATCATAAACCAGGGTTCCTCATGGAACCAGGTTAGCAACAGCCAGTCATATACCATTTTCCAGTGCCAGTAGTCAGATAGCGATAAAGGCAATTCCCAGAGTTTGAGTTTACCCACCACATCCTTCCAACAATTAGCTAAAAAGAAAATTTTCACCTGTTTAGAAAGGGCCTGAAGAGGCCCACTGTGTTAATAGGATCCAAACTCATCCATAACCAGGGCACCATAATCTAACCTCATTATGAGCCAATGGGACAATATTGTGAAAAGAAAGGTAACATGAAAAAAATTATTGGATTAATCATTCCCAAGCCTCCCTGGGTGATAGGTAAATAGGTAATCCCTCTTTTAATAGGGTTTAGGCGACTCCCCAAAGACACTGGAAAAACACACTGTACACTGAAGTTTCCAGTATTTTGGGATAGAAATACTACCGACAAAAATTGAAACAATGGTAACAGATGTGATTTTATCATATATATCCTTTTACGTTTAGACATACGTAAGAATTCCATTTTGTTACAAACCTTGTGCAGTACAATTTTTCTTCCCAATTATAAAACTGGGGATCAGGACTACCAAAAAAAAATACCCAAAATTCGAATATAGGAGGTCACTACTGGAAAATGCCATATTGAACTCCATACTGTACCCTCACAACCAATGGATAAAATACTACATTTCTGGTAGTTGATTACAGAACCAGTTACTTCTGAAAACACTTTCAACTCATCTTGAGCCAAAAAGGCTGATGATTTGTCTGCCAATATTAAACACAAATCATCTGCATAAGTAATAGTTTTAATGTGTAAATCTATACTACTCACGGAGAACCCATTATATCGTCCTGTTTATTCAATCTGTATAATAATGGGTCCAGAGACAACAAATAAAGGAGAGGACTTAGAGGACAACCCTGCCTCACCCCTCTATTGACTAAAATCTTACCTCCTATCCATCCATTCATACTAGGAAATAAACAAATGTGTTTATAGCATATTTGCAACCATAAAATAAACTTATCTGGGAACCCATATTTAGAAAAAACTGCCCACATATAGGTATATTCAACCCTATCAAAAGCTTTAGATTGATCTATACTAACTAAATGTCCTGATAATTCCTGAATACTGCCTTTATGCAGAATTTCTCTAATAAGAATCAGGGCATCCTGTATCTTACGTGAGGGTACCCCACTAAACTGTGTGGGGTGAATTATATCATTTAACGTATTCACCAATCTATTCCCTAATACCTTCATCAAGATTTTACTATCAGTATTTAACAAAGTGATTGGTCTCCAATTTTTTAAATCTTCTTTATTTCCATCCTTGAATAAGAGAACTAAAACTCCTTCATACATACTGGGTGGTAAAATTCCTGTACTAAGAGCATAATTTAACACTACCACAAGTTCATCCCCTAGTACTTCCCATATTACTTTATAAATGGCATGTGATAGGCCATCAGACCCTGGGGACGTTCCTTTAGAAAGGGTCCAAATAACTTGCTTAAGTTCTGCAGCAGTGATAGGAGAAACTAAATTTTGACCACACTCTTCAGAAATATGAGGGAGGTCACATCCCTTCAACCAGTCTGATATTGCAGCCTTTGACAAATCAGTACTTGTAAAAATTTTGGAAAAATACCTCCCAATTTCATTCAATATAGCTGGGTTGTCTGTGACCTTCGTACCATTAGGGAGCTGCAAGGCCTCCATAATTCTCTGTTCCCGAACCTGAGCCAGGGTGTCAAAGGACGGTATCAGACTTTCAAAAACCGGTACCATTGCTGTTTGATCACCCCTGCATCAGTTCTTTTGGAAAACTGATAATTTATTTTAAGAATCTTAATAGCACCCAAATCACCTTTACCCTCTTCATAGTATTGGGCCACCAAAATCGACTGTGCTCTAAGTTGCCACAAAGTGTGTTTTAAAGAACCATTAAGCCTCCTCACTGACTGGAAATAAGAATGAAAATCATGTTTGAATCTTCCCACCACTGATTTTTGTCCTCATAAAGGAAAAACAGATTTCCTAGATTTCATGATATATTGAAACCCTACCTGTACCATGGGTAAATCTAACAAGGAAATATTTAACTTCAGAACCCTGGACCCGCCTTTGTTCAGGTAGATTTCCTACTATCAAATCTAACATCGATGATCAGAAGTTGCCACATCACTAACTACGGCTTTACAGATGCTAAAACCGGGCGGAAATAAAGAAATAATCAACTGCTGATGTGCGGGGCCACAAACATATGTGTGGGAAGTCTTATATTACCAGACCCAAACACATCAATGAGACCTACTTCAGAAATGAGTTTCAACAAACAAGAGACATCACAATATTTTTCCCAAATATATTACTTCCACTCTGAGGAAAGAGCAATTAAAATCCTCTCAAAAACAACGGCATACTAGTAAACAAAAAGGTTGTATAGTGCGAAAAAACCTTACCTTTCATATTTTAATTGGAGTGCATATAAGTTTATTAACCTCATAGGTAAATTTTTCCAAACAATATCTAACATGAGAACCCTCCTTCCAAAATTTCTAAATGCCTAATTATTTTACAGGAAAAAAACAAATCCCTACCCCTGAACACTGTTCAGACCCCTGTGACCAGTAGCTATCCCCCCACAACCAACCCACAGAGGCCGCCTCCAAAAGACCTGGAGAATGCAGATGGACGTCTTGAAAAAATATACAATATAAATCAGATTGTAAAAAAAGCCCATATGTAGCCAGTCTTTTAAATTCGGACTGGATACTATTTACATTTAAAGATGCGATGTGAAACTGATAACGAAGATCAATCATAAGTCAAAAAAGTGAAAAAGAAAACACCTCACTTTATTTTGCTAGAGGCCGGGTAATCCCACTAGTTTCAGGCCGGAGTACCAACGCGGTCCACCTGGATCCAATAAATCCCCTCCCAGAGCAGACTTCCTGCCACTTCAGTATGTTCTGTCTCTGATCTGAAGAAACATCTCACAATACCTCATAAGTATTCGTCTCTTCCAAGGTTCAGATGTTTTTCAAACCCTTTGGCCTAACACCCTTCCCCTCTTGGACTGAACCACAACAAAATCTTGAGAACTAGGTAAAGGATCTGATCGAAATAATGGTACCCCCAACTTTTCCTGTGCAGCGGACTGTGCTAAAACACCCTCTGTTTCAACAACCAAAATGGGAGGTACACATTCAGGTATCTCGGCATATGTCTTTTACCAGGAGGTTGAGGCCCAGAAAACACAGTGGGGGAAATAGCCTCTTTAATATAATAATCCTGAACTCCAAAATCAGCATTTTCTGTGTTCCTGGCTGCCCAAGGACAGTCAGTAAACACATGACCCACCTCCTCACAAAGGTTACATTTGGGGTCTTGAAAACAATGTGCACTAACATGGCCTAATTCCCCACAATACGTACATTTCAATACCTCACATGTAGTACTAATGTGTCTTGTGGATCCACATTTAAAGCACATCCTAGGCTGCCCAGGATAAAACAGAAACCCCTTATCCTGACCTATGAAAAAACAATTAGGCAAATGAATAACATCCTGCTCCATTTGGTGTAATTTAATCCTAAACTTCCAACCCCCAGTCCAAAAACCTTCATCATCCAAAATTGGAGAAGGATTTCCTTGAATAGTACATCGTTTTTCTAACCAGTATACCACATCAGTTATATTAACCCCCTCATTGCGAAAAAGAATAGTAATTACCCTTAAAGGTTGTTTAGTCAAGGGTATCACCAGAAAATCTACCCATAAAGGGTTAGTTTTAAATTTGAAAATCTACACAGAATTTCTCCAGCAAAGCTGGAATGACTAAAAACATCAAAATACTTTCTCCTGGTGTATGGATTAAGGCATAAACCTCTGAAGGAAAACCCCATGGACTGTTTAAGCAAGATTTTCCCCATGAAAAGCGATCAGGTGTCGACTCCTTCTGTCCCACACCAGCAACCTTACTGCATTTCTACGTTTCGCCAAATCGATAGTTTTATGGAAGTGGCTTACATAAGTTGGGGGGGGGGGCCCGCAACAGACACCTCTGGTTTCCCTGGTGAAACAGTCTTCTGATCAGATTGTGAAGAATCCAAAGTTACCCCCAACCCCTGTTGTTCTTCCGAAACCCCAGAGGCAACAGTACCTGAAACAGCAAATGTCCCTCCTGAATCCATCATAGGAGAGGAAAGCAACGGATTTGTTGATCCTACGGTAAACAACCCGGGTCTGGCTGCCAGACTCCTTGTGCAGGGACATCCATCCGACTGAGAGGAGCGCTTTTTCCGATGACCACTGTGCGTCGCCATCACCTCGCCCAGTCACGTTGTGGGGGCCTTTCTTCCTGGTCTGGAAGTGGATTACCATGCTCTACAGTCGCCAACACCTTCAAAGGACCCAAAGAGTTCTCCGATAGTGGAGAAACCGCTGAACGTTTTCTTTCACGATCATCTCGCTGTGCTAGCGAATCATCCAGCTGCTGTTTAATTCGAACCAATTCCTCTTCTAAACACTGTTTTTTTCGTGTAAATCAAGTATGTCTCCCGACTCTATATTAGAAATGGTATCGCAGGCGATAAGCTGGCCACCCCTTGGGTGCTCTCCAGCTGCCGCATGTACAGAGACAGATACTTCAGTTGCAATATCCATTCCAAGCAGCTCCACTGATTCTTCATCCACCAACCTCACTCTTCCAGTCTCCTCCGCCACCATCTTGGTCCCACCAGAAAATGGGTCCCCCTGCTCACAGGAAGCAGGAAGTAGGGAATTTCCTGGTGTCCTGGCCAAATTTCCCTCATTCACTAAAAATACCACCAACAGCTTCATCTGGTTCAAGGTCAGTTGGCATTCATCTGTATCCCCCTCCTCCGGGTCGTGCCTGAAAATAGGCAGGATTTGTCTAGTGCACTTACCCGGTCAACAAAAAATGAATAAATAAATCCAGGGAATTTCCTTACCATACTTCCTGTAACAAAAAATAATATAGTTGGCCAATCATTTGGACATGCACAATTCCAAAACTGGAGCGCCCTCTCTGCCAGTGGTGAAAGAAACAAACAACTGAGAGGACTTCCTACAGTCCCTTGTATGATGTGTGTAGTAATGCAAAACTCTATGCACATCCAAAGTATGGAGCAATGCTTCCCCTGGATTGACACACTCTGGATAATGAACAGGAAGGTGAATGGATTGATTAAGGGTCAACTCAAACACCACCTTAGGAAGAAAGTTAGAGTTAATATACAAAGAGACCCTGTCTTTGTAGAAAATCAAATAAGGCTGCTCACACATGAGAGCATGTAACTCTGAAATTCTTTGAGCAGAAGTAATGGCAACTAAAAACAACGCTTTCCACATCAGAAAGCATAGATCACAAGATGCGACTGACTCAAAAGAAGGCAGGGTCAGCTTCTGCAGAACAAAATTCAGGTCCCAAGCTGGAACTGGATTACGGATAGGAGGCTTCAAGTGGAGAATGCCTCTCAGAAAAGTACGGGCTACATTCAGCTGTGTCACCATATGTCTCTCGATGGGCGCATGAAAGACAGATATGGCTGACAGGTGCACTTTAAAGGAGGAGTATTTGAGACCTGCATCAGACAAAGATAGGAGATACTCCAAAACCTGGTTCATTGGACAGGTGAAAGGATCCAGGCCATGGGAAGCAGCCCAGATAGCAAGCTGCTTCCATTTCATGGAATAAGTAGCCGTGGTGGAAGGTTTCTTGGCAGCCACCAGGACGTCAGACACCTTCTGAGACAGCCCAAACCGGGCAATGCCTATGTCCTCAGGAGCCATGCATACAGGTGGAAGGACTTGAGGTCAGGATGGACCAGGGTCCCTTAGGCCTGAGTCAGCATGTCCCAGCAGAGGTGCAGAGGAACTGGAGGTTCCACAACCAATTGCAGCAGTACTGGAAACCAAATCTGCTGAGGTCAAAACAGGGCCACTAGAATTAGGGTGGCACCCTCCATCTGTAGCTTGGTGAGAACCCTCCGAGTCAGAGAGAAGGGAAGGAATGCGTAAAGAAACCTCCCTTTCCAGGAGAGGAACAACTCATCTCACCAGAAAACTCCAGGCCCTAGATCTAGAGAGCAGAAATGTGGCAGTTTTGAGTTGAGTGGGGGACACAAAAAGGTCCAGCTCTGGACGACCCCAACTGTCGGATAGGTCTTCTGTGACTGAGGGCAGCAACTCCCACTTGTGCACTTTGGACTGTGACCTGCTGAAGCCGTTTGCCAAGGCCTTTTGGGCACCTGGCACATGGACAGCTGACAGTCCTAGACCTTGATCTAGAGCCCAGTACCAGACCCTCATTGCTTCCCAGCACAGAAGGTAGGAATGGGTCCCCACCGCCCTTGCTTGTTGATGTACTAGACCACACTGAGATTGTCCGACTGCACCAACAGAGGGCCCAAAGAGAGATGATTCTGGAAGGCCTGTAAGGTATACAGAACTGCCCTCATTTCCAAGACGTTTATGTGGAGGTATCTCTCCCAGCAGACCAAAGACCCTGGGTCTGATAAGGACCTAGATGGGCTCCCAACCCAGACCCGAAGCATCTTGGTGAGGATCTGGTGAGAGTGGGGATAAGAAAGAGGACACCCTTTAAGAGATTGGCTGGGTCCATCCACCAGTGAAGCACTTTGCGTACTGGCAGGGACACAAAGGCCAACTGATCTAGGTTATCCGAGTGTTGATCCTACTGAACCCTGTGGATCCACTGCAGAATCCTCATGTGCAACCTGGCCAGAGGGACTGTAGCAATGGCAGTGGCCATGAGTCCAAATAGCTGGAGGAATGTTCTGGCTAGGACATATTGGCTCTGAGCCACCTCCCGGGCCTGGGCAATAAGGGTCTGCCCTGTCTTGAGGAAGGAAGGAAGGCCTTACCCTGAGTAGAGTCCAGGACTGCCCCTATGTACTGCAATCACTGAGAAGAGGTCAGCACAGACTTGGGTCAACTGACAGTGATGCTCAAGGACTGGAACAACTGCAGGGTGTGTTCTAGGATCAAGAATAGGAGCTCCCTGGACTGAGCTTTCAGCAACCAGTTGTCCAGATATGGGAACACATAGAGGCCTTCACGCCAAAGGGTTGCTGTTACCACTGCTAAGCACTTGGTAAATACCCTTGGCACAGGGGATAAGCCAAAGGGCAATATCCTGAACTGGTAATGCACCCCCTGGAAAAGGGAAGTACAGTTATACAAGAACTTACTGTAACAATAGATCTTTGAGAACAGCTCTTGCAGCAGGTTACACCATTAGGACTGAAGCCTGCAGGTGCCAGGACCCCAAAGAAAAATTCTAGCTAGCAGTATCCAGCAGGGGACCGCCCCCGACATCAGCCCCTCCCCGACGTCAGGCATCACATAAAAGAGGGCGGTCCCCCAGCATCCCCAGTTCTCCCGCTGGAGACTCCCGGCCCAAGAATGACATCTGAAGAGGAGATCGAGGATCCGCTTCCAAAGGCAGGTTCGTAGAAGGCATCAAAAGATGCTGTAGCCTAAGAATTAGGTCAGAAGACTCAACCTCCAAAGGGGAAGGTGGGAGGGAAACTACCTGCTGCAAAAGCTGTTCTCGAAGATCTACTGTTACGGTAAGTTCTTACGTAACTGTACTATCTTACTTTGAGAAACAGCTCCTGCAGCAGGTTACACCATTAGGACTGATTCCCAAGCAGTAAGGGACCAAGTTATCGGGAGGAGTATAGGAGGAATGCTCCAAGCTTCAGGACAAAAGTCCCTGAAGGACCGCCAAGCCAAACCCAGCTCTGCGCCTAGAGGCAATATCCAAACTGTAGTGCCTGATGAATGTATGTACAGTACTCCAGGTTGCTGCTGCACAGATGGCTGAAGTGGAGACATTCTTATGCGCAGTGAAGGAGGTAGCCATCCCGCTAGTAGAATGACCCTTCACCGGTCCCGGTAAGGGTTTATTGCGCTTCTGATAACAAAACATAATGCACTTTACCAGCCATCTAGAAAGTGACTGTTTGGAAACAGAAGCACCGATCATCCTCTGTGCGTAGGAAACAAAGAGTTGGTCTGATGTACGATGGGCTTTGGTTCTGGTCAGATAATATCTGAGGCACCTATGCACATCCAAAGTGTGCAGCAGGGCTTCCCCCGTTACCGTGATTCGGGTAATACACCGGTACACCTATATCCTGGTTGAGTGTGACAGCCGAGACCACCTTGGGAAGGAACTTAGGATTTGTTCTTAAGGACACCCTGCCCTTGTGAAAAACCAAATAAGGATCCTTGCACATGAGTGCATGAAGCTCAGAAACTCTTCTGGCAGAAGTAATAGCAACTAAAAGGAGCATCTTCCAAGCGAGGAAACGCAGCTCGCAATCCGCGGCTGGTTCAAAAGGAGGCAGCGTAAGCTGCTCTAGAACAAAAGGAAGATCCCAAGGTGGAACCAGGTCTTTGATGGGAGATCTCAAGTGCAGGATGCTGCGCAAAAAGGCGCGAGAAGCTTCTAGTTGAGCTAGAGACCAGTGACCTATCGGAGAATGGTACGCTGAAATAGCGCATAGATGGACCTTAATGGAGGAATAGGCAAGTCCTGCCTCATAGAGAGATGGGGGAAGTAATCTAAAACAGACCTTACAGAACACTCCGATGGGGTCAATGCTTGAGCCTGAGCCCAAATACAAAATCTACGCCACTTCATGGTGAAAGTAGCATGAGTAGAGGGTTTTCTGGCTGCCACTAGAACATCCGCAACTTCCTGAGAGACCCCGTATCTCTGGACTGCTATGTCCTTAGGAGCCAGGCATGCAGATTCAGAGACCGAAGATCCGGATGGACCAAGGAGCCTGTCTCTTGGGATAGAAGGTGAGAGCAAAATGGCAGAAGCACCGAAGGTTCCTGGGCCAGCTGATGCAAGAGAGGGAACCAAATCTGCCTGGGCCAAAAGGGTGCTACTAGAATAAGGCACACTTGCTCTTGACGGAGCTTCAATAGAACCCTCTGGATCAAAGGAAAGGGTGGGAAAGCGTAGAGGAACCTGCCCGTCCAAGAGAGGGACAACGCGTCTCGCCAGAAAATACCAGGCCCTGGATCTAGCAAGCAGAAATTGGGCAATTTTGAGTTGAATGGGGACGCGAAGAGGTCTAATTCTTGTGACCCCCATCTGTGGAACAGGTCCTCTGCGACTTCCTGAAGCAGTTCCCATTTGTGGACCCTGGCCTGTGATCAGCTTAGGCTGTCCGCACTGAGAACATGTACTGCAATAATGTGTGCACCGTGTTGCAATACCCAAGTCCAAACCCTCTGAGCCTCCCTGCAAAGGGGGTAGGAATGAGTGCCTCCTTGTTTGTTGAGATAGTACATCACCACAGTATTGTCTGTTTGAACCAGAAGAGTACCCATCGGAATCTCCATCTGGAATGCCTGTAGGGCATATAAAACGGCTCTCATCTCCAGAATATTTATGTGAAGATGGGACTCCAGAAACGTCCAGGAGCCTTGAGTCCTGACCCCGTTGAGGTGAGCTCCCCATCCGGACCCCCAGTCGTCCATGGAGAGAGTCGCAGAAGGAGGCATTGCAGTGAAGGGGTCTCCCGTCGAGAGGTGGTCTAGGACGAGCCACTAATGCCAGTCTTGGATTACTGCGTTCGTGATCCGGACTGGATGCTGCAGATGATCCTGCTTTTGGTCCCACTGTGCTCTCAGCATCCACTGGGTAACCCGCATATGGAGTCGAGCTAGGGGAACCATCGCAATGGCAGCCGCCATGTGTCCAAGAAGGCAAAGGACAGTGCGGACTGGTACCGTCTTCTTTTCCTTTATGTCCTTTATGAGGGATCTGATGCATTCCGCCCTGTCCTGGGGAAGGAATGCTCTTCCCTGAATTGTGTTCAGAACTGTTCCTATAAAGTGCACGTTCTGAGACGGAACAAGGCATGACTTCTCCTGATTGATGGTGATGCCCAGTGATAGGAAGAGGGAACAGGTATCCTGTATTGCGGACATCAGGGCCTCCCATGAGGGTGCCATGAGGAGCCAGTCGCCTAGGTACGGAAACATGTAGTGGCCCCCTCTCCTGAGAGCTGCTGCCATGACTGCCATACACTTCGTGAACACCCAAGGTGCCCAAGACAGTCCGAAGGGGAAGGCTCGGAACTGGTAGTAGCGTCCCAGAAACTCGAAGCGCAGAAATCTGCGGTGTGCTCGAGCGATTGGGAGATGTAGGTAGGCGTCCTGCATATCCAGCGACACCAGCCATGCGCCCTCTTTGACCGTGGGTCTGGTAATGGGGGACTGAAATGAGATGGAGACCTGGAGATGTCGGACGTATCCATTCTCGAGTCATCTCCCGATGATCGATGTCTGCCCCTGGGTCGCTTCGGGCTCGGGGACCCTGAGGGAGAGCATGATGGGCATTTCCTGTCTCTCAATCGGCCCCAAGGAGGCGGAGTTGGCTCCTTGGGGGTCGGGGGGCTGTCACCTTCGGCGCCCCTAGGAGGAGGTGGAGGAGGCTGAGGCTTAGGAAGAACCACGTCCTTCTTGATGGTTTTCCACCAGAAGGTGAACAAATCCTTCATCTCCTGGATGTTCATACCTGACGACGGACCCGGCGTTGGTGTGGACCTGTTGTCGGGTTCAGGCGTCGGGTCCCGGGGAAGCACTGGATCCGGCTCCCTGGGCAAGCCAGCGTCCTCCGTGTTGCCCGCCTGGTCATCTGGCAGCCGGTAGCCTCTTCACCTGAGGACCCCTGACGTCCGGTGTCCACCGGCATCGGTGTAGTAGTCGGTCTGTCAGGTGCTGGGTCAGATACCTTCTTGGACTCTGTCGTTCACTTAAGGCATGTCAGCTCAGAAGTCTTCATTTCAGGTGCTTTAGGAGGTTGGGAGACGAACCTGAAGTCAGTGTCCCACTGTTGGTCAGACGCACCTCGCGATTTGGAGGAAGACTTTTTGTGCCTGTCTGAAGGAGCAGGCTTAGACGCATCTGATGCCTGAGAGGTCTTGAGCGGGTGCAGGGAGGCGGAGGAGCCCCCTGAAGACCTTACCTTTACCGGGAGAGGCTGGGAGCGAGCCCGAGAAGGAGATCTATTGGACCGGGCAGAGCTGGAGCTGGTTTTGGACTCTGAGGCCCTGCTTGGGGATTTCACCCTGTCCGAGTCCCGATGCTTGTCCCGGTGCTTCTCAGATTTATGAGAAGATTCCCCTTTGGAGGAAGGTCTTTTCTCCATATTTTTTAATTTCTCCTCAAGGAGGAATCCCTGAAGGGCCTTTTGGCGGCGGATCCGGGTCCTACTATTAAACTGTTGGCAAATTGAGCAGGCCTGGGTGTCGTGCTCTGGGCCCAGACACCTGACACAGGCAGAATGATGGTCTACAAAGGGTATCTGCTTGCCATGAGCTCTTAGAAGGGACGTCCGTAGAGAGAAGGTGAAGAAGCAGACCTTAGATAAAGTTTTACTTAAAGATTTCCGCGATAAGTAAAATGAGCAGGCTTCCGTAAGGGCCAATGCTGGCAAGTCGGCGGCCGGGGAAAAACTAGAGATGCTGGGAACCATACCCTTTTATGTGATGCCTGATGTCGGGGAGGGGCAGACGTCAGGGGCGGTCCCCCGCTGGATACTGCTAGCTAGAATTTTTCTGTGGGGTCCTGGCGCCTGCCGGCTTCAGTCCTAATGGTGTAACCTGCTGCAACAGCTGTTTCTTGAAGTAAGATCTGCAGGTACCACCTGTGGAGAATGGGGAGGGGCAAACCATGACAGCAGGTAGGCATCTTGAATACTAAGGGAGCATAGCCAGTCACCCTGCTTGAGCAGAGGAAGACAGCAATGCAAACTGACCTTCCAGAACTTTTTGTACTGGATAAAAAGGTTCAGCTCTTTGAGGTCTAGAATGGGCCTCAAGTCCCCTGTTCTCTTGGGAACCAGGAAGAACCTGGAGTAGATGCCTTGTTCCTCTGCTGCCTGAGCACTGGTTCTACGGCCTGTTTGCACAGTAAAGTGAAGATCTCCTCCATGAGCACCTCTGTGTGATCTGGAGGGTAAAACATGGGGAATGGGGGGGGGGAACATCTGCAGACTGCTCTAGAAACTCTAGAACATGGCCCTGTTCGATTATCTGTTGGATCCAAGCATCTGAAATGATGGATCTCCACTGAGATGGAGGGAGAACCACCCTCCAACCACCACCTCCTGGCTTAGTGAAGTAAGAGAGGGGTCTATCAAGGGGTCAGGTGGAGGCTGAACCAGCTGCTTGGGCCACACCTCTTCTGGATTGCTTGGAAGAGGGACCAGAGATAGAAGTGGGGGAGGGCAAGGCGGAGCTGGCTCTGTGCTTACCCTGAAGCTCGACTCCGGGACCCGACTTGTGAGAGACCTTATAAAAGGAGGATCTCTGCCTACTCTTGGACTGGGTATGGTTCAGGGAGTGGACAGACTGAATAGCCCAACCAGAAGCCTGCTTATAGACAATATACTGCATGATTGTGACTCACAAAACGGGCATTCAACACCTTTTGCTGGACATCACTCGCAAAGTCAGAGACCCTAAGCCAGGAGTACCTTCTGAGGCAAATGCCAGAGGCAGCTGCCTGGCTGTAGTATCAGCCATATCACAGGTGGCTCTGAGGAGATGCTTGCTGACATCTTCAGAGGCCTGGAGTACCTTAAGAAGCTCCTGTTTCTGGGAATCCTCAGGGAGGGCCGGTGCAGCCACCTTGCCCTTCCTCTAAAGGGTATTCTGGTACTTAATAAGATGAATTCAAATAACTGGCAATACAAAGGCTGAGCGTGGCAGAGGCAAAACTCCTCTTACCCCAGAGGTCCAATCTCCTGGACTCATGGTCAACGGGCAGGGAACTAAGGTGTTTATGGGCCTTAGTTCTGTCATGAGCAGCCTTGATAATCACTGAGTCGGTTTCAGGCTGGGTCGCACTGAAGAGCAATCCCTGAGGTGCCAGATAGAGCTTGTCAACCTTCCTGGGCATGGCAGGTACCATGTTGAGTCTGCATCAGGCTGCAGTGGCAGCATCATTCAGTGCTGGCTGCAGAGGAGGAATAACCTTGGGGGGACACTCAGGGATCTCCAGGAAATGCACCAGATTCCTCCTAGTTTCATCCTCCTCCTCAGTTTGGAAACCCATGGTGGACGAGAGCTGCTTTATAATTTGAAAAGGAGGGGTCCTCAGCGGGGGGGCCTGGAGTGCACATGATAGACTCCTCACTCCCAGAGGAGACAGTGGACCTGTCAGAGGATTCCACATCAAGGTCTTCCTCCCTCATCCTCTTCCTCAGGGAGGATGAGATCAGGATGGTATTCCTCTTTGATGCTGGCCTGCTCTGAAGCAGAAACCGATGAATGTAGTACCGAGGGCTCTCAGGAGGGTGCAGGGTGTGCGGGTCGACTGGCATTGACACCAAAGCAGCCGCCGATGGCGTGGGTGACAACGGCCTGGGCCGTGGAACTAGCTGTTGAAAGAGAGATGTGGTAATAGAGTTAAGTATAGTATTAAGTTCAACAGCAGGAAAAGAAATCGCCGTCAACACAGGCATCAACAGAGGGGGCATGCAGCCCTGGTCCAACGATGAACCCCTAACTCTAGTGGTAACAGTAGGGCCCAGCACTGGCAGACCTCAATGCTTGAGAGGTCTTGACAGCGGGGAAGGGGCCGATGACCCGGAGGCTGACAGCCCCTCCACAGCCCTATGACAGCTGGGAGACTACTCTACTGTGGGGGGCCTGGCAGGAGCAGAGGCCTGCAAGGGGTGAGGTGCTGATGCTGAAGCAGTCAACAGGGCGATCCCAGGAGAGGAAGATGAAGAATCCAGTGGGAACCGGGATAGCCGATGGGTGGAGCGTGTCATGAACCCACTCCTGGGGGTCAGGCCCACTGAGCTCACAGTGCCCACCCTTAGTGCAATCCATGACAGATCTGGTGCATAGTGGTGGGACAGGAGACATCTGGTGGCATAGTGTTGCGATTCGGGATATATTGCTGGCACAGGCATAGCAGTTGGATTTGAGGTCAGTGTATCAGATTGATAAACTGAAAACAATACACACACAAAACAGAGCAGAGATTTGAAAAAAACAAAAAAACAATTTGGTTACAGTATAAAGTTCCCTACCCTTGTTTTTTTTTGTTCCATGTAAGTATAGCAGTAGTTAGGGAAGAAGAAGATGGCTTCCAACTACAGTGAATACACTGCAGACTACCTGAGGCAGTTGTGTCAGGAAAGAGGGGTCCAGTACGAGGTGCAAACCAAAAGAACAGGTTACTCACCTGTAACAGTAGTTCTAGGAGTGGTATATGTTGTTCATCCACACTTCTTGGCATGTCTCTTTCCCCTTTAAATCTTGCCGGAAGTCTTCAAGCTGGCTCCTACCACCCACCCGGGTGGTATACACCTCGGCTCAGCCCCATGATGCCAGATCTTAGCCTGCTGGAAGCCAGGTTGTGCGCCTAAAGCCGGGTGGGTGCGTGTGGATGAACAACATATACCACTTCTAGAACTACTGTTATAGGCGACTAACATGTTCTTCTTCTAGGTGTGGCATGTTGTTCATCCACTTCTTGGCAGACTCAAGCAGTTCTCCGGAAGAGAGGCAGGCGCACACCCCCTACTTAGGAAAGAGAGATTGGAGAACCGAGGCCCCAAAACCAGCATCCCAGCGTGACTCAAGGTCGATGTGGTAGTGGGTAATGAAGGTGCTTGCTGACTTCCAGGTAGCAGCCCGACAGATTTCCTGGATAGGGATGTCCCTGAAAGCAGCCACTGATGTAGCAGTATGGCAGGTAGAATGAGCTCTTATCCCTCTGGGAGGCTCCTTGCCCGCCAACTCATAACACAGAGTTATGCATGATGTAATCCACCTTGCTATGGTCCATTTGGCTGCAGGTCTGCCAGAAGCAGCTTCAGCGTAGGTGACAAACAGCTGGCGAACCTCTCCATGAATTTCCGCCATTCCCGCCTTATAATAGGAGAGAGCACGTCTCAGGTCCAAAGTATGGAGCCTGTACTCTGCGTCCGAGGTGTAGTTCGGGTAGTATACCGGCAGAGTCAATACCTGGTTAAGGTGAAACTCTGATACCACCTTCAGAAGGAATTTCAGGTAGGGGCACAGGACAACTTTGTCCCTGTGAAAGACCAGATAAGGGGAGTCCACAGACAGCGCCTGGAGCTCCCCTGTTCTTCTGGCTGATGTGATAGCCACCAGGAAAGCTGTCTTCCACAACAAGTGTGAGTGCACACTTGTGCATAGGTTCGAATGGCTTGCCCATGAGTTTTGCCAAAACCAGCAACAGATCCCACGGCGGTGGAGGTTCACGCACCGGAGGGGATATGTGATCCAGGCCTTTGAAGAAGAGCACGACCACTTTCTCCTGCGCCAATGTCGGTTGACTGGCCCACGCCCAGTAAGCAGAAATGGCTGCCAGGTGCACCCTAAGGGTCAATGACCGCAGACCCCCTTTGGAGAGAGACAAAGTAGTCAAGAATGTTAGCCACAGGGCAGGATAAGGGGTCCAGACTCTTACCCTGACACCAAATGGAAAATCTCTTCCATTTGAAGGCATAACATTTCCTGGTCGATTCCTTACGAGATGCCTCCACCATGGTGTAGGCCTCCTCGGAAAGACCCAGAGCCTGGAACTCTAGCCGCTCAGGTACCAGGCTGTAAGGTGCAGGGATTGACGGTCCGGATGGAATACCTTCCCCTGGTTCAGTGATATTAGGTAAGGGTATGTACAAAGCCGCTCTGGGGGCCTGCAGCTGAGGCTGAGGAGATCGGGATACCAGAACTGGCGTGACCAATCTGGGGCTACCAGGATCACCTTCGCCTTGTCCCTCCTCACCTTGAATAGCACCTTGTAGATCAAGGGAAATGGAGGGAAGGCATAGAGGAGGCCTGGGGTCCACAGTCTCAAGAAGGCATCCCCCTGCAGTGAGCCCTGCTGAGGGGGGTGGGCATGGTACAGCCTCAGCTTGTTGTTTTCCCTGGAGGCAAACAGGTCCACCAACGGTTTTCCCCAGTGGGAGAACAGACTGTAAGCTATCTCTGGATGGAAAGACCACTTGTGGGATGTCTGGCCTATGTGGCTGAGAGCATCCGCCAGCTGGTTCGAGACTCCTGCCACATGAATGGCTAAGAGATCCGCCTCCAGCCGACTTACAATGGTCCAGATGCGGAGCGCCTCCTTGCACAGCAGATGGGAGTGCATGCCCCCCATTTGTTGAGGTAGTACATGGTCGTGGTATTGTCTGTCTGGACATGAACCATTTGACCCCGGAGCTGAGGAGCAAAAGCTGATAGTGCCAGTCTGACTGCTCTGAGCTCCAACAGGTTGATGTGGCATCGGGACTCCGCGAGGGTCCAGAACCCATGGGCCCTGTTGTCCCCCATGTGGGCTTCCCGCCCATGAGAGAGGCATCGGTCGTAAGGATGACTGTCAGCTCGGGGCAGACAAATGGGATCCCTTCCTGCAACCGGTCTGGGGCGGTCTACCATTGGAGCGCATCCCACATCTTCTGGGTTACAGTGATCAGCTGGTCAAAATGACTGTGGTGCTGAGTCCACTTGGCGGCCAGCTCCAACTGGAGGGGATGCATGTGCCACCTGGCCCAATGGATCACTGAGGTACATGCCGCCATGTAAGCCAAAAGGCACAGAAAGTTCCAGGCAGGGCGCAAGTGCCCAACCAGAAATGATCGGGCAAAGGAGGAGAGAACCTCCGCCCTGTCCACCGGGAGCCGAGCTCTGGCTTGACAAGAGTTGAGCTCTGCTCCGATGAAGCCCATCACCTGAGCAGGCACGAGTTTCGACTTGGCCTCGTTGATCATGAGGACAAGCTGAGAGCAGGTTTGGAGAGCCAGATCCCCGGACCTCTCCACCTCCTGAAGGGAGGATCCTGCCAAGAGCCAGTCGTCGAGGTAAGGGTAGATTCGTATTCCCCGACACCGAAGATGGGCTGCCACCACTGCAATGCACTTGGTGAAGGCCCGCAGGGCCGATGACAGGCCAAATGGAATGGCTTGGAACTCGTACAGGGCCCTTTCGACCCTGAAGCAGAGGAACCGCTGATGGGAAGGACGGATTGGGACGTGAAAGAACGTGTCCTGTGGATCCAGTGAACAGAACCACGTTTCACTCCAGGTATGGTATGATCTGCTTCAGAGTTACCATCCGGAAGGTACGAGACCTGAGATATTGATTCAGGTCATGGAAATCTAGGATGGGGCACCAACCCCCTGTCTGCTAGGCCCCAGGAAGTGCCTGGACACGAAGCCTGGGTCTGTAGGAGGATCCGGCACTGGAGCAACCGCCTCCTTGCAGAGGAGCTGAGCTATGTCGTCTCGAAGAGCCGACTGAGTGCAAGCTGAGATCCTTTCCTCCCAAGGGGCACGGGCTCGGCTGGGAGGGTACTGCTCGAACTCTAGAGGCAGTCCCTGACTGACCACTTCGAGAACCCACCTGTCCAAAGTGATATTGGACTAGGCGGAATTAAAGTGGTGGAGCCGGCCCCCCACGGGAGGACCCACAGCTGGCGTGATGGATGTAGAGGTGGCGACCCCAACCCATCACTGAGCAGGCTTAGAGGAGGAGGAGGAGGAGGAGGAACATGGACCTGCGCCTCAGCCTCCTTTACAGGGCTGTTCAGGACCCTGCTTGAGCTGTGGGCACCAAGCTTGAGCCTGCTGCTGCTGCTGGCCTCCTTGACAGGAGGGCTGCCTGACCGCAGGGGAAGAATGCCGAAATGACTTCTTTCTTTTCTGCTGGTTCTTGCCCAAAGAACCTTTTGCAGAGGGAGCATCCAAGGTGGCACTGGACTGCTCGATACGCTGAAGGTGACAGGACACTCCTGGACCGAACAAGTCGGTACCAAGGAAGGGAACGTCAGCTAACTTGTGCCGGGTATCTGCCGGGAAGGAGGATAACCTCAGCCAGGCCCTGCAGCGAGTGGCCACTGCGGCCGCTGAGGACCGGACACAAGAATCCCCGATGTCTAGGGCCATCTGGAGCTGCTGTTTTGCAACAGCACGGCCCTGATCATGGACTTGCTTGACCGTGGTCTGCATGTCCGCCGGGAGATGAGGGAGGACTTCGTCTAATGACCCAAGAAGGGCACGAGAGAAGTGTGCCATAATGACAGCCGAACTGGTCTGACAAAGGCCTAAGGAAGAGGCCGCATAGATCTTGCGGGCAGAGTGGTCCATATTTTTGGACTCCTTGTCCGGGGGTCAGTCTGTGTCGGCTGAGGTACCAGTACGTCGAAACACAGAAGCGGTCACTGGGCTCTCGGCCAAAGGATGTTCTGTGAATCCTGGCAGGGACCCCATGGGCACCGCGTACTTGCGGGCCATGCGGGCAGACGGTGCTGGTCAGGAAGCTGGGCGCTACCAGAGCTCAAGGGCCAGGCCAGTGATGGCTTTGGCCACTGGAAAGGCCTCCGTCGGGGGTATCCCCCTTTTAAGGATGTCCGTAAAGGGGGTACTCTGCCTTTTTCTGGATAGACTCCAGGGGCATTTCGGTAGATTCGGAAATCAGGCAGAGAATGCCTTGAAAGGAGGACGCACCCTCCTCTAAACCTGCCACGGAGGACTCATCATCCCCAGGATGAGAGTGTAGTCCTATGACATCCGAGTCCGAGGAGTCATGATACAACGGTCTCCCGCCCATGTACCCTTCGATCCACCGGGGGCGGTCGGGGGTAACTGTAATGGACAGACATCGGGGAAGCCCAGTGTCTGTATGGTCCTCTTTCGAGAGAGCCCCTCCCCGAGGCTGCTTAGGCAGTGTTTCCACCAGAATCGGTGGAGAGCCCGAGATGGGCCGAGCTGGGATACGGGACGGCCCGCAGATGGGGGAACCGAAGGCTTTGGTTCCGGAGGGTTCGGCGTTGGCCCAGGTGGTGGTAGCCAAGTGATGGCCGGGGTGGACGGCGGAGCCGGCTTCTGCCCAGTCAAAATCAGCTATTAACACATAAGATCCTCATAGCGTCGATGGAGTTTCTGTTGAAGCCTCTCCTCATCCGAGGAGGATGAGGATCTTCAGCGATGCCTCTTTTTAGAGTGCTTGTGACTCTTTTTTGGTCATTCGACTGAAGGGGTTCTGGACCTCGATCGAGATTGGGCTGGCCGACTCGGTCGATCGGGAGACATCAGGGTCAGTGAAAACCGAGAGGGTCCGGAACCGTGTCCTCGATGGTGACACCAGCGGGCTGGGTCCCTTCATCGGGAAAAACAAGGACCGGAGTCTTTTCTAAAGAATCGTCGACTGGAGTTGGCGAAATAGGGTCGATCAGGTCGAGAGAGATCTCAACCTCGTCGGCCACTTCCTCGATTTCTTGGCCAGACGGAAGATCCGAAAAGCCAGCGGCCGAGGATGCGATCTCGACTGAGGTCAAGACCACGTGTTCGTGGGAATCGGACCTTTCTCGGTCCCAAGAACGTCTTCGTTTGGTCCGAGGGTGGGAGGAGTGTGAGCCCGAGGGTGCCTCACCCCTGGTGGGGAGAGACTGGCACAACTCCTTGAAGGAGCCCAAAAAGGTGGAACCGAGGTTCAGAGGAACAAAAAAGCTCAGAGTGACTGAAGCTTGAGCCGCTTCCTCCTCGAAAGCCTTCATTTGCTCCAACTGTTCGGCAGATCCCGCAGCCGAGGAAACCGCCCACCTCGCCTCCTTCGATTTCACTGGCAGGATCCTTTTCTCTGGTCTCCCCAATTTTAGGCACGCCCAGCGGCCGTCCAAGACGTTGGAATGGAAGGCCAGGCAGTATGTGCAGGTGGAGGTGTTATGTCCGACACCAAGGCAATAGACGCACGTTAGGTTGGGATCGGTGCGCGACATCTTCTGGCCGCAGGAGCACTGGCGAAATCTGGGAGCAGATTTTTCCTCCATGTCTGATGCGCTACTATCGGAACCGACAACTTGAACGAGTTTTAAGGTAAGATTCAGTAAAAACCGACGTTTGAAATCCAGGGCCTACGAATTGCTGTGAAGCACGAGGGAACCTGCATCTTCCAGTGGAGAGGAAGATCTGGCGTCATGGGGCGAAGCCGAGGTTTATACCACCTGAGTGGGTGGGAGGAGCCCGCTTGAAAACGTCCGGCAAGATTTAAAGGGGAAAGGGACATGCCATGAAGTGTGGATGAACAACATATCCATGCTCCTAGAAAGAACCTAGTGGAGGCTCTCGTGGCAGCCAATGAGCAAGCAGCTGCCCCAAACCTAGAGTCACAGCAAGTGCCCAGTTCCAGGGAGGAGGACAGCGAGACCAGAGGAAACCCAGAGCCACAGCGCCAGCTGAAGGCCACCACAAAGCTGGAGCTGGAAGGGATCAGGCTACAGTTTGAGATGAGGAAATTGGAGCTGGAGCAGAGAAAGTTCAAAGCACAGCAAGAAAGAGAGAAAAAGAGGTTTGAACTGGAGATGTAGGAATGGCAGTGCCAGAGAGTGGCTGAGGAAAAAGGAAAACAGTGCCAGAGAAATTTTGAACTGGAGAAGCTAAGACTCCAACAACCAGCACCAAAGGAGGTAAGTGACAGTGGTGAACCTGAAACTCCAGGGCTGGGGTTTAAGTTAAACTCCAAATTAATAGCTGAATTTAAAGAAGGGGAGGATATTGATGCATTTTTGAATTCGTTTGAAAAGGTCTGAATCCAGGCCAAAATACCCAGGGAGTATTGGAGCTTCCAGCTATCCCTGCTACTTACTAGTAAAGGGCGTGAGGCGCTAGGCCAAATGGACAATCAGGACAGTAGCGATTATGAGAAACTTAAAGCTGCTCTACTTAAAAAGTATGACCTTACTCCTTAGGCCTACAGGGTTAAATTCCATAAACTCTGAGAAGGCCTTGACATAAGTTTTGAGGAACTCGCCACAAAGCAACATCAGTTTTTGAAACGTTGGTGGGAGGGGGGTGGAAGAAACTCTGTGGGAAAAATTGAGGAGGTTGTACTTTCAGAGCAGTTCTTTTGGACTTGCCTAGCAGAGCTGAAAACCTGGCTAGAGGACCGAGATCCAAAAACAGCACAGCAAGCTGCTGAACTCTTGGATCACTATGCCAGGAACAGGCCTGCTCTGAAAGGAAGTGAGGCAGGTGTGACAGGGCAGAAAGGGAAAAGCGTGCCTTCAGGGTAGCTAAAACCCTCACTGCTTCTGCCGAAATGGGGAAGTCCAAAGTTATCAAAAAGGGGTTTCTTGGATAAAAGAAATGATAACTGTTGATTTTGTAAGACACAGAGTGGACAAAGTGGTGCTCGAACAGAGTTGGGTGCACTGTGTATTCCTGAAAGCATGCCTGTAAACATGAGGGAGCACATAAACCCGGTTACTGTAAATGGGGTGCAGACCCATGGGTTAAGGGACACAGGGGCATCTCTTACCTTAGTAAAGAGGGATTTGGTCAGGTCTGAACAGCTTATACCTAATCAGTTTGTAACAGTGAGGGGATTCACTGGGGAGGAGAAAACTGCCATTAGCTAGTGTTCTCCTGGACTGGGTGAGACAGGAGAGAGGGTGCAAAAAAGTAGCAGTGAGAGACAACCTCGCCCTGGATGTGATTATAGGGAATGATCTACAGCAGGGGGCGGTGTGTGTGGTTACCCGCAGTCAGATGGCTAAGGCCCCTTGTAGTTCCCTAAACCCCACAGAAGCCCCTGTGGAAAAGAATAGGAGGCTGGTTCCCCAGCCTGTGTCTCCTGACATGCAGAGTAGTGAAAGGGAGGTAGGACTTCCCCAAGTAGCTGTTCTCAAAACAGCTACAGAAGGTTACTCTGAGGAGGGAGGGGTAACCAATGGTCAGAAGGTTAGGGATGGGAGTGACCCTGAATGTCCTGACACTAGAGCTATGGACCCCAGTTTAGGAACTGAAAAGGACATGTCCCATGCTTTGGGAAAATGTGAGGAATTTTCCGCTGCACAGAGGACTGATCCTAGTTTGGAGAGGCTGAGGGTTTGTGCAGAATCTGATGGGACACAGGAAGGTGACATGAGACGTAGGATATTTTGGGAGAATGGACTGTTGTATACACAGGACGTGTGGACCGAGGGAGGGGTGAAGGGCAGGAAGCTTTTCATTTCCCAGGGGTACCGTGAGCAGTTGTTCAAGATCGCTCATGATATCCCCATGTCCAGACATCTAGGCATCACGCGCACCACAGAGCAACAGGCCCAGAATTTCTATTGGCCCAACTTCACCCAGCAGGTGAAGGAATATTGCAGGTCTTGTCACTGGTGCTAACAAATAGGGAAGGCGGGTAGTAAAACCAAAGCTGCCCTAATTCCCTTGCCCACTGTGGAAAAGCCATTCCAGAGGGTAGGAATGGATACTGTGGGACCTTTGAGTATCCCAAGCTCCTCCGGGAAGAAGCTTATCCTGATGGTGGTTGATTACGTCATCTGATACCCAGAGGCGGTTGCCCTCTCCTCACGTAGGACAGACAAAGTGGCAGATGCTGTGCTAGGGATTTTCTCCTGTGTCGGGTTTCTGCAGGAGGTTATCACTGATCAAGGGGGTACCTTCATGTCAGACCTGATAAAGTGTTTCTGGGAGAAGTGTGAGGTGGTGCAGAGATGCAAAACACCTTATCACCCACAAGCCAATGTGCTTGTGGAAAGGTTTAATGGTACCCTAAAATCGATGGTCCAAGCGTTTGCTGAACAGTATGAGACGGGCTGGGAGAAATACCTTCCGCACCTGTTGTTTGCATACAGGGATGTGCCCTAAGAGTCGACAGGGTTTCCCCCCTTCAAATTCTTGTATGGATGTAGGGTGCGTGGGCCCACTGACTTGATCCAGGAAGACTGGGAAGGCAAGCATGCCACCCAAGGAACTCCCATAGTGGAGTATGTCTTTAAGTTTAGGGAGAAGCTAAAGGAACTTATGGGAGTGGCCCAAAGCAGCATGTCAGCTGCCCAACAGAAGCAAAAGGTCTGGTACGTCACGGAGCCAGAGCTTGCTCGTACAATGTAGGTCAGGATGTCATGGTCCTAATTCCGGTCCAGAAGAACAAGCTGCAGGCCGAGTGGGCGGGAACATATAAGGTAGACTGACAGGTTAATGATGTGAACTATATTGTAGAACTGCTTGACAAGAGACATACCCATAGGATGTACCATGTCAACATGCTGAAGCCATATGCATATAGGGGTGACATGGTATTTGCAGTGTGTAGTCCTGGGGAGGGGACGGATGAAGAAGACCCCCTAACTGGACTTGCTAGAGGAAAGCAAGTGGGAGTAATCTGTGGAGGCAATCAAACTGTCATCCCAGTTGACCTTAGAACAGTCCCAGGAAGTGAGGGAAGTTTTAGAGGACTTTACCCCTTTGTTTATGGCCAAGCCTGGATGAACCCCCTTAACAACACATGATGTAGACACGGGGACACAAGCGCCCATATGGTGAACAGCCTACCGGGTTTCTGGGCTGTCCTAAAGGATATTAGGAGGGAGGTGGAGGAAATGCTGGATTTAGGGGTAATCCAGAAATCCCACAGTCCAAGGGCCTCACTCGTAGTCCTCATTCCCAAGCCAGATGGATCTACTCTCTTTTGTGTGGACTATCATGGACTCAACACAGTCACAAAGTCGAATGCCCACCCAATGCCACAGATGAATGAACTACTGGACAAGTTGGAAGGGGTGACATACCTTACCACAATTGATTGACAAAAGGGTACTGGCAGGTGGAGTTAACTGCCAGAGCTAGAGAGCGGTCAGCCTTCATCACTCCAATAGGATTATTCGAGTTCCGGGTAATGCCTTTTGGAATGAAGAACGCCTCTGCCACCTCCCAAAGGTTGGTCAACCAGATGTTACATGGTACTGAAGAGAATGCAGTGGTGTATCTGGATGATACTGCCATCTTCAGTGCCAGCTGGAAGGAACACCTATCCCACCTGAAGGAAGTGTTGGGCAGGATACAGATGGCAGGGCTCACTGTCAAGGCTGAAAAGTGCCAAGTGGCTATGGCAGAGGTGGCATACCTGGGCCAAGTAGAGGAGTGGGGGCAGCTTCCACCCACGCAAAGATTGAGGAGATAGAGGTGTGGCCGTTCACTGGAAACCCAGAAGCAGGTTAGGAGCTTTCCAGGGACCGCAGGGTACTACCGAATATTTGTGCTCAATTACAGTACCTTGGTGGCTCCCCTGTCTAGCTTGCTGAAGAAAAGACAGCCCAAAAGAGTAAAATGGGAGCCAACCTGTAAACGAGCCTTCACATGGCTAAAACAGGCACTGTGCAGTGCCCCTGTATTGGCCAATCCAGATTTTACTAAGCAGTTTGTAGTCCAGACAGATGCCTCAGATGTGGGGATTGGAGCAGTTCTCAGTCAGGCATCTAATCAGGGCAAAGACCACCCAATAGTGTACCTTAGCAAGAAGTTACTTCCCCGGGAGCAGGCATACTCCACAGTAGAAAAGGAATGTCTTGCGCTGGTATGGACCCTGAAGAAATTAGAGCCGTATCTCTATGGAAGACACTTCAAGGTCCAGACCGATCACAACCCCCTGGTGTAGTTAAATCAGATGGACGACTACTCCAATGGAGTATTGCCTTACAGGTCTACGACATGACCATTAACCACAGGGCCAGATCGGCCAACCCAAATGTAGATGGCCTATTTCGCCAATTAGAACAGTAACAGAATTTGTGAAAATCTTACCATGCAGTAGGGGGCGTGTTCCCACAAATTCAGTCTAGGAGGGAGGGACGTGGCAAGCTAGCCACTGCCAGTCATTATTTGCAGATATATTTCTGTTATATATTTTTTATGTAATTGTGTGTATGTTAAATACCACAAGAACATGCTAATGTTAAGAAAAGGGGTCATATAGAAAGAGAGAATGGATTTTTCAAAATGACTGATATCCTCTGTGACCTAGGAACCAGTTGCTTGCCAGGAAATAAATTACACTCCAAAAGGAGTGGAAATGTCTTGTAAACTTAATTGAGGGAAGCATAAGTAATAAAAAGTTTCAGGAGATAAACCTTTGCACTTCAAAGGCAGGATGCCTGGGAACCAGGATCTGGGAAATAGCCATTCCTGACAGGCTGGTGTGAATTGTCTTTAAAGTGTTATATTATAGGGCAGTAAGACATCAAAGGTACCAATTCTAAAATGTTATTAATGTGCCAGGAAGTGGTGATATAAGAACCTAAATAAAAAAATTAAAATAATTCCCTAAAGTTTTGGGAAAGCGCAAGAGTGACATCTACTGGCCTAAAAGTTAGGATCGGACCAGGGATTTTAGAAGGCTATTTAAGGTGCTTTGAATCAGAAGCACACTTTCTTTTCCTGCAGCATTTCAAAGGACATCCCTTCCTGACAAGGCACCGAACAAATTGCCAGAAGACACTGAAAACCAGTGGCTGAAAAAGAAGGAAAGGACTTTTCAGACTTCACTTATTCTTCTGGACTTCAATTCACTAAGAGCTTAAGGTAGAAATTAGATGAAAGTCATAGTGCATTTTTCTTGTACTGCCCACTTTTATTTGTGTTATTCTGTGACCACATTTCAAAATCTTGTAGTTGTAACTGTATGATAATTATTTAGTTAAAACATTTGTTTTTAAGAAACCTGCCTGAGCGAGATTTTTATATTGTGTGATTGTGGGATGTTTAGTAATAATCTGTTACCAAACTGTTTTTGCCTAGGGGTGCCACCATAAGATACAAATCGAACAAGGATCTGTAAAGGGAAATCTGGGTAAAGATACGGAGAATACCAAAGTCTCAGGGAAGAGTCTGTGGGGATTTGAACCAGGTTATTGCATGTCCTGTGGGAGAAGAAAAAAATCAGGGTCACGAGGCTAACCCAAAGAGCTCATAATGCCTGGATCTTCCCACTTTGTGCAGCAACCAAGAAGGGTTCTAATTTGGCTACGAGACTCGAGACTGGTATTACACCCTTATCCAGAGTAAAGAGGGAGCCCTGGGACCTCGTGGCAGATGTTCAGTTGTAAACTCAGCAAGCACTCTGGGAAGACACAAGGAGGGTATTCCGGTTTCCCCCTCCCTGTCATGGATTGCACTCAGGGGTGGGCACTGTGAGATCAGTGGACCCGACTCCCAGGAGTGGGTTCATGACAGATCTCACTGAGCTCACAGTACCCACCCCTAAGTGCAATCTGTGACAGGGAGGCAGGAAACAGGAATACCCTTTTCGTGTCCTCCAAGAGTGCTCGCTGAGTTCACAACTGAACACCCGCCACAAGGTTCCAGGGCTCCCTCTTTACTCTGGATAAGGGTGCAATACCAGTCTCGAGTCTTGTAGCCAAATGAGAACCCTTCTTGGTTGTTGCACAAAGGGGGAAGATCCAGGTGTTACAAGCTCTTTGGGGTAGCCTCGTGACCCTAAGTTTGTCTTCTCCCACAGGGCATGTAATAACCTGGTTCAGATCCCCAAAGACTCTTCCCTGAGACTTTGGTATTCTCCTTGTTAGATTGGTAGCTTATGGTGGCACCTCTTAGCAATAGCAGTTTAGTCACAGATTATTACTAAATGCCCCACAATCACACACAATATAAAAATCTCGCTCAGGCAGTTTTCTTAAAAACAAATGTTTTTACTAAATACTTAATTATCATACAGTTACAACTAAAAGATTTAGAAATTTGGTCACAGAATAACACAAATAAAAGTGGGTATGTACAAGAAAAATGCACTATGACTTTCATCTAATTTCTAAGTTTGTAGTGAATTAAAGTCCAGAAGAATATGTGAAGTCTGAAAGTCCTTCCCTTCTTTTTCAGGCACTGGCTTTCAGTGTCTTCTGGCAGTTTAATTTGTGACTCGTCAGGAAGGGTGTCCTTTGAAATGCTCCAGGGAAAGAGAGTTTGCTTCTGATTCAAATCACCTTAAATAGCCTTCTAAAATCCCTGGTCTGGTCCTTACTTTTAGGCCAGTAGATGTCACTCTTGTGCTTTCATAAAATTTTAGGGAATTTTTTTTTTTTTATTTAGGTTCTTATATCACCACTTCCTGGCACATTAATGACATTTTAGAATCGGTGCATTTGATGTTCTACTGCTCTACAATATAACACTTGTAAGACAATTCATACCAGCCTGTCAGAAATGGTTATTTCCCAGATCCTGGTTCCCAGGCACCCTGCCGTTGAAGTGCAAAAGTTTTTATTACCTCCGTTTCCCTCAATTAAGTTTAAAAGACATTTCCACTCCTTTTGGAGTGTAATTTAGCTTCCTGGAAAGCAGCTGTTTCCTAGGTCGCAGAGGATAAGAGACATTTTGAAAAATCCATTCTCTCTTTCTATATGACCCCTTTTCTTAACACTGGCATTTTATTGTGGCATTTAACATACACAAAATCACATAAATATATAACAGAAATATATCTGCAAATAATGACTGGCAGTGGCTAGCTTGCCACAGAGCGGTCTTTAGGCCATTCTTCGTCCCGCTGAGAATGATTCCTCGAGGACTTGTCTTGGGCCTTGGTGGCCTGAGAACCCGAAGAAGACACAGGTGACTGGGCTGGGGGGGGGCTCTGGAGGACCCCTGCTCTCTGCTGGTTACCTGCTGCTCCATGAGGAACATCTGCAGGGCTTTCCTGCATCAGCGTTGGGTGGAGAGATTGAACTTCTGGCATGACTCACAGGCAAGGATGCTGTGGTTGGGACAAAGACAGCAGACACAGAGCTCATGTTCATCGGTAGAGGAGATCTTCTTCCCCCAGCAACAGCAACGGAAAAGAGCCGATGAAGGAGTAGTTCTCAACATACAAAGGATAAAGGAATCACTTTAAACTAAAGTGATGCAAAGGTAAGTAAAAGAAAAAAAGATAAGTAAAAGTGGTGGTCGAACCAAGTGATGAAGCTTCCGAGGAGTCTGTGCTTGAATGGTCGATGGCAGGAAACAACTGAGGAGGGACTGGGGCCATCCACGCTTTTATAGGGTATGTGATGAACGACCCCAATATACAGCAGAAAAAGCTTCTGTGGAGTCCTGATGCCTGACGGCGAAGTTCCATAGGTATGATCTGATGACAGAGGTATCAAAGAAGATCTAGCCACTTTGGATGCAGTGAAAGGAGACTACTGCATCATGAGTCTCTGCAATGTTCAGGAAGCATACGAGTAAAAAAAGATTTGAAAAAGTATGGGTATAATTACACCATTAGCATGTATCTCAGTTCTACTTAGAAAGGAAGCAGATAACATCAATGGGTTTTGGAGAAGGTAAGCAATCATAAAATGTAGGTTTTCAATTAGAAATAATATGATGCAAAAGTGGTTGACAGTGTCCATTTCAAAAGGTATCTGCTGGCCTCCTCTGCCTGCAGCTGAACATGAAGAGGCTGCAGTTATTGACACAGTACTGTTGCTATCTAAATGCATTCAGTTCTAGCTTAACCCATGCTCACATCTAGCTTCGTGAGAAGCACAACTGGTTACTGAAATAACTTTTGTTCTACTATGCTGACTTTAGTTATTGGGATCACTGCTTTAATGTATGGTACCTTATCTCGTCTGCTTTTTTCTGTTCTTCTGTTACCCTGGTACATCATTATGCCACCAGATGCTGTATATATTTGTACATTTGATATGCTGCTTTTCTGTTCCCTCCCTGGTTGTTAACTAAACAGACAGTAATTTTAAAATGTGTTACAGCTCAGCTGCTAAATCTTCCTGTGCATGTGCCCTGCAAAGCTGTGCATGGGCACCTGAAATATTACCCAATAGGTAGGGTGCCAGTGTTGAGGACCTGGAGGAGAAGCAAAAGGTTAGGGTCTGTATTGTGGCCGGTACTGCAGCTCCACCTGTCAAAGGGGCTCCTTCATGAACCCATACCAAAGCAAATTAAAACACGACTCAAATAACAGAAGACTGGTATTAAACTGGTTAAAACAAGTTTTATTTTTACAAATAACGTTAATAATACAGACTAATAATCACACAACGGAAATTCCCTTTGTAAAATACAGGAGAAATATCTGAAATAAATACAAAAAAATGTTAACATAGCAAAAGGAGAAATGCACAGTAAATTCAATGTCTGAACTTTTTACCACTCAAAAATGCATAGCATCAGATTTTTTTTTTTTTTTTAAACTGCATAAAATGCTCGCCCTTGCAACAAACCACAGTTTAATGCAGCAATGCATGTCATGGTGAAAACTTTGACCTCTTCCTTTTTACTCTATTTTTTTTGTGCTGTTGTTCTCCTTCCTGTCTTGTAAGATGCCCCTTTTCCCCATTTTGAGTCTGATTTAGTATTTTTGAATGCTTACAATAATAAAAGGAGTGCTTATTTTAATACTGGAATCCCCAGGTTTTCATCCTTATTCTCCACCGCTTTTGAGTTCTGACTGTCCCATATGTTTAGTGAGCAATGTCTTGTGCACACTATCTCACACAAGTCACAAGAAAAGTTATGTCTAACAATTGGTGTTCAACTGAGAAAAACCAAAATCTGGGGAACAGATGTATTTAACGTTACACTCCTTTAATTATTTGAAATGAAAAAGAAAAAGTGCGATAACAGACATAAAATTGAGAGAGAGAGAGAAAAGGGCATCTTACAAGACAGAACAAGGAGGACAGTAACACAGAATAATAAAGTGCAGGCCAAACATGTTCACCATAATGTGCACTGTTGCTTTAAATCAGTACAGAGGTTCTGTTTGCAGTAAGTGATTAAGGAGCATGAAACTTACTTTCCATGTGGTCATCTAAAATAAGAATGTCTGAGTTAAAAACTCAGAATAATGGGGAGAGAGCCACGCTTCAATAAACTGAAAGACTGACTCCGACAGTATCATAAACATAGTGACATGGGCATGAAGACCAGGAATCCAGTTTAACTGCATGTCAGATCCATTCCCTTAATCAAGGAACAGCAACTCCCATATTCCATTTAGTTGAGAATGACAATTCTTGGGTGACATCTCAGGCAACAAAGACGGAAGAAAAATTTCACAAACGCTGGATCATAGAAGCGACCATTATCTTTGTTTCATTTTCTTGCACTGGAACAACAGTCCTCCTAGCAGAAATTTTTCTGCAGGGTACCTCACCGATTTAAGAAGGGATAAAATACACAGCATTATTAGCCCTTCTCAAAGGCTGGTAAATATTTCCCTGCTGGTACACTGAATCGCTTTGTGACCTGTTTCCATTTCTCACGTGTCACTTTTGTAATTATATGATACTCTTGTTAAAATCCTGAGGGGACTATCAGAAAATACTTAGGCCAAACAGAAAGAAAAAAAAAACACGGATGTGCTTTAAACTGCAAACCACAAGTTTGGGAATTACACATCCTAAAGTACTCTTGTTCATTTTAATTCTTGCTAAAAGGCAGGGTACAGTAGACTACAGAGTATGGAGCAGTCTAATCATAAGCATTTATTTCACATATTGTACGTGGGGCAATATTTTCAAAATGCTTTCAATAACTTGCAACACATTCCAAATGCCTTTCCTGAAACTGTGTCCTAAAGCTAGATCACTTAGGAAGTGGTTTACGATTTGGGTGCAGTTACTTCTAATATGTGGCCAATATGGTGCTGCATGTATCATTTTTGTGATACAAGTTATGGCAAATCCTGGAAACTCTCATAAAAACGTGCACTTTGACCGGCCCGGTGGCGCTGAGGTTGGGCGGGCGCCACACCGCGCCCGCGCGCGGCGGCCGGAGTTCGAGAGCGGACTCGGTCGTCGAATCGGCTGGGAAGGAGGATCAAGGCGTCCCAAAGGATGCTCTCCTCCTTGGGGAGAGTACCAGGGGTGTTTAATACACCCGGCGCCCGGAGAAACGTTGGAAACACCGACTCTCGGGCAACGGCGGCTTCCTTGGGTTGGGAGTCGGGGAGGGGAGGACGCCATTGGCACTTGGCAGGCGTGCGTAAGCACATTCCGCCCGAGCCAGCGTCCTCAGCGGGTGGGAGGGGAGGACAGAAAACTGGAAAACAACCCTCGTCGCTCCGGATGACGGCCGCTCCAGCCACCCAGTCCGTAAAAACATGGGCAGACCCCGCTGTGCAAGGTGCTCCGAGGGAGTAAGGAGGCAGGTAGGAGACACCTGAGATGCACTCTAGGGGCAGACTCAATGGGGGACTGGTGGGCATTGAGCAAGCCCGAAGGAGTGGAGCGACAAGGGCATTCAGGAGGGGATAAAAAGAAATTTAAAAAAAAAAAATCGTGCACTTTTGAAAACAGGGTGAACAGGTTTTGGAGCAAACTGATGGGGTAGAAAATGAGCAGTATTCAACATGATTACCACCTACCATAAACAGCTAAATCCAGCTTCAGTTACCTTAATGTTCACAATATATACTTCGACAAGGTTTATTTTCATGTTCACTCTCATTCTCACTGTCAAAACGCTCCATTCTCAACCTTTAACTCTAAAGTGAGAACCCCTCGTATTTTTGTGCATTTCACAGCATGTAAAGCCTTGATTGCTTGCTCATGTCTTACTAGTGCTACTACATGACAGAACAGCATTATTCCACTGATTCTTAAAAGTGACCTGCAAATTTAGCTACAGGCTGCTCCCTTCCCCAAATATCTTTCTATGCTGCCGCATGAGTCAGTGGCTGCAATGACAAACCTTATCAGAGCAATATTTATATTTTAAATCATTGCTAAAATACAGCACTGAAACTGGAAGCGACACACAGGTCCCAGTCGAGCACGCGTAAAGTCTGATGGATATTCCACCCATTTAGTGACATAAATAACACCACTACTGTGAATTTAACAGCAGTGGCTGGAACTTAATATACTTATTTAATTGCTTCCACGGGGTCTTGATGACTAAAATAATACTTACAGCAACATCTTGAATGACCATTGCTAAAATCATTATTATGGATATCAAGACCCCCTCCCCCAAATGCTGTTATTTATATCACTAAATGGGTGGAATACCTATCAGACTTTGCACGCGCTCGATTGGGACCCTCGTGGTGCTTCTGGGTTCAGTGATCTATTTTGACAATGATTTAAAATATACTTATTTCTCCAGTAATATTGGCCACTGCAGCCACTGACTCCCATGGTAGCGTAGAAAGGTATGTGGGAATGGGAGCAGGCTCCAGCTAAGTTTGCAGGTCACCTTTAACCAAAACAAGCTTCTTACAGCTACAGTATTTGTCAACTGGGGTGTTTTCTCATTGTATTATGACCCAAGCAAGCAGTCAGCTATGTGCAAGTTTCCAGCAAGCCCATTCTGACTCACTGCAAGGATATAAACCACAAGTTCACTCTGGGATAAAAGTTCAATGATAATAAAATCTATCATCATCATGGATGTTATATCAGATTCCAGAGTAACATAAACAGGTTTTGAAGAAAGTGTTAAAGCTGAAGAGTCCCTAACTATGCAAACAGTCCCTCTAACCAACACACAAAAACAGAGGCTTCCAAGCCAACTGCCTTAGAATGGCCCGGGGGAGCCAGGTTCTGTGAAGATGACATAGTTTTGGACGGTCTTAGTCCTTAGCTGGTGAGCATGTGCAAGTCAGCGGTAAAGAAATGCCCAGTGACATTACAGAACAGCATACAAACAAGAAATAGGGTTCAGTCATGCAGCAATGCACTGAGTGCAAAGCTGAAGTCTGATATCTAATGCTTCATGACTGTATGAGTAAGACCATCCAGGGTGCACTATAGGTGGTTGCATACTGGTCTGCTGAGGTGAAGCTGATAATGAGCAACGAAACACATACCAGTATGTAGGAAATACATAAAGAAGTAAAATGTATGCCACATAATGTGTGTCCTGGCAAACTGAAGATTATAGTGAATAGTTGGGTCAGCTTGTCATTGTGCAAAGATGTTAGCCCAGTACTGTAAATGAATTTTTTGTAACACCAGGAGCTGATGCGTGAGTTCTGGATACATTTGTTCTCATACGTATGGTCACTTGTCTCCAGTGCATCGCAAAGTGAAATGAAAGGTATGGATTCAGTCCAGTTATGTCAGAGAAAGAAGCAACAACTATACTGAGTCATGAAAATATAGTGGCAAACCCATGGCATACACACTACCAGAAAAAAGTACAAATTTACAATCACAAGTGGCAGCTGAAATGAAGTTTACAAAACTTGAAGAAAAAGAAAAGCAGATACAGTACTATAATTACAAAATCAACAGCAAAAGGTGAGCAAACCTGTCCAAAACAACTAAAAGACTACCTGCAAAGAAAAACACAGATAACACATCAGCATAACTCATTATACAAAAATATTAATTTTGGGTCAAGCCATTCTTTATTACTGTGGCCCTTTATATGACAACAGAGCTCATCACATACAGTTCCTAAACAGCCTTGGCTTATTCAGGAGCTTAAATCTTAAAACTCCTGATTGTGACAACACAATCCAACATACTGTGATCCCACAAGCAGAAGATAAAGACTTGAATTCTTGAATAAGCCTACATAAACGGTAAGGGGCAAAGATCCAGTTTTTGTGTAGCTTGTCAATTTTGGGAACATTTTGAAAAATATAATATTTAAACAAAATTCAGCTTCTGTTGGATAGATTTCCTGCATTTCTGTTCCTTTGATTCTTCGTTACTAGGCTACGTGACATGGAAGCAGGATCCTTGTCACCTACAACTTAACTGCCACTGCTGTTTAATCCTTTGTTGAAGTCACAGTCCTCTGTGACACCATAATTATGTCCAGGGAAACATCCCATAATGTTCCAAACAGAAGTATGACTTCAGCAAAGGGTAAGGAAACAAAAGCTGATGTATGTTAGAGGACAAAGATCCTTCTTCCATGCAAATGAATCAAGCAGTGAAGAACGAAGGATAGAAGCACACAATACGTCAAATACAAGCTGGATAGTGTCTATTATGTTTATCAAAGTTTTATCAAAAGTAACACACTTTTTTAATAATAAAGACTAAAATGGATTTAAATTTTTAACGTTGTGTAACTGGGTTCTGCTGATATTACTCTGAGCTTTTGCAGGTGACCTGGACCCCTCTTTCAGCTGACATGGAAGCAAATCTCTATGCTGAATGAATTTCTATGTAATCTGAGTGTTCCCCCCAAAATACTTTACTGTCTTCAGAGATGATGGTAGGATTGGTGAGTTGAAGAGTAAGTTTAAGTCTACAGAAATTAAATGTAACCTCCTATCAATTAGAATTAAACTTCTAAATCTTCATGGTTGTTCACCCTGCCTTACATACCACAGTAATGTACAAAGTCTAATGTCAATAGCAACTGCTACACAGTGGAAAAGATAAAATGGAAGTTGACATCATATTAAAATACAAACAAAATGAAAAGCAGTGCAAAGCAATTCAGTGCATTGTAATTACCTACAGTTTTAAAGTAACAGCTACACTGACAATTGTTTACCAAGGTAAAATGTATTATTTAATATGGTTAGTCCAACAGATTATTACCTGCAATACAAAACCACCTCACTTTAACACTCACAGAAATGCCTTTTTACTCATCTACAGAACTAATACTGTGTTATAGTAACAAGAACTTTAAAAGCAGCACATCCACTTGGGGCGTTTTTATTATTTTTGTCTTCTTGGTAAAACTAATCCCCTTTGCAGTATGTAATATTCCAGCTGACTGAAATATGACAGGACACTGATTGATGACACCACTCATAAGCATGTTGAGGCCATATTCTAACTGCCGTAGGGTTCAGCAATGTAACCTCGATACTGTATGAACTTATTGAAATCCTACTGAAAAGTATTTCAGTAGCTGAACTTTAGTCTCCTGTATAACACCAGATGACCCAACATTTGATTTGCTTATTGCAACTGGATACCTTACTGTCCAAATTTACTTTCAAAGCACTGGAGGTTTCAGTTCTTATCAATACATTACCTTGACTTGCATAGTTGCAATCAAAGGGCAAGAAAATTCCACAGGCCAGGAGTGATGGGTCCATAATTGCCAGTCTTGAATTATAAACTGTTAAGACCCTCTAGTTTTCACACAGTCTTGAGACAGACTACAGGTGGAAGTGGTAAGGATGTGTTTTAATTATCTGAATTCAAATAAGACCTTATACTATTAGGGGTGTTTGATATTTCAGTTTGTTGGCTAGCCTGCTACTTAAACCATTAAAACCTTTTCTTGTCCTGTATATCTGACATCAGAACAAGAGATCCACGGGCATCACCAGAAGGACTAAAATTAAACTGGATTGAATTCACATCTTAACATTTATGTTAATATCTGTAGAACATCTGCTGTTTATTTATGCAGATATTGTGCTAATTTTATTTGTATATGTTAAGATATTAAACATGAGGTCTTAAGAAGCTGGCAGTTTCAATCTGGTTTTATCACTCATCATCGTCATTGAGGTCTCTGTGCAGAGTCAAACCACAGGGCACATAACCAGGCCTAGATTCTCATTAGAGATGTTTACACAAAGCTCACAAAAGAGACAATGTTGTATCTGTCATCTGCAAATTACAATTTCCCATCCAATATGCTGATTTAGTGGTAAATCCTCATCTGTTGCCAAACAGTCGAGGATGACTGACACCATCTTTTTGCAAATAATATTACAATATTTTTAAATCAGATCAAAGAGGATGAATAAAATAACCTGCTGTTTTGACAATGGAAGGTGATTTTCCTCTTAAATAATCAGATTTTTTTCCATCTTCTACTAGACAGAAGTTAGTCATCAGTGGGCCTTTTCATTGGTCTGACTGTACTATACCCGCTTATATCATTATGTTGAATCCATCCAAACAGCCTCACTGACCCCTTTATCTGTCGTTCAGTCACATTTCTGATGCAAATTTGCAGGAGGAGAAAAGCCTGCATTTTACACTATATACCAAGCCAAGTCTTGGGAACAAAACTCCAGCTCTGTAAGGTCATACATAACACCTGCAAAATTAAGATTACATAAAACATTGTATCTACAAAATGATGTGTACAAATTTATACTGTGTTAAAATGTACTCAGATCACAAGTTGTTAGAAAAATGTCCTTTACTGAGAGACGATAAACAGAAATGGCATTCCAGTAACACTGCTTTTCTTGAACGAAAGTTGTTCAGTAGTATGTATGTCTTGTTCTCTGGCTCTCCACAACACAGTACTGGCTTTTAGGCTCCTCTTCAGGACTGTGGTGTCTGCTGACATCTAGTGGGACTGGGTGGAAGCCGTGCAGCAGCACTGTGCTCTGTTCTGAAGCTGTAGTCATACTAGGTAAGGAAAACAAAGATGGACCAGTTCAGATCAAGAGTGTGTAGTCAACAGACAGACAAAAGAGGTGCTATAATGTGCATAAAGTTGATATATAGGTAGTAACTCACAATCACCCTGGTGTAAGCAACCTTTAAGCAGGGTAGCAGAATTATGTGCAGGCAGATTTTCTTACATAAAATTGTCATGCTGGATTGCCCCCCCCCAATTTTAGCACAGTGTTGTGCACGGATAGGGAGGAAAAAATCTGGCATGCTTATTTCACTTCTTACACTGGTGGTTGGGATGTAGACAGTGTAGATGATATTAACATTACAGCAGATGTAAACTGGAAGTCCACTGCCTTGTGAATGAGAACCACAAGTAATGTATACATAATGTATGGACTACAGTTATTACGTTTGGCATTGCATGATTTATCCATAATGTCTGACTGCTGCCTGTTAGGCTTTCTAGTTCTATCACATGCAGTATTCTATATGTTACTGGCAGAATGGCAGTTTGTTTTCTGTAAGCTACTAGGATATATTTTAAGTGCTGTCTAATAAAAGGAAAAATAAAGCTGATTTTCTAGAATGAGACTGGAGATGAGAATAACAATCTCTTTATCTATGTGTTTAAAGGTCCTATTTTCAACCTTCCAAGCAAACAAATTGACAGCTGCTACTTTCTCTTTAAAACTGAATGTTTCATTCTTTAATTAAAGGACTGAGATGTCCGAGGCACATGCATAGATACGAGGTAACTGACAAACAGATCAAACACTGATTTCACATATGGGTGACAATACTCTCAAACCTTCCCCATGAATAAGAACCATATTGAACAGCATGTGAAGATGTTCAGATATGTGCCCTTCACTGTCCACACCTTTTAGTTTTTTTCTTTTAATGTTTTCATATTTTCCCAGCTCACTGACAGGCTCCAGTCTGGGCAACTCAAGAGACCATTGCTATACTCTATAATGACAACCACAGGAAGGGGCTGGTACTAATGCAAAACTTTTAAAATGTTACAAGCACTTTAACCATAAACTAGTCCTTGCTTATGCATACACTTCACATGAATACAATATATGCATATAATAATAATACAGACCTCAACATGCTTCACCCCCATTTAATATCAATATTTAATGCTTCTGAAGGCAAAAAGTTATGTTACCATAGCCTTGATCAATACTTACCTATTGGTCCACTAAAACTTACTATTGACCTTAACAGCACCTTCAGTGTAGACTGTAGAATTTTTCATTTTAAAAATCAAAATAAAGCCCCTTAAAAGTGTAATATTTATAATATAATTCTTTACACCAGAGTGAATTACACAAGGCTGTAGAAGCCCAGCATGCTGAAGCTTGGCTTCTAAGTGCTAGTGAACAGTATGTGATGCTGCATGAGTAACCTAAAGTGCAATTCAACATCAAAAGAGTGCCAACATGCCTGGACCATTACTAAAACAACTGCAGCAGCAACAGTGTCATGATAGCCAAAAGCTGTTTTATTGGCAAAGAAATCTTGTCTGCATGTCCGTGGCACAAGTAAAGAAATACTGCCACCCGGTGGTGGAATATACGAAGTTCAAACTTCCAAAAGGCACAATGTATGTGAAGTACGAGCAATGTGAAACCATTTATTTTTATAGCATCACTGCCTTTGTTCAGTGGCCAAACTGATGAGAACTCAGCTACCCCACCTCTAAAAAAATGTGTACAATAAGAACTCCAGCTCCTCTGTTGCGTTTCTGCATGTAACTCAATGGGACAGTTCCCATATCTATCTGTCAGGTTCTCTGTCTGAATATTTCCAGTATAACTTCTACCTCTGTTCTGCAGTGATTCTACTCAAACAAAACAGCACTGCTTCACATTTTAGCACCATGCAACAGCAGTTTAAGAAATGAAAACAAAAGCCTCGGAACAGTGGGCACTGCCACATGATGCAACATAAAATGATTATTAAAAAATGAAAGTTATGTACTCACCATAACTGCTGATTTTCGTCTAGAGGCCCTAGGACCCTGTGGGAGCAAAGCTTCTGGCCAGGGGGACAGCTACGGTTTCTGGGCACAGTGCTGTCACACTCTCCACGTGGTGCTGCGTGCAAGCCAGTGAGTACTGCCGGCACCCTCAACAACCACAGTTCTGTTCTCCAGGAAAAAAACAATATGGGGAAAAACAAAGAGAAGGCTCAGAAATTCCCTGGCCCAAAACGATAGGGAAAGGATGTAAAATAAATAAATAAAATAAAACCGATTACCAACTCTGGATAGAGAGGGGGCACACTCGGTTGCAACAGGGGTTACTGGGTATGGAATGAGAGCCTCACACCACTAGCCAGACAGCAGATGGGTAGTGATATCTAGGGCTGCAGCCCTAATGCATGTGGCTCTGGCAGAGGAAACTAAGAGGGGGATGCCCAAACGGGACCCCTTTGTAACTGAGAAGGCACACGTGCCAAAATATAAATGAATGACAGACTTCTGGAAAAACAACACAGAAACATAGACAATGACAGAAGATAAAGACCAGAGGTCCATCCATTCTGCCCAAGTTCAATATAATCCCTGGAAACTTCTGTTCCTCCAATGGGTATTAACCCTCCCCATCATCTCTCTGTTCTCCTCCCTGATCCTGTTGCCCCCAGTAACTACTATTCCCTACATTATGCCCCAGCCCTGCCTGAATCCCGACTGCTTTCGCACCCACCACCTCAGCCGACAGACTATTCCAAAGTTCCACTACCCATTCCGTAAAGTAGTACTTCCTCATGTCCTTCCTGAACCTACCTCCTGTTAGTTTCCATTTGTGTTCACGTGACCGCAAATTGGTATTCAGGCTAAATAGTTCCCCACAGTTCACTTTGTTAATTCCTTTAAGGAACTTGCAGATCTCTATCATATCTCCCCTGTCCCTTCTGGTCTCCGGTGAGTACATATTAAGTGCCTTGAGGTGCTTCTCATAGGATCTGCCCTGCTGTCCCTGAATCATTTTAGTTACTCTGTGCTGCACAGTCTCCAATCTATCCTTATCCTTTCTGAGGTAAGGACTCTACAACTGGTCGCAGTACTCTAGGCGAGGCTTCCCCAGGGATTTGTAGAGGGGAAGTATTACCTCTTTTCTTCTGCTATCAATACTCCTCTCGATACATCTCTGCACACTGTTAGCCTTGTTGTACTGACTCGATTGCTTAAATAAGTTGCTAATTATAAATCCCAAATCCTGTTCCTCATCTGTAGTGCTAAGTCTCTCTTCTCCTATCCAGGACTCTGTCTTGGGGTTCTTTTTCCCTAGGTGTATTACCTTGCATTTTTTAGCACTGAATTTTAACTGCCATACCTTTGACCACCCCTCTAGCTTTTGTAGGTCTCTCTGTATTTCCATTATTCCCTCATCACTATCCACCCTCCCACACAGTTTTGTATCATCTGCGAAGAGACATAACCTGCCCTGGATTCCTTCTCCAATGCCACTAATGAACATGTTGAAGAGGACTGAATCCAGGCCGATCCCTGTGGAACCCCACTCATAACTTCCCTCTCTTCTGATTTAATCCCACTAACCACCACCATCTGCTGCCTCCCCTCTAGCCAATTACCTATCGAGTTCACTATGGGTTTAGTAGCACCCAGGTCTTCCATTTTCTTGAGCAATCGTTTATGAGGTACCGAGTCAAAAGCCTTGCTGAAGTCAAAGTAGAGCTGATCCATAGCATGGCCCTTGTCTAATTCCTTTGTTACCCTGTCAAAGAAAACTATCAGGTTAGTCTTACAAGATCTTCCTGCCATGAAACCATGCTGTTTACTATTCTGAAGCCTGTTGCTCTCCAGGTAGTCTAGGAGGTCCTCTTTGATCAGTGACTCCATCAGCTTCCCTACAACAGAGGTTAGACTGACAGACCTGTAGTTCCCTGGTTGCTCCTTATCCCCCCTCCTTTACTAAGTGGTACAACGTCTGCCACCTTCCAGTCCCTTGGAACTTCCGCAGGCCAAAGAGAGCTGTTGAACAGACAAACCAGTGGTTCAGCCAGCTCCACTGCTAATTCCCTGTGTATCCCCAGAAGCAACCCATCTGGTCTCGGGGAGAGGTGAAGCCATGCTTTCTGCCAGATGCAGACCGCAGTTCCCTGTAACCTGGGGGCCACATCGTCGGCATCATAAGATGCCCTCAACTGGTACCAAGCTACCTCCAGGCCCCTGGAACAAAGGTCAATGAATGGCCTGTCTGTCTCGTTCTGTTGTAGTGTAGCTAAGAGTGTGCTTAGCTACAACCACAGGCGATGGTTACAGGTTGCCATATGTGCCTGGTGTGCAGAAATGCAAATTAGGGTATATACCCAAGAAAAAGCCTTCCTCCCAAGTGTGACCATGAAGCGCTGTGGTCTCACTGAAGTATGCAATATTGTGTGAAGAGATTCCTGGGGATGACTGGATTGGAGAAGGGGTGCCTCCACATTGGCCTGGATGCCTCCTCAAAGGCCCTAGGCCATGAAGGAACGACAATAGTGTCGATACTAGGAATAATAATAATAATAATAAACTTTATTTATAAAGCACCTTTCCAAGGATCAAAGCGCTGAACATAACAGTTCAATAAAACACATACAAATAAATAACATACCTACAAACATTTTCATAAAATCAAATTAATAAAATCAGATGTTACAATCACTATAATAACCAACATCGGCATTAAATACCAAATTCTATCAGCTGGCACCGTCCAGGAAAGCTAAACTAAATAAATAAGTCTTGAGGGCTGACTTAAAGCTTTGCACGGTCAGGCACTCCCTCACCCGACGAGGTATAGAATTCCACAGAGTAGAGGCCGAATACGCAAAGGAACAAGCCCCAGATGTCTTCAAATGCATCCTGGGAATCTCTGGCAATCCCTCATCGGTGGATCAAAGTGGTTGGGAGGGGAAGTAGGGACAAAGGAGATCTTTCAGGTAGCAGGGTCCTTGCTCATGTAAGGCTTTGTAGGTCAGCAAGCTGACCTTGGATGTGATCTGCCACTGTACAGACAGCCAGTACAATCCACAGAGCACAGGTGTAATGTGGCTGGTCCTAGATTTACCAGTCACAAGCCTGGCCACCACATTCTATACTAGCTGCACGTGGCGGCATCAACCACCAGTAGCCCTGGGTACAGTGCATTGCAGTAGTCAAGGCGGGTGGTCACAAAGGCATGGACCAAGGTAGTAAGATCACTGGGAGGAACCAAGAGGGGTTCAAGAGGGGGTGGGACAGGTACAGGGGAAGGGTTCTGGAAGCAAAAACCAGTGCAGCGAGAATATCCGGGACTGGGAAGGGAGAAGCCAGAGAGGGAGAGGGGGCAGCAAGGTCAGCTCCCAGGGTGGAGGCTGACCAAACGAGCAGACACGAAAGATCATTAGGCCTATTCTGCTGGCATTTTAGTATGTTAGTATGTTAGAACCAGGTGCTTCACTTGGGCGATATTCCTCAGATGGTAAAATGAGGTCTTGACAACAGCCGACACCTGAAATTTCAGAGTTACCCCATTGTCAAAAATAACGCGCAGGTTACACACCTGATCTGAGGTAGTTAGCCGAACATCCCGAGGGAAAGCCCAGATGGTTGTCCAGCCAACAAACCTGCCACCTGATGATCTGGGTCCACCACCAACACCTCAGTCTTATCTGGATTCAGCCTCAGCCAGCTGGCACTCATCCAGTCCTGGATCTTGGAGAGGCAGTTAAATACTAAGACTGCATCCTCCTGCCTGGGCACAAAGGACAAGTACAGCTGATTATCATCTGCATAGCAGTGAAAACTCAAGCCGTACCACCTAACAATGTTTCCTAATGGCAGCATATACACTGCGAACGACATGCGTGACAAAATGGAGCCCTGCAGAACCCCATAGGATAGGGGGAGAGCATCTGAGGAATAACTGTGACAACTCTCTGAGTCCTACCCTCGAGGAAAGATCTAAACCATCTGAGGACCATACCAGATAGTCCACAGATGAACTGCAAGTGCTCCAATAGCACACCATGGTCCACAGAGTCAAATATTACAGAGAGATCAAGGAGGACCAAGATGGAATGAGTCCTATGATTTCTTGCTATTAGGAGATCATTTAGTACCTGGACAAGGGCTGTCTCGGTACTATGCCTCTTCCTAAATCCAGACTGGAGAGAATCATAAATGTCGTGGGTAGTAAGATGGTCATTCAGCTGCAGCGCAACCATCTTCTCAATAACCTTGCCCACAAAAGGCAGGTTAGAGACAGGTATGTAGTTGGTTGGACAGTCCAGGTCAAGGGAGGGTTTTTTCAGGAGCGGTCACACAACTGCCTCATTTAGGGGATCAGGAAAAATCCCCCTCTCCAATGAACTCCAGACTATCTCGGCTAGGATCAGGCTGATCGCATTCACGCAATCCACAAGGAGTCACGTGGGGCCCAGATCCAAACTACAGCTGGTTGGCCGCAGAGTCTGGATGATTCTCACAATGTCAATGAATTCCGGCCAGCTAAAGTTGGTTCAAACAAACCGGGGGTCTGGCTGATCCTGGACCTGATGGCAGCAACCTTATCTGCAAAAAAAAAAAAAAACGAGCAAACTCGTCACACTTCTCTTGTGAAAAAGCTCCACCAGGCTGAAGACAGCTTGGATTGCACAATCTGTCCACAGTCTGGAAGAGCTGAGCTGGTCAGTTTTGTGCAGCGGCAATCTCCCTGGACAGGAATTCTGCCTTCTTACGGGTGATTGTCGATTGATAGATCGTATAATGGTCCATCAATCTAAGCCTGTCAACTTCCAGGCCTGATTTCTGCCAGACCTTCTCTAACCTTCGACCCGTTCTCCTTAACTCCATCATGGTCCCATCAAACCATGGGGACCTTGGGTGGAGAGTGAAGGGGCGAACACGAACAGGAGCAACTGAATCCAAGGCCTCCGTTACTGCCTTATTATAGGCAAGCACAAGATCCCCTGGATCCATGCACTCTCTCGACACACCTGATAGATCCAGCACTGCCATTAGGCCATCTGGGGTCACACCCCACAAAGGATGGTACTGGACGATCTCCGTTGGGGCAGGCCTATTGGGGGGAGCCACAAAACTGAACCCTATGGTGTGATGGTCAGACCACGTGACTAGTTCCACCACCAAGCCGGATATCTCCATCCCCAAGAGGAACACCAGGTCCAATGAGTGACCTCTAATGTGGGTTGCAGCGGTAACAACCTGTGTGAGGCCCAAAGAAGTCATTAGTTGGAGGACGTCACAACCAAACTGTGAGAGTTCATCGTCGACCCAGGCACTGAAATCCCCCAGAATCAACCATCTGGGGGATCCCAATACCACATCGACAATGAAGTCCTCGACTTCCTGCAGGAACTCTTTCCCAGGAACCCTGAGGAGACCAAATGGCAGGGTTGCAGGACTGTGCCTTGAAAAAGCATGTAGGCTGAGCACCTGGAGAATCTCCACCAAGAATTGCTGGAAGAGGGCATTGAATGAGACGAGGTGCCATCTCTAGGTATTGTTGGTGCCAGGGAGAAGGGACTTTACTTTTCCCTGTCAACCTCCCTATGCCAGTTCTCTAAGGCACTGACAAATACCCAGCATTGGTCCCACATTAATGCCCCTCACGGCCTATGAACAAGGGCCACTTAGGTAAGCAGAGAGGCGCTTTTAGTGAAGGTTGAGACTCCTAGTCTTGGGGGTCTCAGCGTGAGCTGCAAAACTGCACAGAAAGGCTTAGCAGAGTCAACCTAAGGGTACCCTCCTACATCCAAGGAGCGACCCAATCGATGCCTGTGGAGGGGAAACTCCTAAGTGAGAAGACCGGGGCCATACAGGTCTAAAGATGGTGATGTCTAATGACTCCAAAGAAAATTTCATCTCAAGGCCATCATCTGACCCAAGTTGGTGCTGCCTCCAGAACCGTCCTTGGAGACAGGGTTCTCCCTGTTGCCAAGGTCAGCACCGTCCTCAACCCATCGCTTGGTGGAGTCACACTCCTCTGTGTTGCAGGCAACACCAGAATCAGGGACAATCTCCAAGACAACATCACCAACATCTAGCTCGGAGTCGGGCCAAGGATCAACACTACTGTCATCACCACCTCCATCGCCATGTCTGGAGTCATCACCCCTTCGGTGTCACTAGCAACACTGTGGATAGTGACGACACCTGAACAGGCAATGGAATGGCAACAGAACAGCTAACAACCTTGGTGCCAGTTCCTCTCCTGACACCGTAAACAGTGCCAGAAGCGTTGTCCTCGGTGCTACCAGCTATGTCGTCACCACGAACAGTGACAATAGCATGGGTGACACCAGAAGATAACGTCAAGTTGTCCACAGGCATAGACCAAGCATATAGCATTGGCGTCGCCTCCAGGGATGTCCACTGCACAGGACAGGCAAACTGTGGAAAACTGAGGTTGGTGAGAGAACCGTCAATGGTTAGTGACTAGTGTGTGGCACCATGTTGGGGGTGCACAGGCACTGTGCCTAGTAGCTATAGCCAGCCCCTAGCCAAAAGCTTTGCTCCCCATGGGTCCTAGTGCCTCTAGTCTAGAACAATAAGTGGGAATCAATGGTGAAGATTGATTCTTAGAAGATCATTTAGTACACACGAGATACTGCAGCATACAAGAGAGGCACATTTGAGTCTGCTTAATGTTTGAAATGCTCTGGTTTGACCTGGTATTTGGTCTAGCTAGTGACTGTGCTGCACTGAGGAGTCCCAACAGGACCAAACACTTGTTTACAGTTTGTTGCTAAAACAAATGTGAAACCCTATGTAGAAAAATACTTTTGTTTTGGCACTGCCATGTCAGCCTACCCACTACACAAGGTTTTGCATACCCATGATGCTTTGCACACGGTTTCAGGCTTCTGAATATATGTATGTGTGATACTGAAGAGATATTAACAAAAAACATTTTGGAAATACTGATGCTTTATATAACATGATGAGCTGAAAATGAAAGGCTAAAATCTATGTTTTAGCTGTTAGGTAAATGCCTAAAGAGAATAGAAAGAATGGTGACTTATTCAAGAAATGAAATACTAAATGTGTTAACTTTTCTTGTTTTGCCTGATGTGATATAAAAATACAGTAATCATTTCTACTAGACTTAGTTCTGAACATCCATGTCTCAAAGCCACTGACTCAACCACTAACAGCATTGAGGGGGGGGGAGCATTTTTGATTCTTTTATCTCATTACTGCTCTTTAATGTTCTTTCAACTATTTAATCTATTTGGTAGTCTAGTAATAAAGATGGCTTCAGTATGAATAATAAAGTAAAGATGCTAGTAAGTTCAATCAATGTGACACTGTTTTGAGTAACAAAGAGAATTGGAGTAGGCCCTTAAATTTTGAGAACAGGGCCCTTCGAATGCCAATTAGAGTCTATAACTCTAGTACTCTAGGGTTTATTATTCTGTTTGGGTAAAAGGAAATGGAAAGCCTCAGCTTGGTAGTTATCTGTGGTAGACCATCAACAGTCTTTCTTATTGCACAACTGCCTCGATAGGGCTGCTGCACAGTTTTGAATGTCAGTCTAGCACAACATGTAAGACTATTCTCCTTTAAAGAGTACAGATACGTAACTTGTCACTGTGAAGAATACTTACTGACAGGGTTGTTAAACAAGTGATAATTGGGTTGGTATGGGAGGGACTCTTGGCACTCCAAGTTTTGGGGAAATTATGGGTGGCATAGGAACACAGGAAATGCTAGATGGAAAAAAGATCAAAGGTGCATCGAGTCTGTCTTATCCAGTCAGCTTCAACATTCAACAGTATGTGAAACAGATGTAGTTTACTGTGTAATGTCAAGTGCTACCAGTACATTTAATAGACTCTGGCACTATGAAGAGGAAAATCACCAGTGACAGAAATGTCTGGGCAGGTCTATAAGAAAAGGTTACATATCTGTACAGTAACTGTATGTTTTCAGTGGTATTCATCCATAGCCAGATACACTGCAGTATTCTGGCTCGAGCAGATGGCACCCAGAATTCATCTAATTACTACGAAGTGCAACAGCATGATCATCTCCATAACTTGAGCATGGTCCCCTCAAGCTGTCAAATCTTACCTGTCGGAGACAAACACCATGCAAGTAGTTCAAATAAATACTAAGTATTATAGATTGGGGAGGATGGGTGAGTGCTGTGTGGCTATGGATGAATACCACTAGAAAAAAGGAAAGTTATTTACTCTGTAACTTCTAGAGTACCTCCTCCATAGACCAACACTTTTTGGCCTTACAGCAGTAGGCACTACTGCTCCACAGAACCAGAACTTTTGTGGCTGGTGCCATGCGCTCACCATCAGCAGATAATGCAGCACTGACCTCAACATCCTTGGTACCTTTTTTACCGAGGGGGAGAAAAAGAAGTATTAGTGAATGGCAAACTACAGTACTTAAAATATTTTACCTTTTACACACTAAACATAACATAAGATATAAGCTTGCTTTATTACTCCTATAAGGACCTATACACCCCATACTTTGTGATGAACTAAAGGGACAGGTTGACATTACATATACAGTAAATGCTCATGAGTACAGAGAATGATTGGTGGATGAGTGTTGCTCTCTTAAAGAGATACTCTAGAAGATCAAGAAATACAGGTAAGTAACTTTCTTATCTTCTAAGAGTCAATCTGCACCACAGAACACACTGCTCTTTGGTTGAGTGTCAAGCAGTAAGATAAGGGTGGTAGGTAGACAACAGAATTCATGAAGAGAACGAAACACTATAGTACTGCCAAATCAGCATCTACATGTTTTCTGGCTTGAAATGCAAGGAGTACTACTTAGTGAAAATGTGATCACTACTCCATGTTGTGGCTCTGCAGACATTTATAATGAGAATAGCTCTTAGTGAAGCTACAGATGTAAAAACGGACATGGAAGGAGCATTAGTTATACCGTACTGATGCTTCTCACTGAGCAAGTGTCAATGCTAACTGCAGCAAATAATTCAGCTGCACAGGAATCATCTGGAGATTGGTCTCTTTCCACCATTAGAAGTATAGATTATGGTACTTAGATCTAGCGATGTAGAAACAAATTATATGTCACATCCACAGAATGAGGTAAAATGTAACTCCGACACATCAGGCTGAAGTGATGGTAACTAGGAAACGTTTCCAGATGTAGAGCTTTAGTGTGGCACCTGTCTGAATGGAGGATCAGTCCACCTCCTAAGAACCAGATGAAGAACCCAACTCGTAACTGTGTTCATAACCTGTGCTAGATACGGATATGTTCTCTGATAAATCATACAAAAAGAGGAAACTGTGTGATGGGGATCTAATTTAACATCTCACAGTAAACAGGAAAGTCTGGCAAGAGTAACTTTCACAATGAGAACTGCAGATTAGGGTCTGACAAATCCAGCAGGCACACCAGGATTTGCTGACAAAGATAGGTACCCAGGTCCAAAGATGCAATGTCACTTTCTGGCAATTTGTATCTCTTCTGGAGCCTGGCTTGTAGATGTAGAGGCTGAAAGGTCAGGTACAGCAGATAATTCTAGAACTTCGGCAGCAAAGGAATCCACAGAGGAGATCAAAACACTCCTGCAACTAGACCTGACACACACAGAAAACAAAAATACTGAATTAGAGCTATTTAGTAGCTGTTTTCTTACAGAAAACCTACTCAGCTCTCAAGTATCTGTTAAACTGTACATGTAGCCAGTTGTGCACACTGGATAAGAAAAGTTACACAGCTCTACTGTTGTGAATTAAAGCAATGCTTGCAGCTGAATCTATTGTCTCTGTTACATCACTGTCACATGAGACAGGATGCATTGTAGGAACAAGAAAAGCAATAAATCTGACTGTGATGGAGATCCCCAGGGGTCGTAAAACTACCATAAAGCTAGTAGGCTAATTTAGGAAAAACTCACAATAGCAGACAGAGGGAAGGACACACTAGGACTTCACACACAAATCAAAACATTCTGCACAACATATGTTTTTTTTGCAAATTCTGGGTGGACTACTCCTTTAAGAAAGTTGGTGTGCTTGAAATGGTCGGGCCCCATACAATCCAAGCACTCATCATGCCCATCTGTCTCTGGTGCAGGCTTTTCTAGGTGCACTGTTTGAAGCCATCTGATATATCCAATGGTAAGGTCAAAATCAAGCACGATGGAGCACAGAAAACCCTCTAAAAAGGGTCAAATAAAGGAAAAGTTTTTTTGAAAGTAGAGCAGTACTGGATCTGACAACTGAAGTAGATTAAACCCAAGAAATAAAGAGCAGCAGACCTCGGAAAAGAAAGGATTGAAGGTTAGAGGGAATTGCCAGCAAGGTGAGGTAGCAGTCATATAGTTGTGGTTCAGCTCTGATTAGCCAGTCCCAGGTGCTGACACTTCAAGCCAGAATACTACATTACACTGTTAGAACTGTTTGGAATGACTAACGAAGGGACAAGTGGTATGTTATATTTGCCAGTTCTACTGAAATTCTACCCATCTATTAGATTTCTTTTTACTTATAACTCTACTGCTGTAGCCCCAAGCATGTTTAAGTACTCCCTACCTGCAATAAAGCACAGAAAACAGCTTTTAAATAACCTCCTTGCTCTGTAGCCTTAAAAAGGACTTTTAATCAACTCCCCTTACAGATTGTAGCCCTAAAAAGGCTTTCACTTAAGACCCACGCTTCTTAACTCATACAATAGCTTTTAAAACTTATTCTACACAGTCATTGCTGTTCACCAAAACACTTCAACACTGCGCACCACAGAGAGCTACATGATGCCAGGTTAGGACTAACATCCCTCTCTATGTGAGATATCTGCCACCTTACGTCACTGGCAGCCTTGATTCCTCTGGGTCCTAGTACTGGATGCATGCTGCCACTATGGTGTGTCTCACAAGGACAGGGAGGGAATGACAAACGGCTATGCTTGGGACACAATGGCAGTACTGAATGAGCACACAGCAGGTTATTTCAAACCTTGCCTCCGAGAACCCAAGGACAAAGGGTCTACCTTTTTTCCCAGGCATACTAATTCTACTATGAGGTAGACTCCATATGACCCTACCTTCCCCAATGAATTAACTGCTGTACCTAGTAATGTTATACTACAAAAGAAACTCATCTGACTTGCATTTAAAAGAGGTAACACATTTCACTTGGACTGCTTCCACAGTTTACCACTCTTAGGGTAAAACAATGACTCCTTACAGGGCTCTTGGGGATGTGGGCACCAGCATCCTTTATGCACATTTTGTGCTTCGGGACGCTCACCCGCCAGCCCAGAGAGTCCCTGAGACTCTCAAGCAGTACAAGCCTGGGAGTCCTGAGTGGGTCATGTACTGCGCATGCGTGAAATGCACAATTTTGTTTATCTTTTTCCCCTTCCCTCCCCTTTGCCGCCTGGTGGTTTTGGTGCCTTGGAGAGTGGCGCACACCACCAGGTGAGGTGGGGAAGGGGGAAATGAGGAGGGAAGGCTGTATTCGTGTGGGGGGGTGCAATCAGTTCCCCCCCGGAGCCGCCTTGGTGCATCCAAGGGACGAGAGCTGGAGAATCGAATCAGACTCTCAGGAGCTATTTTGGAGGCGCGTCGATGGAGAAATGTGGCAGGGAGAGAACGAGCAAACAAAAGAAAAAGAAAAAGTGTTTAAATTAAAAAAAAATAAACGCGCAGTTGGACAGTCCGCCCCAGCACCCAAGGAGAAGAAGGAGGCGCGGGTGTATTTGTGTGGCCAGCAGGCTGCACACATTCTCTGGAGGCACCAGTGTTTTCTCATCACGGAAATGAGTAATTTTTCAAATTACAATTATTTTAGGCAGTTAGGGAATCACGATTATTTCTGGCTGACGGTTTAGTAAGCTTAGAGCGTTGTTGGCTGAGATCTGCCCTTGATGCTGACCACCTTAGACTGATGGAACATTATCAACTCTATCATTCCGCAATCTCCTGTAAGAAGGCAGAGTTCTTGTCCAGGGAGATTGCGGCTGCTCAGAACCAATCAGCTCAGCTTTTTCGAACTGTCGACAGACTGTGCAACCCAGACTGTCTGCAGGTTCGGAAAGCTTTTTCACAAGTGGAGTGTGATGAGCTTGCTCGCTTCTTTGCAGCTAAGGTGGCTGACTTCAGGGCAGTACTCCAGCCTGCACGCTCTATGGGAGAAGCTGTAGATTGGCGTCTTGCCGCAGCCTCTAGTCTCTCCTGGAATTCCTTTGACCGGCCTGAGTTCATTGATGTCATGAGGATTGTCCAGAGTATGCGCTCTATATGCTGTAGTTTGGACCCTGGCCCGACTTCCCTGATAAAGGGTTGTCATGATATTATCGGCCCAGTCCTGGCATGGATAGTCTGGTGCTCCTTGGATATGGGTGAGTTTCCTAGCTCCCTGAAGGAGGCAGTGGTGATGCCCCCTGAAGAAAACTTCCTTGGACCCTGACTGCCATGCTAACTACAGGCCCAGCTCTACCTATCTTTTGCACTTGACCAGGATAGAGCTCTCTCGGTATTTAATAGCTGCCTCACTGAAATCCAGTGCTAGATGAATTCAAGTTGGCTGAAGTTGAATTTGGAGAAGACAGAGGTAATGGTTGTGGACCCGGGTCGCAGGGTAGAGGGGAAAGGAGCTGGTTTACCCTCAGATTTATTTCTGGGGGTGTCCAGCTCCCTACCTCTGAACAGGTGCGGAACCTGGGGGCGATTTTTGACAAAGCGCTGACACTGCATTTGCAGGTGTCGGCAGTTGTCAAATTATCCTTTTATCATCTTAAGGAACATCGCCAGGATTAAGCATCTTGTTCCGCCCAGCAATCTGCCTACATTGATCCACACTTTTGTGACCTCATGTCTTGATTATTGCAACTCCCTTTATCTAGGGCTTCCTGGGGTTGATATCTGCCGCATGCAGCTGGTGCAGAATGCTGCGGCTGATTGATGATGGGTACGTCTCGTGCCTGTCATATTTCTCCGGTTCTGCGCGATCTGCACTGGCTGCCAATACAGTGGCGGATCACCTTCAAAACTGGTCTTTTGACTTACAAAGCCCTACACGGACAGGGCCCGGACTACTTGAAAGAGTTTCTAGTCCCCTACTGCCCTAAGCGATCTCTCCGCTTGGCGGATGAGGGGTTGCTAGAGATTTCGAGGATTTCTTTGAAATCTTCAGGAGCTCGTGCTTTTATGTATGCTGCCCCTACCCTCTGAAATTCTCTACCCTGTCTGCTTCATCAGTGTGCATCTGTGGAGGAATTTAAAAAGGCCTTAAAGACCTATTTACGGTCTAAGATCTATCTTAAATGATTATTGAGATGTTATGAGCTCAGATTGATGTTTTGTTTTATCTGTAATTATAGTAAGGCACCTTGAGTTTGAGAAAGGCGCGATATAAAGTTTTATTATTTATTATTATTACTGTTTCTTTTTGTGCTTTTGTACAGGGGCCAAGTCAGTGGAGTGCACTGCAGCCAGGAGAGGAGGAGGAGAGTGAAGAAGCTGGGCGGGGAAAGCCTCGTGAGCGGCACACAGCATGTCTCAATGAAGCCTTACTGATTATTTTGGTGGAAGAGAATTCTCCACACCAAAGGATAAGGAACAAACAACATCATCCTCTGTATGTGACTTAAGTACATCTCTGGAGACTGTTGACATTGTGAATGCTGAAACTGGAAATGATCAGTCTGAACAGACTGCATTTGCTAAAAGCAGCAAGAAATTAAGGTTGTGGAGGGACAGCTGGACAAAGTTATTTCCATGGTTTGTAAAGGAGGAAGTAAAGGGGGATATTGTTGGGAAATGCAGTCGATGTAAAAAAGGTGGCAAAAATAACAGGTTACTCACCTGTAACAGTAGTTCTAGGAGTGGTATATGTTGTTCATCCACACTTCTTGGCATGTCCCCTTCCACCCACCCGGGTGATATATACCTCGGCTCTGCCCCATGACGCCAGATCTTAGCCCTCTGGAAGCAAGGTTGTGCGCCCGAAGTCGGGAAGGTCAGGTGTGTGTGTGTGTGTGTGTGGATGAACAACATATACCACTCCTAGAACTACTGTTACAAGTGAGTGACCTGTTTTTCTAGGAGTGTGGATATGTCGTTCATCCACACTTCTTGGCAGACTCCTAGCAGTTCTCCGGGAGGAGGGAGGCAAGGTGCGCACCCCCTATTTAGGAAACAAGGACTGGAGAACTGAGGCCCCAAAACCAGCATCCCAACGTGATTCAAGATCGATGTGGTAATGGCAAATGAAGGTGTGTGCTGACTTCCAGGTAGCAGCCCTGCAGATTTCCTGGACAGGGACGTCCATAGAAGCAGCCACCGAGGCAGCGGTATGGCAGGTAGAATGAGCTCTTATCCCTCTGGGAAGCTCCTTGCCTGCCAACCTATAGCAGAGACCTCTACTGGAGGTGATCCACCTGCCTATCGTCCGCTTGGATGCAGGTCTGCCAGGTGCGGCTTCAGAGTAGGTGACAAACAGCTGGTGAACCTCTCCCCGAACTTCAGCCGTATGCTCCTTATAGTAGGCGAGCGCTCTTCTCAGGTCCAAAGTATGGAGCCTGTATTCAACCTCTGAGGTGTGATTGCGGTAGAACACCAGCAGAGTCAATACCTGATTCAGGTGAAACTCCGACACCACCTTCGGAAGGAATTTTGGGTGTGGGCGTAGGACAACCTTGTCCCTGTGGAAGACCAGGTAAGGAGATTCTATGGAAAGCACCTGCAGCTCCCCAATCCTTCTGGCTGACGTGATAGCCACCAAGAAGGCGGTCTTCCATGACAGGTGGGAGATATCACACCTGTGCATCGGTTCAAATGGCTTGCCCCTGAGCTTAGCCAATACCAGCAGTAAATCCCACGGAGGTGTAGATTCACCCACTGGAGGGGATATGTGATCTAGGCCTTTGAAAAAATGCCAGACCACTTTCTCTTGTGCCACCGAATGCTTGCCAGCCCGCACTCGGTAAGCAGAGACGGCTGCCAGGTGCACCTTAAGGGTCGTCGACCGAAGCACTTGCTGAGAAAGTGACCACAGGTAGTCAACAGATGTTAGCCAACGGGCAGGATGAAGGGTCCAGCCCCTTGCCCTGACACCAAATGGAAAATCTCTTCCATTTAAAGGCATAACATTTTCTGGTTGACTCCTTACTGGACACCTCAACAACGTTGAGGACCTCGTTGGAAAGACCCAAGGCCTGGAACTCTAGCCGCTCAGGAACCAGGCCATCAGGTACGGGGACTGAAGGTCCAGATGGAGTACTTTCCCCTTGTTGACAGAGAGTAGGACCGGGTGGACTGGAAGCTGCCTCGGGAGCCAGGAACTGAGGCTGAGGAGATTTGGATACCAGAACTGGTGGGGCCAGTCTGGGGCTACCAGAATCACCTGCGCCTTGCCCCTCCTCACCTTGAGAAGCACCTTGTGGATCAAGGGAAATGGAGGGAAGGCGTAAGAGAGGCCTGAGGTACACGGCCTCGAGAAGGCATCCCCCTGCCGCGAGCCCCGCTGAGGGAGGCGGGCATGGAACAGTTTCAGCTTCACATTCTCCCTGGAGGCAAACTCCTCCTGAGGTATGCCCTAATAGGAGAACAGATCCTGCACTACCTCCGGCAGGAGAGATCACTCATGAGATGCACTGCCTATCCAGCTAAGGGGATCGGCCAGACTGTTCGAGGCTCCTGCCACATGAATGGCTAGGAGATCCACCACCAGGTTCAGCACGAGAGACCATATGCGGAGAGTTTCCTTGCACAAAGGCAAAGGGTGCATCCCGTCCTGTCGGTTGAGGTAGTACATGGTCGTGGTGTTGTCCGTCTGGACCTGAACCACTTGAACCCGGACAAACGGATCGAAGGCGGTCAGGGCTAACCGAACCGCTCAGAGCTCCAGCAGGTTGATGTGGCATCAGGACTCCTGAGGGGACCAAAGGCCATGGGCCCTGTACTCCCCCAGATGGGCACCCCAACCCATCAGAGGCGCGTCAGTTGTCAAGATGACCATCGGCTCGGGGCGGACGAACGGGATCCTCTCCTGCAGATGAGCTGGTACGAGCCACCATTGCAGGCCGTCCCACATCTTCTGGGTCACAGACACTGGCTGGTCTAGGAGACCGGAGCGCTGGGAAAACTGGCGGGCCAGCCCCCACTGCAGGGGGCGCATATGCCAGCGGGCCCAATGGACCATGCTGGTGCAGGCTGCCATGAGACCCAGAAGGTGCAGGAAGTCCCGTGCAGGGTGCAACTGCCCAACCAGAAATGACTGGGCAAAGGAGGAAAGGACCTCGGCCCTGTCCGCCGGGAGCCGGGCTCTGGCTTGGAAAGAGTTGAGCTCCACCCCAATTAACTGGATCACCTGCGAAGGCACGAGTTCCGACTTGGCCTCATTGATAAGGAGGCCTAGCTGAGAGCAAGCCCGGAGGACCAGATCCCTGGACCGCTCTGCCTCCAACCTGGAAGGAGCTGCTATCAGCCAATCGTCCAGGTAAGGGTAGACCAGGACCCCTTGGTGCCGCAAGGATGCTGCCACCACTGCCATGCATTTGGTGAAGACCCTGGAAGCTGAAGAAAGGCCGAAGGGCATGGCCTGGGACTCGTAAAGAGTTCCCTCTGCTCGAAAGTGGAGGAACCAGTTGGGATGTGAAAGAACGCATCCTGAAGATCCTGGGAGCAGAACCACATGCCTAGTTCCAGGGATGGTATGATCTGGGTCAGAGTGACCATCCGAAAGGTGCGCGGCCTTAGGAACTTGTTCAGGTCATGCAGATCGGGAATGAGGTGCCAGGCCCTCGTCCGTTTTGGGACCAGGAAGTACCTGGACACAAACCCTGGGCAAGAAAGAGGATTTGCCACCTTGCTGACTACCCCCTTCTGGAGGAGCAGGGCCATGTCATCTTGGCGAGCCGACAGAGAGGCTGCGGATCCGGCGGCAGACCCCTGCCGACCACCTCCAGCACCCAGCGGTCTGTGGTGATAGAGGACCAGGTGGAAAAGAAGTGGCTGAGCCGGCCCCCCATGGGGGAACGAGGGGAGGTGTGACGGGGTTGGGGGCGGCACCCCAAAACCTGTCACTGGGCAGGCTTGGAGGAAGAACCGGTGAAGGGCCACCCAGACCTTTACCTCCGGGCTTCCTAACCGAGGAAGCGACAGACTTGGCCTTGGGGTGCCAGTTGATGTTGCTGGGCCGGCCACGCCGCAAGAGTGGAAGGACAAAAGGGCTTACGCTGCTGATGGCGGTCTTTGTCCTTCTGGGCAGATGCGACCGAGTCCAAGGTGGCGTTGGACTTTTCAATCCACTGGAGGTGGCCCTCCACCCTGGGCCCAAGCAAGTTGGTGCCCAAAGAGGGAACATCTGCTAGCTTGTGCTGAGTATCCGCCGTGAAGATCGAGAGTCGCAGCCAAGCCCTGTGGCGCATGGCTACTGCGGCCGCTACTGACCCGGCACAAGAATCACCAATGCCCAGAGCAGTCTGGAGCTGCTGTTTATCCACCGCCCTTCCCTAATCCCGAACCTGCTTGACCATGGTCTGGAGGTCAGCTGAGAGATGAGAAAGTACCTCATCCAGGGAGACCAAAAGGGCGTGGGAGAAGTGTGCCATCAGAACAGCCAAGCTAGCCTGACAAAGGCCTAAGGAGGTGGCAGTATAGACTTTCCTCCTGGAGCAGTCCAGCTTTTTGGACTCTTTGTCTGGGGGCTTGTCCACGTCCCTAGCATTTCTGGACCACCGGAATATGCTATTGGTCACCAACCCCTCAGCTGAGGGGTGCTCAGAGAAACTGGAGAGGGAGCCGGTAGGGACTGCATACTTGCGGGCCATCCTGGCCAAAGGTGCAGGAGAAGAGGCTTGCCACTGCCAGGCCCACTATGGCCTCGGCCATGGAGAAGGCCTCCGAGGGGGAATCCCCCTTGTCCAGGATTTCCGTGAGAGGGTATTTGGCCCATTTCTGCACGGGTTCAAGCTTCATCCCAGTGGACTCTGAGATGAGTCGAAGGATACCCAGGAATGAGGATGGCCTCTCATCCACTGATAGACCCCCTGAAGATTCCAAGTTGACTGGCTGGGAATACAGCGAGGCATCGTCAGAATCCAAAGAGTCCTCAAAACGCTGTCAACCGCCTCAGCCACTCTCCACTCGCCGAGGACGGTCGGGAATTGAGAGTGACCGATGATTTATGGGGCAAGCCTTGACCCGACCGAGAATCCTTGATCGGCACCCAGGTCTTTGGTTGAGGAGGCGGGGGTTCCACCACTACGGGTGGAGCAGCCGGTTTAGGCCAAGCAGTCGGCGCCGGCTCCTCAACCGAGGAACCGGGGGCGAGCGACTGCTTTAGCCGATGAGCTGATAACCACTTAATCGCTGGTGTGGGAGCCGGCACCGGTTGACCACCAGATAGAATAAGTTGCTGCCACATAAGGTCCTCATAGCATCGGTGCAATTTGCGCCAAAGCCTCTCCTCGGCCAAGGAGGAAGAAGAGGACGAGCGGCGACGCTGCTTTCTGCAATGTCAGGACCAGGACCGACGCCATCGGCGGGACCGACCTGATGCGGAAGAGGACCGAGACCTCGACCGTTGATGACGCCGGCGGTGGGTCAAGAAAGGAGCGCGGGAAACCTGCTGATCCTCTGGTTCAGGATCTTTGGCTGGAGACTCGGCTCAAGAGTTAAGTCCCCAGATGGCACCAGGGGTTCCAGTGTCACGGGAAGAGAAATGTCGGCCTCTTCGGTCGACAACCTCTCGGTGGACTCGAGAAAGATCTCGGCATCATTGACAGGAGTCTTGGCCAGCTGGTCTGACGGGGACTCCGTGAAACCAGTGGCCTGGGTCGCCACCTCGACCGAGGTCAAGAGAAGATGATCCGGGCAGCGAGACCTCTCCCGCTCCCAAGAACGTTGAAGCTGGGACTTACCTTTGTGATCCCGTTTTTTCGATCGAGTGGGAAAAGACCCAGAAGGACCCTCTCCCTTAGTCAAGAGGGACTGACAAAGCTCCCGAAAGGAAGCCATATAGGAGGAACCCAGGGGAAGTGGAATAAAAGCCGAGGCCAAGGAGGAGCTCGCCACGCTCCTCCTCAAGGGCCATATGCTGTTCCAGTTGTTCTGCGGAGACCGCTGCCGCGGACACCACCCAATGGGCCTCCTTCGATTTAACCAGCAGGAACCTCTTCTCCAGTCACCCTAGCTGAAGTCGGGCAGCACGGTCCTCAAGCACCGACTGAGAAAAGGAGAGACACATGTCACAAGCCTGTGAATCGTGGTCGTGCCCAAGGCAGTAAACGCATGTGGCGTGAGAGTCGGTTTGGGACATCTTCTGCCCGCAAGGTCACTGGTGGAACCCGGGAACAGACTTGTCTTCCATCGCAGCCACGATATACAAAGACCGACCTCGAGTGAGTTTTAAAATAATCTTAGGACAAAAATCTGAAGAAACAGAATCCAGGCCTACAAAATGTGTGAGTGCTAAGGAGGGAACCTGAGCTTCCAAGCGGTAAGGAAGATCTGGCGTCATGGGGCGGAGCTGAGTGTTTTACCACCCGGCTGGGTGGGAGGAGCCAGCTTGAAGACCTTCCGGCCCAACTTAAAGCGGCAAGGTACCTGCCAAGAAATGTGGATTGAAGAACATATCCACATCCCTAGAAGAAACTTTTTGGCATTATTAGCAAACTAATGACTCAGGAATATAAAAAATACATGGGTATATTAATAAACAACACTGAAATGCACTTTCCAGACTTGTTCCACTCATTTCAATGGGGATCCCCAAAAATTTCACAAGACCTCCCAGATTTTCGGTCCGGACCCCCATATTTTTTCAAGAAAGTCCGGGACTCCCCAAGAAAAAATCCTACCGAGAGGCCTGTCCTTAGATTACCCACAATTCTTCACCCTCCCCTAAACGTGTAAGGCATGCCCTCCAATTCTACTACTCTAAGCAAGATGAAAAAGTAGTTTACCCTGATCCATCTTCTAGTCATTTTAAAACTGAAAAAATAAATCATCTCTTTTTAGCCTATTTTTTTGTCCATGGCAAACATACTTAGCCTGTCTAAACATTTCCCATAGGTTACCCTCTCCTGCCCTATAAAGGGGCAAAATCACATTACGTTCACAGCTGGCATTACCACTTTTATTGCAGTCCAGAATTTGATTTGCCTTACCCATCACCACTGCACATTGTTGGGACAGCTTCAGCTTCCCATCAATAATAACCCATTAGTTCTTTTTCATGAACATTTGCCACTAGTTGCTTATTACTTGAACTAGAAAAAGTGTATGGTCCTCATTTACAGAACACAACCAGCATCTCCCAATGACCCCCTGGCTCCAATTTTTCAATAAAAAGGTTCCTATCCTAACGAGTTTCCCCCCCCCACTGTGGCTCTTTAGGAAGGGAAGGTGGGGTTTAAACTTGTGAGGGGGGGGAGGGGCTGACCAGAAGTCCTCTCCTCCAGATGAGGGGAGTAGCCTTCAAACCCGAGGGGGGAAACAGACTTGGGGAGGAGGTTTCAGGAGGAGCAGAGGGAGCATGGAAGTATAAGGAACCTGGGTGGGGTTGAACAAAGGGGATCAGGGATAAGGGGTGAGGGGCTGGTGTTATTAAATGCCAGGAGCTTGGAAACAAGTTGCCAGAGTTCCAGGCCATGCTGTTCGGGGGTTGTGGTGGCGGTCACAGAAACGTGACAACAAAACCATGACTGGGACCTAAACATGCGGGGTACACTATGCTTAGGAAGGATAGAAAGGAGGGCAGAGGGGTAGTGGCTATGTTCATTAGAGATGACATAGAAATTGCTAGGGTAGAAGAGGCAGAGGGAAACGTGGGGGTCTTATGGGTCACCTTACGAACCCCAGCAGGAGGTAAGGTCTAGCTGGGTGTAGTATATAGGCCCCCCGGGATGGGTGATGTTCTGGAGGATGGTTTGCTGGACAACATCATTGCCCAGTGTGGACCAAAAGGGGAAGGAGTGGTGTTGATGGGGGACCTTAATATGCCAGGTACAAACTGGGGAACCATGTCCTCTAAGGTGGCCAAGGAGCAGAGGCTGCTGGACAGCTTCCAGGATGTGTTCTTAACACAGCATGTGATGGAGCCCACAAGGGAGGGGCATGTCCTGCACGTGGTTCTGGCAGATGGGATCTGGTAGGGACCTGGTTGTAGAGGATCCCTGACTGGGAGCCACCACAATACTGTCTGGTTTCAAATAAGCATGGGGGGGGGAGAGATCTAGGACACTGGCAGTGGACTTCAGGGGGGCAGACTTTGTGGGCATGAGAAATATTCTCAAGGATCACTTGAAGGGGATTACATCAATGACAAATGTGGAAAAGAGATGGGAGGTCATAAAACGGGGACTTCATGAGGCAGTCAGGAACTGCGCTAAGGTGAAACGTAAGGGAGCAAGGTCACATAAACCATGTGGTCCAGTGAGGTTCAGGTAGCAGTCAGAGAAAAGAAGGCGGCCTACAAAAAATATAAAACAACAAGAGGGGATAGGGAAAAGGAAGTGTACCATCTTGCATCTAGAAAAGTCACCCGGATGGTGAGGGGGGCAAAGTCCAGTAAAGAGCAGCAGCTGGAACAGGGGAAACATTGAGGGGAAAAGGGGTTCTTCTGGTACATAGGGGAGCTAAGAAAAGATTAGAGATTGAGATCAGAAGGAGGGAGGGTGGGTGGAAGAGGTCAGGGACCAGGCAGAGGTATTAAACGAGTACTTCGCCTCTGTGTTCATTAGGGAGGGGGATGGGATATCTACAAAGCAAGGCACGATGGGGATAGAAGCGGTAGTGAGTGGGATCAGGGGAGCAACAGAAATGGAGCAAGAGGGAGGGAGAGGTACCCCAGGGGTGTCACATCAGGATAAAGATAAAAAGGCCAGTAAGGTGGAGGGGACGGATGATGCTATCTCCACCGAAAGGGTGGGGTTAGCCCTCAAGGCCCTAAAGAAAGATAAATCTCCTGGGCCGGATGGCATTCATCTGAGAGTACTATGGGAATTGGCGGACATACTGGCTGCACCCCTGGCGGAGCTCTTCAGCAGGTTGCTTGAGACAGGGAGAGTACCTAGGGATTGGCGAGAGGCACATGTGGTGCCACTCCATAAAGGGGGGTCGAGGGAAGTACCAGGTAATTACAGACCCATCAGTTTGACCTTGGTGGTGGGAAAATTAATGGAGAGTATACTAAAGGAACGATTGGGGGTGTACTTGGAGGAGGTGGGAGGTCTGGATAGTCGGCAACATGGGTTTGTGCCAGGTAGATCATGTCAAACCAATCTTGTGGAGTTCTACAAATGGGTAACATCAGAACTGGACAGGGGAAAGCCTGTGGATGTATTATTCTTGGACTTCAGCATGGCGTTGACTCTGACCCCACAATGGTCTGGTGGAGAAACTTGAGGGGTTGGGGTAGGCCCTTTGATGGTCAGATGGATTGAAAACTGGCTAGCTGGACGCACCCAGAGAGTAGTGGTCGGTGGGGAGCCTAACCCTAGAGAGGTCGGTAGTGGTACCGCAGGGCTCAGTCCTGGGTCCGATCCTGATTAATGCATACATATCGGACATCAGGGAGGGTATAGGGTGTGAAATGAGTCTCTTCGCTGATGACTCCATGATGGCAGCAGTAGTTGAGGGGGAGGAGGGGAGGTTGGCTCTGCAAGGGGACCTGGACACCCTGGAAAGCTGGGCTCACACATGGAAATTAAATTTCAATATCACCAAGTGCAAAGTGTTACATCTTGGATGGGGAAACCCTAAACACAGGTACACCCTGGGAGGAGAGGCACTGGAGGCCTCAACAGGGGAAAAAGACCTAGGGGTCACGGTGGATGCATGTATGAATAACTCTGAGCAGTGCAGGAGAGTGGCTAGCAAGGCAAACAGGATGTTGGGATGCATCGTAAGGGGGATTACCTCTAGGAGCAGCTAAGTGATTCTGCCGCTGTACAATGGACTGGTCAGACCACACGTTGAGTACTGCGTATAGTACTGGAGACCACACTTGAAGAGGGACAAACAGCTCCTGGAGAGAGTACAGAGAAGGGCAAGTAAAATGATACGAGGACTAGGGGATTTGACGTATGAGGACAGACTTGAGGAGCTCTGCCTGTTTTCATTGGAGGAGAGGAGAGGAGAGACAGGGGGGACATGATTGAGGTCTTCAAGTACCTCAAGGGAATAAATAGGGTAAACATGGAGGGGATCTTTAGACTAAAGCAGGGAGGTATCACCAGAGGGCATGGTTTGAAGTTGGAAGGTGGAAGGGTGAGGGGGGGAAAAGAGGAGGAGGTTTTTCACTGAGAGGGTGGTGGACCCTTGGAATGCGCTGCCTGGCGAGCTGGTTCAGAGATCCACAGTGGAGGGCTTCAAGAGAGGGTGGGACAGACACAGAAAGCGAATGTATCAGATGATGGCCTGGCCCAGGGGGGTGGGGATGGATGATAGGGGTTTCTGGAACACAAGGAGGTGGGGGAGGGCCTCAGCACCCAACTAGGGGTCTGAGGTTTAAGCAGACTCGATAGACCGTAAGGCCTAATCTGCTGGCAATTAGTATGTTAGTATGAATCATAATCTCCCTGAGGGACTTGCAAAACAATCCCTTTCACTTAACTGTTAGCCAGCTCTGCCCCTGTGCTCAGACATCTGGTGATGTCTGTATACAGAGCACAGAGGTGACAGTTCTCCATACTAGTCTATGGAGTGTCTTTTTGTAATTCTTTCTATACATTTCACACTGTCTTTTGGTAAAAATTAAAGGGTGCACTCAACTAACAAGTGCTTTGTTGTTAGATCAATATCGATCTTCTTCGAGAACATCTCTCGACAAAAAACCACACCTTTGGAACAGTAAGCCATCGATGCAGGGACCACTCAGAAACTTTTGCCTACCTGCAGCTGCCCACAATTGCATACATTGGTGCTGCCTATACAATGTGGGTAGCCCCATACTTCCCCCGTTTTTTTTTTATGCTGCCATCAACTACTCCTCAGATTGTGAAAAACCCCTGCATCAATTCTGGTTGATTTCCTTTCAGTTTCTTTATGTTACTTTCTTTATAAACATTATTGCATGCCGTCATTGCCTCCCCCAATTAAGCATCTGCTTTATCACTGATGTCTGTGCGGTGTGAAGATATTTTGAGACAATGCTCTTGCACTTTGTATTTGCTGACTTGGCCTCTCACATGACATGTAAAACTGTGCCATTTCCCAAGGCTCCCACCTGGCTACGAGCAGATGTTGCCAGAAGGATTTGGAGACCTACCCGCAGAAAATGGAGAGTGTTAAGCAGTCCACATCAGTGTTTACCCCAAGGTCCATAGCTCACTTCACCAGATGTGCCTCGTGGCAACTCCACAGTTGTCTCGTACATCTGCCATGCAGTCGCCATCATGGCAAGAACACCATTCGTCAAAAAAGTAAACAAAAACAGCGCCTTTGATGGAACCTCACTACAAACATTTCAAATCTCCATCCCAGTCCAGGTCGCCAAAGAATCCCCATGAGGGTATGTCTTGGGCTGGGTCACCGGCCTCTGTCCTCGGTTCGACTGTCATTCATACACTAAAGCCAGTGCAGGTTCTAGCTTTCCTGCTGCCTGCAGTGAGTAGCTCATTCCTAGTATGTCTTTGACAGGAACCTTTCCGCCTTCACTTTCTTTATCAACTCCACCAAGTGGTGATGTCAGTGCCAGGGCAACGGTTTCAGCTACTGCCTCTGAAATATTTCAGTAACTTCTGCCATCCTTACTGGCAATGATTACTACTGTAAGTTGATGGTTCAGCCATTACCTTCACACCTGTTGACAGTGACTCTGGACTGGTGACCCAGACCCTATATGGCCATTGTTGCCACCTCAGCAGTCTATGGCCCCTGTGGCTCCTTCGTCTCTCTCTATCAGACAGGAGGAGGAGGAAGATGTGTAAAGAAGAAGGTGACGATGAAGAACAGCCTGTTTATGTGTCTCACACTAGTTTCACTTTTTACTCCTGTAATGTAAACACTGTGGTCTATACAATCAGGTCTCCACATAAGAATGCTTCACTTCAGGTTTTACTAAGCTTCATGCAGGAGAAAGCTCAGCTTTGTTGCTTAGAAGGAGGACTCCACTAAATAGAATCATGTAACCATGAATAGTGGCCTTCACTAAACACTATAGTCTGGACCTGGTATACCCCAGATGGGCTGGCTCTGGCCTTTACGTCCTTCAAAGCCTGTTGTCTTAAGGGTTTTACACAGCTCTGCTGCCTGGTATTCCTCCCACTCTGCTGTTTCATTCTTCTTGGGAATTGCTCCGAAGGTGTGACTCTATGGAGGGAGTGTCCTTGAAGAAGACAGTTTCTTAACTTACCAGTAACAATAGATCTTTGATAGAATCTCCTCCACAGCTCACCCTCCTACCTACTCCATCTGTGCTTCAGGTGGCGTACTCTGAAAGATGTGCAAGTTAACTGTACATTTGGTTTTCTTCTTTTCTGCCCCTGATCAAACAGGCTTTTTTCTTTCCGGAGCTACAAACTATCCTGTTTGGCCTAGTCAGTGGTTTGGTCTCCCATTCCTGTCGATATGGTACAACTCCAAGCTTGTGTATGATGGGAAACTCAAGAGGTATGAGGACACTTACATTATACAGGCAGCTTTGACTTATGCCAACATGGGCAGCTACAGCTAGGTAAAGGTTCCTGAGTGATCCTAACACCAAAGGCTTACAGTTCCAAAGCTGTGAACACAGTTAGGCCAGATGACATGATATGCTCAGCTGTCAAGCTGACTTATATGCAGACGGTTGCTAGATAATCAGATCTATTCCCCACTGTCTTGAAGATGTGCTCCCATTCAATGAGGGAAGCATCCATAATCAACTGAATTAAGGGATAGGCTAAAGAAAGGGGATTCCTTCTTATATGTTTTGAGTCGACAGCCAACAATACAGTACATCCATTATGGGCTAAGTCACCAGAACAAACTGGGACAGTGGGGAAGAGTACTGGGGCCAATGACTGTGAAGCCCCTACTGGAGGGGATGCATATACCACTGGGCCAGTCTTACAGCTTAAGCCAGGGAAAAAGTGTATGTATGAGCTGAAGGACTGCACACCCTGAAAGGAACAGCTAAAAGACATAAAAGCCAAAGCTCTGTTATCTGAGCTTTGGCCTGCAGAGTCCAGTTCCATGCATACAGACACAAGTACCTATTCAGGAAGCAGTCGCGACTTCCTCAGGGTCTGAAGGTACTCCCTCATTTATAACAAGCAGACTGCAGGGCCTCACGACTGCGCCACCTCTTGCACCAACCACCCCTTGATATGTTAACTGCTGGGGTATGGGAATACCTTTATCTCCCTGCAATGAAGGCACGCTGCCCCTGTGGAGAGGCACAAAGTGAACATCGTCAGGGCAGAACACAGACCAAAATACACTGAATGGAACTGACATAGGCTGGTGTGCATCCTGAAACTGGAGGAACAGCTTATAAGACTGCTGGAAGTATGCATCCTAGACATCCAGAGAGCAGAATCATGCCTGTCACTACAGGGATAGAATAATCCAATTCAGCTTGTAGATAAAATTTAGGGGCTCTGGCCATCTAAGAGATTAGAGATGAGAAGGAGCGGATGACTTCAGGATAGATACCCTGTTAGGACCCAAACTAACTTCCATCCTTCCTCTAGTGTGTATTAGCAAAACATATGGATGGCAATAAATGGCCTGAGTCCTCTGAGTCTAGGTGAGAAACCAGTAAGTTCTGTTATCTTCTTTATTAGCGCGCCTAGGTGCACCTTTTAAAGTCTCCATGGGCACTGACATCAGTCTTTTCTTGGAAAGGGAATCTAGGCCACCAAAACTGCCTGACCCTGGAGACCAGGAATGTGACCTGGTATTTACTGGTGTTTCTTTGTGACCCTCTGCAGGACACACTGGCAGAGGAATCACATACATGGGAGGGCACAACAGGATGATCAAAAACTCTCAATGAGGCTGGCTCATGCAGGCATAGCCAGAGGAACCTGTCATGGGTCATCCTCATCCCAAGTACACTGTGGAAGCCCTGAGGATCCTTAAAGTGCAGGTGTTTACTTCTACTAAATAATTTACTATTTTGTTGATTGTATTTTGATGTGTTAGTAATTACTTTCTACTTTTATAATAAATATGTGTTAGTGCAGTGAAACAAGTGGGTTTTCACCTTTGCTTTTCACACAGCTAGTGAAAAGAATTCAGTAAAATTCTGGTACTATGATGTCAGAAACCGGCAACCACTTATGAGACTAATGTATTTCAATGAGAAACTAAATATATTTTTCTATCTTTTTCAAAGAAATACATACTTCTTTAAGCAACAAACTTTACCTTTGATATATTTGCACTATTGTGGATTATATGTATGATTTTACAATTGTTAAAACTGATACTACTTCTCTTTTTTTCATTCCAAGTAAAATCTGGTTATGTAGAAAATGCCACCTGCTAAATTATATCAGGAGATCACACGTTACCAAAAATCACACACATATATATATATATATATATATTTAGTTTTTGTTAACCGGGTAGGTGCCATAGCCAACAAACTGACTATTGTCAGACACGACCTGGGAGGTTACAAACAATTAAGCAGTAAACAATTTACAGGTGAGGTATAGCAGAGATTCAAAAGCATTGGGAAGCAATAATACAGAATGCACAGAAATTATTAAAAGCAGTTAAATAGTAGCATACATACTATACACAAATAATTTAGAGAGAAAAGGAGAGATACATTTCATCAAAGTAATTTAGCATGATTTGCAACAATAATAGGAGTTGTGCAATAAAACAGTAAAGCAATAATAAGTGCATTTATTAAGCAAAAGTCAAGTTCATTGAGAGCATGGTCTATAGGAGACAGGGTAGCCTGGGGAGGTTAAAGCAAGTGCATTTAGAGCGATTGTTGAGGAGAGTGTAATGCTTCTTTTTAAATGCAGAATGGTTAGGTGCAGAGCGGACATCGATTGAGAGGGAATTCCAATATTTTGGGGGCAAAGCTTGAGAAGGCTATATTAAATATATATCATATTTTGGTGGTAGAAAGTATTATTTCTCTATAAAAATCTGAAAACCGGTTGGCAACTTCCCACTGAAATACACTGGCAGCCCTGCCAGTAAAACTTTTCTGACATCATAATACAAGAATTCTAGTGGAGTCTTGTTTTTTTAACTATTGGTTGGCAAAAAAAACTAATTAAATGATGAAAAGGTAATTACGTAATTACAGAAACACATAAAAGCAAACAAAATGATTACAGCGGCATAAGCAAACAAAATGATTACAGAGGCATCTAAAGGTCCCAAACCTTTATTCTTTAAGATATACATCCTTACTTAACACTTGCTCTTTAAAGCTAGTAGACCAAACCTGGCTGACTTGCAAGATGGGCATGCCACTTAAGTAACACGTGCAACTTTCAGATGAGTGGGTATCAAGAACACGGACTATGCTTCTGATGTCAGTGTTGAAAATCTGGCAGTGATGATGTTAAAGAAGACGACATAAGCCTTGACCGTTTCAATGTCTCAAATGTTGATGCTGAGATTGGGATTGGGATCTTGATCAAGACAGCTCTCTTGGAGGAGCCAATGGAGCCAGGAGAACTGGCCTTGTTTGGCTGACTAGTTAGAGGGCACTGTTTGTATATGTGGTGCAATAAAAGCACTTATCTTTGCTGCTATAGCACTTTATTCCTTTTTGTGTATTTCAGTAGAGTAGCGCAGAGCTAGCGAAAGAGTGTTCAATCCCTGATGAAGTGACTTGAGCACTAAGTGACAAAGTCAAGCTGTCAAATCCCTCAGTCGCCAGATGCTAACCTGATGGATGTTATTGGAAACCAGCTGTAACTTGCTGATGGGTGTGGCATGCTGGGATGTTGACCGTTTCCTGATGAATGTTGTTGGAAGCCAGTTTTGATTCATTGATGGGAGTGGCATGCTGGGATGCTGCCCACTGGATTGACAACTGAGGCACCTCAGAAACTGAATGTGACCTTGGGATCCAGATTGAGAGTGGGTTTTACTTTAGGATTACTGGTGATAGGATTCCTGATGAATTGACTCAACTGCCAACTGATGGAATCAGGAGTCCTTTAGTTGGCTGAGGCTGTTCTGAGGGATGAAGATAGAAGTGAGCGGCAAGTCATCAGCAGGAGTAGCATGTGGGGATACAAGTTACTGGATTGGCAGCTGGGAACACCTTGGTGATTAAGAGTTGCTTTCATATCCATATTGAGAGAGGCTTCACTTTGGGATTGATGTTGCATTCACTTTTTCAGCTCCTTCCATGAATGTCAAGGACCTGACTTTGATTCCTGACCTTGGACTGCAAATGCTGAGATTCACACAGCAACTAACACCCGAGAACTGACCTAGGATCCACTTGACTGCAGAACTAAAGAACATCTCTTTACATGCCTAAAGCCAGTTTGTTAACCTGCAATGAGAACTTGAAGTCATCGAGGTTGGTCATGCTGGTGCCATCCTCTTCATTGCATAAGTTGCTGGCCCAGACAGCCAGGTGGGTCTAAATGCAGAAAATGAAATAACAGAGGCATTCTTTTTTTATCCATAGAGCTTTTTTTTCCAAGGCATGTATGTCACTTCCAGGGATACACCCTGTTCTCAGGGATACACAATGTTCAGGCCTGTACCCCTGTCCCCCTCAAGCTCCAATAAACCCCTGGTTACCTCCATGACTCCCCCCCCCCGTGGCAGAGTTCCTGGGGAAGGACCACCATTTTTCACCAGGAAGCAGTCCACTTTGTAGACTAGAACTGGGTGGCAGCAGCTCTAAGATCAAGGGGAATCCAGAGGCCTAGACCATCATATAGATGGACATGGATTGTTCTGCCTTTTAGGTCTCTCCCACCTCCCCGACATGAGTGCAACCTTCTACGAGGCCTCATGTGAACATAGCATGTCCCTATGGCAGGAGCAGACTCCCTGGCCTGGCCACAGGAGTCGCTGTGGTCTTGGAGCATCAATCACTGTCACTGACCAAGGAGGCAGTATAGTGCAGTGATTTAAGGCTTTAAGCTGCAAACCTGGAGACCCGGGTTTGAATCTCACAGCCCTCACTTGCATACTGTGTGACCCTGAGCAAGTCACTTAACTTTCTTGTGCTCCCAGGTCGCACCTGTAAATAAGCTTTCAGCGTAGTGTCTCTCTTCTGGTTAAAAAAAAAAAATTACCAACCAAGGCACACTGTCATGCAGAGGCTGCCCAAGCCCAGCCTGCCTCCTGAAGTGGTGACTGAAGTTTTCTCCACAATCTGGATCCTCTGCATGGCAGTGCCATCAGGGGTGGCCATGCATTCTACTGTACTTAAATCAAACACTACTGCAGTCACTTTGGTTGCATCAATTTGCACAAAGTAGTTGAAAATTGATTTGGTGTATTGAGTTACTGCCAGTAAGCCTGGATAATGGCTGAAAGGGCAGATTTTTATCTTTATTACTGTGTGGATGTGATGTATTTTAGTATACTATCACTCAAGAGGGCAGTGCGTCTGTCGGTGGGTGACCTCTGACCTAGTTACAGGGCACCGTGGAAAACACTGCTGCAGAGTTACTGCAGTTTGAAGTCTAGATTTAGTATCTGCTGTATTGATCATTGTAAGAATAGAACCAGAAGCAAATGAATTGATACCTTTCAATAGACCAACATAGATGTAACAACAAGAACAAAGTGCTCTAGCTTTTGGACCAACAAGTCCTTCGTTAGAAGCGTAATGACAGTTATTTAGAAAAAACAATACTTTTAACACCCAGATCATGCAGGAAAAAAAAACCAAAATCCCCATTAGTTTAAAATACTCATTTAAAAAAAAAAACAGAAGATGATGTCAGAGAAGCTTAACAGTACCATGTCACCTTCAGCTGGGAGAGTCTCAGAGTCAAAGGTGCTTAGTGCAGAAGACATACAAAGAGCAATGCAGTTTGAAGTGCACTTTACAGCACATCAGCTGCCTTCTAATTGCCTTTAAAAAGGCAGTTAAACTGCACAGCTACTGATTTAATTATTTTTAAAAGATTTAGCTTGCATGGACAAAAGGAGGGAGATGAAGCAGGACACTATTCTTGCTAGGGTAAGGAAATACTACAGTGTGTTGATTTGTACTAGTAGGTAACTGACTCAAAGATGGATAATACCAACCACCTAGACCTTTACTCAATTAATGGGCTTTACAACAATGTCCTAAGTGTAATATGTGCAGCTTGGGGTCATATACCATTCCAGTCTGCAGTAAGAAAAAATTACTCACCGTAGTAATCTTCTTTCTTCCAAAGGGTCCTTTAGCATCAGTAACTATAGCAGTTAGCTGGCTAGGTGCAACTGCCCTGGAGGTATGCTTTTAAGATAATTAGTATAATGAGCTTGGGCATCAGCCAATAAAAAAAGGGAGGGGAGTGTGCTGAGAGGGAGCAGCCTGAAGGACTTCAGAATTTTTTCGAATATAATGGGCATGTGCCTTGAAAAGTGAACCAACAGGATTCAAAAAACATGAAAATGTCCCAAACCTGAAAATAGATAACCTGAGCATGAAAACTCTTTTACAAAAGTCCAAATTTTGGTAATAAAACTGAGAATAGAGCCCTTCTCCTAAAAGGTGAACCGGGGAGGAAGGGTGGGAGCTTACTGATGCTAAAGGACCCCTTGGAAGAAAGATTACTATGGTAACTTTTTTCTTCTTACCGCAGGAGTCCTTTAGCATCAGTAACTATAGCAGACTACCGAGCAGTACCAAGTGGGAGGTGGGCAGAGAATCTAGTTAGGAAAGAAGCTCTGCAGAACCGCCTTGCCAAATTTGGCATCAGATCTGGACTTTACATCTAAACTGTAGTGCTTAATGAAAGTGTGCACAAATTTCCAGGTAGCTGCTTTGCAGACATCCAGAAGGGGCATGTCCCTTGCTGCTGCTACAGAGGTTGCAGTGTCCCTGGTGGAGTGGGCCGTGAGCCCCACTGGAGGTTGATGGCCAGCTTTTTCATAGCAGAATCCAAAATACAAGAGACCAACCAGAGGGAAATAGTTTTCTTGGTAGTTGGTCATCTTCTGCCTACATCCCCGTAGGTGAGGAACAACTGAGTGGAAGAGCCTCTGGACTGTCTAGTATGCTCTAGGTAGTAAAAGAGAGCTCTTTTGGCAACTAAACTGTGGAGCTTTTGCTCACCAGGAGTGGATTTCTCAGTAAAGAAGACAGGTAGAGGAATAGACTGATTAAGGTGAAACTCTGAAACCACCTTAGGCAGAAACTTCCTATTTGTCCTGAGCTCAATTTTATTTTTGTGAGGAATGATGTAATTAGGCTCAGTGCAGAGGGTCTGTAACTCTGAAATCCTCCTGGCAGAGGTAATGGCCACCAGGAAGACAGACTTCCAGGTCACAAACTTGAGATGGGCAGTGGCCACAGGATCAAAGGGTGGTTGCATGAGCCTGGCTATGCAGAGATTCAGGCTCCAAGGAGGAACCGGCTCCCTGACTGGAGGCTGGAGGTGCAAGAGGCCTTTGAAAAACTGTTTAAATATGGTGTGGGAAAAAAATGTACTTTTTCTTCCCCACCGAAAGACAGGCCGAAATTGCAGCCAGGTGTAGCTTGAAGGAAGAGGGTTTCAAGCCTGACGCCTGCAGATACGAACATACGAAATTTGCCAGCAGATAAAGGCCTAGAGGTCTATCAAGTCTGCTCGAATGTGCAGCTAGCACCCCTTATTCTGCAGCTGCCCCTCCCTTCCACCCTTCCCCTTCATTAACCCTTCCCCTTGTCCTGTCCCATCCTTGTCTGAAGCAGTCCACTGTTTTACTGCATACCACTTCAGCAGGTAACGCATTCCACCCAGCCACCACCCTCTCTGTAAAAAAGTGTCTCCTCATCTCCCTACTGAACCTTCCTCGCTCCAGTCTCATATCATGGCCCCTGGTGTCCCTCCCCTCCCTTACTTTGAACAGCCCCTCTGTACCTGTCTTGTTTCTTCCTTTCATGTATTTAAAGGTTTCAATCATGTCACCCCTGTCTCTCCTCTCCTCCAGTGAGTACATGTTCAACTCCTTCAACCTCCTCTCATATGATAAGTCCCCCAGCCCCTTGATCATCTTTGTCGCTCAGCGCTGCACCCCCTCCAGTAACTTAATGTCCCTCTTCAGATACGGACGCCAGTACTGCATGCAGTACTCCAGGTGTGGTCTAACTAATGACCTATACAGTGGCAGAATCACCTCCTCCCTCCTCGAGGATATACCCCTTGCAATACAACCCAGCATTTTGTTGGCCTTTGCAGCTGCCTTCCTACATTGTGCCGAGTTGTTCATTGACCCTGTAATGAGCACACCCAGATCCTTCTCCTCCTCTGTCTGGGCTAGCTGCACTCCCCCTAGCTGGTAACTCCTCTTTGGGTTCTTCATCCCAAAATGCAGCACCTTGCACTTTTTGGCATTAAAGCCCAGTTGCCAGGTGTCTGACCAGGTTTCAAGCTTTACCAGATCATCCTGCAACCCCTGCCATCCCCCTAGGTCATCCACCACTGCGCCTACCTTGGTATCATCAGCAAACAGACTGATCTTGCTCTTGATGTCCCATGATATGTCTGCAATGAATATTCCAAACAACACTGGTCCCAACACCGAGCCCTGTGGAACACCCTCGTCACTGCCCTTGGTGTGAGCTCCCCACCCACCACCACCCTCTGTTGCCTTCCCTGCAGCCAGTTTCCTACCCATCTCACCAGTTTTGCACCCGCCCCTGTGCCTACTAACTTCCTTCCCAGCCTTCCATGTGGCACTGAGTCGAATGCCTTACTGAAGTCCAGATACAGGACATCCACTGCAGATGTACCAGGTAATCCAGCAGCTGAGGGTCTGAGGCTATAAGAGGATTGACCTTTTTGGTTTTGCACCAGATGGAGAACAGTTTCCATTTGGCTGCATAAGTCTTTTTTGTGTTAGGTTTTTTTAGCCATTCTCAGGAACTTAAGGACCAGCTCAGAGTACCGAGAGGATGGAAACTTTAACTCCTCAAGAACCAGGCCTTGAGGTGAAGAGAGTGTATACCTGGATAATGCACTCCTGTCTGGGGAATGGTCAGCAGAGAGTGAACTGGAGGCAGGCGAATGGGCATGCTGCAGGATAGTGAGAGAAGGAGAGGGTACCAGGCTTGCCTGTGCCAATCCGGAGCCACCAGAATCACTGATGAAGGCTGTTGTCTGAGTTTCAGCAATACCCTGAGTATCAGGGGAAAAGGAGGGAATGCATATAGGGATCTCCCTGACCAGTTCAGGATCAAGGCATCCAGGGAAGCGTTCCCAGGACTGGGGGCCTGCAACAGTTCTGAGGAAGCTGGAAGTTGAGGGGAGAGGCAAACAGATCCACTTCTGGTGTGTTCCACTGCCTGAACACTGTGGCTAGTACTTGTTTGTTTAGACTCCATTCGCTCTGGCCTTGACTGATGAGACATAGGGCATCTGCCAGGGTATTGTACTTGCCTGGGAGGTGAAAAGCTGAAAGGCTGACTCCCAAGGAGAAGGCGAGAGACCAGATTTTCAGAGCCTCTGAACAGAGTAGTCCTAATCTGGTACCACCCTGCTTGTTTATGTAAAACATTGCAGTGGTGTATTCTGTTTGAATTTGTACAGTCTGTCCTTTAATGACAGGAGCAAATGCTTTGAGAGCTAGAAAGATTGCTCCGAGTTCCAGAAGGTTTATGTATAACTGTGACTCTTGGAGAGTCCAGGTGCCACTTACTGAGCCACTGTCCAGATGAGCTCCCCACCCCAGGAGGGAGGCATCTGTGGTGATCACCTTTGTGTGAAGCGGAGCTTGGAAGGGTATCCCTACTGCCAGATTTGCAGGGTTCTTCCACCAAAACAAAGCCTGAATGAACTGCTCTGCCACAGGTATCAGCTTTGAAAAATTGTTGCTTCTTTGAGACCAGCGAGCTCTGAGATAGGCTTGCAGGTGTCGCATCCTGCACCTGACTCTTGGGACCACTGTAGTCATTGAAGTCATGTGTCCCAAGAGCCTGAGGAAGCGTCTAGCTGGTCTTGGCTGCCTCTGGATGAAAGAATCTGCCAGTGAAAGGAAACTATGAATTCTCTCCCGTGGGAGGAAGGCATATCCTTTCTGGGTGTCCAGCTGAGCTCCTTTGAAGGTGAGTAGCTGGGTGGGTTCCAGGTGAGACTTCTTTAGATTACCTAGGAATCCCAGAGACTCCAGAGTGTGCTGTGTAAGGGAAAGGGACTCCTTGACCTGACATGGAGACTTTGCCACTATGAACCACTCGTCTAAACAGGGGTAGACAAAGACACCCAGTTTCCTGAGGTGTGCTGCTACCACTGCCAGGCACTTGGTAAAGACTCTTGGGGCCAAGGACAGGCCAAAGGGTACTGCAGCAAACTGACAGTGTCCCAAAGGGAGTTTGAATCCGAGAAACTTCCTGTGAGATCTCCTTATGGGTGAATGGAAGTAAGCGTCCTTTAGATCCAGGGAGGCTAGCCAGTCTCCCTGCTGTAAGGACTGTATGACTAGTGACAGAGTGACCATCTTGAATTTGGGTTTTAACAGATGTTTGCTAAAATATCTGAGATCCAAGATAGGTCACCACTCCCCAGTTTTCTTTTGTGTCAGAAAGTACCTGGTGTAGAGGTCCTTGCGCTTTTCGTGGGCTGGAACCCTCTCCACTGCTTGTAGAACCAGAAGGTTTTTTTTACCTCCAATTCCAACAGAAGCATCTGTGTTGGGGTTAGAGGTTTTGACACCTGGGTACGCTTGTGGTCTGGCATCTGCTTGAACTGTAGTGGCAGACCCTTTTCCACTATCTCCAGAACCCACTTGTCCGAGGTAATGAGGGACCAGTTCTGAAGATAGTGGGAGAGTCGGCTTTCTACTGGCAGAGGGGAGGCAACCTTGGCACTCACATCAGGGTTTACAGTGCGAGGCTGCTGGCTGGGTAGAGGTGGCCCTTCTTTGGCCCCTTCTGCCCTTCCCTCTGAAAGCACTCCTGTACTGAGAAAAATCAGACTGGGGATAAGGAATGAAAGGCCTTGGAAAATAACCTCTGCCTCTAGGGTGGGATTTCTGTGGGGCAGGAGGCTTAGGTTTAGAGGAGTGACTCTGCTAAGAGGACTTGTACTTGTCGACCTTTTTCATGTAGTCAGTTGTTCTGGAATTGAACAACATGTTTTGATCACAGGGAAAGTCCATGGCTTTAGACTGGGTGACTGGGGCCAGACTGGTAGTTCTAAGCCAGGTAATGCACCTCAGAGAGATGGCATGGACCATGGCCCTGGAGGCAGCATCACTGTTGTCATTTGCCATGTGGAACTGGTATTTCGTAGCTTCCAGGGCAGTTTCTGCCGTATCCTCATGCTCCTATATCCAACCCACTGCAAGTAATGGCCAGGACAGAATTCCACAGTGCTTTCTGATATTTGGCAGTGAAAGCCATGTAGGAAGAAAGTCTGACTAGCAGGGAAGCTGTGGTATACATTTTCTTTGCTATGAAATCTATTTTTCTGGAGTCCTTGTCCGGGGGTAAGGAAGACAAGGAAACCCCAGCTTTCTCACAAGCTGCCTGCTATACTATACTCTCATGGCTAGGATGTACAGACAGGAACTCAATATCGTTTTTAGACAATTGGTATTTTTTCTCAGCCCGCCTGTCAAGCCCTGTCACAGAAGTGGGTGTTTGAAGCAGTTTCATGGTATTTTTTCTGAAAGCATTATAGATAGGCACAGGTAGTCTCTTAAGGGGGTGGAAGACCTTTCATCTCCATATAATCTTGATCCTCTTCCTCATCCTGGATGGACTCCTGAGTAGGGAAGTCCAGAGTGTCTAGCATATTTTGGATAAAAGTAAGCATAGAGGAGGGATCCTCCTGGTCAGCAGAGGAAGCTCCAAAAGGAGGGTCAGGGAACACATCGGGTTCTAGGCCCCCCAAATTCATATCAGGGGCATCATAAAAAATATTCATCATCATCTGCATCACCCTTACAGTCTCCAGAAGAGGGAACTGTAGAAGAGTGCTTACCAGCCCCAGTAAATATAGACCTCATCCTTTGTAAGGTCTGAAAGATGTGCCATGCATTTGCCATGTCTTACAAGGATAGGAGCTCCTCCGCAGACTGTGGCTGTATATGCTTTGTTTTTTTCTTTATGCTTTAAGCTGCCTGTTGTCTCACTATTGGCTTTCCCAGGAGGAACAGGAGCATTTTTGTCTTTACAGACTATATTTTTACCCACTTCATCAGCAGCTTGATCATGCTTCCTTTTTTTGTATAGACACTTCATCAGCACCTTTATTAGTTTTAAATTTGTGAGGAACTTCATCAGCTCCTTTGGAAGCTTTATTTTCTGGCTGGGATTTGGAGGCTTCATCAGCACCACTGCTTGAATTTTTATTGTTATTAATTTTAGATGGCCCCTCATCAGTAGCCTTTGATTTTTCCTCAGCCATATATATTTGTTTAGGTCTCTTTGCTCTGTTTCTCATCAAATTTGTGCAAAGAGAATCAACAGATTTGGACCAAAACTCCTAAGGTACAGGCTGTTGAAAAGCTGTTAAGCCAACTCCTGTGACAGATGACACACTTTTTAAAATCCTGCAGGTCCAGATTTCTTTTTAGTTCTGGGAATCTCTGACCTGCCATTCCACACAGAACCCAGCAATAACTGTCAAACTTTGAAAATCCAAATGGTTACCTCACGGTAGATGCAATTTCTGAGGTAAAAAGTATGCAAAACACAAAAATTCGATGGTTCTTTCAAGAAAAGCAGTAAAATAATGAAGAACCACTGAAAATACGCATTTGAGGTAAACAATGTATATAAAATACACAGTTGCAGTAAAAATGTATATAAATATACGCAATTGAGGTAAAAATATATACAGATACGCGGAAAAGAAACAACTTCTAAAAAAAATAAAATTACACTCAGCATGCTAAAAAATTAACTTTGTGAGGAAAACTTTACCAAGATAAGCAGAAAAAGGCTGTCAACAAGGAAAGTTGAGAGACACTTCTGAGGCAATGTTGCTCAGTCAGTGGAGAAAAAATTCTGAAACCCTTCAGGCTGCTCCCTCTTAGCACACTCCCCCCTCCTTTTTTTGACTGGCTGATGCCCAAGCTCATTATGCTAATTATTAGACTTCTGAAGATTGCTGCCTCACTCATAGCCTCTCCTCTTGCATGGATCTTTACTTTATCTGTCTGCCAGAACCATGTTCCTGATATCTGGAAAATAGCCACAGTCACTCCGGTCTAGAAAAAAGGTGACTCCAAAGACCCTTCCAACTATAGACCCATTGCGATCTTATCGGTACTAAGTAAAATACTTGAGAAGATAGTAGCTACTCAAACCACTGATTTCCTATATAAAAATAACCTTCTCTACTCTGCCCAACATGGGTTTCATAAAGGCCATAGCACCACCACGGCCTTGCTCAAGTTCACCACAGACACACTGTCTGCTATGGACTCTGGCCTTCTCACTGGGGCAGTTTTTATAGATATGACCAAAGCTTTCGATCTTGTTGACCACCCCATCCTTCTCACAACCTTAAAATCAATGGGTTTTACGATGGGTGTAGTGGCCTGGTTCAATAATTATCTGTCAAACCGAGCCCAAATTGTGAAATACAATTCCACCCTCTCGAATCAGGCTACTCTAAACATTGGGGTCCCCCAGGGTTCCATTCTGGGCCCCCCCCTTTTCTCAATTTTTCTCAATATTTATAAACAGCATTACCTTGGGTCTCACCTCCTGCTCATCCCTCTTGTATGCAGATGATATAGTACTGTACACTAGCTCCAAAAACCTGTCTGAAATAAACTCGTGCCTCTCATCTGACTTTCATAAAACCAAAACCTGGCTTTCTGACCACAAACTGGTCCTCAATATAACTAAAACCCAAGCAATGTTGTTTAGGACTGCCGCCAAACTAAAATCCTGCAATAACGACATCAAGGTCTCCTGCCCTGGCTCCTCTCCCATAAACACAGTTACCTCATTCAAATATCTTGGCGGTAGTCCTCGATCAGTCTCTTGGCTTTGATCTCCATGTCCAATCTACCTGCAAATCAGTAAACTCTAAGCTAGGCATTGCCTACAGATCCAGCTATACACTTACTCCATCCGCTAGGCTGGCTGTTGCCTGCAAAATATTGCTACCAGCTCTGACCTATGGAGTCAACACATATGCGGCCATATCCAAGATCACACTTCATGCTTGGGACACCACCTATAATAACATTTGCCACTATGCCTCCTCATCCCCTAGGCTAAAACACCACTGCCTACTCTACTCAGACCTAAACTGGCTATCATCTTCTGCGCTGAGACTTCACTCTGTTGGCTCCCTTGAGGATAATGTAATTAGAGCACAAACTCCTGCAATTCTGGCTATGCTACTGACTCCTCAAACATCCTCCTATGGCTTACGCTCAGCTGACAAGTCCCTACTACAAAGTACCAAGGTGTAAACCCTCCAAAGGTTCCCATGCCTTCTCTCACTAGGCTCCAATGCAATGGAACGCCTTACCATTAACAATTCGCCAAGCGCCCTTCCCATGCCCTCTTTAAAAAGAGCTTCATACCTTCCTATTTGCTTCTAACTCTTGCACCTGCTTTCAAACTCTTTAGTGATCCCTCACTATACTTAGTTCCTATTCTCCCACGGTGCATTACGCCCACTAACCTGTCTCTCCTTCTCTTCCTCCTCCTCCTATCACACTGGACACCTATTACATCTCCACCTGAACTAGTTCTTATTTGTCCCTCCCAGCGTAAATTCCCTATCCCTCTTCTCTTACACTACCTATTTCTAGGACAGCTGCCATGTACTTCCAATTGCATGTAACGACGAGTGCAATTCCTGACCTCCTTTAATGTGCAAACTGTACTTGCTAAAACTATGCACACACTATGTTACTCACTAAATTGCTGCATTTGTTGTCTTGCTCTCACTGTGCGTTAGATAGCTGGAATTGTGTTCTTTCATACTTATCCTTGCTCCCAATTGTATTTTTGTCTCCACCATGTATACACCACGGCCTATTTGTAATATGTTTCAACTGTATTCTCTAAGTTTTATATGCTGTACTGGCTATATTGTTTCTTCTTGTAATCCTCCCTGGTCGTGACTGAAAATAGTCATTCTATGGCTAGCTTACCTACCTGGTAAACAAAAATCAAATAAATAGATAAATAAAGGTATACCTCTGGGGCAGTTGCACCTTGCCAGCTAACTGCTACAGTTACTGATGCTAAAGGACTCCTGGGGTAAGAAATGCAGTCGATTAGTGTGAAGGTGTGGGATAAAACCTTCGTAACAAACCAGAAGTCAGGTGTTTAAAAGCGTAAATGTGTGTTATTTTATTGAAATCAAAAAAATCAAAAAATAATAATAATAAATATACAGAAAGCAAAAGGTCATTTAATGTCCAGTATCCGGCAAACTTTCTAATTTTGAAAATTCCTGAGGCATAGCTTCAGCCTTTGCAAATAGAACAGTATGAAAACGAGCACACACTTCTGAGGTCCTCCTCTCTTGGTAGTCAATATTTAACCGATTCCCCCTATCTATCTTTGCTACTCCAAGTAGTGGGTTTTTATACCTTTCACGGATGACATCACTGCCAGGTGATCCACCTCTTTTTGCTAAAACCAGTATAAACCTCTTATTCTCAGGAGTTCCCCATCAAACAGTAAAGACATACATGTCCATACATGTTATCTTTTCTAGCCTAGACTAAACTCCTCTTCTCTTGGTTAAGGGGGGTTTATGTCGGGGGGGGGTTTAGCACAGTCTGAATATAAAATTAATCTTCATGAGGCTAAGCCCCTCCCTCAGTCTGTGACATCACCACTTGAAAATACCATAAACAGACTAATTCCATAGGCTGTCAGCCCTATAACAGGTCAAGGAATATTATTCAGCACGTACAGTTTAATCATTCTTTGTTTTATAGTTCCATTTTGTTTCATCTCAAAAGATAGTTTTAATAAGCTAGTAAGCCCATGAAGGTTCCACTGGGTTTGCAAGGGGGACGGGAGAACGAGGGCATGCTCCTCTTCACCCTTCTCCTGCCAGCCCTTGGAACTCATCTTTTTATTTCCATTAAAATCGTTATATGTGACACCCTAAAATAGACAAGCATACAGCAAATGTATTTCATTTTCATTACCAGCATGAGTGGCCAACCCACAGAAACAAAGAGTAAAAGGAATTGGGGGGGGGCCTGGACACCCCACACATGGGCATCCACCCCAGACAGGGTTCACCCTGTCACAATTAGATGCCCTACAGCTTGAGACTGATATCCTGAAAACTGAACTACACAATATAGTGGAAATAAATAAATTAGAAAAATTAATGAAGTCTTTAGACAAGATACTCAGGTATGTAATAATAGTCACCCTGACAAACAAAAAAGGCAGCAAGGATCTGAATATAGTAATTCCAGTCTCTCCACCACAGAGCACCTATCTACAAAATGTTACACTGACAAAAACAAGGACTGGAATAAAGTGACATACAGAAATCACAAAAGCAGTAAAAGGATCCTAAATACACATGATACTCCTTTAACCACCCACAACCTATCTGCAGCCTTACAGACAGGGGATGAGCAAGTCCCATCTGTTGCCACTGGGACACAGATGATTACAGAGAATGAGCACCGCCCTGAACCTGTGTATGCCCCTCCACCATTTAAGATTGTTACTGGAGACTCTGTTGTTAAATATACAGATGGTCACCTGTGCAGGAAAGATAAATTAAATAATATTGTGTCATGCCTACCAGGTGCCAAAATTTATGATATTAACACGGCATAGACAAGTTACATCTCCCCCAGAATGCTTCCATTATTAGTCACGCTGGGACAAATGACATGGGAAAAAGCCATGAAAAGATATTTGTTTGGATTTGGTTAACCTAGGTAAAAAGTTAAAACAACAAGGTCATAAGGTAGACATCGCATAGATTTTACTTATCCCCAGAGCCCAGTCAGAGAAAAATAAAACCATTCCAGGATTAACAACAGACTATCAAACCTATGTAAAAATGAAAATATTCATTTAATACAGAATTGGGCCTCATTTATTAATAAAAGAAAATTATACTCTAAAGATGGACTCTATTTAAACAAGTTGGGCACCAAGATTCTAGTGGTTAATTTTGAACATTCCATGATGAAAGTAAACAGCTTTACACTAATAGCTTCTGGGGAATACTCCAGTACTATTTCAAAAATGATTCAAGGACACACTATAAAACCTATACAGGAGAGCACCGAGTTAAAGTTTTTGTCTTTTAATGCCAGATGCCTCAATAATAAGGTAGACAAACTCAAGCTAAGGATCACACAAGACAACACTGATATAATCTCCATTACAGAAACATGGTGGGACAACAAGTCATCATGGGGATTTTAAATTACCAGGGTATGATGTTTACAAACACAATCGAACAACCAGGAAAGGTGATGGGGTGGCGCTGATTGTTAACAATAAAATTAAATCGGTAAATATAACTGATAAGGTGAAATCACATAGTATTGACGCTGGGTCAAACTGATACTAAATAAATCAGAGTCACTTATTTTGGGCACTTATCACCCACCAGATTGCCCTATTGATACCTATGAGGCCATATTAAAGGAATTCGAACAGGCAGGGGGAATGGGGGAATCCTCATTATGGGTGACTGTAATTTGGGGGATATAAATTGGATAATAAAGCACATTCTCTAAATGGAAAGCAAACTACTGTCCTTATGCAGTCAGCTTCAACTTAAACAACATGTCTTAATACCAACTAGAGGGGATAAGATCCTGGATCTAATTTTGCGTACAGAGCATTTATTAATAAATAATTGCATCATCTCTTCACCCATACATAATAGTAGCTATAATACAATTCAATTAATCCAAGAGAGAAACTTATTGTATAGCAGTGGAATGACTAAAATCAATCTCTACGTGAAGGCCAACATAAAAGAACTGAAAGACCAAGTAAGCAATATTGATTGGGATACGATATTGCATAACCGTCTAGTATCTGAGTGCTGGAGTTACTTCAGACAAGTATTAGTACACCTATGTGATAAATATATACCATCTAGATCTAAATACAACAATAAAAAGCACTGCCCCAAATGGTTGGATAAATCAATCAAAAGACTAATCAAAAACAAAAATAAAAAATACAGTGAACTCCTGAAACTTAAGACAAATGAAACCTGGGCTGCCTTTCACATAATACAAAAGAAATGTAAGAATAAAATCAAACAGGCTAAAAAGAGATGGGAATATAATTTGGCCGGAATGACAACAAAAACAGCAGCAAATGTTTCTTTGCTTATATAAACTCACTAAAAAAGCCAGTTAGTCATGTTGGACCATTACAACACAGGGGCGCATTGATACAGCACATGACCACTTACAAATGGCCAATATATTCAATGAGAACTTTTGTGAAATCTTTGGTACTCATAAGTATAATATAACCACAATGGACCAGCACAAAGAAAATCCTTTAATTTTTACAGTTGACCAAATAAAAACGAAGCTCCTAACCCAAAAGGGAAAAACTACTCCTGGCTCTGATTACACTACAGGTCATCTATTGTATCTATTGGCTGACAGTCTGGCCTACCCGTTGAAATTAATATGTGAGGAATGTTTGAACAGTAATTTTGTGCCCGTTGACTGGAAATCTACGCATGTAATTCTGATCCATAAAAAAGGCCCGAGAACTGTTTGGGAGAATTATAGACCTATCAGCCTTACCTCCATCTGTTAAATCCTGGAAGGTCTTATAAGTAAGCAATAAGACATGACAGGGGGTGTGTGTTAGACACTTTAACACACGGCTAGGAGGCGTAGTGAGGCACGAGGCCACCGGCCGAGTGTGTCCAGCCTCCTAACCGTGTGTTAAAGTGTCTAACACACAGATCCTAGAGTGGCTTATTGCACTTATGAAATGGCTATCAAAAATACAGATGTATGTGATAGCTGAAATATATAGTATTTAATAGTAAAAAAGTTAAATGTTTGTGTTAATGTTTAATAAAATAGTTCCTCCGCTTGTTTTTTTTTTTTCTTTTGTTTGCTTGGACTTTTGAGCTGCTAAGGCTTCCTTACTTGTCTTTCTGTAGTTGTCATGGCAACCCCAAACTAGCAATAGTTTTACGGGTAAAGAGCCGTTGCTCAACTTTTATTTGGACGCTGGGTGATTGGGAGTGTGCATGTCCTGGTGTATGGCACTGCATTGAGTGCTATAGTGAGCGGGGTGGAGAAGAAGCTATTGCCGGGTGACGCAGCGAGCTGGGGACAGTGGAGTGGTGAAGAGTGATGGTAAAGCCCGGTGCACAGTCTCGGGGACAGTGGAGTACTGGAGAGTGACGGTAAAGTGCAGAGCACAGTCCCTTCCATGTTCAGATTCACGGCTGTCGGTGAGCTGCTACATCGGGAGGAGGAGCAGTTCAGCGTCTTTCTGAGTGCTGGGCAAGGGGTAGCTTGAGATTCATAGCCTAGAACGGGAGCTGCTGCATCGGGAGGAGGAGGAGCAGTTCAGCGTCGCTGTGAGTGCTGGGCAGGGGGTAACTTGAGATTCACAGCCTAGATCGTAGTAGTAGTTGTAAGCTTTCATTTTTCACAGGATGACACTGTTAGAACTGGCAATGCTGCTTGGGGTGTCGTTACCGCCCGCTGCTCTCGAGTTTGTGTATAGCTCCTGGTAGAATATCACAGTTAGGGTGGCATCGCTTGTGGCACAAAACAAGATGGCGGCTTTTAGATTTCTGAACATTCTTTGTGTGTAGCATCACCCATATCAATGCCCAGTGGGTATTGCCTGGTCTTATTCCTGTGTTGTTAGACACATTAGCACACAGTCACTGGCCAATGAGAATGCTAGAATTTCAATGCCCATTTCATAAAAGACATTATTACACCTGTATTAAATAGTAATGACACAGAACAACATGGATTTAAGCAGGGCAGAGGATGTTTGTCTAATTTAATGTGTTTTTTATGAAAATATAAGTTCTTGGACAAAAAAATACCCTGTGATGTCATATTCATTGATTTTAGTAAGGCTTTTGATGTAATGCCACATTGGACGCTGACAGAAAAATAGTTTTCAAATCAACAAAAACATCATAAATTGGATTAGTAACTGGTTATTGTGGAGAACAAAAAGGGTTGTGATAAATGGTCAACTATCCAAGGTGGGAGTATCACTAGTGGGGTGCCCCAGGGCTCGGTTCTGGGCCCCACTCTTTTTCAAGCATTTACAGTATATCAGATATACAGTAACTAAACTGACCTTACTGGCCACTGTTAAGTACGTAGATGATGACAAGATAGGGGGCCCTTGTTTAACTGCAGAACAGGTCCAAGTTCTATAGAGAGATTTAGACAGCATATCTGCATGGTGGACAACTGGGGTATGAGACTGAATACTAGTAAATGTAAAGTCATGCACTTAGGCAGGCAAAACCCAAATGTTTCATATGTCTTGGGAGGATTTCCACTAGTAAAACATCATGTGAGGAAAGGGACTTGGGAATCATTATAACAAATGATTTAGACAACACTAAACAGGCTAACAAGGCAATAAATAAAACAAATAAAGTGATTTGGTTCATTAGGCGAAATTTTCAAAGAAGGGATGCCAAAGTTTTAATATGCTCTTGTTTAGGGCCTATGCTAGACCTCATTTGGAGTATGCCTCCTAACTATGGTGCCCTTATAGGAAATCAAACTGTAGGCAACTGGAGAGAGTGCAGCGTAACTACACTAAACATAGTCACGGCTTATACGACCTGCCATATGAGATCAGACTACAATCCTTAAATCTGATGTCACTGCAGAGACGTCACTTAAGAGGGGGGGATTTACTACTCCTATGTGATATTATTCATGACCCATATTTAATGACAGAACTTGGGCTAGAATTTAAGAATAATATTCATGGCACCAGAGGTCATCCATTACAAATAGCTGGCAAACAGTTTAATTCCTTAGAGTGGTGAACACATGGAATACGTTACCAGAAGAAATAATCATTAGTAAAACTAAAGCAAAACTTAAAAGTCTCCTAGATAACTTTATACTTGCAGGGGAGAAACTGCAGTATTATTCAGTATAATATTATAGGAGCATACATGGGCAAACCCTGCATTCTCGCTCCTTGCCTTCCTCAGTATGATCGTTAGTAAAATGCTGTTAAAACCAGTTCAAAGGCACTTTAAAAATGAAACCTGATTCACATAGCAAGAGCTATGCAAAATAATTCTGATTCTTTCAGCAGATAGAAACATTTTATTTTAGTTCAGATTTACACACCTCGGGATAGCCTAGTTAATGTGGATCAGGGTGGAGTGGTGGACGTGGATGTGGCCTACTTAGATTTCAGAAAGGCCTTTGACACTGTTCCACACAGGAGACTCATATGGGAGCTGGGCATCTTAGGTGTGAGTTAAAAGGTGGTAAACTGGGTTAGAAACTGGTTAAGGGATAGGCGACACAGGGTGGTGGTAAACGAAGTTCAGTTGGGAGAAGGAAGCGTAACCAGTGGGGTGTCTCAGGGATCAGTACTGAGACTGACCCTCTTTAATATCTTTATAAAAGACTTCGCAGAGGAGCTAGATGAGAAGGGTCTGCCTCTTTGCAGATGAAGGAGACACCAAAATCTGCAATAGGGTGAACATTCTGGGAGAGGGGTGGAAAGAACGCGCAGAGACCTGAAAAAACTCGAGACGTGATCAAGGGTATGGCAGCTTGGTTTCAATGTGACAAAATGCAAAATCATGCATTTATGGCATGGAAACCCGGGGTGGTGTACAAAATGACAGAAGAGGTAGTGACAACCACCAAACAGGAAACAGACCTGGGGGTAATTATATCTGATGACCTAAAGTTGGCCAGGCATTGCAACAAGCCAATTAGGAGGGCCAGTGGGATGTTGGGGTGCATAGGAAGGGGTATCACCTGCAGAAAGAGGGAGGTGGTGTTGCCTCTTTATAGGTTGCTGGTGAGACCCCACTTAGAGTACTGTGTCCAGTTCTGGAGACCACATATCCAGAATGACATAGAAGACATGGTGCAGGCTATCCAAAGGAGGGCAATTAAAATGGTTCAGGGTCTGCATCTGAAGCCTATGAGGAGAGACTAAAGGATTCAATAGGTACAACCTGGAAGAGAGTGGGTGGATATGATAAGAGACTGTTAAAACCTCATGGGAGTACATAAGGTACAGGAGGGGAGTATTTTTCAGAAAAAAAAGATGCTCAAGAACAAGGGGACATGCAGTAAAGCTGGAGCGGGTAGATTCACAAGAGATGTGAGGAAGTACTTGTTCGCAGAAAGAGTGGTGGATACCTGGGACAGTCTGCCAACTGAGGTGGTAGGGGCCAAAACAGTGGTGGGATTCAAGAATGCATGGGATAGGCATAAAGGAATCTTAACAGAAGTGGGTGGGAGAAAGAGCTGGCGATAGTGTTGGGTCTGCAGTGACACCGTAGGTATGGAAAAAAAGGGGCAGACTGGGCGGACCAAGTAGTCATCTGCCCAAAAATCTATGTTTCTATGTGGTCCACCTAGTTTCTGGTTGTGCCCTAGGTGCAATATAGCAGCAGGGTTGAGAAGCTGCAGTTTCCACAGATTTTACAATGAACTCAGCATAAACAGACACTACAGTACATGTTGTTATACGTGGCAAATTACAGGCAACATTATAACGAAGTGAAAAAAAATTAAGCAACATTTACATTAGTAATACTGGGGCATAGTATGATTCACATTTGTAGCATATGGTGTTTCATTTTGGTTCCCGACTCTGGTTTGGACGGTGTATAGTCAGTTGTCTATATAATTCGCAATGGTGCATAAGCCACTGGCATCCAAACACAAATCTGTACAGGCTGTTGAAGGCTAATGTGCTTTTGTGCAGGGCAGTGAGTCTGGCTGTTCTAGGTTTTGCTGGCATATTTGAGGCAGAGAGTAGTTCCTGCTAGAAGTACATTCAAAATTTATAACAACAAAAAAAATGCTATGCAGAGCGTTTTGATTTGTGGGTGCAGTCTTAGTGCGTTCTTCCATTTGTTTGCGGTTAAGATTTTTTTTTTAAATTTGCCTACTAGTTTTATGGCTTCTGGGGATCTCGAGCATTTTATTTATTTATTGAAGAGAATTGGAATTACAATCCTTGGAGTCACAGACTCCTTTGCAAAGGCTCCACATCGGAAACAAGAACACACATACATAACAAACAGTACAATACATAGGTAATACAGCACAGGGATATATACATTGGCAGGTTACAGTGTCAAGGATCTTAAAGTAGACCCTGGGTCATAGTTACGTAAATATGGCACGTTACAGCTTCGGAGGGTCCAAAAAAGGGCCCTGATTAAATGTGTTATTGCTCTTCTTTTTCTTACAATCGCTCCTGTCCCATGTGCCAGTGATGCATTTGTGACCACTGACTGAGCAAGTGCTGGTTGAGTATCAAGTTTACAGCAGTAGGGCTGTAATATTAGATACTTCTCCCCATCCAGTGAGTTCTAATAAAGGCTACATTTATGTTTTCACAAATGCCTGAGGTACAGTATAATTGAAAGGGCTATTCTTGAAGAGAACAGCTAGAATCTTTCCTTATTATAGCACTGATGACCTGGGGTGATTTGTTTGCTTTTTAATGGCTAAAAACAGAAGTTTATGCCTGCTGGCTAGAACTAGACACACATTTAGAAAACAAAAAGATTGCATTAAAGAGTTATTTAGTTGAGGCCAAAATATCAGGTTCCTAACAGCAGTTGTTGCTTCTGCAGCAGCTATCACTCAGTGAATCAATGGGCACAAATGCATCAGTGTCAAATGGGACAGGAGGCACTGCAGGAAAAGATGAGCAATAAAATATTCTATCATGGAGATCAGGTGCCCTAAAACTAATAGGCAAATTTAGAACAAACTCCTAACAGTAAACAAAGGGAAGGACATGCTAGGACTACACACACAGATCAAAATATTCTGCACAACATATGTTTTTGCAAATGTGACTGTAGTTCTCCCTTTAAGGTGTAGTTGTTTAATCTTGAGGCTGAGCAGCTCTTGTTGTGGTGGGGCAAACCAAGTTGCTGACCAAAGCACATACCTGCTTTTGTGATGTGGTCATTCTATGACAGCTGCAGGTTGAGCCAGAGTTTGCGAGGAGAGATCTGGTAAAGACTGAGATATGTAATAGTGTGGATGGATTTTGCAGATGAAACACATAACCTTACATTTTGGTGCTGAAATGAAGTCTATTTGTGAACATCCACCTTTGTTCCTTGTCAAAAGGTACAGTAACTGTTAAGATCATTGGTAGCTTTCACATTTGCATATGTAACAGTAACAGAGGTGTTTTTTTTGGGGCATTGTTTAACCAGGAGTAGCACACTAAGCCGAAGCCTGTTTCCAGATGCGACCTGGGAGCACAAGGAAGTTGAGTGACTTGCTCAGGATCACACAGTATGCATCTAGGCGGCTGTGGGATTCAAACCCAGGTCTCCAGATCTGCAGCTCAGAGCCTTAACCCACCCTATGCTAGGATATGAGTTGGTGCAGGTCAGAGGGAGGTTTTTCATAGACAAATTAAACACAAATGAGCCCAGGATGTTCTGAAGAAAGAAGGTATAGTGATCAAAGGAGGAAGCCACTAAAATCCTACTACCATGGTGTAGATAGTCAACTGAATGAATCCAAGAAGTTATAAACAATTATGTTATTATCTTTAATGTCTCTTGCCATGCCACTCTCAAATGTATTGCCCTATACACTTTTGCATTTTTTTGTGTTTATTATACCTATTCCTATTTTTCATAATGTTATTTCTCCCTCTGTCCTTCAAATACCTTGTTTCCTCCTCACCAGTTGTGTGATGGTCCTGTCCATCCAAACTAGGCACTTTTCTTGTTTTTTTCCCCCTTACTCCTTATGGGTACATAGTGATCTCATGCATTTTTGTCCCCTTAGAGTAGTTCCACTTCTGACATGATCTGCTGTCAAGGGGAAGGGCACAAAACAGTCTTAGCTTTCTGTGTTCACAGGAAGTAAACAGGTTCACATAAGAACTTCTACTCTAGTCCTTATTATTTTGAATGTTACCACATTATGGTCAGTGGACCTCAAATACCCAGCCACTACTACCGACAATACAGGGCCGTCCCTATTGCTTAAGCCAGATACAAAATACTGTATATGTACCCCTCCAGTGCCCTCTTTTATATACTGTGATGAAAGCTGTCCCCCATTAAAGTTAAGAGTTCTTGTCCTACCTTCTCTTTAGCATACCATCATCCCAAATTATGTCAGGTAAATTAAAAGTTCTCATAATTATGCCTAACCCTTAGAGACTGCCACTGTGATTCGTGATTGAAGTCTCATGCTTGGTCGGGTGAGGGACTATAAATGGTCTCATCAAAGCAAGATGATGGACTATCCTGCGTAAAAGAAAAAATTACAAAACAGAAAAATTAGAACATGGCATGGAACTATGCCCCAAAACATGGCAGTGATATACATAAGGCTTAACTACCAGTAGAAACTTAATTAATAAACATGAACTTGGAGTGAAGATGGGAGGCCTGTAGCCCTAAAAACCCTGCATACTGTGATACGTGGTTATCACAGTATGGGAATTTCTGCACAGGATCAACCCCATACTTTTTCCATACTATAGAATACCATGACATCCCTAATTCTCACATTCCTTTTTCTTATACCTCACTCTTACACACACTTATACAGTTAGCTTGAGTCTCTGCAGCCCCCAAAAATGTAAAACCCAGTCTAGTGGTTAGAGCACAATGAAACAGGAAATTACAGGTCTGAATCCAACTAGTGTCACTGTACCACTTGGCGACCTACTGTCCTACCTGTGCATCAGACATTCCAACTGCAACATCTGGGTAGCAGCAGGACCTCACTGAAAACAAGATGTTGGGCTAACCTCCCGAGTAAACTACAGAATAATATATTGGTGGGCGTGGGTAACCAGAATGTTGTACATAACCAAGGTGTGGGATGCTACATAGACCCTAGAGTGAACTTGAGGGAATTATAAAAGTGTGGCAAAACAACAAACTGTGGTCAGCAGTGAAACCGTCACTAAAACAACAGTCTTGCTCCGACTTGGGTTAAAAAAAATTAAAAAAAACAAGTAAAGCACTTACAGACAGCAGGGGTCTGCTCACCCAACTTTTTATGCCCTAAACTGGCACTTAATCATGCTTAACGAGCACCCATTAGCAACAGACATTCAAACCATGCATTCAAAGTGACGGCGCACATCCCACACTGAGGGTGTGTATAAAATTCTGAGTAACACCCACTCTTGTCTTCTTTTTTATAATTACAGACTAGCATTTTTAATAATTCTTATGGGACTTCTGCTCATGCAGTTACTAGAACAAGCTTGATTGGCAGCTTGCAGTTACAACCGCCCGGTTTAACACTGAATTACATCCTGGTTATCCAGGAATTAAAAATGCTGGTCAAAAATTAAAAAGATGCCATGGAGCTGCCCCTTAAAGTTGGCACTGATATACGCAGGGCTAAACTATCATTAGATGCTTCATTTATGTGAAGGCACTGGGTGACGTAAAGATGGGAGACCTGCTGAAGGCCTTAAATCACCATTTATTCTTCATTGACACAAGTTTAGTTTGAAACTTAAGATGCTGCAGTTCAAAACATCAGCACTAGGTGGTGCTAGAAGACCATAACTTGCACTACTGTAACTGGGCAGGGGAGCAAGAAAGTGTGCGTATGCATGCATGTGTTTTTGTGGTTATGTGCTCTTTTATATGATTTGAAAGGATAAGTAACATCTTACAGGTGCAGCCAAAATTCACTGCTCGCTGTTAACATACACACAAAAAAATATATATATATTTAACAAAGCACGAGTAGAAAGAATGCTAGACTGACACACTGGTAACCAAATACTGACTTCTCAAAATAATTATCCACTAGAACAAACAAAGATTCATGGAAATATGCCACAAGGATTATCAACATTTTTCCTCAGTCTTATTTTTCTATGACTGTCATAAATGTCTTCATTAATTTTACGTCAAATATCACAAAGTTGCAGCTAGCAGTATCAGCCTCAAGCTAAGCAAGCAACAAGCCTAATTTTTCAACATACAAATACATAAAGATGTCAGCTCAAACATTTACTAATTAACACTTTAAAAGACAGAAATTAGATATGCGTGGCTAGGAGCAATTATAATCAAGACGAATTCCTCTAGTCATTTGGGAACCAAAAAATGCCTAATTGCTGGAACCAGTGTTTTAAAAACTGAAATGCTGCCAGTTAGCAAATATGTTCATTTAAAGAACATTTCATGTGACTACACTCTTGAGAATTGGCTACAACAAGAACATTTACTCAATAACAATAAATTCTATATACAATAAGGGGTGGTGGAATTCTTAAGTTCTCAGGGCTTTGACAGTTTCTTCTTTCCTTAAGATTGACTTTGTTTAACAAAGCCTCTAAAGTTAAGGCCATAAATACTACTTTCCTTCTCAAAACCAAACTAATAAGGAGCACAGGATGAATATCCTGAACAGCTTTTCTCCAAATTTTATTGAATACAAACATCAGCATTATATGCTAACATCAATAATATATACTTATTTTAAGGGAAGAAAAAAAGTCTCCTTGCTTGGAATTGAATAGGCAGTAGTGCGATGTTGGGCAGAGGAGTGATCTGGGGCACAGGTTAGAAAGTCTCCTTCGGACTGGAAGAAGACATTCTGTAGTCGAAGAGGGATCTGCCCAATGAACCAAAGGAGAACGAAAAAATAATAAAAAGTAACAGGACTTTTCTCAGACACAGTACTCCATTAAGAAGAAAGTAGCAAGTCTCGACTAGTGTCTTAACATTTAGTGAATGTCTTACTGAGGCTCAAAACATACTGCACCAAACATGATATTCAACCTAGTGAAAAACAGGGTCAGAAAGGACAGCCTCCTCATCCATTCAACAACTTGTGGTGGAAACTGGGGTGGACCAACAGGAACTCTGTTACAGGAGTGACGTAAAATAGTCTGATGCATTTACACCCACACACACGCAGACACACACACGCGCACGAGCGCACACACAAAAAGAAAAGTGTGGATCATACCTCTCAACAGGAGTGATGTTAAAATTATGTTAAAAGTCTGATGTAAAACACACACACACACACACAAAGAAAAGTGAGGATCATACCTCTCAACTGTCCCTGATAATGAGGGACGCCCCTCATTTTACCCCTAAAAACTGCTCTGTCCTTCACTAAAAAGGTGCCTCCCACACAGAGAATGTGCTGTAAATTCAGACCTTAGAGCAGAAATTCATAGTAGTCTAAAATGCTACATGAAAAATAAACAAGGTACAAGTAAACACAATAGTTTACACTAATTGTTCTGAGCTTCTATCCCCTTGTTTGAGGATGTGCCTTCTATTCTGAGGATCTGTGTCCCTCATTTTGAGTGCCTGTGTCCCTCATTGCAATTGCAAAAGGTTGAGAGGTATGGTGTGGATTATTATATACAATAACAGATACCGTGGTCTGAATGCATAAAAGTGCATCAACTGAAAAATGCAATGCACTATGGGGAGACATGCTCTGGCCTAGACCATGTATCAGACATAATTCTTCCCATACCAAAGAAGGTGAGTTCCACCACTGACTTTTTTTTTTTCCACTCACACTACTTTAACAGCTGCTCATATCTTAACCCCTACCACTTCACACTACGTAAAGTGGCTACGACACTTCAGCCAGCAATGATGCCGTACTTGAGGAACTGCTGGAGAGCTTAAACACTGAGCCAGCAAGCTGCAGTACTGCAGGTTTAGATGCGTGGCTTTCCTAAGCAAACTTCAGGTAAATTTAACCAGTTGGTTTAATTAATATGGGTTTTTATTTGGCAGTAAATGCCAGCATTTTAAACTTATATAAGATTGTATTTCCTCTTTCTACCTTGATGCTAATAATGAAATCATTTTTGTAAGTGATAATTTCTGTATACACTTCAGTAATTTGAAGCCTTCATATTGGTCAGTTCCCATGTCACAACAGCTGTGATATAGCAACTTACTGATAATAAGGCTGCAAACTAAGTTTCTACATCATTTAAGTGTCAGCCACCAGAACAGTCTCAGGCAATTGAAAAAAAAAATGTGATAAACATATCATCAGGTGGGATGAATCAGTAGGAATAAAGATAGTGGCAGATAAGGGTAGGGTTACTAGGGTGGAGGTGGTATACAGGCCCCAAACCAGACAGACTATTTGGACTGAGTACTAGAGAAGGAAATGAGGAGGGCAGCTACAGAAGGGGAGGTTGTACTAATTAATGGGAGACTTCAACCTACCAGAAACGGACTGGGAAATCCTGTCAGCCAAAAGTGCATGGAGTCCAGCGCTGCAAGAGTAATGCAAGAGTGTTTTTAACTCAGTGGGTTTGGGAGCATAACCGGGAACATACTGGACACAGTGCTCACCAGAGGGGACAGCACAGGATAGGTCAGAGATGAAGAGCCCTGCAGGACCAGAGACCACAACTCAGTATGGTTTATCATCATGTTGGAAACCCAAGACTCAAATTCAAGGACAATGGTTCTGGCACTTTGGCAGATTTTTGGAAAGGTGGGGCAGTTCATTCAGAAAAAAAACTGTGGGACAGAGGGTAAGAGATGGGGTTGAGGCCAAGTGGTGGATTATAAAGTAGGGACTTGTAGAAGAAACTAACTCCTGTTTGAGGCAGGTAGGAAAAAAAAAGTAACACAAAATATGACTTTAGTTCTCAAAGGAAGTGTTGGAAGCAATAATGGTAAAGAGGTTAGCTTTTAGTAAGTACGGGGGAAACACCAAATGGGAGATAGGGAACTCTATGTGGAGAAAGCACAGGAGGCTTGCAAAGTGGTAAGAAAAGCAAACATGCCAAACGAGCCATAAATAGCAGAGGGTATAAAAGAGGGAGACAAAACTTTCTTCCTCTACATCAACGAACAGCAAAGGACAAATGAAAGAATAATCAGACTGAACAGACGGGAAACAAGACAGTAAGAAGAACAGGTTACTCACCTGTAACAATAGTTCTAGGAGCGGTATATGTTGTTCATCCACACTATTTGGCATTGTCCCCTTCCACTTTAAATCTACTGGAAGTCTTCAAGCTGGCTCCTCCCACCCACCCAGGTGGTATATACCTCGGCTCCACCCCATGACGCCAGATCTTGGCCTGCTGGAAGCAAGGTTGTCTGCATCCGCAGCCGGGGAGGTCGGGTAGGTCCGAGTGGATGAACAACATATACCACTCCTAGAACTACTGTTACAGGTGAGTAACCTGTTCTTCTAGGAGCGTGGATATGTTGTTCATCCACACTATTTGGCAGACTCCAAGCAGTTCTTCGGGAGGAGGGAGGCAAAGCGCACACCCCCTACTTAGGGAACAGAGACTAGAGAACTGAGGCCCCAAAACCAGCATCCCGGCATGACTCAAGGTCGATGTGGTAGTGTGTAATGAAGGTGTTTGCTGACTTCCAGGTAGCAGCCCGACAGATTTCCTGGATAGGGATGTCTCTGGAAGCAGCCACCGATGCAGCAGTATGGCAGGTAGAATGAGCTCTTATTCCTCTGGGAGGCTCCTTGCCCACCAACTCATAGCACAGACCTATGCATGATGTAATCCATCTTGCAATAGTCCACTTCGCTGCAGGTCTGCCAGAAGCGGCTTCAGCGTAGGTAACAAACAGCTGGCGAACCTCTCCCTGAATTTCCGCCGTCCTCGCCTTATAATAGGAGAAAGCACTTCTCAGGTCCAGAGTATGGAGCCTGTACTCGGCGTCCGAGGTGTAGTTAGGGTCGTATACCAGCAGAGTCAACACCCGGTTAAGGTGAAACTCTGACACCACCTTCGGAAGGAATTTTGGGTGGGGGAGCAGGACAACTTTGTCCCTGTGGAAAACCAGATAAGGGGAGTCCACCGAAAGTGCCTGGAGCTCCCCTGTCCTCCTGGCCGACGTGACAGCCACCAGGAAGGCCGTCTTCCCCAAGTGTGACAGCTCGCACTTGTGCATGGGTTCGAATGGCTTGCCCATGAGCTTCGCCAGTACCAGCAGTAGATCCCACTGAGGTGGAGGTTCACGCACCGGAGGGGATATGTGATCCAGGCCTTTGAAAAAGCACCCGACCACTGTCTCCTGCACCAATGTCGACTGACCGGCCCACGCCTGATAAGCAGAGATGGCTGCCACGTGCACCCTAAGGGTCGATGACCGTAGACCCCCTTTGGAAAGAGACCAAAGGTAGTCAAGAATGTTAGCCACAGAACAGGATAAGAGGTCCAGACCCTTACCCTGACACCAAATGGAAAACCTTTTCCATTTGAAGGCATAACATTTCCTGGTCGATTCCTTTCGTGATGCCTCCACCACGGTGTAGACGTCTTCGGAAAGACCCAAAGCCTGGAACTCTAGCCGCTCAGGTACCAGGTTGTGAGGTGCAGGGATTAAAAGTCTGGATGGAAGACCTTCCCTTGGTTGAGAGATATCAGGTCCGGGCGTGTACAAAGCCGCTCCAGGGGCCTGCAACTGAGGCTGAGGAAATCTGCATACCAGAACTGGTGCGGCCAGTCTGGAGCTACCAGAATCACCTTCGCCTTGTCCCTCCTCACCTTAAATAAAACACCTTGTGGATTGAGGGAAGGCATAGAAGAGGCCTGTGGTCCACGGCTTCGAGAAGGCATCCCCCTGCAGCGAGCCCTGCTGAGGGGGGGTTGGCATGATACAGGCTCAGCTTGGTGTTTTCCCTGGAGGCAAACAAGTCCACCAGCGGTCTGCCCCAACGGGAGAATAGGTTGTAAGCTACCTCTGGATGGGAGAGACCACTCGTGGGGTGTCTGGCCTATGTGGCTGAGAGCATCTGCCAGCTGGTTCGAGGCTCCTGCCACATGGATGGCTAGGAGATCCGCCTCCAACCGGCTTACGAGGGTCCAGATGCGGAGCGCCTCCTTGCACAACAAACGGGAGTGCCTGCCCCCCATTTGTTGAGGTATTACATCGTCATGGTATTGTCCGTCTAGACCTGAACCACTTGACCCCGGAGCTAAGGAGCGAAAGCTGACAGTGCCAGTATGACTGCCCTGAGCTCCAACAGGTTGATGTGGCATCAGGAATCCTCAGGGGTCCAGAACCTGTGTGTCCTGTTGTCCTCCATGTGGGCTCCCCAGTCCATGAGAGAGGCATCGGTTGTAAGGACAACCGTCGGCTCAGGGTGAACAAACGGGATCCCTTCCTGCAAACAATCTGGGGCAGTCCACCACTGGAGAGCGTCCCACATTTTCTGGGTTACAGTGATCAGCTGGTCGAACTTACCGTGGCGCTGAGTCCACTGGGCAGGCAGCTCCCATTGGAAGGGGCGCATGTGCAACTGGGCCCAATGGACCACTGAGGTGCACGCCGCCATGTAAACCAGAAGGCGCAGAAAGTCTCGGCAGAGCAAGTGCCCAACCAGAAATGATTGGGCAAAGGACGAGAACCTCCACCCTGTCCCCGGAGCCGAGCTCTGGCTTGACAAGACTCGAGCTCTGCCCCGATGAAGCCCATCACCTGGGAAGGCACGAGTTCCGACTTGGCCTTGTTGATCAGGAGGCCAAGTTGGGAGCAGGTCTGGAGGGCCAGATCCCTGGACCTCTCCACCTCCTGTTGGGTGGGACCTGCCAGAAGCCAATCTTTGAGATAAGGGTAGATTCTGACTCCTCGACGCTGAAGATGGGCCGCCACCACTGCAATGCATTTGGTGAAGACCCACGGGGCTGATGACAGGCCGAATGGCATGGCTCGGAACTCGTACAGGGTCTCCTCGACCCTGAAGTGGAGGAACCGCTGATGGGACGGACGGATTGGGACGTGAAAGAATGTGTCCTGCAGATCCAGTGAACAGAACCACATGTTTCACCCCAGGGATACGAACATACGAAATTTGCCAGCAGATAAAGGCCTAGAGGTCTATCAAGTCTGCTCGAATGTGCAGCTAGCACCCCTTATTCTGCAGCTATCCCTCCCTTCCACCCTTCCCCTTCCCCTTCATTGACCCTCCCCCTTGTCCTGTCCCATCCCCTTTGAAGCAGTCCACTGTTCTACTGCATACCACTGCAGGTAACGATTCCACCCAGCCACCACCCTCTCTGTAAAAAGTGTCTCCTCATCTCCCTCCTGAACCTTCCTCGCTCCAGTCTCATATCATGGCCCCTGGTGGCCCTCCCCTCCCTTACTTTGAACAGCCCCTCTGTACCAGTCTTGTTTATTCCTTTCATGTATTTAAAGGTTTCAATCATGTCACCCCTGTCTCTCCTCTCCTCCAGTGAGTACATGTTCAACTCCTTCAACCTCCTCTCGTATGATAAGTCCCCCAGCCCCTTGATCATCTTTGTCGCTCTGCGCTGCACCCCCTCCAGTAACTTAATGTCCCTCTTCAGATATGGACGCCAGTACTGCACGCAGTACTCCAGGTGTGGTCTAACTAATGACCTATACAGTGGCAGAATCACCTCCTCCCTCCTTGAGGATATACCCCTTGCAATACAACCCAGCATTTTGTTGGCCTTTGCAGCTGCCTTCCTACATTGTGCCAGTTGTTCATTGACCTGTAATGAGCACACCCAGATCCTTCTCCTCCTCTGTCTGGGCTAGCTGCACTCTCTAGCTGGTAACTCCTCCTTGGGTTCTTCATCCCAAAATGCAGCATCTTGCACTTTTGGCATTAAACCCCAGTTGCCAGGTGTCTGACCAGGTTTCAAGCTTTGCCAGATCATCCTGCAACCCTGCCATCTCCTAGGTCATCCACCACCGCGCCAACCTTAGTATCATCAGCAAACAGACTGATCTTGCTCTTGATGTCCCATGATATGTCTGCAATGAATATCCCAAACAACACTGGTCCCAACACCGAGCCCTGTGGGACACCGCTCGTCACTGCCCTTGGGTGTGAGAGCTCCCAACCCACCACCACCACCCTCTGTTGCCTTCCCTGCAGCCAGTTTCCTACCCATCTCACCAGCTTTGCACCCACCCCTGTGCCTACTAACTTCCTTCCCAGCCTTCTATGTGGCACTGAGTCGAATGCCTTACTGAAGTCACAGATACAGAACATCCACTGCATGGCCCCTGTCCAGTTGCCTAGTTACCCAGTCATAGAACTTGACCAGGTTGGTTTGGCAGGATCTGCCATGATGAAACCATGCTGTCTGCTGTCCTGTAGTCCTTGGCCTCTAGGAGGGCTACCAGCCCTCCTTCAGGGATAGTCTCCATTAGCTTACCCACGATGGATGTGAGGCTCACTGGTCTGTAGTTTCCCGGTTCATCCTTGGGGCCACTCTTGTGGAGGGGCACCACATGAGACTTCCTCCAGTCCTGAGGTACACACCCCGAATGTAGTGAGGCATTAAATAGGTCTGCCAAAGGTCCTGCAAGAACCTCTGCCAGCTCCTTCAGTACCCTGGGGTGGATGTCATCTGGGCCTGGCGCCTTGTCCACCCTCAGTGCCTCCAAACCCTCTTGAACTCTGCCCTCCATGATTTCCCCATCTGTCACCACTTCCCCCCCTGCTTCTGCCATTTCTCCCACCTTGGGTGTCACCCTCCTCTTCTCTTTAGTAAATACTGAGCAGAAGTACTCATTTAGTGCTTCCGACTTATTGTACCCTTCTTCCACCCAACCCCCCTCCTTCCTAATCCTTACTATGTGGTCCTTACAGCTCCTTTTCTCCCTGATGTACTTAAAGAAGTCCTAAGCCAGGCCTGAACCCACAACCCTGGAATTCCCCAGCACCCAGCCTTTTCCACTGCACCACAGGAATGGGGGATGGTATGATCTGGGACAGAGTGACCATCCGGAAGGTGCGAGACCTGAGAAACTGATTCAGGTCATGGAGATCTAGAATGGGGCGCCAACCCCCCATCCGCTTGGGCACCACGAAGTACCTGGAGACAAAGCCTGGCTCTGTTGGAGGATCCGGCACAGAAGCTACTGCCTCCTTGCAGAGAAGCTGAGCTACGTCATCTCAAAGAGCCAACTGGGTGCATAAGGAAATCCATTCCTCCCGTGGGGCACGGGCTGAGCTGGGAGGGTACTGCTCGAACTCTAGAGGCAGTCCCCGAGCGACCACTTTGAAAACCCACCTGTCCAAAGTGACAGCGGACCAGGCGGAAAGGAAGCGGCGGAGTCGACCCCCCACAGGAGGGCACAGAGCTGGCATAACGGAGACAGGGGTGACAACCCCCATCCCGTCACCGAGCAAGCTTAGAGGAGGAGGAGGAGGAGGAGGAGGCGGCTCCAGAACCTGAGCCTCAGCCTCTTTGTGGGCCTGTTGGGGTCCAGACTTGGGCCGAGGGTGCCAAGCTTGAGTGCCAAAGGGGCTTCTTTTTCTTCTTCTGCTGTTCTTGCCCGAAGAACCCTTGGCAGAAGTGGCATCCAAGGTGGCACTGGACTGCTCTATACACTGTAGGTGACCAGCCACTCCAGGACCGAACAAGTCGGTCCCCAGGAAAGACACGTCAGCAAGTTTATGCTGAGTATCTGCCGGGAAGGACGACAGCCTCAGCCAAGCCCTGCGGCGAGAGGCCACTGCAGCGGCCATCGAGCGGGCACAAGAATCGCCGATGTCCAAAGCTGTCCGGAGCTGCTGTTTTGTGACAGCACGGCCCTGGTCACGGACCTGCTTGACCGTGGTCTGCATGTCCGCAAGGAGATGAGGGAGGACTTCATCTAATGACCCGAGGAGGGCATGAGAGAAGTGTGCCATAATGACAGCCGAGCTGGCCTGCCGAAGGCCCAGAGAAGAGGCCGCATAGACCTTTCGGGCAGTGTGGTCCACATTTTTGGACTCTTTGTCCGGAGCTCGGTCAGTGTCAGCCGAACTGCCAGTACGCCTGAACAGAGAGGCGGTCACCAGGCTCTCGGCTGAAGGGTGCTCTGTGAACCCCACAAGGGATCTCATGGGCAACGATACTTGCGGGCCATGTGGGCAGATGGTGCTGGACATGAGGCAGGGCGCCAGAGTTCAAGGACCTGGGCCAATAATGGCCTCGGCCACAGGGAAAGCCTCTGTTGGGGTATCCCCCCCTCTTGAGGATGTCCGTGAGGGGGTACTCCACCTTTTTGGATGGGTTCCAGGGGCATCCCTGTGGAATCAGAGATGAGGCGAAGGATCCCTTGGAAGGAGGAAGGACCTTCCTCCATCCCTGTGCCAATGGGCAACTCATCATCCCCAGGATGAGAGTGCAGCGCGGTGGCATCCAAGTCCGAGGAGTTGTGATACAGTGGTCTACTGCCGAAATCACCCTCGATCGGCCGAGGGCGGTCAGGGGTGACAGTAACCGACAGATGTCGGGGAAGCCCGGTGTCCAGTCGGTCCTCTTTTGAGGGAGCCCCTCCCACAGGCTGCTTAGGTGGCGGTTCCACCCGAATGGGTCGGGAGACCGGAATAAGCCGAACCGGGGACGGGACGGCCCCACAGGTGGATGAACCAGAGGCTTCGGTTCTGGAGGGGTCGGCTTCGGCCTGGGAGGCAAGAGCCAAGTAATGGCCAGGGTAGGCAGCCGAGTTGGCTTCTGCCCGGTCAAAATCAGCTGCTGCCATATAAGGTCCTCATAGCGCCGGAGTTTCCAACGGAGCCTCTCCTCGTTCGAGGAGGATGAGAACGACCTGTGGCGTCGCCTCTTCTTAGAGCGCTTATGGCTCTTCCTTGGTCATTCGGCCAAGGGGGTCCTAGACCGCGACCGAGATTGGGGAGGCTGACTCGGTCGATTGGGAGACACTGGAGGGATCGGTGAAACCCGAGGGTCCGGAACCGGGTCCTTGATGGGGACACCAGCGGGCTGGGTCTCCTCATCAGGAAATACCAGGACCGGAGTCCGTTCTAATAAGTCTTCAGTCATGGCCAGCAACAAAGGGTCGACTGGGTTGAGGATAATTTCGACCTCGTTGGCTACTTTCCCGGTCCCCTGGCCAGACGGAAGATCCGTGAAGCCGGCGGCCGAGAATGCAATCCCGACCAAGGTCGAGACTGCGTGTCCCTGGGACTTGGACCTTTCTCGGTCCCAAGAACGTGTTTGCCGAGACGAAGATGATGGGTCTTTATCTCTCTTCCAAGAGCGGGAGGAGTGCGAGCCCGAGGGCGCCTCACCCTGGGTGGGGACAGACTGGAACAACTCCTTAAAAGATCCCGTAAAGGTGGAGCCTAGGTTCAGAGGAACAAAGAAGCTTCGACTGGCCGCGAGAAGCAGCTTCTTCCTCGAGCGCTTTCATCTGTTGTAGCTTCTTTCGGCCAGAGCCAGCGGCCTTGAAACCCGCCCACCTAGCCTTCTTCAACTTCACCGGAGGGTTCTTTTTCCGTCTCCCAGCTTCAGGCGCGTTCCTGCTTTCGTCCAGGACGTTGGGATGGAAGGCCAAGCAATAGGTTACGATGAGGTGTCATGGCGACACCTAGGCAGTAGATACACGTGAGGTGGGGATCGGTGCATGACATCTTTTGGCCGCAGGGACTCCGGCGAAATCCCAGGGAAGAGTTCTCCTCCATGATCGACGCTGCAAAAGCACGATCGCCAACTCTAACGAGTTTGAGCTTCCGTAAAACTGAGAATTTGAAAGCCAGGGCCTTACGAAATGCGAGAGTACGAGGGAGGCAACTGTATTTTTCAGCGGAAAGGAAAATCTGGTATCATTGGGCGGAGCCAAGGTATATACCACCCGGGTGGGTGGGAGGAGCCAGCTTGAAGACTTCCGGCAGACTTAATGTGGAAGGGGACAATGCCAAATAGTGTGCATGAACAACACATCCATGCTCCTAGAAGTGATATTCTGAACGAATACTTTGTTTCAGTTTTCAGGAAGGAGGAAAAAGGACCGCTCCCCGAGTCTGTGATTCTAGCCGGGGGGGGGACATGGATCTGAGATGGGATGACATAGCAGTGGAGAGTGTACTCAAAGGGCTTGGGACCCTGAAGGTGGAAATGACAGCAGGCCCAAATGGTTTACAATCTAGGGTGGTACGGTAGGTGGTCCGGTTCCTGGTGGAGCCACTATCCAGGGGTGGTTCCAATGAATTGGAGGGAGACCAATGTGGTCCCATTCCGAAGAACAGGAGTAGAAAGAACCCACGGAACTACAGACCAGTCAGGCTGACCATGATACTGGGGAAAACTGCTAAAAGAATGGCTGGAGGCCAATGGGCTCTAGAACAAGTGGCAGCATGGGTTCATATCAAGCAGATTATGCCAAACTTTTTTTTTTAAATTAGAAATTTTATTGGTATTTTACAGAACAGCCAGACATGTTAAGACATGACAGTCAAAATACATCAGAATAACATTTTCCACATGTCCGGCCCCCACATCACCCCAACCACCTCCCTCTCCCACCCCCCATGAGGGGTGTCCCCCAGGCTTGGCACCAAAGGAAGAGAATATTCTGGCTGAATATACTAATAAGAGACACCGCTCTCCTTGTCACTAGGGATGACAGTGGGGGCTTACCGAGAGTCCGAGGAAGAGAGACCACCCGACTGAAGCAAATACAGGGTGTGGAGACTCTACCAAGTCCTTTTATAGCGGTGTAACAAGCCCCAGAGACTTGCTTTAAGCTGTTCTGCTCGGAGGTTATACAGGAGCTCTTGTAGCTACTCTGTGTATGTGAGCCGGGGATAGCTCAGCCAAAGCTGGAGGACCAGTTTCTTCAGGGACATGGAAATCATAGCCATGTGATACCGGCGCACACAGACTGGGATCTGTGAGAAATCTCCAATAAGGCAACCTTCAGGGGTGAACATCTCTTCAAGGTCCAACAAGGGGTTCCCCTCTGGACTTCACCAAGTCCCACAGCGCCTTGATGGGTGGGCAGTCCCAAAAGATATGTCGGAGGGTGCCCTCTTGTTGCTGACACCTGCTGCATAAGGGGGAAGGAGTGCGGCCCAGTTTTGATAATTTAACTGGGGTCCAGTACATGTTATTTAGAATGTTATACTGGGTTAACCTCAACCTGTCCTGAGGGATGTATTTGTACGTATCATGCTATACTGATTTCCATTTCGCTTGAGTTGAAGGAAACTGCTCAGCCCAATATTTGGGATCTCTATATTGGGAATCGATTAATCTGCGAAGTAAAGCCGAGTAAAGCGAGGAGATGGCGTGAGGTTTGTTTACCTCTGGGACGAGACAGAGAAACCATTTCCGTACTGTCCTCCTCAGAAAAAAGGGGAGCAATTGATGCCAGGAGATGTTGTAGTTGGCACATTTTAAACGCTTGTTTCCGGTCGAGGTGGAGCTGAACCATGAGAGAGCCCACTGTCCTAGACCTGCCCTCCATTAAAAAAATCTACCACCCTCATTCCCTGAAGTTGAGATATCCAACCAGGTGAGAGCATCTGTCTTCCTATTATAAGATTTGGATTCCCAAATACGGGCTGAACAGTGTCCTTTTTAGAGGTATATCACAGGGCAGTACAAAGCTGATTGTGAGATGCCAAGGAAGTTGCAATTGGAGTGTTGTCAAAAGTGCATGGGAGCTCCCTAGGGTGGACATGTAGCATCGCCTGCAGGGAAATGCTAGTACAAGACAGTAGTTCCCTCTGTAACGTTGGCCAGGAAGGTATGTATGGGAGAGAGTTCAGCTCCTCCTGGGGTAAAAGTCACTTCAAGTACTTACAAGCGTGGCTCGCCCAGAAGTAGAGGGCCAAATGTGGGATCCTCAATCCTCCACATTCCCGTGTGGCCACTAACTTCTTATAAGCTCTTCTGGGCGGCTTGCCTAACCAGATAAAGGAAGAGATAGAGTGGACCTTTTTAAACCAGTTCATAGTGAGACAGAGGTTGAGCATACTAAGGGGGTAGAATAGTCGGGGCAGCATACTCATTTTCACTAGACTAATTCGTCCCCATAATGAAATCGGAAGGGACTGCCATCTGGAGAGGTCTTGCTGAATTACGCTCAGGAGCTTCTCCAGGTTCGGTTGGCACATCAGGGCTTCAGTTCTGGCTAGGTGGAGTCCTAAGTATTTTAATGATTTCGGGTTCTGTAGACCTAGGTGTTCAACATCTGCTTTAACCAAGCGATGATTGAGGGGGAACACTATGGTCTTCCCAAGGTTAATTTTATAATTGGAAAGGGCGCTAAATTCCGCAATGGTTGATAAAGCTGCAGGGAACTATTGCTTGGGGTATAAAAGGTGAAGAAGAATGTTGTCGGCATAGGCTGATAACTTGAATACCTGGTTGCCCACTGCAATGCCCTGAACTGCCACATTGTCCCGCAGTCTGGCTAACAATGGTTCGAGGTACATATTAAACAGGAGAGGGGGACAGTGGGCATCCCTGCTGGGTGCCCGAGTGAAGGGAGAAGGTATTTGAGAACACCCCGTTGCAGTAAATGAGTGCAGTGGGAATCCTGTACAAAGCGTAGACCCATGTCACAAACTCGTCGGGGATACCCATCCTCTGCATCATGCAAAACAAAAACTGCCAGTCCACTCTATCGAATGCCTTCTCTGTATCCAGAGAGAGCAAACTTGCTGGTACGCCAGAATCCCTGGATGTGAAGAAGACATGCGAGAGCTTGTGGTGGTAGTCTGTGGAGACCCTTCCCTTCATGAATCCCACTTCGTCCAGGTGGATGGGGGGGGGGGCAACACCTCTCTCAGCCTTCCGGTGAGAATTTTTGCTAAAATTTTAATGTCACAGTTTAGGAGTGAGATGGGTCTATAGCTAGTGATCTGCTCTGGGTCTTTGTCAGCTTTATGCAATACAATTATAAGTGCTTCAAACAACGAATTATCTACAGGGTTAGGGTGTAAAATCCAGTTAAAAAGCCTAACTAGCCAGGGGAGATATCTTTTCTTTGAAAGCTTTGTAGAAACTGGGGAGAAGCCATCTGGCCCTGGGGCTTTGTCTGACTCTAAGGAGGCAATGGCTATTTGGGTCTCTGCTACTGTGATGGGCCTAGTAAAGCTCTCTTGTTGCTCTCTGTCCAGAGAGGGTAAAGTGGTATTAGCCAAGTACTCAGACACCTGCCTGCGATCGGGAGGGTGGGGAGTAGGGCTATATAAAAGCTGGTAATATTCCGCAAATGCTTTAGCGATGTCATGTGGGGTAGTGCGCAGGGAGTCATCAGATTGTGAGCGGATACATTTAATGCATCTGGCAGCTTCTGTCTTCTTAAGTCGGAGGGGTAGCAACTGGCCTGCCTTTTCCCCCTGGTCAATCTATTTGGTTCTGGTCTTCAGGATCGCATGCTCTGCCTTCTCGCAGAGGAGACGAGCATACTAATCCCAGAGCCCCAGCAATTTAGTCCGGTAAGACTCAGGGGAAGTGGGGGACAATGAGGCCTCTGGCTTACGGATATCTGCTAAGAGGGAGAGGGCCTTTACATCACTCACACGTTTCCTCTGGGAGGCCAACTTAATGAAGTACCCTCATGATATGTACTTCAGAGCACACCACTCCAAATCCACTCTGTCCATGGAGTTTAAGTTAATAGCAGTGTACTGGTCTATTTCTCGGGTAATGGATTCTATTGTCTGGGGCTCTTTGAGTAGCTGATTGTTCAGCTTCCAAATCATTTCTTTGGGGGAGTCAGGCACTAGAGACATACAGCAGTCGGCCACCGCATGATCAGAGATGACTCCTGATTTAATATCACTGTCAATTACCCCAGGCAACAGCATGTGACTTATAAGAAGATAATCAATCCTGAAGTGGGTTCCATGGACCTGAGCTCTAAAAGTAAATTCTTTTAGGTCAGGGTGGAGCACCCGCCAGGGGTCACATAGCCCCAGATGGTCTACTAAGTCTCGGATAGCATGCTGCGCTGGTGACAAACCCTTGTGCTTCCTTTCCGATTTGTCCAAATCGGGGGAGAAAGTGAGGTTCCAGTCATCCCCTAATATAAAAGGGAAATCTGTAAAGGTAGCAAGCACCTTTAGTAAATCCATAAAAAAGTTAGGGGAGTCAGCGTTGGGGCCATAAATGCTCCCCAGCACTACCTCCATCCTGTCTAACTGGCCTTTAATTAAAATATACCTACTTGATGGATCACCTACCACTTGCTCACACACAAAGGGGGTGCTCCGAGTCACTAGCACTGCCATCCCATGGCTCTGAGTACTGTCACCAGCTGTAAACACCTGCCCCATGAACTGCCTGTGCAACAATCCCCCCCTCCTTTTCCAAAAGGTGGATTTCCTGGAGCATGCTGATGTCCCCTTTAAGATGTGAAATATGTTTAAAAACCTTATAGCGCTTAACCTTATTCCGAACCCCACTGGACATTCCATGACAAGAACCTTTTACACAATGCCATGGCCCCCTACCCAAAATGCGTCCCTTTGGAAACATGACAACGTCGAAAAGACCAGATCCCACCAGTCCAACCAAACCATAGGTGCCAAGCCAGCCCACCCCCCTCCCCATATCCCCAACAAGAACCTACAAAAAGCAACAACAGTACCCCAGCCTCCCCCAGACACAAGGACTTGAATACAGAGTCGAGAAGAGAAACCCTTATGTTGCCCCCTCCCCGTTCTTCCGCCCCCAACAACCACATACTCCACAAAGCAATGCACAGTATGCTAATTACCCCTCCCACCAACTCAAGACAGCTTTGGCCCATGATGCTCAGGCTCTCCGAACAGTAACCCTCCCCCCCGACCAACCAGCAACCCGCAAGATTCCCTTGTAGATTATGTACCAAACATTTTATAACTGTAATCCTTCTACTAACATTTTCCAAAATACTATTAAATAAACTGCACAGGCCCCTCCATGAAAAGAACTGCGTTGACCCCTCCTCCATATTCTTATGGCAAAAAGTCCCTCGTCCCCTTCACAAATAATAATAAAAAAAAGTTTGAGTTGTCCAATAAATGTATTTACCTGCTATAATTCTAGGCTCGTAAAAGTGGTTATGCCCTATAAAAAAAAAAAAAAAAAAACATAGGCTGCCAACAAGACCTATGCACTAAGTTCGTGCCAATACCCACAGTGTTCAGGGGCCGCAGCGGGGCCTATACCAGGTAGAAAAGTTTAGGCCTTGTCTAAGTCCGAACCAAAAAGAATAAGGATGTTGAAGAATTGCAAACAAAACACTTTCTTTGTGGTTCCTCTCCCTGTTGTACCGCTGTGCACAAAGAGGTGTAAGTTCCATCATGGTCTGCATTCAGCGTTGTCTCCCACGATGATTCGGGCAGCCCTACACACTAGCCATGGGTTGCAAAGGGGGAGAGAGACTCTTATTGGCAGACTCTGCAGCTCAACAAGCAGACTTTTACCCTTCTAGGTGCCTAGGAAATGCTACCAATTTAAACAACGGTTCTTAATGAGAACTCGCGACAAAAAGAAGGCTCTCAACATAATCCGCAGGTCCAACACTTCATACCTTATGTTTCCAGGGGCTACGACTGGTAGGTGTCAGCGCGGCTTGAATAGATTCGGGAGGGCCTCCGTTAAAAATTCCTCCGCAACCTTAGTGTCTTCAATGCATGTCCACACCCCTTGCAGGTTAACTTGCAATTTAGCTGGGTACATCATCTGGAATTTGATCCTGGCCAGGATCAATTTAACAACCACCGAGTTGAATGTAGTGCGACTCTGGCGAACCGATGCCGGCAAGTCTTGTGCTACCCTTATTTTGACTTCACCCCAACGGACCTCTTGCAGCTCCTTGACTTTGTTGAGGAAATGCTGCCGCTCTAAAATGTTGAGGAAGTGGAATATTAGTGGTCTAGGTGATGACCCCTCGGGAGGCATCGGACGTAGCACCTGGTGGGCCCTCTCAATAGTATATGTGTCCCCAAACGGAGATGGCCCCGTTAAATTCTGCGCTAGTTTCTGTATGAATAGGACTGTGTTGGCTCCCTCTTCCCATTCGGGAACACTGGTAATAACAGCATTATTTCACCAACTGTGGCCCTCAAGGTCCTCAACCTTTGCCTCCAATTTAGCCATGCGTTGCCTTGTCGACACAAATTTGGGATCTACTTTAGTCATTTTCTTCTCTAAAGAGCAGATCCATGCCTCATTATCTCCTGTGCGATGAGAGATCTCTTCTAAGGCAGAGGATATCGCCTTAACTTCCGAGGTGAGTGACTTAAGTTCTTCACAGAAAGGGCGGAACTCCTTGAGGAATCTGTCGAAAGTCAGGAAATTTTGGTCTGGGTTAAGACTGCCAGCACTTCCAGTTGATGCTGCTTGGACCTTGGCTTTTTTAGGAACCTTCACAGGCATCGAGGGCAGCGTGTGTTTTGGAAGGGCTACTCTCATTTCTGCTTCCATTATGTGAATGCTGTCTAAGATCACAGTAAGCCCGACAACCTTAGCCGCTTTGATGTTGAGCCAGCAGTAAAATTCGCTTTTTTGCTGCAGTTTAAGTAGTTTGTTGGTCGGGTTCGACGGGAGCTCTCCAGGAAAGCTGCTATCCAGAAGACCGCAGCACGTGACTCCACGCCAGACAACCTTGATAGACTTCCTTTTTTTTTTTTTTTCTCCCAGCCCCAGGTCATCTCTCTCATTGTCTTGGCATTCTACTTACTCTGAATGTCATCCACCCCAGGGCACCACCATGCTACTCCCATGGTTTACCCCCCGTGGCTGGGAGTCCCCTACTCACCTACCAGGACCGGACCCAGTACAGGTGACGCCCCCCATGGAGAGACAGCACAGTGTGTCAGATGGCCATCCAGCTGCTCGATCCGGGCCATTTTCCGTGTTTCTGGCAGCGGGAGCTTGCAATGCCGACAGTGGGTGTGCCATGTGCGCATCCACCCGCAGCACGCCTACCGGCTGCTCCACCTCAGTGCCCCATGTACTTGGACCAGGCGTACCAACACCTAACCTCCTCTAGGTGTCAGGCACATGCCAACCTGTATTCCCCTCCCTTCCCGGGACAGGAGAGGATATCCTCTGGATGCTCGATCCTCTCCCACCCCAGCCGGCCCCCGACGACCCACTCGCACAGCGAACACGGATTGCCAGCGTGGCAGGAGGCAAGACATCGCTGCCTCAGCCCTCCATGCCACTGGGCTGGCTTTTGACAGACTTCTTTGATTGTGTCACAAAGGCAGTTAATAGGGGCCAAGCACTATACATACTGTACTAGAGCTGGACTTTAGTATGACCTTCGACTCTGTGTTCCGTAGGAGACTTGTTGAACATCTGAGGGATTTAGAGACAAGAAAAAATTAACATGGATTATTAACTGGCTGGGGGGAAGAAATCAGAGGATAGTTGTCAAAGGGGAATACTCAGATGTTAGAAAGGTTACTAGTAGGGTACACAGGGTTGGTCCTGGGGCATCCATCTGCAACAGTATACGGGAAGGAGAGAATCCAGGGTAAAAAGGTCTCTGCACACGATACCAAAATTGGTGGCAGGATAGATATAGAAGAGGGAATCCAGGGAATGAAAACAGACCTGGACAAACTGAAAACATACTCCAATATGTGGGAACTCAAATTTAATGCCATATAGTCTAAAGTCATGCATGTTGGCAAAAGAGCACACACTGGAGGAAAGGGACAAGGAGATCATTGTTAATGACAGTGTAAAGTACCATGCCTAACGGCAGTAGGCTGCAGGGAAAGCAAAAAGGATGTTGCAGTGCATAAGAGGGGGTTAACTAGCTGAAGGAAGGAGGCTGATTCTACTCCTTTAGATATACTTGGTGAGACCTCACCTTTAGTACCATGTTCCTGTCTGGAACCTGCACCTAAAGAATGATAGAGCCCTCTTGGGAGCTGTTTAGTGGAAGGCCACAAAGATGATTTAGGTCAGTGGGGGAAAATGTATGAGGAGCGGCTGACGAGTCTCAATTTGTACACTGTAGAAACTAGGAAGGGTGGGGGCATAACAGAGTCCTTTTAAATACCTAAGCGGCATTAATGAAGTGGACAGAAGTGCCCTGATCACAAGAAGTGAGGGTAAGGTAAAAGACCACAGATGGAACCTGGAGGGGGGAAGTTTCTGGGAGAGTGTAAGGAAGTTCTTTACAGCAAGGGTAGAAAAGTGGAATACATTACCAAAAAGAAGTGGCTGGTGTGGAGTCCACACTGGCTTAAGAGATGAGACAGTCACAAGGGAATGGTCCAAAGCAGAGAGGAGAGAGGGTGAGCCGTTAAAGAAAGGGGATGAGTGGTCTTGGAAGGGGTTTGTCAAAATGCAGTGAGGGCCATCAGTGGACTAGTTCCAGTCCAGCATCAGGCTAGGTGCAGATGCAGGCAGATACTGGGCAGACTTGATGGGCCTATCAGTCCTTTTCTGCAATTAACATCTACAGTACGTGAAAAAGTTAGCCTAAGTGTATAAACAAGGGTGTAATGGCATTATGGGGTTCTGGTGACAACTATAACATACTTTTGCTTCACACTCGTGGTTTATACTGTACATGCCACCAGAACCCCTCAACATACCTCTCAACTGTCCCATATTATGAAGAACAGTTCCTCATTTTACTTCACAAAAACTCCATGTTCCACATTGAGAGGATTTGTTCCAAACTGAATGTTAAGATTTTAAAGCAAAAATCCATAGTAAAAAATGTGAAAAATACATTTTTCAATTAAGAACAAACTTTGTGAACAAAAAGGCACACATTTTTAAGACGATTCAGAGCTTAAGTTTCTCACATTGCGCCTGTTTGTTCCACATTTTGACAGGCAATGTTCCACATTTGGGGGATTAAAGTTATGCTCCTCAACACCACTACAGCCTTATTATGTAGACTTATATGTACTTTATTTCTTATGTTTAATTTATTTATTGAACCCTGGTTGCCCCTGAAAACAGGCACTTGAGCCTAGTGAGTCTTTCTGGTTACCAAAGAATAACAAAAAAGTTTTACCAGTAAAGGTCTACTAAGCTGTAACAGCTCATTTCCAGATGCATCCCGGAGGGAATGGTACAAGGGGAAGTATAAAGATACATAGGTAATTTAGCAGCAAAACAAAATTCAAAATACAATGAGCAGCTGAAGACGATAATACAGTGCTATGGAGCATCGCAATCAGTGTATAGTTATGGCAAAAGAATGGGCAAAGAGCAATGAAAGGGAAAAGCGCAGAAGCAAGAACAGAGACTAGGTGCATGAGCAGACATGAGAAGTGTGGACCTAGAGAAATGCCTTCAAAGACAATGAGGTGGCTATAGACTGGATAGTGGGAAGGAGGTTGGACCAAAGTAGGAGAAGTCTGTGAGAGAATGCAGACTGCTTAGCTGAGGGTTTGGCCCAAGGAATAGAACAAAAGCAAGGGTCAGCAGAGTGAAGGGAGTAAAGTAGGTCTTGTGACAGGACAGGGGGAAGATAAGATGGGGGAACAGATCAAAAACAAAACTTCAATATGAGGGAGGCACAGTGAAAGAGTCATCAGCCTTCAAAGAAGGGAAGAGAGAGGGTGGAATACAGACAGCAGTGATAGACGGTACAAGACCAGTTCAGGGCAAAGGGGCAGAAAGAGTGGAACAGTGGGTCCAGCCTGGCCAAGTTAGAGTAGGAGACAATGCTGAAAGCCTTCACAAGGTCAACAAAGATAGCAAAGGTGATGTGACCCTGATCCATCCCTTTGAGGATGAAGTTAGTGAGATGCAGAAGGGAGGCAGTGGTGGAGTGAGATTTATATAATACACAGTGAACGATAATAAAGAGAATAATAGATGGGCAACTGTGTGTTGTGGATTTTTTTTACGCACCCGAGGTGTGTGATGACCCATGTTTATGAGGTCATCACACACCGAGGGTTAATAAAAAAAAATCCATAAAACACACATTTGCCTATTTTTTATTTTTTATAATTATTGGTGCAGAGTTTGCTCAGTGTGTTCCCTATGTACAGTCACTCACACTGTCTCACACACACACAAAAACTCACACTGTCACACACACACTACCTCACAGACACTATCTCTCTCTCTCACACACACACACACACACACACACACACACACACACACACACATATACTTACACTTTCCCTTTCTCCCGTTCTGCTTACATTTCTTTTTTTTTCTGTTAGGTCTTGGCCACGGCTCGTGCTAGGTAGGGTCCATCCTGGATTTCAGTTGGAGTTGGCACGTCTGCCGATTCTGGGGCATGGCGGGATCAACCAGTTATTTATTTTGTGCTTGAAAGGCAGGATCAACCAGATGATGATAAAAATGAATAAGGAGACTGAAATAAACAAAAGCGGCTCCTACGTAAACGGAAAACCAAGACGCCATTTTTTCAATACTGCTCGGCCCGCCCACAAGTAAAGCGGAGCCAATGAAGTGGCTTGACATTCTTGAATGACAGACAATGGACACTAGCGGTGAAAAAAAGGTTAGCAAACGCCATAATAACTCTATTTCAGACTGTTACGGCGTTTGTACTGTGCCTTAATTCAGGTTATTAAAGGGGGGTCACCAGTAATTATAAGTACATTACTTTGTAGCCTCATCATCGTTCAGTATGTGTATCGTGATAATAACTGTATAAAGCACAGTACACTGCAGCCTTATTATCATTCAGTATTCATAACAGCACTGGACAATAATAAAGTATGATATAGGAACTGAACGTTGATAGGATTTGTACATACTCAGTTCCAGCATCACCCACTGAGTATTGCTGTCCTTTTCATAACTCAAACCATTCTCTTTTCATTTTTCTCAAATATGTTTTGTAACAGGTAAAGTACGTCAAGGTGGGTGACCACCTGGGGAACAGTTATCACCATATGGTGTGGCTCAATATAAGAACAGTGTCAGAAAAAAAAAAACAACACAAAAGTGAGGGTCCTGGATTTTAGGAGGGCCAATTATACAATGATGGGAGAATGCCTCAGGGATGCCTTGGCGGAGTGAGTGGACATGGGAGGAGTGAAGAACAGTGGGCAAAGCTAAAAGGGGCCATTGTGAAGGCAACAAACCTCTGCATCAGGCAGGTAGGCAAAAGGAAACGGAGACTGCTATGGTTGTCGAAACAGTTGGCAGGGAAGGCAAGGACAAAAAAAACTTGCAGGGAGGAGGACAGAGAGGTATATCAAGAGAAGCAGAGAGGCAGGGAAAGCAGTCAGGAGCACAGAGGCGTAAATGGAGGAGAAGATAGCACAGGCAGTAAAGAAAGGTGATAAGACGTTTTTCAGGTATGATAGCGAAAGGAAAAAGACCGGGGGTTGGATTGTAAGGCTAAGGAGGCAAGGGGAGGTGGGATTGTGTGGAAGGGGACAAGGAAAAATCAGACATGTTGAACAATTGTTTTTGTTCAGTTTTCACAAATGAAAGGGAGGTTGTGGGACCACAGATCTGTGTCAGGGGCATCAAAGGAAGGGCTGTGGACACTAGTCTATTTACAGAGGAGAGAGTCCTGAAAGAACTTGCAAATCTTAAGGTGGACAAGGCAACAGGGCCAGATGGGATATATCAAGGTTTTTGAGGAAACTCAGAGAAGTGCTGACTGCACCTCTGATAGTCCTATTCAATCACTCACTGGAAATGGGAGTGGTCCCAGAGGACTGGAGGAGAGCAGATGTAGTACCACTTCACAAAAGTGGGAGCAGGAAGCAGGTTGGCAATTACAGGCCAGTCAGCGTAACTTCGGTGATGGAGAAATTAATGGAATCGCTACTGAAAGACAGGATTATGGAATATCTTGAATCCAGTGGCTTACAAGGTGTAAGGCAGCATGGATACACTAGGGGGAGGTCATGTCAAACTAATCTTATAGATTTCTTTGACTGGGTAACCAGGGAAGTAGATCAAGGTGGGGCGGTGGATACTGCCTACCTAGATTTCAGTAAGGCCTTTGACACTGTTTCACACAGAGGACTCAAACAAGTTGGGCAGCCTAGGAGTGGGACTAAAAGTGGTAAACTAGGTAAGAAATTGGTTGGAAGACAGGTGACAAAGGGTAGTGGTAAACGGAGTTCACGCCGAGGAAAGGAGAGTGACTAGTGGGGTGCCGTAAGGATCAGTACTGGGACCAGTCCTCTTTAATATCTTTATAAGCGACATTGCAGGGGGACTAGAACGGAAGGTATGTCTTTTTGCAGATGACACAAGAGTGTGACAAGGCAGTGGGGAGAGTCAGTGGGATGCTAGGATGCATAGGGAGGGCTGTCACCAGCAGAAAGAGGGAGATGGTGATACCTCTGTATCAGTCTCTGGTGAGACCCCACCTAGAGTACTTAGTCCAGTTCTGGAGTCCTCATCTCCTAAAGAACATAGACAGAGCTGAGGCAGTCCAGAGGAGGGCAACTAAAATGGTGTGGGATCTGCATCAAAGACCCTATGAGGAGAGACTGAAGGACTTTAATATGTACAGACTGGAGGAAAGGAAGGAGAGGGGGGGATATGACAGAGACTTTCAAATACCTCAGGGGTATGAATAAGGTTCAAGAGGGAAGCTTTTTTCAGAGAAAAGGATACACAAGAACAAGGGGCCATGTGATGAAGCTCGGGGGGTAGAATCAGGGGAAATGTAAGGAAAATACAGGTTACTCACCTGTAACAGGAGTTCTAGGAATGGTATATGTTGTTCATCCACACTCATTGGCAGGTATCCTTGCTGGCTTTTAAATCTTGCCGGAAGGTCTCAAGCTTGCTCCTCCCACCCACCCGGTGGTATAACTCTCGGCTCCCCCATGACGCCAGATCTGGCCGCTGGAAGCTCAGGCTGTGCGCGGGCCGGAGGTCGGGAGGGAGTGTAGGATGAAACAACATATACCATTCCTAGAACTCCTGTTACAGGTGAGTAACCTGCATTTCTAGGGACATGGATATGTTGTTCATCCACACTCATTGGCAGACTCCTAGCAGTTCTCCGGGAGGAGGAGGCAAGACGACACCCCAATACTTACTTGGGAAAGAGAGACTGGAGAACCGAGGCCCCAAAACCAGCATCCCGGGCGTGACTCAAGGTCGATGTGGTAATGGGTAATGAAGGTGTTTGCTGACTTCCAGGTAGCAGCCTGCAGATTTCCTGGATAGGGACGTCCCTGAAGCAGCCACCGTTGCAGCAGTATGGCGGTAGAATGAGCCTTATCCCTCTGGGAGGCCCCATGCCCGCCAACTTATAGAGCAGAGATCTATGCAGGAGGTTACCCACCTGCTTATCGTCCGCTTGCTGCAGGTCTGCCAGATGCGCTTCAGCGTAGGGTGACAAACAGCTGGCGAACCTCTCCCCGACTTCAGCCGTGCGCCCTTATAATAAGCGAGCCTCTAGGGTCCAGAGTATGGAGCCATCATTCGGCCTCCGAGGTGTGATTGGGGTAGAACACCGCAGAGTCAACACCTGGTTAAGGTGAAACTCCGACACCACCTTCGAAGGAATTTCGGTGGGGGCGAGGACAACCTTGGTCCCTGTGGAAGACCAGGTAAGGAGACTGATGGAAGCGCCTGGAGCTCCTCATCCTTCTGGCTGACGGATAGCCACCAAGAAGGCGGCTCCTTCACAGGTGAGAGAGAGCACACCGCATAGGTTCGAATGGCTTGCCCATGAGCTTTGCCAGTACCAGCAGTAGATCCCACGGAGGTGGGGGTTCCCAAGACTGAGGGGAATGTGATCGCGCCTTTGAAAGCGCCAGACCACCTTCCTCCTCGCGCCACTGACTGCTTCCCTGCCCGCGCCTGTAAGCAGAGATGGCTGCCAGGTGCACCCTTAGGGTCGCCGACCTAAGCCCTTGACTAGAAAGGACCATAAATAGTCCAAGATGCTTGCCAAGGAACAGGAGGAAGGGTCCAAGCCCTGTTCTGACACCAAATGGAAAACCTTTCCATTTGAAGGCATAGCATTTTCTGGTCGACTCTCACGGGACGCCTCAACTACATTGAGGACCTCGCCGGAAAGACCCAAGGCCTGGAACCTCAGCCAGGAACCAGGCCGGCCAGGTGCAGGGATTGAAGGTCCGGATGGAACACCTTCCCTGATTGACTGAGAGCAGGTCCGGCGAGCTAAGCTGCCGCGGAGTCCTGGAGCTGAGACTGAGGAGATCTGGGTACCAGAACTGGCGAGGCCAGTCTGGGGCTATCAGAATCACCTGCGCCTTGTCCCTCCTCGCCTTGAGAAGCACCTTGTGGATCAAGGGAAATGGGGGAAAGGCGTAAAAGAGGCCCGGGGTCCATTGCCTCGAGAAGGCATCCCCCTGCAGCGAGCCCTGCTGAGGGGCGGCATGGAACAGACTCAGCTTGCTCTCCCTGGAGGCAAACAGGTCCACCTGAGGTGTGCCCCAAAGGAGAACAGATGCTGTACTACCTCCGCAGCGGAGAGACCACCGTGGGATGCAGCCCCATCCGGCCCAGGGCATCGGCCAGGGTGTTGGAGGCCCCTGCCACGTGAATGGCTAGGGAGATCCGCTCCAGGCCGCGCACGAGTGACCAAATGCGGAGAGCTTCCTTGCATAGAAGCATGGAGCGCGCCCCCGCCCTGGCGTGTTTAGATAGTACATAGTCGTGGTATTGTCCGCCTGGACTCGGACCACTTGACCCCGGAGGAACGGAGCAAAGGCGGTGAGAGCTAGGCGGACCGCCGGAGCTCCAGCAGGTTGATGTGGCATCGGACTCCCAAGGAACCAGAGGACATGAGCCCGTGTTCCCCAGATGGGCACCCCAACCCATCAGAGAGGCATCGGTCGACAGAGAGACCGCCGGCTCGGCGGACGAACCGGATGCCCTCCGCAAATGATCTGAACGGTCCACCACTGGAGAGCGCTTCCACATCCCCTGTGTCACCGGCACAAGCTGGTCCAAGGGATCGCAGCATTGTGACCACTGGCTGGCCAGTCCCCACTGAAGGGGACGCATATTCCAGCGGGCCCAATGGACCACGCTGGTGCAGGCCGCCATGAGACCCAGGAGGCGCAGGAAGTCCCGGGCAGGGCGCAATTGCCCAACCAGAAATGATCGGGCAAAGGAGGAAAGAACCTCGGCCCTGTCCGCTGGAGCCGCGCTGGCTCAAGAGAGTCGAGCTGCGCCCGATGAATAGAATCACCTGCTTGCTCGAGTTCCACTTGGCCTCGCTTGATAAGGAGGCCCAGTTGAGAGCAGACCTGAGGGCCAGATCTCTGGACCACTCCGCCTCCTTCCTGAGGGCTGCTATCAGCCAGTCGTCCAGGTAAGGGTACACCCGACCCTCGAGGCCAGAGAGGAATGCTGTCACCACAGCCATGCATTTGGTGAAGACCCTGGAGCTGAGACAAGTCAAGGGCATGGCTTGGAACTCGAAGAGGGATCCTTCCGCCGAAGCGAAGGGAATTCTGGTGAGACTTGGACGGATAGGGACGCAAAAACGCGCTCCTGCAAGTCCAGAGAGCAGAACCACGCCGCGCTCCAAGGATGGTATTATCTGAGCTAGAGTGACCATCCTGAAGGTTCAGACCTTAGGAACTTGTTTAGGTCGGTAGGTCGAGAATGGGCGCCAGCCCCGTCTCTGCTTCGGAACCAGGAAGTACCTGGACACAAACCCTGGGTCTGAAGGAGGGTCCACCACCTCTCTTACCACCTCCTTCTGGGAGGAGGAGAGCGGCTCGGCCGAGCCGCCAGTGAGGCTGGGGATCCCGAAGCCCCCCGAGGGGCGACGGCTCTGAAGGGTGGTGCCTGCTCGAATTCCAGAGGCAGGCCTCTTCCCACCACCTCCAAGACCCACCTGTCCGTGGTAACAGCGGACCAGGCGGAACGGAAGTGCCGGAGCCGTCCCCCCACGGGGGGACCCAGGGGTAAGGTGACGGGGATGGGGGCGACACCCCTCAGCCCGTCACTGGGCAGGCTTGGAGGAGGGACCGGCCGAGGGACCTCCTGGGCCCTCTCCCTCCTTGCCTCCCTGGGAGGAAGCCGCGGCTTGGGTTTGGGATGCCAAGGCCGAGCCTGCTGGCCCTGACGCTGCTGGGCGCGGCCGGGGCACAGAAGGACTAAAGGCTTAGGCTGTGGTTTAGCGGCCTTGTCCTTCTGAGCGGAAGAGACCGAGTCCAAGGTGGCATTGGACTTCTCGATCCTCTGCAGGTGACCTTCCACCCCAGGGTCAAGAGGTCAGTCCCCAAAAGGGAACATCCGCCAACTTGTGCTGGTATCCAGGCAAAGGTGGATATCCCAGCTGGCCTCCGACGATAGCCACCGCGCGCCGCCACCGATCTGGCACATGAGTCCCCTATATCCAAAGCAGTCTGGAGCTGCTGTTTGGCCACTGCTCTGCTCCTGGTCCCGCACCTGCTTAACCGTAGTCTGCAGATCGGGCGGAAGATGAGGGATGACTCATCCAGGGAGCCCAACAGGCATGAGAAAATGTGCCATGAGGACGGCCGAACTGGCCTGACGATCCGAGAGGACGCAGCGAGACTTTTCGCCCGACATAGTCCATTTCTTGGACTCCTTGTCAGGAGGTTTGTCCACATCCTGGCGTAGCTGCGCTGGCCGAAAACGCTTGTCGGTAACCAACCCTCAGCAGAGGGGTGTTCAAAACCGACAAGGAACCGGTAGGGACCGATACTTCCTGGCCATCCTGGCCGAAGGCGAGGGCAGAAGCAGGGCGCTAAAGCTCCAGTGCCGGGCCCACTATGGCCTCGCCACCGGAAAGGCCTCCGCCGAGAATCCTCGGTCCAGAATCTCCGTGAGGGATACTGGCCCGCTTGGAACGGGTTCGAGCCCATCCCGTAGACTCCGAGATGAGCCGAAGCAGTCCTAGGAAGGACGACGGGCTATCGCCCATTGACTGACCTCCTGGAAGACCCAAGTCCAGTCGCTTGAGAAAAGGAGGAATCATCTTCGGACCGGAAGAATCCTCAAGAGCTGCCTCTGGCCTGAGCCACCCTTCACCTGCCGAGGTCGGTCGGGAGTGAGGGTAACTGACAGCCGATGGGGTAGACCCTTAGCTGACCGAGAATCCTTGGTCGGAGCCCCAATTGGTGGCTGTGGAGGCGGAGGTTCCACCGAATCGGGTGGAGCAGCTGGTTTGGCCGAACAACCGCCTGGGTATAGCCTCGGATAAGTCGAGGGGTTGTGTCGGCCGCCCGTGACAGCCATTTCAATGCCGGGAAGGCGACGGGTCGGCTTTATTCCCCGCCAGAGGAGCTGTTGCTAAACATAAGGTCCTCGCATCACCGACGAATGAGCCAGCCTCCCCTCATCCGGTGGAGGAGGACGAGGACGAGCGGCGACGCCGCTTTACCGCGTGCCGAGGACCGAGACCGCCTATGACGGTGGGATCGCTGGACCGCCGAAGAGGTCCGGAGACCGAGACCGAGTCCCGAATTTCCGAGGTCGGTGCGGAGGTGTCGGCCGGAACCGCACTCCTTCGCCTCGGATGGTCCATCCGAGGGCCCGGAACCGGAGGCATAGGCGAGCCCACGGATCCTCAACCTCCCGGGGAACCGGGAGAGGGAATCCGCCGCTAAAGGCGACAGCTCGTCCAATGGGTCGAGAAAATCTCGACTTCATCGGTGGAGTCTCGGTCAACTGACCTGACGGGACACCGTGAGGCCAGTGGTCAAGCCGAGCCGGTCGACCGCCGACGGTCGACGCCCGGAGAGGGACCTTCCCACTCCCAAGAGCGGCCGACGGAGGGATTCTACTCCCTGTCCCTCTTTTGGACCGAGAATAAGGTCCAGCAGACACAGGCCCTTCTCCTTAGTGGAGAGGACAGACAAAGCTCCTTAAAAGAAGCCGTAGGAAGAACCCAGAGAGAGCGGGATAAATGCCGCGTCGAGGAAGATACGGGCCCGCCCGCTTCTCCTCTCTCGAGCGGGCTTACCATCCGCCGAGCTGATCCGTGCCGAACACTGGCCACCAGGACACCGCCAACCGGGCCTCCTTGGACTTCACCGAGGGAAACGCTTCGGACGGCCCAGCTGCAATCGGGCAGCACGGGTCTTCGAGGACGAGGTCCGAGAAAGATGAGCACAGGTCGCAAGCCGCGGGTCGTGCTCAAGGCCTAAGCAGTAGACACACGTGGGAGGTGGATCCGTCCGAGACATCTTCTGACCCGCATGGGCATCTCCAACCGGGAGTCGATTGGTCCATCGTGAGTCAGCGAGGGATAGAAGATGAAGTCTTTTTGCAAAATTTATTTATAAACCGCAAACGGAGAATAGGAACCAGTCACAAACGCAGAGCGTTAAGGAGGGAACCTGAGCTTCCAAGCGGTAAGGAAGATCTGGCGTCATGGGGCGGAGCCGAGAGTTATACCACCCGGGTGGGTGGGAGGAGCAAGCTTGAAGACCTTCCGGCAAGATTTAAAGCGGCAAGGATACCTCCCAATGAGTGTGGATGAACAACATATCCATGTCCCTAGAAAGTACAGTTACGTAAGAACTTACCGTAACAGTAGATCTTCGAGAACAGCTCTTGCAGCAGGTAATACCATTAGGACTGAAGCCGGCAGGCTGCAGGACCCCACGGAATTCTTCTAGCTAGCTATCTTCAGCGGGGACCGCCTCCGACGTCAGGCGTAGTACATAAGGGGGCGGTCCCGCCAAATTCCCCAGTTCTCCCACCGGAGACTTCTGGCCATAGGACGACATCAGAATGGGAGACCGAGGATCCACCGTCAGAAGACAAAAGGGGCGTAAGCCCCTGCCAAAGGCTCGGAAAGCCATGCCTCCTCCAAGGGGGAAGGTGGGCGGGAAGGTACCTGCTGCAAGAGCTGTTCTCGAAGATCTACTGTTAAGGTAAGTTCTTACGTAACTGTACTATCTTACTCGAGATACAGCTCTTGCAGCAGGTAACACCATTAGGACTCATTTCCAGCCAATAATGCTTGTAAGCACTCTGGGAGGAGGAAACTAGGAAAACCATACCAAGTCCTGAGTCTAGGACAGGAGACCCTGTAGCACGCCAGGCCGAAACCGGCTCTTCGCCATGAAGCAATGTCCAGGCTATAATGCCTGATAAAAGTATGACAGAGCTCCACGTGGCTGCAGCACAAATGGCAGAGGAGGAGACGTTGCGAAGTGCTGCAAATGAGGTAGCCACCCCCCTAGTGGAATGGCCCCAGACTGTACCCGGGAGGGGCTTCTGCTTAGCATCGTAGCAGTAAGATATACACTGGACAAGCCAGGGCGAAAGGGACTGCCTCGATACTGGTTGGCCCATCATCCTCTCAGCGAAGGAAACGAAGAGTTGCTCCAACTTGCGAAGCTGTTTAGTCCTGCTCAGGTAATACCTAAGACAGCGGTGAACATCCAGGGTGTAGAGCAGCGCTTCTCCTCTATTAGCATATTTAGGGAAATATACAGGCAGGTCAATGTCCTGATTGCGAGTGAGTGCAGAGACCACCTTAGGCAGGAACTTAGGATTCGTCCTCAGGGACACTCTGTCCTGCTGGAAAATCAAATAAGGTTCCTTACACATGAGAGCGTGAAGCTCAGAAATTCTCCTTGCTGACATAACAGCAACTAAAAATAACGTTTTCCATGACAGGAAACGCAGCTCGCAATCCGCGGCAGGTTCAAAAGGGGGGGCGTGAGTTGTTCCAGGACAAAGAGTAAATCCCATGGGGAACAGGGTCCTTAATGGGTGGCCTAAGGTGTAACACCTCTCAGAAAATCTTGAGAGGCGTCAAGTTGCGCCACTGTGCGCTGTCCCACCGGGAAGTGGTAAGCAGAAATAGCGCAGAGGTGCACCTTAATAGAGGAGTAGGCGAGACCCGAATGGAAAAGGGAGAGCAGGTATTCTAGCACCGCCCACCGGCAACCTAAAGGAAAAGCCGCGCTTCATGCACACAGACAAAACGGCACCATTTCATGGCATACATCGCATGCGCTGCTCGGTTTTCTGGTCATGGGAAAGGACTTCCGCCACCTTCAGTAGACCCCGTGTCGCAAAATGGCTATGTCTCTAGGAGCCAAGCATGCAGGTTCAGTGAGTGTAAGTCCGGGTGGACTAGAGAACCTTCCTCCTGAGACAAGAGATGGGAGCTGAAAGGCAACGGAATTGGAGGTTCCCGGGACAGCTGCGTTAGCAAGGGGAACCAGATCTGTCTGGGCCAGAAAGGGGCTACCAGGATCATTGTTGCATGCTCCCTGCGCAGTTTGAGAAGAACTCTCTGGATCAACGGGAAGGGAGGGAAAGCATAGAGGAATCTGTCCGCCCAGGAGAGGGACAACGTGTCGCTACCAGAAAACACCAGGCCCTGGCTCTAGCAAGCAAAAATTGGGCAGTTTTATGCTGGATGGGGAAGCTTAATAAGTCCAGTTCTGGAGTGCCCCATCGAAGAAACAGATCCTCTGTGACCCCTTGAAGAAGTTCCCACTGTGACTCTGGCCTGGGAGCGACTCAGGCCGTCTGCGATTGTGTTGTCCACTCCGGGAACGTGAACTGCAATCAGGTTCGCGCCGTGTCGAATTACCCAATCCCACACTCTCATGGCTTCCCTGCAAAGGGGGTAAGAGTGTGCGCCTCCTTGTTTGTTGAGGTAATACATCACCGCCGTGTTGTCTGTCTGAAGCAGAAGAGTGCTCGACGGGATTTCTGACTGAAAGGCCTGCAGGGCGTAGAGGACCGCCCTCATCTCCAGCACGTTGATGTGGAGGTGGGCTTCCTGAGGGGTCCATGTTCCCTGGGACCTCACCCTGTTCAAGTGCGCTCCCCACCCTAGCCCTGAGGTGTCTGTGGAGAGGATTATCTTCGGATGGCGCTAAACGGACACCCACAGAAAGTGTCCTGGGTCTAGCTAATTATTGCCAGTCTCGAATCACGGCATTTGTGATTCTGACCGGATGCTGCATGTGTCTTGCCTTTGGTCCCACTGCACCTTGAGCATCCACTGAGTTACCCGCATGTGGAGCCTTGCCAAAGGGACGGTTGGAATGGCCGCAGCCATGTGTCCAAGCAGACGAAGGACCAGCCTGGCAGGGACAGTCTTCTTCGCCGAAAGATCCCTGATGAGGGATATGATGCGTTCCGCCCTGTCGTCTGGGAGAAATGCTTTCCCCTGAACGGTGTCCAGAACTGCGCCTATGAACTGCAGCTTCTGTGGTGGTACGAGGAGAGACTTCTCGGAGTTGATTATAATGCCCAGAGACTGGAACAAGTCCTGAGTGCTCTGAATAGCCAGCAACAACGCCTCTCTGGAGGCGGCCATGAGAAGCCAATCGTCCAAGTACGGGAACACATAGTGGCCCTGTCTCCTTAAGGACGCAGCCACAACTGCCATGCATTTGGTAAAGACCCTGGGGGCCGATGACAGTCCGAACGGAAAGGCCCGGAACTGAAAATGGTAGCCGAGGAACTCGAAGCGCAGGAACCTCCTGTGCGCTTGAGCCACAGGGATGTGCAGGTAAGCGTCCTGCATCAGCATGGGAATGAGGCCTGGAAGGGTCACCATGCGAAATCGTTTGTAGGCGACCGACGTATTTAGGTCACTGAGGTCCAAGATTGGATGGAGGTCCCCTGTTTTCTTGGGAACCAGAAAGAAGTGGGAATAGTATCCGGAATCTATCTGGTTCTCTGAACATACTCCACCGCTCCCTTCTGCAGGAGCATGAGTATTTCTTGCCTGATAAGCAATTTGTGCTGACCCGAGTAACGGGAGAGCAGAGGAGGCCTCGAGGGTGGCTTGTCTGCGAATTCTATAAAGTGGCCTTTTTTGACCAACTGAAGAACCCACCTGTCGGTGGTTATGGACTGCCATCCTGGCAGGTAATTCGCAATATGACCCCCGACCTTGATGTCCCGTTGATCCTGAGGGGCGGGGACCGGGAAGGAGTCAGGCTGTGGCGGCGGAGGGAGCCGCAGGCTGAGCCAGCTTAGCTGGGCGCTGACTTCTGCCCGCGGGCTGTCTTCCCTGGGCTCTGCAGGAACCGGAGCCCCTCTGTTTTAGACCGGTGCGGGACTGTTGTCTCTGTGCTCGTCCACGAAAATGGCTTTGGTTCCTACGAAAGGAACTAAGCTTTGGTCGTACATTGCCTGGACCGACCTCACCACCTTCCCGGCCTCTTGGTGAGAACCTTCTCCGGGGGTGCACCAAAGAGAACTTCTCCTTCGAAAGAGGCATCCATGATGTTCTTCTGGACGTCCGGGGTAAATCCGGAGACATGAAGCCATGAGTGTCTCCGGAGGCATACACCTGAAGCTGCCGCTCTGGCGCGAGGAGTCCGCGGAATCATACGCCGCTCGTAGCACCTGGGTTCCCACATCCGAACCCGTACGGAGGAGCTGCAACATCTCCTCCTTCTGCTCACCTTCTGGCAATTTCTCCGCCAGATCCAGTCCCTGTTCCCACAAAGCATTTTGGAACTGCACCATGTGGGTCAAGTAGTTCAGGGATCTGATGGTGCAGGTAGCAGAAGCATACGTGCACCAGCCCATAGCGTCCAGCTGTTTGGACTCCGGGTCCGGTGGCAGGGTGCTCAAATGCTGCGGTCTCTGGGACCGGTCATGAGAGGCTGTTATGACCAGAGAGTCGGCCAGAGGATGATGAGCCAAGTACTGGTCCTCCTTTGGAGCCTTGTACAGGCGGTCAGCTTTCTTTGGCATCGACAGGAGCGAATGTGGATGCTTCCACGCTGCCTTGGTGACGTCCACAAAAGTGTCCACCAAGGGTGGCACCACCACAGGCTTGGGATCCTTCTGCCGAAGATATCTAGCAAGGCGTAGTCTCTCGGGGTCTAACTCTTCTACATCCCAGCCCATGTTCTCTTGGATATGCCTCATGATTTCTGAGAACGACGCGTCATCCGGAGGAGATCTAGGAAGCTCATGTGGGTCCGGAGAGGGGGATGGAAGAGGAGAGAGGGATCTGGATCTTGACGAGGATTCCGATCCTGTATCCTCCATCGAAGGCGAACGGCGGCGTCTTCTAGGTCTCTTAGGACTGGGTGACCCTGAAGAGGATCTGGACGGAGGTCTCCTTCTATCTGGTCTTCCCCTTGGAGGGTCCGTAGGCTCCTGGGGGGGTACTCGGCCTGCTGCCCCGGATGGAGAAGGGGGCGCAGGAGCCGGAGGGGTCGCAGGTGTCGGAGGAGGAGGAGGAGGTGGTGTGGGAGCCACATCCTTTCTAATGGTAACCCACCAGTGGGTGAAGAGCTCCTTAACCTCAGAAAAAGGCCCAATGACGGACCGGGTGCCGGTGGTCGGTCGTCGGGTTCCAGCGTCGGCTCCTCAGGGGCCTCAGGTTGCGGGGAAGGTTCCCTTGGAGGCTCGACAAGACTGGGTTCACCCGCCTGGTCCTCGGGCCGCGCCAATTCCTCCTCCGTGATAGTCTCCTGACCGACATCGGTAGGAGCGCCGGGTCCTCTTCTCGACTCGCGTGGACGCCGCCTCCTGCCGACGACCGGAGGGCAGGCGCTCCGACCGTGACGGGCGCCTGGGCGGTCGACGCGCCCTGGGACCTATGATGAGTGGCTAACGTCGGACGGGCCGACGTCGAGACCGAAGGCTTCTTAAGTGAGGTAAGCTCCTTGGTTTTCCGCTGGGGGGGAGGAGTCAAGGAGGCAGATCTGACGTCGGGTTCAGAATGGCGGGAACCCGACTTCCGGCGATGATGATGGTCCCCAGACCTAACCAGAGCTTTGGAAGAAGAGTACGAAGAGGGTCTGGAGGTCTTGGCCTGTGAGGAGGAAGAGGAGCCCGAAGGTTTCTACACCGCAGCGGAGGGAGGCTGAGAGCGGGCCCGGGAAGGCGAATGGTCAGACCGGAAGCCAGAGCTACGGGAGTCGGAGGCTCTAGACGGGGACCTGGATGGAGTCTTCTCCCTGTGCTTCTCGGTATGTTTCCGGGCTTTCAGCAGAACTCCCTTGGAGGTGTCCATGGCCTTAACTTTCCCTCGAGCAGGAACGCCTGCAGAGCCTTCTGGCGACGGATCCGGGTCCAGCTGTTGAACCCCTGGCAGAAAATACAGGACCGGGTGTCGTGGTCTGGGCCTAGGCACCAGACACAGGCCGAATGCGGATCCTTGAACGGGATTTGCTTCCCACAGGCGCACTTCAAAGGATGGCCTTCAACGGAGGTTGGAGAGGACATCAGACAGCAACTGAGCCGAAAAAAAGAACTTTTTTCACGAAGGAAGAACTTGACCATGCATCGCGCACTAGAAACGATCCGAAGGGTCGAGACATGCAAGTCGACAGCGGGAAAAGAACTGGGGAATCTGGCAGGACCGCCCCCTTATGTACTACGCCTGACATCGGAGGCGGGACTGACGTCGGGGGAGGTCCCTGCTGAAGATAGCTAGCTAGAAGAATTCCGTGGGGTCCTGCCGCCTGCCGGCTTCAGTCCTAATGGTGTTACCTGCTGCAAGAGCTGTATCTCGAAGTAAGATCACTTCTTCACAGAAAGGGTTGTGGATGCCTGGAGCAGCCTCCCTGAGTAGGTGTTGGGAGCAAAAACTGTAATGGGATTTAAGAAGGTATGGGATAGGTATAAGGGAACACCAGAAGCAAGGAAAAGTGGGGGTAAAGCTGGAGATCAAGTAGGGTCTACGGTGTGACAGTAGGTAGGGAACATGGGCAAACTAGGTAGGCCAAGTGGTCCTTACCTGCTGTCAAATCCTGTGTTTCTATGTAACTACACCACACTATAAGTGTGTAAAGCTATCATGGGGTCCTGATGGTAATATAAACTCACCTGACCTTGGGTCTAGTGGTGTAAAAATGTCACCAGAACCCTTTGATGGCTTTATACCTTTATTACTGTAAGTACAACTGGGGGTAGTTTATCCCTTATATTTAACATGAGTACTAATTATATATCGAATAAGGTAATTAACTAATAAAATATTTATTTCATTTAATTTTTCAGCTTAATTGAGGGTCTGCAAAAACTGAAATCCTACTTGGTATGCAGAAATACTGCTTATTAAATTTTACTTTTGCAACAGTGCAGTAAAAATGCATTCCAGAGAAACTCCCTCAGCTCAACTATTTAGTTTCCTAATCCCTGGAATTTCTACTTTACAATGCACCATACACTGCTCAGAAACCACACAGAATATGCATCTGAGCAGACTGGCCTGCTGGCACAGCGGAAGTTCTACTGCCTCTGATGCCAGTGACCTGGGTTCGGGATTGAGCCTGGGCAACAAGAGGGATGGCTAAGGGAGGTTGTGGGGGGAGGGAGGGATCCTGGTCTCTGCTGCAATACTGCCACCTGGGTGACCACAGGTTGCAGTGCCATGCAGCCACAGCACAGGGAAGGAGCATCAGCGCTCTGATATCTCGGCATCAGATGCACCATCTTAGGATGCTTAGGAATGGGGAAGAAAACAGAGAAAATTCCGGACTGCATAGGATGCCACCCACCGCCCTGCCACACGTACCGCACTGCCGACTGAGGCTTTTGCTCTGTCACAGACAGTAAACTCTGTTCAGGGGTAAATGGTGGCCCCCAGGCAGCCCTTCCCATTGGAGGGGCTGGGGTCATCCACTGGGGCACAATGGAGCAGGCTAAGTTCCAAGGATGGCGGGTGACAGGGCAGGGTGGAGGGACTGAAGGGGGCTGGTCAGAGTCAGAGGGGTTAAGTACAGTAAACTAAACAAAAACAAAAAAAAGATCATGCACATCTGAACACTAAAGGTTCTACTTTAATTGTCTAAACAGTGACAGGTATTTAAAGTGGCAAAGAACAATATTTTCAAAACCCAGCAATTTACACCAGAATTTACAGGAGAACTGCATTTATCCTGCAAGCCTGTAATTTTTGTAGAAGCCCCCCCCCCCCCAAAAAGTATTGGTTCACATTCTTTAACTGTTCCATTTTTTTTTTAATTTGTATTATTTTTATACTTTTTATATAATTTTTTTAATACAGATTAATATTGATAGGGAACATTCATTCATATTGTCCACACTATACAGTATATGTAAAGAAATAACACAACAGATAATTAACCCAGAAAAGATACAAACAAACTACAATATAGCCTACTGTAAGTTCTAAAAAAAATACGAGTTGGGAAACAAGTGTTAATAATAGTATTACATCAAGAAAACCATCTATTTTCTATGACAGCTAGAGGACTGTAAAAACAGAAAAACTCCAACTAAACAGATTTATTTATTTATTGGCATTACACCTTTGAGCTGGAAGCTCATTTACAAAGGTTCCATGTCAAGTCAAGCAAAAAATACACACAGTACAAGTAGAAAAAATGTAAACAGTAAAGTGCAGTGTTACAGAGTAAAATATTTACACACAGGTGTGTACATATATCAGATACACAATTTACAAACATAAAATAACGTAACCTGCGAACTGAGCTTTGTCAGAAGTCGCAGGAGGAGGGGGATTGTGGGGAAGAGAGAAGTGCGGGTAAAATAAGTGCAACGTGAGTGGGGAAATAGGATAAGTGTGGGGGGTAGGAGCATGGGAGAAAGAGGTGAGGTTAAGCAGTCAGGTGGGGCAGAGGGAGTGAGGCTGGGAGGCGGTAGCACGGCAGTTGGGAAGTGACAGGTAAGATAGAGGTGGGGTTAGCAGTCGCAGTTGCTTAGACAGGTAAGGTGTTGGTGGAGTTTTCTCTCAAATGATCCCAGCTTGGGCTCACTGGTAATGTCAGGAGGGATTTCGTTAAGCCAGCAAGGAGCACAGTAGGCAAAAGACCTCTGTGCTTGCGATGTTCTGAAAAAAGGGACTGGCAGCAATTGCCTGGACATACTTCTTGTTCGATAGGGATTGATTGCTGCGTATAGGAGGTTCTGAATAGCAGGTGGGGTTAAGCCTGTCATGAACCCACTAATAGGGTCCGGGTCCACTGAGCCCACCCTTAAGTGCAATCCGTGATGGGGGGGACAGGAATACCCTTCCCGTGTCCTTCTACAGTGCTCACAACTAAACACTTGCCATGAGGGCACAGGGCTTTCTCTCTAATCTGGATAAGGGTAAAATACAGTCTTGAGTCTGTAGCCAGGTAAGATTCCTCCTTGGCTGCTGCACTGGGGGAGGACCCAGGTGTTATGAGCTCTTCGGGGCTATCCTCGTAACCCCGATTGTGTCTTCTTCCCCAATTGGCGCAGGAACCCAGTTAAAACTTCACAGATCCCTCCTGAGACCCTGTGTATTTCCCTTACTTAGGCACCCAGATTCCCTTCCAGGATCCTAGTCTTTGGTAGCAGTGGTGGTACCTTAGCATTAAACAGGTTGTCACAGATTGAATAAATCTTCACACACACACACACATATAATTACTTCCAGACAGTTATTTTTAAAAGCAAGTGCATTTACTAGTTATTAAATAATTACCATTCAACACTTACAAACAAAAGATTCAGAAATTTGGTTACAGAATAACAAAAAAAGTTGGACAAAATGCATACAAAACACACTGTGAAATTTAATTGTCTAGTTTCTACCTTGTCTGTGGAAAATCAAAAGTCCAGAAAATACAGTGCCTTCAGAAAGTACTCACCCCTCTTGGATCTTGTCACATTTTGTTGTGTTACTACCACAATTTTTAATGCATTGAAATGATTTATTTTCCCCCTTGATTCACACAGCATACTCAACAATTTAAAGGGGCAAAAATAGTTTTATTGTGCAACAAACATTTATGAAACATTAAAAACTGAAATATCTTGTTTACTTAAGTATTCACCCCCGAGTCAATACTTTGTAGAATCGCCTTTGGCAGCAATTACAGCTTTGAGTCTTCTTGGGTATGTCTGTATCAGCTTTGCACATCTGGATTTGGGGATTTTCGCCCATTCTTCCTTGCAGATTTGCTCAAGCTCTGTCAGTTGGATGGGAGGCGTCGGTGAACCGCAATCTTTAAGTCTTTCCACAGATTCTCAATGGGATTTAAGTCTGGGCTTTGTTTAGGCCACTCAGGACATTCACCTTCTTGTTCTGAAGCCACTCGGTGATTTGTGGCTGTATGCTTGGGGTCGTTGTCCTGTTGGAACGTAAATCTTCGCCCCAGTCCAAGGTCTATTGCAGACTGATACAGGTTCTCCTCAAGCATGTGCCTGTATTTGGCTCCATTCACTGTTCCCTCTATCCTGACAAGTGCCCCAGTCCCTACCGCTGAAAAGCATCCCCATAACATGATGCTGCCACCACCATGCTTCATGGTAGGGATGGTGTTACACGGGTGATGAGCTGTGTTTGGTTTGCGCCAGGCATAACGCTTTGCATTCAGGCCAAAGAGTTCAATTTTTGTTTCATCAGACCAGAGAATCTTTTGCCACATGGTCTCAGAGTCTGCCACGTGCCTTCTTGCAAACTCCAGGCATGCTATTATGTGGCCTTTTCTCAGGAGTGGCTTCCGTCTAGCCACTCTCCCATAGAGGCTACATCTGTGAAGTGCTGCAGAGATTGTTGTCCTCTGGACAGGTTCTCCCATCTCAGCTATGGAACTTTGTAGTTCTGTCAGGGTGGTCATTGGGTTCTTGGTCACTTCCTGACCAAGGTCCTTCTTGCCAGTTTCTCAGTTTGGGGGAGGCTGCTCTAGGAAGATCCGGTGGTTCTGTAATCTTTCCATTTCCTAATGATGGACTTGACTGTGCTCCTGGGAACTTTCAACACCCTAGAAATATTTTTTTAACCCTCCCCAGATCTATGCCTCCTCACAATTCTATCACGGAGTTCAACAGACAGCTCCTTGGTCTTTATGGTAGAGTTTCTGCTCTGCATACACTGTCAACAGTGGGACCTTATACAGATAGGTGTATTTCCTCTGAAATCATGTCAACCATTTGAGCTGACCATAGGTGGACTCCATTCAAGTGTTAGAGTGATCTCACAAGGAAATTGGATGCACCTGAGCTCAGTTTGGAGTGTCATAGCAAAGGGGGTGAATACTTATCAAATCAAGACATTTCAGGTTTTTATTTTAAATTACATGTACAAAAAATTCCAGAAGTTTCATTCCACTTTGACATTATAGAGTAATTTGTGTAGATACATGACACAAAAATCCCATATAAATGTATATTAATTTGAGTTTGCAACATCACAAAATGTGACAAAATCCAAGGGGGGCTGAATACTTTCTGAAGGCACTATAAATGAAGTCTGTAAAGTCCCAGTTCTTCTTGCAGCCACTGGTCCTCAGTGTATGCTTGGCAGTCTGGCTCTGTGTGTCAGGAAAAGTGTCTTCTGCAAAATGCAGAGTTTCTGTTTTGAAGGGCCTTAAATGCCCCTGGTCCTGCAGTCTGTAAAACTGTCCTTTGAATTAGCTAGTGGCCTTATCTTTAGGCCAACAGTGGTCTCTCTCTTGCTCCTTCTCAAAATTTTATTTAGATTTCCTCGCCACACCAGCTTCTTGGCTGGGCTGACACAGTATCCCCTGACCTCTTAAATGGAGATGAATTATGACACTTGAAGTGTATTCACAATAGACTTCCAGATCCTGTTCTCAAAGTATTTTTTCCTTGAAGTGTAACAGTTTATGACAGCAAGATAGTTTCCCCTATCTCCTGTCCTTCTGGAGTTGTCTCCTTTGATCAGTTTACCAGGAAATACCAATTTCGCCCTTTGAAATGTAAAAAGTTATTAGTGGAGGAGATGGCTCCCAGGAAATTTTCAATTCCCCATTGAAATTCAACCACTGTTTATCTCTAGCAAGCCTTGTCTCAGGCAAAGAGGAATGTCAGACATTTGCAATATATGGTCTCTCTTCTCAAGTACCCTTTAAAAAAAATGGGCATCCTTCTGGTAAACCGAATATCCTGGCCTTTTTGGGAATTTAAACATAAAACTTTTAGAGAAATATGACAGCAGTGGTCAAATTTCCACACAGCCACGGCACGTTTTTTTCCCTAGGAGACAAGCGTGGTAGTGTACTCTGCCCTGTAGTGTCAGCCAATCGGTTTGCACATACAGGTCACAGGTGTGGGAAACTCTGTGGGACCCAAAAGCCAGTCTGCAGGATTTATTTATTGCCACACTGACTTGATAAATCAGAAATATCCTAACAACCTGCAAATAGCAGCAGCAGAATCATAACAGCTGATTTCATTAAGTGCTCATAATATTATTAAAAAAACCTTTAGTTTAAGAAAAATGTGAGCTTCTTGATGAATGGAAAAGCATTGCCCCCCCTTAAAGCTACACTAACCTAGACGTAACATATACGAATAACATTTCATCGGGAAAGTTTGTAACTCCAAATAGCCAATATTGAACAGTTGTTTAGCCGTAGCCACATAACAAATGAAAAATGTTTATAAAGTTTCATAAAACAACAACATTAAGATGGCAGTACATTCAGCAGCATGTGAGCCATCTAGAAAGTAAAGACTATAGCCTGAAAGCAAAGTCCAGCAGATTAGCTTTGTTTTTTTTTTTTTTGGTTTTTTTTTTGTGACTTTTGAACATGGACCTCTGTTTGAAACTGAAGGAACCTTCTGTGCCGGGCTTGCGTTTGGATGTGAACATCCAGATAAATAAACATCTTAGCATTTTGAAAGTTCAATGCCCCCTTGAGACACTGGGTGTGATGACATACTCTCTGTCTCCATGGTGAAATGGATGAACACTGTGGCAAGCTCTGAACCAGGGGAGTTAGGAGCAGACAGTGCAACCACAGACCTTGTGAAAAAAGATCAAACAGGCAGTCGAAATGCTTTTAGGAGAAGAGGAAGATTTTCAATTGCAAAGCCCAGTGCACCAACGAAGAACTCTCTAACTAGGTCTCAGGTAATTGTGTCAGCAGTTTCAATGGTAGGCAAATCCACAATTCTTAGATTTTTTTCTTTGGTCCGCATTCTCTAAATTTTCAATTTTACATGCCTGGGAGACATTTTCTCAGATCACCGAGACAATAAGGCTGCATTCGATGAGTTGTTTTTTTTTTGGTGGCAAGTGCTGCTTGCTCTTTGGCCATTACTGTAACTGTATTTTCCAACTCTGTTATACCACGTTTAGGCAAGATGCACCTTGTGGCAACACACACGCACTTGGAGTCTAACTTCTGGATAGCCTTAAGGAGTATGTTGTAAGACTGATTTTTGTTTTCAAAAGAATCCAATTTAGCATGCGTTGGCTGTTAAGTTGCTATGACCTCTGTAGGTGTTGGTGAAGAATCAGAGCCTTTTTGCACTGATCTGGGTTTGCGACCTCCACCTTAGCTGGCAGGTTGGCTCTCCCGGGACTTCCCAAGAATTAAGCGCTTAGGTAGCAGTCCACAGAACCAGAAATGAAAATGACGTACTTACCGTAACTGTTGATCTTCCAGAATATCTCCTCCACTGATTATCACTTATGGGTCTCGGACCAGAAGTGCTACGACCCTGCAGGAACAAAAAAAAAAAAAAAAAATTTGTCAGGAGGTAGCTGATGTTGGGTTCTGATGGTGCCTACGCACCTCATGTGGTGCTGCAGATGCCAGGCAATGAGTGTTGCCAGCTCCCTCATGCCCCTCAGTTCTCATCAGGAGAGAAAAAAAGTGCACAGAAAATAAAGAGAAGACTAGATATTTTCTAGCCCAAGGGATAGGGAAAGGATATAGGAAAACAAAACAGACAACCAAACAAAAACCCAACCACCAACTTAGAAATCAGAAGAGGGCACACTACATGCCACAAGGAGTAGTTGAGTGTATAGAGCCACAACCTAACACCACTAGCCAGACAGAAGGGTGATGGTGGTATAAAAAATATGTGTATGTGTCTCTGGCCGAACCACAATGGGGATGTCTAAGAATGGGACCCACTAGTTAATGAGATGGCACAATGTGCCAAGAAAAGGAAAGAAACACAGACTCTTGGAAAAGTGAGCAACCCCATGCTACCAGATAGGGAACTGACTGAACTCATGAGTTAGCCATGTCACTCTTTCTTATATAAGGGAAGAAAAAAGGAGGAACCTTGGTGCATCTGGAATTGCAGGAATTGACAGTTCAAGGGAGCTGAGAACTGTTCATCTCCCCAGGCACCCTTAAGGGTAGTGGGCTAAGGTGCAGATATACAAGGAAGAAAGGAACATACAAACCAAAAAAAGTCTGACACAATCAGAGACAGGAGTACACCAATATGACCTGCTTCTCCTGCAACCACAGGGAAGTCAGTGTGAAAGCCAGTGTATTGATCCAAAATGGTGCATTACATCCCCCCATGTGCAAAGCAGCTGCCTGGTGGAGTTAGACTGGACAGTGCTCAGTGGCACATCCTGCATCTAATAAGGACATACCCACAGGGCGGATATACCCTGAACAGGGAGGAGGAAGAAAAGGGGATGAAGAAGTTACCTTCCATTGCAATCCCCCCCCAGGTTTTTTTTTTTTATAATGTTTTGGGTTGGCACGAGGGTCCCAAAGGACCATGTCCCAATTTGTTTTGTTTTTTTGGTAAGGGTGGGCATCCCAAGGAATGCCCAACTCCTCTCTCTCTCTTTTTTGTCAACAAGAAAAAAGGAGAGACTCCCTAGGAGGGTTGTGACTGGGGAAATGCCCAAGAAGTATGCTTGTTGTGCTGCCAGCACCAGCAGGGTGAGCATTCTCAGAATCTGTCTAAGCAGGGGATGTTGGGCGGGGCATGATATTCTGGAAGATCAACAATTACATTATGTACATCATTTTCCTATCTTCCAGGAATCAGTTTTCACCATTGAGTCCCACTTATGGGTTAGAGTTTAAAGCTTCCCTTCTTTTTGAGGGAGGAGCTGGCTCACTCCAAAGAAAAAAATGCCCTCAGCCCTCTGCATGGGGGAGAATACCTGAGGGCAGGGACTCCTCATGGGTCTGGTAGGACCCAAAACTGGTCAGGGCCAGGCAGGAGCTCTTGTGGCCCTGAAGCAGGAAGGTGCCCTGACAGCTGTCGCCAGACCCTGTAGGAGAAGAAATGAGTCCCCTGGAACAGCGAGTTTAGCACACCGGGCCAAAGGTACCAGTCTGGGACAGATGAAGCAAAGCCATCTGACTGAGGCAGACTGCAGTACCTGCAAGCCTGGAGGCCACCTCACTGGCACTGTATGATGCCTTTGATTCGTGCTATGCTACCACCAGGCCTAGAGCAGAAAGGCAAATGGCTTGCCTGACTATCGCGCACTAAGGCACTGCAGCTGGGAGATGAACAAGTTGCAACTGAAGGCTGCCTGATGTGTCTAGTGTACTGTAATGCACATAAGAGTCCATGCAGAGGTAAAAATATTTCTCCCCTAGGCATCTCTCTGTGCAGAAGCTGCCTCAGGAGATCAGTCACACGTGGGGCATCTCAGCTTCCGATGGAGTCTGCAGTGCTTCCAGATCTATGGAGGGGTGAAGTTCTGCACCTGCAGACCCTGTGAGTGCATGATACTGGAGCAGGAGATCTCTTGGGGCTGGAGGGCAAGAGATGGCATGCCTCCATACTACCCTTGATGCCTCCTCAAAGGCTCTAGGTCAGGGAGGGATGATAGTAGTGCCAGCATTGGAAACTTTGAGGAGTCCCAATAGCAGAATTGCTAGATTGCAGCCTGTATAGGACCCAATGACAAGCGCCTCCAACATGTCCACCAGGAATAAAAAATTACTTACCATAGTAATATTGTTTCTTCCAAGGGATCCATTACTATGCTTACTGTGCAATCAGCCTGCAGGACTGAGCTTCACCAGAGAGTAGAATTTTATGTAAATTAGGGAACACTGGAATGAAATTCAAATCTCTGCTGTGTGGTCATGCTCCACCCAGCCCTCCAACATCAGATTTATTTTGATAGCAAGGGGAGCAGTAACCACTAAGCTAGCTAGCCTAAACCGAAGGAAAAACATAAGAAAAATTAGAAAACCCCAAAAGAATGGTCCCACAGGACAAGCTATGGCAGACTAAAGTTAAGCATCAACAACCGTCAAAACTGACTGTAGGCAATGCAAAAGTAATGCTCAAGCAGAAAAAAATGAAGACTGACACAAAAACGGATTCTTGGAGAACCTTGTCCAGGTTCTGGAAGAGAAGGAAGGATGGGCATGTTAAGCATAGTGAGGGGTCCCTTGGAAGAAACAATATTATTCTTGTAAGTAATTTTTCCTTCAAAACCCAGAAATCCCTCACTATGCTTACTGTTGCAAACTATAAAGCAATACCCTGGGAGGCTGGGTACAGAACATATTTAAGGAAAAGGTTCTGCAAGACAGCAGTGCCCAAACCTGGCATCCCTTCTGGAATGCACATCTAGGCAACGGTGTTTTGTAAAAGCGTGTACTGTTTTCCAGGTAGCTGCTTTACAAATTTCTGGCAAGGAGACATCCCTTGTAGCTGCCACAGCAGCACAGGTTCCACGCGTGTGTGCCCTGAGGCATTGTGGTGGTAGTTTGCCAGCTTTACTGTAACAGAACTACATGCAGGAGACTATCCAATGAGCAACAGTTCTCTTGGAGGCTGGCCTACCCTTACCCACTTCACCATATGTGAGGAACAGCTGTGAGTGGGAAGACTTGAGATCCTTAGTGCGGTCCAGGTAGTAACTAAGTGCCCTCTTAACATCCAGGATGTGGAGTCTCTACGCTCCAGAGCTGGATTTTACTGTAAAGAACACTGGAAGGGTGATGGACAGGTTTAGGTGAAACTTAGACAATACCTTTGGAAGAAAGTTTCTGTTAGTCCTTAGGACTACCTTATCCCTGTGAAAGATGATGTAATCTGGGTCTGTGCAGAGGGCCTGCAACTCACACACCCTTCTAGCAGAGGTTCAAACTGCATGGGGGGACTGGGCCCCTAACCGGGGGATGCAGGTACAGAAGTCCTTTAAAGAACCTCCTGAAAATGGGGTGTAAAGCCACCATTTTCTCTCTACCTGCCGAGACATAAGCGGATACAGCAGCTAGGTGCACGTTAAGGGTTGAAGGCCTGAGGCCCAAGGACTGAAGGTGGACCAAGTAATCCAGGATTGTGGATAGGTCTCTTTGTAATGGGCTGAGCTACTTTGCGGCGGCACACCACAGAAAGAACCTTTCCATTTGGAAGCATAGCCTTTCCTAGTAGTTGGCTTCCTGGAGACCCTGAGGACTTTCAGGATTTCCTCAGAAAGGTGCAAGTCTGAATACTCTAACTCTTCAAGAACCATGCCTTGAGGTGTAGTGACCTGAGGTTTGTAAATGTGATTCTGCCCTGGGACATGGTCAGCAGATTATGCCTCAGTGGGAGGTGGATGGGCTGTTTGATGGAGAGGACCAAGAGGCAGGGAGTACCAGCTTTGTCTGGCCCAATCTGTTGCCACAAGTATCATGGTGGCAGACTGGCTCCACAGCTTCAATAACAACCTCCCAGAGAGGGAAAAGATACAGGAACCTCCCTTACCAGTCTAGAGTTGGCACATCCCACTGGCACTGAGCCCACTGCTGGAGGCCTGCAACAAAGCAGGGGGGTGCTGGTGGTTCTCCCTTGAAGCAAACAGATCCATCTCCGGTGTGTCCCGCCTTCTGAACACTGTGACCAATACATGCTTATTCAGGGTCCATTTGTGATGTCCTTGGCTGATCCTGCTGAGGGAATCTGCCAAGACACTGTTTTTCCCTGGCAGGTGAACTGCTGAAAGCTGCACCTCCAGGGAGTAAGCCAGGTTCCTAATGTTCGCTGCTTCTGTACACAGCTTCGAGGATCCTGTACCTCCTTGTTTGTTGATGTAGTACACGGTAGTGGTGTTGTCTGTCCTGACCTGGACTGACTGACCCATGACCTGAGGAGTGAAAGACTGGAGCCAGGAAAACTATCCTGTGCTGCAGGTTTATGTGCTCCTGAGGGGACCACACCGCATTTACTGTCACGTCACCTAGGTGAGCTCTCCAGCCTAGGAGGGAGGCATCTGTTTTAAGAACAACTGTGGGCAACCGCTGCAGGAAGAGCCTTCTCTTCCTGAGGTTGTTCTCTTCGTTCTACCAGTCCAACACTTTTAAGAGAGACTTTGTCACAGGCACCAGCCTTGAGAAAGGATCTCGCTTTTGGGACCAGCGAGCCCTTAGGTTGTACTGGATGTTTCTCATTTGAAACCTGGCCCCTGCCACCAAAGCTGTGGAGGAGACCGTATGGCCTAACAGCTGGAGAAACTCTCTTGCTGGCCTGGGCTGAGCCAGGACAAAGGACTCTGCCAGATTTATAAGATTTTCCACGCTTTCCTGAGGCAGTAATGCCCTCCCTTGGAGGGCATCCAACTCTGCTCCTATGAACTCCAGCACTTGAACTGGCTCTGTCTTGGACTTACAGGCATTTATGAGAAACCCCAGGTCCTCCAGGGTGCTCAGGGCAAGGAGAAGAGAGGCCTTGGCTTGCTGGTGTGATTTTCCTGTGACCAGCCAGTTGGCTAGGTAAGAAAAAACCTGTACTCCTCCTGTCTTCTGGGGTGTGCTACCACCACAGCCAAGCACTATGTCAACATCCTTGGAGCTGAGGAGAGTCCAAAGGGGAGAACTAAGACCTGGTAGTGACCAGTTCCAACCCTGAACCTTAAATACTTCCTGTAGCTTGGCCTGATTGTAATATGAAAACAGGCATCTTTCAGGTCCTGAGAAACTAGCCAGTCCCCATGCTGAAGGGACGGTATCACTGCAGCCAGGGTTGCCATCTTGAACTTTTCTTTTTCAAGTGGTTGTTCAGATATGTGAGATCCAAAATGGATCGCCACGCCCCATCTTTTCTTATGGGTGAGGAAGTACCTTGAGTAAAGACCCTTCCTCCATTGAGATGGGAGATTTTTTCTGCTGCTTTTGCCTGCAGCATCTTTTTGACCTCTAACTCCAGCAGGATCTTCTCTGTTGGTGTGGAAGGTGTGAAGTTTCTGTGAACCTGCAGTCTGGGGGACTTTCTGAATTGCTGTGTGAGCCCCTGGTTCACAACTTTCAGGACCCACTTGTTTGTGGTGTTGTTTTTTCCAATTCTTGAAGAAGTAAGCCAGTCACCCCCCCCCCCCGAAACTGGTAATAGATGGGTGACCTGGACCGACTCGTCATGGCTTCTGTTTGGGCTGACCCTTGTGTGCTGTGGCTGGGTCAAGCGCATTTGGAGCCTTTCCTGCCCTTACCTCTGAAGTAGCCTCTCAGAGGAGAGAAGTTGTAAGGCAGGAAACCACAGGGAAAATAACCCCTGCCCCTGCCTCCCCCTTTCATGGGGCCTATAGGAAGTGGAGGCCTTTTCCTTGTCAGTGTTGTTTTTATAGGTAGTTTTGTACCTCCACCTTTTTCATGTACTGTATGCCTCTGTCTTCTCACCAAATAAGGAGTTTCCCTCACAGGTAAAATCCATGGCTTTCACTTGGGTGTCTTGGGACAGGTTTGTAGTCCTGAGCCAGGCAAACCTTCTTCAAGATATTGCATGGGCCATGGCCCTGGAGGCAGTGTCACTGGTATCTACTGCCACATGAAACTGGTACTTAGTTGCATCCAGGGCTGGTTTTGAGGTGACTGCTAAATCCTGCACCAAATCTCCAGAAGCTCTGTCATTCATGGCCAGGGCAGAACTCCAAAGAGCTATCTAGTACCGGGCAGTATAAGACATACAAGCTGCCTGGCTCAGCAGCAGGGAAGCAGAAGTATAAACTTTCTTCCCCATACTATCCAGCTTTCTGGAATCTTTGTCTGGGGGCTGGGTAGCGAGAGGAACCTTAGCCTTATCACAGGCCACAGCCTGCACTACTTCTTCATGATCAGGATGGGAATAGAGATACTCAGTGTCTTGCTTGTTGAGCTGGCACTTCTTTTCAATCTTTCTGGCAATGCCAGGAGTAGAAGTGGGGGTCTGCAACAATCTACAGGTGGCCTTATTAAGGGTTTTTTGCACCAGAAGGAGCAACTTCTTAGTTGGGATTAGACCAATCATGTCTAAGAACTACACCTCATCCTCATCCTCATTCTCCGATCTTCTGGGTGGAGAGGTTGAGGGTGCTCATCATCGTCATCCTTGGATGATGGTTTGATGCCTGAAGCTCAGGTGTCATCCATCGTCTAGTGGATTTTACCACTTAAGGAATGCCGCCCAGATTAAACCCCTCATTCTGACTGCTGACCTGCCCACGCTGGTGCATGCCCTTGTCACGTCAAGGCCAGACTACTGTAATGCTCTTTACTATGGGGTCAGTGGCGGGAACCTCTGTCAACTGCAGCTGGTGCAGAACACAGCAGACAGGTTGCTGATGGGCCTTCCCAGGGCCTGTCATGTGACCCCGGTCCTATGGGGTCTGCACTGGCTGCCTGTTAGATGGAGGATCATCTTCAAGGTGGGCTTGCTCACCTATGAAGCCCTATATAGCTTGGGCCCTGGCTACCTGAGTGAACTCCTAACCACTGCCTTTCCGGTGCACTCACTCCGCTCCTTCACTGAGGGCCTCCTGGCAGTTCCAAGGGCCAGGCTGAAATTATCAAGAGACCATGCATTTGAGGTGACCAGCCTGGCCCTCTTGAACTCGCTCAACAGATCTCTGAGGGAGGCCCCGTCGGTGGAGGGTTTTAAGAGGAGTCTGAAGGCCCACCTTTTTAAAGAAGCCTTTTTTAGTTATCTACAGCACTGATCTATTATTATTTATTGATTTTAATTGTCTGTACTTATTTTACTGACCCTGTATTTCTCGTATGTAATTTTGTATGTGTCTTAGGAGGCAGTATACTGCAGTGGATTAAGGCTCTCAGCTGCAGATCTGGAGACCTGGGTTTGAATCCTACAGTCGCCTAGGAGCATACTACGTGATCCTGAGTAAGTCACTTAACTTCCTTGTGCTCCCGGGTCGCATCTGGAAACAAACATCGGCTTAGTGTGCTATTGCTGGTTAAACAATGTTCCCTTTCCCACTTACACCTCCTTGTAAAGCGCCCAGAGCCTCCGGGATTGGGCACTGGATAAATATTCACTTATTTACTTACCATCTGCCTCACGAAAGCATAATGTGAGGAAAAAATCCTCCTGGAACAGTAACCGGAGGTGGACCGATATGCTTATAAGTGACCCCATGGCCTGAAAAGCATGAAGGAACTGCCATCCCTTAGCCAGGTTCTCCATTAAGGGCTTCTATTTTTGTCCATTGACAGTTCCTTTCCTTCTTCAGAAGGAGGCGCAGCAACATGCTTTTCTTTCTGTTTTTTTCTTAGCAGGAAGCGTTTCAGGAACCTGCTCTGAGAACCTTTTATGTTTACTTATAACGGGGTTCCCTATTTCAGGAACCCTAGACTCTGGGACATCTTTAGCAGACTTTTGCTTCTGTTTACTATGGGATGAAGGCCTTGTCAGTGTCCTTCTGCTTACTATGGGACGATGGGCCCTTGTCAGTGTGCTTAGGTGATGTACAGGTGGACTGAGAAGCCATTAAGTCTTCTAATTTTTTGGCCCTTTTCTTAAGGGTTTTAGGGCAAAACATAATGCAGAGCTCACAATCTGGAAAAAGGTGATCAGGGCCCAGGCACCTAAAATACAACTCATGGCAGTCTGCCTTAGCCAGGAGGCTGTAACACTTGACACAATTCTGAAAACCTGTAGGTCCTGTTTTCTTTTTTGGCTTGTCAGACGCCAAACGTGACAAGACCCATCAGAAAAACGGTTCCCAACAGCAGAAAACAAAGACTGCAGTTCGGTTCCTAACAAAAACTGAACCACTAAGAAAAAAACAGCTTTTTCTTGGTTACAAATAGAAATAGAAAAAACACCAATGCACCTCGGTTCCTGGAGGCCGGGGAACCGAACAGAAAAAGTTACAAATCAGCTGAAAGGAATCAACAAAATGCAGTATTTAAAAGGGAAAAATATGTGTAGTTAAGAGCAGTTAAAAGGAGAAAATCGCAAAGAAAAAAGAGTTTTTCTCCAGTTCCAGGGAACCTTTGGGGACCCAGAGGATACCACTAAAAAGTAACAAAAACAGTCAAAACTAAACTAATGTAGCAGAGATCTGATTTCAAATATAAATACTGAGAAAAAGTAAGGGGAAAAAAGCAAAAACCGTGAGAAAGGGAAAGGGGAAGTTGTTTGATCAGGATAGGCACACTAAGCCAGAGCTTATTTCCAGATGTGACCTGGGAGCACAGGGAAGTTAAGTGACTTGCCTAGAATCACACAGTATCAAAATGGGGGCTTATGGGATTCAAACCAGGGCTCCATGTTTGCAGTACAGTGCACTTAACTACTATGCTATACTGCCTCCTACTTTGAGAAACTTGAAGCTAGACAAAAAGAGCTGTTAGGGGTGATTTCTTCCTCAGGCGAGTAATAAATCTGACATTGGCGGGCAGGGTGGAGCTTGACCACACAGCAGAGATTTGAATTTCATTCCAGCATTCCATAATTTACATAAAATTCCACTCTCTGGGGCAGCTCAGTCTTGTAGTCTGATTGCAATAGTAAGCATAGTAAGGGATTCCTGGGATTTGAAATCGTTGGTACTGGGAGTACTCAGTAGCTGAGGATATGTGGATTGAAGATTCGTTGTCCTCAGAAAAAGATGACGACAAAGAGGAGGCACTGACCCCAGAGGCTGATGGTACCGGGGAGAAGGGCCAGAATTGGGCCTGGTCATTGTCCCCGTGGAACGTACCTAGGGCACCAACAAACTGTCTGTGCTGTTCCCACATAAGTGGCCCCTGAGGGCCTATGAACATGGGCAACCTCTGTAGGAGTCGCAGAGGCCCAGGATGGGTAACGAGACTCAGGGTCTTGGGGCCTCAACTGATGGGAGGGCCTGGCAGGAATGCCTGAATGGGGTCTTTCTACAACAGAGGAGTGACCCAGTCAGTGCCCATGGGGGGATTCCCCCCAGGTGGGAGAGTGGAGCCATACAGTCCTCATAGCGTGGCCCCGGTCCCTTCCAGTGAAGTTGTCAGCCAGCGATTCTAGGGAGGAAATGGCCTCTGGGCTGCCATCAGACTTCAAGCTGGTGCCAGGCTCAAGGCTGACTGATTAGGAGATGGACTCACCCGTTTGCCACTGCCAGAACTGTTTTCAGTGCCAGGCTCGACGTCGGCCTCTGTGTGGACCACAAAGCCAGCCTCAACACCAGCACCGCAAGTGGTGCTGGGGCCAGGGATGAGCCAACAGAAGACACCATCACCGGTGTCACGCCCGGTGCTAGGCCCACGATCGACACTGTGGCCTTCGCGTTCATTGCTGGAGGTGGTGTCATCCTCCCTCCTCGGTGCCGCTAGTGACACCAGAGGAAAGAACAACCTCCACTTCTGCAAAAGAACACAGTACGGCCCCAGTGCTGGTCCCTCCTTCGACACTGCAAATGGTGTCGGGGGAAGGGGACTCAGCGTTGCATCTGGTGCCATCCAGCTTACTGTCAGTGCGAACAGCGACAGGAACACAAGCAGCACCAGGCTGTGACACTGAGGTGTACACCACGGGAAACTGTGTATATATCTTCAGCCTCATCACTGGGGATGTCTGCTGTTCAGTGCAGGCAGACTGTGCGGGGTTTGCAGCCAGCAGCCCAAAAGGAGACAGCTGTCTACCAGACCTACCAAACAAGGCCTCCGACACTTCAGCATGGTGAGGTTGAGGAGGATCCTGTACATCCATGAAACTGGAGGTCCCAGGAAGTGGTCAAGGGGAAAGGCTCAGTGACCGTATCTTGGCTGCACGAGTGCAACACCAGCCTCCGAAGGTAAGGGTCAGGCGACCCCATTTCATCATGCAGATCTCAACGGTATGGTGGTCCATGGAGAAGCATGTGTCACACTCATCTATTTTGTGTTGAGGGCCAAGGCAGGGCACGTAACATTGATGCCTGTCTGCTGCAGCAATCTGCTTTCCATAGAGCCAGTGACACATAATGGGAGGCTGACAGACTTTCTTGCTCATATTAGTCCCCTTTTTCTCAGACTTTGGCATCGCGGAAACAGAAAAAGAACAAAGTAGAAAGGTACCACGAAAAACTTTTGGTGGTGACACAGGTTGAAAAATGACAATGATGAGGAACTGAGCCACTGCCACTTCTACGGTATGCACCCTATGGCTGGACAAACAGAAATGAGGTGCATGAGGGAGCTGGTGATGGTTACTAGTTGGCATGCAACACCATGAGAGGTGCAAAGGCGCAGTCGGTAGCCGAGATTGGCTTCCGCTTGCAAAAAAAAAAAAAAAAGAAATTAATCCCTCAGGGTCTCAGTGCCTCCAGCTCCAGAACCGTAAGTGGGACTTGATGAAGAACGATTCCTAGAAGATTGCTCTTTCTTATCTGGACTGAAAAGATCCAAAGGTGAGAAGGTGATTTATTTTCTCTTTTCTATCCTTTCTCACTCTTGCAATTTTTTTTCCATTTTTTTTTTATTGTTTTTTTTGGGACCATGCAATAACATTCATTTTCATAGTTTTACACGATTTCGCAATGTAGGAAGTCAAAAAGATCAAATAACAGAAACATCTTTCCAGGAGCAGCACAGACACATAGTCTCTAGCTATTGGCCACCTTATTTCCCTTCACTGTGCTTGTCTTACTTTTCTATTGGCCGGTAGTAAACTCAGTGAGTGCTTCTGACTTACACTCTGGTAGAAAAGTCCATTTTAGAACTGTATAATGTAGTTTATGTCCTCATTAATTACCTGGGTGGCCATTTTGTGTCAGGTAAACAATGGATACTTCAGACTTCATACAAAGCTACTGGAAGTAATGAGCTTTTAGATTGTTGGCACACTGCATCAATGTTATGCTATAAAAACTCTGTAGCTGAAGACAAAATAATCAATATCATACAGTTCCTTTTTCTTTTTACTTTCTTTTTTTGCCCCAATTTGTCTTCGCTGGCTGCAAGGTCCTCCTTCCACCTGCCACGTCCTTCTGCCCACTGCAGGGGTCCTCTGATGGTCCAACACGCCACCAGCCTCTGCTTGACATCCTCTTTGGAATCCTGACCATAACCCACAGCTTGTCTCTATGGGAGGGACCCCCAGTTCCCCAAGTAAGGAAGATACTTGACAGTGGTTGAGTTTCACGAGGTAGAGTGAGTGAGGCTGGAGCTGGTAAGGCCCTTCTGTGGCATGGGGGAACAGGGCAGCTTTATTTGCCTGGGGCTGCTGTGTTATCTTTTCCTACTAATCCGTCCATTATCATTGCCCAGGGTGTGGTACTGAGAAGATACCCAGAAGAAAACCTACCAGGGCCATCAGAAAGGTGGGTGAGTCTCGCACTCTCTTCAGAAATGCCCTGCCGGTCCCACTATGAGCACGTGACACCTCTGTGACACAGCCCAAACGGGTGCACAAGTGCATAAGGCCTCTCCAGTGGGACCACATTCCTTCCTGCAAGGCACACCCATCCCTGTGGCCACTAGGGGACAGTAGTGCAGCGTATGGAGGTTTCCAACTTCCTTTCATAAGACAGGAGGCATTCTAGAAAGATGTCAGAACCCTGCCTTACAAGCTAGCTCCAATTGTCCCAGGCTTGGGGTGCAAACCCAGGGCACCTGGTTGGCAAGTGAGAACTGCCTCTGCACTAGCCAGCCAGCCCAACTACAGGACATCATACAGTTTCGAAATGATAATCACCCCAGGTATGCAATGTAAAAACACCCACTGATTTTACTAAATAACTAGTAAAGATGGAACAATAAAAAGACTTGGAACCAATATTCAAAAACTAGCTTCAACAAGAAAACAATTACTTACAGGTTCAGTGCAGTTCTCCTTTAAGTAACAATGCTAGCTTGCCTTACTGCATAATGGTGCTCGTGATCATGCTGGCACAGAAAATGAAGAAAGTAAACCACGTATCCACACTTGTTCAGGTTCAACAATTCTGAAGTTGATAAACAGCTGTTTATACCTCTAGATGCCATCTGTGTTCCTTTTACTGTCTATTCAATATTCTGATGTGTGTTGACCTTTTTTTGTTACATTTGTTTTGCCTTTGTAACTAAAAGGATCCATATCTCCTCAGGAACTCTGTTCTGTTTTTATACTGTCTGAACCTTCTATGACATCAGTAACACCTTTCCAGGCCAGTCAGATGAACAGCAAGGAATGGTGTCACTGATGTCCTGGAATGTCTTAGAAATACGAAAAGTAAGAACAGTAGCTGCTGAGAAGAGTGGAACTCTATGTAGATCTGAGTGCACTCCAAAGCTTTTGCAGATTATCAAAAACTGGTCAAAGCATAACAGAATACATATCTGTCACGGAAAGAGAAATGAAAGGCAGTGAACTATGTACAAATTATTTCCAGACACCTTTAATAGCAGTATTTTTTTTACTAGTACTACTTGTATATAATCATAATGCTGACTATTTGGCATCACTTCAACCCTGGTAGCTGGCTACTTGGTGAATATCAATGCAGGTGAGTCTCAAGGAGTAGGCAAGATACACTCTAGGATTTTAGTGGAGGTGTGCCTGTCTGGACAGGTGTGGTAAAGGAGGACTGGAAAGTGACTGATGGTCACCATCTTCATGAACAGGGCAAGATTACACACTGGAAACTATAGGTCAGTCAGCCTCACTTCAGTGTTGGACAAAGTCCTGGAAAAATTATCAAGGACAGAATAATGGAGTACTTGGTTGAGACCAAGGCTCATGCCTTCTCTCAGTATGGCTCTATGAGGGGCTGATCATGCCAAACCAACCAGATCACCTTCTTCGATGGGGTGACCAGGGAGGTGGACAGGTGCAGGGCCAAAGACATAGTATATTTAGACCTCAGCAAGGTTACAGTGCAGTGTATGACAAGTTTCTGGGTAAAGTACACCAGGGTGGTACAGGCAACGCAAGGTAATTTTATTTTTGTGGCGCCGAATCCCAAAGGCTCTGGGTGCCTAACATAAATAAAACATCATAAAACACTAAGGCACAGAATTAATGAACAGTTAGAAGATATCATTAGACCCATAGCAGGTATTAAAAAGATGCATTTTCAGCCATTTTTTTAATCGTATCAACTGAAGGGGCTCCTCTAATTTCTGGGGTAGTGTCTTTCAAAGTAGCGGTGCAGTAATCCTGAACATGCGATCCCCCGAAGATTTAACCTGTGATCTGTAGATAGAGAAGAGACCCATCTCAGAAGACCAGACAGAATTATTGGGAGCATATGGGACGAGGAGGTCTTTAAGGAAGCCATGCATACAAGAAGCATACAAGAGATGGACTGTTAACTGGTTTTGGGGCAAGAAGCAGAGGGTTGTGGTAGACTGACACTACTATGAATGGAGAGGGGTACTCAGTGGTGTCCTTGAGGGATGGATGCTGGGGCCACTGCTGTTCAATAATTTTATCAATTATCAGGAAGCTTAGTTTTCTAGCAGGCTGCTTACGTTTGCTGATGACACTAATCTGGATAGGGTTTCTCATGTTCAGTCTTCTGTTGATGAGGCTGGAGCTGAACCAATGATGAGGAGAAGGGGTCGACGAAATCCCAAATATTCAAAGGAAAAGCTTAAATCACCAATGGCGCACTTGGTAGCCTACAACGTGTAGAGCTGCGAAGGAGAAGACTGAACTCTTCCAGTGGAAAGGAAGATCTGATGTCATGGGTGGAACCGAAGGATATACCACCTAGGTGGAAGGGCAACTTAGCTTGAAAACATTCTGGTGAATCAGCACTTTCCAGTGGAAATACCAGTGTGTGGATAGTGAACTACATCCATGCCCTCAGAACAAGCTGGCTCTCCAATACAAAAATAACACTGAAGTAGTCAAGAGGGTCAAGTGCATGGCTGTCAAAATGATCAGGGATACGGAATGCCAATGCTATAAGGAGAGGCGGGTGGCCCCTTAGCATGTGCATGTTGGAGAATATGAGGCTGAGTGCAGACATAATCTCAGTTTTCCAATATCAACAAGAACAGAGATGTCTGATCCAGCATTCTTGAGCAGAAAAGTACAGTTACGTAAGAACTTACCGTAACAGTAGATCTTCGAGAACAGCTCTTGCAGCAGGTTACACCATTAGGACTGAAGCCGGCAGGCGCCAGGACCCCACGGAAAATTTCTAGCTAGCTATCTTCAGCGGGGACCGCCCCCGACGTCGGTCCCGCCTCCGATGTCAGGCGTGGTACATGAGGCGGTCCTAGAATCCCAGTTCTCCGCCGGAGACTCCGGCCGCAGGATGACATCAGAAGGGAGACCAAGGATCCGCCTCAGAAGGCATTAAAGAGAAAATCTCAACCAAAGCGCTTTTCTTTTCCTCCGCTTCAATCATCCATGACATATTGCTTCTGCTTTAACCTTTCATTTTGTTTTTTACAGAGCCGTACCTCCTCTAAGGGGAAGGAGGGCGGAAGTAGGCTACAAGAGCTGTTCTCGAAGATCTACTGATACGGTAAGTTCTTATGTAACTGTCCTATCTTACTTCGAGATACAGCTCTTGCAGCAGGTTACACCATTAGACTGATTCCCAACAGTAAGGCTGCCAGAAGATCCGGAGAAGGCATAGAGACAAGAGAAAAACAATCCAAGTCCTGACTCAGGACAAGAGACCTTGCAACACCGCTAGGCAAACTGCCTCACGCCTAGAGGCTATGTCCAGACTGTAATGCCTGATAAAGGTATGTACGAGCTCCAAGTAGTAGAGCAAATAGCTGAAATAGAGACATTTCTGAGCGCTGCAAAGAAGTGGCCACACCTCTGGTAGAATGACCCGGATAGAACCCGGGAGGGTTTTTGTTTAATCTGGTAAGTAATAGATACACTGGACAAGCCAGCGTGACAAGGTCTGCTTGGACACCGGTTGGCCTTCCATTCTCTGAGAAAAAGAGACGAAAAGCTGGTCAGAAGCCCGCAAGGGTTTAGTTCTGTTAAGGTAATACCTCAGGCTGCGGTGAACATCCAGGGTATGAAGCAAAGCCTCTCCTCTGTTGGAGTAACTCGGGAAGTAGACCAGAAGGTCAATATCCTGATTTAAAGTAAGTGTCGAAACCACCTTAGGCAAAAACTTTGGGTTAGATCCGTAGAGATACTCTGTCGGTGGAAAACCAAATAAGGCTCTTCATGAGAGCATGAGGCTCAGAAATCCTTCTGGCTGAAGTAGCGGCAACTAAAAATAATGTCTTCCATGACAGAAAACGTGGCTTCATATCTTGCGGCAGGCTCAAAGGGAGGCGTAAGTTGTTCCAGGACAAAGAGTAGATCCCACGGAGGCACAGGGTCCCTAATGGGAGGCCTAAGGTGCAACACTCCTCTAAGAAACTCCCGAGAAGCGTCAAGCTGAGCAATAGTACAGTGCCCCACCGGAAGATGGTAGGCCGAAATAGCACAGAGGTGCACCTTAATAGAGGAGTAGGCTAGCCCAGAATTGAAAAGAGAAAGGAGGTAGTCTAGAACCACTCCAATGGGACAACCTAAAGGGGAAAGGCCATGAGCCCGTGACCATAGACAAAAAGAACGCCACTTCACGGCGTAAGTAGCATGCGTTGCCGGCTTTCTGGCTGCGGAGAAAATCTCAGCAACCTCTTGCGAGACCCCGTGGCGCAAAATGGCTATGTCTCTAGGAGCCATGCATGCAGGTTCAAAGAGCGGAGATCCGGATGAAGCAATGAACCTCTCTCCTGAGACAGTAAGTGGGAGTTGAGCGGCACGGGAGCAGGGGTTCCTAGATAGCTGTGCCAGCAAGGGAACCAAATCTGTCTGGACCAAACAGGGGCCTGGGAATCATTCTAGTGCTCCCTGCGCGGCTTGAGAAGAACTCTCTGATCAACAGGAAGGAGGGAAGGCATAAAGGAATCTGTTCACCCAGGAGAGGGACAACGCTGTCTCGCCAGAAAACACCAGGCCCTGGATCTAGCGAGCAAAAATTGGGCAGTTTTATGCTGGATGGGGATGCGAACAAGTCCCGTTCTGGAGTTCCCCATCGAAGGAACAGATTTTCTGCCACCTCCTGAAGAAGTTCCCACTCGTGGACTCTGGCCTGGGAGCGACTCAGGCCATCCGCGATCGTGTTGTCCACTCCGGGAACATGTACAGTGATCAGGTTTGCGCCGTGTCCGATTACCCAATCCCACACCCTCATGGCCTCCTACAAAGGGGGTAAGAGTGTGCGCCTCCTTGTTTGTTGAGGTAATACATCACCGCCGTGTTGTCCGTCTGAAGCAGGATCGTGCACAGCGGGATCATGGACTGAAAGGCCTGGAGTGCATATAGAACTGCCCTCATCTCTAGGACGTTGATATGGAGATGAGCCTCCAACGGGGTCCATACACCCTGAGACCTCACCCCGTCTAGGTGTGCTCCCCACCTGAGACCCGAAGCATCCGTGGTGAGGGTTATCTCTGGGGATGGCGCTGCAAACGGGATGCCCTTGGAGAGCGACCCGGGGGCTAACCACCATTGCCAGTCTCGAACCACGGATTTCATGATCCTGACTGGATGCTGCAAATGGTCTTGCCTCTGATCCCATTGCGCTTTGAGCATCCACTGCGTTACTTGCATGTGGAGTCGCGCGAGAGGGACAGTAGGAATGGCTGCAGCCATGTGTCCGAGCAGACGAAGGACCAACCTGGCTGGTACGATCTGGTTGGTCGATAAGTCCCTATGAGGGACCTTATGCGTCCGCTCCTGTCGGCTGGAAGAAAAGCTCTTCCCGGATCGTGTCCAGCACTGCTCCTATGAACTGCAGGTTTTGCGACGGTACCAAGACGGACTTCTCTCGATTTATAAGAATGCCCAGCGATCCAAATAGGTCTTGGGTGTCCTGGATCGCGAGCAGAAGCGCCTGGAGGCGGCCATGAGAAGCCAATCGGTCGAGGTGCGGGACACATAGTGGCCATTTCTCCTTAGAGACGCTGCCACGACTGCCATGCATTTGGTAAAGACCCTTGGTGCGGATGACAGTCCGAAAGGGAGAGCCCGGAACTGGAAGTGGTGGCCTAGAAACTCGAAGCGCAGGAACCTCTGATGCGCTTGAGCTATGGGGATATGTAGGTAGGCGTCCTGCATGTCTAAGGACGCTAAATAGGCACCCTGCTTTAGCATGAGGATCAGGCCCGGGAGGGTCACCATGTGGAATCTTTTGTATGCGACCGACATGTTGAGGTCGCTCAGGTCCAGAATTGGACGGAGGTCCCCTGTTTTCTTGGGAACCAGGAAGAAGTGAGAATAATACCCTAGTCCTCTCTGGTTTCCCGGGACGTAATCTACTGCCCCCTTGTTCAGGAGCGTGAGTACTTCTTGCCAGATTAAGGCACCGTGCTGACCCGAATACCGGGAGAGCAGAGGAGGCCTCGAGGGTGGCTTTTCCGCGAACTCTAAATAGTGGCCAATGCTGACCAACTGAAGAACCCACCTGTCGTTGGTGATTGCCACCATCCCGGCAGGAAGTTGTATGCGAACCTCGACCATCACATCCGTTGATCCCGGGGGCGGGGCCGGAAGGAGTCATACTGTGCGGCAGGCGGGCCGCTGGTTGGGTCGCTCTAGGGGATACGTTGACCTCTGCTAGCGGGCTGCTTCCTGGTTCTGCGAAACCAGAGCCCCTCTGTTGTGTGGCGGAGGCGAGGTTATTGCCTCTGTGTCCGCTCCGAAACGGCCTTGGTGCCTACGAGAAAGGACCCAGGCCTAGGCCGTCACATTGCCTGGACCGACCTTACTGCCTTTCCAGCCTCTTGCAGTTTGGTAATAATTTTTCCGCAGGATTACCAAACAACACATCTCCCTCAAAAGGGCGCCCATAATGTTTTTCTGGACGCCTGGGGTGAAGCCGAGACACGGAGCCAGGAGTGTCTCCCGGAGACAAACGCCTGAAGCTGCTGCTCTGGCCGATGAGTCCGCTGGAATCATAGCGCTCTAAGCACTTGGGTCCCCACGCCTGAACCTGCAGGGAGGAGCTGGAGCATCTCCTCCTTCTGAACACCTTCAGGAAGCTTCTCAGCTGCCTCCAGACCCTGTTCCCATAGTGCGTTCTGGAATTGAATCATGTGGGCTGATAGTTAGGGATCTGATGGCGAGGGCTCGCCGGCAGCAGTGGCGCCTGCCCAGAGAGTCCAACTGCTTGGATTCTGGATCCGTGGTAGGGTGCTCAAATGCTGCGCCTTTGGGACCGGTCATGTGAGGCTGTTATGACCAGAGAATCGGCCAGAGGTTGGTGCGCCAAATACTGGTCCTCCCTTTAGGCCTTGTATAGACGGTCAGCTTTCTTCGGCACCGCGTAACAAATGTGGACATTTCACGCCGGCTTGGTGACGCCTACAAAGTGTCCACCAAGGGTGGCACCACCACAGGCTTGGGGTCCTTCTGTCAAGATACTTAGCCAGGCGCAATCTTTCGGGTCTAACTCCTCAGATTCCCACCCCATATTCTCCTGGATATGGCGATGATATCCATGAACGAGGGGTCATCTGGAGGAGACCGTGAGTCTCACGTGGGTCCGGAGAAGGGACTGAGATTGAGATGGAGATCTGGAAGTGGAATACACAGATCCTCGCCCTCCGCCGACGGCGAACGCCGGGCGCCTCCTGGATCTCTTTGGGCTGGGTGATCCGAAGACGAGGATCTAGACGGAGGTCTCCTCTTTGCACTTCGAGCCCTGAGGGGATCTGGACCCTGGGGACAGTAGAGCGGCCAGCCGACCTCGCGAGGCTAAGGGGGGCTGGAGCTGGAGGAGGAGGAGGAGGAAGAGCGGTGGGCGCCACGTCCTTCTTGATGGTGTCCCACCAGTATGTAAAGATCCTTTACATCCACGAATAGATAATCCCGACGCCGCTCAGACGCTCGAGGGTCGGACGTCGGGTCCGGCGACGCTCCACAGGGACTTGCATGGCGAAGGAGCCCTGGGAGACTGTGCGAGGCCGGGATCGCCCGTCTGGTCTTCGGGCTGCGTTGAGTCTTCCTCCATAAGGGACTCCTGCCCGACGATGGTCGGAGATGCAGGAGCCCTCTTCTCAGGCGCCGCGGACGTCGGTCCCCCTGCCGACGTCCGATGGGTAGATTTGACCGACGATGGTCTGACAGCCGACAACGGCTCCGAGGAACGGTGACGAACGGCCGACGGAGGTCGAGGCCGGCGTCGGGTCTGCCGGCCTCTTCAGAGGGGTAAGCTCCAGGGTCTTCCTCGGCGGCACTGAAGAGGACCGGACGTCGGGTACCGATGAGCGGGAGCCTGACTTGTGGCGATGGTGATGACGCTCCCCGGACTTCGCCCCGACCTTAGGGGTGGAGGACGACGACGGCCTGGCAGTAGGGGCCTGAGAAGATCGAGAAACGCCACCGCAGCTGGGGAGGGAAGAGGCCCTGACGGGACCGGTCCGACTTGATCCGAGCTGCGGGACGAGGCCCAGTCGGAGACCTGGAAGGTCCTTCTCCTTCTCTTCTTTTCGGCGTGCTTGTGAGAAGATTCCCCTTTAGAGGACATGGCTCTAAGTTTTTCTTCCAGGAGGAACGCCTGCAGAGCCTTCTGTCGCCGGATCCTGGTGCTGCTGTTAAATCCCTGGCAGAGGGAACAGGCCTGGGTGTCGTGCTCTGGGCCCAGGCACCGAACGCAAGCCGTGTGAGAGTCCTTAAAGGGGATCTGTTTTCCACAAGCACACTTAGACGTATGCCCAGAGGTCGGTGAAGACATCAGAGAAGAAAAATCTTCGAAATGAAGCAATTTCCTGTAGGAAGTTCAACAACCACGCGTCGAGCGCTAGACTGAGACCGAAGGGTCGAGGCATGCAAGTTCGACGGCGGGAAAGAACTGGGGATTCTGGCTGGACCGCCCCCTTATGTACCACGCCTGACGTCGGAGGCGGGACCGACGTCGGGGGCAGTCCCCGCTGAAGATAGCTAGCTAGAAATTTTCCGTGAGGTCCTGGCGCCTGCCGGCTTCAGTCCTAATGGTGTAACCTGCTGCAAGAGCTGTATCTCGAAGTAAGATTTAGGGAGACATCCTGAAGGTCAGATGTGTTAAATTCAGGGGTAAGGGTGGGATACATTTCTTCTCCCAAAGTAGTAACTTATGGAATAATCTTCTAGTAAACACAGTGGATATAAAGACAGTACTGGCCTTCAAGGTAAGTCTGGACAAATTTTAATTTACCAAGGGACTCACTCGATACCCTTGGTACTAGAGTTGGTAGTGAATCCCTTTTAGTCAGTACATGTTTACACAGCATACTTATTTATACCTGCTTATCCACTTCTGTTGTTAAGGTGACAGAACAGCTCAGCTTCACTTCATTGTTCTCTCACCCAAAAAACATGTGTGAGACTAGTCTTATACTGATAAGTGTAACTTCTGTCATGAGGTATTAACACACGATGCAGTGCATTCTTGGAGTTGAAGTATACACCTGTTAAAGGATTGGTTTCAAGGACCTCAAATGAAAAAAGTACAGTTATGTAAGAACTTACCATAACAGTAGATCTTCGAGAGAGGCTCTTGCAGTAGGTAATTACATATAGGACTGATGCCGGCAGGCGTCAATACCCCACGGAAAAATTTGGAGCTAGCAGTTTCTGGTGGGGGCTGCCCCCACATTAGGTGACCGACGTCAAGCGACGTCAGTATAAAGGGGTGGTCTCCCACGCCCACCTTCCCGTTCTTTCCCGCCAAAGGCCAAAAGGCAAGACAAGAGAGAAGCAGATATTTCCCATCCTGGAAAAGGAGCTGAAAAGCTTAGGGGGGATGGAGGGCGGGAAGATATTACCTACTGCAAGAGCCTCTCTCGAAGATCTACTGTTATGGTAAGTTCTTACATAACTGTACTATCTTACTATGAGAGGGCTCTTGCAGTAGGTAATTACATATAGGACGGCGTCCCAAGCAGTCTGGAACAAGAAGAAGCAAACTCGAGGAGGAAAACTACCCAAAAGTAGACCCTCTGGCTGAGAAGGTCCTAGGAAAGAAGACCTTGCAAAACAGCCAACCCGAAGCCCGCTCTACGGCGAGAGGCAATGTCCAAACTGTAATGTTTCGAAAAGGTATGGACAGAAGTCCAAGTGGCAGCTGCACAGATGTCCACCACTGACTCGTTCTTGAAACAAGCAGTGGAGGCAGGGACCCCTCTGGTGGAGTAGCCTCTGACCTGACCCGGCAGGGTCTTGCTGTACTTGTCATAACAGAAAGTGATACAATGAGCCAACCATTTAGATAGACATTGCTTAGAAACAGCATTGCCTTCTCTTTTATGAGCAAAAGAGACAAACAGTTGATCAGTCTTTCTGAGATCCTTCGTCCTGGTGGTGTGGTATCTCAGAATCTGGTGAACATCCAGAGTATGCAAGAGGTACTTCCCTTGATTGGAGTGCCGCGTAAAGAAAGCAGGTAACTCTATGGATTGATTCCGAATAGATTCCGCTACCACCTTGGGGAGAAACTTAGGGTTGGTATGCAGAGCCACATGTTCCTTGTGGAAAATCAAATATGGGATTTTGCACATCAGGGCCTGAAGCTCAGAAATCCTTCGAGCTTTAGTAATGGCCACAAGGAAAAGAGTCTTCCACGAGAGGAACTTTAGGTCTGCTGAGGCTGCTGGCTCAAAAGGAGGCAGAGTAAGCTTCTCAAGGATTAAATTCAAATCCCAAGGAGGAGCAGGAACCCAAATGGGGGTCTCAAGTGGAAGACCCCTCTAAGAAAGGTCTTGGAGACCTCCAGTTGTGCAAAAGTCCTGTCCCCATAAGGAACATGGTAAGCCGAGATGGCCGCCATGTGAACCTTCAGAGAGGAATGACAGACCCAGATCAAGGAGGTGTCACAGGTAATCCGAGAGCCTCCCAACAGAGCACGAGAAAGACTCAAAATCTTTGGAAGCGGCTGAAATAGAGAACTGTTTCCATTTCATGGCATAGGTAGATCTAGTGGAGGGCTTCCTTGCCTCCACCAGAATCTCAGCCACCAGTGGGGAAAGCCCAAATCGGGATTGAGCTACGTCTGCAGGAGCCACGCGTGCAACTGAAGGGACTTGAGGCCTGAATGGACCAGGGTCCCCTGATCCTGGGTCAGCAAAGTTTGTGACAGAGGAAGAGGAAGCGGAGGTTCTTCTGAATACTGTTGCAGAAGAGAGAACCAAACTTGCCTGGGTCAGAAAGGAGCGATGACAATCATGCGAGCTCTTTCCAAGCTGAGTTTCTGTAAAACCCTCGAAATCAAGGGGATTGTGGGAAAGGCATAGATGAATCTTCCCTTCCAGTCTAGAGACAGAGCATCTCTCCAAAAGATGTCGCGCCCTGGAGCAAGCGAGCAGAAGGCGGGAAGTTTTGCATTGAGAGGAGATGCAAACAGGTCTACCTGAGGGGTGCCCCAGCATAGAAAGATGTCTTCTGCTACCCCCAGATCAAGTTCCCACTCATGGGCGTGAGCAGACGTCCAATTGAGGTGGTCTGCCAACGTGTTCTCGACCCCCGGGACGTAAATGGCCGTGAGGTGAAGTTTGTACTGCACTGCCCATTCCCAAACCTGCATCGCTTCCCTGCAGAGAGGGTAGGAACGAGTTCCTCTCTGTCTGTTAATGTACCACACTAAACACATGTTGTCCGTCTGGACAGCCAGATGTCCGGGAAGCAGATAAAGATGCAGAGCCTGAAGAGCATATAGCATGGCCCGTAGCTCGAGCACACTGATGTGGAGAGATTTTTTGAGCTGGGACCAGGAGCCCTGGGTCTTGTGAGGCCTGAGATGGGCTCTCCAACCTTCGCCCGAGGCGTCTGTGGTCAGCGTCTGGGAGGGGGGAGAAAGGCAGAAGGGAACTCCCCGGCAAAGTTTCTTCTGAACCGCCCACCATTGCAAATCCCGAGCCATAGGACTGGAGACCAGAACTAGTTGATCTATGTCATCCACCCACTGACCCCTCTGAGACTGAAGTGTCCACTGAGAGATTCTCATGTGGAGCCGAGCACGAGGGACTGTCGGAATAGCAGCCGCCATGAGCCCGAGGAGGCGAAGGACTGACCTGGCACTGACCCGCCTGCAACTGGACAACAGGTTGACCCGAGCCTGGAGTGAGGCCACCCTGTCCAGTGGCAGAAAGGCCATGCCGGAGGTCATGTCCAGGATCGCCCCAATAAACTGGAGCCTCTGGGACGTGATCAGGTGGGACTTGGCCTGGTTGATGGTAACACCCAAGCAGGCAAAAACCTGCAGGGTAAGAGAAAGGAAGCACACGAGTTCCTCCCTGGATGAGGCCGCCAGGAGCCAATCGTCCAGGTACGGGAAAACCTGCACCCCCTGGGTACACAAGTAGGCCGCTACCACCGAAAGGCATTTTGTAAAACCTCGGGGCGCTGAGGAAAGACCAAATGGGAGGGCCATGAACTGGTAGTGGTCTCCCTGAAACGCAAAATGCAGGTATTTGCGGTGGGAAGGGCGAATGGGGATATGCAGGTAAGCATCCTGCATATCCAGAGTGCACAACCATTATCCCAGCTGAAGAAGGGGCAGAGGACTCTGGAGAGAGCATCCTGAACCTTTTCTACTCCACGAACAAGTTCAGGGAGCTGAGGTCGAGAATCGGCCTCACCTCTCCTGACTTCTTCGGGACCAGGAAGAAATGGGAGTAGTAGCCCATCCCCTGAAGGTGTGGAGGTATGGGCTCTATCGCCTCTTTCAAAAGAAGAGAGGATATTTCTTCCTGGACCAGAAGAAGATGCTCCGGGAGTAAGACGAACTGGGGGCGGGGTCGAGAGGTTCGAAGAAACTCTACTGAGTGTCCTTCTGCGATTAGCTGGAGCACCCAAGTGTCTGTAGTTATCCTCTCCTAACCCGGTAGATGGAGGGAGACTCTCCCTCCTACCAGTTCCTCCGGAAGGCCCAGAGGCAGTGGGAGAGGAAAGGAGTCAGGAGGTATGAGGCAGCATTGCGGCTGGAGCCCCCCTGCTTTTTTGGGCGGGGGGAGCTTGGCAGCTGGAGGGGCCCGACGTTTGTTGGCCCACTTTCCCTGAGGTTTCACTTTTTGCTGAGGACATCTGTGAAAGGGACGATGCTGAGCCTGAGGGGGTCTGTACAAAGAGTCGACCGACTTAAGTGCAGTACCCTTCTCCTGCAGATCAGTGGTGATGTCCTTGACATTGCCACCGAACAGCACTGAACCCCTGAAGGGCGCGTCCTGGATAGCGGACTGCACCTCTGGGACCAAACCTGACACCTGGAGCCAGGCATGATGCCACAAACCCACGGCAAAAACCGAGCTCCGACCAGCAGCATCCACTGCATCGTACAAGGCACGAAGCATGTGCCGACTGGCCGACCGTGCAGACCGGACTAGATCCGCCACTTCCTGCTTCGTCTGAGACTCAGGAAGGGAGTCCAATTAGCCTCCATCCTGCTAAGGATCGCCTTCTGGAAATCCCCCATATGACCAACGTAATTCAGGGCCCTAATACCCAGAGTGGAAGACGAGCAGGCGTTCTTCCCATACTGATCCAGAAGGTGGGATTCCTTGTCGGGTGGTGACGAGCTCAAGTGCTTGGGGTTAGCTGTCCGGCCATAAGCGGCGCTGATCACAACCGAATCAGCTCGAGGGTGCGAATTTTGTTACTGCAATTAGTTTTGAGAGGGGGTCTCTCCTCTGGCATCAGTGTGCTCTGAGGTAGAACTGAATGTCTCTCATCTGGAACCTGGACCCCAGGACTGTGCCTGTGGCAGCAGCCATATGTCCCAGTAGTTGAAGAAACTGCCTTGCAGTTTTTGGTTTGTTAAGAATGAACGAACCAGCAATCTGCAGGATGCTGATTACCCTGTCCTGGGGCCGATAAGCTCTGCCCTCCAGGGTGTTCAATTCTGCCCCTATGAACTGCAACACCTGCGTTGGCTGAAGGACAGATTTCTTGAGGTCTATTAGGAACCCTAAGGACTCCAAGAGCTCCTGGGTTGGCTGCAAATGTGCCTTTACCTGCTGTGAAAAGTTTCCTACCACCAGCCAGTCATCCAGGTGTGGAAACACTGTGATACCCAATCTTCTGAGGTGTGCCACCACCACTGCCAGACACTTTGTGAACACTCTTGGAACTGAGGAGAGGCCGAAAGGTAGTGTTGAGAATTGGTAATGACCTGATGGGAATCTGAACCGGAGGTATTTTCTGTGACATTCCCTTATGGGGATGTGGAAGTAGGCATCGTTTAGGTCCAGGGATGCCAACCATGCCCCTTTTTGGAGGGTTGGCAATACCAGTGCCGAAGTTACCATCTTGAACTTTGGCATTATTAGGGGCCTGTTCAATAATCTTAAGTCTAAAACAGGCCGCCACTCCCCATTTTTCTTTGTTGTAAGAAATTATCTTGAGTAAAAACCCTTTCCCTTTTGCAGTGGAGGAACAGGTTCCACTGCCTTTGACGACAGCTTGTTTTGTACTTCCCTTTCCAACTGCTTCCTTTCGGCATTTGACGCTGGTTTGAAAATTTTTGTTCTTAGAGGAGGAAAGGATTTGAAGTTTAGGGACAAACCCTGACTCACTATCTCCAGGACCCACTTGTCTGTGGTAATGTTTTGCCAAGCCTGGAAATAGTGAGTCAGTTTGCCCCCTACTGGTAGTGGGGAGGCGGCCCGGGCAAGTAGGTCAGGGAGTCTGTTTTGACTGAGGCTGGGCTTGATCAGCCTGGAAACCACATCTGGATCCTCTTCTGCCCCTGCCCCTAAAGTACCCTGTCTTCTGGGGGTACTGCTGGTATTGGGGAACAGCTTGAGCCTAGTAGAAAGGCCTGCTGTTTGAAGCTCTGCCCCTGCCTCCTCTTCCATATGGCTTAGTGGAAGGTGAGGGCTTTTCTTTGGCCGAGTTACTTGTATAGGTGGCCTTATATTCATCCATTTTCATACAGGCCTCAGTTTGCTCCCCAAAAAGGGAGTTATTCTCCACAGGGCAGTCCATGGCTTTCGCCTGGGTGTCCTGTGTGAGGTTTGTGGCCCTTAGCCATGCAAACCTCCTCAAGGTTACAGTGTTAGCTATCCATCTGGCAGCAGTGTCACTGGTATCTGCTGCCATTTGGAACTGGTATTTTGCAGCTTCTAAGCCAGATCTGGCAGTCTCAGCTAGATCTGCTGAAAGGCCAGACTGGGCCTTATCAGACATGGCCATGACAGACTGCCACAGGGACTTTTGACACTGGGCAGCATAGGCCTGATAATTTGTCTGCCTGATTGCTAGGAAAGCTGACAGATAGCCCTTCTTTGCCATGTTATCAAGCTTCCTGAAGTCCTTGTCGAGGGATGCCAAAGGCACCTTTGCCCTGTTACAGGCTGCAGTCTGCACCACCCCATAGTGGTCAGGGTGGGTGAATAAAAATTCAACTCCCTCCCTGTCCAATTAATATTTCTTGTCAAACCCCTTATCCAAAGGTGGGACAGAATTTGGAGTTTGTAAAATCTTTAAGACATTCTTCTTAAATAACTTATTGATGGGGAGTAAATGAAAATTACGTACCTACCGTAATTATGATCTTTCTGTGTATCTTCACCATTCATCACAGATGGGTACTAGCCGGAATCAGGACCCCTAAGGAGCTTTTTAAAGGATAAGCGGAACCGGCGCAGCATGGAGCGCCCTCGAGGCCGACGTACTACGTGGCGCTCGAGGGTTGGCCGTTAGGCTGCCTTGACTCTGCCTGTCTACCAGTTCTGAGTCGCCGGAGAGGTAAGAGGAAGGGATGGAGGGTGGGACAAGAGAGGCCAAGGGACAGAAAAAGGAAGAGAAAAACTGAACTAAAAGGAGAAATAACGACTGAGAGGACAGCATAGAAGAAATAAGACTAAGGGGATTGGGTAGGGGCCCCAAACTCTGGAAGCGGAAGAAGGGAGGGGAGAAAATTTAGGAGAGAGTGAGAGGTAACAAGGATCCGAGACCCTTGTAATTTTCATATCTTATCTGTGTCAGTCTTCACCATTCATCACAGATGGGTGAGTACCAAGCCCCCCCCGAAGGGGATTGATTCACTGCACCCTAAGGGACAGCGTCCCTTAGCCCTCAGTGGGTGACACGCTAATGGGGGAACCTTCTGGGCCTGAGGAGGCCAGTGGGGGGGAGAGCAGACGGGTCCCCGGGAGGGAAAGTGAGCCCGACAAACGTCGTCTCGCCCTACGGGAGAAGAGGTAGGTTCCCTAGTGAGCGGAGCAAATCACCGTACGCCGAGCCAAGGGTGACAACCGGGAAAGACGAAGCCACGCCGATCTCCTGGTGCAGATCGCTGTCCCTACGACCCTGGTAGCTACCTCACTGGCGTCGTAAGATGCCCTTGCTTGGTGCCTTGTTAGCTCCAGGCCACGTGCAGAGAGCGCGATGGCTTGCCTGGTTTGCTCCGAGTCAGGAAAAGCAGCTAGGATCTGACCTAGCGCGGACCACAAGAACCTGTTGTAGGCTGCATAGTGGGCCTGATGAACGGAAATGGAGAGAAGCAACCATGCCAAGTAGAAGGTCCTCCTCTCCCAGAAGTCAAAATCTAAGGAGTCTTGATCTGGGAGCCAGTCACGGTGGAGGGCGCGAAGTCCGTCAGGGGTGTCCAGGTGCGTCAATCGGGACTGCGGATGAGGCATAGAACCTGGAGACTCCGGAGGAGCGCAGTACCTCTGGCTGAGGTCCCTAGGGGCAGGAACTCCGGAGAAGGGCCTCTGCCAGAACGCAAGGACGCCTCCCGAAAGGGAGCAGGCCAGGGTGGCACCACAAGGGTGGCCCCACCAAAATCGTCTAGGAAGGCGTGCGCCGCATGCTCAGGATTGCTCACAGACAGGGGAGAAAGGTGAAGGTCCTCCATCATCCTCACGAGGAAATGCTGGTACTCAAGAGAGATCAGCGGCCGGAGAGATATGGACAGAGGGTTCCTCTCCTCCAGAAGGGGGGATGAGGAGCTGGAGGTCACCATATGTTCTGAGGGTGGCCGCACGGGGGGAGGTTGGAAAAACTGGCTGTCCATAGCCCTAACGTAGGCCGGGAACTGAGCAGCCACCGCTCTGAACTACTCCCAGGTGAGAGGGCCGATAGGACCAAGAATGCCTGGGAGCGATGGAGAATGTGGCAGAGGGATAGGGGCAGAGCCGAGAGAAGAAGTCGGCTGACCTCTGCCAGGGCTAGGGAGCGGACCATGGACACCCGAGGAGGGTGTCCCGGAAGACTCCACAGCTGACAGCTGTACAACCACGTTGGTACTGCCAAGGCTGCGCCCAGAAGAATCCCCAGTGAGGCGATCAACGTGAGAGGTCCAGAAGGATGGTCCCCTGCCTCCAAAGAATGGGACCCCTCAAGGAACCGGGAAGGGAAGGGCGAAGTCCGCACTAGCTTTGTCCAGGGCCCGGGTGGACCCCAGAGAAAGGCCGACGCGCCGACCCCACACCCCTCGACCCCTCAGAGTCTGAAAGGGTCCTCGTCCTCGAGAGGGCCAGCCTAGGTAGCTGACAGCTCTGGGCTGCCCCTGAAGGGGAGACCTAGGGAACAGCACCCTCCTCCTGTAGGCTTCCCGGATGGGCCCCAAAGTTGGGCGATCAAGACACACTACCGGAGAGGGACCTCCGAGGGTCGAGGAACCCCACGCCGGGTTGCATGGCAAGGTGGCACGCACTATAGCTGCTGGTCAGTACCACTGACCCCAACCTCGGGAACTACCTGACGCCTCCTCAGAAGGGGCTGGCTATGACTCGGCCATGGAGACCACTGGCTCGGGCCTCCTCCGCAGACAACCCCGAGGGGTGTGACTGCCCGTCTGACTCCGAGCCCGACTCCGACGAGGTAAAGTCTGAGGCCCTAAGCCAAACGGTAGGAGGGTGGGTGAAGGCGACCTTGCCAAAGGGCCCGGCAACCAGAGCAGTGGCCGAGGCGGCACCCGTGCCCTCCACAACCCCGCAAACGGGGCTGACAGAAGGCGCCAGGGCAGCTCGGGCCAAAGGTCCAGAGCCAGGGCCAGCCTGGCGCCGTCAGGTCCACCGGCACTGGGGGCGGTACCAGAGACAGAGACGGCGCCGACGGCAGCCCCAGCTACAATCTCGGCGCTGACAACACCACCAGGCCCCTCGGCACTGCGAGCGGCACTGAGGTCTGAAGCGGCGCCGACGGCCCCGAGGCCGGACTCGGAGCCAAACACGACACCGCTAGGCTACTCGGCGCCACGAGCGGCACCAAGAGCACCAACAGCGCCAAGGACAGCACCGACTGACGACGCCGAGGGCCCCATGGCGCCGTGCTCAACCTCCGGCGCTGAGGCGAGACATAACGAAAGGCGACGCCGAATCCAGGGCCATGGTGCCGCGAGCAGCATCAGACAGGGCCCACGGCACCGAGAGACGAGTCAGCACCAACGTCGGTGCCGACAGGGCCCACGGTGCTGCGAACGGCGCCGAAGGCCCCTACGGCACCGACTGACGGCGTCCAGGATGGCGTCGACCCGGGCCTTCCGAGCCGCGGGAGTGACACCGGGGGAGCCTTCACCCTTGAAGGGGCGACTGCCATAGCGGCGCCTCCCGCCCGCTCCTGGGAGGAATTGGGACGGGCCCCCTGCGCCGCTGGAGGAGCCTCGGCAATGGCCAGGCTACAGTAGCCAGGCTCCCTCCTCCTCGGTCTGTATAGGACTGGGAGGGACCCGGAGGAAAGGCCGAGAGAGCTGCTTGGCTCTGGACGAAAGCGTAACCCCCCTAAAGTCGGGCGGAGCTCGCCCTACTTTAACACACGCATGTTCAAGGACGGGCGTCCATGGAGAAGCAGGCGCCGCGACAAATCCATGTCGGAAGCGCCAAGACAATAACGTCATGCTGGTCGGTAAGGAATACTTGCAGCCGCACGGGCACCGACGATAGGGGGCCGGACCATTTTGAAAACTTTGCCCCCCGACCGAGACATGACCTACGGAAAAAAACACCAAAAATAGACTCAACGTCACAAACTTTCAAATAAAAAGGAAAGATCTTACCGGCGACGCTGAGTGGAGGCAGAACCCAGAGCTAGTAAGACTGACGGACTTAAACGTTGCAGTAAAGGCTGACAGGCCTAATTTCTTCTTCCAACAGCTTCCCATGAGGCGACCTCGATGGCGGGAGATGAAGAACTGGTAGGCAGGCGGAGTTGAGGCAGCCTAACGGCCAACCCTCGAGCGCCACATAGTACGTCGGCCTCGAGGGCGGCGCCGATGCTGCGTCGGCTTCGCCTATCCCTTTAAAAAAAAGCTATCGCAGGGTCCTGATCTCCGGCCAGTACCCATCTGTGATGAATGGTGAAGACTGACACAGATAAGATCAATTTTTTAGTTGTTGTCAGCTGCATCATTTCTAGGTATTCCTCCTCCTCTTCACCTTCAGTCACCTCACTGGTGGTTATATCCAGGGCATCCACCATTCTTCTCATGAATGAAAAGTGAGATGAATAGTCCTCTGTTGATCTAGGAGGGGACCCAAACTCCTGGTCAGAGGAAACCTCCAGTTCAATGAGTTCCCATTCGTACTCCTCACATTCCCCATAATCTTCAAACTCCATCTGTTCCTGGAGTGAAGCCTGGGCAGAGGGAATTTCTTGCCTAACAGGTGTCTGGACCGGTGTCTGTGGGCTAGGGACTGGTACCAACCCCTGCAGAGCCTGAATCACCCTGAAGGCCTGAACAATTTCCTCAGGTGAAGGCAGGCTGGTGTGCACAGCAGAAGTCCCCTTAGGCCTTTGGCAGGGGGTTCAATGTGCTTAGTTTTTTGAGCTTCTCAGAAGGAAAGTACAGTTAAGTAAGAACTTACCATAACAGTAGATCTTCGAAAGGAGCTCTTGCAGCAGGCTATAACCATTATGACTAACGCCACAAGCCTTAGGACCCACCGGAAAAATTCTTAGCTAGCAGTACCCAGTAGGGACCGCCCGATGTCACCCCACCTCCCCGTCAGTCATGGTATATAAGGGACGGGCCCTGCCCACCTCAGTTCCCCGCCAAGACCCACGAACGGGCCCTAATGAGATAAAGAAGCGAAGCCTGTAGATGATGTGCTGAACACCTCACTCGGGGGATGGAGGGTGGGAAAGCAGCGCCTGCTGTAAGAGCTCCTCTCGAAGATCTACTGATACGGTAAGTTCTTACATAACTGTACTATCTTACTTCCGAGTGGGAGCTCTTGCAGCAGGCTATAACCATTAGGACTGAATCCCAAGCGGTCCCGCACCAAGGAGGTGCCTAACCCCGGGAGGTGGAAGGATGGGAAATGCTGGAAACTGCAACTTAGGAAAGAAGTCCCTGAAGGACTGCCAAGCTAAAACCGGCACGGCGTCTGGATGCAATGTCCAGGCTACAGTGCTTCATGAAAGTGTGCACAGAATTCCAGGTGGCGGCTGCACATATGTCTCTTATAGAGACATTCTTTAAGGTGGCAAAAGAAGCCGAGACTCCCCTTGTGGAGTGACCCCTAACTCGGCCCGGAAGGTGTCTGTTGCGCTTGTCATAGCAAAATGCAATGTAGTGGACAATCCACTTAGAAATCGTCTGCTTAGACACCGGATTGCCCAAGTGTCGTGGCGCGAAGGCCACAGACAGTTGCTCCGATTTATGGTGTGCAGCCGTGCACTTGAGGTAGTACCTCAGCACCCTGTGAACATCCAGTGTGTGAAGGAGAGCTTCTCCCCTATTAGAAGGAGAAGGAAAATAAATTGGAAGGTCAACCGACTGGTTGAGGGTCAACTCCGAGACCACTTTAGGAAGGAACTTAGGATTTGTTCTGAGGGAAACTCTTTCCCTGTGAAAAATGAAATAAGGCTCTTTACACATCAGAGCCTGGAGCTCGGAAACTCTTCGAGCCGAGGTAACAGCAACTAAAAAACAAACCTTCCAGGAAAGGTAACGCAGCTGTCACTCAGCCGCTGGTTCAAATGGGGGGAGCGTGAGCTTCTCCAACAAAAACAGGAGGTCCCAGGGAGGGATAGGATCCCTGATGGGAGGTCTCATATGCAGAATCCCTCGTAAAAAGGTGTGGGCCACGTCCAGTTGGGCAAAGGTTCTATCCCCCCAAGAGTACATGATATGCAGAGATGGCCCGCATGTGCACCTTTATTGAAGAATAGCTCAAGCCTTGCTGGTATAAGGAGAGGAGATACTGTAATGCTGAGTTCACCGGACAGGTAAGAGGATCCAGACGGTGAGACGAAGCCCAGAGACAAAAACACTTCCACTTCATAGCAGAAGTGGAACGAGTAGAGGGCTTTCCCGCTGAGATGAGGACGTCTGCCACCTCCTGGGAGACCCCATACCTTGACCATGCTACGTCTGCAGGAGCCAAGCATGAAGGTGCAGAGACCTGAGATCCGGATGGACCTGCATGCCCCGATCCTGGTACAGCAACTGCGAGCATATTGGCAGCGGTATAAGGAGAGGAGGTTCTGGGGACAACTGCCGAAGTAGTGGGAACCAAATCTGCCGAGGCCACAATGGGGCGATTAGAATCATCCAAGCCCCCTCAGCCTATATCTTCAACAGTACTCTCTGAATGAGAGGGAAGGCGTAAAGAAACCTCCCTGCCCAACAAAGGGACAATGCGTCTGGCCATAAAGCACCAGGCGCGGGCTCTTGTGATCAAAGAATTGGCAGTTTGGCATTGCGTGGGGATGTAAAGAGGGCCAGCTCTGGATGACCCCATGTGTCAATGGGCTGGTCTGCTACTGATTGTAGCAACTCCCACTCATGCGCCTTGAACTGACACCTGCTTAGGCTGTCTGCCAAGTTATTTAGGATGCCTGGAACGTGTACTGCGGACAGAAAGATGTGATGCTCCAGTGCCCAGTACCAGACTTTCATCACCTCCTTGCATAGAGGATAAGAGTATGTTCCCACTTGCTTGTTGATGTAAAAGATGACTGCCATGTTGTCTGTCTGAACTAGCAGAGAGCATGGGATAAGGTCCTCTTGGAAGGCATGCAGCACATTGAGGACCGCTCACATCTCCGGGACATTGATGTGAAGGTCGCGCTCGTCTGGGGTCCAGACCCCTTGAGTTTGGCAGGCCCCTAAGTGTTCCCCCCATCCCAGATCTGACGCATCCATCGTGAGGGTCTGATTTGGGGGCTCCTGATGAAACGGGACTCCTTTCTCTAGATTGAGAGGGTCCAGCCACCAATGTAGGGTTCTCTTGACTGGCTCTGTGACTTTGACCTTGTGATCTAAGTCGTCTGAGCATTGGTCCCACTGCACCCTGCACTGTGGGACTCATGTGGAGGCAAGCCAAGGGAGTTACAGGGATGGCCGGCGCCATGTGCCCCAGAAGTCTGAGAAAGGTCATGGCTTGGACCTAAGTGGTTACTAAGACCGATCTGACTATCTCCCGCAGGTGATTGCCCCTCTCTGGAGGTAGAAAAGCCATGCCCTGGATTGAGTCCAGGACCGCCCCTATGAAAACGAGTCTTTGGCTGGGCTCCGGGGAAGACTTCGGAAGATTCAGGGTGATCCCCACCTCTTGGAACAGAGTATAGGTGTCTCCGAGAGCCCGGATGAGGCATGCCCTTGACAGGGCCGCAAGCAGCCAATCATCGCGGTAAGGACAGACATAATGTCCCTGGCGCCTTAGAGCCGCAGCTACCACTGCCAAGCACTTGGTGAAGACTTGAGGAGTGGAGGAGAGGTCGAACGGAAGAACCCGAAACTGATAATGCTCCCCCTGGAAGTGGAACCTCAGGTACTTCCTGTGGGGGGGGGGGATCCCGATGTGCATGTACACATCTTGCATGTCTAGGGAGCAGAGCCAGTCTCCATGATTCAGCAGAGGAATAAGACCTGGAAGGGTAACCATCTGGAACCTTCGGTACTCTATATAGTTGTTTAAAGAGCTGAGGTCCAGGATGGGTAGAAAATCTTGTGTCTTTTTTGGAACTAGGAAAAAATGGGAGTAATATCCCTTTCCCTGCTGCTGCACAGGGACCAGTTCTATCGCTCTTTTTTGCAAGAGGGCCTGAATCTCTCCTTCTATGAGAGGTATGTGAGAAGAAGGATATCTTGAGGACCTTGGTGGAGTATCTGGGGGAATTTCGGTGAACTACAGCATATGTCCCCTCCTGATAATGTCTAGGACCCACTGGTCCGCTGTTATGGAGCTCCAACCCTTCAGGTGAAGGGAGAAGCGACCCCCTACTGCCTCCCCGGTACCTCCTCCAGAGGAGTGGGGGTCAGGAAGGAGTCATTGGGCGGAGCTGGGAGTGGGCAGAGAGGCCTGGGTGCCACGAAAAGGAGTGCCTCCAGGTTGCTGGTTGCCAGCCCTCCTTTTGAAGCTGCCTTTCTGGCCCTGTTGATTACCATGGGCTTGAGCAGATGAGGGCTTCCAAAACTGCTGTCATCTCACTCATCTCTGGTCCCCTCTGTACATTTGCCGGACGGACCAGACAGATTTGCCCGACTCCTGGAGACGAGAGATAAGAGACTCTGTCTCCTGCCCAAAGAGGACGGAACCCTGCAACAGGAGGTCCCGGATTCCGGACTGCAGATCCTAGTGAAAGCCCAAGAGAGTCTCAACCAGGCATGGCGCCGGAGGCAGACACCTGACGCTGACACTCTGGCCACCGTATCTGCGGTATTGTACAAGGCACGGAGAAAATGCGTGCCTATGTCAGAGCCAAATTTTAAGATGTCCAGGAGCTCCATCTTTTGTGCGGAGTCTGGCAAGGCATTAGCTAGCTCCTGTCCTCTCTCCCATAACTCATTCTTGTACTGGACCATATGAGTGAGGAAGTTGAGGGATCTAATGGAGCAGGTGGAGGCAGAGTAAACCTTCTTGCCCAACTGGTCCAAGTAGCGGGATTCTGGGTCAGAAGGCTGGGAGCTGAGGTGCTTAGGCCGCTTCGACTTGTCGTGGGCGGCCACAATGACCGATGAGTCCACCTGAGGGTGTTCTGCCAGGAAAGGCTCATCCCTCGGGGCTCTATACAATCTGTCTGACATTTTCGGAACAGCCGGGATTGAGGCTGGGTGCTTCCAAGTTATTCTGGTGAGATCTTGGAAGGTGTCCAATAAAGGAGGCACCACTAGAGGTATGGGCTCCTTCTGCCTCAGGTATTAAGCCAGTTGGCGACGTTCCGGATCCAGGTCCTCCGTCTCCCATTCAATGGAGGCCTGGATGTGCCTCATGACATCCATGAAGGTTGCATCATCAGGAGGCGAGAGGGGTTGGTCCTTCTCTCTCAGGGAACCCCCGACCTCTGAGAGGGATGAGGAAGCAGGAGGGGTAGACTATCTTCTACTGGGCCTTTCACGGCCTGAGCTGTGTCTTGGGACTCCCCCGCTTAAGCGTCGGTGGTTACCGGACGACATTGGTTCGAGGACCAGAGTTGACTATGGGACCGACAATCAATGTCGGTCAGGGGACCTACGCCGGGACTGGGAGAGGGCCCAGCAGGAACAACTCCTGGACCAGGACTGATACTGACGACGGCTGCTCGATCTGGAGGGATGCCAGCGACGAATTGCAGACTAGGAATGAACCTTTGAGGGCGGGCGCAGTAGCGGACACTCAGGGGTCTTCCACGGGGAAGAAACGGGAAGGCCCTCTGCATCAGCGTTGTCCGGTCGGTTAGGGTCCGGTTTCGGGTCTGGCTTCGATGGAGACTGTTCTTTTTTCACCGGACTCCACCAGAAGGTGAAAAGCTCCTGTAGCTCGTCTTTGGTAAAGACTGAGCCTGACGACTTGGGAAAGGGAGGCAGGGAAGCCGGCTCAGGAAGTTCGTGGGAGGGGGAATCTCCCACAGAAACCTGCGAGGTGTAAGATTTGGGAGTCCCTGAAGCTGCCCCTGCTGCGGGGTCTTCCACCACGATAGTTTCTACCAGCGACAGTATGGGGTCCAGCGTTGGTTTCACGGGGAGTTGGTGCCAGGTAACTTTGTCGCTTGAGCTGCTGCCCTCATCGGCAAGGTGTAGGACCTTTAGGCGGGGCCGTAGCTTGCACCACAGAGGTCTGGGGGATAACTCTACAGGAGCCACTTAGGTTTTGATTTTTCCCCCAAAGTGCCTGCCTTGGCTGGCGCCGGTTTCTTGGCAGGAGAGTTAAGCACCTTGGAGCCTTCTGGGTGCTTGCACGGTCCCCTGAGCCCAAAGAGGGAGAGGTCTTCTTGGGGGAAGAGTGAGAGCGACAGCGATGATGGAACCAGCTACGGTCCTTGTCACGGGAGCGCTTTTGGGCCCAATGCTTGCCCTTATCCCCTGGGGTGTGTAGGACATCCATATTTTTCCTCCAGAAGATGGGCCTTTAGGGCCTTCAGGCACCTAATTCTTGTCCTGCTGGTGAAGCCTTGACAGATGTGGCAGGTCACGCTGTCATGGTCTTGGCCCAGGCATAAAACGCACTTGGTGTGGCCGTCTTGTGAAGGGATTTGGTGGCTACAATGGCACTTATTCCTCTTGGGCCCAGACGAAATCGACGACAGTGATGACATATGTCCGACTGTAGTCGGGGGCGAGGGTGATAAACTCATCGAAATACTAGATGAAGGAGAATAAATTAGTCCAAAATCTTCTAATTTCTTTCTTTTGCTAGCCTGGATAACCAGAACATCCCCAACGTGAGCTGGTCGCGGCGGGAAAAGAACTGGGGTGGAGCCGACGTTGGGGGGCGGTCTCTGCTGGTACTGCTAGCTAAAAAATTTTCCAGTAGGTCCAGGTGCTATGCGGCGTTAATCCTAATGGTTATGGCCTGCTGCTTCCACTTGAAGTAAGATCCAGGGATTCAACCAGTTCTTTTACTGGTTGCTGGAGCACCCTTATCAGGGGTGGATTATTTAGGCTCAGCGGTTTCACCTGCAGGTTTTAAGGGCATCAGTTGGTCAGAGCTCGAGGAACCCTTTTCCAATTTCTTTTGTAGTCTTTCCTGAAGCTTTTCAACTGTCTTTTGTGGGAAAGATCTACATATGTCACAGTCAGCTGAGAAATGTTCCTCACCAAGGCAAACAAGACATAATGTGTGTTTGTCTGCCTTGGCAAAGACATCCCCACACTTTGAACAATTCTTGAACCCAGGTTCACTGGTTTTCTTCTTTGGTTTGTCTGAAATTTTCAAACCAGCAAGAAAAATTCCAACCGTAAAATATATTTTTTTAAAAAGGGTTTTATGCAGTTGCGGTCAGTCAGAAACCGACAAAAGTTCCAATCGGAACAGGAACCGATAGAAAGGAACCGGGATTATCGGTTCTTTTAACAAAGTTATTGGTTACTGTTTTTTGACAAAAAATATTTTAAAATGAAATAAACTACCAGAATTTGTTTTAGAAACTCCAACTAAACTAAACTAAAGCTTGGTTTCCTGCCGGTTATCGCGAACCAAGAGAAACCAAGAAAATAACTAAAAATCTCTAAACTAACTAGCGTTTAACGACTAAAACAGAAAATAAAGGCAGCAAATGAAAAATCTAATTAAATACTTACAATATATTTTTAGTAAGCACTCAGGAACAACTGAGAGAAGTCTCCAGGGTGTCTGATCTTGACAGGCAGAGAATGAAATATGAGGTGTTTTAGAACACAGGCAATTGATAGGGGCAGCATTTGAAAAGTGGCATGAGCCAATGACGGTTTCATCGTTAGCATAATGTTTCATCTCCGGGCAGTTCTACTTTAAAGGCTGACTGCAAGAATCAGGAATATTGAAGAATTATTGGGGTGAGAACCACTGCATATTAACAAGGCAAACCATGCAGGCCTGACTCCAAGCTGTAATTTAAAAACAAACTAGGTTTCTGATACTAACAGTTCTAAAGGCAGCTCTTTTAAAAACTTTGAAATAATTCGGAATTTAATTTTGTTTTAATAAAAAGCTTGGAGTCAGGTCAATATACATACATTAGCTTCCGTTTACACAGTTTTCTTGTGTAAAAAAACTCTTTTTAAAACCTCAGTCCAAACTACATGTTTATACAATTTTGAACTGTGTTGATATCATCTTCTGAAGCCTTGTTCGAAAGCACGAAAGATTAGGGGTTGGATGGGGCAGAGTTAAAATGTTTGTAACATTACAGGTATAAGATAAAAGTGTATGGGGGTGATGGAAATTTATTAAGTGATCTGAAAACAGAACCACCATTTAAAACAAAATAAAAAAACTAATATTTTTAAACTTATTTTGGAAATTTAAGTATTCTTCAATAGAACATGCCTATTTGCTTAAGCATTTTTGAAAACTGCATTGTGACACCTGCTCACTTCACATTCTAGCATCCACCACACACATTATCATGAGTTTGAACACACATATATATAATTTTAATCACTAGACATTGTACTTTCAATTAGTGGCACTCATTACCCCGCACTATACAAATTAGGGATTTGGGAAGGCCATGAAAATGAAATGAAAATTATGCAGTGAGTGAGAACAAATTTGAAAAATCAAGTCTTAGCCTCCTGGCTCACATGTGTTTATTCCTTTTGTTAAGTGACTTCACTGAAAACAGCTGATGTACAGTAGATAGCTTTTTAGACAAGAAAGGCACTGTTGGACTGGACTTGGCGTTTAGCACCATTAAGGCCCTATATATCTGAGATTCAGCAGGCTGAACAGACAAGTTTAATGATGAGGGTAGGTTAGTCCAAGTAATATAATGGGTTTGAAATTTCCTGCTTTCTGACTAGCTAAATTAGTGCCGAGATAGTGAGACTTGTATATTAATCCCAAGAAATGCACAACTTGTGGCAAGTTCAGGCAGTGGGAACCTAGATGAGTCAACAGGATTCATGATCCACTTTGCTCATCCCTGACTGCCATAACAAACACAGCTGCCTCCTTTACTTACTGAAAACTCCTAGCAATGTTCTGACAAGTAAAGATTCCTTAAATTAAAGAAAAATAAACAGTCTTTCTTCTTACTATACTTTCCTTACACATGTAAACAAACAAGAAAAAAAAACAATTAAGTACAATTCACAGTATTAATTTCTGGTGTTTCTTCAGTGATAATGAAAAATCTCCCTGCTGTCCTTACATGCTTGCCAGGGCAATGCCTGCTGCGTACCCTGTCACAAATAAAGTTGTGACACTGACTATATAGAAGGCCCCCTGTTGTGTGTGAGTGGGTGAACATTCTGCCAGATGAATTCTGCAGAAGTCTGAATTTCTGTATTCCATTAAAAAAGAAAAACATTCCATCTACACAGTATGTGAAAAGATGGAATATTTAAAGGTGGGAAGGGACTACTATTTCCTAGTTACTTAACAAAATAAAATAACCTGTTTTTAGTTTAAAAAAAAAGTTGGCTTTTTTTAATCGTTACTCAGTTTACCTGTTTTATGAGTGCAGTAAGACACTCCAGACTGCTGGCTGCCTGTGGATGATGCACTTCCAGGTGCTGAAGCCACTCGGCACCAGGGTCTCATGCCTCACTACACACCTGGGTGTGCATTAACCCCAGACAACCAACGCCCTGTTGTGCCTTATTGCTTATTCATGGCTGCACGATATGCCCAAATAAACAACTGCCCATGTTAGTTCAAACAAAAGGAATTTGAAGATTTTTTTTAAGAGGAGGACTGTGACTTAAAGTTACTGGTGTTAAATTTCAGTTGGTCCAGTAGGCAGCAAGGGGACTCTTGTCAGGATTTTATTTACAAAGCTTGCCATTTTGTTAAAGGAAAACTATATGCAAGACTTATAAATATAACCCATGCTGTGCACTGGGGTTTTGTTTCTTTTGTTGTATCTGGCACTCTGTGTGTGTGGCAATTTTTCTATTTTATTTTTCCCTGCCAGTTTCATGGTCCCTGAAGGCAGCCACGCAGGCTTCTTTTATTTTCTTTGATCTGTTGACATTTTCCCAAAATGCCTCTGGGACTTATGTCAGGTAGACCTAGGGCTAGAACTAAGAGCCCAGGATCCTAATTATGATCTAGTTACAACATCCAACTGCACCTGCTTGTAAACGTTAACCACTTTGAAAAAGTGTTTGACCTCCCTCTCCAGCCGAAGTCAGATTTTTCTAAGCGGTGACTGTTGTTATTCTGGATATGTGTCAAGTTTCTTTAGAAAGCACTGTCACTGGGTCATAATAAGCCAATACACCTTTGGAGGTCTTGGATCTAAACTGAGATAATTCCCAGAGGTATTCTGGGAAAAGTCCAACAGATCAAAAGCTATAAAAAAAGCCTCAGTGGCTACCTCCAGGGGCCATAAAACTGGCAGGAAAAAAAATCTTGCCACAGACACAGAGAACACAGCACCAGAAACAATCCGAGAAACAAAAACCCAATTAACAACATATGTTTTTATAATTTTTGCATGTAGTTTCCCATTAACTGATTTTATGTTAATAGGTATCCACCTTAATTGAGAGCAGATTAAGAAGAGATGTGTCCTTTGATCTCACATAATTGTAAACTTGCTTGTTTTGTTATACAGTACTAAGTTTTCTTCTTTCCCAATTTGGTGATAAATAAAAAAAAAATAGCATAATCCATTGATGAAGTACAGTGGAACTCTCTTATAATGGACAAGTCTATGTAAGCAGGTTTTGACCGTTATAAGGGGTGTTCGCTATATCCTAAAATTTTAAAATATGAATCTTCTTTGCCCCAACTCACTCACTGAAGTTAAAATAGCAACATACCCACTCCTTTGCCAATCAATGGTATGGTGAACTGCTATTTGTGGCTGACTGGGGACTGAGCAGTAAACAAGATTGGTAAAATTATGCTGTACACTACCTATGCTGACTGGGAGATTAGGGGGCTGAGCAGTAACCATCAAGAGGGAGGAGGGGTAGGTTATGTGGACAGGCAACATATGTTGTGGAGTAATCCCCTAGAGAAAGGTGTCAGGTATTAAGCATCAGGTGAGGCGAGCAATGTCTTTATAGTGGCAGACAAACCAACTGAACAATAAGAGGATGAGTAGCAGGTAGTTAGCAGGCAATTCACAACACATAACAGGGTCACAGACAGTTCACCGTGTCCGCTATACAGGGGCTGCAGAGTATGGTATAAATGGGACTTTTAACATTATGGACATAGCTTTTGGCAAGGCAGATCTGTCCATTATAATAAGTGGGTGTCTGCTACAAGTGGGTTGGACTGTACTAGAATCACCACAAAAATTGCAAACATCATCGTTTCTAGTTTGTGATCACATATCTTCCTGGCTTTTGTAAGCAAAGCCTGTAAAAGCACTGACAGATAATGCAGATGGTGTTGATGCACTAAAGCTGTCAATGGGCATTAAAAGCTGTCAATGGACATTATCCATCTGCCATCAATCATTAACATCAACTTACCAAAACATGCTGTAACACTACCAGAAAGAAAGTCAAGTGATCTAGTTGGCTCCAGTTACTGTAACTGACAGAACTTGTGTTCCTTCCAAACTTAAATTACTATGTAACTATTACCTTTTTTTTTTTTTTTTTTTAATGAATGGGCTTGATACAGTATGTGATATGTCTCCTTCCAACCTGATGCTTCCTTCTGCTACTCCCGTGAAATACCATTGCTCACTGCTTCTCATTCTGAGTCAACTAGCAATGGCAATGCTTCACCTCAAGGTCCCTAAAATGGAGACATTTCGGTGTCAGTATTTACTTTTGTTACTATTAATTTCAGAGCTGGTGCTGCTGATATTAACAGGATCCAGGAGTCCTCCACATACAAAACCATACCTTTTACTGGCTGGTTTCGTAAAAGGGACAGATACAGTATCTACAGCAATCTAAAGCGGCATACAATGACAATGCACAGTTCATCAGAACAGAGAAGGAAGCACCAATGTTGTGCTTGGAATCCCCCAAAATAAAGCCCTGCTTTGCAAAGAAAGCTCTCTGAATTGTTCAGGTGATTAGTAGTATAAAAACATTAGTGAGATGTTTGTCTCTATTTCATCTAACTCAGATGCTTCTGACAAACTGAATTTAGGAAACATTAAAGAGGGGTTTTCTTCTAGTGAGTATGACATTGTTTTCCAATTACTGCGACCTTGCAAACAGCAGATTGCCTCAGTATAGCTCTGAGGTAGCATAATCACCTCTGAACCAGAAGCTCATGCGTTTCAGTCTGGAACTGGAGATCAGGACTAATTACCAATTCTGACATGGGTGTGCACTGCTTAAAAGGGGGTGCTGCATGTTGGAGGGGCTGTGATATGGACAAGATGTTAAAACAAGGTGCCTTTTGCCTGCCTTTGGTGGTTGTCTAGGTGGAGTCTGAAGATTCGATGGGAGCATTTGAAAAGAGTTAGGGATATTCCCTGTGTCCTGGCCAGCATCCCCTCTCACCTTTTATTTGTATTTTATCCTCTTGCTTTTGTGACAGCCAGGGAGGTCTTCCTTCCATAGCACCAGTCTCCTACACATTCTGTTAACTGGTGGTGTCCGTCTCCGTGGCAGAATGGCACTCTTATCTGGTCCAGAGCTTGCTCCCTGCAGTGGGGCCCAGCGGATACACAGACCAGACATTGACTGGAGACTGAATCTTCCTGAGGCTGGCCAGGAAATGCAGCCCATTGGAATGTGGGGAGAGGGTGGGCTTCATCTGCTCACTCTGAGCCCCTCTAACAGTTTTTCAGCCTCTTTATCTCCTGATCTATACTGCAAAGGGAATGCAGCACATTGCTGCTCCCAACATACCAATGCCTTGATAGCAACCCCCCCCCACCCCCGCATCCTGCCTCACTTGGTGCCCCAGTCTGCTGTGGTCACCAGAAGGCAGTCAAGTAGCGGGATCATCATCATCCTTCTGTCCTGGAGGAGGTGCTTGTCTGAGCAGATGCTTAGCTCTTGGGACATAAATCCAGATCACCAGAATACTACAGCACCCCCCCCCCCCAATGCCACACAGCTGACCAGTATGCACTCAGCTTCCTCTTCAACAGTCTTTCAGAGTTTTACAATGCACTTAATAACTGTCCTGCTTGTATGCATACATTCACTGCATTATCCGTGTCTAACTCATTGCTTTGTAAAACATTTTCAAATGTGTGTTTGGAGGATGCTATATAAAATCCATATGTTATTCTATAGTAGTGCACCTCGTTATCTGGACTACTGAACTGCTGTTCTCTACTTATCTGAAGAAGTAGTCACAAAAACTAAAGAACATGTTCCCCACTTTTCTACCAGCAGATCCAGTTCCTCTTGAGGCATTCTCTGCTTTCTCTTCTCAGTTCTAAAGCATCCTGCAGATAACGCAGTTGCTCAGTTGTGCCTGGATAAAAATGGCTTTTGAGGGATTTAAATAAAGCCAGATACAGCTGCTGAACATAAACAAGTGTCTGACTCTTCCTGTAACATTAAACCAACCGTCACAGTGCGGTCCCAAAAATGTTGTTCTGTCCAGAACAATTGAAGTTGACAGTTTGATACAAATCAATCACTTCCAATGGACTCACTACCACCCAGAACCAGCAATGTTTTCAAGACAATCATACCTATAACACACATAGGACTCCCAGCAGCAAGAGTTACGAGCACTGCAATCTCAATAATGTACATCATTATTAAGATCATTAATGCAGCGCCATATGCCTGTACACTCAGATGAACTAATTCTTACAGGATTCTGCATTTTACTTAAGCAATAATGATTAAGGCACTAGGCATTTCATGGCTATTAATGACCGGCTGGGAGAGATTATGACCTGAAGCTTTGCCTCAAGCCATTAATCCAGCTGGTCATTAGTTTGCATAGCAAATGCCTTGTGTCGGGGTTGTTAGTACTATTATAAGCCACCGAATAATTTTGGAGAGAGAAAAATAAAAATAGAAATATCCACTTTTTCTTTCCCCACCCAGTGCTAAATGTTTAGGATTTTAAAGTATCCCTGCAGTTTTATGAACATTAAAATGACCGTGTCACCATCCAATCTGATTGCAGGAATAATGAATAACAAAGCAGTAAAATCTAGAACGGGACTCAATCTCAGGATGGCAATTTTTATTCTGTACTTAGCTGACCATGTTGTTTCACTACATCACTGCTTATTCATGAACTGTTCTTATGAGATATTTTTTGCAGTGTGTTCTTCCTTGGGGTTGTCAACCCAAATACTCAGCCCTCCCCTCAACCTGTAGCCTCCACTCTGAGGCACAAGGTACAGCTCCAAGCCAGTGCCTCATTGTGATACACTCTTCAAAGGTAGAGAAGTATGTCTCACCACATGTTGCCAACACAGTCTGTTGTAGCTTTCTTCATGCAGGACCCTGCATTGAACTGTGTTCCCGGCCCTTCCTTGGATCGTTCATGGAAACAGAATCTTCTTGTTCATTGATCTATCAGAAGCCACTAAATGGGCGGAAAAGAATGCGGCCCATCGTGCAACCCTAGATAATTCAGGAGCACAGATTTCCAATGAAGAGACTTGATCTAGACTAATTTAATGCTCTCCCTTTAACTCCTGTTTTTTCACAGGGTTTAAGAGGCAGCTTTGGTATCCTTTGCTTTTGGACATTCACACGGTGCTTTGGGGGTCCTTAATTGCAGCTCTGGGACCTAATTTTGCATCTTTTTAAGGTACTGTTTATTTTATAGTAACATTGGCTTACTGCTGTTATAGTTAATGATTATTCTACCAGTTAGTTCTGGTGTTGGTGAGGACTACATGTTTCTATTTTCTTTTTACGCACATCAAACTAATAAAAATGTGAGTGGGTTGTTTAAACCTGATGAAGTTTTCTACGCGTAAATGTGCACTTTTGGCATAGCTCGGCTTCTTAACCTTGTACTTTTCCTCCTCGGGTAGGAGGTTAATGACTTTGGTACTCTACAAGTTGCTTTTTCTGGACTACCTTGCAATGGAGCTCATGGACTCCATCTACAGCTATTTTTTTTCCACATACATTTTTTCCTCCACTGGCGGAGCTGGCAGGCAGCTCTGGCCCCTTCCTTGGAGAGGTCCACTCTCTGGCTCCAAATCTACTGCACCCGACCCTCCCGATAATCTCCCACGGGTTACCCCCCACTGTGACAGGGCTGAGGGCTAAGGGCGTTGACTCCCCCCCCCGCCCCAGAGACCAATATCCAGACTCCAGGGGGCTGGTGCGGGTGCTGCAGGGCCATCATGGAGCCTGACAGCTCTATTTTCCACTATTTTCTCCTTTCCCTTGCTGCGGTTGCTCTGGTGCATGTGGAGGCACGCACACACAGTGATCCGTGGCATCTTCCCTAGTTTAGCCGCTCCCATCTGCGCTACCCATGGCCCTCAACCCGGGGGCAGCCCTGCAGCAGGCGTGACTGAGTCCCCAACTGGGAGAGGAGAGCTGCCATGTGGCCAGTCACTCCATCTCCTGGCCGCCGACCCTCGACGACCCAGGCTCATTCCTGAACCTGGGTCACCAGCGTGGCGTGTGGTGTGGCATCCAGCGCCTCAACCTTCACTGCCACTGGGCCGGCTCTCTATAGCTATTTTATAGACTGTAAAATTCATTGAATATTATATTTTCTACATTCCCCCATGTATGATGTATCCTCCTTACTGCCTTCTCACATTGCTAGCCCACCTTTAGGTCATCTGATATGACTACCCTCAGGTCCCTTTCCATTTTTGTTGTCAGTATCTCACCCCTCATTGTGTACTCTTCCCCTAGGTTTTTGTTTCCCAGGTGCATTACTTTGCACTTCTTTGCATTGAATCTAAGCTGCCATACATTTGGCCATTCCTCCAACATTGCCAAGTCCCTTTTCATCCTTTCCACCCCACCTTGCATATCAACCCTGTTGCAGATCTTTGTGTCATCTGCAAAGAGACAAACTTTCCCTTCCAGTCCCTCTGCAATGTCACTTATAAAGACATTAAAAAGGACCGACCCCAGTACTGAACCCTGCGGTACCCCACTAGTAACCCCCCTTTCTTCACTGTGGACTCTATTTACTATTACCTACTGTGTCCTGTTGTCCAGCCAGTGTTTTATCCAGGCTACCACCCTGGGACCCACTCCCAGGCTGGCTAATTTGTTTATTAATCTTTTGTGCGGGACTGTGTCAAATGCCTTGCTAAAGTCTAGGTAGGCCATGTCCACAGCCCCTCCCTGGTCTACTACTTTGGTCACCCAGTCAAAGAAATCAATTAGATTTGTCTGACATGACCTTCCTGCTGTGAATCCATGCTGCCCTGGGTCCTGTGCCCCGCTGGCCTCTAGGTACTCAACAATTCTTTCCTTCAGAAGTGATTCCATCATTTTCCCTACCACTGAGGTCAAACTGACAAGTCTGTAGTTTCCTGCCTCTGTCTTGCTCCCACTTTTGTGAAGGGGAATCACATCCTCCCTCCTCCAGTCCTCAGGTACCACACCATCATCCTATGATTTATTAAAAAGGGTACTCAGTGGTGTTACTAGTTCTTCCCTTAGTTATTTTAGAATTCTGGGGTGAATCCGATCAGACCCCATTGCTTTATCCACCTTCAGTTTTAAGAGTTCTTTCAGAATCCTTTCTTCTGTGAAAGAACTAATATCAACCTCCCTATCCAGAGTGCTTCTATTGACTGGATTAGGTATGTCCCCCTGCTTTTCCACTGTGAATACTGAGCAGACGTATTCATTTAGTATACCTGCTTTTTCACTGTCGCTCTCTGCCCAACCACTTTCCTCTTTATTCAGCCTCAGTATCCCTGCCTTAGACTTTCTTTGCTCCCTAATGTACCTATAAAAGGTTTTATCCCCCTTCTTAACTGAGTTGGCTATCTTTTCCTTGGTTTGGGCCTTTGCTATTCTGACTGCCTTCCCCGCTTCCTTCTGCTTTAACTGGTACAGTTCTCTGTCCTGCTCCTTCTGTGTTTCCTTATACTTCCTGAATGCTATCTTTCTCTCCCTACCTTCCCACCACTTCTTTTGAGAACCATAGTGTTTTTTCTTTCATTTTGATTTGTTTATTTGCTTCACACAAAGGCTTGTTGCCTCTGTGATGGCGGTTTTGATGTTTCCCCATTGTTGCTCCACCCCACCTTCTTGCCTGTTTGCTAGTGCTTTTCTGAGGCACTCTCCCATTTTGACAAAATCAGCCCTCCTGAAGTCCAGTACCTTCACTTTTGTATGGCTTGACTCTACAGCTAAGTTTATCGTGAACCACACTGTTTGGTGGTCGCTTGTTCCCAGATGGCTACCCACTTCAAGATCGGAGATCCTCTTTCCTTCCCCATTTGAGAGTGCCAGGTCTAAGATTGCTCCCTCCCAAGTGGGTTCCAAAACTAGCTGTCTGAGGCATGCCCCTTGTAGGGCATCGAGAATGGCCCTGCTCTTGGATGTGGCTGCAGCAAAGGTGTTCCAAGACGGCTGAAAGGAAGGTTCCAATAAGGAGAGTTAATCAGATAGTGGATGGCAGTGAATGTCCTCCTCCCATGGAGATGTAATGTGATCCACCTGTGAACGGTCAGTCTGTGGCTCTAGGGGAATGAAGAGGGAGGCTGATACAAAGCAAAGAAATAATAAAACAGTCTGCATTGTATGGCCCTAGGTACAGTAGGGAGTATATGGCCACCAGACAGACAGCAAATGTTTAAAATATTGCTATGTGTAACACAGTAATATAGTAGAAATATTATGAGGGATGTACAGTGGTCTCAAGGCTTGAGCTGCAAGGTCAGATAACATTTGACACATCACGCGTCCGAACTGCAATTAGGGTGGGATAGCTACACTAAATTATGCAGGATTACTAACAAGAAGAGACTCTTAGCCCACTGGTTGATGCGACAGAAGCAAAACAGTGAGAGAAAGAGTAGGGGAAAAAAGAAAATATCGTGAAAAGCCACTTCAACTGCAGCACGACAGCAGCCACCAGTAGTAGTAGATAGGCTGGGAGCTGCTTATGGCAAACACCACCAATAGTAGAAGTCCTGCAAAGTGGGGGAAAGTGAAGCATTTAAAGACTGCGGGGAGGGAGGGTGGGTGACCTGAAAACAGGGTGGAGTAAGTTTAAAGTCTGCTTTCGAAAGCACTAAAATTATGCAATGCCAAGCGAGCCAGCACCGAGAAATCTTAAATTAAAAGTCTTACGCTTTGGCGCCAATCAGGGAGTGAACTGCCGCTGAGCCAGCCAATAGTTAGCTGGAGTTCTAGGGCAGCAACCAATCAGAGCCCCAGCAGAGGTCCTGGTCGCTGGATGAAGTCCTACCTGCAAGGCTCAGCAGGCGGCAGGCAGAAAAATGAGGGACAGCCGGCTGGCTTCTCCAGCCATGCCACACAGTAGTGCAGCGAAGCACCCAGGTAGGGGCGAGCCCGGAAGAGAAGGAAAGACAGTCGGCTGTTAGATAGGGCTAGGGACAAAGAACTAGGAAGGGCTAAATTGGTGGGCAGGGATAAACAGAAAGACAAAGCAGAGTGTAGCTGGGGCTAAACTGGTGGGCAGAGACACAGTCAAAGGGCAGCATTTAAATGAAATAATTGGGAGGGGGCAGGCAGACAAAGCAGTTAGAAGGGGGGTCGTCAGCTGGCACAAAATGTACGATAAGGTCAGGAAGGAATCGGGTAAAAAGAAAAGCGTGGGAGGAGTAGATTAAACAATGCAGGGGAAATAATTCCAAACAGCAGCTGGTGAGAGCAGACAATGTTAGAGACAAATCACAAGCTAACCAGAACAGCTTTCCCTAACAACTGTACATAATCACATTACAAAAAAATGCTGCGTTTTACACAATCCCCTGTACTGTAGCAGTACTACAAAAGTTGACCGTAATACAAATACATTCCTGAGCAGCGGTTCAAATGATACAGCAACCCTCAAGATCCTGATCGAAAAACAGGGTGGAATAAGTTTAAAGTCTGCTTTCACGCACTAAAATTATGCGATGCCGAGCAAGCTGGCACCAAGAAATCTTAAATTTAAAGTCTTAAGCTTTGGCACCAATCAGGGAGTGAACTGCCACTGAGCCAGTCAATAGTGAGATGGAGTTCCGGGGCAGCAACCAATCAGAGTCCCAGCAGAGGTCCTGGTCCCCTGGATGAAGTCCAACGTGGCAAGGCTCAGCGGGCAGGAGAGTGAGGGCCAGCTGGCTGGCTTCTCCAACCATGCCGCACAGCAGTGCAGCGAAGCGCCCCGGGTCGGGGTGAGCCTGGCAAGACTCAGTGGGCGGCGGGCAGAAGAGTGAGGAATGGTCGACTGGCTTCTCCAGCCATGCCGCACAGCAGTGCAGCGAAGTGCCTGGGTCAGGGGCAAGCCTGGCAAGGCTCAGCGGGCGGCATGCAGGAAAGTTTGGGATGGCCCGCCACGGCCAGCTGGTGGGCCGAAGTGCCCGGGTCAGGGACGTATCTCGATAACCAAACAAGATGCCACCACGAAATGTTTCACATCTTCAAACTTTCACAGCCTGACCACATATACCAAATTTTGGTCTATTTTGTCAAACAATGCCAGAGTTATTAAGGTGCAAAAATTTGGGTTTAACATTAAACTGCCTATTCAACCCTAACTATAGGGAAAGGGAACATTGTTTAACCAGGAGAAGCACACTAAGCTGTAGCTTGTTTCCAGATGCGACCTGGGAGCACAAGGAAATTAAGTGACTTGTTCAGGATCACACAGCATGCACCTAGGCAGCTGTGGGATTCAAACCCAGGTCTCCAGATCTGCAGCTCAGAGCCTTAACCCACTGCGCTATACTGCCTATAGGGGTGCGGTGGAATAAAAAAAAAAATTCATACACATCAAATGTTTCCCATCACCATACACATAAATACTAGATGGGAGAGGGTTACATTTTATTAGTTCATTAGAAAATGGCAAAGAAAAATCCTGGAAGCTGACTGGCTGACAACATGGCTGAGGTGGGCATCTATTTTTCAATAGATGCCCACCAAATAAAAAGTCCCAGCCCAACTGGCCCCTACACCCTCTCTGATACCCTGGTGCCCACCCTGCTTCCTCACTGGGTGAAAACACCCTGGAAAATTTCAAACTACCGCCATTTTTTCTCTTACATAGCGAGTAACTCAGTGGTTAGCCAAGTCCCCCCCACCAGACCAGTTCAGTATCGAAAGTCATAAAAATAAAATACACACATACGCACAGTGCATTTGTACTTCTGCAGTCGGGGAGGGGGAGAGAGAGAAAGAGAGAGAGAGACAGAGAGAGAGACAGTTGATCACTTCTGCCAACCACGCTGATGGCTAACGGCAGCATACTCCGACCACAGTCTCGCGACCCCTTTTTCAGACGCCGATCTCCCGGCTGATGTACAACAGTCCTAAGCTTTAAGCAGCAGTGCAAGGCTTGCCCAGCTTTGTAAATGGAAAAAAAATACACTCCAGTTGTTATTTTTGCAGTCAGGAGGAGAGAGACAGTTGATCATTTCTCCCAGCTGCTGTAATTGTTCCTCGCATCACTTCAATACCGCGGTCTCGCCCCCTTCTTCACACGCAAACATTTTTTTTTTTAAAACGGCAAGATTAAACCAGCGATGCCCCCTGGCACAAGGCTTGCCCAGCTAGTGCTATTACCCTTTTTGGATGCGGTCTTTTCCCTGCAAACAAAACGCGCAGCCCAGCTGAATGCAAAGCAGCACAGCAGACTGTAACCACCAAGTCCTACCTGTTCCTTGTAATATTTATTTTGTTCTGCACCTCGCTCACACACACCCTGCCCCGCTGTTCGCCTCCCAGTCTCCAATGCCTCTTGAGTGGCTTTCTTGCTCCTGCTCTCCCCATACCTCCGCCGTCTACAAGTGAACTCAACGTCTTTTTTCATACATATTTAAAATCAGTCCCTCTTCAGTAGCTACATACTGCAGCAAACCACTCATCAGCAACTTTTTTTTTTAAATAAACTAAGGGAATTGAGAGGGAGGGGAACAAATTATGCAGGGGTGGGGATGAGTCAGTGAACTGGGGCAACCCTTTTTTAGTTAAACTACAGAGATAAAAGTCCCTATCTCAAACGAAAAAAAAAACAAACATCATTCTAAAGCAGGCAGAGGAACTATTTTATTACAAAACTTATGTTAAACCAAGTTTTTATTAACTTTTTTTTATTAAACTTATTTTAATTTACAGTGCCCATTTTCTAAGTGCAATAATACCCTCCAGGGTGGGCTTTATTTGGATATACCAGACCTTCCAGGGGCTACAAGGCCCTCCGCCTGCGGTGTCGGGCCTCATTACACCCCTGGGCGGTCCGATACTTCCCAATAAAGCCCACCCTGGAGGGTATTATTGCTTACGTAATACCTGTTTATTGCCATAACCATTATAAGATCACAAGAAAACCTGTGTAATACCAGAAAGTAGACTGTCAATACAGTATCAATTTCCATAGTATAATCATGATTTGCCACAAGTCACAGCTAAGTAACTGTTGTGCAGTTAGGCATCACAATAGCATTGCTGTATGTTCTAAAAAATACATAACTTCTGACAAGAATATTAAACAGTGTAAACATAACACAAATAGAGTCACAAAATAGGATTGGCCCTTGGATATCATTAAAGCGAACTGGGCAGTCATTCTATTAGCGGATAAAGAGGATATCTATTTAGTATTGTTTGTCATTTTTGACCAGGAAAGGCACACTCAGCTATGATAGCTTGTTTCCAGGTGTGTCCTGGAGGATGGGTTGCATAAACCTGTTTTACTGACACAGGAAATGTTGGCCATAACACCACAGGCAACTCTCCTACTCTTCTTCAATAAGCGGCATGAGATTTTTTTTTTACTTCAACCTGGACAACAATGACCAAAGACGGGTAGAAGGGACCTTGGTTTAACGTTTCATCTGAAGGACGGCACCTCACCAGTGCAACCCCCCGTGCTGTACTATAGTGTCAATTATGGGTATTACTCCAAGTACCTGGTGTGGGGCTAGAATCCACGATCATCTGATCTTCCGACACCATAGACGAGCATGCTACCTACTAAGCCACTCATGTGTGTGATGCAATTAAGCCATTTTGTGCTGATTACATGCACAGAACTGAGATAATTATGTCTCTTGTGTAAATATAAAATGTAAAGTCGTTCTGAGAGATATAAATATGGTCAGAATGATTTCAAGTTTTCAAATTAATTCCCATAGCATTTCCAAGATAGCACAAGAATATATTTGGAACATACAGCTTTAAGTAAGTGTGTTTACTTTCTTTTATGTACATGATTAATTGAGGGAACTGACATATAGAGTATGGTACTGCCTTTGTGATGCCTAACTGCTTAACAGTTATCTAGCTGTGATTCCGACAAATTATTACAATATGGACACTGATAATATACTGACTGATTTAACTGCACTGTATTACATAGGCATATTACTGAAGTTATAAAATGTAACTCTCCCCATTTAGTACAAGGGTGGTGGGAAACATTTTATTTAGAATATTTTAATTCATGTACATACTTCACATTATAAACTCTAGAATATGCTGTGATACAGCAAAACATCAAAATGACCTGCTAAATACAGAATAAAAGTTGCCAATACTGAGACTAAATCATGTTCTGGTACTTGCTACTTTGAGGGACTTGTCAGAAAATTAATACCTCTCTCAGAAAGAAATGTAGAGCATTTCTTTAAAACAAATAGGGTGTGTATGGATCTAGCTGCTTAGGAATAATGATTAAACATTATAAGTCTAATTAATTATTCATGATGGCAGCGCCATCCGTGATTGGTTGCCACACTGGTCTGAAATCCCTTAGAAGTGACCGGGGCGTCACCAGCTCTGTGGTTCCCGCTGTCACGCTCCCACTACCGCCACAGAAAAAGTAAGTAAATTTTGCAAAAAAGAAGCCATTATTGTGATTAGACTTATAACCGCAATAATGACCTCAGAGCTGGTCATTTCCTTGAGATTATGACTGGCTGGGTGGGGATGGCCCAAGGCGCTGTCAGTCGTTAATCTCTAGGAAATGACTGGCTCTTTGGTCATTATTGCTTAATTCAAGAATTGCAAAAATATCATACAACAATGTTGAGCAGGAGGCACCACTAGGATAATGGCTGTAGCAAGGCTAAGTCACTATCCTGTCCATATATACACAGCTCAGAGTGTTGTAGAGCCAGCAGCATTGAGCATTACTTATGTATTTAGTTTTCTCTTTGCCGTGCAAGTGCACTAGACAATTATCTGCCCCTATTTTCAGTCATGACCCGATACAGTACAGTTGCAGTACAATGGAGTATAGGATGAATCTGTCTCCTTTTCATCCCCCCCTTCCTCCTCCCTTGCTGTTCCCCTCTACCACATACCCAACTCAATGCCCTCCTCATTTCTCCCCTCCTCCCTCTCTCTCTCCCATACCACCCCCTCACCACCACTCTTCTTTCTCTTTTCCCACTAACCCACTCCTAACAAAGCTTCACTAAGCTGCCTATGACTTGTACTGTATAATTAACTCGCAAAACAATTCCTTGACAATGCCTTTGGCTGCTATTACTGTAACCTTATTTGTCTTTTTTTTTTTGTAAGTTCCATTGTAATGATCATGTTATGTTTTGTACCTTATTGCCTTGACATGGAACCTTTGTAAAAGAGCCCTCGGCTCAAAGGTGTCATCCGAAATTACAAATAAATAAATAAAATACAGGAAAGAGGTAATGGCATTACTACTGTTATAGTTTCACATTACAATACACGAGTGGAACAGAACAGTTATGTACTTATTGTAACAGTTGATCTTCGAGAGAATCTCCCCCATTAGATCACAGCTTTGGAACTCTAACCATCAGGCACTAGGACCACATGGAAAATTTTGCTAGCCAGGGGCCGGCTACGACGATGTCATGCATCAGCGTCTATATAAACATGGGCAGCCCCATCATTCCTTAGTTACCCACTGGAGATTAGACTCTGAAGACCTCTAACTGTGGGGAACCAGGAGATAAGACCAACCCAGGCATACAAAGTAGGGCTGCATATATAATGTATATATTAGGTTCAGACACAATATCTGATGCAACCCTCACTGAAGCAGAAAGGGGACAGAGGTAGGGGATACCTGGACTAATAGAGGAGATTCTCTCGAAGATCTGCTGTTACAGTAAGTACAGTATGTAACTGTTCTATCTTTTTCGAGGATATCTCCTCCATTAGTCCACACCTTTGGAACAATTCCCAAGCAGTCACAAACGTCAACTGGGGGGTGGTTACAGTCTACTACAGGTATATATTCAGGACAGCAGGCCTTTCAGTACAGCAAGCTTAAAACCAGCACATCTATGAGACTATGTCCTGACTCTAACATTTAATGAAGCTGTGGACAGTGCTCCATGTGGTTGCAGCACAAATGTCAGCTGCAAAAACATTCCTGAAACAAGCGGTAGAGTGACCACAAACTGCAAAGGAAGTTCCTTACCATACTTGGTTCCATGGCATAACAGCGACTCCTAAACAGCGCAGGGACAAAAGAGCGCCAGGTTATGGCGAATGCCGAAATTGGCAAACTCTCTGTTTGCAGGGGGCTGTGCCCCCATACCCCTTAGTAAATATACCAACTCCAGGGGGAGCAGACCTCAGGGACGGGGGGTACAGTGAGTTCACTGATTTTGGCATTCACCATAATCTGGCGCTGTTCTGATCCCACGCCATTTGGGAGTCGCTATTTCGACAGTATACGACCATACTTCCTATAACAGGATGTAATATAATGTGGCAGCCATATGGACAGGCACTGTTACACAGAGGAGCACCCTCTTTCCTAGGAAAAGAAACAAAAAGACTGAGAGGACTTTCAGCAGTCCTTGGTGTGATTCATATAGTATGAGTATTCTAAGTACATCTAAAGTACGCAGCAGTGCCTCACCCTGATTGGCATGCTCAGGGTAATAAACAGGAAGATGTATAGTTTGATTCAGTGCAAATTCAGATACCACCTTCAGCAGAAACTTAGGATTTGCACACAAACAGACTCTGTGGAAAATCAAATAACGAGACTCACACATTAGAGCCTGAAGCTCTGAAATCTTTAGAGCAGAAGTGGTTGCAACTAAAAATAACATCTTCCATGTCAGAAAACATAGACCACAACTCGCGACTGGCTCAGAAGGAGATAACATCAGTTTCCCAAGCACATCATTCAAGTCCCAAGGCCGGACTGGATTGTGGATAGTAGGTTTCATATGAAGAATACCTCTCTGAAAAATACAGGACACCTCTAATTGGGCAACCGCATGACCATCAATAGGGACATGGAAAGCTGATATAGCAGCCAAATGCACTTTAAGTGAAGAATACTGTATGCCAGAGTCTGACAGAGTCAGCAAGTCTTCCAACACAGCATTTACAGGACATGTAAATGCGTCCAAAATCTTGTAAGTATCCCATAAAGTGACCTGCTTCCATTTCAAGAAATAGGTATGTCTGGCAGAAGGCTTTCTAGCTGCAAACAGTACATCAGCAACCTTAGGGGATATCCCCAAACATGCAAAGGCTATGTCTTTAGGAGCCATGTGTGCAGATGTAAGAACTTCAGGTCCGGATGGACCAGGGAACCCTTGTCCTGTGACAACAGGCCCCAATACAGGTAGGAGGACAGGAGGCTCAACTTCCATCTGTTACAGAAGTGGAAACCATATCTGGCCAGCTCATAATGGAGCAATGAGGATGAGAGTGGCACCTTCCATCCATGGTTTGAGCAGTAGTCTCTGTATTAGTGGAATTAAGAGAAATGCATATAGGAATTTCATTTTAAAAGAGAGGGATGATGCGTCTTGCCAGAAAACTCCAGGCCCTGGAGCGAGCGGGCAGAAACATGGCAGTTTTGAGTTATGTGGGGATGCAAAAAGGTCCAACTCTGGATGACTCCATCTTGCAAAGAGGTCATCTACCACAGAGGTCAACAGTTCCTATTCATGAATCTTGGACTGTAACCTGCATAAGCAGTCTGCTAAGACATTTTGGAGACCTAGGAGATGCATGGCTGATCATCGTAGGTCATGGGCAGAGCCCAATACCATTCTCTCGTTTGGTGATATAATGCATCACACTGGCACTGTCCATCTCTATTAACAGTAGACTGGGCACAGATGCTTCTGAAATGTCTGGAGGATATGCAACCTGGCCTTCACCTAGATCCATGACCCCTGCGTCTGAGAACGGTCAAGATGAGTACCCCCGCTGGAGTATGAGGCATCCGTGCTGAGGATATGTACAGGAGCTGGTACAAGGATTGGAATGCCCCTTTATAGGTTGCCATGATCCATTCATTACAGCCATGTTCTGCGAAGTGGGGACTTGATGAGAATCATATGGTCCAGTTTGTTCATCAGGTGATCTCACTGGACCCTTAATGTCCACTGGGGGATTCTCATAAGTAGATGGGTGAGCGGCACTGTCACAATGGCCACAGCCATGAGACCGAGCAGAAGTATCAAAGTTCTCGAAGAGACATAGTGACTCCTGCATACCATCAGGTTTTCTGCCCTGTTCTGGGGGGCTGCTGTCACTACTGCCAAGCATTTGGTAAAGACCTGTGGCACAGAAGATAAGCCAAAGAGCAATACACTGAACTGGTAATGTTCCCCCAGTACAAAGCAGAGGTACTGCCTGTGTGATTTTCTGATCTTGACATCCTTCATGTCCAGAGAACAAATCCAGTCCACTGTTTGCAGAAGGAGGAATCCGAGCCTGCAGGGATACCATTCAAAACTTTCTGTATTCAATGCAGACAATGAGTTCCCAGAGATCTAACACAAGACGCAGATCCTCTGTCCATTTTGGAACCAGGAAGTATCTGGAACAGAACTCTTTGTTTCTCTGTCAAGGAGGAACTGGTTCTATATCATGTTTTTCGGCTAGTGACTGAACTTCTTCCTTCAGAAGGGACAAATGGCTCGGAAGATAACTGGAAGAAGGTGGTGGAGGATGATCTGGAGGGGTTTCTAGCAGTTCCAGAGAATGCCCCCTTGCAATTATCTCCAGTACCCACTCGTTTGATGTGATCTTCCTCCACTGTTTGATACAGGGACAGTGCCTCCCACAACCACCCCTGGAGGAACAGTGGATGTGGGGGTGTCTCCAGATGAGAGCCATGTAGAACTGGTGGTGGCAGTGCCACCAGTGCCAACTGCTTTGGGTGCTTTTAAATGTGCAACTGGGGGGAAGGGGTCCTATCAAGGGGCCACCTCCTCAGCCATTACCTTGCTGATGGTAGACACAGCTACCTCTGGCACCAGTCTGACGAAGCATCCTCTCCCATGCCTCCTGGCAGGAGTGGGATACAGGGATCTGACAGACCTTCAGCATCATAGCCAAACAGTTCTGTCCATCCAAAAGGGGAATTCAGAGCTTTCTGTTGCACATCATTGGCAAATCCAGCAACTCTGAGCCAAGAATACCTTCTCACACAAATGCAAGAAGCTGCAAGCATCAGAGATATCCTAGAAACACAGAAGTTGACAAGGACCACAAGGCCCATCCAGTCTGCCCATTTTTTCTACCTTATGAATGTGAAATAGGCCTGTACTCTGTCAATGGCCTATCTATTCATAATCACCTGTATTGCTCCCTTATGCCTATCCCATGCCTGTCTGAAGCCATGCACTGTATTCATATCCACCACTTGCTGAGGCAGGCCGTTCCATGTATCCACCACCCTTTCTGTGAAAAATAACTTCCTCACATTACCCCTTAATTGGCCTCCCTCCAATCTCATGCTGTGTCCTCTTGTCCTGCTATTTTTCTTATATTGAAACATGTTAAGACTCTTTCACCTTGTTAATGCCCTTAAGATGTTTGAATGTTTCGATCATATCACCTCTCTCCCTCCTTTGCTCTAGGGTATAAATATTGAGCTCCGTTAACTTGTCCTCATATGTTTTCTGATGCAGTCCCTGCACCATTTTGGTTGCCCTTCTCTGGACTGCCTCCATTTTGTTAATGTTCTTGGGCAGGTGCGGCCTCCAGTACTGCAAGCAGTACTCCAGATGGGGCCTAACCAGTGTCTTGTAAAGAGGGATTATTACCTCCCTCTTACGACTTGCGATACCCCTGTTAATACACCCCGTAAATGTGTGGGTCTCAATAAACAGATCGTGCAACCAGATTATGATGCATAAAAAATGCATACTTCTGCATTTATCATTTTATTTTAGAAAAACACAAAACCAAAAAAAAAAAAAATAAATAATCCAATATTTACAGAAAGGAAAAATATGATGATATTTCTTCACATCAGTTCAAACATCAGGAAATATTTCTTGCTTCAGATGCTATAAAGAAATTCCTGTGTTCTCTCCTTCCTCAGTTAATGTGAAAGCCTGCACATTACCTCCTTGCTGAGATCCTTCTCTCACCTTGGTCAGAACCCTACTGACCAACCTATCTCTCTAAGCCTTCTAGTGGAGGGTTTATATAGTGAAGGAAAGGGGTGTGGTTTTCACGGAGCCCCTCCTCCTTTGTGACATCACATTCCCTTGCATCTATAAAATCTGCCATTTCAGGGGCAGCTTGCCCTATAGTAGGACCTTATAGCATGAGACAGACCTCTGGGTAAAACAACTTTTCTTTACAAATGTGAAAAGCATAAGGATAAAACAAACCTGTTTAAGAACAAATAACATTCTATAACCTTAGCATGGAAAAGAGAGATGAGGGGCGTGCTCCCTATCTGCCTCCATATAAGGTTATAGCTTTTTAATTGTCTTTTTGTTCATACAAGAAAAGCACACATAAGTGAACCACTGTAGCATCTATATTTTGTTTCATATAATATGGTACTCTAATCTTTGGTCATGCATTATTTTCTTCCCAAATCCCTTATTTTGTATTTCCAGAACCGTTTATTATTTTTCTCAAACAGCTTATCTGGCTGCTGCACTTTCAGCCGACGCCTTGCTCAGGAACTCAGCCTTCTAAAACACAGCAGGCTTAACTTCAATAATTACAACTCCCTTTTGAATGAAAAAAAATTTTTTTGACACTTACAGAACTCCAATTAATATGCCTGTAGTGTTTTAATTATACTCTCTTACTTTAGCCCATTTTCAAGTGTTTTAAAAACAAGCGTAAATTTTTCATTGCTTTGGGGCTTATTAGAATCTGCACCATAGCAACCAAACACAGTTGCATTAATTTCCTCCTAAATTTAAACTTAAGTGTTTGGATACAGGGGTATTAAACTCATACAGTAATTGTACAGGTTCTACAGCACTTTCCTGCAAACCTGTACTTTGTTTGTGCTGCCTAAAACATTTTTTCCACTGTTTGCAGCAATTTTACAGTCTCAGCTTTCCTTACTCACTAACTGAATTGTAGCTGAAGGCTTTTTCCACAACCCAGCCCTCTACTCATTTTGGGGCTTTTTTATGACACAGCTTCTTCTTTACATATATTATAACAAGATGCAAGTTTTTTTAATACCAGAGCAAAAAGTGACAGTAAAGGCAAAGTAGAAAATTGCCAGGTTGGCCACCCTGACAAGAAAATTAGGATAGATAAGAATAAGCAGAAGAAGACAGGACAGAGTGAAAGCAGAAACCAAAAAGGGGGTTATGCATCTTCTCTGTGTCAGCTTTATCCTTCAAAACTGGACCTCCTGTTAACACTCCTCCCACCACAAGAAGTCAACATACTATTTGTTGTGTTGACTGAGACCCCTCACCCTGTGAAGGGTTGGAACTTCCGCCCACCCACTCCAGAAGTTCCCCCCCAGGGCCCCTTAAGATGAACAGTATTCAAAACATCCATTCAAAAACAGACAATACTGTTTATATGTCATCCTATTTCCCTGGGGTTGTGCTGTCAAGGCGCTTTATAATGCCATCATCCAACTTTACAGCAGAATCACTGGCATGGTCAGCACCAAAGTGTGATAAAAAATCCACATTCTGATGCTGAGAACCAGCTCTATGTCGCACAGTAAATTTATATGGCTGTAGGGCTAGATACCATCGTAATATGCGAGCATTCCTGTCCTTCATTGAATGCAGCCAACATAAAGGGCTATGATCTGTCACAACTGTAAATTGTTTTCCCCAAAGATAATATTTTAGGGCCTCCACTGCCCATTTGATGGCCAGACACTCCTTTTCAACCGTCGAATACCTTCTCTCTCTCTTTCATGTAATTTCCTGCTAAGGTATAAAATGGGATGTTCCTCTCCCTGGCTATGTTGAGTCAAAACTGCCCCAATGCCTGTGTCAGAGGCATCGGTCTGTAATTCAAACGGCTTAGAAAAATCAGGGCTACATAACACTGGGGCTGAGCACAAGATGGCTTTGATTTTATGAAATGCCTCATGACAGGCTGGAGTCCACTTTACTTTATTTGGAAATTGTTTTTTTGCTAAATCTGTAAAGGGGGTAGCTATGGCAGAAAACTCCGGGATGAAGCGTCTATAGTAGCTTGCCAAACCGATGAAAGACCTGACATGGCGCTTTGTCGTTGGTATGGGACTATTAGCCACTGCTTCAGTTTTGTCTACTTCAGGCTTGATTCTCCCATGTCCAATAATAAAACCCAAATAGCGTGTTTCTGTTTTAGCTATAGCACACTTTGAAGGGTTTATGGTCATTCCTACATCCTGGATGCTCTGTATTACAGCACTGAGATGAACTAAATGAGTCTCCCAGTCAGGGCTATAGATAACAACGTCATCCAAATAAGCAGCACTGTAACTTTTGTGAGGTCTTAACACAAAATCCATATACTGTTGAAATGTAGCCAGAGCACCATGCAGGCCAAATGGCATTGTGGTGAACTGGTATAGGCCAAGTGGGGTACAAAAAGCAGTTAATTCCTGAGTTTTAGGGGCCAAGGGAATCTGCCAATACCCTTTCATTAAATCAAGGGTACTAATGTATTTTGCAGACCCAATTTGGTCCAGGAGATCATCTATACGTACCCATCAAACTCAGACACTTCATTTATTTTTCTAAAATCTAAGCATAACCTGATGCCCCCTTCTTTCTTATGCACAACTACCAATGGAGAGGACCAAGGACTGCGTGAAGAACTATCACTCCAGCCTGTTCCATGCATTTTATTTCAGCCACTACTTCTGGCCTGATATTTTCAGGTAGTCTGTATGACTTCTGGTGAATGGGCTTATTTTGTGTAACCCTAAGTTCATGGACCACACCCTTAGCCCGCCCAGGTTCCTTTGTGAATGTGCCTGAGAAATATTTCAGAAGGTGATCAATTTCTAATGTTTGTTCAGGGTCATTTCAGGATTGATATGTACCTAGGTGTCATTAATAGCTTTATCAATTCTGTCATAAGCTATGTCTAGTTCTGCTGTATCAACTTTATCAATTCTGTCATAAGCTACAGTATTTCTAGTTCTGCTGTATCAGGATTTGTTTGAACAAACAGTATTGGTGACTCTGGTTTTTCTATCCATTTTCTCAGCAGGTTGGCATGATATACTTTCTTCACTGGTCTATGCCCTGGCATCTCAATGGCATAGTTTACTGTGCCTACCTGGTGTAAGACTACATATGGCCCTTGCCACCGCATAAGCAATTTATTTTCCGTGGAAGGTAACAACAGTAACACTTTTTCACCTGGAGAAAATGTTTTATGTTTCAGACCTAGGTCGTAGCGTTCTTCTAAGTTGTTTCTGGTCAACATTTTGATGAGCGATAGTCACATACTTTACCAACCTTTTTCTCAGAGCAGTCATATATTCCAATATATTTTTGCAGGCTACATTACACCCCTGTTCCCAATGCTCCTTCACTACATCTAAGGGACCCCTAGGGTTACGCCCATACAGCATGGTAAAGGGTGATAACCCTGTAGTAGCCTGAGGTACCTCTCTATACGCAAATAGCAGGTAAGGTAGGTACTTGTCCCAATCCCGACCTTCCTCCTGCACATACTTCTGCAGCATACATTTCATGGTCTTATTAAAACGTTCTACTAACCCATCAGTTTGGAGATGGTATGGTGATGTTCTAACAGCAGATACCCCAAGTAATTTGTACAGTTCTTGTAACATGATGGATGTAAAAGTACTCCCACGGTCAGTCAGGATAACCTTAGGCATTCCCATCCTGCTAAAGACCTTTGCCAGTTCCTCTGCAATATGAGGGGCAGTAACCGTCCTCATTGGTATTGCTTCTGGGTACCTGGTGGTATAATCACAAATTACTAGGATATGCTGATTCCCCTTAGAACTCTAACAAGGGTCCCACCACATCCATTGCAACCCTATCAAATGGGGTAGTTACATACGGTATAGGTTGCAAGGGTAAAATATCTTTTTTCCCTCCCTTGGCAACTAGCTGGCATTGTGGACAGGACCTACAATAGGCTGCCACATCCTGATGGACCCCAGGCCAACTAAAATGAGATAGAATTCATTGGATTGTCTGGTCGCTCCCTTCATGACCAGCCATGGGGATATCATGAGCCAAATGCATGATTTGTTCTCTATACTTTTAGGCACAACTAACTGTTCAAGTTCTTCATTACTACCAGGTTCAACAGTAACTCTATATAAAATATCATTTCTTTCAATGAATCGTGATTGACCCGGGGGTCCAACCTTTTTGACCTGTAAGTATAAAGGGGTTAGTGACTCATCACATTTTTGCCCTTGTCCAATATCTTTTACTAAAGTCTCTGGAATATGAAGTGGGCCCATAGCCTGATGCTTATTATTCCAGTTCTTTTCTTCTCTTCTAGTTCCTTTAGACTTTTTGATCTTACTAACAGTCTCAAAATAATCAGTCTCGAAAGGAAAAATGTCCTGTAACTCCTGAGTTTTCATCTGAGACCTAGTCACCACATTAACAGTTCCTGAAGTGGTTTTCTGCTGTTGCAGTAAAAGATCAAAATGAGGAAAGTCTTGTCCAACAATGACAGGTACAGGGAGTCGTGGAACAAGGCCTACCAGCATGTCATGACATTCATTATTTACAGTTATATTAAGACATGTGGTAGGGTAACAGTGTACAGTATATCCCCATGTACACACCGAACAGTTGTATCTGAGTCACTATGGGGTAGACTGGGGGCTAGATCAGCTCTGATTAAGGTCTGTATACTGCCAGAATCCAGTAAACCCAAAGTTTGTTGTTCCCCAATACCCACAGATGTCACATAACCAAAATTGGCTAGGGCAAGATGTGCTGGGTCAAACTTTTTATTGGGTCAGTTTCTGACAATATGCCCTTTCCCAAGACAACCGTGGCATATTATGTCTGTGTATGGGACTCTCCCACCTCTCTCCCTACGATAGAACTGTCTCTGATTAGAGGAAGTACTAAACGGTGGTCTTACCAGTGTATTAGATGGTCCTGGATTGCCCGGGTTACTTCTGGCTCAAGTGCTCCATGCAGCCAGATAATCTTCTGCCAGCTTGATAGTATCTTCCGCTGTTTCGGGTTTATGTTCTTTCACCCACAATTGCACATCCACAGGTAAGATCTGTAGGAATTGTTCAATTATTATGAGTTCCATAATTTGGTCTACAGTTTTGGTGGTGGGCTGTAACCATTTTCCACAATAGTCCTTTAAACGGGTATAGGTTTCCCTTGGTGTATCTATGCTGGACATCTTCTGGGAACGGAATCTTTGCCTGTAGGTTTCTGTATTGATATTATACCTCTGCAGAATTTCCTCTTTCACCCTGTCATAATTAGAACTATCAGCCCCACTTAGTTGGCTGTACACTAACTGGGCTCGGCCAGAGAGGTGGGGGACCAAACGGATCACCCATTGATCCCTGGGCTAGTTACAAGTTTGTGCCACCCTCTGAAAAGTAGTCAAATAGGCCTCAATATCATCCACTTCAGTCAATTTATTTAACTTAATGTCTCTAGGCACTGACCTTTCCATCTGCCCCTGGGTCAAGTCCTGGATAGCTTTCAACATTGCTGTCCATTTCTCATCTTGTCTTCTGCTTTCTTCTGCCTGTATCCTCCGGTCTTCATTCCTCTGTCTCTGGTCCTCTTCTCTCTGGCGCTCCATCTCCAGCTGACGAAAACAGAGCCATTTCAGTAATTCACTTGGATCCTCTGGTGCTGGGGTCCTCTGGCCTTCTTCCTTCTTAGGATCACCAGCTGCAGCTGTGGCTCCTTCTTCTATCCTTCTTGGTCTGACTGCAGGTTCAATTCCTGGTAACAACTGAACACAAGTCTTCAAATCGTACAGACCTGGTCAAATGTAATGCATCCAAATCCTCTGCTTCTGGTTGTTGCATCTGTCAGGGTATTTTCAGCGCAACACCCCCTCTGAAGTACCTTCTGGCACACCAGAGGTTGAAATCCCACTTCGAACACCAGTTGTAAACGTGTGGGTCTCAATAAACAGATCGTACAACCAGATTATGATGCATAAAAAATGCATACTTCTGCATTTATCATTTTATTTTAGAAAAACACAAAACCAAAATAAATAAATAAATAAATAAATAATCCAATATTTACAGAAAGGAAAAATATGATATTTCTTCACATCAGTTCAAACATCAGGAAATATTTCTTGCTTCAGATGCTATAAAGAAATTCCTGTGTTCTCTCCTTCCTCAGTTAATGTGAAAGCCTGCACGTTACTTCCTTGCTGAGATCCTTCTCTCACCTTGGTCAGAACCCTACTGACCAACCTATCTATCTAAGCCTCCTAGTGGAGGGTTTATATGGTGAAGGAAAGGGGTATGGTTTTCACTGAACCCCTCCTCCTTTGTGACATCACATTCCCTTGCATCTATAAAACCTGCCATTTCAGGGGCAGCTTGCCCTATAGTAGGACCTTACAGCATGAGACAGACCTCTGGGTAAAACAACTTTTCTTTACAAATGTGAAAAGTATAAGGATAAACTAACCTGTTTAAGAACAAATAACAGTCTATAACCTTAGCATGGAAAAGAGAGAGATTGGGGCGTGCCCTATCTGCCTCCATATAAGGTTATAGCTTTTATTTGTCTTTTGTTCATACAAGGAAAGCACACATAAGTGAACCACTGTAGCATCTATATTTTGTTTCATATAATATGGTACTCTAATCTTTGGTCATGCATTATTTTCTTCCCAAATCCTTGTTTTATATTTCCAGAACCTTTATTATTTTTCTCAAACAGCTTATCTGGCTGCTGCACTTTCAGCAAACAGCTTATCTGGCTGCTGTACTTTCAGTTGACGCCTTGCTGAGGAACTCAGCCTTCTAAAACACAGAAGGCTTAACTTCAATAATTACAACTCCCTTTTGAATGAAAAATTTTTTTTTGACACTTACAGAACTCCAATTAATCTGCCTGTAGTGTTTTAATTATACTCTCTTACTTTAGCCCATTTTCAAGTGTTTTAAAAACAAGGGTACATTTTTCATTGCTTTGGGGCTTATTGGAATCTGCACCATAGCAACCAAACACAGTTGCTTTAATTTCCTCCTAAATTTAAACTTAAGTGTTTGGATACAGGGGTATTAGACTCATACAGTAATTGTACAGGTTCTATAGCACTTTCCTGCAAATCTGTACTTTGTTTGTGCTGCCTAAAACATTTTTTTCCACTGTTTGCAGCAATTTTACAGTCTCGGCTTTCCTTACTCACTAATTGAATTGTAGCTGAAGGCTTTTTCCACAACCCAGCCCTCTACTCATTTTGGGGCTTCTTTTAAGTGACACAGCTTCTTCTTCTTTACATATATTATAACAAGATGCAAGTTTGTTTTAATACCAGAGCAAAAAAGTGACAGTAAAGGCAAAGCAGAAAACTGCCAGGTTGGCCACCCTGACAAGAAAATTAGGATGGATAAGAATAAGCAGAAGAAGACAGGATAGAGTGAAAGCAGAAACCAAAAAAGGGGGGGTTATTGCATCTTCTCTGTGTCAGCTTTATCCTTCAAAACTGGACTTCCTGTTACACACCCCAACATCCCTCTAGCCTTACCTACTGCTTTAGTGGTCCCGCGATGATTTCAGGTCATCTGTGATGATGATGCCCAAGTTTTCTTCCCTTGTGCTTGCCAGCAACTCCCCTCCCAACCTATAGGTGGCTTCAGGGTTTCTCTTCCCTATGTGCATGATCTTGAAATTCTTTGCATTAAACCCCATTTGCCACTCTACTGATCATTTTGCCAGTTTATCCAGATCTCTTCTCATTCTGCCCACCCCATCTGGATCATACACTGCTGTGTATATTCCCCTTGCTGTACCACACCTGTATCGTCCTCCATTGTTTTATTTCACTGTCACATGTTGTCTACCCTCCCTGCCATGAGGTGCCTTTGCAAATGAGTCTCTGACTCAAAGGTTGTAAATCCGATTTATAAATAAATAAAAATAAATCATCTACTCTGTTGCAGGTCTTGGTGTCATCTACAGACAAATCTTACCCTTCAGTCCATCTGCAATGTCACTGATGAAAATATTGAAGAGGACTGGCCCCAGGACTGATCCCTGAGGTACCCCACTTGTGACTTGCATCTCTTCTGACTGTATACCATTCACCACCACTTTCTGTTTTCTGCCCGCCAACCAGTCTGCCACCCAGCTGACCAACTTCTGACCCACCCGGAGCCTACCCAGTTTATTAATCAATCTTCTATGTGGAACAGTATCGAAAGCTTTGCTGAAGTCAAGGTAGGTGACATCAGCTGCTCCCCCTTGGTCCACCACTCTGGTTACCCAGTCAAAGAATTCTATGAAATTAGTTTGACAGGACCTTCCGGTTGTAAACACATGCTGTCTTGGATCCTGTGCTCCTATGGATTCCAGATGTTGCACTATCCTTTCCTTAAGGAGTGCCTCCATAATCCTGCCCACTACTGAGGTAAGACTGACTGGTCTGTAGTTCCCTGCCTCCTCCTGCTACCACTCTTGTGGAGTGGGATCACATGAGCCCTTCTCCAGTCTTCTGGGACCTCTCCTGTGCTCAGAGGCTCACTAAACAGTTCTGTTAATAGCTCTGCTAGTTCTACCCTTAGCATCTTTTGTACCCTGGGATGTATGCCATCAGGTCCCATTGCCTTGTCCACCCTGAGTTTAGTGAGCTCTTGTAGGACCCTTTCTTTTGTGAAGGGACTAGTGCATATCCCCCCCCCCCGCATCCATGGTGCTGAGCTGTGGACCATGCCCTACCTTCTCCTCAGTAAATACTGAGCAGAAGTATCTATTTAGGATAGATGCTTTTCCTTGGTCCTCCTCCACACACTCCCCCTTATCCCCTTTGATCTTAGCAATACCCCCTCTGGACTTTCTCCTCTCACTAATGTATCTACAGAAAGTCTTGTCCCCTTCCTTTACTGCTCGTGCTAGTGTTTCCTCGGTTTGGGCCTTTGCCTGCCTTACTGCCTTCCCTGCTTCCCTTAGGGATGTTTGGTATGCCTCCCTATCTTTGTCCCGCTGTGTTCCTTTATATTTCCTGAAGGCCAGCCTTTTGGCTCTGACCTTTTCTGCTACTGTTTTTTGAGAACCAAAGTGGTATCCCTCCTTCTTTTGCTCTTGCTTTTCTCTCTCTAACACAATGGGATGTTGCTTCAGGTATTGCATCCTAAATGCTTGCCCACTTTGCCTGTACTCCCTCACCTGTATTTCTTCTTGCCAGGGCCAGCTAAACTCTGCTGGCCGTCTTATTAAAGTCAGCTCCTCTGAAGTCCCACATTTTTGCCTGGGATGAGATGGTTCTAGTGGCCAAATTGAACCATACCATGTGATGGTCACTAGCCCCCAGGTGATCTTAAACATGGAGATCTTGTGATCCTCTCCCCGTTAGTCAGTACTAGATCAAGGATAGCCCTGTCTCTTGTGGGTTGTTCTACCAGCTGTTTGAGGCCCTACCCCTGCAGGGAATCCACTATGTGTCTAGTTCTGGCGGATGTTCCTGCTGGTATTGACCAATCTGTATCTGGCATGTTGAAGTCTCCCATTATCAGAACCTCCCCTTTAGTTGTCATGTTTTGTATATCTTCTAACAGTAATGTGTCTATGTTCTCCCCCGGTCTGGAGGCCTGTAGACAACCCCAGTTAGTATCGCTGTCCCATTTCCTGTTTCTAGGGTGACCCACAGTTCTTCTGGCTCCTTGTGTGGATTCTGAATTTCTGTAGCTTTGATATTTTCATTGACATAAAGGGCCACTCCACCCCCCCGTTTTGCACCTCGGTCTCTTCTGAACAATACACAGCTGGGTACTGAAGTCTCCCAAATGTGGTTACTGGTGAACCATGTCTCGCTAATGGCTACTATGTCCAGTTTAGCCTCTGTCATTGTTGCCTGCAGGTCTGGGATCTTGTTTCCCAGACTGCGAGCATTTGTGTACATGATTTTCCATTGGGCAGATTTCGGTGTGCTATTTGTTGGACGAGGTCCAGCATTTCCCCTGTGCGTCGTATGGGGAACCGGAACTTTTTCCTTACCTGGTGATGCAAATGAACTACAAACATGCTGAACTCCTGTTTGATCACTAGCTGAAGGGGGGAAGGGTGTTCTTCCCGTTCGATGTATCGGGTGCTGCACCCCTCTCCCCATTTGCTAGTTTAAATATTCTGCAAAGACGTCAAACTTCTGCCCCAATGCACTGACTCCCTCTTTAGTCAAGTGCAGTCCATCGAGCTTAAAGAACTTTTGCTCCCAAAACTGTTGCCAGCTACCTACAAATTTGTGTCCTTTTTTCTGGCCACCAGCCCCTGAGCCACATGTTTAGCTCCCGTATCCCCCCTTCTCTGACCTTGTGTCTGTCTGATCCCCTCTCCCAGACTGGCAGGATCTCAGAGAAGGAGATGCTGGACGAAATGGCTAATAGTTTGTCTCCCAGCCTGGTCAGGTGTTCGTTGGTCTCCACAACTGACCGGTTGGCGAGATCATTAGTACCTATGTGTACCAGGATGTCGATGTTTTCTCCTGCTTCCTGCACGATTGTAGCAATGCGGTCAGTGTCTCTCCATGCTGATGTACCCGGGAGACATGTGATCATTACCCCCGGCTGGAGGTAGGTATCAACTCCCCAAATCATGGAGTCTCCTATGTTCAGAAGTGTTTTGGATTTCCTTTTTGCTTTTTCTGTTTTGGACGAGTTTTGTTACGCTAGCTCCTGTGCTGCAGTGTCCTGCTCTGTAGTGTCTTGTGACCCTTTGTTTGATTTCAGAGATAGAGGCAGATACCCATTTGTAGTTTTTATATGGTTTGCAGAGGTGATACTGTACGCTGAAGAGCACTGAGTGATGGGGCACCCAATTTGATCCCTCCTAACCACCTGCCAACCTTCCGGATCAACTACCCTCTGTGGTCGAGGTGCTTCTATTGGATGTTGGGGAAATGGCGGGCGCGGTTCTTATATTTCCTCCTGAATATGTGATTTGAGGAACGCAATCTCTGCCCATGCTGCCTGGAGCTGAGCCCTTAGATCTCCAATGGTCCAGCATGTAGGACAGCATCCTACATCCTGTATTAACTGCCCTTTTGAAAAGTGTCCCGCAGTATCCATTCCAGATGAGTTTCTGGGTTTATAACCTAGTCCGAGTAATTAGGAGGAGGAAAATGAAAGCAAAGGTTTGATTTTGTGTTTTATTTGTTTTTGCATAACTTGTTATAACAAGTTAAATTACTTATGCCCCCGTGAGGTCACTGTGTGGATACCCCTCTGATCTTCGCCTTTCTGCTTTGCTACAGGAAATGTCACGACTGTGCTACCCTAAGAAAGGAGTTTAGCATGGGGTGGTTGGGGATGGGGGTGGGTGGCTGGGCCCTTCCCCAGCGAAAAAGAAGAACTGCGGATGAAAGAAACAAGGAGGTAAGAGCAGAAAAAATCAACCAACAACAAATGCAGTAGCCCTGAAAGCTTAGCCTAATGATAGATAAAACTGTAAAGCCTGTAAAGCACCACCTGTATTAATTTCATAGAAGATATACCCTGTAAAAAACATTTTGCTACAGAACAAAATAAAGCAGTAACAGAAGATATACCGTAAAAAAAAAACCAATTTGAATCAGAGAAGATTACAGCAGTAATCTGTAAGCACAAACCTGTAGGCACACCCTGTAATAATGCAGCAGAAAGTATATCCTGCAACAGCAATTCGAATCAGAGAACAATAAAGCAGTAAAATGTTAGCAACAAACAGTAACAAACCTTGTGAGTACAAAAGAAAATAATAACACACAGTAAATCTGCCTAGCCAAAAGAAGCCTTAATCTTTTTCCTTGCTCTGTCCTTACATGCAAACTTGGAAGAAAAGAGCTCAGGTGAAACTATGTGCCTTTGTCAGCAAACCTAGTCTTCCACCTCCATCATATACTAAGCGTAGCAAATACTTGCCAACCTCAGCCCCAGAGATTAATGTTTTATGTAACTCATTCTTGGCAGAACCATCTGACAAAGCGTGTGCTGCAGTTTTGGCAGCTTTCCACAGGCTGTTCGGATATTTTATTATATGGGCCTGATAGTCTGCAATTCTAAGGCCCAGTGAGGCAGAAGCATATGTACTGCTGCCCATCACTTTATCAGGAGGCAAAGAACTCCTATGTTTAGGTGTTCTGGACCAATTATGATCAGCCATGATGACTACAGAGTCAGTTTCTGGCTGGTTGGCATAAGAAGGCTTAGCAGATGGAGCAGGATACTGCTTATCAGCCTTTCTGGGACCTGCAGGCAGTGAGTTTGGTCTGTACCATGCAGCAAAGGTGGCATCCTCTAATGCAGGGGATATAGGTTGAATTATTATGGAGGGTATGCAAAGGACCTCCAAAAATTCCAACAAATTTCTTTTTGTGGACTCTTCCTCTTCTGTAGCAAAGCCCATGGCAGTCTGCATCTGCTACATCATGACTTCAAAAGCAGCATCTTCAGGAGAAGACTTCACAATGTAAACTACAGAGTCCTCACTGCTGGATGAGAGGGTAGAACAAGAGTGTGGTGCCGCATACTGTTCTCCCTCATACTCCTCGTCTAACACCATAAGATCAGGATTACATTCAACCTTGTCGTCAACGTATCTATCGACAACAGGCAACACAGAGTGCACCAGTGACACCAGTGACTGAGAGACAGGAGTCTACAATGTATCTGTAGAAGCCGTTGATAAGGCCTGCACAGCAGGAGGCCTCATCGACTATATAACTACCTATAATGGTAGTCCAGGCAGAATGTGTCTGACCATTTCTGAGAATAACACCAGTACAGCCTGAGAGCTGACGGCTCCCTGTAAAGGGGCCAGGACTACTTCTGCTGTACAATCCATAGTAGGTACAGCAGTGCCTGAGGCAAGCCCCGACATTGGTGTCTCACCAACAGTTGGGGGGGGGGGGGTTGACTGCTGTCAATGTTACCGGAGTGGATAATGATGCAACTGAATTACCTTGTCTCACCAATGACTGGAACCTCACCAGCAAAGATTATCTTTCTTTATCCTTATATGTAAGCTTGTGGCCCAACAATGAGAAGGGCCATGATGCGGACCATTCCCTGTCCCGGTCCTTTGACTCTGGTGGCCGTTTCTCGGCCAATGGTGAGAGAAACTACAGTTATGTAAGAACTTACCATAACAGCAGATCTTCAAGGGAGGTTCCTGCAGTAGGTCATTACACACAGGACTGCACCACTTGGCATCAGGACCGCACGGCAAACTTTTCCAGCAATGCCTGGCAGAGAACTGCCCACCCGACATCACGTGACCGACGTCAGCATGATCCTATATAGTGGGCAGTCCCCGCGCCCGCCTTCCAGTTCTCCCGCCAGTGATCCTAAAAGGAATGACAGGAGAAAGGAAACAGTTCCTGGAGCCCAAAAAAAGAAAACTGGGGGAAGGAGGGAGGGAAAAATATGACCTACTGCAGGAACCTCTCTCGAAGATCTACTATTACGATAAGGTTTTACGTAACTATACTATCTTACTTGAAGACGGTTCCTGCAGTGGGTCATTACACACAGGACTGAATCCCATGCAGTCCGTAAGAAAGAGAGACTGAGAGAAACACGTGAGGAGGAGCAACTGAAAAGACAGTAAGGACCGGCCTAAGACAGTTGGCCCTGCAGAACAGTGAGGCCAAACCCGGCCCTATGCCTAGAGGCGATGTCCAGACTATAATGCTTGGTAAAGGTATGGACTTAACTCTAGGTTCCTGCTGCACAAATGTCTGCTGCAGAAACATTCTGAAGAAAGGCAGCAGATGCAGCCATGCCTCTGGTAAAGTGACCTCTGATTTCCCCTGGCAGAGGTTTGTTGTGTTTCTGATAACAGAAGTGAATGCAATTAGCGAGCCACTTAGAAAGGCACTGTTTGGAAACTGCCCACCCCATGGATTGGGGGCAAAGGAGACAAAGAGCTGGTCAGTTTTACGAGACTCCTTAGTCTAATGGACGTAGCACATCAGAATTCTATGCACATCAAGCGTGTGCATAAGTGCCTCACCTTTGTTCAAAGGAACGGGGTAGTAAACTGGGAGTTCCACTGTCTTATTAAGTGTGAACTCAGATACCAACTTGGGAAGAAACTTAGGATTTGTCCGAAGGACCGTCCGGTCGTTGCGAAAAATCAAATATGGCTCCTTAAACACCAGGGCCTGAAGCTTGGAAGTTCTACAAGCCGAAGTAATAGCAACTAAAAATAGTGCTTTCCAGGAAAGGTAGCGCAATTCACAGCTCATCGCTGGTTCAAAAGGGGGAAGCGTGAGCCTCTTCAACACAAAATTCAAATCCCAAGGTGGTGTGGGTTTGCAGATGGGGGGTTTCAGTTGGAGAATCCCTTTCACAAAGATTTTGGAGATCTCCAGCTGCGCCACAGGTTTACCATCCACTAACACATGGTAGGCAGATATAGCCGAAAGGTGGACTTTAAGGGAAGTTTAAGATGGTTTGGAATCAGAAAAATGGAGGAGATTCTCCATAATATGAGGGGCTGAGCAAATAAAGGGGTCCCAGCTTTTGAAGGCTGCTCAAATAGAAAAGCGCTTCCACTTCATTACGTAAGTGGATCTAGTGGAGGGCTTCTTGGCCTCCACAAGCACCTGGGCTACCCTGTTTGAGACCCCAAAATGGGACTTAATTATGTCTGAAGGAGTCACGCATGAAGATACACGGTTCTGAGCCCCGGTTGTACAAGTTTGCCTTGGTTCTGAGTGAGAAGGTTATACTGGCGAGGAAATGGAACTGGGGACTCCGCTACGAGCTGCTGCAACAGCGGGAACCAAATTTGCCTCAGCCAGAGGGGAGCGATTAGAATCATCCGCGCTCCCTCTGTCTGGGCTTTGAGGAGCACCCTCTGAAGAATGGGAAGAGGAGGGAAAGCGTATAACAAGTTTCCTGTCCAAGAGAGTGACAACGCGTCATGCCAGAAAGCACCGTGCCCTGGAACGAGCAAGCAAAAACTGGAAAGATTTGCGCTGGATGGTGAGGCGAACAGGTCAAGTTCTGGTCACCCCCACCACTGAAAGAGAGAGTCGGCCACTTCCTGATTTAATTCCCATTCGTGAGCGAGGGTGGATGTTCTGCTGAGGCTGTCTGCCAGGATGTTTTGAATGTCTGGAACATAAATGGCTGTGAGTGACAGACCATGCTGGACTGCCAAGTTCCACACTTGCATCACTTCCCTGGAAAGGGGGTACGACCAAGTGCCTCCCTGCTTGTTAATGTACCAGACTACCGACATATTGTCTGTCTGGATAAGCAGTGATCCCCTGGGGAGGATGGACTGAAAGGCCTGAAGGGCATACAGGACTGCCCTCATCTCCAGGATACTGATGTGCAGCAACATCTCGAGTTGGGACCAAAATCCCTGAGTTTGGTGGTCCCCCATATGAGCTCCCAAACCCTGGCTGGACGCATCCATTGTGAGAGTGCACAGGGGAGCAGGCCTCCGGAAAGGAAGGCCCTGGGACAGATTCAAGAGATCCCTCCACCACTGAAGATCCTTCTTGAGCATGGTGGAAATCAGGACCGGATGGCCCAGACCGTCCCTGAACTGATCCCGCCGGATGCGCAAGGTCCACTGCGAGATCCTCATGTGTAACCTGGTGAGGGGAACTGTGGAGATGGAGGCTGCCATCAAACCCAAGAGCCGGAGTACCGCTCTGGCTGGGAGGGAACTGGAGGAGGCTACCAAGGTTGCCTGTTCTCAAACAGCCTCCACCCTCTCCGGAGGAAGGAAGGCTTTGCACTGGACCGCGTCCAGCACTGCTCTTATAAATTGAAGTCTCTGGGACAGAGTAAGTGTGGACTTGGGGATACTGACTGTAATCCCCAAGTGAGAAAATAGGTCCAGAGTGCACAAGAAAGCCTCCAAAAGATTCTCCCTGGATGGGGCCGAAATTAGCCAGTCGTCCAGGCAGGGGAAACTGCAATACCCTGATGCATCAAGGCCGCTGCCACTACCGCTAGGCACTTGGTAAAAATCATGGGTGCCAAGGAAAGGCCAAAGGGGAGGGCCGTGAGCTGGAAATGCTCCCCCTGGAAACAGAAGCACAGGAAGCGGTGGTGGCTTGGGAACACCAGAATATGCAGGTAAGCATCCTGCATGTCCAGTGCGCATAACCAATGGGCCTCTTGAATAACAGGTAGGAGGCCCTGGAGGGTCAGCATTCTGAATCTCTTGTACTCGACGAACAGATTGAGCCTGCTGAGGTCAAGTATGGGTCTGAGGTCGCCTGTCTTTTTTGGAACCAGAAAAAAGTGGGAGTAAAACCTCCACCCCCTTTGACAAAGGGGCACCGGCTCTATGGCCGCCTTTTGCAGTACAGCCTGAATTTCCTCCTTATTAAAATAATCTGGTGGGGCAAGTAGAGCAGGCGACCCACGGTAGAGATTCTGGAGGTTTCCAGAAACTGCAGGTGTGCCCCAGTGATAAGAGTTGCAGGACCCAAGCGTCCGGAGGTTATGCCTCTCCATTCCTGCACATGGAGGCAAACCTCCCCACGGCTCCTGCTCTGAGGCTGAGGAGGGTTGGGAGTCAGGAGGTGGCAGGGCGGGCAGGGGTGGCCCCTGATCATCTCTGGGACTTTGAGACCAGAGGGAAGAAAAGGAAGCACCCATGTCTTTTCTCTTGCCTGAAAGTCTGGGCTTGTTTTGCTGACCTTCTGGTCTGCCTCCAAAGGGCAGTTTCCTTTGTACACCAGATTGGTATTGACATGGACCTCAGGGCCTGGCCTCTGTCCTGCAGGCCATGATGATGTCCTTGGTATCCCCCAAAAGGACCGTGCTCCAAAGGGGGTATCCTGAATCGCAGTCTGGACATCATCAGAGTCAGAAATGCATAGCCAAGCATGCCGAAAGGAGATGGCGGTCGTCAGGTACAGGCCTGCACGTCGACCGAGTCGTAGGTGGCCTGTAAGGCATTCCTGCAGGAGATCTTGGACAGGTGTAAATCCTTGGCGCAGTCCTCTTTAAGGTCCAAGGGATCCAGAGATTGGATTCGGGCCTTCAACTTAGCTAGGGTCGCCTTCTGGAAGGATACCATGTGTGCTACATAATTAAGGGAGCGAAGTGCACACATAGCCAAAGAGTACACCTTCTTGCCATATTGGTCAATCTGCTGAGACTCCTTGTTAGGAGGGGAGGTGCTCATGTGCTTCGGGGCAGCTGAGCGATCATGAGATGCAGTAATGACGACGGAGTCAGCCTTTGGGTGTGAGTCTGGAAAACAGGCACCCTCAGGAGCCCGGTAAATCTGGTCAGCCTTTTAGGGACCACCGGGATAGAGTGTGGCAGTTGCCAAATCATGGTGGTGAGGTCTTCGTGGGGATCTATCAAGGGAGGAACTGGGATTGGAGAGAAAGACTCTAGGTCCAGGTGTTCTGTGAGTCCTTTCCTCATAGGGTCCTGTTCCTCAGTCTCCTAATTATACAATTCCTGGATGGTCCTCAGCAGGTCCGAGAAGGAAGGGTCCTCAGGAGAGGACTTAGGAGAAGCCTGTCCTTTAGGGACTGGAGACTGTTTATCTGGAGTCCTCCGAGGAATCCTCCCCCAGAGTCCGGATTCTCTGGACCTTCCGCAGGCTCGAAATCTGGTAGATGGACCTCCTGAGAGGTAGCTCCCAAGACATGGACTGGGGAGTGGACCGAGCTCACCAGGGACAAGGACCTGGGAGGGGGGTAGAAACCTCCATTGGGACACGGCTCTCCAGGTCCAAAGCCAGCTCCGTCCTGGCCTCTCTCCACCAGGACTGGATCATAGTCTTGAAGTCCTGAGGCAGAGCCTGTGGAGGAGGAGGAGGTGGTGGTGGTGGAGGTGGAGAGGGAGACAGGGTGGGGTGGGAGGCACATGGGTAGGAGGGTAATGATACCCATGGGGTCCCAAGCCAGGATAATGATGTTGAGGATACCCCTGGTAAAAGGGATATTCTGGATAATGATGTCCCGAGAAGACTGAGTATGGGAGGTCTGGAGACGGACCTGCTGGGGGAAGATCTGGTGGAATCCCGTGAGGGCAACTTGGGACACTGAAAGGTCCAGAAGATTTCCATATGTCATAGTACCTGACGTCGAGGGCACTGGTGCGAATCCCACTGTAGTATAGATAGGAGGTGGGGTGGGTGCCAGATAAAAGGTCGTCGGAACTGCTGACGTCAGGGCCGGTGCTGCCAGGCCCGGTGTTGGAAAAGGATCCAACGTTGGGGGGGCAGGTGTTGGGGCCGGACATAAGGGTGCCTACGGCGGAGCCGGGTCCGGCACAGGGACAGGGGTCGGGACTGGACGAGAGGGCTCTGGCGTCGGGTTGGGCCCAGGTGTCAGAAATACTGGCATCGGAACACGCTTGGGGGGCTCCAACGGGAGAGATGGGTCCAGCACCGGATAAATGTTGGGGCTGGACGAAGGGGTCCCGATGGAGGGACCTGTCCCACTTCCATTGAGGGTACCGAGGAAAGGGGGACCGATGCGATGGAGCCCTGAGGAACCTCCGATGAAAGGACTGTCATTGGCGGAGGACTCTCTTGCCCTCATTGCCCGCAGGGGACTGATGAACTGAAGCTGGGATGAGAGCTACTTCCAGCTGTTCATCACTCTCTTCCCGACCCGGGGTGGCAGGGAGCGATGCAGGGGCCACCGGGGGTGGAGGGGAACAGGGAAGATGCAGGGTCTTTGTGGAGCTCGACCGGATGTTGGGTAAACCGGCAGAAGCCACAGATGGGTGAGCGACGTCCGGGCGGGCACCAGAGGCGACCGACTTACCGGATGAAGGGACTGGGTGGGAAAGGGAGTATTCCCCTGCCGGCTTATCGGTTGTGACCAGGTGGGTCCCCGAAGAAGGGCGGGGACTCGACTTATCGGTGGCCGGTCAGGCCCCAGAGGAGCTGGGGGGCTGACTTATCAGCGGTAACCGGGCGACCGCCGGAGGAGCCAGTGGGTGGCTTACCAGTTGAGATCAGAAGCAGCAAGGCGGACAGGTTTGGAGAATCCCTGGTCGCAGCCTGAACTACCACTAAGGGAGGTGGCGGGGGAGAGGCCTTGCTTGTAGTATGCCTACCAGGGTCAGGGCAGTCTGTCCTCGTGGCGCTCCCGCTCCTGGTGTTTCTCTTTTTTCTTCTTTTTGGGCTCTGGGGAAGGTGAAGAAGCGGATTCTCTCAGATGCTCCATTTCTTTTTCAAGCGTGGCCATCCTGGTTTTTAAAAGATGGGCCTCCAGGGCCTGCTGCCTTCTCTTGTGAGTCGCCTGACTGAAGGGCTGGCAGTCTGGGCATGCTGCAGTGTCGTGGTCTGGGCCGAGGCAGAGAAGACACCTACGGTGACCGTCCTTGTGTGGAATTGGAGCACTGCACTCTTCACGCTTCTTCTTGGCCTTGGATGAAGATGGAGAAGACACAGAGAAGAAATGCAATGATTTATAAACGGGGGAAAAAAAAAAAGGTTTGTAAAGGCGATCAACTGGGCAGTTTACCGTGCGGTACCATGCGCAGGACGATGGTGGAAAAGAACTGGAAGTAGTAGATAGCGGGACCGCCCACGAGTATAGGGTCACGCCTGACGTCGGTCACGTGACATTGGGTGGGCGGTCCCCGGCCAGGCATTGCTGGAAAAGTTTGCCGTGCGGTCCTGATGCCAGGTGGCGCAGTCCTATGTGTAATGACCTATTGCAGGAACCCTCTTGAAGTAAGATCTATGGATTTGCAGCTCTATTCCTTCTCCATGGTTATTAACGTTGTAAGGAAAAAATAATTTTCTAGAGCTTTCTTGTGGTGTCACCTTGCAGCCTGGTTAAAGCTCTGGCAAATCTCACAAGTTCTGACACTGTGAGAAAGGCCCAAGCAGCATACACAGACTATGTGTGTCTTTTTTTTGAAAATTTTCTCTCCACATTTACAATACTGAAAAAATAAGAGTCTTTCAATTTCAGTGGCATGCAGAGATGACAAAATACACTGATAATAAAAGTAGAAGAATAAACGGCAACGGCTAGCTGATGACATTTCCTTCAACAGGTCCAACAAGAAAAGAACGGAGGAGTGATGGGCCCATCTGCGTTTATAAAGAATGACGTCATCATGGGCAGCCCCAGGCTAGCAAAAGTTTCTGTGTGGTTCTAGTGCCTGGCAGCTATAGTTCCAAGGTGTGGCCTAATGGAGGACATATCCTCAAAGAAAATCTTTACAATACAATACATGATGGAGGTAGCAAAGCAACAGTACATTGCAAAAAACACAGGACCATAAGGTGGGTCAGGATAATTGAACAAATTTGGCAAGCACCTTTGCAGCATGAATAACGTAAACTGTACATATAGTGTTAGGTAATTCTCTCCCCCTTTAGTCAATTGCTTTTCAGTATAAGCCTCGACTCCAGTCCATATTATATGGTACTGAATACCTTAATTTGATTTATTTACACTATATAGGTCTGACCACATCACATATGAGTGATGGACCAAAGCGTAGCCGCAAGTGTATCACTTGGCCTACTCTATCAAAGTATAAATAAATTACACATATACAGTACATTCAGACAGTGGCATACACACTTCATACTGCAGCAGTTTTATTTCACCCTATTTGGTTAAATGAATTTTGTTCAATTTTAACAGCTGAAGCTTGCATACAGTACACATCCACTCAGATGTCATCAGGCATTACGTGAACCGCTATCCTACTGTCATACATGTTGGTGATACAGAAATTCAGAAACAAAAAACTTTTAATTTAACAAAAGACAAATGAACCAGCTAGTCTGTCTTCCTGCTGTCCAAGAAATTACATAACATTTGGTAGGACAGAAAGGGATTTTGCCTATTGTGTCTGCCTGTCTCTCTCTCATCTTTCTACAGTCAGAATACTATTTATAATGGGTAGGGACAATCCTGCATCCTAACTGGCTGAGACATAGTTCTATCCATGGCCCTGACAGACTTCAGTCAGTGGCAAAAACCATGGGGCTGATTCCAAGACGAATGGCGTAATCTGCACGTGGTTGCGAATTACGCCATTTGCCACTCCGCCAGGGAACCTACGCCGCATTCCAGGAGTGGCAGGGTCCCGGCACTTGCAACATGCAGGATACACCAGGTGTAGGCTACCGCCACACGCCTGGCATAGAGAACCCGCATATCGCAACTTGCAGCCCCCCGAAACCCCCCCCGGATCACCTCAGCACACACCAGGGGGCATGACAGAAGGCATAGGCATCGGTGGGGCACCAGAAATGGACCCACGGGGGTTCCCGACATTTGGGCGTGGGGGGCTGGGGTATGCCTGTGGGGGCATGGGGAACACAGCTGCGCTGGTGTTGCGGTGCCACAGGGCGGGCAGCTGATGGATAGCACCATCGGCTGCCACTTACAGCAGCTCCGGGCTGTTGGGGTTTAGCTCCACCAGTGCCCCTTCTAGAATGGCAATTGCGGGTTACGACAGCCGCCCTCCTAGAACTGGGCTAAGCTGCTGTCATAACCCGCACTTGAGCCAGGTGTTGTGGGCTGTGGCGTAGCAGGTGGTGTAACCTGCGGATGTCGCAGCCCGCATCCGCCATGGCGCAAGTGCCACTAAGAATACCACCAGGCGTAATGGCGAAGTAAGTCGCAGGATACACCATGAGGTTTACGCGATCTTGCTTTACGCCATGTAGTCTGCCTTGGAATTGGGCCTCAAGTCCCTGCTAACCAGAATGCATAACTGCCAAAAATACTTGTGCCAAATGCCAATCATTATACTTTTTAACTGAAAATGGCCGCTACTGTTTCCTCTGCTACAGTACAATAAAAACAGCAGTACATACAAACATCAAATAGGCAGGCACCAAGGAAAACAGTTTGGCCATAAATTCTGCTTCTTATTCAGTCTTACAAAACATTTCTGCTGAGTCTTGCTAGGTTTGGCTGTAGGTTAGTTCCTGTACCTTCCCCCCACTTCACTACAATAAAACGGACAAGAATATTCACAGCACCAGCACACTATAGTAGGTACCAAAATGGACAGTGTTATCATTTGCAATTGTTTTATATATGTAAATATATCGATATTTTTTTTGACCAAAAAAAAAAAAACACACACACACTTTATATGCACAATAAGACACTCCAGAGCATTGGCTGTACTTGGCTTACTGCACTTTCAGGGGTAAAAGGGAACTATGCCCCAGAGCTTGTGGTAAACGTAGTACAGCCACTGCTCTGTCATGTTTTGTTACTTACTTGCTCCTTTCTCTGACAGGAAAGAATCAAGACCCTTTTTAAATGCCATAAAGTTTTCAGCTTTCAATATATTCTATAGGCACATGTCCCATTAGCCTAAAGACTGTTTGTGAAAACATATGTTTAATTCCATTCAGCCTGAGTCCCTCCTTTCTTAATCCCTCTCTTCGTGTTCCCAGGTTCCGCCATGCTCAGTGTTAAATATAGTGTAGGAATGCTTTTTGTTTCAAATACTTGTTCGATTTTACCAGGAAGATATCTAAGTTACATATTTGCGCTACTTCTGTTTCAAGAATTTACTACTCTCTGAGTAAAATAACATCTTCACATCCCTTCTGAATCTTCCTCCTCTCAGTTTAAACTCATGTTGCCTTATTCTGCTGTACTGTGCCAATATAAACAGACTTGACTGATCCTCTTTACTTCTGAGCCTCGCTATGTTGAATGGAATTACTGCATCTGCTCTTAGCCTTTTCTGAGAAGAACCAATAGACCCTTGATCACATCTGTAACACTGCAGTACATTTTTTTTAATCTAAGATATATTTCTGGGGTGGGGTAGAAATTTTAAGGAGGTATCAAACTTTACAAAGGGTAAGTAACAATTCGAAGAAAAATGTAAAATGTTCACATTTAAAACAGATTAAGTTAAAACAGCTACTGCTTGTTGGCTAATGGGGTAGCCAATGCTACTCTGCTACTGTTCATAGCTGGATCTGCCTGAGATTTGTAGAATGAGTTCCAATCCAACAGTATTTTTTTTTATATATTTAAAGTATTTGTTTTAAAATTTCAACAAAAATTTGTGTGCAGTACATCCACCATGACAAGACTGCTATACATAACAGTATTTTGCCTATGTACAGTATGGCCCAGCCGATGTCCCATATAACGGAAAGATTGCTTCCTTTTATCCTCTCTCCATTACAATTACCATCACCCTTTTTATGCATTTCAGCACTCTAGCTGCTTTTTCACAGCTACATGACACTGGCACAATGTCTTAAGAAATCCGCACATTACATCTCCAAGGCCCCTTTCCTGAGCAATGGTAGTCAGTATTTTACCATTTAGTCTATTATAGTGTTTTCACACGGGTGTTTGTTTTACAGTGTGAATTGCGCTCTGAAGTCATAATCACTAGGCAACTGGTTTCAGACTGAACTAAGTCACATTACTAATACTACCTCATGAGGTTGTTTCACTGCAAAGTAGTATCTAACGTGATTCAGAAGACTTACCGCAAAGCTCCACGCTGTGTGAAAAGGGTATTACTCATCTGCTTGTGCTTGGCCCTAAGTGTACTACTGTATTTTATACGTGCCCACACTGAGCTGCAGCTGCTCATTTTCTTTTCATTTTTGTAACCAGTCTTGGTCATCCTGCAGCTTCTCTCCATTTTCCCCAGTACTAACCAGGCCCATTTTGGTGTAATCTATACATTTACAGATGTAGCTGCTCATACCCTCTTTCAGGTCATTTACAGTAAGAAAATGCTGAACTGTAACAGTCTCCGTACCAAACCGCCCATGACTCCACTCACCACGCCTCTCTAAAAACTTCCTGTTCACAGAGACCCTCTGTCTCTTATCACCTAGCCCATTCCTGATTCATCTTAGCATCATGGCACTTATATCACGTATAATGATTTTGTTTGTAATTTTCCATGATGCAACTTACCAAATGCCTCATCAAAACCCAAGTATATTACATTAGCACACCCCAATCACTGTGTCTGCCACTTCATCAACACTTTCTCTGAGAGCAGCAGTTAGTTGTTAGCAACCGTACATTTATTTCAGCAATAATGTATTTCTGCCCCCTCAAAAAAATAAAAATCAATTCATTCATTTTTATGTTCTTTTATTTCTGAGCAGTGATACAGAATTTTGAAGATTGTAATCATTTCTGCTCTGTGACACATCCACCATGAAAAAATTAATAGCTTGCTGTGATGTTATACAGTTTACCATCAGCATTATGTGGTAGCACCATTCAAATACATCCACTGTATGGCTCTAGGATGTATAGTTAAAAGGTAACCTCAGTGGAAGAGATTTTTAAATACTGCAAGTGATGGCCACATATAGTGACTTGAGTCATTAATTACAAAATTAGTTGTAAAATCAGTTTTAAAACTGAGGGGATTACAAATACCATTATGATGATGAGTCTAAGGATGCCAGAAATACATTCTACTAAAATCCTGTATGAAAAAATGTTTACAAATTGTAAATACTACTGCATTAAACTGCTCTGTCTCAACCTCCTTTCTGTAAACCAATGGTAATATTTGTTAAGTAATTTATAGCTCTATAAGGAATCCAGTACCTTGTGCTCGATAACTGATGCTAGAACATTACCCGCCAGTGATCTAAGACTAAGTGGTCGATATACTGTACCCAGATCCTATCTAGTTCTACTCTTTTCTCTAATGGTCTTTCTTGGTATTTCTCATTAGATAGTATATTTGTACACTGGCTATAAGGGATGATTTCTGCCATTCCCCAGTCTACTGGTACCACTCCTTCTGTAGTGCACTCCTATTAAGAACACTTGGGTATACTGCATCTTGCCTAGGTGCTTTACTTACTTTTACCCTAGCTAAAAATTCAACTACCAGCTAGAGTGAACGTATATTTTACTATACGCCTAGATCATTGTATCTTGGAATGTCCATGTTGCCCCCATCCCATCAATTTCACTTGTAACTACCGAACTAAAGCACTAATATAACAAGCAGCTGAAACCTCAGGTAAAACACTAAAAATCATGCAATTTAGACACAGATTTGTGGTTATGTTACACAGTTTGCAACTGTGCTCTTCTCTATATGCTTCACTACTAGGGAAATTTACTTGGAAAACTGAATCTTTGCCCAATAGAGTTCATCTGCTCCTACTGCCCATTCCCCACTTGGTAATTAGTTACATGTAAAATCACAGACAGGTGGGGGAAATCACTGTGATACTGTATCACAAGCAGGGGACAATGATGTCAGGTGGGAAATAAGCAGCTGGCGCAGATCAACTTTAAGGCACAAACATCCCACTTTTATGCAGATATTCTCATTAATATGGAATAGGGATAAGAGAAATACAAACAAAAATGTGACATATAAGCTGAATTTTATCCAAATATCGTGTTTTTCAAAGCACTTTCTAAAGTGTCAACTGCTCTTAACATTTCAGTTATAGCCACATCCTTAATAATCTTGCCTGTTCACGTTCCGGAAACCAAGCAGCCCTTTATTCTCCTGCTATATTTTCTTCAGAATGTACCATAACACAGTTTGTATTTGTTCCCTTATCAATTATATTTTCATGTAACTGTTATGCTCTTTTTAGCAGTTTTTGTATACCCCCAAGCTTATCTATCAAATGATCCTTACTACCCAATGTACTAGATGTCTCACAATATTTAACTGCTCTTTCTTTATCCCTTGTTATTTTGTTTCCTTTCTTGTCATTCTAGATAGCCATCTTTTCTACAGTTCTTCCTATGATGCCTAGATATTCATTCCGCCAGTGCCATCTTAATAATCTATTCTAAGCCTGTTGCATTTTGCTACTATACCACCTTCATTTGCAACTCAGCACCATTCCCTCCTTAGGTCATGGCAAAAAAAAAAGTAGGTTAATTCTTGGATTTGCCACACTAAAAAAAACCAACTGCATTGTGCATAAATATTTGCTGGATTATTATGTCATGGGAGGCCACCATTGAGTTTTTGACAATTATATTTCCCCAGGTGAAAAGATAGGAGTTGGTTGTCTCATTATAATTAACAAATTTAAGCCAATGGAGAGAAACAATTGCTTGCCACTTCTGGAAAATGTCCAGAAAAATACAAGGGGTCAACATATTGTATGTATTTTTTCTAGCCTTATCTTTGTGCATATTGTATTGAAATCTGCTTCCCAAAGCTGTGAAACATATGCTTATTTTTGCAAATATGTTACAATGAAGGATAATGCCAGATAAATATTCTTTATAATCACTATCCTCCACTGTTGTGTTAAAAAATGTACGATGGCTTTACTGCATGCTTTTCAACATGGATTTAACAAAGCAGCAAGAGAAAGGGGATAGTGCATCTTTAATATGACATGTTTTGAAAAGCTATTGTGCCAAGCAGATTCCATTGTCCTTGATTCTAGCCATCTTTCAATAAAGAAACCTGCTAGCTGAGAATACAAAAAGAAAACCCAAAGGGAACACAGAATATTGAAATGGTTCCTCCATTTCCAGCTTTGAGACAAATGTTCCTCTCAAAGGAGAGCTGTCTTCGAACATGTGACTGCTCAACAACCTTTCTTACATAAAAAACAGCTTTCAAGTTTGTTCTCCTATCTTATACCAGTGAATAAAAAATATAGACATAAATTTAAAGGGAAATATAACATTGTCTCTTCTCTGTTCTTTGGCGTACATCTCCTGTTTGTGTTTTCTGAAGCATGCCTTTTGCTTTACCCAGAACAAATTGATTTTTGTAAAAAGGTACAGCGACAAACAATTTCTTAGGATGGTGATCCTTTTGTGCATGTTGCGGCTCTCCTGCTGTTCACGAAGTATACGTTTCTTATAACTATAATGAGTTATTTATCTTTTTGCCTTCTATACATGTCCTGAGTTTGACAAGATCTCTATCTTCAGTCTAAAGACTGATAAAACCACAAAGAAAATGCAGCGTAAGTCAATACTTAAAAGGGAGGGTGTACTTGAACCATTTAATGAACCCAGTGAAGGGTGGGGGTGCAAAGGTAAAACCATGTACAGAGAATTCCATGTAAATAATGAGACACAACTGCATTGAAACAGGTCTTTATGGTAAATGTCGTATTGTAAGCAGTACTTACTTCCTTTTCTATTTCTGCCAGAGATTTGATTGTAATTCCCAATAAGTCAACTTGCTGCATCTGTAAATAAACACATAAAAATAGCGCTTTGTAAATAATGAAGCACACATACAGTAAACTTCATTACAAATGGGCATACTCCCTTTGTATTTGTCGTATAGGATAAGAACTGTGGGGTCTAGCCAAAAAAGGGTCTGAATGCCTATGCACCGCATATCTGAGGAGCGTAGGCAATCCTATGCCTGAATGCCAAGCAGCTTGGTCAGGCATATCTCTGGCGGCATCCATCACAGGGAGCTACGTACTTTATGTGCTGCATCCTTGGCCGGCACACGTGGCTCATGCCAGGGGCATGCCAAGGTGCCTGCCGTGTGCATGCAATGGCCAGCACTTACGTGCAAGGACAGATAAATGTACATGAGGGTGGATCCTGGCGTAAGTAGTTATGTGCCCCCCTCCGCAGGTTACCAGCAGGGTGGGGTGGCACCAGGATCCCCCCTGCACACACCTGCTGTGGCCCACTGAGCCGCTTGAGAGAGCTGGGGGTGGCCATTCAGCAAATGCCCCTTCTTTAGAATCAGTGGTCTGCTCGCCATCCCAGGATCCCCTACCTGTGCAGAAAGGAATTCACTATGGGACGGGCATTCCACTGGGTGTCCATCAGCGGCCCGTGCTCTGCCCCAGAGCTGCCATGTTCCTTGCCATGCAGCTGCGCGCGCGTTCCGGTGGCCGGCGATCATGCATGCCAGCGTGCACACACCTTGGCTTAGGTGCGTAGCTGCACAGGCAGGGCACGTGCATTTCACATGTACTTGACTTCCCACCCATTAGTGCAAAGGGCCCTGTGTTTGTATATCGTCAAGGTGCAATATAGCAGTTTTTTTTTTATAAATTTCTAAAGACAAGAAAAAACTTCATGAAAGACCTTGATGGGTGAACTTTATATCTCCATATGATAAGGCATTGCTAGTTAAGCTTGTTTTATTCTATGACAAATTAAAAATCCTATGTGATAACCATATGTTATGGTTCTTACATGAAATCACTTTCTCAGCTCAAGTTCAATAAAAAATAAATGTGCACACTAAGATCAGATCCACAACCACCTCAACCCCCTTGAAGTTCATCATTTCCAGCTATCAGGAACAAACCCTAAAACAGTTCCGGACAGCATTCAGCAGTCAGGTCACTGGATAAAAACAACAGATTTGAGGACACGTGTAATATGATTTGGTCCTATATCAAGTGTCTAGGACATGACTTGTTGGTAAGCCATTGTACATTATCTGGAATGCTTAGGAAAGAAAAGTTGTATAACCCAGTTTCTTACAGAATCGTATTACTCATGTAATAAGCTGGACTCGTGGTGACTGATGCATAACAATGCAGAACCTGAAGGTTTGCGACCTTTCTGCTTGAAAAACAGAGAACAATCAACTCTGGCTAGGGAATTCACCTGTACTATAACCCGCATATAAGCAATGTGACGAATCAGCAAGTTTTCTTTGTCTTATGTAAACAAATAATATAAATTAGGTTGTACCACATCACAAAATAAGGGTTAGCACATTAAAATACTTAAAATGTGGGAAGGGCTGAAAACCTTAGGGCTCTCCATTCCCTATCAATGGGGAGTTACGGGTGGGGGGATACCATTCTGGGTTGGGTATTTTGGTGAAAATAGTAAATAAATACTGAACAAAATGTCCATATTAAGTAGTTATATTTTACAATTAACCAAGGGTATTGAGGGAGCTCAGAGAAGTAGTCGCTGCACCTCTGTCAGTCCTATTTATGAGTTCACTGGACACAGAATTGGCTCCGGAGGACTGATGTAGTTCCATTTCACAAAAGTGGTAGCAGGGAGAAAGCTGACAACTACAGGCCAGTTAGCCAGACATCAGTGGTGGGAAGGTTAACAGAATCACTGCTGAAGGAAAGGATTGTGGAATATCTTGGATCCAGTGGGTTACAAGAGCCAAGGCATCATGGATACATGGGGGGAGGTCATGTCAAACAAATCTGACACATTTCTTTGATGAGGCGACAAAAGTACTAGATCAAGGTGGAGTGGTGGACGTGGTTTAACTAGATTTCGATAAGGCTTTCGACATCGTTCCATATAGGAGACTAATAGGCAGGATGCGTAGCCTAGGAGTGGGTCCAAAGCTGGTAAACTGGGTAAGAAATTGGCTAGGGGATAGGCAGCAGAGAGTGATGGGTAAACAGTGTTCACTCCAAGGAAGGCTGGGTGACCAGCAGGGTGCCTCAGGATCAGTGCTGGGACTGGTTCTCTTTAATGCCATTATAAGTGACATCACAGAGGAGCTGGAGGGGAAGGTCTGCCTCTTTGTGGATGACACCAAAATCTGCAACAGGGTGGACACCCAGGAAATGCAAAGGATGAGCACCGACCTGAGAAAATTCAAAGTGTAGTCAAGGGTATGGCAGTTGGGTTTCAATGCGAAGCAGTGCAAAATAATGCACTTGGGGCACAGAAACCCAGGCGCGGAGTACAAAATGGGGGGAGTGGTACTAATGACCACCAAGCAGGAAAGAGACCGGAGGGTAATCATAACTGATGACCTAAAGGTGGCCAGACAGTGCAACAAGGCAGTTGGGAGGGCTAGTGGGATGCATAGGGAGTGGTATCACCAGCAGAAAGACGGAGGTGATGTTGCCTCTATAAAGATCGCTGGTGAGACCCCACCTGGAACACTGCATACAGTTCTGGAGACGCATCTCTAGAAGGACTTAGACAGATTGAAAACAGTCCACAAGAGGGCAACTGAAATGGCGCAGGGTCTGCTGATCATTAACCCCAAGAGGAGAGACTAAAGGACCTAAATGTGTACACCCTGGAAGAGAGGAGGGATATGATAGGAGACGTAGCAGTTACATAAGAACTTACCGTAAAAGCAGATCTTTGAGAGAGGTTCCTACAGTAGGTTTTCACTGATAGGACTGCACCCCCTGGCATCAGGATTGAATGGCAAACTTCTAGCTAGCAATACATGGTGGGGGACTGCCCCCGGTGTCACATGATGGGACATCAGCGTGACACTATATAGGGGCGGTCCCCACACCCGGCCTCCAGTTCTCCAGCCGGAAGATCCCTGTGAGGATGATGGGAGACAGCAGTACAACTCCTATCGCCTGGAGCTGCTGATAGTAGCCCTGAAAAGGGATAGGAAAATCAGGAGCTGGGGGAAGGTGGGAGGGAAAATGTGACCTACTGCAGGAACCTCTCTCTAAGATCTACTGTTACATTAAGTTCTTATGTAACTGCTATATCTTACTTCGAGAGGGTTCCTACAGTAGGTTTTCACTGATAGGACTGAATACCAAGCAGTCAAGAAAAACAAGTTGAGACTACAGTTCGGGAGGTGGAATGTCTACCAACTAGAGAGCCTGTTATGATATGAGGCCTTGCAGGACAGCAAGTCCAAAACCGGCTCTGCGCCTAGAGGCAATGTCCAGACTGTAATGCTTGGTGAAGTATGGACTGAAGACCAAGAGGCTATGGCACAAATGTCCGAAGTGGACACGTTTTGTAGGAAGGCCATGGAAGCAGCCATGCCACGGGTTGAGTGACTCTTGACTTCCCCCGGAAGAGGTTTCTCGTACTTCTGATAGATGAACGAGATGCAATTAGCCAACCATTTGGATAGGCCCTGTTTAGAGATGGCTGTACCCTTACGTCTGGGTGCGAAAGTCACAAACAACTGGTCAGATTTGCACACCTCCTTGGTCCGAGAGATACAGTATCTCAAGATCCTGTGCACGTCCAACGTGTGCAAAAGCTATTCCCCCCCCATTGGAATACTCGGGATAATAAACCAGCAGTTGAACATCTTGACTCAACGTAAATTCTGAAACCACTTTCAAAAGAAAGGAAGGATTAGTCCACAGAGCCACCTGGTCTCTGTGGAAAATTAAATAAGGCTCCTTGCAAACGAGGGCCTGAAGCTCTGAAATTCTTCGAGCTGAGGTAATGACGACTAAAAAGAGTGCTTTCCAGGACAAATAGCGCATGTCACAACTTGCTGCCGGCTCTTAAGGGGGCAAAGTAAGTTTCTCCAAAATAAAATTTAAGTCCCGGAGGGAACAGGACTACAGACCGAAGGTTTTAAGTGGAGGATCCACTTCAGAAAGGTTTTAGAGACCTCCAACTGCACTAGGGTTTTGCCCTCTACCGGAAGGTGGTATGCGGAAACCGCTGAAAGACGGACCTTCAGGGAAGAGTAACTGAGGCCTGAATCTGACAGGTGCAAGAGGTACTCAAGTACTTGGGGGCGCCGAGCAAGACAATGAGCCCAGGGCTTTGGCCGTGGACCAAATGGTGAATCTCTTCCACTTCATAGCATATGTAGATCTAGTGGATGGTTTTCTGGCCTCCACTAGGACCTGGGTGACTCGCATGGAGATTCCAAAACGTGAGTCCACTATGTCCAAAGGTGCCACGCATGCAAGTGGAGAAACCTGAGGCTCGGATGCACCAGGCTGCCCTGCTCCTGAGACAGAAGGTCGTGAAGGAGAGGAAGAGGTACTGGGAGTTCTGCTGCCAGCTGCTGTAGCAGGGGGAACCAGATCTGCCAAGGCCAGAGGGGAGCTATGAGAATCATGTGAGTGCCCTCTGCTTGGAGCTTCAGCAGAACCTTCTGCAGAATTAGAAAGGGAGGGAAAGCATACAGAAACCTCCCTGTCCAACAAAGAGACAGCATATCTTACCAAAAGATACCACACCCCGGAACGAGCGAGCAAAATTTGGGTAGTTTTGCATTGCATGGGGAGGCAAACAGGTCTATTTCTGGCTGAACCCATTGATCAAAGAGATCTTCCTCTACTTCCTGCTTTAGTTCCCACTCGTGTGCCCACACGACGGTGAGGCTCAGACTGTCCGCCAGGACGTTGTAAACTCCAGGGACATGGACTGCTGTTAGAGACAGGTCATGCTTGACTGCCAAATACCACACCCGCATCGCCTCCCTGCAGAGGGGGTACAATCGGGTGCCTCCCTGTTTGTTTATGTACCAGACCATGGCAGTGTTGTTGGTCTGGATAAGGAGTGTTCCTGGTTGCAAGAGGGTCTGGAACTCCTGGAGAGCGTAAGACACTGCTTTCATCTCTAGGACGTTTATGTGCAAGTGTTCCTCTTGTGGAGACCATCTCCCTTGAGTTCAAGGGGCTCCCAGGTGGGCTGGTGTCGGTTGTGAGGGTCATGGAAGGAGATGGGGGATGAAAAGGGCCCCCGAGGAGAGGCTGGATGCCTCCTGCCACCAGAGAAGATCCCTCTTCATACTGCTGGAGATCAGGACCCTGTGGTCCATGTTGTTCGAATGTTGGTCCCACTGGACTCTGAGGGTCTACTGGGTCACCCTCATATGCAGTCTGATCAACGGTACTGTGGAGATGGCAGTCGCCATTAGACCCAACAGGCAGAGGACGAAGTGTGCTGTGGTCCAACAAGAGCTGGACACAGACAAAGCTTGCTGAAATAGAGTATCCGCCCTGTCCGGAGGTAAGATGGCCCTGCCCTGGACCTTATCCAGCACTGCTCTAATGAATTGGAAGCGCTGAGAGGGCGAGAGTTGAGACTTGGGAAAGTTCACAGTGATTCCAAGCTGGGTAAAGAGGTCCAGGGTAGTAGAGAGCGCCTCCATCAGACTGTCCTGCGACAGGGCCGACAACAGCCAGTTGTCCAGGTATGGGAACTCGTAACTCTCCTTGCGGCGCAGGGCCGCAGCCACCACCACCACCAGGCACTTGGTAAAAGGTAGGCAGAAATCGGTACTGTTGCATAAAATAGGAAGATTTGCACTACTAACCTCTAATAGTGTACATCATTGTACTATATTGGAGAATCTTGGATGGTTACCAGTTGAATACCATTATAATCTTGTACTGTCCAAATTTGTTTATAAAACTCTACAAACAGGGGTACCTTTAACATTGAAAAATCAGCTTACAACTTTTAGTTTCAAATCACATACTAGATCATCTGGGGATCTTACTATGTTAAAAATTACTTTTATGTATACTACTAGAGGTCAGCTTCATTTGCTTACAGTGCACCCAAAATATGGAATGATATACCAGCACATATCAGAAGCATGAGTAGTTATGGGTCATTTACCACAAGTCTGAAATTGCACTTTATGAATCTGTCTCGTATGGATGTCCTTTAGATTAAGATTTCTGTATTAGAGTTTTTAATCAACATTAATATGTGGACTGAAATTTATACTTCCTATTTAAATATGTTTTTGTACTATGTTATATTTTGTTTCATAATGTCTTTGTATGTATTTTTGATAGAACACAGGTCGTACCTGTAAAAGGGACTGTATCCCAGTATACTTACCCGTATACAAATAAAAATCAAATCAAAAACCCAGGGTGCCGAAGACAGGCAAAAAGGAAGGGCCTTGAATTGATAGTGGTTCTCCTGAAAGGTGAACTGAAGGAAACGGCGGTGGGTCTGGAGGATAGGGATGTGCAGGTAAGCATTCTACATGTCCAGCAAGCACACCCATTGATTCTGTGGGAGCAGGAGTAAGAATCCCTGGAGGGTGAGCATACAGAAACTCTTGTATTTATTTCACAAAGAGGTTGAGCAGGCTGAGGTCCAGAATGGGCCTCCGACTGCCCGTCTTTTTGGGGACTAGGAAGAAATGGGAGTAATATGCCCTTCCCGTCTGCCCTAGAGGAACTGGCTCTATTACTGATTTGTCTAATACAGCCTGGATTTCCTATTGAATGAGAAGCAGATAACCTGATGGGTAGTGAGACCTGCCCGGTGGATTGTCCGGGGGTCTGTCCAGGAACTCGACTAAGTGCCCTTCTGTGATGAGTTGAAGGACCCAAGCATCGGCGGTCATCACCTCCCACCCGTCCAGGTGGAGGACGAACCTTCTCCCCACGGGCTCCTCTGAGAAGATGGGAGGAGGTGGAGGGGGTCTCCTCGAGTCAGAAGGCAGACAGGAGGGCCGCTTTGCTGCCTCCAGTGGTCTTCTGGGCTTCTGCCTGAGGGGTCTGAGTGCCAGAAGCAGTAGTGTGGTGCTTGCCCTGGCATCTGTTCTGGTTCTGTCTGTTCCATCTCTTTTGTCGGCAATGAAAAGGCTGCGTGGGTTTTTAGCCTGAGCGATACATGGAGCAGACATCCCGCAGTGATCTGTCGCTCTCCTGTAGCTCGGTTATAATATATTTTGTGTCGCCACCAAACAGAATGGAACCCCTTAAGGGGGCATCCAGTAGAGTGGTCTGGATGTCTTGCACCAGTCCCGCAAGATGGAGCCATGCTAGATGTCTCAGGCAAACTCCCGAAGCAGTGAATCGGGCCACAGAGTCCACTGAGTCATAGGTGGCACACAATGCGTGGCAGCAAGAAGACTTGTTAAGTCTCACCTTGTCCAGCAGCTTATTTCTGAGTTCCTCATCTGGGATAGACTGAAGCTCTTTCTCTAAGCTGGTCAGAGCCCACTTCTGGAAAGAGATCCTGTGGGCCACATAATTAAGAGATCGGATAGCGCAGCTGCAGGAAGCATAGACCTTGCGGCTGCACTGGTCCATCTGCTTGGACTCTTTGTCCGGAGGTGAGGCACTCAGGTGCGTTGGTTGAGCCGACCTATCGTGGGCCACTGTGATGATTATCGAGTCGGTCTTTGGTTAACTCATAAGGTGGCTTGCCCCTTCCAGAAGATAGGTCCTGTCAGCCTTTTTAGAGACTGCAGGAATAGAGGATGGTTGATGCCATATTGTGGATGTTAGATCCTCGTGTGGCCCCATCCAAGGTGGGATTGGTAGGGGGGTCTGTACTGGTTAAATCCAGGTGATCAGATAGCCTCTTCCTTTTTGGATCCATCTCCTGGGATGCCAAACCACTAGCCTGCTGGATGGATCTAAGGAGTTCTGCAAAAGACAGGTCCTCTGGCAGAGATTTGGGAGACTCCTTGGGTTGTGGTTCCATTGGGGAATGAGGCTCTGAATGAGCTTCAGAGTCGGAATCATTGTCTGAGTCTGGAGACTCCGGTCTGCTAGGCACAGAAATATCTAGACCCTCTTCCGTAACCCTGACGCCTGAGAGGGTCCCTACTGGGCACCTGCCAGAGTTCCTGTCCGATGACCGATGGTCGACCGTGGATGGCCTCCTAAGAATTACCCTATGGGTCGGGGTAGAAACCACGACCGGATGAGGGTGCCCCAGCTCCTGCAGGAGCTGCAATCTCGCGTCCTTCCACCAGGCCAGAATTGACCCCTGCGGTTCCGGCTGAGGAGGAGGCGGGGGGGGAGGTGATGGAGGCTGGTAGCCTGGTAACCCCGAGGGAGAATATGGGGGGTAACCAGGAGCCTGGTACCAATAAGGGCAGTGATGATGGTACCCCTGTTACATATGGCCCGGTGATGGGTACGCTGGCAATGGCACATGCGACGGGTAAACGGGTGACGGCCCACCTGGCGCCGGGTAGCCCAGTGACAGCCCTCCTGGTGCTGGGTAATAGGGGAACTTTGGCGGCAGGCAGCCGGGGTTCAAGTCTGTAGGGTCAGATGGTGGAGGGGCCAAAGGCCCAGAAGGCGGCGGGAGGTGAGACCGAGGGACCGCTGGGAGCATGCAGGTCCGTTGGCAAGCCTGGGGTCCCGGATGGAATCCCTGAAGGGCCAGGTGAGGGCTCCGGCATCGGAGCGAGAAATCCAGAGGCCATTTTCGAGTCTGGAGGAATGTAGGCGGGAGAGTGGCCTGGCGTCGAGGGTCTAAGAGGCCCCCCAACGCCTGGATCCGAGACCGGGCGGGTGGTTGAGAGAAACAGACCTCCCCGTGAGACTGGTTTGCTGGTGAAGCAGGAAGCTCAGACAACATACCCGACATAGGGGAAGGAATCCCATGGCCAGAGGCACTCGTGTCCCGGAGATCCAGGCAAAACGAGGGGTCAGGCTGAGTCAGTGAGTCCTGGGAGGGAGAACCTTAGCGGGACAAGGAGGTGCCTGGAATCTGGCTCTGTGTGATGTCGGGAATTAAGAGTCAGGCCCGACGGGAGAGCTTCGGCTGAGCGGTCATCAGACAGGCCAGTGACCGACTGATCAGCCTGGACTGAGCGGACATCAGAGGAGCCGGCGTCTGACTTGTCAGTCGCAGTCAGGCGGATGGAAGAGGAGCTGGAGTACAGCTTACTGACTAAGGCCGTGCACCCGGTGGAGGAGCCAGAGGGTGACTGATTGGCCTGAGAACAATTGACAGGGCCCAAAGAAGAATCCTCCTGGGAGGAACACCCCTGTAGCCCACTGACCAAGGTGGAAGGGGGAGTCAGTGACCTATCCGCCGGACAGGATGGCGACCGTAGAGGAGGAGTACTCACTGAGGTGGACACCCCACCTGAAGCAGCATCAGCTGCCTGGCAACATTGGGTAGAAGGGGACCGGTCCCAGTGTCTCTCCTCCTTTTTCTTGCACTCTGAGGTGGGTGGGGATGAGCATTCCTGCAGCTCCTGAAGCTCCTTTTCCATCGATGCAAGGCATTTTTTCAAAAGGTGGGCATCGAGGGCTTTCTGGCGCCTGATGTGCATGGCCTGGTTGAAGGACTGGCAGATGTTGCAGTCGTCAACCCAATGTTTTGGGCCTAAGCAGAGGATGCAGCGGGAGTGACTGTCCCTGTGTGGAATCTGAGTGCCGCACTGTGAGCACTTCTTCTTAGGTTTACGCGAAGACATGCATTAACTATTGGAAAAGAATGAGAAATACTTGGAAAATGGCAGTCGACTGTAGTTGAGTTCACCACGAGGTCTGATGTATACAGGTCGACAGTGGGAAAGAACTGGAGGGTTGGCATGGGGACCACCCCCTATATACTGTCATGCTGACATCCCATCATGTGATCTGGGGCCGTCCCCTGTCATGTATTGCTAGCTAGAAGTCTGCCGAGCAGCCCTGACACCAGGGGGCACAGTCCTATCAGTGAAGACCTACTGCAGGAACCCTGTTGAAGTAAGATCTTTAAATACCTCAAGAAGGTGAAGAAGTACATGCGGGAAGTATTTTTAAGAAAAAAAAGGTGCCCAAGAACAAGGGGACATGCTATGGAGCTGGAGGGGGGGTGGACTCAGGACAGATCTGAGGAAGTACTTCTTCACAGAAAGAGTGGTGGATTCTTGGAACAGCCTTCCAGCCGATGTAGTGGATGCGAAAACAGTGGGGTACAAGAATGCATGAGGTAGGCATAAGGGAATCTTAGGGGAAAGGAAGGACAGGAGGGCGGAAGAATCGGCTGGAGATCAGTTGGGGTCTGCGGTGATATTATAGGTAGGGAAAAATGGGCAGACCCCATGTGCTATCAGATTCTATGTATCTATGTTTCTAATTACACTGAAATTCTGAAAAAATGCACATCCTCAGCTCAAATATCATTTATAAATTTCAAAGTCCTCAGAAATACAAAAAAAAAAGTATACAGCCAAACTGGATCTACTGCATACAATAAAATTAATGTATAAACATAAAAACCAGTAAAATATATTTGGCTGTAGTGACTGCTTTTATTCACTGATCAAAAGTCAGCAAAAAAGGTTAAGAGGGAAAACAGTTTTTCTAAGCATGTTTTCATTGCAAACCAGCAGAGGTCCAGCTATTCTATCCTTACTATGATACAGTCACCACTCTAAAGTTTCCAGGCTGGAGTTAGATACAGGACAGACTAGTCACTTTGTGGAAACTGGGTACTAGCCAAGGTGTCCACGGTAACATGACCAAGTGAGGCCATCTAGAGTTACTCACATTTCACAAACAAAAATCTCTAGCATTTCAGCGGATTTGGTGACTATCAAAATAAAAAGCACTGGTCAATACCTCAAAGTTTGCTTGCATGTTTAATAGTCAAACTGTAGAGAGAAAAATAATTTTAAGAAGGGCTCCTGCTTTTACCCATTTTTACAATGCATTTACCCAGGATAATCCCACTGAGATGTAACACTGCATCTATAGTGAGGTCCTGCTGCTACCTATTTTTGCAGCTGGGTGGATCGACACACTGGGAGGTTAAGGTACATGCTCAGGGTCTGGCAATGAGTATTTAGCTCTATTAGAGTTTGAACCTGTGATCTACTGATTCCCAACAGTGCTGTAACCATTATACAGTGTGTGTGTTTGGGGGGGGGGGTGTCTAGGAAAAGCTAGCAGCCACAGGCAAAGTTTTGTTTTTATACAACCTTGTTTTCACTGGATAGGGCAGGTGGGATGCAAGACCATGTGAACATACAAAGAAGCCACCAGAATTAGGCCATCTGATCTGTCTAGTCTGCTTGTATTGCAGGGTCCACAGCTTAAGCTACTGACCCTGCCACATTTCCAGTGGGGTCCTGCTTGTGCCCATTTCCACATCTGGGTGGAGCGGAGCACTTGGAGGATACGTGACTTGCTCAGAGTCGCACAGTGAGTATGTGGCTATAGCAAGGTTTGAACTTGCGATCTCCAGCTCCCCAACAGTCCTCTAACCAGCAGACCATACTCCCTCCACTGCGCGCGCGTGTGTGTGTGTGTGTGTGTGTGTGTGTGTGTGTGTGTGTGTGATTTGGAGTTTTCCTTTTTCTTTTTTTTGTGTGCAATCATTACACAGGACAAGTAGGCTGAGAGGCAACATCTCATTTCCATTGGTGCAAGTTTTTACCCAGGACAGTCCAACTGAGATATAACACTGCATTTCTAGTGGGGTCCTGCTTGTACCCATTTCCTTAACTGAAGGGACAGGAGCACTGGGAGGTCCACGGCATGTAACAACCCCTCTCACCTGATTACCATAGCTATAATTAATATACCATCTCTGCTAGTCTAATGGACCCTCTCCCCTCCCCCTTGCCCATTATAAAGTATCATTCCTGGTAGTCTAGTGAACCCAGATCCCAAGGTCCATTATTAAATATAATCTCTGGTACTCTACTAGACCACCTCTCCCAAATATCATGCTCAATATAAAAATCATCCCTGGTTGGCTATCTGCATTGCATAGGTACTGTGGAAGAAAAAACCCCCACTCAGGTCTGAATACATTCATACTGTACATACACATGGACTTACCCACTTACGAGGTTATGAGGGTGGTGGTGGGAAGTATACACCCCCAAGATTGGCTGAATTGGGTTTTAAAATAGAACAGTTATAGTTGAAACAAAATTGCAGATGAAAATAAACAAATCTGCGCACATGCGCAGTGTAAATGCTTTTAGACCTTTATTTTTTCACAGTACCGGTGTACTGCAGATCGTGGCTTGCTGTAGTGGTGAGAAGAGGGTAAGTGCCAGCTACCACCTCAGGGCCATGGCAGGGGGTGGCACTAGACTCAAGGGATATTTTATAATGGCTATGGGGATCAGGGGAGGAGTGGATCCAACACACTACTAGGGATGATATTTTATAATGTGCATGAGGGATCAGGTGGGCTTTAGAAATAATTACTCACTGCTGTAATGATGTTTCCTTTAAGGGATTCAACAGTAAGTCATACAAAACTGCATCCTCTCCATCCAGAGGTATTGTCCTGGAGATAGAACCGTATGCCAAGAGAATTTACAGTTCCATTCAAACTCCAAACTGTGTCTCTCTACCTATGTTGTTCTAACATCACATTTGTTTCTTAAAACACGGGGGCAGTAGCCACTAATAGTATTTACCAAAAATATAAAATAAATTCAATTCAAAAATAGAAGTTTACTTTTAATAATGAATTAACCATTATTTTTTAACTGTGTAAAATACCAAATGGTTTAAACAATAATTGATTATGCACAAAATAACTAATCAGACTGTTTTTGTGTGAACCCTTTTCAGGTTCAGAAGGGATGGCAGGATCAGGGACTGTCAATTATTGTTGGGTTCCTTAGAAGAAACATCATTATTATGGTGGGTAATTATTTCTTCTAACAGGAATGTAATACAAAATTGCAGAGTCACTGATAGTAATTTGGGAAGCAGGGTCTAGAACTTATTTAGGAAAAATATTCTGCAAGACAGCAGTCCCAAACCTGGCATCCCTCCTGGATTGGATATCCAGACAATAATGCTTAGTAAAGGTGTGACTGTAGCCCAGGTAGCTGCTTTACATATCTCTTGGAGGAGGATGCCACTTGTAGCAGCCACAGAAGCAGAAGTAGAGCTAAGAGAGTGATCTGAGGCTTCTTACCAGCTTTCTCATAGCAAACCTGGATACAGGAGACTATCGAAAAACAGTCTATCTGACTTCGGGAGTATCTATTGCAGCTGGCCACATTTATGGAACTATAGCTGCTAGGCACTAGGACCATACGGAAACTTTTCTAGTGAGAAGTCTAGCGGGGGCCACCCACTCCAACGTCATATGCTGATGTAGGCCTATCCTATAAAAGTAAACAGCCCTGGTGCCCTCCTCAGTTCTTTTCCCGTTGTCGACCACCGTATGTCGGACTTCATGGAGTTCCGCCATTTTGCCGAAATTCTTCAGTCCAACTTCTATTTTTATTTTTCTCCTAGTGTGCATCACTTTAGCAATAAAGTGATGTTTTCTCTCCATTTATGCCAAGCTCCGCCTCTGGGAACCTCTTCAAAAATGTGCCTCGTGGGCAAAGATCCCAGAAGGATGACCATGGAGCCTATTTCCATAGCCTAGGCCCAGAACTTGACACCCAGGCTTGTGTGATCTGCTGCGGCTTCAACCAGGCCACCAGGAAACACTGAGTGCAGAGCCTTGAAACTTTTCTGCTGAAGGTGAAGGTCACTCAGAAGAAGAAGGAGCTTCAGGCTCGAAGTTCCTCTGATTCGCCCGCAATGTCCTAGGGCTCACAGCCTTCCAAGGCCTGGGACAAGTCTACGGGGAAGTATAAGCATCGAAACAAGGACTGTCCCAGGGAGAAAAAATGATCCTCCTTATCTTGATCCCAGTTGCCGCTCCATGCGCCAACCGTGGAGGGGCTGTCCTTGTCAACGGGTGTCGACCCCCTCTGCCTCATATGCCTTTTCACTTGTTGGGCTATTGTTGGCAGTCCTCCCCACCAACCTTTCGGTGGACCCCCTAACCAACCTTTAAGCGGCGCGCGTTGGTTCTAGGGGCTCAGGTGCACCAACTTCTCACCCCTGCTGTTTAGGCCCTTGTTTTCAGTGGGTACTCAGGTGGCTCAGCTGGCTCATCGTTGGCCAGGCTCAGCATCAGCGGTTGCCACAACACAGCCTAATTCCCCACTGCCGACCTTGACCGTTGCTTCGGCTGTCGTCTTGGGCCCAGAACCTCTACCCTCTCCTGACTCACCCCGGCCCGAGCCCCAGTCACCATCACACTCCCAGATGCCAACCCATGGCGAGGAGCTGAGCCTGTGAAGCCTCCCTCCCCGGTGCCGACCCCAGTGTTCCCCCAGCTGATGCTGATAGCAGTGGACTTCAACTCCATACTTACTGCCATATGGGACTTCATGCAGGCTAAGCTTGTTCCTCCTCAAGGCCCATCCCATGCAGCCCTCTCTTCTCAACAGGGCCATTGCCCATGCTCCAAAACCATGGGCCTTCGCTCTCCCCTCAGGGCTTAGATGGGTGCCATTCGGACCTCATTCCTCCCGATGAGTGCGGCAGCGATGACAGAGAGGAGCCACTCCTCTAGTGTTGTTCAATGGTAAGGAGACACCGTGGTATATCCTGCAGTCCTCCCAGATGACCCTCTTTTGTCTTGGTTATAAGACAACTGCAATTGGCCATGGGCTTTGACACCTAGGAGAAACATCCTGCCCAATGTTGACTGGCCACTTACTTAAGGCTCCTGGATGCCACTACTCTGGTCATCCCTCTCTTAATTGAGCCCTTTGAGAATGCCACCATGGCTGCCTGGCATTGGCCCACTTTGATACCCGCTGTACTCAGGAAGGCAGACAAATTGTACCAGGCTCCAACAGGAAGACCTTTCTTCACCGATCAGCCTTAAGTGGCCACAACTGCAACAGTAGGCCCAAACACCTCAGTTCCTTGCCTCTGGATAAGGAGTCCTGATGGTTTTGTCACATTGGCTAGAGAACATCTGCCTCTGCTACTCTGACCATCAGGGTGTTAAATTACATTGCCCCATGGTCCAGTACCAAAACCAGCTCTGGGACCAGACCCTTGAATCTGCCCGGGCCATCCAGGAGAACCCCCTAAAATAGCAGACGCTGTGGTCTCTTAAAGTGGATTCCGATGTTGGCAGCCACCGTCTAAGGGCTGCCTATGACCCCATAAATGCCTCGGCCAAAGCTGCCACAGCAGGCATTTGACTACAAAGACACTCTTATTTGAGGGTGTCCGGCTTTGCCCAGGATGTTTAATTGTCCATCCTGAATGTCCCCTTTAGAGGCTACAAGTTGTCTGGCATAGATGTGCATGACATACTGTCTTCATCGCAAGCCTATGGCCACACCCTATGACTGAATGACCAAAAAGTGGTCAGTGGTCAGCGGATACCCTTCCGTAGGTCTACTCTTAGACCCAAGCCCTCTAGCAAGCCTCACGGTAAGCGCCAAGCCACTCCTGCCATACCCACCCCCTCCTCCACTAGAGGGGGAAAAAAAACAGAGAAGGAGGTGCAGCTCTGGCCACCCTGCCAGTTCAACCTGACTACTTGCACCCCACAAGGCAGGAGGTGGTTGTAGGGGTCACTTCTCCCTGCGTGGACAAGTGGAGGAAATCACTAGAGATGCCTGGGTACTGCAGATCATGGAAAGTGGCCACCTCTGGAACTTCTGGAGTGGCCTTCAGAGAAACCCCAGTTCTGTCCTCTTACCTTCCAGACCACATTCCAGTGCTCTGAGAGCAAATCCACTCCTTGTTGCAAAAAAGGGCCACAGAACCTGTCCCACAGATTCTACAGGGTAGAAGGTTCTATTCTCACTTCTTCCTGGTGCCCAAATGCACAGAAGATCTCAGGCCCATTCTAGACCTCCGGGAGCTAAATCTACTCATTCAGTACAAAAAATTCCAGATGGTGACACTGCAGGGTCTGCTGCCCCTTCTGCATCAGGGAGACTGGATTCACTCCCTTGACATGAAGTATGCCTACCTGCATATCCAGGTATATTCCTCTCACAGACAGTACACCTAAGGTTTCATTTCCAGGGGGAACACTTCCAGTTCCAGGCTTTGCCCTTTGGCATGTCTTGGCTCCTTGGATATTTACAAAAGCTTGGCAGTGGTGGAAGCCACCCTCAGGTGGAAGGACTCTATGTCTTTCCCTATCTGGATGACTGGCTTCTCAAAGCACAGTCCGGGGAGCACCTGTTACAGACTCTGAAACACACCACATGCCTATTCCAGGATCTGAGCATCATGGTCAACCTGCCCAAGTCAGTTCTGACCCCCTGTCAGTGCCTTTAGTACACAGAGGCAATCCTGGATACTTCTCAGGGCATGGTCTTCCTGCCCAGGCCCATGCAGATCGCTTGATGGCTCAAGCCCGCCTGCTGTACAACAACCACTATGTCTCATCCAGAACCTTCCTCTGGCTCTTGGACCTGATGGCTGTGGCTACAGTCACAGTGCCTCTAGCCAGATTGTACATGAGGATTCTCCAATGGACACTGAGGGTCCAGTGGGTCCAGCATACAGACGACCTGGAACAGCTGGTCCTGGTCTCCTCTCCAGAATGAAAAATGTTCTACTTTGGTGGATGGAGCCCAGCAAGCTGTTAAGAGGGGTTCCCTTTCTCATTTCTTCCCCTCAGCAAATCCTCACAACTGATGCTTTGGGGGTGGGGTGGGGGCTCATCTAGGGCCCTACCAAACACAAGGGACCTGGTTCCATCTGGAATCCTCTCTCCACATCAATGTCCTGGAGATGCAGCCATTCTTTATGATTTAAAGGCCTTCCAGACTCAGCTATCCCAGGTCTTCTACAAGTGCAGATGGACAACATCAGTGTAGTCCACTATATCAACAAGCAATTTCAATTTCAATTTTTCAATTTCAACTTTATTTTAAAAGGCGCTTTTCTTAAATCAAAGCGCCTGTACAAATAAATATGACCATAAATATAATAAATCAAATCAACAGAAATCCTTAAAAGCAATATTAAAAAGGTGGGTCTTCAACTCCCTTTTAAAACTAAGGACGGTCGGGCAGTCTCGCACCTGACGAGGTAGAGAGTTCCACAGGGTAGGTGCCATAAAACTAAATGATCTAGCACCAGATATTTTCAAACGTACCCTGGGAATCTCCAGCAATCCCTCGTCAGTGGATCGGAGGGGGCGAGAGGGACTATAGGGGCACAGGAGCTCTTTCAGGTAGGCAGGTCCCAGATCATGTAGGGCTTTATAGGTCAGCAAACCGACCTTGAAGGTCATTCGCCAGAACACCGGTAGCCAGTGCAGTCCGTGGAGCACAGGCGTTATGTGACTGGATCTAGAAACTCCAGTCAACAGCCTGGCTGCCGCATTCTGCACCAGCTGCAGGCGCAGTTCAACCCCGATAGCCCCTAGGTATAGGGAGTTACAGTAGTCAAGTCGGAGGTAACAAAGGCGTGGATTAATGTTGGAAGGTCCTCTGGAGGAACCAAGTGCTTCACCCTGGCAATATTCCTCAGATGAAAAAGGAAGTCTTCACAACTGCTGACACCTGGGATTTGAGTGTCAAGCGGTCATCAAGTATTATGCCAAGGTTTACTTTTCGTGCAAATTAGTCAGCTGGACACCTCCAAGCCACAGGCCTGAGGGCGATCCTTCTGGCAGACCGCCCACAGCGACCTAAATCCACAACCAACACCTCAGTTTTCTCCGGATTTAACCTCAGCCAACTCCCATTCATCCATTCTTGGATTTCTTCAAGGCAGTTATTAAATACCGACAAGGCAGCGTCCTGGCGGGCACAAAGACATATACAGCTGGGTATCATCAACATAGCAGTGAAAACCAGACCGTGCAAATCTAATAATAGCCCTAATGGTAGCATATACACGAAAACAACATGGGTGCTAAAATGGAGCCCTACGGTACCCTACAGGGCAGGGAGAATGATGTTGAGGAAAAATTCCGACACCACTCTCTGAGTCCTACCCTCAAGGTAAGATTGGAACCATCTGAGGACCGTACCAGACAGTCCACAGACTAACATAAGCGCTCCAATAACACACCATGGTCAGCGGTGTCAAATGCTGCTGAGAGATCAAGTAGTACCAAGATGGATCGGGTCCTCGATCTCTAGCCATTAGGAGGTCATTTAGTACCCGTGAAGCGCTGTCTCGGTACTATGCCTTTCCTAAATCCAGACTGGAGCGAATCGTAGATATTGTTGTTGGCCAGATGATCCTCCAACTGCACTGCGACCACTTTCTCAATAACTTTACACAAAGGGTAAGTTAGAGACTGGCCTGTAATTTGCTAGACAGTATGGGTCTAAGGAGGTTTCTTTAAAAGGGGCTTAATTATAGCCTCTTTGGGGATCTGGAAAATCCCCTCTCAAGGACTTCCATACGATCAGAGCTAGGACTAGGCCAATCTTATCACACAACCCACTAAGAGCGCGTGGGACCAGGGTCCAAATTACAGCAGGTCGGTCGCAGTGCTCGAATGATCATCACGACATCCTTGATTATGGGAAGGCTGAAGTCAGACCATTCCAACTGGGTGCTTGACATCTCCTGACGACCACCGCTGCTCCCATTAGGAGGGGAAGAGCGAATGTCCGATCTGATTTTGGCAACCTTATCTGCAAAGAAGAGAGCGAGCTCCTCACACCATTCTTGAGATAAGGCTCTTCTGGGCTGAAGACAGATTGGATTGCACAGTCTGTCCACAGTCCGAAAGAGCTGAGCGGTCTATTCTGTGCAGCCACTATCTCTCTGGACAGGAATTCTGCCTTCTTACGAGATTGCGGATTGATAGACCAAATAATGGTCCATCAAACTAAGCTTGTCATCATCACGACGGACTTTCCAACGCCTCTCCACCTTCGCCCAACTCTCCTCAATTCCCTCATGGTCTCATCAAACCAAGGAGACCTGGGGCAAGGAAGTAAGAGGACGAACACGAAATGGTGCAATAGAATCCAAGGCCTGCTACACGCCTCATTATAGGCATGTAGCAGAACACCTGGATCCATGCAATCTATCGGTAGGCTCGATGGGTCCAATACTGCCATCAGGTCCTCTGGGATACACCCTCAAAGGCGGTATCGAACCATCTCCATAGGGCAGACCTAACAGGGGTGGCCTCAAACTGAATCTAATGGAGTGATGGTCTGACCATCCAACGGTTCCACCACCAAGTCAGATATCCCCATCCCCAGAAGGAACACCAGGTCCAATGAGTGTCCACCCACATGGGTCGAGGAGGAAACCACCTGTGTGAAGCCCAGTGATATCATCAACTGGAGGAAATCTTGACCAAACCGAGAGAATTCATCGTCACCCAGCATTGAAGTCCCCAGTACCAACCATCTGGGGACCCCAACGATGAGTCGACAATGAAGTCTGCGATTTCCTGCAGAAAAACATTCTCAATCACCTGGTGGATGGTATCACAGTATCCTGCACCCCACACCTCATACAATGTACTCAAAGGATCTGGTGACTCCCGCTGGCACCTCCACCAGACCCAGTTCTGACCTAAAACACATGGCAACACCCCCGCCCCACGATCCTGCCTCGGGCGGTGTATCACCGAGTACCCAGCAGGAATTGCTGCGGCTAATACAGGCCCAGCATTTTCATCTAGCCAGGTCTCGGTGATGCATGCCAGGTCAGATGACTCGACAAGATCAGCTATAATAGCTGTCTTATTTTTAATAGACCTGGCATTGCATAACACCTCGAGTAGGACAAACCTCCGATAGTGACCCGGCCTACCTGCTGGTCCAATCCAGGGCCCTTGGGTATGGGCACAAGACAGGAAGGCCCTCTCTCCCGTGCCCATTTCGCCCCAGGGCGTCTCCTTGACCCTACAATCCCAATCCGCCCACTCCTTTCCATTCCCCCTCCAGCATGGGACCTCCGTCTCCTTCTCACAATCCCCAAAGCCCTACACCTCCTATAAACTTCAGCTGGCAGCGGGGGGCAGGAGAAAGGGCGGAGGTCCCTAAGCATAGAGGGGGAATAATACCCGACCGTCTGACAGTCACTCCAGCACATCTCTTCACTAAAATAAAACGCTCACAATAAAATAAAATCTAACAAATTCTAGTGCTGTAAAATCATCTATTCAAATTCTGGTACTATAAAATTATTTATTATAATCCTAGTTCCACCCCCCCCCCAGTACTCTCACCACTGCAGGAAGAGGAGTACCCCACCTAAAACTACTAAAACATATGATTAAATAGCTTTAATCAACCAACACATTTTCTTTTAAAAGTTCCAGAAAGAGTTCTGCAGGTCTTTTATTGTCCACAACCGTGTGCTCTCACCACTCTAGACTATGAAGGTTTTTTTTTTTTTTTTTAGAAGTATGCCAGCCTCCTCTCACAAGGCGGCAACAACCCATCGAACCCAGTTCTGACTTTTCTAAAAGATAAATTACAAACGCTGGCCCAAAACAAAGTTCAATGTACTTCACCAAAACAAATGGTCCAAGGAGTCCCAGTTTCCTCCTATGTTGTGGTTTCCTTCCTTATAAATCTTTCGCGATGGTGGAATGTAGATAGCATATCATTTTCACCTTCGGGTTAGGCTCAACCGATCCTTCACCATGGTGGAGCAAGCAAGATCACCCTTCGGTGGTCCCCCTACTCCCCCTAAGGAACTAGGTTTGCACCAACACCCTCCAGTGTCAGTGATCACCTTCCCTCCGTCCGGACCGAGGAGCCCAACCTTTCGTTTGTCCAACACTTTGTCGAAATCCTTGCTGTACTCCAGCGCACCCCTCTCAGGGCTTCCCACTTCCTCAAGCCGGTCCTCTCACAGGCATCCGGCCACTTCCTCACGCAAGTCCAGCAGTATCGTCCACGTGCAGGAAACAGCCACCTCCATCTCACTGTTCCTCAATTCCACAGCCCCGACAACTCAGTGGACCACCGGCGTAAAGTTCCTCAATGGGTCGAGCCAGCGACCAGACGCCAACGACTAGACGCCCAGAAAAACGACCTCCCACGGCTCCGACACGCCAATCTCCGCAGGCGTCGATCCCCCAAAGGTACAGCAAACAACGCTCGATTCAAGCTCCAATTCGCGCTAGTACACAAAACAGAGCGACAACCAAAGTAAGCAAATTTCTCTAAATTCTACTAAGTTTTTCCGCAGGCAACTAGAGGGCTTACAGGGGGGTACTCACTCGTACCCTCTCTGTTGGAAAGCAATGACAGTTGGTATTGGGCTTTGGATCACGGTCTTGAACTGTCAGCTATCCATGTTCCAGATGTCCAAAATGTCCTGGCGGACACCCAGAGCCGGGCAAGGTCAAAGGTGCACAAGTTGGAGCTGCTGACTTGAGAAGCAGAAGACCTGTTCGACAGGTGGGGTCATCCAGAGTTGGACCTTTTTGCGGCCCCACTCAAAGCAAAACTGCTGCACTCGATCCAGGGCCTGCAGTTTTCTGCGAAATGCATTGTCTCTATCTTGGAAAGGAGGTTTCTGTGTGCATTTCCTCCCTCCCGTTCGGAGGTTCTGTTCAAGCTCCAGATGGAAGGGCCACGATGATCCTCATCGCCCTTTTGGCCTCATCAGATCTGGTTCTCTTTACTGCAACAGCTGACAGTGGAACCTCCAGTACCTTTTCCTCTGTGTACCGGCCTGCTCTCCCAGAACCAGGTCACCCTGATCCATCCGCACCTCAAATCCCTGCATCTTCATGTTTGGCTCCTGAGGACGTAGCCATGGCTTGGTGCGGGGTGTCACTCAAGGTGGCTGATGTACTGGTGGCAGCTAGGAAGCTGTCCACTAGGGCCACTTATTCTATGAAATGGAAACACTTTGCACTGTGGACTGCGACATGTCAGCTGGATCCCTTCACTTGTCCAGTGAATCAGACTCCGGAGTACTTGCTGTTCCTTTCAGACTCTGGCCCGAAATACTTCTTTCTTCAGGTGCACAATGTCTGCCATCTCTGCCTTCCATGTGCCTGTTGATGGCCATATGGTGGCAGAACTGGAGGAGTCCTGTACTTTTCTGAGAGGCATTCTTTACCTGAAGCCTCATATCCGTAATCCAGTCCCACCTTGGGACTTGAATTCTGTGTTGGAAAAACTTACTTTGGCCCCTTTTGAGCCAGTCACGACATGCAAGCTATGCTTTCTGCTGTGGAAGTCATTGTTTTCAGTTGCTATTACTTCTGGTCAAAGAATTTCAGAGCTGCAGGCGCTCATGTGCGAGCAGCGTTATTTGGTTTTCCAAAAAGACAAGGTTTCTTTGCATACTAATCCTAAATTTCTTCCTAAGGTGGTGTCAGAGTTTACTCTAAATCAGTCCATCCATCTTCCTGTTTATTTTCCAGAGCATGCCAATCCATGGGAAGCATTACTCCACACTTCAGATGTGCACAGAATTCTACGTTACTACACATGCCATACGAAGGACTACAGAACGTCCTCTTAGTCGTTTGTTTCTTTCACCCCTGGAGAAGAGGACATTTCTGTTTCAAAACAGTACTTGTCCAAGTGGTTGGACAACTGTATTACTTACTGCTAAAGAAGGGCAATAAGGAGACTCCTGGCGTTGTTCAAGGGCATTCCACCAGAGACATGGCCACTTCATTTGCCTGTTTCAGGAATGTAACAGCTGCAGAGATCTGTGCTGCTCCTACTTAGAGTACCTTCACAAACCACTACAGTCTGGGCATTGCCTCTAGGTGTAGGGCCAACGTTGGCCTAGCTGTCCTCCAGGGCCTACTTTCTTAGGCTCGAGGTTTCCTCCACCTAGACTGTGCTGTCTACTGATGGAACTGCCTGGGACTCGTTTCATAGATGCAGCCTGCTGCAACAGATACCCCCAAAGTCGGACAGTACAGTTACGCAAGAATTTACTATAGCAGTAGATCTGCGAGGGGATCTCTTGCAGCAGGCAATGCCATCACTCCCTCCTTCCCCCGGACCTGGGAGGTCCTTCTGTGCCTCTACCTCCTTCTCCATCATTTTCTTTTTGGTTGGAGCCTTCGTTTCCTCTTCGGTTCCCTCAGCTGGAACTAAGTGGCTTATGGTCTCCGGCGGGAGAACTGAGCAGGGCTCGGGGGCCACCAACTCTTATAGGATAGGCCGATGTCAGCATATTATGTCGGAGTGGGCAGCCCCCTGGGAGAATGCTAGCTAGAAAAGTTTACATATGGTCACAGAGCCTGGCGGCTATAGTTCCATAGGTGTTGCCTGCTGCAAGAGATCCCCTGCGGATCTACTGTTGCAGTAAGTTCTTATGTAACTGTACTTTCTGGATGCTGGCTTAGCCTTGCCAACCTCTCCATAAGTGAAACTAGCGTGTGCTGTCAGTTCTTGCATCTCTGGTTCTGTCAACATAATAGCTCAGTGCCCTTTTTCCATCACTTTAGGAAACAATTTCTTGTTTGTTCTTAGAAGAACCTTATTGCCCGGCCTGGTGGCGCTGGATGCCACACCTCGCGCTACGCCGATGACACGGGTTCGGGAACGGACTCAGGTTGTTGGGGGTTAGAGAGGGGAGGGAGGATCAAGCATCCCAATGGATGCTTTCCTCCCTCTGGGGTGGGAAACCAGGGGTGCTTCTGGCACCCGATGTCCCTGAAGGCGGTGGATGCATGGGCTTGGAGTACCAGCGACTCTGCTAGAGCCGGGGAGGCAGCTGTTCTGGCGTGGCTGTCGGTGTGTGTCAGCCGTCTGGCAAGCCTGGAGCGTTAAGTCCCTAAGTGCAGGCGTCTCAGAGAATGGGAGAAAAACAGGGAAAAATGAAACTCCTGGCCCCAGTGGATGAAACTAGGGACGGGGATGCCGTGGTGATCGCCCTGGCGGATGGTGTAGGGGGAGTTATGAGGCCTCCTCTGTAAGTCGTGGGAGCCAGACAAATTACTAACAAAAAAAAAAAAAAAGTACCTTATCCCTTCGTGAGATAATATAGTTGGGATATGTAGAGAGAGCATGCAGAACACAAACTCTTCTGGCAAATGCCATAGTGATGTGGAAAAACTGTTTTCTAGGAGATGTACTTGATGTCTGCTGTAGCTACTGGCTTGAAAGGAGACTCCACTAGCTGGGCAAAGCATACATTCAAATCCCATGGAGGGTCATGATCCCTGACACAGGAATGCAGGCAATTCAAACCATGCAAAAATCTTTTGAAACTGAGTTGTAAAGCCACAGATTTTTAATTCCCAGATGACATGTAGGCTTAGACAGCTGACAGATGCACTTCCAGGGTAAACAGTCTGAGATCCAAAGACTATAAGTGTGCCAAATACTGCAACACAACAGGAAGATCAACCTATTAGGGTGAGAGTTCCTGAGAGGCACAAGACAGTGAAAAACTTTCCCATTTAGAGGAATCTGCTTTCTATGCATCTGATTTTCTAGATACCTCCAGGACCTCCAGTATTTTATCTGAGAGATTCAGCCCACAAAAATCTAGCTCTTCAAGAGGTGCAGTGTTCTGAGATCTAGGTAGGTCACCCAGCCCTGTGACAGGGTCAGGAGACTGTGTCTCAGAGGCAGTAAGATGGGGTTCTTGCATGACAGAGTCCGCAACAGTGAATCTCAGGTGTGTCTGGCACAGTCTGGAATTATCACTATCAAGGTTCTACTGTCTCCCCCCTCAGCTAAGCTTCATCAGTACTCTCTGAATGGAAAGGGGCACTGTGGATCGAGCAAGATGCGACCTGAGACTGGAGCTCTGATTAAAACTTTGCAAATCTCGTGATAAAACCTTTAATTGGGCCGTTTGGCTGAAACCAAGAGAGCTATGTAAATGTGGAATACCCTAAGAACAGGATGGGTAATCCTAGAAAAGATAAATCCTGACAGAGGGAGCAAAAATACTCAAGATCCTCCGGCCACGAGGTCAACACAGGGCCCGTTGGAACCACCAATTGAGGAAACAGGAGCAGTGACACTGCAGAGCATCGGTCACAAACTTAACAGACTCATTTTATCGGTGTCCAATCTAACTGAAAAATTTGACATCCTTACGAACAGAGTTTCAACTTTGGAGACAGACATGTCTCACTTGCACACAGTGTCTGCGGAATCTAAATAACAAGTGACTGCAGCTATGGGGGTCGCGAGTAACTTGGTAAAGGAGAACACCCACCTATGAACTCGCCTGGAGACCTTAGAAAATCAAGCCTGTGAAAGAATTATCAGAATGCCTGACAGGATTGAGGGTGATCATCTGCAGCTTTTTATTAAGGAATGGCTGGAGCAACAATTGGGCCAACTACTGCAAGATCGAGGAATCGTCCTCCAAAAAGCTTATCAGGTGGCATATCGAGGAAGACAAGATAACCTCGAGGCGCCTAGGGTTATTGTTGCAGGCCTCAACGTTGTGGGAACTAGAGACTATGTGCTCGCTCTTGCAAGACAAAAATGATCACTATTTCATGAGGGTCAACTGGTCCGTTTATTTCCAGACTTAAGCTATGCAACACGCCAATAGAGAAAACGTTTTGATGGAGTTCAGGTGCTTCTAAAGGAGGCGGACATCTCACATGGAATAGTTTTCCCGGCCAGGCTTAGAATCCTGCATCAGAGTTGCACATTTCTGTTTACAGACCCAGAAGATGCTCTAAAGTGGGCCCAACGACATGCACTGGTTTCTCACAGGACAGCTGATTCCCACTAGTCGGATTCAGATGATGAACACAAGCTGGATACTTGAAGGGTTTTGCTGCACCCTCGGGTTTGCTCCTGAACTTTGACTGCTGGACTGAATTTCCTCCCTCTGTTTTTTATATACTTGCTGGAAAGGATCCCTATAAATTACAAGGGAAATGTTTAATCTTTATTAGAATGTGTATATGTGGGAGCTTAAGGGGGAGGGAGGAGGCCCAGGAAGCATGTATAGTATTCTGCTACTGTTTATAGGAACGATTGTTGCCATGCTGAGTTTCTTTGGTGGCATGGCTCTGCGTTTCAGTTAAATGATCTGCTTATTTACTTTCTTTCAAGGTTTAAAGTAAATTTTTACATCATTTAAATGTTTTAGGAGTGTCTGTTGGAACTGCAGTTTCTTTGTGGGAATATTGACCTTATTAGGTCAATTAAATACTGGCATTGCATGGACAGAGTTAGTTTCCTATTTTAGGAAACGGCTTGGACAAGTTAAGTTTTTAAACTTACTGTTTTATTTCCATGTTGCTCATGGGCACATATATGTAGCAATTATGAGGTATTAATATTGAGAATGTCATTAGATTAGCTTGTATCCCTTCATCATGTATCTTAAGATGTAGCACAATGTTTTCATCGCATGTATTAAGAGGAGTGGCGTCCTCATTGGCATTATATGACTCTTGTGTATGTACTGCATCAGGACATGAACTGTATGTTTGTTAAAATATCAATAAATATAAAATTTTAAAAAAGAAAGGGAGGGGGGAGGCATATAGGAATTCTGCCTCCTTGGGAAAGGATAATGCATCCTTTGGCAATGTATCCAAGGAGGGATGTCTGAAATGGAACTTGGGGAGTTTATTGTTCTCCCATGAGGCAAACAAATCAATCTCTGGAAGTGGAATGACTATAGGATTAATGAGGAAAGTGAGTACTAGGACAACTAGAACACATTCCCTACAGTTACAGGGAGAGATCTCTAGAACAACCAAAAGATTGAAATGGTTTACACAAAGGATGGTGTCACCATGGAATTCCCTACCGGAATGGGTGGTTACAAGTAACTCAATAAATGTTTTCAAGAAAGCATTAGACACTCATATGGGCCCAACTATATGTAGAGGTTACCACTGAACAGTGGCAAGTCGCTATAGGTCTAATGACCTCCTGACTTATATGATACCTATGGCCCATCCATCTCTTGAAAACTTGTCAGCACTTGCTGAGTCAGTGACCATCTGTGACTGCCTTGGTTCATCCTGCTCAGTTAATCTGCCAGGACACTGTCTTTGCTCAGTTTGAGACAGTAGGAGCCAAGTTTAAGAAACCCATGCTGCAGGAGTGGTTTGACATAAACAAGAGAGTCATAGAGTCATAGTGTATGGTAGAAACCTGTTATGCACGGAATTCCATGCCTGGAATATGCTTGTTGTAGTGCAGTAGTGACATCATTATGTTGTTGTGCTACAGTAGTGATGTTACTACTGCAGCACAACAACTTAGAATGCTGCCATACAGCTGCTTTAATCTACCGAATCTAGCTGGAAGCTGTCATTTTTTTTAAATATGAATTTACAGAAAAAGCTGCTGCACACTGAATCAGTAATTTCAGCCAGCCCCCAATCCTCACGTACCTCCCCCAAACCCCCAATTCACTGAACAGAAGTGAAGTGTCTGAAATAGGCATGGATGCCCATTCACTATAAAAGATAATGTATGGGCATCCATACAAAAGCCTGTGTCTTCATCTCGAGTTTTCTATGGCAACTAGGGAACCTCTCGAGGTTCCTGGTTGCCATACAAAAACTCTCGATGCAAACATAGGCTTGTTGTGTATGGCTGCCATATATTATTCTCTGTGTTACTAACTGATTTGTTTTCTGCTTTATTTACCTGTAGGAGAGTGCATTCAGAGGCTGAGAGCGCAGCAGAGGCCATCTAGAGCAGCAGCTGTAAGGGAGAAGTCACAGGCATCACATGACCTCCCACAGCCAATCAAGTACAACCATGAAGCACCAAGGGGGACAGAATGCAGCACCTAAAATGGGCTGGTGCTCAGTTTGAGGCAGGAGAGCCATATCGAGCCAACTATGCTGCAGGAGCATCTCAGCATGAAAAAAAAAAAAAGAGCCGTCACTCACTGATTTGTTTTCTGCTTTATTTATCATGCAGGAGAGCGAGTTTGGAGGTTGGGAATGAAGTGGTGACCATCTACAGCAGTGGCTTTGAGGGAGTGCTCATGGGCATCACTTAACCGCCTACAGCCAATCGACTGCAACCAGGAAGCATCAAGTGAGATAAAAAGCAGTGCCTGAAACGGGCTGGTGCTCAGTTTGAGGCTGAAGCAAGATGACTTTTAGAAAGCCGAGTGGTAGTCCAGCCCGGTGGCGTGGAGGGTTGAGGCGCTGGACGCCACACCTCATGCCACGCCCGGCAGGTTCGGAATGGACTGGGGTCGCTTGGGGAGGCCAGTGGGGAGGCAAGCATTGAGCATCACAGCTCTCCTTCCTTGGGGTGGGGGGGGGTCTGTGCTGTGAATGGCACAGGTAAGGGAGCTCGCCTGAGCACAGGGTGCTTGGTTGCCTCCGCGGAGGTGGAGACAGCTGCTGCACCCATTGCACAGTGCGCGGGCGCACAGGGGCGAAAAAGGAGAAAAATCCCTGGTGGCAGGACGACACCCAACTCCCCACAGGTACCACTCCCAGGCTGGGCATAAGGTAAGCCCTGGTAATTCCAGGGATGGAGCTTGGGGGTCAGGTGGAGGCAGAAACAGCAGCTGTGTTAAAAAAAAAAAAGAAAGTTTAACTGCAGGAGTGGATCAGCATAAATAAAAGGCTGTTACTCACTGACTGATTTGTTTTCTTTTATTTACTTGCAGGACAGCAGGTTCAGATGTCAGGAGGGCAGTGAAGGCCATCGAGGCAGCAGCTATTAGGAAGACTTGACAGGCATCTATTGACCTCCACAGCCAATTGAGTACAACCAATAAGCACCAAGTGGATAAAAGCAGCAGATGAAACAGGCTGGTGCTCAGTTTGAGGTTGGAGGGAGTCAAATTTGAGAAAGCTATGCTGCAGCTGTGGCTCAGAATAAAAAAAAAGACCTGTTACTCTCTGACTAATCTGTTCTCTGCTTTATATACCTGCAGAAAAGCAGGGTCAGAAGGGTAGCGGAGGTCATCTAGAGCAGTGGCTGTGAGGGAGAGTTCACTGGCATCATGTAACCTCCCACAGCCAATCAGGTGCAACTAGGAAGCAGGAAGTTAGGCATAAAAGGAACCACTCCTAATGTGTCCCATTCACGTCTCATGTCCCAGAGCAGGAGTGGAACAGGATTGGTGTTTTAGCTGACAGGCATCCACAGGAGATAGCACACAGGGAACTCTTCTGGTCCACTGAGGTAAGGTAAAATACCTGTATACTTGCTGCTGCCTGAGTAGGGAAGTACAGGAGGGAAACAGCAGGGAGGAAATAGTTCATACAAAAAGTAACTACCTGTTAAGGAAGGAAAGGAAGGAAGGAAACACCCTATCTAGAGTAAGCATACAAAGAGTAAAGGTAAAGTTACATTGGCAGGAAAGTAAAATCACTTGCGGTGTGAGGAAAGAGGTAGTACCCTATCTACGGTAAGGGTACAAAGAGGACAAGAGAAGCAAAAAGGGGAAAACTAAAATCACCCAATCTAGGGTCACGATACAAAGAGGTTAAGCACAACAAAAAAGGGGAAAATTAGAGACATCCTTTCTAGGTTAAGGTTACAAAGTTAAATCCAGAAAATGTAGTGAGTGTAGAAAAGGGAATGTTGAGAGTGGTGCAGTGGTTGTGGAGCGGCAGTTTTCGGAAAGATCTTCTGGAGACTGAGGTGCTGCCCATCTGTACGTACCTCTCTGGGCTGAAAGAGGAGGTCGTTAGACTCTAGGACAAGCTGGTTATGTTTTGAGGACCTCTTCTCACCTAGGGCCACTGAGTCTACCACTGTTGCCGAAGAGAATGCTAGGAGAAGGTCCCGCAGGACTGTGGTGGGCTTTGAGAGGGTGGGGTGGTCGGTAGGAGGTCACATTCCTCAGTCTGTTCCACTACAAAACTCATTCACTGCTCTGGCCAGATGGACTGCCAGGAGGTGGTCCCATGATAGTGGTCCAGGAGGATGTGGAAGTCCTCTGCAGGACATGCCCTGGGTGGGAGGCAGAATACCCCAGTAGAGGAGGAAGCAACTTCTGGTGTGGGACTCGATCGTCTAGGAGGAAGAGAAAGGGAGAGAAAGAGGGAGTTGAGGTGCCTACCTGGTACCTTGGCTAAGAGGGATGGAATATGGATCCTAAGGATTACTAGGTTGGGGGGCAGGAGGGGGGCAGGATGTCACTGTCTACCTGTGAGCTAATGACCTCACTAGGGACATGGCTGGGATTGTGCAGGAAGAATTTAGGGAGCTGGGAAGGGTCTTAGGCAGCTAGTGTGCTCAGTGGTTTTTGCTGAGGTGCTGTCTGTCTACGACAGAGGGAGGATAGGTTTCTCCATACCAGGAGCTTCAACTCTTGGTTGAACGAATGGTGAAGGGAGGAGGGTTCAGCTATATTGGGGACTAGGTACCAACCTGGAGGGATAAAGGGGAAATTGTTTAACCAGGAAGTGGCCTGGGAGGATGTGGGACTATACAGGGATGATGGCCTGCATCTGTATGGGAAGGGAACCACAGTCCTTAGTGGATGGTTTAAATGTCACTTTGATAAACATTTAAACTAGCTGAGGGGGTAGCGGAAGAAATCAGGAGGCCTAAACTGCTCCTCCCCACAGACTGAAGCAGAGACTACGGAGGACTAAAGGGAGGAACTCCCCAGGGTGAAGAATAGTTGTAAAATAGAGGGGAAAAGAAGGCATGGCAAATAGGAAAGAGGGGCAGCAGGCAAAGTGCTAACAAAGGGTGGAAGGTCACGTGTGCAAACGCAAGAAATCTAGGAAATAAAAATCCAGAATAGAGGCCAGCATGGTGGAAGCAGACCTGGATATCATGGCCATTACAGAGCCATGGTGCACAGGAAGCCATGACTGGGACATGGTCATACCAGGCTATATTCAGTTCAGGAAAGACAGCATGGGGGAGGGAGGGAGGGTTGGTGGTGCTATATGTAAGGGAGGGTTATCAAAGTGATGGAGGCACAGGAATCCGGGGGGATTGAGGGTTGGAAGTACTGTGGGTCACACTGGAGATGGAAAAACGAGCCACTACTTGCACTGGCATGATCCACAGACCTCCAACACAGGGGAAGGAGCTAGATAAGGCACTGGTGAATCCATTAGCATAATGGCACAAAAACAGGAGGTGCTGCTGGTGGGGACTTCAACCTGCTGGATGCAGAACTGGAGCCTCCCAGTCACAACTTCAGCCAGAAACAGTGACATTCCGAACTCCTTGCAGGGGGTGTTTCTCAGGCAGCCAAGTCAGGGAGCCCATTCATGATGGGCAATGCTGGACCTGGTGCTCACTAACAATGACAATATTGCAGATGACAAGGTGGGAGGCCACCTGGGAACCACTGACCACCGCACAGTGTCGTTCAACATAAGGATGGTGAGGGAAGCGAGCCACGCAAGGATAAGGGTCTTGGACTTCAGGAGGGCAATTTAAAAAAATGGGTGAATGCCTCAGAGATAACCTAGCAGTGAGGATGACCTGGGTGAGGTGGAGGAACACTGGGCTAAGTTAAAGGAAGACATAGTGAAGGTAACAAACCTTTGCGGAAAGGAGAGGAGTAAAAATAAGAAAAAAAAAAGACTGCTATGGTTCTCAAAGGAAGTGGCTGAAAAGGTAAAGGGTAGCATTCAGGAGGTATAGAGAGACACAGGAGGAAGAAGATGGGGATGCATCAGGAGAAGCAGAGGGAGGCAGGGAAAGTGGTGAGGAGCAACAAAGACACAAACTGAGGAAAGACTAGCCGGGGTAGCTAAAGGGGACAAGACATTTTTGATGTATAAGTGAAACACAGAAACGTAGATTTTGTCCACAGAAAAGGACCTTCATGCTCATCCATTCTGCCCCTTGTCCCTGCCTATTCCGCTACCACTGACCCTAGCTGGTCAAAGGTGTTATTCCCTCCCACCGTTATTCTACGTAATATTCCCCTGTGCCTATCCCATGCATGCTTCAAGCTCCGTCCAGTCTCTGCCCCCATTACCTCCTCTGGCAGGCTGTTTCAGTCATCCATCACCCTTTCCTTGACAAAGTGTTTCTGCACACTCTCCTAAACTCCCTCCACCTTAGCTAATTGCATCTCCCCTTGTTCTAGTGCCTTGCTTTCTCTTAAACAAACCCTCTACTTACACCTTGTTCACTTCTGTGAGGTACCTGTAGGTTTCAATCATGTCCCTCTCAATCTTCTCCTTCCAGGAGCACACATTGAATTCATGCAGTCTTTCTTCATATGGGTTCTTGTGCAACCCCACCATTCTGGTTGCCCTCTTTGTACCTCATCCACCTTTCAATGTCCTTCTAGAGATGTGGCCTCCAGAATAAGACAAAGTAGTCCAGGTGGGGCCTCAGCAATGAAGGATACAACAGTAACACCACCTCCCTACTCCTGCAAGAAATCCCTCTCCCAATGCACCCAAGCATCCTGCTAGCCTTTCCCACTGCTTCGTCTCACTGCCCATCTACCTTAAGGGCATCAGATCAGATGACCCTTAGGTTTCTTTCTTACTTGGTGACTATAAGCGTCACCCCCTTCCCCATCTTATACACAGCCCCTGGATTCCAAAGCCCTAAGTGCATAACCTTGCACTTTTTGACACTGAAACCCAGGTGCCAGCCCAAGACCATTCTCTAGTTTTCTTGGATCCTTCTGCATCTCTCCACCACTTCCTTAGTGTTAACCTTGTTACAGATTTTACATCATCTGCAAAGTGACACACCTTACCTCAAGCTCCTCCACAATGTTGCTTATGAAGACATTGAAGAGGACCAGTCCAACACCCGAATCTTGTGGCACCTCACAAGTGACTCCTCTTGCCTGAGTGTTCACCACCACCTTTTGCCTCCTATTTCTTAACCAATTTTATACCCAGCTTGTCACATTCTCCCCCAGCACCCAGGCTGCTTAGTTTAGCCTCCGGTGCAGCACAGTGTCAAATGCCTTACTGAATGCCAAACAGGTCAAGTCAACTGCTCTCCCTTGATCCACCTCCCTGGTAACCCAGTCAAGGAAATCTATGAAATTAGTTTGACATGGTCTCCCCCCTGTGAAACCATGCTGTCAGTGGTCCTGCAGCCCTTTTGCCTCAAGGTGCTCAACCAACCTCTCCTTCAGTAGTATCTCCATTAACTTTCCTATCACTGATATGAGACTGACTAGCCTGTAGTTGCTAGCATCCTCCCCTAAGGCCGCTTTTGTGCAGAGGGACTACACTGGCACTCCCCATCTCCACTGAGGAGCTAAACAGCACTGCCAGAGGGGTGGCCAGCACCGTGCTCAGTTTCTTTAGGACCCTTGGATGAATCCCATCACTTTATTTTCCCTTAAGGCTTCCAATCCCTTCCAGACCCTCTCCACTGAGAATGGACTCTATCCACTCCCTCCTCCCTGGTGCTTATGGTAGCATGCTAGTCTGCCCCCAGCGTGAAGCCAGAGCAGAAGTAATCATTTAGTATTTCTGCTTTCTCTTGATCTTCTCCTCTGCACAGTCCCCCCTTGCCCTCCCAATTCTCACTATTCCTCCTGTCTTCCTCTTTCCCCCACATACTGTACCTGAAGAAAGTCTTGTCCCCTTTTTTGACCTCCTTAGCTATCCTCACCTTTGTTAGTGCTTTAGCTGCCCTCACCCTCCTTACCGACTCCCTCTGTTTTGTCAGGTATACCTCCGTCTTTATCCTTTTTGGGTCTCCTTGTACTTTTTAAATGCTGTTTTCTTCTCCTTCAGTGTCTTTGCCACCTCTTTACAGAACCATAGTAGTCTCTTCGTCCCCTTTCCCTTGCACACTTTCTTCAAACAGCATATTGTTGCCTGGGCTATACCCTCCTAAATTTTTCTCCATTGGATCCACTCCCCTCTGCCCCCGCCCCCAAAAGGCATTCTCTGAGGCAGTTTCCACTTGTTTAAAATCTGCCCACCTGAAGTCCAGGTATCTCATCTTAGTGTGTTTTTTTCCTGTCCTATCCATATGCCAAACCTCACAATATGGTGGTCACTTGCACCCAAGGGACTACTTGCTGTCTCTATTTTTAAGCATCAGGTACAACACTGCCCCGACCATAGTGGGCTCAAAAACCAGCTGCCTGAGAAATGCCCCTTGTATAGAGTCGAGGATGGCTTTGCCTCTTGATGTAGCTGTATTGAAAATGCCCCAATCTACATCCAGCAAATTATAATTTTTTATTTTATTTTAGTCTTTGGTAACGGGTAAAGCCCACTAGGCACAAGTGCGTTTTCAGAGCGACCTGGGGCCTGGGTGGTTAAGTGACTTGCTGGTGAACTTCTCCCCAAACTCGCGTCAGTCTTTGCTTAGTAATGACGGCGCTCTTCTCAGGTCAAATTATGGAGCCTGTACTCAGCCTCTGAGGTGTGACTGGGGTAGAACACTGGCAGAGTCAACACCAGTTCAGGTGAAACTCCGACACCACCTTAGGGAGAAATTTCGGGTTGGGGTGCAAGACAACCTTGTCCCTGTGGAAGACAAGGTAGGGAATTTCGATGGAAAGTGCCTGGAGCTCCCCAATCCTTCTGGCTGATGTGATAGCCACCAAGAAGGCGGTCTTCCACAACAGGTAAGAAATGTCACACCTGTGCATCAGTTCGAATGGCTTGCCCATGAGCTTGGCCAATACCAGCCGTAAATCCCATGGAAGTGGTGGTTCTCACACCTGAGGGGATATGTGATCTAGTCCCTTGAAAAAGTGCCAGACCACCTTCTCCTGTGCCACTGACTGCTTGCCCGCCCCGCGCCTGGTAAGCAGAAATGGCTGCCAGGGTGCAATCTTGAGGGTCGTCAATCGAGCCCCTGCTGGGAAAGGACCACAGGTAGTCCAGAGATCTAGCCAGCTGACAGGACGAGAGGTCCAACTCCTTGCCCTGACATCAAATGGAGAATCTCTTCCATTTGAAGGCATAGCATTTTCTGGTTGACTCCCTGCGGGATGCCTCAACGATTTTGAGAACCTCGTCGGAAAGACCCAAGGCCTGGAACTCTAGCCGCTCAGGAACCAGGCCGTCAGGTGCAGGGATTGAAGGTCCGGATGGAGTACCTTCCCCTTGTTGATGGAGAGCAGGTCCGGGCAGGCTGGAAGCCGCCTCGGAAGCCTGGAGCTGAGGCTGAGGAGATCTGGATACCAGAACTGGCCAGTCTGGGGCTACCAGGATCACCTGCGCCTTGACCCTCCTGAACTTGAGGAGCACCTTGTGGATCAAGGGCAGAGGAGGGAAGGCATAGAAGAGGTCCGGGGTCCACGGCCTGGAGAAGGCATCCCCTGCAGCGAGCCCTGCTGGGGCGGCATGGTACAGCCTCAGCTTGGCATTCTCCCTGAGGCGAACAGGTCCACCAGAGGTGTTCCCAGTGGGAGAGCAGGTCTATACTATCTCCGGCAGGAGAGACCACTGTGAGATGCATCGCCTATCCAGCTGAGGGCATCGGCCAGACTGTTCGAGGCTCCTGCCACATGAATGGCTGGGAGATCCACCACCAGGCTGAGCATGAAAGACCAAATGCGAAGAGTTTCCTTGCACAGAGGCAAGGAGTGCATCCCGCCCTGTCTGTTGAGATAGTACATGGTCGTGGTGTTGTCCGTCTGGACCTGGACCACTTGACCCCGGACAAACGGAGCGAAGGCAGTCAGGGCTAGCTGGACCGCTCGGAACTCCAGCAGGTTGATGTAGCATCGGGACTCCTGAGGGGACCAGAGTCCGTGGGCTCTGTGCTCCCCCCAGATGGGCACCCCAACCCATCAGAGAGGCGCTGGTCATCAGGATGACCATCGGCTTGGGGCAGACGAACGGGATTCCCTCCCGCAGATGAGCTGGGACGAGCCATCACTGCAGGCCATCCCACATCTCCTGGGTCACAGAGACTGGCTGGTCTAGATGACCTGAGCGCTGAGACCACTGGTGGGCCAGCCCCCACTGCAGGGGGCACATATGCCAGAGGGCCCAATGGACTACACTGGTGCAAGCCGCCATGAGACCCAGGTGGCACAGGATGTCCCGGGCAGGGCGCAGTTGCCCAACCAGAAATGATTGGGTAAAGGAGGAAAGGACCTCTGCCCTGCCTGCCAGGAGCCGGGCTCTGGCTCGGAGAGAGTCGAGCTCCGCCCCTATGAACTGAATCACCTGTGAGGGCACGAGTTTCAACTTGGCCTCGCTGATGAGGAGGCCGAGTTGAGAGCAAGCCTGGAGGGCCAGATCTCTGGACCGCTCCCCCTCCAACCTGAAGAGACCTGCTATAAGCCAGTCATCCAGGTACGGGTAGACCCGGACCTCTTAGCGCCGCAGGAATCCTGCCACCACTGTGATGCATTTGGCGAAGACCATGGGAGCTGTTGAGAGGGCGAAGGGCATGGCCTGGAACTTGTAGAGGGTTCCCTCTGCCTGAAAGTGGAGGAACCACTGATGAGACGGAGGGATTGGGACGTGAAAGAATGCGTACTGGAGGTCCAGGGAGCAGAACCACATGCCCTGCTCCAGGGATGGTATTATCTGAGCCAGGGTTATCATCCGAAAGGTGGCGGCCTCAGGAGCTTGTTCAGGTTGTTCAGATCAAGAATGGTGCGTCAGCGCCCATCCGTTTGGAACCAGGAAGTACCTGGAAACAAATCCTGGGCACAGAGGAGGATCCACAGCCTTGCTGACTACCTCCTTGTGGAGAAGCTGGTCGATGTCGTCTCGGAGAGCCGACTGGGAGGCTGCAGACCCGGTAGCCCACGTGGGGCACGGGCTCGAAGGGAGGGACCTGCTTGAACTCCAGAGGCAGGCCCCTGCTGACCATTTCCAGCACCCAGCGGTCCGTGGTGATAGCGGACCAGGCGTAAGGAAGTGGATGAGCGGCCCTCATGGGGGGCTCAGGGAATGGAGATGAGGTTGGGGTGGCACCCTGCAACCCATCAGTGGGCAGGCTTGGAGGAGGAGGGACACACGAGCAGCTGGGGCCCTTCCCCCCAGGCTTCCTGACTGGGGAAGCGACGGACTTGGCTCTAGGGCGTCAAGTTTGAGCCTGCTGGCCCTGCTGCTGGGCAGGTCTTGCCGCAGGTGCAGAGGGACGAAAGGGCTTATGCTGCTAATGGCGGCCTTTGTCCTTCTGTGCAGATGTGACCGAATCTAGGGTGGCACTGGATTTTTCAGTGCGCTGGGGTGGCCCTCCACACCAGGCCCGAACAGGTCGGTGCCCAGAAAGGGAACATCTGCGAGCTTGTGCTGGGTGTCTGCCGTGAAGGTCGAGATCTGCAACCAAGCCCTGTGGCACATGGCCACTGCGGCCACTACCGAACAGGCACAAGAGTCTCCAATGTCCAGAGCCGTCTGGAGCTGCTGCTTTGCCACCCCCCTACCCTGATCCCGGATCTGCTTAACCGTGGTCTGGAGGTTGGCCAGGAGATGAGGGAGCACCTCATCCAGGGAGCCCAACAGGGCGTGAGAGAAGTGTACCATCATAACAGCCAAGCTGGCCTGGTGAAGGCCCAAAGAGCAGGCAGCGTACACCTTTCTCCCTGAGTAGTCCAGTTTCTTGGACTCCTTATCTGGGGGCTTGTCCACATCCCTTGTGTTGCCAGAGCGCCTGAAGACAGAATCTGCCACCAACCCCTTGATCGAGGGGTGCTCTGAGAAGCTGGAGACAGAGCCAGTAGGGACCGCATACTTGTGGGCCATCCTGGCCGATGGCGTGGGCAAGAGGCTGGGCGCTGCCAGAGTTCTAACGCCGAGCCCACAATGGCCTCGGGTATGGGGAAGGCCTCCGTGGGGGAGTCCTCCTTGTCCAGAACATCCGCAAGGGGATAGCTGGCCCATTTCTGCACGGGTTCGAGCGGCATCCCAGTGGACTCCGAGATGAGCTGAAGGATAACGAGGTGGGGCTCTCGTCCACAGAAAGACCCCATGAGTATTCCAGGTCGACTGGACAAGAATGCAACTAGGAGTCTTCAGACTCAGAGCACAGCTGGTGACCGCCTGAGCCACTCTCCACTCACCGAGGGTGATCAGGGGTGAGAGTGACCGACAACTGATGGGGCAAACCTTGAGCCGACCGAGAATCCTTGGTCAGCATCCCATTCTTTGGCTGGGGAGGCAATGGTTCCACCACAATGGGTGGGGCAACTGGTTTTGGCTGAGCGGTCGGCCCAGGACCGGGTCCTTGACCAGGGAACTGGTGGTGGGGTCGGCTTCAGCCGTTGAGGCGACAGCCATAATTGCCAGTGTGGAAGCCAGCATCGACTTGCTGCTGGCCAAGAAGCTGTTGCCACATTAGATCCTCATGGCACCGACGCAACTTGCACCGGAGCCTCTCCTCAGCTGAGGAGGAAGAGCGGCGGCGCCACTATAAATGATGTCAGGATCGAGACCGCCGATGTTGGTGGGATTTCCCTGAAGCGGAGGAGGACCGAGACTGTTGGTGGTGCAGGCAGCGGGCAGAGAAAGGAGCGGGGGGAAACCCGCTGCCCCTCCGGTTCAGGGTCTTGGGCCGGGGACTTCAGCTCAATGGTCTGAGGCAAGTCCTCGGAAGGCACTGGTGGCCGAGAGAGAGAGAGAGAGTTGTCAGCCTCCTCGGCTGACAACCTGTCGGTGAGCTAGAGAAATATCTCAGCTGCGTCAACAGGCGTCTTGGCCTGCTGGTCTGACAGGGACACTGTGAAACCAGTGGCCTGGGCCGCAACATCGACAGAAGTTGACAGCCAAAGGACCCTCCCCTTTAGTTGAGAGGGACTGGCACAGCTCCCGAAAGGGAGCCATGTAAGAAGAGCCCAGCTGGAGCGGAATAAAGACCGAAGCCGAAGAGGAGCTCGCCATGGCCTGAGCCGCCTCCTCCTCGAGGGCCGTGAGCTGTTCAAGCTGTTCCAGTTGTTCCGCAGAGCTCACCACCGAGGACACCACCCAACAGGCCTACTTCAATTTGATTGGCGGGTACCGTTTCTCAGGTCGCCCCAGCTGGATTTGGGCAGCGCAGTGTTCGAGCACCGGCGGAGAAATGGACAGACACATCTCGCAAGTCTGCGGATCGTAGTCGTGCCCGAGGCAATAAACGCACCAGGCGTGGGGGTCGGTGCACGACATCTTCTGCCCGCAGGGGCACCGGCGGAACCCGGGGACGGTCTTGTCCTCCATCACAGCTGCGAGGCAAGAGGGTGAAGACTGAACTCGAATGAGTTTCAAAGTAAGTTTAGGAAAAAAAATGACATTTTTAGAGCCAGGGCCTGCAAAACACGAGAGCGCTAAGGAGGGAACCTGATGCTTCCAAGCGGCAAGGAAGATCTGGCATCATGGGGCAGAGCCGAGAGTTTCATCACCCAGGTGGGTGGGTAGGAGGAGCCAGCTTTGTGACTTTCTGGCCCATCTTAAAGCAGCAAGGTACCTGCCAGACAGCGTGGATAGAACAACATATCCACGCCCCTAGAACAGTCATTTCTATGCGCCTTAGTGTGTTCTATACAATAACTAAGGGCCCTCTTTACATCAAGACTGTGTAGTCTTCTCTCCCCAGAAGAAGAATGGTCAGTGAAAAATACAGGCAATGACATAGACTGGTTCAAATGAAAGTCTGATACCACCTTGGGGAGGAACTTTCTGTTTGTTCGAAGGACCACCTTATCCCTGTGAAATGAAATGAAATCAGGTTCCACTGATGAAGCCTCAAATTTAATTCTCACGGGCGCCGTGCGGGCCGGGCCCCCACCACCCTTGCTCCACTTGTGCTTATATAGGCAGAGGAGGTCGCTGGGCTGAGCCAATCAGCCCACTTTTCCATCTGCCGCCATACCTGTCACCACTAGAGGCAGCTCTACTCTGTTTTACTCTCTTGTCTCCCTCACTAAACACTCACCATCCCAACTCCTCATACATCACCATGATTCTTTTCTCCTGTCCTCTATTCTGCTCTGTCCCCTGTGCACATTCTCCTTCCCTCAAACTCCCCTACCATCAAACATCTGGAACCACTGACTACCCTTAAACCGGCTGGATACCACCCCCCACCGTCCTCACTGACTGGCATTCACAGGCACCTCATGAGACACCAAGGGAACCCCTCTACTCTCGTCCACCCTCCCCAGATTTGGGACCTTCCCCTGCCCACCTATACCACATACAACTATGACCACAGCCATAGACGGACTACCCTTACTAGGGCTTTTCTACACCGGATGTCGCTCCCCACTAAACCTATGCATCCTCCTACTCCTCTCTCATCTCTCCCGCTCCTTTTGTCATTCCTCTGCACGCTAACCCTCCCTATCCCCTCCTTTCCAACTCACCTGGGACCGCAGCCCGCATAGCTCAGCGCATCAGAAAATCAGCCTGGAACAGCATGCTCAGGTCCCTCCTCTTACTGCCCCTCATTATATCCGGTAATATCCACCCTAACCCTGGCCCAATTGCAGCCTCCACACATAACCATACCCCCAATAGCAGACTTCGCATTGTCAGCCTCAATGTCTGTAGTCTGCTAAAAAAGTGGGACTCGTTCCAGGGATGTGTCCTCCAACACCAGCCTGATGTCATTACCTTAAATGAAACCTGGCTCTCCCCCGTGATCCCGGACTCAATGGTAGCCATGCCTGGTTTCAACCTCTTCCGAGCCGATCGACAGGGGAAACATGGAGGGGGATATGCCATCTACGTTAAGGACACAATACACTGTCAGCTACTTCCCCTCCCCTTGCTAGTACCTGGGCCACAGGCCATCACACTCAAGCTCACCCCAGGTCACTCCCTAACCCACCTTCTCATCACAACAGGCTACATTCCCCTAGAGACCAGAAAGTGGCCTTCCTCTCAATCCTGTCATAGCTTGCCTCCTCCCGAACAAAACAAACACATTATCCTCGGGACTTCAACACCAACTGGCTGGCTAAGTCGGCCACCCCTTATTGATGCAGCTACAGCCCAAGACCTCACCAAGTAGTCCCTCTCCCACTCTGCCTGGACCTCCACACCGAACCTCCTCCTACTGGACCTGGTCCTCACCAACCATCCCTTAAATCAATAGCACCACGGTACTCCCAAATACGATAAGCGATCACTGCCCAGTTCTCTGTACATGGTCCTGCAAAATGACCAACCCCCCCCCAAGGTAATCTTCCTTCGCAAACTAGGCCCAGAAAACCTTGCTCTCCTAAGATCACATCTCAGGTCCCTGGACTGGTCCTTCTTAACTAATACCCTTGACCCTGACCTAGCCCTCTTCATTCGCACCTTCAACTACGCCTGTGACCAATTTGCCCCACTTACCAAAAGGATGGCCAAAGACAACCCTGTCCCTTGGATCTCTGTCCATCTCCGTGCCTTGATGCGAACACGTGACTCTCTCTGGCACCTCTCAAATGAGACTGGCCGTCCATCTGATAGAAAGAGGTATAGAGAGGCCCAGAACAAATGCACATGGGCACTATGGAAAGCCAAGGCCGACCACTATAAAGCTGCCCTCACCGACACCTGGGGCACCGGGTGCAAATTCTGGAATAATGTCAAGGAAATCGCTGGCAAAAAAACCTAACACCACCCCCAACCAGATAGCGGTGGATGGGCACCTGACCTCCGACCCCTCCAGCATAGCCTCGGCATTCAACCAAGCTTTCACTAACCTCAGCCACGTCCCTCCCTCCTAACTTCTTCAACCTCCCTGCCCGGACCCCCAATCCAGGCCCTCCCTTCCACCTATGGTGCATCACTCCCAAGGCTGCTGAGCCTTATCTCAAAAACACACTAAGCAACACTCGCTAGTAGTGACTCCATGGATCCGAGAGCTTCTCGGCTCACCCTCCAAGACATACTCTACCCACTCACCCATATACTGAACCTCTCTCTCTGCCAAGGTAAATTCCCCTCCCGTTGGAAATCTGCCTCCATTACCCCATACAGAAACATAGAATTTGATGGCAGATAAGGACCGCTTGGCCCACCCAGTCTGCCCATTTCCCTACCTAATGGATATGCTGCAGATCCTAGTTAACCAGCAGCCTACTTCTTCCTACCCCCACCCCCTAGAAATGCCTTATGACTCTCCCATGCATGCTTGAATTCCACCACTGTTTTTGACTCCACAACCTTCCTCCGAAGGCTGCCCATGCATCCACAAACCTCTCTGTGAAAAATACTTCCTTAAATTACCTCTGAGCCCCCCATCTTCAAATTGTGCCCTTGTTCTGCACACATCTTTTTTGAAAGATGCTACCCTCTGGACTTTGTTGATTCCCTTGAGGTACTTGAACGTTTCTATCACGCCCCCTCTCCTCTTTTCCTCGAGGCTATACATATTAAGCTCCTAAGTCTTTCTTCATATGTCTTCCGTGCAGACACTGCACCATTTAGTTGCCCTCCTCTGGACAGCTTCCATCCTGTCTATGTCTTTGCGGAGATTGGGTCTCCAGAACTGCACGCAGTACTCCAGATGGGGTCTCACCAGCTGTCTGTACAGAGGGATAATAACTTCCTAGTTTCTACTGGTGATGCCTCTCCCTATGCATCCCAGTATCCCCCCAGCCCTCCTTGCTGCCCTCTCACATTGCTTGCCCACCTTTAGGTCATCTGATATGACTACCCCCAGGTCCCTTTCCATTTTTTTGGTTGTTAGTATCTCACCCCCATTGTGTACTCTTCCCTGGGTTTTGTTTCCTAGGTGCACTACCTTGCACTTCTTAGCATTGAATCTAAGCTGCCATACATTTGACCATTCATCTAACCTTGCCAAGTCCTTCTCATCCTTCCCACCCCACCTCATGTATCAACTCTGTTGCAGATCTTTGTGTCATCTGCAAAGAGACATACTTTTCCTTCCAGTCCCTCTGCAATGTCGCTTATAAAGACATTGAAGAGGACCGTCCTAATACTGAACCCTGCGGTACGCCACTAGTAACCCCCCTTTCTTCAGAGTGGACTCCATTTACTATTACTCTCCGTGTCCTATTCTCCAGCCAATTCTTTACCCAGGCTGTCATCTTGGGACCCACTCCCAGGCTGGCTAACTTGTATATTAATCTTTTGTGTGGGACTGTGTCAAATGCCTTGCTAAAGTCTAGGTAGGCCATGTCCACAGCCCCTCCCTGACCTACTACTTTAGTCACCCAGTCAAAGAAATCTATCAGATTTGTCTGCCATGACCTTCCCGCTGTGAATCCATGCTGCCTTGGGTCCTGTACCCCCCTGGCCTCTAGATACTCACAATTTTTCCTTCAGAAGTGATTCCATCATTTTCCTTACCACTGAGGTTAAACTAACAGGTCTGTAGTTTCCTGCTTCTGCCTTGCTCCCACTTTGTGAAGGGGAATCACATCTGCCCTCCTCCAGTCCTCGGTACCCTATTTAAGAGTGGGGACCATACTGACACCAATAACTACCGCCCATCTCCATCCCCCCATCCAAAGCTCTTGAGCGTATTGTCATGACTAAATCACTGACCACCTAAACATACATGACCTCTCTGTAAACAGCAACATGGCTTCCGCAAAGGCACAGTACTACTACTTCAGCCCTACTGAATTCACCCACATCCATCCACCTGTACAGACAAGTGAACCTTCAAATACCCACACTCACCCTGACCCAGCTCTCAACTTCCACCAGCACATACACCACCTGTCCATGGCCCTCAATGTCTGCCTGGGCCTGCTATATCGCTTTAAACACTGCCTTACCTAAGATGCCCTCCAACTTGCCTTCTCATCCTCTATCCTCTCCCTCCTCGACTACGGTATACTCATCTATAGTGCTGCCACCACCTCGGCGCTAAACAGGCTCCGTCTCTCCCTCAACAAAACCTGTCACCTTGTTCTGGGCTGCGACCGCCTCACACATACCTGCTCACTGTATAACTCAACTGGCTGGCTTAACCTAGACAATAGAATCAAATTCCACACCTGTCTCATGGCCAAAAAAATCATCCTAGGTCTCTCCTCTCCAAGTCTCACCCCCCTAATCTATCCGTCTGCAGCTCAAAAAGTAACCTGTAGCTCCAGCAAGCAACTTCTCACAGTTCCCCAATGTCAAACCTCCCAATTCCAGAGGTCCTTCAGCTTCAAGGCCCCCTCCTGGATGAATGGCCTACCCAGCTTCATTGCAACCCAAAACTCTATCGGCCTCTTCAAAACCCACCTAAAGGGTCATCTCCAGTCCTCAAACTAGTGTGACTGTAACTGAACCTGTCTCTCGTCCATTCCTCCCTAATGACAATGGCTGGCTGCCCCCCTTTCTTTCCTTCCTTCCTCTTACTGAATGCTTACCTGAGCCACCATCAGTGTCAGGTCCAGACTTAATTTAATTTAGTTGTTTAACCAGGAGTAGCACACTAAGCTGAAAGCTTTTGACAGGAGCAACCTGGGAGCACAGGGAGTTAAGTGACTTGCTCAGGGTCACACAGTATGCAAGTGGAAGCTGTGATTCAAACCCAGGTCTGGTCTGCTGGATGTCACCAGATTTGCAGCTCAGAGCCTTAAACCACAATGCTATACTGCCTCCTAACTGTTTGAGCCTTACTTTTTTAACTATACCATTGTATCAAGATTGCTATGTTCCTGCTCTGTATGTTAACTAAGCTCTGTATTGTTCAAGATATGTGACGTGGAACCTTTGTAAACGCAGTCTTTGACTCAAAGGTACTTTCTGAACTCAGAATAAATAAATAAAATAAATAAAAGATTCTCCTTGCAGAGGTAATGGCTACCAGGAACACAGTTTTCCAAGTCAAGAATTTTAGCTCAGCTGAAGATAATGGTTCAAAGGAGGGCTGCATAAGCTGTGCAATACAGATATTCAAATCCAAAACAGGAGTAGGGTCCCCAAATGGAGGACTGATATGAACCAGACCTTTGAAAAATGTCTTGAAAACTGGATGGGAGGCTAAGGAAGAGCCCTTCCCAGCTGAAAGGAAGGCAGAGATGGCTGCCAAATGCACTTTGAGAGTGGCAGGTCTGATGCCTAAACTGTTAAGATGCACCAAATAGTCCAAAGCAGTGGCAATGTCAGCTGAATCTGGTTGAATATGCCTCTGAGAACACCAGAAACCAAATCTCTTCCATTTGGAATTGTACGTTTTTCTAGTGGAAGGCTTTCTACTAACCTTAAGAATGTCCAAGACTGATTGGGAAAGATGCAGGCTTGCATATTCCAGCTCCTCAAGAGCCAAGCTTTGAGTCTGAAGGTTGGGATACAGTATCCTCCCCTGCTAGGAGGTGAGGAGATTGTACTGTCTGGGAAGACACAGTGGAATTGTCACTGACACTGACAATAGTAGGGGGTACCATGACTGCCTGGCCCAGTCTGGAGCCACTAGGATCACTGTGCAAGGCTGAGATCTGATCTTGATCAGAACTCTGAATATTAGAGGAGGAGCATACAGAAACCTGCTTGTCCAATCCAACAGGAGAGCATCTTGGGGAACAGACCCCAAAAGAGGGGTTCTGCAGCGGAACAGAGGGAAGCTGGTGATTGTCCGGGGCTGCAAAGAAGCTAATCTCTGGAGTGCCCCACCTCTTGAAAATGACTTGAAGAATTAGAGGATTCAAGGCCCATTCGTGGTGACATTGAGAAATCCTGCTGAGAGCATCTGCCAGTACATTGTCCTTCCCTGGGAAATGCACAGCTATCAGGGAAACCTGAAGGAATAAAGCTAGTGACCATATTTTCATGGCTTCGGTGCACAAGACCGAGGACTGAGAGTCCCCCGCTTGTTGATGTACCACATGGTTGTGGTGTTGTCTGTCCCAATCTGCAACACTTTCCCCTGAATTGTGTTCGAGAATGTCTGAAGTGCTAGAAAGACAGCCCTGAGTTCGAGAAGATTTATGTGCAGGACAGACTCCTGATGAGACCATGTTCCCTGAGCAGTGAGCTGGTCCAGATGGGCTTCCCATCCCAGTAGGGAAGCATCCATGGTGAGAATCACTGTAGGAACCTGACTGAGGAAAGGGACACCTTGCCTTAGATTGTCCCCCTCCAGCCACCAATGGAGAGCCTGAACCAGAGTTTGAGACACTGGAACTAACTTGGAGAGAGGGTCTTTTTTCTGAGACCAAAAGATCTTAGATGAAACTGAATATCTCTCATTTGAAATCTTGCTCCTTGCACTACTGCAGTGGAAGCTGCCATGTGGCCTAGCAACTGTAAGAAGTGCCTGGCTGATCGAGACACTAGTGGATGAAAAGAGGAAGCCAGGGTGATGAGGGACTGTGCCCTTGAAAGAGGAAGAAAAGCCTTTGCCTGGTCAGTGTCCAGTTCCACCCCTATAAATGTGAGAAGCTGGGCTGATTCCAGAACAGACTTGTCTAGATTCGGGATGAACCCTAAGGAGTCCAGAAGCTTTTGACTGACCTCTACAGCTGACTTGACTTGGTCTGAGGACTGACCCACTATGAGCCAGTCGTCCAGATAAGGGAACAGTAAGATGCCTTGTCTCCTGAGAAAGGCCACCACTACTGCCAGACACTTGAGCAGATGTTAGGCCTAAAGGCATTGCTCTGAACTGGTAGTAACCTGAGGGCAACTCAAACCTGAGGTACTTTCTGTGGGAATGTCTGATAGGTATGTGGAAATTGGCATCCTTGAGATCCAGGGAGGCTAGCCAGTCTCCTGGTCTCAGAGAGGGAAGAATTATTCTCAGAGTCACCATTTTGAACTTTAGCTTTAGTATGTGTTTGTTTAGGTGTCTTAGATCTAGGATGGGTCGCTACTCCCCTGTCTTTTTTGGGGTATGGAAATATCTGGAATACAGTCCTTTTCCCCTGTGACCAAGAGGTACCTTCTCTATTGCTTGCAGAAGTAGTAGAGAGGAGACTTCTGTCTCCAAGGCCTTTGTCTCCAAGGCAGAGGAAGGACTGACAGACTTTGCTCTCATTTTTGGGAACCTTTTGAAACTGAGAGCAAGTCCCTGGCTCACTACTTCCAGGACCCATTTGTCTGAAGTAATAGACTTCCAGGCCTGGAAATAGTGAGCCACCCTGCCCCCTACTGGAACTGAGGAGGCGACCCTGACTGACACCTCAGGGTGTCTGTTTGGCAGGCGGCTTAGACTGAGTGGAGGATGGAGTTCTGGTCATCCCCTTCTTCCTCTTCCCCTAAAGAACCCCTCTGGAAAGGAGAGGAGGCCTGGATAGCAGTAAAAGGCCTCTGAAAAGGCCTGCCCCTAGATTGTTGCTTCTGAGGAGTGACCTGCTTTTCCTTGGCTGCAGCACTCCTGTAGGTGTCCTGTATTCGCAATCTTTTCATGTAAGCCTCTGTTTGCTCCCCAAACAGAGAATTACCCACGACAGGAAAATCCATGTCCTTGGTCTGGGTATCCTGTGATAGATTGGTACACCTGAGCCAAGCAAATCTCCTCAAGGAGACAGATGTAGCCATAACTCTGGAATGTACATCATTCGAGTCGACAGTAGCATGAAACTGGACCTTTGATGCCTCAATACCATCCACAGCCACCTGCTCCAGCTCCTTGGCCAGCTAGGGAAGGGCATTCTTAAGAAGCTCCAGAACCGTATGCCACATAGTTTTCTGGTATCTGGCTGTATATACCATGTAAGAAGCTTGCCTGAGCCCCAAAGAGGATGCCAAGTACTGTTTCTTTGCCATGGCATCCACTTTCCTGGAATCCTTATCTGGGGGGGTGAGATGCCAGGGAAATGTTAGCCTTGTCACAGGCTTCAGCTTGCCCTACCCCAACACAGAAACATAGAAGTTGTCGGCAGATAAGGACCGCAAGGCCCATCCAGTCTGCCCATTTCTTTTTCTACTTTATAAATGTGCCATCGGCCTTCGCTCTGTCAATGGCCTATCTATTCGTACTCATCTGTATTGCTCCCTTATGTCTATCCCATGCCTGTTTGAAGCCCAGCACTGTATTCATATCCACCACTTCCTGAGGTAGGCCATTCTATGCATCCACCACCCTTTCTGTGAAAATGAACTTCCTCACATTACCTCTTAACTGGCCTCTAATCTCATGCTGTGTCCTCTTATCCTGCTATTTTTTTATATTGAAACATGTTAGACTCTTTCACCTTGTTAATGCCCTTAACATGTTTGAATGTTTCGATCATATCACCTGTCTCTCTCTCTCCTTTGCTCTAGGGTATACATATTGAGCTCTGTTAGTCTGTCCTCATATGTTTTCAGATGCAGTCCTTGCACCATTTTGGTTGCCCTTCTCTGGACTGCCTCAGTTTGGTTAATGTCCTTGTGAAGGTGTGGCCTCCGGTACTGCACACAGTACTTCAGATGGGGCCTAACCAGTGTCTTGTAAAGAGGGATTATTACCTCCCTCTTCTGACTTGTGATACCCCTACTAATACACCCCAACGTCCCCCTAGCCTTTCCTGCTGCTTTAGTGGTCTGCTTGGATAATTTCAGGTCATCGGTGATGATGATGACCAAGTCTCTTTCTTCCCTTGTGACTGCCAGCAACTCCCCTCCCAGCCTATAGGTGGCTTCATAGTTTCTCTTCCCTATGTGCATGATCTTGCACTTCTTTGCATTAAACCCTAGTTGCCACTCTTCCAACCATTTTGCCAGTTTATCCAGATCTCTTCTCATTCTGCCCACCCCATCTGGATCATCTACTCTGCTGCAGATCTTCATGTCATCTGCAAACAGACTAACCTTACCCTCCAGTCCATCTGCAATGTCACTGATGAAGATATTGAAGAGGACTGGCCCCAGGACTGATCCCTGAGGTACCCCACTTGTGACCTGTATCTCTTCTGACTGTATACCGTTTACCACCACTCTCTGTTTTCTGCCCGTCAACCAGTTTGCCATCCATTTGACCAGCTTCTGACCCACCCGGAGCCTACCCAGCTTATTAATCAATTTTATATGTGGAACAGTATCGAAAGCTTTGCTGAAGTCAAGGTAGGCGACATCAACTGCTCCCCCTTGGTCCACCACTCTGGTTATCCAGTCAAAGAAATCTATGAGATTAGTTTGACAGGACCTTCTTTGTAAAGTCATGCTGTCTTGGATCCTGTGCTCCTATGGATTCCAGGTGTTCCACTATCCTTTCCTAAGGAATGCCTCCATAATCTTGCCCACTACTGAGGTAAGACTGATTGGTCTGTCGTTCCCCGCTTCATCCCTGCTACCACTCTTGTGGAGCGGGATCACACAAGGCCTTCTCCAGTCTTCTGGGGCCTCTCCTGTGCTCAGAGATTCACTAAACAGTTCTGATAATGGCTCTGCTAGTTCCACCCTCAGCTCCTTTAGTATCCTGTGATGTATGGCATCGGGTCCCATTGCCTTGTCCATCCTGAGTTTATCGAGCTCTTGTAGGACCCTTTCTTTTGTGAAGGGACTAGTGCACACCTCCCTCCCCCCCGAGTCCATGGTGCTGAGCTGTGGGCCCTGCCCTACCTCCTCTTCAGTAAATACTGAGCATAAGTATCTATTTAGGATAGATGCTTTTACATGGTCCTCCTCCTCCCGCCCCTTATCTCCTTTGATCTTAGCAATACCCCTCTGGACTGTCTCCTTTCACTAATGTAGCTATAGAAAGTCTTGTCACCTTTTTTATTGTTTGTGCTAGTGTTTCCTCAGTTTGGGCCTTTGCCTGCCTTACTGCCTTCCCTTAGGAAGTTTGGTATGCCTCCCTATCTTCATCCCGCTGCGTTCCCTTATATTTCCTGAAGGCCAGCCTTTTGGCTCTGACCTTTTCTGCTACTGTTTTTGAGAACCAAAGTGGTTTCCTTCTTCTTTTGCACGTTCTCTTCTCTCTAACACAATGATCTGACTGCAATGATTTCTAAGGAACTCCGTCCCAGGACCTGACAAGGTATACCTCCTGTCCATCTTTTCATTCACAGGAGGTATCTATGGATGTTGGAAACTGAAGAATTTTTTGTGTCCGTTTCCCCAGGGATTTATGCAGATGGATAGACACCCTTTGGCCTCTGGGACATCCATCATCTCAACATAATCAGGTTCCTCCTGATTCTGCTCAGCCTCTTCCACTGGAAACTGAAGAGTATCAGCCACTTTCTTGTAGAACAAGAAATGGGAAGGGGACTCAGCAAGTCTGGGAGGAGACACATTAGAAGGCCCGTCTGGGGAGATGTCAGGCTCTACTGGTTCAACTAGGCCTTCATAATCCTCTTCTTCTTCATAATCTTCTTCTCCTTTCCAATCGCCCTCATAAAATGCTTCAGGATCATATTCAGAAGCAGAATCTTCTGACTGAACCGATTGTCTTTGAGTTGTGTCGGTTCGGTCGGAACTGGGCAAAGCAATGGTACACTAGTAATCGCTTCAGCTATTTCTTCAGCGGTCAGAACATGGGGACCGGGATCCGAACCGGCTGACTTGCACTTTTTCTTAGACAGAACTGATTCTGCAGAACCAGCTCTCCTTTTGCCTGAGGAGGTATCACCCAGGTCAGTGGGCACACGCTCAGGTTCGGTCGGAACCGAACTGGGCTGGTCATCTGGGTCAGCGGACCTCTCGGCCTCCCTTTCCTTCAGCCTACTTAAACGTTTATCTAAAGTGGCTTTGGGAAAGTTTTGCAAATCTTGAAGTCTTCCTTGAGGTGGTCAAACCCCAGACAATAAACAGAGATGAGGTGGGATCAGCCTTAGCAAAGGCCTCCCTACACTCGGTGCAGTGCTGAAACCCAGTGGGACCGGTTTTCTTTTTGGGTTTCTCAGACATGCCTATACAATAATAAGTTATCCTTACAAGTGTTTAAGCCAGGCAACTACAAACCTATCGGTTCCAACTGTGTCATGGGTCGGTTAAAAAAAACCCAAAGAAAATGATGTGTTTTTCAGGATCCGATACGTACCGGAAACCATAGTACAAAAAGTAGAAAAAATACAAAGAAAAACCAATACAAATTTGCTTCAGTTCCCAACCGGACTGACAGGGAAGAAACCGAACAAAAACAATTACTACCACAAAACTCTAACTACTTACTAAATACACTTACTGTACCATAGACAGAGATCTGAATACCAAAAAAATAAGAAAACGGTTGAAAAAACAACCGATTTTTACTTGAACTGAAACGAAGGAGATCATCTCCGGAGCGACTTCACAGTAAAGAATCTGACGGTTACACTGAAAAGTACCAGGGACAGAGGTTTGAAAACCGAGCTCAAGCTCAACGTTCTATGCCTTGGCATAGAGTTAACCCTTTTCCTCTCCGGAGCAGTTCAACTGCTGGGGCTAACTGCATATAGTCAGAATACAACAAGACTTCATGTTGTTTGAATGTGAGGTTAAGAAGGGCAGGTGGGGACTGTGCAGAAGAAGATCAGGGAAAAAGTAGATATCCTGAACAAATACTATACTTTTGTTCAGACTTCACAGAGAAGGGGGAAGTAGATGGGCTACATAAAAGCAGCAGAAGCACTAAGACAAGGGAGACAGAAACAAGTCCTTTAGGTACTCACAAGTCTGAGAGTGGACAAAGCTATAGGGCCAGACGGTGTGCACCCAAGGGTACAGATGGAGCTCAGTGGGGTACTGGCTGCACCTCTGACAGCCCTATTCAACAAATCACTGGAAACAGCACTGGTTTCAGAGGACTGGAGGAGAGCAGATATAGTTCTGCTTCATAAACGTGGTAGAATGGAGGAGGCTGTCAACTATACGCCAGTCAGCCTGACATCTGTGGTGGGAAGTTAATGGAGTCACTGCTAATGGAAAGGATCAGAGTATCTTGAATCCAGCGGATTACAAGACCCAAGGCAGCAGAGATTCACTGGGGTGGGGGGCATGCTAGACAAAGCTGATATATGTCTTTGACTGGGTAATCAGACAAATAAATCAGGGTGGACGCAGTGAAAGTACAGTTAGGTAAGAACCTACTGTAACAGTAGATCTTGAGAGGAGCTCTTGCAGCAGGTAATACCATTGGGACTGAAGCAGCAGGCGTCAGGACCCCATGAAAACTTGGCCTTAGATCTGAGGCAGGGGACTGCCCCTGGCGTCAATTACGCCTGACGTCAGACGTGATATATAGGGGACGAACCCCTGGCTCCATCTCAGTTCTTCCGCCGGAGATCAGGCTAGAAACCAAACTGGAGAACCGAGCAGGAAATCCCCACCATGTTCTGGTGACATAAGAACCAAATCACTATCCTGGGGGATGGAGGGTAGGAAAGCCACCTGCTGCAAGAGCTCCTCTTAAAGATCTACTGTTACGGTATGTTCTTACGTAACTGTACTATCTGACTTTAAGGGTGCAGCTCTTGCGCAGGTAAACCATTAGGACTGAGTTACAAGCAGTACCCAAGGATAGGCCCAGGTCTGAGAGGGTGGTAGGGAGATATGCTGAAAAACAGCCGAAGCTGATGAAAGGCACTTATGAGAGTAGGCCCTGCAGGACTGCTAGTCCGAAACCTGCTCTCCTTCTGGATGCGATGTCCGGGCTGTAATGCCTGATGAAAGTGTGGACTGAACTCCATGTAACTACAGCCAAATATCTGCTGAAGAGATATTTTGAATGCTACAAAGGAAGAGGCCACTGCTCTGGTAGAATGGCCCCTGACTGTTCCCCGGAAGTGGTCTGTTATGATGCTGGTAGCAGAAAGTAATACATTGCACCAGCTAATGGGCTAGTGACTGTTTGGAAACAGGAGCCCCTAGCATTCGCTTGGCAAATGAGACAAACAACTGATCCAACTGTCTGGAGATGCTGGTCCTGTGGAGGTAATATCTCAAAATCCTGTGAACGTCCAAGGTGTGCAACAGCGCTTCACCTTGATTGATGAGTTCTGAATAATAAACCGGAAGGTTAATGTCCTGATTAAGAGTCAGTATGGACACCACCTTTGGCAAGAACTTAGGGTTTGTGCGCAGGGTCACCTTGTCCCTGTGGAAAACTATGTAAGGTTCCTTACACATCAGGGCCTGGAGCTCCGGAAACCCTTTGAGCGGAGGTGATAGCTACCAAAAGGAGGGCCTTCCATGAGAGGAAGCGTAGCTTACAGGAAGCTGCTGGCTCGAAGACAGGGAGTTTCTCCAGGACGAAAAGTAAATTCCAAAGAGGAACAATGTCTCTCCTAGGAGGTCTGATATGCAAGACCCCTCGTAGGAATGTCTTACAGACGTTGAGCTGTGCCAGTGTTCTAGCTCCAAAGGGATCATGAGATGCAGAAACCGCACACATGTGCACCTTAATGGATGAATAGCTCAGTCCTAAGTCCAGAAGGTGACGGAGATATTCTAGCACATGTCTAGCTGGACAACCCAGGGGATCTAGGGCACTGGCCATAGCCCAAAGACAGAAACATTTCCATTTCAGAGCGTAGGTGGCTCTGGTGGAAGGCTTCCTCGCTGCAACCAAGATCTCAGCCACCCTGCTTGACACTCCTAGCCTCTCTTCCACTAGAAATGCAGCAGCCATGAGTGCAGGTGAAGAGCAGGATGGACGAGTGTCCCCTGCTCTTGTGAGAGCAAGTGGGTGGAGACTGGCAACTGTACTGGAGGTTCCAGAGACAGTTGCTGGAGCAATGGATACCAGATCTGGTGGGGCCATAGAGGGGCCACCAGAATAATTCTGGCCCCCTCTGACTGCAATTTGAGCAGTACGCTCTGAATGAGGGGAAAAGGAAGGAAGGTGTACAGGAGCTTCCCTGTCCAAGAGAGGGACAATGCTTCTCGCCAGAAAACACCAGGCCCTGGAGCGAGCGAGCAAACATTTTGCAGTTTGGCGTTGTACGGGGACGCAAAGAGGTCCAACTCTGGACAGCCTCAGCGACCAAACAGGTTGTCTGCGACTTCTTGGAGCAATTCCCATTTGTAATTCAGAGAGGTAGAGCAGCTGAGACTGTCGGTGAGAACGTTCTGGACCCATGGTAGATGAACTGCGATGAGATCCAGATGGTGTTCTACTGCCCAATCCCACACACTCATGGCCTCTCTGCAAAGGAGGTACAAATGAGTCCCCCCTTGCTTCTTGATGTAGAAGACCACTGGTGTGTTGTCTGTCTGAACCAGGAGAGGACCTGTCGAGAATTGGTCTCTGAAAGCGATAAGCGCATTCAGCACGGCTCTCATTTCCAGAACATTTATATGCAGAGAGCACTCTATGGCAGACCAAGACCCCTGGGTGCTGTGATCCCCTAGATGAGCCCCCCAGCTGGACAGGGAAGCATCTGTGATTAGAGTCTGAAGAGGGGTGGGGCTCCGGAATGGGACCCCTCCTGCTAGACTGTCGTAACAGAGCCACCATTCGAGAGAGAGCGGTGTACCGGTCGAGAAATCCGGATTTGGAGATCCGGATCATCCACCGATTGGTCCCACTGGACCCTGAGATGCCATTGGAGGGTCCGCATATGCAGTCTGGCTAAGGGTACTGTGGCTATGGAAGCTACCATATGGCCTAGGAGTTGAAGAACAAACCGCGCGGGGGAAGAGGAGGCCTTCTGGAGCCTGTTGGCCAGATCCCGAAGGCGGTCTGCTCTGTCTTGGGGGCAGAAAAGCTCTCCCTTGCTCGGTGTCCAGAATAGCCCCTATGAATTGCAGCCTTTGTGTCGGCCAAGGATGTGATTTTGGCCAGTTTATTGTGATCCTCAGGGAGGAAAATAGATCTCGTGTCTCTCGTAAGGTGATTAGGAGCTCCTCCGACTGAGCGGAGAGGAGCCGATCATCCAGGTAATGGTAGACGAAGAGGCCTCTTCTTTGGAGGGCCGATGCTACCACTGCTAGACACTTGGTGAAGACCCTGGGAGCGGATGAAAGGCCAAAGGGGAGTACCCTGAATTGGTAGTGCTCATCCTGGAAGCTGAAGTGCAGAAACCTTCTGTGAGACTTCAGGACTCTGATATGCATGTAGGTGTCCTGCATATCTAGGGAGCACAGCCAGTCCCCTTGTCGGAGCAAGGGGAAGAGCCCTGCCAGAGTGACCATCTGGAATCTCTGGCATTTTACCGAGAGACTGAGATGGCTTAAATCCAGAATGGGACAAAGGTCTCCTGTTTTCTTCAGGACAAGGAAGAAGCGGGAGTAAAAACCCTTTCCCTTCTGGACCTGTGGGACCCTTTGGATGGCCCTTTTTTCTAGGAGCTGTTGGATCTCCGCTTCTAGAAGGAGACTGTGTGCCAGTGGACAACAGGCCGGAGTTGGAGGGGGGTTGTCCGGCGGGATAGAGATGAACTCTATTGCGTACCCTTTTCGAATGGTGTCCAGTACCCATTGGTCCGCCGTGATACTGGACCATTCGAGTGAGTAAAGCATAAACTGCCCTCCTACCTTCCCGTTCTGCCTGTCCCTGAAGGGGGGGGGCAGAGGGGTCAGGCTGAGGGAGTGGTGGGGCCCTGGGCCCTAGAAGTTTTGGGCTGCTTGGGGTCCTTGGAACCTTGAGGGGCAGGGTGACCCTACCTCTTGAACCCCTTACTGTGGGGCTGTTTGTTCCCCTGTCCCTGCCCTTGTCCTCTACAAAAAGGGCATTGGCGGGGTTCCTGTGGCTGGGATTTATATATCCGGTGCATGTCGGCCACAGCTTTCCCGACTCCTGGAGTTGCTTGATCATCTCTTCAACTTCTGGGCGAACAAAAGCGGGACCCTGGAGGGGAATCCAGGAGAGACTCTTATAAGACCGGCTGGAAACCTGTGAGCCTAAGCCATAACTGCCTCATGCATTCCCCGAGGCGGCTGCTCTGGAGGCCATATCTCAGGCGTCCATAAGAACACCTCAGGGTGTGTTTGTCATGTCTAATCCCGACTGGGCACACGCCAATACTTCCTGCTTCGAGTTGGAGTCTGGCATAGAGTTGATGATGTCCACTGTCTTCTGCCACAGCGACTGTTGATAGGTAATCATGTGGGCCATGAAGTTCAAGGTCCTGATGGCTCCAGTGGCTGAGGAGAAGACTTTTCAGCCCCAACCATCTAACTTTTTAGAGACAGGATCTGGAGGTTGGGAACGCAAATGCTTTGGCTGGGAACCTCTGCCGTAAGCAGCTGTGAGGACCAAAGAGTTGGCCTTCAGTTGTTTGGCTAGAAAAAGTTCCGACTTCAGAGGCTTATAAAGTCTGCCCGCCTTTCGAGGGACTGCAGGTATGGAGGATGGTGTACGCCAAGTCAGGCAGGTCACGTCCTGGAATGGTTCCATGAATGGGGGAATAACCAAAGGTTTGGGTTCCTTCTCTCGAGGAACTTGACCATGTGCTTGCGCTCTGGATCCAAATCCTCCATGTCCCACTCAGATATAGCCTGGATGTGCCTCATGATGTCCAAAAAAGAGGGTCATCCGGGGCACGGGGAATATTTAGGTCCCAGGGAGGAGGGAGGACAACATTCCCCATCTGAGCAAGGCTCTGATTCAACGTCGCCCTCATCTGGAGGAGGACGGACAGGAGGGAAAAAGGAGACAGAGATGAAAAGCATTTCCTTCTCTTCCCTTAGGTGAGGACATGGGTGCTCACCTCACCCCCGAGGCCCTGGGGTGAGGAGGGACCCATGAGTGGCAGAGTAGGGACAGTGTCTGGGGGTCTAAACAGGAGATTCCCTTTACTGTATTCCAACAGGTAGTAAAGAGACTCCCAGCGTCTGCTACTGGGGCCGACGTAGGGCAGGCGCGGGTTTGAGAGACAGGCGTTGAGTCTATAGGCGCATGAGCGTCTGAGGCTCAGGTTCCTTGGGGGCAGGCGTCGGGTCCGGGATCCCGGCGTCAGTGGGCCGACGACCGGTAGCGCCTTCATCTTGTGGTCTGGTGTCCAGTGTGGCCCTGTCAGGTGTCTGGTACCTCGGAGGAGGGGCGGACGGCTGGTCTTCTTCCAGCGACCATCCCGTATCAGGCTTCAGGGAGTGGGATGATGGAGTAGGCGATTGGCTAGGTTTGCACTGATCTGGGGGAGGGGGGCATGCACCTTAGCTGGAGGAGGAGGAGGCATCCAGCCCGGGCGAATCCCCTGCCTACCTGAGGTTCTTCTGAACGCTTGTTTGTCCAAAGAACCAGGCCTGTCCTGAGTCCTGGACAGGCTTTCCTGGTCGACCCTGAAGGTTTGAGGGGTTGATGGGCCAGGGAAGTGTGGTGTCCCGACGTGGCCAACTCCCCATGTTTGCCCTGAGAAGAGGTGGGAGGGGACTTAGATGTACGGGAAGGTTCGGAGGACTGGGCCGGAACTGAACCAGACCTCTAGCCGGTTTTCGAGGAAGACAAGGCCTGCTTGGCTGGCGACTTAGGGCGGGATTCAGACCTGGCCCGATCCTTATCTCTGTGGTGATGCTTCCCTCCTGATGACTTATCTCTCGGTGGGAAATCCATGGCGGGAGAGGATGAGCTGGCTTCTGAGCCTCGCTGCATGGCCGAAAGCGTCTTCTCGAGCAGAAAGGTCTTGAGTGCACTGGCCCTCCTGGCGTGCGTCTTCTGGTTAAACTTCTGGCAATGTGTGCAAACATCGGGCCGGTGTTCCGGGCCTAAGCAAAGGAGGCAGGCCACATGGCCGTCTTTGGCTGGGATCTGCTTCCTGCACGCACACTTTGCTTTTCGCCACGGTGGGGAGGGTGATGACATGCACGAGGTGATGGTTGAAAACTGCTGAAGAATGAAAATACTTCTGTCTTTCGTTGGCTGTCGACTGCTAAGGAAGGCATCAGAGGAGCCGAACTACGCGGGTCGATGGCAGGAAAAGAACTGAGATGGCGCCAGGGGACCGCCCCCTATATACCACGTCTGATGTCGGGCACAGCCGATGTCGGAGGTGATCCCCTGCCTGAGACTGCTAGCTACAAGTTTTCCTTGGGGTCCTGATGCCTGCTGGCTTCAGTCCTAATGGTATTACCTGCTGCAAGAACTCCACACTCGAAGTCAGATCATGGCCTACTTAGATTTCACTAAGGCTTTCGACAGCATTCCAACCAGGAGACTCATAAGAAAACTGGGCAGCTTAGGGGTGGGTTCAAAGTGGTAAACTACATAAGAAATTGGTTTGAGATAGGCCACAGAGGGTGGTGGAAATGGAGTTCACCTTGGGAATGGAAGGTAACCACAGTGTGCCTCAGGGCTCAGTACTGGGACCAGTTCTCTTTAATGTCTTCATAAGTGACACTGCAGGTGAGCTGGAAGGCAAGGTACTTCTTTGTGGATGACATCAAAATCTGCAATAGGGAGAATTTGGAATGAATGTGCAAAAACCTGAGAAAACTCGTGGAGTGGGCAAGGGCATGGTAGCCGGGTTTCAATGCAAAATAAAGTGCAAAATCTTGCACTTAGGGCACAGAAACCCAGAGGCAGAGTACAAAATGGGAGAAGAGGTACTGATGGCCAGCACAGAAGCCCAGAGGCGGAGTACAAAATGCAAGAAGAGATACTGATGGTCACCAAACAGGAAAGAGACCTGGGAGTAATCATATCTGATGACCTCAAGGTGCAAAGACATTGTGACAAGGGCCAACAGGATGTTGGGTGCGCAGGGGGTATCACGGCAGAAGGAAGGAGTTGGTGTTGCCACTGTATAGATCACTGGTGAGACTCCACCCAGAGTACTGTATCCAGTTCTAGAGACCACATTTCAGGAAGGACACAGAATGGAGGCTGTCCAGAGGACGGCAACTAAAATGATAGAGGGCCTGCATCAGAAGCTCTAAGAGGAGAAACGGAAGGGCTTCAATATATATACCTTGGAAGGGAGGGGTGAGAGGGGGCTACATGACAGAGACCTACAAATACATCACAGGGGTAACTAAAGTACAGGAGGGGAGTATTTTTCAGAGAAAAAGATGCATGAGAAATGAAAATAATGTATTTACCGTAATTGCTGATCTTCCAGAATATCTTCACCATTCATTCACATGTATGGTTCAAAGTCAGAGGTGCCAGGACCCAGTGGAAGCAAAGTCTTTTGCAGCCTAGAGGACCGACGTCAGTGCTGCTGCCACCCATGAGTCACACATAGTGACACTGCGCTTGTGGGTTGGCCAGTAACCGACACTGGCTCCCTCTCTTCATCAGTTTTGTTTGCCAGGACAGAAAACAAGTGGGAGAGAAAAAAGAGAGAGGGGGATATAGACTCCTATCCCAAAGGGATAGGAAAAGGATGTAGGATATAAAATCATAAAAATAATAAAATCTGACTACCAACTTAGAGAGCTAAGGGATGAACCTAAGTGGTACTGTGATAGTGAGTGTAAGAGCCTACTTTAGCCACCTGGTAAGGAAGGTGGAGGGAAGGCAGCAGCCCTGGCATATAGCTATGGCTGACCGAGGAGAGAACCAGGAGAGTATCCGTAAGGTCTGAATGGCAGAAGCCAATTTAGAGAGGGTCTTGTCCTAAAGAGGACAAGAACCAGGAGTTAAACAAAAAAAAAGAAGTGGACAGTGCAAGAACACAACTACTATCTTTGCCACTCCAAGAGTGTGAAGAAGAAGGAGGAAAGCGAAAGAGACCCAGCACTTAGATGTGAGACAGCATATAGCTTGACAGGCTAAGCATACAAAGTAACCTCCTAGCATTCACCTCCCGAGACACTGGAGGAAAAAGGCTGCTCTGTGTTGTGAGGCTATGTTGCCAGTTGGCAGAGGCTGGAGACGTTTTCAAGGTGGTGCCAGAGGTGGCAGCAGTTCTAGGTGGTAATAGCAGAACCATCTTAGAAGGAGAGGGAGGTGCATAGGAATGAAAAAAATTACTAAAAAGAAAACATCTTGTTTGTTTGTTAGGGCTTTCCTTCCCCTTTATTTATTTATTTGGAAAAGGGTAGAAAACCTTATTCCTGTTCTTTTTTTTGTTTGTTTGTTTTTTTTAAACACAAGTTATGAAATCAGGAGAGTGGGAGGGGGCGAGAGGGCTCAGTTCTGACTATGGAAAGCAGGGCTATTCCCCTGGGAGAGAGAGTCTGAGGGGAGTGGAGAGATGCCAGGTGCTCCATCATCACAGGGTGAGATGCCCAGGAGGCAAGGACTCTTATGCAGTAAGGGATGGTGAGCAGACATGTGAATGAATAGTGAAGATATTCTGGAAGATCAACAATTATACTGAGTATGTAATTTTCATGTATTCCAAGAATCAACAGTCACCATTCACTCCCGTATGTGTTCAGTACCAATCTTTCCTCAAAATAGGGATGGCATGGGCTCACCCTGAGGGAGAACAATCTTATCCTTCAGCCCCCTGGTGGGGGTAACCACTGGAGGGCAGGGACTTCTCATGCGTCCGGCAGGACCTATGATGGATCAGAGGCAGGTGGAGGCTCCAATGGCCTGGGAGCAGGAGGGTGCTCTGACAAAGCACACTTGACGTTGCATGAGAAAAAGTGAGTCCCCTGGAAATGCAAGTTGAGAATCCCATGCCAGAAAAGGCAAGTCAACCAGGAGAGGTGAAGCCATGCTGTCCACTAACTGCAGACTGCTGTTCCCACCAGCCTGGAAGCTACCTAACTGGCACGCAGACACCTTCACAGGTGCCTTCCCAGCTCCTGGCCCTGGGAAGAAAGATAAATGGCTTGCCTGTTTGCCTTGTAATCCAGGATGGACACCAAGAGCTGACTCAGCACTGCCACAGAGGCTTACCATAAGCTACCTGATGTGTGGTTGTGTAGAAATGCATCAATTTCTGCAGAATTGGTGTCACAGGGCAGTCATGCACCGGATGCCCAGGCCTGGGGGGGTCTGCAGCACCAAAATCCCAAAGGCAGGATGAGGGAATAGAGCCTGGAGACCCTGCAGGAGAGCAGCACCTGTGTTGGATGTCCTTAGGGGTTGGAGAAGGGGCAAAGGGACAGAACTAGAAGAGAGATTACAGAAACAGCCTCACTGTATTCCTCATGGAATGACAGCAACAGGGTAGCTGTGACCTACAGAGTGACAAGGACTCAACTCCTGCATCATCTCAGATAGGAACTGCTGGTACTGAGAATACTCAGCAACAGAGGACTTGTGGACAGAGAAATCTTCTTGCTCAGAGGAGGATGTAGGAAAGGAGGAGTTGGTCTCAGGCAATGACAGTGCAGGGACCTCAGGCTTAAAGAGAGCCTGATCTGTCCCGAGGTGAAACAGGCAGTACAGCGCAGTGGTCTAAGGCTCTGAACTGCAAATCTGGTGACATCCAGCAGACCAAACCTGGGTTTGAATCCCACAGCTTCCACTTGCATACTGTGTGACCCTGAGCAAGTCACTTAACCTCCTTGTGCTCCCAGGTTGCTCCTGTAAAAAACCTCTCAGCTTAGTGTGCTATACCTGGTTAAACAACTAAATAAAAAAAAAAAAAAAAGAAACTGGTGGAACACACCAGCTGTTAACCTGAACTGCTCCCAGGACATGGGCCTCAAGGGACCCGAAATACCTGAGAGAGCAAGGAGGGGGGCCAAAGTGGAGGACGGTCATGGATGACCAGGACCCATCCAATGCCTGGGTTGTGAGAATGCTCAGGGATCTTGCCGGGGAGGGCCTGGCAAACATTCCCAATGGAGAAGGAGCCATACACATCCCACCAGGGCCCAGAGTCCCAACAGTGACAAGACCATATGATTCCGGAAAGAAGCTGGGCCCTAGACTAGCCCTGCAACCCCTGCCAGAGTTACTACCATCTCTGGACAAGGGGTGTGCTGCAGGTCCAGTGCCCTGCCTCAACACCTCACCAGGGCTGACCCTGCCCCCTTGGGCCAAGTCCAGATTCAAGACTGGAGCCCCTTTAGAGTCAGCCTCAGATCTGGCAGTGAGCAGCACTGGAGCCTGACCTAGCACTACAAATGGCACTAGAATCAGACTTGGGATCGAGAATGGCACTGGAGCATGAACCGACACCACAAATGGTGCCAGAGGAGTTCCCATCACCGTCTCCAGAGCTAGGCTGTGGGACAATGCCTGGGGTGACTCCCAGCCCTGAATCAGGCTTGGAACAAGACCCAGGAATGCCTCCATCCTCACCGGCCCCATCTGCAGGCCCAAGATCAGTGCCGTCCTCCTCCTCTGGGTCATCCAACCTCTCAGCAGAAAAGATAACAATAACCTCCAGGTCCATGACAGGGCCGGCTCCAGAACACTTCCCTCTTCTGTCACCGTGAGAGGATGGGAATGGAACTGCACAAATGGACTTTACAGCAGACAGCTGCCAACAGCAAGCAGGCGTGCTAACACATGGTATGAGACTTTGTTAAACTGCAACATTCAGAAATTTTACTTCTTTTTGAATCTTGGGGAACCACATATTATAAGAAATAGTATATGGGCAACCATACACAAACAAGGCTGTGTTTTCCTTTCAGGGTTAAGATGACATCGGGACCTCTCAAGCTTCGCTCCAGAGGTCCCTATGATGTCATCTGAATCCCTCGATGGAAACACAGCCTTATTAAGTATGGTCGTCCATACAGTATTCTTTATATAATAAATAACTCTATAGCATAACTTCTGGGATGTATGCCAGATGGTACATCAGGGGATTATTCCCCAAATGCTTGACAAAACAGAACATTCTTAAGGCCTGTTTTTTAAAGGCCTCCACTGAGGGGGCGTGGATAGCCACCAACGTGAATGGCCACTTGAATTGACAGCTCCCTCTTGACCTCACTAATACATTTTTATACCTTCAGAACTCATCTGAGGTCAGCTAAATTACACCTTTGTGGCAAGCAGACTCTTGTGCAAAGTTTGCATCTAATTGGCAAGACCTGTTGGGGAAATCGCCAGGTTTAATCGTCGATAAAGCTGTGCTGCAGCTGGCCTAGTTGGTATCTTCCCAGCATGTGACAGTGCATCTTGAAGGCTGGCAGCATGGCAGGCATAAATGGTGGCGCGCTACCACAGGACAGTACAACTTCGCGCAGCTACATTACCCAGCTCCTAGAAACACTGGTGGCATTCATGGCAGAGATGAAACTATCTTCATCAGCCACCTCAGAAGAAGAGTACTTTTGGACAGGATCCATGTCCTCGAACAACAAACAGGAGACTGAAGATTTTCAGCACCACATTTTACAATGGCTGAACTACTAGGAGAGACCTCTGGACTGGCTGTAGAAAAGAGCAAAGGACCAGGAGAACAGAGGGCAATGGAACAACATAAGGATACTGGGGGTCCCGGAGAAAGCAGAATCAACAGTTATCTGGAGGCAAGTGACCTGAGGGACCTAAGGCAGCACGGTTTCACCAAGGGCAGATCCTGTCAAACGAACCTGACAGGGTTTTTTGACTGAGTCACCAAGGTGGTGGATCAAGGGGGCTCGGTGGATGTGGCCTACCTTGATTTCATAAAAGTTCTGTGCCACACATGAGGCTATTACGTAAAATGGGTTGCCTGGGGTTGGAAGAGGGGATAATAAAGTGGGTCAAAAATTGGTTGGAGGGCAGAACACAGAGGGTACTGGTCAATGGGGCACCCTCAGAAGAATCTGCAGTCATCAGTGGGGTGCCCAAAGGGTCGGTGATGGGGCCTATTGTGTTTAATATTTTTATAGGGGGTATAGCAGAGGGTCTGGAGGGGAAGGAGGGAGAGTCTAGTTGCAGACGATGCAAAGGTATGCAACAGAGTGGACACGCAGGAAGGGATAGAGACGATGCATAGAGATCTAGAGAGGTTGGAGGAATGGTCTAAGGAGTGGCAACTGGCATTCAATACAGCAAAATGCAAGATTATGCACTTAGGCAGAAAAAACAGGAAAGCTGAATACTGGATGGGAGGTAGATCCCTGCAGGTTACAGAAGAGGAAAGGGACCTACAGTAGGTATCATCATTTCACAGGACCTGAAGGTGTGGAAGCAATGTGGAGGGACAGTGGCAAGAGCCAGCAGGATGTTGGGTTGCACAGGGAGAGGAACATCAAGAAGAAGGTGAGCGGTCATAGTTCTCTCGTACATCCAACTGGTCAGGCCGCACTTGGAGTATGGGGTCCAGTTCTGGAGGCCGTACTTCAGGAAAGATGTGGAAAGGTTGGAACGAGTACTGAGGACAGCGACAAAAATGGTCAGAGGTCTCAATAAATTGCCATACGAGGGGAGGCTGAATGACCTAGGCATGTATTCACCGGAACAGAGGAGGGAGAGGGGTGACATGATTGAGACATTCAAATACTTGAAGGGCTTCAATAAAGTGCCGGTGGAGAGCATGTTCCAGCTGAAAGAAAGGCCAAGGGTGAGGGGACACAAATTACAAATCAAGGGGGGAATTTAGAGGCAACCATAGGAAGTACTTCTTCACTGAGAGGGTGGTGAAAAAGCGGAATGGGCTGCTGAGGGGGGTGGTAGGTGAGAAGACAGTAGGAGAGTTCAAGACGGCATGGTATAAACACATGGGGTTGCTGAGAAGAGGGGGTGGACTATAGTTAAGATCTAAGAGGACACCTAAGCAAACTGGGCAGACTGGGTGGGCCTGGCAGTCCTTATCTGCTGTCTAATTCCTATGTTCCTATGAGCCCACATGGAGAAGTTTTGGGGGGATTTTCTTCCACAATTAATGGGACAGAGCTGGCAAGGCACTGTAGAGGTGGAATGTGCCCATCATACTAGGGGTCCCTGTTCCCCCCCACCCAGGATTGCGCCCCCACCCCATCATTGCTTACTTCTTATCATGCTCAGTTAAAAGAATGCCTGCTTAGAACGGCCAGACATCAGTGAACTGGTATGGAGGGGCTCCAAAATATCCCATACCAGGACTTTTCCGCAGAGGTGGTACAGCAACACAAGGAGTATTTTTCAAATAAACAGAGCCTGAAAAAAGCTGGAGTTCACTACTGATTCAAGGGACTCACCGATCTGTGCATTTCACAGAATGGGCAGGAGTTTGAAGGGAGAAGTGCAGCAGAAATGGAGCTAAGGATCTCCTAGCACTGGCCCGATGTCATCATGAAAACCCCACATATCAAGCGCATCTGGTAAGACCCACAAACACATAGATCAGACTCTCGGAACCCAGGTGCCAGCCACAGGAATGAAGGGGGAGGTATTACACAGCAGACCAAGGGAAACAACAGCAGATCAACATCTGTCTCCATTACTGTAACATCACATCTTACCGGAGAACAGCAACCTGCACCACCAAGAGGCAGACTAGACTGAAGATCACCAGGTCTGCAACGTACTCAACAAAGATAAAGGAGCCACCTAGTGACAACCCCACAACAAAACAGACAGCCAGTATCCCCACCCACAAAAGCATCCCGTGCCTCATCCTCAGACACCCGTACTTCCCATCCTCTGTCTGCCCAGAGATCCCTGGATCGCTCGATGGACACCCCTCAGTCACCTATCCCCTGGCTGTAATGGTCTCCAACAATGAGGACATGGACACTATGCACACTACCCACCAGGTGACCAAGCCAGGGAATCATACATTCACTGAGGTTACTGCCGATGTACAGCCATGAACTCTGCCACGTAAGGGGAGTTTTTGTCCCTTTTAAGGGGACCCTTTTTCAGACAGCTGCCAAGTGGGAATATGATCAATCTTCAGTGTAACCCTGTGGCTACATTGGAGTGAGGGGGGGAAGGGGGAGAAATGGTAAAGAATGGCAATTAGTACAACTTTAATAATAGGGCTAACACATGGGATATGCTGGCCGGAATAGCAGTACTGCAAGTTTTTTCTTTTGTATACAAAACCTGTCCGACTGAGAAGCAGCTGGCGTGATAACACAATTGGTGCACTGCAGTGTGAAACTCGTCTGTTATTTAACAGACCAGAGGTGAGCTAGACTTCTACTGCAGATGCCAAACTAACAGGGATAGGCACTAATCATCAAGTATTCCTGTTGGCTGCATATGAATTTATGCATTGACAAAGCCAATAAGTGGTACTCAAAGTATAAAGGCTGTTTTTTTGGCCCACACAGAAGGGTGGACACCTGGGGAATACAGTAAGAGTGAAGGGGAGCCTAATCTCACTCCTCCCCCCTTGCATACAGGTTAACAATCTCCACCCCCTTCCCCAGCAGCTACATCCCCATAAAATGACCACATGATCAATTCCCCACTCTCTTCTTACTCCTCCACGGAGAGCAACTGGGTGACACAGTTCCAGTGTGATTGATCCTACCCTATCTACACAGTAGTAGGGTAGGGGTGACACTATGCGTCAGGACATTCCCCTACCTTGGGTGCAATTCCCTGAACCACTCAGGTCACCCCCTCCTGTAGATATAACAGGAGCCTACTTTTCTCTATATATATTATAAGAGATCCATTTGCATACATAACAACCTATTAATCTTGATTATTGACAAAGCAGGCCCAGATGAGTTTCTGGTTTAGAATTTTGCCAATAGCATAGAGGGAAGAGACAGAAAAACAGGTTACTCACCTGTAACAGTAGTTCTAGGAGTGGTATATGTTGTTCATCCACACTGTTTGGCATGTCCCTTTCCCCTTTAAATCTTGCCGGAAGTCTTCAAGCTGGCTCCTCCCACCCACCTGGGTGGTATAAACAACGCTCCGCCCCATGGCAGATCTTAGCCGCTGGAAGCCAGGTTGTTGCGTCCAAAGCCAGGGAGGTCGGGTGGAGTGCGTGTGGATGAACAACATATACCACTCCTAGAACTACTGTTACAGGTGAGTAACCTGTTTTCTAGGATCGTGGATATGTTGTTCATCCACACTGTTTGGCAGACTCCAAGCAGTTCTCCGGGAGGAGGGAGGCAAGGGGCACACCCCCTACTTAGGGAACAGAGATTGGAGAACTGAGGTCCCAAAACCAGCATCCCGGCGTGACTCAAGGTTGATGTGGTAGTGGGTAATGAAGGTGTTTGTTGACTTCCAGGTAGCAGTCCGACAGATTTCCTGGATAGGGATATCCCTGGAAGCAGCCACCGATGCAGCAGTATGGCGGGTAGAATGAGCTGTTATCCCTCTGGGAGGCTCCTTGCCCACCAACTCGTAGCACAGACCTATGCATGACGTAATCCATCTTGCAATGGTCCATTTGGCTGCAGATCTGCCAGAAGCGGCTCCAGCATAGGTGACAAACAGCTGGCGAACCTCTCCACAAATTTCTGCCATTGGCCCTTATAATAGGAGAGAGCGCGCGTCTCAGGTCCAAGGTATGGAGCCTGTACTCAGCGTCCGAGGTGTAGTTAGGGTAGTATACCGGCAGAGTCAAGACCTGGTTAAGGTGAAACTCTGATACTACCTTCGGAAGGAATTTCAGGTGGGGGCGCAGGACAACTTTGTCCCTGTGAAAGACCAGATAAGGGGAGTCCACCGACAGAGCCTGAAGCGCCCCTGTACTTCTGGCTGACATGATAGCCACCAGGAAGGCCATCTTCCACGACAAGTGTGAGAGTGCATACTTGTGCATAGGTTCGAATGGCTTGCCCATGAGCTTCGCCAAAACCAGCAACAGATCCCACGGAGGTGGAAGTTCATGCACCGGAGGGGATATGTAATCCAGACCTTTGAAGAAGCGCCCGACCACTGTTGGCTGACCGGCCCGCACCCGATAAGCAGAAATGGCTGCCAGGTGCACCTTAAGGTTCATTGACTGCAGACCCCTTTGGAGAGAGAGACAAAAGGTAGTCAAGAATGTTAGCCACAGAACAGGATAAGGGGTCCAGACTCTTACCCTGACACCAAATAGAAAATCTCTTCCATTTGAAAGCATAACATTCCCTGGTCGATTCCTTACGAGATGCCTCCACCACAGTGTAGACATCCTCAGAAAAACCCAGAGCCTGGAACTCTAGCCGCTCAGGTACCAGGCTGTGAGTGCAGGGATTGAAGGTCGGATGGAATACCTTCCCTGGTTCAGAGATATCAGGTCCGTGTGTACAAAGCCGCCCAGGGGCCTGCAGCTGAGGATGAGGAGATCTGGATACCAGAACTGGTGCAGCCAATCTGGGGCTACCAGGATCACCTTCGCCTTGTCCCTCCTCACCTTGGTAACACCTTGTGGATCAAGGGAAATGGAGAGGAAGGTGAAGAGAGCCTGAGGGTCCACAGCCTCGAAGGCATCCCCCTGCAGCAAGCCCTGCTGAGGGGGGCAGGCATGGTACAGCCTCAGCTTGTTGTTTTCCCTGGAGGCGAACAGGTCCACCAATGGTTTGCCCCAGTGGGAGAACAGACTGTAAGCTACCGCTGGATAGAGAGACCACTTGTGGGATGTATGGCCTATGCGGCTGAGAGCATCCACCAGCTGGTTCGAGACTCCTGCCACATGAATGGCTAGGAGATCCACCTCCAGCTGACTTACGAGGGTCCAGATGTGGAGCGCCTCTTTGCACAGCAGACGGGAGTGCGTGCCGCCCTGTTTGTTGAGGTAGTACATAGTTGTGGTATTGTCCATCTGGAGTTGAACCACCTGACCCCGGAGCTGAGGAGCGAAAGCTGACAGTGCCAGTCTGACTGCTCTGAGCTCCAACAGGTTGATGTGGCATCGGGACTCCTCGGGTCTAGAACCCATGGGCCCTGTTGTCCCCCATGTGGGCTCCCCAGCCCATGAGAGAGGCATTGGTTGTAAGGACGACCGTCGGCTCGGGGCAGACAAACGGGATCCCTTCCTGCAACCGTTCTGGGGCGGTCCACCACTGGAGGCGTCCCACATCTTCTGGGTTACAGTGATCAGCTGGTCAAAATAGCGGTGGCGCTGAGTCCACTGGGCGGCCAGCTCCCAATGGAGGGGGAGCATGTGCCACCTGGTCCAACAGACCACTGAGGTGCACGCTGCCATGTAACCCAGAAGGCACAGAAAGTCCCGGGCAGTGCTCAAGTGCCCAACCAGAAATGATTGGGCAAAGAAGGCGAGAACCTCTGCCCTGTCTGCCGGGAACCGAGCTCTGGCTTGACAAGAGTCGAGCACTGCCCCAATGAAGCCCATCACCTGAGCTGGCACGAGTTCTGACTTGGCCTCGTTGATCAGGAGGCTGAGTTGGGAGCAGGTTTGGAGAGCCACATCCCTGGACCTCTCCACCTCCTGAAGGGAGGATCCTGCCAAGAGCCAGTCATCGAGGTAAGGGTAGATTCGTACTCCCCGATGCCGAAGATGGGCTGCCACCACTGCAATGCACTTGGTGAAGACCTGAGGGGCCGATGACAGGCTGAACGGCATGGCTCGGAACTCGTACAGGGTCCCTTAGACCCTGAAGCGGAGGAACTGCTGATGGGACGGACAGATTGGGATGTGAAAGAACGCGTCCTGTAGATCCAGTGAACAGAACCACATATTTCGCTCCAGAGATGGTGTGATCGGGTTCAGTTACCATCCGAAAGGTGCGAGACCCGAGATATTCAGGTCGTGGAGATCTAGGATGGGGCACCAACCCCCCATCCGCTTGGGCACCAGGAAGTACCTGGACACGAAGCCTGGGTCTGTAGGAGGATCTGGCATTGGAACTACCACCTCCTTGTGGAGGAGCTCAGCTATGTCATCTCGAAGAGCCGACTGAGTGAAAGCTGAGATTCTTTCCTCCCGAGGGATGCGGGCTCGGCTGGGAGGGTACTGCTCGAACTCTAGAGGCAGTCCCTGACTGACCACTTCAAGAACCCACCTGTCCGAAGTGATATTGGACCAGGCGGAATGAAAGTGGTGGAGCCGGCCCCCCCACGGGAGGACCCAGAGCTGGCGTGACGGGTGTAGGGGTGGCAACCCCAACCCGTCACTGAGCAGGCTTAGAGGAGGAGGTGGCTCCTGGACCTGCACCATGGCCTTCTTTTCAGGGCCGTTGAGGACCCTGCTTGTGCTGTGGGTGCCAAGCTTGAGCCTGCTGCTGTTGTTGCTGTTGGCCTCCTTGATAGGAGGGCTGCCTGACTGCAGGGGAAGAATGCCGAAATGACGACTTCTTTTTTTTCTGCTGGTTCTTGCCCGAAGAACCTTTTGCAGAGGTAGCATCCAAGGTGGCACTGGACTGCTCAATACGCTGAAGGTGACCAGCCACTCCTGGACCAAACAAGTCAGTACCAAGGAAAGGAACGTCAGCTAACTTGTGCTGGGTATCTGCCGGGAAGGAGAATAGCCTCAGTGGCTGCTAAAGAGCAAGCACAAGAATCCTCGCTGTCTAGGGCCATCTGGAGCTGCTGTTTTGCAACAGCACGGCCCTGATCACAGACTTGCTTGACCGTGGTCTGCATGTCCGCTGGGAGATGAGGGAGGACTTCGTCTAATGACCCGAGGAGGGCATGAGAGAAGTGTGCCATAATGACAGCCAAACTGGCCTGACAAAGGCCTAAGGAGGAGGCCGTGTAGACCTTATGGGCAGAGTAGTCCATATTTTTGGACTCCTTGTCCGGGGGTCGGTCTGTGTCGGCCGAGCTACCACTACGTATAAACACAGAAGCGGTCACCAGGCTCTTGGCCGAAGGATGTTCTGTGAATCCTGGCAGGGACCCCATGGGCATCGCATACTTGTGGGTCATGCGGGCAGATGGTGCTGGGCAGCAAGCTGGGCGCTGCCAGAGCTCAAGGACCAGGTCAGTGATGGCTTCGGCCACAGGAAAGGCCTCCGTCGGGGTATCCCCCCTTTTTAGGATGCCCCTAAGGGGGTACTCCGCCTTTTTCTGGATAGACTCCAGGGGCATTCCGGTGGATTCAGTGATCAGGTGGAGAATGCCTTGAAAGGAGGAAGGACCCTCCTCTAAACCTGCCACGGAGGACTCATCATCCCCAGGATGGGAGTGTAGTCCTGTGACATCCAAGTCTGAGGAGTCATGGTACAACGGTCTCCCACCTACATCCCCTTCGATCCGCCGGTGGCGGTCAGGGGTAACCGTGATGGACAGATGTCGGGGAAGCCCGCTGTCTGTATGGTCCTCTTTCGAGGGACCCCCTCCCTGAGGCTGCTTAGGCGGTGGTTCCACCAGAATTAGTGGAGAGACCGAGATGGGCTGAGCCAGGATACCGGGCCGCCCTGCGCGGGCAGGGGAACCGAAGGCTTCGGTTCCACAGGGATCGGCGCTGGCCCAGGAGGCGGTAGCCAAGTGATGGCCGGGGTGGACGGTGGAGCCGGCTCCTGCCCAGTCAAAATCAGCTGTTGCCACATAAGTTCCTCATAGCGTCGACGGAGTTTCCGTTGAAGCCTCTCCTCATCCGAGGAGGATGAGGATCTTCGGCGATGCCTCTTTTTTAGAGTGCTTATGACTCTTTTTTGGTTGTTCGACCGAGGAGATTCTGGACCTCGATCGAGATCGGGCTGGCCGACTCGGTCGATTGGGAGATGAAAACTGAGGGTCCGGAACCTTTTCCTTGATGGTGACACCAGCGGGCTGGGTCTCCTCATCGGGAAAGACAAGGACCGGAGTCCTTTCCAAAGAATCATTGACTGGAGTCGGCGAAATAGGGTTGATCAGGTCGAGAGAAATCTCAACCTCGTCGGCCACCTCCTCGATCTCTTGGCCAGATAGAAGATCCATGAAGCTGGCGGCTGAGGATGTGATCTCGAGCGAGGTCGAGACCGCGTGTTCCTGGGACTCGGACCTTTCTCGGTCCCAAGAATGTCTCTGTTTAGACGAAGACTTAGGGTCCTTCTCCCTCTTCTGAGGGCAGGAGAAGTGCGAGCCCGAGGGCACCTCACCCCTGGTGGGGAGAGACTGGCACAACTCCTTGAAGGAGCCCGAAAAGGTGGAACCGAGGTTCAGAGAAACAAAAAAGCTCAGAGTGGCCGAAGCTTGAGCCGCTTCCTCCTTGAAAGCCTTCATTTGCTCCAACTGTTCGGCGGATCCCACAGCCGCAGAAACCGCCCACCTCACTGCCTTCGATTTCACCGGTGAGTTCCTTTTCTCTGGTCTCCCCAGTTTTAGGCGCACTAAGCAGTCGTCCAAGATGTTGGGATGGAAGGCCACGCAGAACGTGCAGGTGGAGGTGTTATGTCCGACACCAAGGCAGTAGACGCACGTTAGGTGGGGATCTGTGTGCGACATCTGGCCGCAGTATCACCGGCGAAATCCAGAAGCAGATTTATTCTCTATGTCCGATGCGCTACTATCGGAATTGACAACTCGAATGAGTTTTAAGGTAAGTTGCAGTAAAAACCGACGCTTTGAATCCAGGGCCTACAAATTACTGTGAAGCACGAGGGGACCTGTATCTTCCAGCAGAAAGGAAGATCTGGTGTCATGGAGCGGCGCCAAGGTTTATACCACCCAGGTGGGAGGGAGGAGCCAGCTTGAAGACTTCCGGCAAGATTTAAAGGGGAAAGGGATATGCTAAACAGTGTGGATGAACAACATATCCACGATCCTAGAACCCCAGTTCTGGTATACAGTCCCCTCTCTTGCTTGGTACCATTGTGGTGAGGCTCAGAGGTAGTTATACCGCCTCCCTCTCACTCACACTCTTGGTACTTTAAATATTTTTCAGTTCAGTTGGTTATCAATAACTGCATTTAATGAATGAACGTGTACCGTACTGATCCAGGTTTTAGGTTTATACCCTGTGCAACTTCTGCAGTTTAAGGTGCTACCTACACCGGGACCAAAAGGTGGTGGCAGGGGTATTCATGTCTTAAGTCTAAACAGAGTTACGTGTTACATTTCTTTTCTTTAAAGCACATTCGCTTACTATTACAGTAGTTAATAATAATAAGTTCTAGTTCACTGAAATAACACTATAGTTAAGCACAGTGAATGCTGTTTTACAGGTACTGATTGGTACATCTTCTGGAGGAACGTCAGTCCACATAACGCATACAAGGGTACACTTTAGATAGGTACTAGCCCTAACATATCAAAGTCGAAAACTCGGCCACATATAGGTCAGCCCTTGGTAAAGGTGGGCTGGGTCAAATTTTGTGGGACTGCCCGGTACAATAAACCAGTCAGGAGTTAACCTCCTACATTCAAATTTCACAAAGCCTTTGGACTGACTGCCATCCCAGGGGATAAAACCACATTTTGTCTTTATCTTGTCTTCTAAACAAGTGTAGTACTTTGCTCCAGTTGCATTAAGAGCCCTCAGTGAACCAGATTACAGGTCTTACTGGGGCAGGGTTTTGCCAGTAGTGAAATCTGACATCATGCCTATTGGGGCAACAGTGATACTAGGTGTGTTTCCTGGAACGTAAAGGAGCTAAACCACCCACTTAAACGTAACAAGGTGCTACAACATCTAAAATCCTTAAAAGCTGAGGTCACTTTTCTTCAGGAAACACACCTAATGGATAAGACTGCTCAATGGCTCAAAAAGGCTTAGGTGGGACAGGTCCACCACAGCTCAGCGTCCTCCAAATCCAAGGGATAAGCCATCCTGCTACACAGAACTCTACCCTGGAAATTGGAAGCCTGTAGGACAGACAGGGAGGGCAGATGAATTAGGACCCATTTTTCCAGCCCGGGAGGACAGGTTATACTCGCTAATGTTTACGCCCCGAATCGTGATAATGCCATCTTCTTTCCACACATCGGTCAGGTGATAGCTGATGTTAAAGGGGACAACAACATACCTCTTCTCATAGGAGGGGGACTTCAACCTAGCCCCAGATATGTTTCTTGACAGATCCCAAATCTCGCAAGATACCCACCCTAGGGAAAGGGAAGCATTTGGGATACTAATGACAGACTGGGGGTTAACAGATATCTGGCGGTGTGACTACCAGGATGGAAGGGACTACTCTTTCTTTTTTTTAAATTCAAAGTTTATTGAAATTTTAACCAAACAAATACAGTTCCATACCGGGAAATTACAAAGAAGCACAGGTTATACCAACCAATGTTAAGGAACCACCCCACTTCACTCACCCCCCTCCCGGCTCTTTCACCCCGCTTCCCCCACCCTTAACCCTGCACGGTAAGAGTCTGTTGAATACATACAGATTAGACATAAGTAATGATATCAGGCAGATGGTAAGGTGTACAGAGAATAGAGAGGACTCAAATCTTCTCAAATCTTGCTAAGCGATTCTGAAGTCCGGCAACCATTATTTCTGTTCTAAGATTGGCTAGCAATTCTTGTAACCATTCAATATAGGTAATCTTACTGGTATCTTGCCAGTGCTTAGTACCAGTTTTTTGACTGACATGGATATAAGAGCCATACGGAATTTACGATTGAGTACCTTTACCTTGGTATAATCTCCCAGGAGACAAATTCTAGCAGAGAATAAGTAATTTAAACCGAGAAGAGGGTTCGCCTTTTGTTTGATATCAGACCACAGTGGGTCTATCATGGGGCAGTTCCAGAAAATATGGAGGAGTGTGCCATCAGCTTGGTGACATCATGTACAGAGAGGGGAAATTGTAAGGTTGAACTTGGCTAACCTTTCTGGAGAGTAGTAGAGGTTGTGAAGAATGTGGAATTGCATAAGGCGAAGCCTATCCTGGGTTATACATTTGTGGCATCCTTGCCATAAAATAGGCCAGTTTAAAGGCAACTCCGGGAAGTGAGGTGCCCAGTAGGATGACGGACCCATGTAATCTGAGGCTGCCCAGTTAAACATGATACCATAAATTTTGGATACGGCACGTGGAAGACCCTCTAAGGGACTTAATTCTTGGGTAAAATGTAGAATTGTTGGGTGGGGAGGGCTGGGACCAAATACCTGAATTAATAAGTGCTGTATTTGGAAGATTTTGAAAAAATGATGACTGGAAAAGCCAAATTTAGTTATAATATCTGCCAAGGAAAGCCAAGTATCATTATCACTGATAAAGTGTTTAAGCTGAAGGGAAGATAACTGAGGGAACCACGAGGATGTGAGGACCTTACCAGCAATTTTGAGATTAGGATTACCTATAAGGGGTTGGGCAGTATCGTGAGTGTTGTTATATTTAAGAAAGGCACAGAGCTGGCTAAAGATCGTGATAGAGACACCAACTGGGGAGTCCTGAAGTCGTGGGGGAAGAAATTGGGCTTTGTGTGTAGGAGGGAAACAGGAGAGAGGTTTAGGGAGCGGATTTGCGCTAGTTCAATATTGAGCCAAGCGGGGACATAAGGGAGCAAACTTTGATCTGTTTCTGTAAGTGACCACCTTAGATATTTATGTGCCTGACTAGCCCAGTAGTAAAGAGCTACAGGAGGGAGACGTAGCCCCCCTCTGCTTTACATAGAAACATAGACTTTGACAGCAGATAAGGACCGCTAGGCCCATCTAGTCTGCCCATTTCCCTACCTACAGGATAGGCCGCAGATCCTAGTTAACCAACAGCCTATTTCTTCCTACCCCCCACAAGAATTGCCTTATGTCTGTCCCATGCATTCTTGAATTCTCCCACAGTTTTAGACCCCACAACCTCCTCAGGAAGGCTGTTCCATGCATCCACTACCCTCTCTGTGAAATAATACTTCCTCACATTGCCAATGAACTGCCCTCCTTCTATCTTTAAATTGTGTCCCCTTGTTCTTGCAAGTCTCTTTTTCTGAAATATGCTACCCTCTTGGACTTTGTTGACTCCACTGAGGTACTTAAAAGTTTCTATCATGTCCCCCCTCTCCCTTCTTTCCTCAAGGGTATACATATTAAGCTCCTTTAGTCTCTCCTCATACGGCTTCTCTTGCAGACCCTGCACCATTTTAGTTGCCCTCCTCTGGACTACCTCTATCCTGTCTATGTCCTTGCGGAGATGGGGTCTCCAGAACTGGACACAGTACTCCAGATGGGGTCTCACCAACTGTCTGTACAGAGGGATAACAACTTCCTGTTTTCTGCTGATGATGCCTCTCCCTATACATCCCAGTATACCCCCAGCCCTCCCTACTGCCTTCTCACATTGCTTGCTAACCTTAAGGTCATCTGATATGATTACCCCCAGGTCTCTTTCCTTTTTTGTTGTTGTTACTACCTCCCACCCACTGTGTATTCTTCCCCTGGGTTCTTGTTTCCCAGGTGCATTATTTTGCACTTCTTTGCATTGAATCCTAGCTGCCATACTTCTGACCATTCCTCCAACCTTGCCAAGTCCCTTTTCATCCTTTCCACGCCTCCTTGTGTATCAACCCTGTTGCAGATCTTTGTGTCATCTGCAAAAAGGCATACTTTCCTTCAGTCCCTCTGCAATGTCACTGATGAAGACATTAAAAGGACTGGACCCAATACTGAACCCTGCGGTACCCCACTAGTAACCCCCCTTTCTTCAGAGTGGACTCCATTTACAACTACCTTCTGTGTCCTGTTGTCCAGCCAATGTTTTACCCAGGCTACCACCCTGGGACCCACTCCCAGGCTGGTTAATTTGACTATTAATCTTTTGTGTGGGACTGTGTCAAATGTCTCTCCCTGGTCTACTACTTTGGTCACCCAGTCAAAGAAATCTATTAGATTCGTCTGACATGACCTTCCTGCTGTGAACCCATGCTGCCTTGGGTCCTGTGCTCCACTGGCCTCTAGGTACTCAACTATTCTTTCCTTCAGAAGTGACTCCATCACTTTCCCTACCACAGAGGTCAGACTGACAGGTCTGTAGTTTCCTGCCTCTGTCTTGGTCCCACTTAGTGTAGGGAATCACATCCGCCTTCCTCCAGTCCTCGGGTACCACACCATACTCCCATGATTTATTAAAAAGAGTAGCCAGTGGTTTCACTAGTTCCTCCTTAGTTCTTTAGAATTCTGGGGTGAATTCCATCAGGACCCATTGCTTTGTCCACCTTCAGTTTTAGGAGTTCTTGCAGAACCCTTTCTTCTCTGAAAGGACTGGGATCGGCCCCCTATCAAGAGTGCTTCTGTTAATTGGATTAGGCACTTCCCCTCCTCTTTGTGAATACTGAGCAGAAATATTAGTTCAGTATTCCTGCTTTTCACTGTCCCCTCTGCCCACCCACCGTTCATTCTATTCAGCCTCACTATCCCTCCCTTTGTCTTTCTCTGCTGCTGATGTACCTATAAAAGGTTTTATCCCCTTCTTAACTGAGTTGGCTATCTTTTCCTCAGTTTGGGCCTTTGCTATTCTGACTTCCTCCTGCTTCCTTCTGCCTTAACTGGTACAGCTCTCTGTCCTGCTCCTTCTGTGTTTCCTTATACTTCCGGAATGCTATCTTTTTCTTCCTGACTTTCACAGCCACCTCTTTTGAGAACCATAGTGGCTTTTTCTTTCGTTTTGATTTGTTTATTTGCTTCACACAAAGGCTTGTTGCCTCTGTGATGGCAGTTTTGATAATTCCCCATTGTTGCTCCACACCTTCTTCTAGCCTGTTTGCTAGTGCTTTTCTAAGGCACTCTCCCATCTTGCCAAAGTCAACCCTCCTAAAGTCCAGTACCCTCACTTTTTGTAGGCTGACTCTGTAGCTGAGTTTAACGTGAACTACACTGTTTGATGGTCACTTGTCCCCAGATGGCAACCCACTTCAAGATCTTGAAATCGTCTTCACTGCCCCCTGTTGGGAGTCACGAGGTCTAAGATTGCTCCCTCATGAGTGGGTTCCAAACTAGCTGTTTAATGCCTGCCACCTGTAGGGCATCAAGAATGGCCCTGCTCTTGGATGTGGCTGCAGCAATGTGCTCCAGTTAACATCTGGCATATTCAGGTCTCCCATCAACAGTATCTCCCTTTCTCTGCCATTCTAAGAATGCCTTCTATCATATCCTTGTCCATTCCTTCCCCTGACATGGGGGTCTGTACACAACCCTGTGCGGATTGTGGTGCCCTTTCCAGTCTCAAGGTGACCCACAGTGCCTCCTCTCCTCCCTGTTTACTCTTTTGTTCAGTTGCTTTTATCCCTTCCTTTACATAGAGAGCTACTCCTCCCCCTCTTCTCCCCTGCCTGTCTCTCCTGTAGGTTATGTACCCTGGTATGTTAACATCCCAGTCATGGTTCTCTGTGTACCATGTTTCTGTGACTGCTACGATATCCAGACATCCCTCTTCCATCAAGGCCACCAGCTCAGGGAGCTTGTTGCCCAGACTGCGGGCATTGGTACTCATTTGGGACTCATTTGGGACTACTCTTTCTATTCCCACGTACATGGCATGCACAGTCACACTGATATGTGGTTGGTGGACAGTGAAGCGTCACCCAATACACATGACCCATTGATACAGTCTATTCTAATCTTAGATCATGTCCCGGCTGTGTTAGTATATTCTCCTATCCTATCCAGGAGCAAGAAAGTTCCCCTTGCTGGAGATGCAACCCCCTACTGCTAAGGGATCCTGAATTCTGCACCTGGATCACAGAGAAGACAGAGGTGTACTTCAGAATTAATAGTATAGGAGAGACAGGCTCAGGGGTGGTATGGTAAGCCTTCAAGGCTTACCTCCGGGGTTGAATTACTGTGTACAAGGCATCACAATACAAAATAAGAAGACATATAAGTTGCAACTGGAACTAAAAAAACAAAAAGAGGAACAGTTTAAAGTCACTAAACACCCACCTACCAAACTAACAGCGGCGACTGTCGGTCTGAAATACAAAATCAATGTGCTCCTCAACTGTGAAGCAGAATGGCAAATGCTAAGAGCCAAACATACTTACTGGGAATCGGGGGACAAGAGTGGTAAATTATTAGCATATAAATTGCACAAACAAAAAGCAGAGTCCCAGATACTGGTCTTCCGCAACATGACAGGAGAGATCACCACCAGAAATTAATTACATAGTTAGGCAGTACTATACGCAGTAATATGCCTCACATTCCACTATACCTTCGGAACAGTCCCCTATCAAAACATTCCTAGGCAACACCCCGATTCCCACAATCCCAGTTACACTCAGAGAGGAAATGGAAGTACCCCTTTCATCCACGGAATTCACCATGGCCCTAAAACAACTGTCCAAGGGTAAGACCCCATGTCCAGATGGCATGATAGCAGACTTATACCAGATGATGCCTCATTTAGTTATTTCACTACTCCAAGCAGCACTGCAGGAGGCTTGTGCCTCTGGCTCCTCCCCCACTGCCACCATGGCAGCTGACTCCGTAAGGTGTTTGACTCTGTGGAATGGCAATACATGCACTCAACTCTGAGAGAATATGGTTTTGGCCTCTATTTTTGTAGCTGGGTTTCTACCCTGTATAATGGACCCACTGCTACCATCCTCTCTAACCATTAACATCTCTCAGCCCTTTCCACTCTTCAGAGGCATTCGGCAAGGATGCCCTTTGTCACCACTCCTATTCCTGATTGCTTTAGAGCCCCTCACCAGGAAACTCCTGGACTCGGCAGCCATCCAGGGCATTAAGACTAGAGAAAGTAATGTGTTAGTGAACACATACGCCGATGATCTCCTACTTACCCTCACGAACCAGCCCAATCACTGACACATATCATAGCACTCTTGGATGTGTTTGCGTAGACTTTCCGAGTTGCAGTAAACTGGAGAAAAAAAAAAATGTCCCCCCAGAACATGCTCTGCATATCAGATTGTACAGCGGGTTCCCACATAATATGGGCCAAAGAGGGTTTTAAATACCTCGGAATCAACACTCCAACCAAATGGGCGGATATAATCCCTGAAAACTTTGCTGCACTGCTATGTGCATTAGAACCAGACATCCAAAGATGGCTGAAGATCCCCCTCTCCATCAAAGGCAAGGCTGAAGCAATCAAGATGTTTGTGCTCCCTGTTTATCATACCTTTTCTCTAATCTCTCACTTACAATCCCCAATAAAATATTCAGTAGACTTGATAAATTTATGGGAGTACTTTTGTGGGAAGGAAAGGCACCAAGACTCAGTAAAGCAAAGCTTCAAGCACGCTGGTCCCAAGGGTGCTTAGGACTTCCTTAGTTTCAGGGCTATGTATGGGCATATAGGAAGGCTCAGGCCATGAAATGGTTCTTACCTCAGAGTACTGACATGCCCCAGTGGGTGGCAATAGAACAAGCCATTACTAGGATACAATGGCTGGGATCACTTTTAGGCTCTCCGCCCAGTAAAACCACAGGAAAGAATCCTATCATTAGAACCACATGGCAGGCCTAACACAAATGCCACCAGACTATCCACTGTCCCAAAGATGTGAGTTGGCCGCTACGGTGCTACACTCACATCTGGGTTAATCCAGATATACTATTGGGGATGACCACATTATCATGGAGAACATGGAGCACCACAGGAATAAACATCATCGCTGACACTTCAGGGCCAAATTCTGAAAACCTGCTCTCTTTCCAATATATCCAGGACAGATTTGGTATCCCTAGGGTAGATTTTTGGAAGTATCTACAACTGCACAGTGCCCTGAAGGCACTTTAACAATGCCCAAACCACCAGAAGGTGTGCGCTTGGCTCCAAAGTCTACACCTTCCACAAAAAGCCAAAGGGGTAGCAGGATGCATTTATCGAACTATCAGAGATGCCCAACCTTTCACAATGGCCAAATGTAAGAGCCAGTGGGAGCAAGAGTTACAAAAAACTCTCCCTCAGAAGTGGGAATGGCTCCTCAAATCAGCCCATGTAGCCTATAGAGACACCAGAGGCCAACTGATTCAGGTTAAATTACTCCACAGATGGTACCGTACTCCTGAATTCCTGCATCATAGGAAACTCCTGCCATACTCAGACTGTTGTAGATGCAATGCCCTGGATGCCCACCTGTCCTACATACTCCGGTCATGTCCGCATCTTCACCATTTTTGGAAAGGGTTACTGGGAAACTGCTCCAGAATTCTGCAGTTCCAGATTCCCCCCTCACTCAGCCTTAATAATTCTAGGAGATACATCTATTCTACCTGCAGGCTCAACTCAAGAAGCCAACTGGTTGTTAGCAGCCCTGATGAAATGGAGGCAACCCAGTCCCCCACTGCTGCTAACATGGCACTCTGCCCTAGCAAATCTAGCAGTCTTCGAAAGGCTGACATATGCCTCGAAAAACTCCATCCCTAGGTACCTCAAAAAATGGAGAAGGCACCTTAGCTCTCATCTATGCTCGGTCCCACTCTACCCTCAGAAAACATCCCTGATTAGGCACAGGTCACATGTAGACTTTAGCCCCCAAAGGTTACCGAAATTGTTCTCAGTTGGAGTCTCACGTCTCCTCTTCACACGATTACATCTGTATAAAGTATGCAACAATATGAAAGGTTATTACTGATGTATAACATTATGTTTAAAGTCATGTTTTCAACTACCTGTGTACCTTGTTATGTGATACCGTGCTGATAAGTTCCATGTATAAAGAAAATAACTGCTAATAAAATTTTTCATGATAATAAAAATAAAGGCCTCCACCAAGGGGGCCTCCCTCTGGGCCCTTGTGAGTTCCGCAAGACTGGGCCTTGGAGGTGGCTGGCCCATTCCCACAAGGTTTTTAGCCTCACCCTGGGTACCACAATGTGGCCCTTCTTGGTGGATCAGAGAGGGCGCAAGGACACGTAAGGGTGTAGATCAACCAGGTAGCCTTGTGCACAGTGAGGTCACAAAATCCTGATTTTGACATTTTTTGTACAGCTTTCATGGACATGTTAGCCAAAATGTATTGTAAACCCTGGAAACAGCTGAAATAAAAAATAATTTGTGTCTCCTATTAAACTGTAACATATGAAGGGAATAAATAAAATGAATGAAAGTACCTTATCCAAGAGGAAAGTAGGAGTTAAACCAAGGGGTCATAATTTAAGATTGGAAGGGGGAAGATTTAAGAGCAATGTAAGGAGATGTTATTTTACTGAGAGGGTGGTGGAACCCTGGAACAGATTACCTAATGAGGTGGGATGTGCAGAAATAGTGGAGGAATTCAAGAGGGCATGGGACAGACACAAGGGGTTGGCTAGTGGGCAGAGGAAAATATCCCTGGGAAGTGGAGACAAGTAGGAGTGGGTGGGAAATGGGCAGACTAGATGGACCAGGATGGTCCTTTTCTGCTGACACATTACTATGATACTATAATAAAGCAACTAAGTGCCCTGTGCAGATGTTCTGAAAATCTGTACTGAGGGTAATGTGTGTTACACTTCAATGTTCACTATATAAACATATGAAAACCAACTTCTACCCTTTTTTTTTTCTTTGTTTGTGTTACCATTTCTATTACTCAAAACCTAATTAGAGCACACACTGAATAAGATACTGTCATGTCATTTGAACCTGGGTCCCCTAGTTCCCAAACCTGGGCTCTAATTAACAGATCATACTGCCTATTTTAAGATACAGCAGTCCTTTATCATTTTCATTTACTGTCAACTAGAAAATACCTGGGGTTTTTAACTTTCTCATAAAGTACTATCTCATTTCCCATCACTGGTGAACAGCTTAGCACATTGGTGGTGGCAGAACTAAGACAATACAACAAGTCAGTCTCATAGCGGAGTCCTACTTGGGTCAACTAGGTTCCAATATTGAACACAACAGTCCATCAGACTGTGCAACACTCTTAAGTTTTCACATCTCTTTTTTCCAGAAACTCAGAAAATGCCTGCTCCCTGAGGGCTGAATCCTTCTAGGGATAATGATTTTCTATATCCAACCAAAAACACCAGTTGAAAAATGGAATTTGTCATTTTTTTGAATCAGTTTATCATGCAAAGCAAAACACCAACACTTTTCACCAGCTATCTGGGCAAAACCCTTTATTTTGAGACACGTGTGTTAAAAACATGTTGATATGCCCTCAATTTGGGGAGGGGGGAAATGGGAAAAAAAAAAAAAAGATTTTAAAATTTTGCCAAACAGAAACAGCCATTTTCGAAAATGGAAAATCATTGTATCTGCCCTTTTCTGTCAGGTCTGCTGATATCTGTGAGCATGCCAAAATATTTGGGCTCTGCCTCACCCAAGGACACTGAGAATTAAAGAGGGATTTCAGTCATAAGTACAAAAAAATCCCTGCTGGCATCAGCAGATCCCAATTACCTAACATTCCAAAGTAAAACTGGAGTTCACACTACCATTTTCTTTAAAAGATGTCCAGTCTCTATAAAGGCATAACCCTTCTCATTTACAGTTCAGCTGTCCTGCAGATCAGGAGTTGTGGTCAGACTCATGATCCCTACATCCTTGTGACATAAAAGTCTACTGCTATGCAATGGATTGTTATGCCTCAAGCAGGGGATTACGACATCAACTTCTGAACAGCATCAGGACAAACTAAACTATAAAGATAACGGATCATGAGTTGATGCACAGACCCTTATTATGAATACTGAAATGGGTACAAAAAAAATCCAGAAACCTGACTGGCAGAGGTACTCGGAACCCAGTGCTGCTATCTCACCACAAAAGCTGCAAGCACTAGAAAAAGATCAGTGACTTGATTACACTAAGCAGGCACAGCTGTACCAATATACCTCAATTCACTTCTGTTTATAAAAAACAAGCAGCTATAGTCTATTGACCAAACAGCAACATTAGAATGGCTCGGTAACACTGCTATGTTTCTGTATCATCTTTTTTTTTTTTTTTATCTTTTTTCTAGTTTTTTTTTTAAATTAAAACTTTTACATATTTAATACGAATATACAAAGAAGCCAGCAGCAGAAGAGGCATTTGGTCTATCAAGCCTGCTCATACTGCAGGGTCCACAGCTTGAGCTAAGGTCCCTGCCCTCTCCTCCCTCACTCCTCCCATCCTCCCTACCCATGAGCCTTACCTTCCCCCTATGCTTATCCCAGCCTCTCTTAAAGCTGCCCACTGTCTTCAATGAGATGACCTCGTCTGCCAGCGCATTCCAAGTGTCAACCACCCTCTCTGTGAAGAAGTGCTTCCTGACCTCCCTCTTAAACCTTCCACCATCCAGCTTAAGACTGTGCCCCCTGGTGTTATGGTTGCCACTCAGCTTAAAGAGACTCTCCTTATCAAAATTATTTATCCTTTTCAAGTACTTGAAGGTCCCAATCATGTCCTCTCTCTCTCTCTCTCTCCTGTCTTCCAGGGAGTACATGTTCAGTGCCCTCTGTCACAAACCCACTCAGCAGGTCAGGCCCTCTGCTCCCACAGCGCCAACCTCCAAGCGCACTATTGTGAACAGGTAACAGAACAGGGTAACTCTCCTGCCTGCTTGTGGGTCCGAATCACCTTTGGTCTCAAGTTCTTTGAGGGATTCAAACTGTGAACCTTATGCTAGCGTACCCAAATGTACAGGCTCAGATAATCTACTCTTCGGGGGGATGCCAGATATCTTTCGCCTAAGGGCACCTAACCAGGTATCCAAAATGAACCCTTAAAACTCTATAAAAGACCTTAGGTATATTCTTACCTTTTTCCCAGTTTAGTACACCATCAAGCTTTAAACAGTTTTAGTCGGTCTTAACCGTCTATACGTCACATGCAAAAGAAAGAACTTCGAAGATACACCTAGGCAGTCTTTTTAAATGAAAGGTTTACTTAGAAATGGATAAAAAAATGTAAACACAGAACACCGTATCACAAAGCATACAATCACTTAAAAGAAAACAAGGAATATTACAAACATAAACTCCTACCACAATACAATTAGACTTTTTCTATCTAATGTATTGCCTTCTTACAGTGCTTAAGTTAGTTCTTGTTTCTTAAGAGTCCAACAAGAAAAATGTGTCTAACATCAGATACAGTCCTAGGTTAAAACTGTGTCTCTCTCCACCCCTTCCATGAGGTCATCTAGCTCCTCCTTTTAGAATATAAAAATTATACAAACAATTACAGTATCTTCCTGTCAGGAGATATTTTAAATACTGTGACTTCAACAAAAAATAATTTCCCAAATTATAACTCTGTGATTTCCCAGTTCCTTCTCTTTGATCTTTGAGCAGTTCCTGTTCCCAGGCATTTCAAAGGATTTTATGACTTTTAGCACCATAGTGATATAACAATGTTTTTTTCCTTTAAAACATCATACAAGTTTATGATCTCCATCCTCTGGCAGACTCATAAAGTCCCATTTCATTTCCACTTCAAAACAGCAACAGGCCATGAAATGAAATGTCTCAAGGAAGTTAATCATATACAGAGATCTGCTGGTTTAATATACATCCTGTTATTTCCATTAAAACCTGGGGGGTGAGACCCATGGCACAGCTGCCTTATGGAGACAATTACACACTACATTTTTATATTACAAATATCATAGAACAATCATAACCAGCAGGCCAAGCGTCACATCCTCAACCTCTCCTTGTATGCCTTATCCTGCTGACCAGTTATCATCTTTGTAGCCCTCCTCTGGACCTTCTTCTGCAGGTTAATGTCCTTTTTGAGGTGTGGTACCAGTACTGAACTCAATACTCTAGATGCGGCCTTACCAGTGACCTGTACAAGGGCAGTATAACCTCCTCTCCCCTACTACTGATCCCCCTAGATATGCATCCCAGCATCTTGTTTGCCTTTTCTGCTGCTTTCTTGCACTGCGTGTAGTACTTCAGGTCACTAGTGATCATCACTCCCAGGTCCTTCTCCTCCTCCTCCTCTGATACAGATACTCGGACTCCACCCAGGTAGTACTCTGTCTTGGGATTCTTGGCTTCAATATGCATGACTTTGCATTTCTAGGCATTGAAGCCAAGCTGCCAGATCCTGGACCACCTCCCCAGCTTTTCCAGATCTTCCTGTAGGTCCTATATCCCTTCAGCAGTGTACACTCTCCCGCAGAGCTTGGTGTCATCTGCAAATTGGCACATTTGGCCCTTAATGTCATCCCCAGTGTCACTGATGAAAATACTGAACAGCACCGAGACGTGTGGGACCCCACTGGTTACCTATCTGGTGACAGATAACTCTCCCCCCACAACCATGCTCTGGGTTCTGTCCCTCAGCCAGTTTTCCACCCATTTGGCCATCTTTTCCCTAACCCCAAGATCCACCAACTTCCTGATCAACCTTTTGTGGGGTACTGAGTCAAAGGCCTTGCTGAAATCAAGATAGAGGATATCTACTGTTTGGCCCGTCTACTGTCTTAGTGACACAGTCAAAGAAGTCAATCAGATTTGTTTGACACGATCTCCCCCACATGAACCCATGCTGCCTCTCATCCTGGAGACCATGCTCCTCTAGATATTCCACCAGCCTTTCCTTTAGTATGGTCTCCATGAGCTTGCCCACAATGGAGGTCAGAATGACTGGTCTGTAATTCCCTGGGTCATCCTTGGGACCGCTTTTGTGGAGGGGCACTACATGTGCTATTCTCCAATCCTATGGTACCATGCCTGACTCTAGTGAACTATTAAATAGGTCTGCCAGTGGCCCTGCCAGCTCCTCAGCCAGTTCATTTAGTACTGTTGGATGTACTCTGTATGGGCCTGGTGATTTGTCCACCTTCAATGCCAGCAGCCCCTCCCTCACTCTCTCCTCCTCTATCACTGCATCTGTGCCCCCCCGGCTCCTCTTCTCCCTCCTGAAGGCACTGGTCCATCCTTCTCCCTGGTGAAGATGGAAGAAAAAATTTCTCACCTTAGTAATTGCTTTTCTTCTCATGGAGTCTTGCTATATTATAACAATAGCAGTCAGCCACTGCAGCTGAACTGCCCCGGAGAGGAAGGAGTTAACTCCAGAAGATCTGGAGTTCTACAGCGCGAGGGCGCTGTGCCCAAAGCTCTATCTGGCAGTTTCAAATGAAACTGTCAGATCTTTAAAACCAACATCAAAGGACGGAAAAAGTCTGTGTGGAAAACTACACTAGCCTATGGCTACCTACTAGTAGTAATAACAACAATATAAACAACAAAGAACACCAGAACCATAATAACAAAGATTGATGGTATTATGGTTCTGCTTACTCACCCTTGACAAGCACATATGAACCCCTTCCCCAAGACTCAAGTCCAAGAAGGGGCAATAAAAAAATAACCTAAATGAACAATCTAGATCCCTAACCCAAAGGAAAACAGGGTTAGGGAAAACTAAAATGGCATGACACAGTGCTTGCACCAATTTGCCACCTCTACCCAAGTAGGAGTTCTGAGAGGGGCAGGAGGAGGTGGTTATAATATAGCAAGACTCCATGAGAAGAAAAGCAATTACTAAGGTGAGTAATTTTTCTTCAAACACCATGAAGTCTTGCTATATTATAACAATAGCAGATTACACAGCAGTACCTCCATGGAGGAGGGTCAGAACCTACTTAGGAAATAGGCTCTGAAGCACAGCTGTACCAAACCGAGCATCTCTCCTGGACTGGACATCCAGGGAATAATGCTTGGTAAAGGTGTGAACTGTCTTCAGGTAGCAGCTTGACAAATCTCCAGAATAGGAATGTCTCTAGCAGCCGCTAGAGGCGCAGCTCTACCCCTGGTGGAGTGGGCCTCAATCCTGAGGGGGTACTCTACCCAGTTTCTGATAACAAAATTGGATACAAGAGACAATCCACCTTGCAATTGTTCTCTTAGTGGCAGGTTTCCCTTTGCCAACCTCACCATAGGTAAGAAACAGTTGGAGGGATTCGAACCTATGACCTCTGGTGCGCTCTCGATAGTAACTTAATGCCCTTTTGACATCCAAGCTGTGCAGTCTCCTCTCACCTGAGGAAGAATGCTCAGTGAAAATACTGGGAGGAGACAGATTGATTCAGGTGGAAATCAGAAACCACCTTAGGCAAAAACTTTCTATTAGTCTAAGGACTACCTTATCTCTGTGGAAAGAGATAAATCTTCTTCCACTGACAGGGCCTGTAACTCACTTATCGTCTGGCAGAGGTGATAGCTACTAGAAAACGGTTTTCAAGTTAAATACTTGAGTTCTGCTGAAGACAGAGGCTCAAAGGGGTTGCATTAACTGAGCAATGCAAATATTCAGGTCCCAGGCGGGAGCTGGTTCCCAAAGGAGGGTTAGTGTGAAGCAACCCTTAAAAACTTGGAGAACACAGGGTGAAGAAAGGGAGGCAGGCTTCCTGCTGACACAAAAGCAGAGACAGCTGCCAGATGAACCTTCAGGGTAGCTGGTCTAAGGCCTAGGGAATTCAGATGGACCAAATAGTCCAAAAGAATGGGAAGATCAGCAGATTCTGGGGTAATCTGCCTCTCAGAGCACCAGATGGAAAACCTCTTCCACTTAGAATTATAAGTGGCCCTAGTGGAAGGCTTCCTTGAAGCCTTTAAAATATCCATAACACCTTGAGAAAGGTGTAAATCAGCAAATTCTAGCTCCTCAAGAGCCAAGCCTTGAGGTGGAGGGACTTGAGGTCCGGATACCACACTCTCCCTGTGCACAGGCCAGTAAGTCGTGAACTCTGGGCAGGCTCAGGGCAGGGTGAACTGCCAGGGACAGGAGCAGAGGTACCAGGGCTGTCTGGCCCAATCTGGGGCAATCAGAATCACTCTGCAAGGTTGAGATCTAGTTTTCACTAGTACCCTGAAAAGGAGAGGAAAGGGGGAAGGCATACAGGAACTTCCTTTCCAATCCAACAGAAGAGCATCCAGAGGGACTAGCCAGTACTGGAGGCCTGCAGCAAAAAGAGGAAGTTGGTGGTTGTCTGGGGCATGAAAAGATCTATCTGAGGTGCCCCAACTGGCAAAGACAGACCCCAGTACTTGTGGATTCAGACCCGACGTGATGGCCCTGAGAAATTCTGCTGAGGCGTCCGCCAGCACATTGTCCTTCCCTGGGAGATGAACCGCTATCAGGAGGTGTTCAGGGAATAAGCCAGAGACCACAACTTCATTGCTTGAGTGCACAAGGCTGAAGACGAGTGCTGCCTTGCTTGTTGATGTACCACATTGTGGTGGTATTGTCTGTCCTGACTTGAACCACTTTGTTCTGGACAGAATCTGAAAAGACCCAAGAGCTAAAAGACAGCTCTGAGTTCCAGAAGATTGATGTGGAGCAGAGATTCTAGAGACCACACTCCTGAGTGGTAAGGATCCAGGTGAGCCCCCACCCTAACAGGGAGGCATCCGTGGTGAGGTGAGGGAGGAGAAATGGAATGAAGGAACCCCTTGTTTCAGATTGCTTTGATCCTGCCACCAGTGTAAGGCCAGGATCAGGGTTTGAAGTAACTGGGACCAATTTGGTAAGGGGTCCTTCCTCTGAGACCAATAGGCCCTCAAATGGAACTGAATGTCCCTCATCTGGAATCTTGCTCCTGCACAACAGCTGTGGAAGCAGCCATGTGCCTGAGGAGTTGCAGAAAATGCCTTGCTGGTCGAGAGCCCTCAGGGTAAAGGAGGATGCCAGGGCGATGAGTCTGTCCACCTTTCCGAGGGAAGAAAGGCCTGGCTAACCTTGTGTTCAATTCCGCCTATGAAAGTTAGGGCCTGAACTGGTTCCAGAACTGACTTTGGTAAGTTTAGCAGGAATCCCAGAGAAGTGAGATGCTGGGTGACTTGCAAGTGGGATTTCACCTGACCTGGAGACTGACCCACGATGAGCCAGTCGTCCAGGTAGGGAAGCACAACAACCCCTTGCCTTCTTAAATGAGCCACTACTACAGCGAGACATTTTGTGAATACCCTGGCGAGAGGTAAGGTCAAGGGCATTGCCCTGAACTGGTAGTGGCCTGAGGGCAGTTCGAACCTGAGGTACTTTCGGTGGGAAGGCCTGATCAGAACAAGAAAATAGGCATCCTTGAGGTCCAGGGAAGCTAGCCAGTCCCCTGGCCTTAGGGAAGGCAATATCATTGCCAGAGTTAACATTTTGAACTTTGGTTTCAACAGATGCTTGTTCAAGTATCTTAAATCCAGAATGGGCCGCCATTCTCCTGTCTTTTTTGGGGTAAGAAAGTATCTTGAATAAAGCCCCTTGCCCTGATGGCAAGGAGGAACCCTTTCCACTGCTTTGCAGACCAGAAGAGAAGAAACCTCTGCTTCCAAAGCAAGGGCTTCTGAAGGATTTGCAGGTGGGAAATGCCTGGCTCTCATCTTTGGAAAATATTTGAAGCTGAGAACCAGACCCTGACCTGATACCTCCAGAACCCATCTGTCGAGTTAGGGACAGCCAGCTCTGGCTGAAATAGGCCAACCTGCCCCCACTGGTACAGGAGAATCGGCCTGGGCACCCCATCAGGGTGCCTGCTTAGCAGCAGCCTTAGGCTGAGGGGAGGGAGACGGTCTACTTGCGCCACGTCTACCCCTGCCTCTGAAGAAACCCCTCTGCGAGACAGCAGAGGAGGCTTGAAATTGGTAAAAAGGCCTGGAAAAGGGTCTGCCCCTACCTGCCTTTGTGGCATGGCATGCTTCTCCTTAGCCTGGGCACTTTGTAGGTAGTTCTGTATTCATCCATCTTTTTCATATAATTTTCTGTTTGCTCCCCAAACAGAAATTTCCACCACAGGAAAATCCATAGCCTTTGACTGGTATCTTGGGACAGATTAGTGCATCTGAGCCATGCCAACCTCTGAAAGCTACAGAAGTGGCATGACCCTGGAGGAAACATCATTAACATCAACAGCAGTATGAAATTGAACTTTAGAGGCTTCAATGCCATCAGCAGCCACCTGTTCAACTCACTAGCCAGCTGGCCATGGGCCTGCTTGGCTAACTGTACTGTGTCCCACCTAGATTTCTGATATCTAGCCACATAAGCCATATAATTTGCCTGCCTGAGTCCCAAAGAAGCTGCCATATACTGTTTCTTCGCCATGGCATCAATCTTCCTAGAATCCTTATCAGGAGGATGTGAGGCCAGAGGAATATTAGCCTTGTCACAGGCTGCAGCTTGTACCACACCTACATGACTACACTGCTCAATAAGGAAGTCTGTATAGGAGCCTGACAAAGTATACCTTCTGTCCATTTTTTTATCTACAGGAGGGACAGAATGAGGATTTTTTAAAATCTTTGTTGTTTGCTTCCTAAATGACTTATGCAAAGGAATAGACAACCTCCTAGACTCTGGAATATCCATCATTTCCACATAATCAGGCTCCTCTTGCTCATCCACAGCCTCCTCTAAAGGAAGCTGGAGGGTTTCTGCAACCTTTTTGTAAAAAATAAAGAAAGAAGGGGACTCAGATAGAATAGGGGGAGATTCTAAAGGTCTGTCTGGAGAAATGCCCGGTTCAATGGGCACGTCCAGACCCTCCCAGCCACACATATATTGATCAAATTCCTCCTCCCCCTCCTGTGGTTCATAAAATCCTCAACTTCAAAATCCTGAACCACTGGGACTGAACGAACCAACCTTTTACCAACTGTTGGTGGTTCTACAGATCCCTGAGACAGTGACTGGACAATCTGAATGGCTTTAGCTATCTCTGCAGCAGTTGGAGACACAATTCTGGACTCCAAACCTCCGATTTCTTTGTCTTTTTACTTGGGACTGGTTCCTTTGAACCAGTCTTCCTTTTGCCCGAGGAAGTCTCGCCCTGGTCAGAGGGCACTCCCTCTGGTCCAGTGGGTACTGAACCGGGCTGGCCATCCGGGTCAGCGGACTTTTTGGCCTCTCGTTCCCTGAGCCGGCCCAATCTCTTCTCCAGGGTGGCTGCAGGGAAATTTTTACACACCTGGCAGTCTGACAGGAGGTGGTCAGCCCCCAGACAATAGACACAAGTGGTGTGTGGGTCAGCCTTGTCAAAGGCGTCCCCACAGACATCACAGTGTTGAAACCCAGTGGGCCCGGTTTTTCTTTTGGGTTTCTCAGACATAATGCCAGCCTAACCAAAACTTGCCCTTTTGATGGAGTGCCAGGCAAGACACCCTTATCGGTTCCTAACCGTGTCACGGGTATTTGAAAAAACCGTAATAATTTGGTTTTAGAACCGATAAGAACGGAACGCACTCTAAAACCCACAGTACAGTTTTAAAAGGCAGAAAAACAAGCGATCGGTTCAAACCAACCGATAATTAATTTTCCACACAGACTTGAATTTTTGTACTTACGGTTACCAGATAGAGCTTTAGAACCGAAATGCGGTAAAAATAACGACTTTTGCCGGTTCAAATGAACCGAAAACTACTCTCTTGAACCGAGAATGAACCGAGCTGAAGGAGATGATCTCCTGAGCGACTGTTCAGTGAAGCCGAGTAAAGACTCTGACAGTTTCATTTGAAACTGCCAGATAGAGCTTTGGGCACAGCGCCCTCGCGCTGTAGAACTCCAGATCTTCTGGAGTTAACTCCTTCCTCTCCGGGGCAGTTCAGCTGCAGTGGCTGACTGCTATTGTTATAATATAGCAAGACTTCATGGTGTTTGAACAGAAGTATTCATTTAGTATCTCTGCTTCCCCCCCATTATCCTCCACCCACTCCCTCCTTTCTTAAGCCTAACAATCCCTTCCTTCTTGTCCCTTTTCTCACTTACATAGTGAAAGAAAAATTGTAAAAAAAGAAGCGCTGCTTCAAAGAAAACCAAACCACCATAAAAATCAACTAAATTGCTAATTTATTTTAAGCTCACAGTGCGTGCCCCTAACGCCTCGGCTCCAAGCCTTCAAGGGGGCGTAGGTCATGATAGTTAATGTGCTCATTTTTTACAATTTGTAACAATGTGACATCATTGAGAATATCATTTTATCCAATCACAATCTTAACAAACAGCAAGTTACAATTTTATGAAAAAAGAAATAAAAATACCTAATATAATATCACAAAAATAACCTCGTGTTATTTAGACAAAAGGATTTCTTCCATTCACAACTAAATCACAAATATAAGAACCATTTTGAAAAGGACCATCTTAAGGCTTCAAAATAGGAAACAAGTCCCTGTGTAACAAAACCCAAGATTCAAATCTCCAGCTGGTGGCAGCCTTTAACATATGACTTAATCACTAACGGATTCTCCTAAAAATGGGATACACCAAATTATTAGTTTAGATTTTATACATTTCCATTACTGCCATCTGTCGGGTATCAGAATAAAACTTCCAACTTTTACTAGCACAAAATACTGTCTCCAATCTTAAATAAGAATGGAGTATAACAAAATGATGTACTTTTTACTTAAACTTACTATACATATCTCTTGCTAGCATCTGTTGGATATCAGCATGTAAGCCTCCAGCTTCTATTCGTACAGACAGCATTCTTAAATCTTATACGAACCATTTTTATGAGAGAAATAATTTTATCAAACATAATAAGAAGGGAGAGAACATCAAATCCTAGGTGTATTTCTATTTAAGTTGGGATCAGATTGTTTTCTCTTTTACGCTTGGCCTTGTAGAATGAACATAGAAGATCTCTATAACAAAGTACAAAGAAGTTAGTGTTAAAAATATACCAATATGAAGCAGGCAAACATTTCTATATACTCGTTTCCCCATCCAACCCAACTGCAAAATACATATCACAATCTGGAATCCGACTGCATAAACAGCAAAAGGGAGAAGAGAATTGGGAGGGGGAGGGGGGATTTTTTCCAAAAATATGCAAATGAACAATATAATCTCTTAAAAATCTCTGTAAGAATAGGTAACAATCGGGGATTCTCAGAAATTTTTCTTTTTGAACTTAAGGAAAGGCTTTGGGTCCCATCTCTCATTCAGGCCACTCGGCCTTACTGTGTCTGCTTTAAAAATCCAAAAACTCTCCCTTTTCATTAAAAGATTATGTCTGTCACCTCCTCTAATTGGGCTATGCACACATTCCAGGCACATAAACTTAAGGCTCTGAGGATCCGAATTATGCCTCTCTACAAGGTGTCTACTCACAGGTTTGTCCACCTTCCTATTAATAATGGACCGGACATGCTCTTGTATTTGTTCCTCCATCATCCTTACTGTCTTTCCTATATAATAAAGTTTACAGTCACATCATAAAATGTACACTGCAAATGTGGAGGTGCATGTTATGAAGTCATTGATCTTATCACTAGTTCCACTGAACACAACCAAGTCACTCCCTGTCTGCATATATTTACATATATTGCATTTTCCACATTTGTGTAGCCCAGAAGGTTTAGCTGGTAACCAACTCTGCCTATCCTGTGATTTTTGGTAAAACTGACTTCTAACTAAATTGTCCTACAGACTAGCCATTTTCCTAAATGTTATTCTGGGATTCTCTGCAATCACTTTCCCTAGCATTCCTTCACTTCTTAGAATACCCCAATTGTTCCATATAATGTTACCCACACGTCCTGCCAAAACATTATATTATATAGAAAATGTAATCTCCCCTCTCCTCTCCCTGTGTAAACTTCTGTCATTCCGTTCAAGTAGTGATGTCTGTGTGAAATTTTGGACCCCATTAAGAGCTTCTGTGAGAATATGCTCCCCATAGCCTCTCTCTCTCTAAACCTTACCATCAATTCTTCTGCTTGATGGAAAAAAATCCAGTTCCGTAGTACAGTTTCTTCTAATTCTTTTTTTTTTTTTTTTTTAATATTCTTTATTTTTTCCAATGATTACAGCAGGAATACATTTGTACAATATTAATATTGCATATAAAGTTCAGACTCAGAAGAAGTACATAGAAAGATGTCAACCTTCAATATTCAAATGATTACATCAATGAGGGGAAACAAAAGAACAAAGCACATAGATCTGCCTGTTCAGGGGATAAACGAGTCATCCAAGGGAGAAAAATATATAGTACCCATGGTCTCCAGTACAATTCAAATTGACGAGTCCGATCCATTTTATTTGCTAATAAATGTTCCAAATAATAGATCTCGGACATCATGGAATGCCAATGTGTCAAAGTAGGGACAGTGGCGGTCCGCCAAAGGCGAGTTATCACCTTTTTTGCTGCAGCTACATAAAGGTATAATTTACTCTTCTTCGGAGGGACCCAGCCATCTTCCCCGATATAGAGGAGAATCATTTGGTTTGTTAAAACAAAATCAGAATCAATTAAAAGTTGTAGACTCCTGGAAATGTCCTTCCAGTATTGGGATATTTTTGGGCAGATACAAAATATATGACAGATATTTGCCTTCGCTTGCCCACAATCTCTCCAACACATCCCATAACTTTCAGGTAGAAATTTGGTCAATTTATCTGGGGGGATAAAAAAATGCATACGACATTTCCAAATATATTCAAGCCAATAAGGTACCTGGGTTACCTTCATCGAATGATTAATGGGTTCTAACCATTTATCGTAAGTAATTTGAGTATTTAGTTCTTTATTCCATCTGGCTAGGGTAGTTTCGGTGGTCTCCTTCCAATAATCCTTGAGGGATCGGTATAGCAAACCAACTGAATGTGCATGAAGCTTACCATCAACAGCTTCCACCATCAAATTCATAAATATAGGCATAGGAGAAGGTAACGTCATTTCGGTAGAGGTCACATCCATCAAGAATGAACGAGCCTGCAAATTTCTAAAATGGTCTGTAGAAGGGAGACCGAACTTAGACTGTAGAATGGCAGAAGGAACCAACCCATGGGTGTCCAGAAATTGATAAAGCATAGACAAGCCTATTCCATGCCATTCCTTATAGGTATGATCCATTCTGGATGCAGAGAATTCCCTCTCTCTACCCAGTAGTATAAAATCATAAAAAACCTCTGCAAGTTCCCGACAAGACCTCACCTCATACCAGACTTTTAATGTATTCTGGGTCCCCCGTGTGAAGTCCCTGAAACATGGCATAGAATCCAACAGGGAGAATAGGATTGGGAGAATATTATAAAGGTCATTCAATACTAATTCAATAAATTTCCATGGAGGTCTTAGTTGCCCGTTAAGCCATATCAGAATTACTTTACACCTGACAGCCCTATGATATTCTTTTAAATTCGGAAGATTTAAACCCCCTTTAGCAAAATAAAATCTCGAGGGAACTAAGGGTAGGGTTTGAAAAAAATATAACATTTTTGGAAATATTGTCATTCGTATGGCCTGTATGTGCTGATAAAATGATAAAGAAAGATATGCCCATCTCCCAAATAACTGTTCTATATTTAGCGTTAGAGGCTCCATATTGAGGAGTTCCAAAAGTCCCAGATCTAGGGGGATAAACACCCCCAGATATTTAATTCTGTTATTTCTCTATCTATTTTTTTGAAATTCAAGTTTATTAAATTTTCAAATACAGAAAAAAGAACCCCCAATAACAAACAACCACAACAAGTCCATACAATACAATAAAGGACATTCGGAACAAATAACACCCCCACCCCAAACAACCACCATCCCCACAACCCCAGACTCCCCCACCCCCCAGTAACCACTCAGTCCCCCTCTCCGTCAGCTGGCAAACATAAGAGAGCCCCCAGCCATACAACAAACCATAAAGCCCAGCCACAAACCCTGCCCCTCCCCAACACAATATATCATTACAAGGTCATATCGTTCTGGGTGCAAATAACATTCACCATAAGAAAGGATATCCTTATCAAACACAATCCTAGGTACATAAGTAATCCAAGTCACTGAAGGAAACTGGCAGACTTCAGGGATCAGGTATCGGCCTCACTAGAGCAAAGAAAGTGCCTGTAATTTACCCCACCCTCTTCTGGAACAAATCCATACGACAGTGTAAGCTGGCAATTAAACTCTCCGAATGAAGGAGAGCACTAATCTCGGTCATCCACTCAGCATAGGACAGGGCCAATTGATCAGTCCAGTGCCTCAGAACTAGTCTCTTGACTGCCATAGACACCAAAGCCATAAAAATCGGGCTCCACTATCAATCTGAGAATAATCTCCCAGAACACAGATCTCAGGGATAAAGTAAGAGCGACAGACCCAGAAGGGGTCAGATTATCCCTAATAAGAGTCCATAAGGGGCAACCTTAGTGCAGGCCCAAAAGACATGGAAAGATTTCCCTCCTCTACTGAAACATCTAGAACAATTAGAGTGGGAGAGCTTCTTAGCTTACAAAGTTTGTAGGAGTATAATACAAATTATTAATAATATAATATTGAGTTAACCTAAATCTATCCTGTGTGTGGAACCTGTCAGATCCTTCCAGATATAGGGCCAGTCTGGTGAAACCTCAGGTAACAACGAAGACCAGACACTGGAGCCCTCACTTATTTCCGAAACTTGTAGTTCAGAAGGTAGGAATAAATTAAAGAAATAGAATGGGGCTGAGAAGCTGAGCGGAGGATCTGAGAGAGAAGGGTGAACCCCAGACTCCTTAAAGAGGAACCAAATCTCCCAACTAGAAGGTGCCTCAGTTGATATACTTTAAAAATTCCCCTCTAGGAATGTCAAATTTATCCATGATATCACCTGAAGCCAGGAGAGAACCCTGACTGTAAAAGCTTTCCACTCTGGCCTCGACAATCTCTGCGGAGCCACTCAGGAGTAATCCATGAATTACCCAGCTTAACATTGGGGTTGAGAACCACCGCTGCCCAAAGTCAGAAAGAGACGGAATACCTAGGGACACCAGGCATTGAGCCAATGACTTAAGAGACAATAGAATCACATTATCAGACACCAACGCTCTAGTTCCATCAGAGGAACAAAATATAGCATAAGTATCGAGTTTAGCTTTTGAAAGTAGTGAGCGTTAGACCTGGAGCCAGGTCGGCATTCAAACTGTGATCCACAGAAAGCTACTTCCCAAGCTTCGAAGATGGGCTGCCCAATGATAGAGTATAAGGTTAGGGAGCCGAAGTCCATCCTTCTCCTTAGGAAGGGAGAGCTTAACATAGGAGCGTCGGACCCCCTTCCCACACCAGATAAAATCAGAGAACATGGTATGAAATTGCTGAAGATATGCGATAGGAAGCCACAAATTTAACAGATTAAGGGGGTAAAAGATCCGGGGAAGGATATTCATTTTAATAATGTTTATCCGGCCCCAGAGGGAAATAGGGAGCTTTGACCACCGCTTCAAATCCTGCTGAACATGCCTTTTAATACTGTCCAGGTTCAATTTCTTCAATAAAGAGGGTTCAGTAGCAAAATGAATTCCTAAATATTTAATAGATTTGAGGGACCACCTCATCCCAAAAGAGGCTAATTCCTGTTTACAAGTATAAACATTGAGTGGGAGAATCTCAGACTTAGAGATATTTAGCTTGTAGCGGGAAAGGGATCAAACTGCCTAATAAGATCAATTGCTGCATTAAGAGATTCCCTGGGTACTCAGATGGAGGAGATATATCGTCAGCATAGGCAGAAAGGACAGACTCCTGTTGTAATAGCCTGCAGCCTTTAACCAATGGGGAGGACTTGAGTTTGATAAGGAGTGGTTCCAAATATAAATTGAACAAAAGGGGCGAGAGAGGACAACCCTGTCTGGTACCCGTATATAAACGAAACAGAGAGGAAAAGACCCCATTACAATAAATTTTTGCCGAGGGGGCACTATACAAGACTTTCACCAAGTTAAGGAATGAATCTGGGAATCCCATTCTCCCCAAAACCGCCCAGAGAAAAGTCCAATCGACCCGGTCAAAGGCCTTTTCAGCATCCAACGAAACCAATGCAACAGGATACGAGACTGCTTGAGCATGCTGGGAAACATGAAACAGGGTTCTTAAGTGATCAGCAGAAGACCTGCCCGAAACGAAGCCCACTTGCTCAGGACTAAGTAGGCCCAACCAAACTTTTTTAATTCTTTCGGCGAGAATCTTAGCAAAAATCTTCACGTCATAATTCTGAAGGGAGATAGGCCGGTAATTTGCCGGATCAGTAAGAATTTTATCCGGTTTAGGAATCAAAATAACTGTGGCCTCGAACAAAGTGGGATCAATATCGACCGCATACGAAAAATACTCATAGAGCTTGAGGAGCAAGGGAGCCAATTCTTTAGAAAAAGCCTTATAGAAATTGGCCGGGAAGCCGTCGGGCCCTGGTGCCTTATCTAAGGTCAACGGCGATGTCTTTTCAATTTCATCCAGAGAAATAAGGGCAGTCAAAATTCGGTGGTGAAGCGGCGACAGACAGGGAATATCAATATCTTCTAAGTAGAAGTAATGTTGAAACGGCTCAGACAATATAGGATTACTATAGAGGTCTATATAGTATTTTCAAAATATCGGAAATACCTCTGGGGATGTAACAATAGAACAGGAAGAGGACATCAAGGAAGGATTATCCTCGAACCCTCTAGAGTCCTAAGGCGTAGAGCCAGGAGCTTCCCAGCTTTTCCCCATGATCATAATATTTAGCCTGAGTTCTCACAAAGCAGTACTCTGTCTTATCCTTTAAAGATCTGAGTACTCCCGTTTAGCTGCAAGGAGAGCCTTAAGGAGGTTAGGAAGAAGTTAAAGAGTAATTAGCTTCTAGATCAGTAATTTTACTTAGTAGAGAAATGGATTTCGCCAGTCTAGCTTTTTCCAGCGAGGCCATCTTTATCAGTTCTCCCCTAAGGTAGCATTTCAGTGAACTCCAAACCATATCAAACCTCAGGGTAGACTCAAGGTTGTCAGCAAGGAAAAGAGAAATCAGAGACCTAATGCACGAAACAATAGAAGGGTCCTTAAGCAGTTGAGTATTTAACACGCCAAGTGGTATCTCTACAAAATTCAGGGTCCAAGGAAAAGAAATCCAGACAACGGCATGATCTGAGAGAATAATTGATCAATGCCAGATTGAAAAATATTCGATAGGAGAGCTTTGCTAACAGAATATAATCAATCCTCGACTTGGAGTTATGTGGTTGAGAAAAGAAAGAAAAGCCAAGAAGAGGATTCGAAATTCTCCAGGGGTCGCAGACCTAACATTGAATCAAATCCTGAAGGGACCTCTGAGCCGGAGTGGGGGTCGATTATCCTGAGGCTCCTTGTCTAAGGTAGATGAAAGGGGAACATTCCAATCTCGCCCAATATGAGGTGGGAGGAAGAAGAGTACTAACCTTGTCTACAAGGGTCATAAAGAAATCCGGGCAGCCTCCAACGGACCTGTACACAGAGCCCAAAGTCACTGAACTACCATTAAGAGTACCTTAACCAGGATAAACCTCCCTCGGGTCCGAAACCACTAGATCGGGTCGTGAAAGGACGTGCTTTTGACAAGAATGCCACCCCTTACTCAGATTAGAAGCACCAGCCAGAAATACCTGTGAGAAACCGAGCGAGACAAGGATTTGGTGTCCGTATGGCTCAAGTGCATCTCCTGAAGCATAAGGATGTCTACCTGAATTAACAGGCAGTGACTAAAATCTGTGCCCTCTTGACCCGATCCCTGAGTCCGCAGTACATTCCAAAGAGGCTAGCTTGATTCTGTTAGCAGCCATTTAAGAAACAATGAAGTAAGATCAATTAACAGAACAATTCAAAGGTATACCAGGAAAACGACACACCCAGAGCAGAAAAACCCCATACCAAACAGACCCGAATATAGCTGCCAGCCCATGACCCCAAAAATCCCATACCATTGACACACACCCCAACAAACAGACCCAAAGAAGACTATACCATAACAAAGGCTGTAAACCATGAGTACCCCCGCCACCATACCTCTAATACAATCCCCAACCACCCCACCCCCTTAAATATCCCCAATACCCAAAAACTTCTTGCTTGCACAATACATGATAGACCAGAGTAACTGACAACATACCCAGCAAGACCCGTAATAAGCCACCCTCCCACCCCACAACCCAAATGCCCCACATACATCTTGAGTCCGAACAGCAAAAATGGTAACCCAGCCACCCACCCCCCACACCCATAAGCCCCAGACCCAACACAAACTATTTACATTGGGGAGCCAGAACACAGACCAAACTGGGTACAGAAAAGAGTAAGAGAACTCCAGCCACCCCAGCCCCTTAGCGAACTTCAGAAACCCCATAGTAATAATCCAAACCCTAAGAAGTGTTGCCAGATATCCGTTACATGAATATTGGGTCCCACCTCCCAGAAAATACCCAGCAAAATCCTCACTACAGGGGTGAAGTCAGCAACCCCCCACTTTAGGCTGCAATTAGTCAACCAGCAAGCCGCTGGAAACCCAACTCGCTAGCCCCCACCCCGCCCTCAAACCCCGAGCACCACACAAGAAAGAGAAAGCAAGTACCAGAAACCAGGAACCCCCCCGGAAAAATCTCCTCCCCAGCAGTCAAACTGGCATAAAACCCTCCCCGGCCCCCAACAGGAAAAAAGTACCCAAGGGGGCACTCACACATAAGGAATCCTCCCCCAAAATTGAACCATCCTGGATCGAGAATCAGCTCCTATACGAGTAGCGCTCTCCGCGTAGGCCCGATGTTGCCAGGGGGAACAAAATCCGCCACGGACCAAACCGGTCCCACTGCCAGGAAGTGTCCCCCGGGGAACCGCCACCGAGCAGTCAGGATCCGGATAAACAAGCCCAGCGGACCGGGAACGGAGCTCCAGCCCTATCTGATACAGCAACGGCCAGGATAACCACACTCCAGCCAGAAGCAGCCAGGTAGGGGAGGCATCTAAAAAATAAGGTCCTAACAGAGATAAAAAACTAACGGCAACCCCGGGGTAAGTCAGAAGGCGCTGTAAGGGTTGGGGAGGAAAGACATAAAAAAAAAAAGGAGAGAGGGGGAAACCAAATAAAGCAGAGAAGACCGGCGTAATAAAATAAATCCAGGTGACGACCTACGAAGGGGAGGCTAAGGCTAAGACCCCCAACCACCTAGGTAGACCACAAAATAGATAGCAGGCCCATCTGATGGGATAGTGCACCCGCCCAGTGTCCTTCACCCAGCGCTCTTGAACAAGTCAGGCAGCTTAACGGCAAGGTCCTTCAGGGCTGCCTCCGGGGTACTAAAAGTATACGTTGAGCTTCCAATGGTGACCCGAAGTATTGCAGGGTAGCCCACTCTGAAGGGGATGGAAGCGGCGATCAACTTCTGGACAATAGAGTGGTAGGCAGCTCTCTTGACTCTGATTTCTTTCGGCAGATCCTGGGTGACTCTGAGCTTGGTAGACCCCCACAGCACCTCCTTCAGATCTCGAGCCTTGTTGTAGACGTATGTCATATAGCTTAAGAATTTTATAATGATGGGACGCGGAGGGATCCCGCGGGGACGATGCCTCAGGGAACGATGGGCCCGCTCCAGATGGTATGAGGAGCTAGCAGGCGTAAGGGCCTACCAATTTAACCAAGAGTTTCTGCAGAAATGTTAGCAAGTCTGGTCCCTCCTCAGCCTCAGGTAGGCCAAAATCAGTAAATTATTCCTGATTCCGTCCCTCTAAATCTTCGGTCTTACTTTGTAGCTTGATAACATGCTGCTTGAGCCCTGTACCTCGAATCGGTCCTGTCTCTCCACTGCTCCAGAGAGAAAGCCCTGGCTTCTACATCGGACACCCGGGTGGATACAGAGACCAGGTCGCCGGAGAGACTTAAGTTCCCCAGTCAGCTCACGAAGAGGTCCTTCAGCGGCGTCAGCTCCTGTAAAAATCTATCTTCTGTGAGAGGCTAGATAGCTGAGTTTGTCACTTACGTTCCGACTTAGGGGTTAAGCAAGATTCGCTGCTTTTGGCGCTTTTCTGGAGAGCGGGTGGTGTGTGTACAGCGCAGCCTATTTAACATCAACCTCTATCGTATTAAAGTAAGGCAGTCCGTAGCCCCGAACTGCACTCCCGCTAGCCACACGTTGTAGAGACAGTATAATCTGCGGGAATTCGGTCGATTCAAACACCGGAGGAGTTCAAATAACGGAGTTAGAAGTAACCGGAGGGCAGAGCTCTAGGCCTCAGCTGCAGCCTAGCTGGATGCCATCACGTGACCCCTATTTCTCTATCTAGTTGGGAGTAGTGTCCCAAGGCCTTGGGATGGAATATAGTTTAGAGGCAAAATCTCTGTCTTTTGAATATTAATTTTATAACCAGCAACTTCTGAGAACTTCTCTATTACCTCTAAAGTGGCAGGGACTGAGACCTCTGGTTCTAACAGGGTTAATAATATATCATCTGCATAGAGTGAGAGAGTGATCTCCCTCCCCCTCAATGGCACACCATGAATATCCATATTCTGTGTTATGGCCTCCACTAACGGCTCAATATATAAAGCAAATAAAAGTGTTGATAATGGACAGCCCTGCCTCGTCCCCCTTCCCAGAGGGATCCTGGCTGACAGCTGACCATTTACTTTAATATTAGCTTTCAGAGAAGCATATACCCTACTGGAAAAGGGAAACAAATTCCTCTGGGAATCCAAATTCAGACAATGTCCTCCAGAGAAAGCCCCAACTGACCCGGTCAAAAGCCTTGTCAGCATCAAGGCCGACAAAGACAGCCGGAATTCGTCTCTGGTTGATGTGATCAAGTAGATGTATTGTCAGATGGACATTGTCCATAGTCTGTCAAGACCGAATAAATCCCCGATTGATCTGAGTCCACCAAACCTGGAAGCATATCTTCTATCCTGTGGGCCCATATGGACATGAACAACTTGTAATCCATATTTAATATGGATACAGGCATATACTATGTAACCAGATCTGGGGATTTGCCCTGTTTTAAGATAGGAGAAATATTTGTGTAATCCCATGAAGGTGGAGGAGCCCCTCCCCCTTGTATTTCATTGAACGCCTTCACCATTGTTGGAGCTAATTGCTGAAAAAATGTTTTATACCACTCAGCGGGCATCCCATCCGGTCCCGGAGATTTCAGTGTTTTACTATGTGAAACTACCCTTTTGAGTTCCTCATGTCGAACTGGAGTCTTCCGTCTCCCCACCACCTCCTTGGCCATACGGGGAAGAGTAAAAGAATGAAAAAAATCTTCTATTTTACCCGAGTCTGGTGGTGTGGGAGCTGCGTATAACTGGGTATAATATCTCTTAAAGCATTCCATTATTTGTTCTGTATGAATAGCTTGATGGTTAAATGTGGGATCCACTAAATGTGAGATATATGTGGCTGTCTTCTGTTTATTTATTTATTGAAATTGTTTTACCAGGAAAGGCGCACTGAGCAAAAAGATGCTCGTCTCATGGTGCGACCTGGGGGGGGAAGGGTTACAGTGGAGGCAGATCATGTACAGACAAAAAAAAATATTGAATTGCGCAATACAGATGATGTACAATAGCTGGTAGGGATAACATGAGCACATTGTTTACAATACATGGAACAATACAGGAGATCTATAGCGCATTTAAACAATAGGTGAAACAGTACAGAGATCAGAACACGAAGGACAGGGTATACATACCATGGAACAACTTCCGGTTAATACATGTTTAAGTAAGTGCCAGTAGCAATGCATGAGTGGTGATAGCATGACAAGAGTTGAGGCGAGTTGCATCAAGCTGACAGTAGGAGAGGAGTGTGGGGGGGTGATGAGGGTGGGGGTAGGGGAGAAGTGAGCAGTAGTAGTGCGTGAGGTTGAGAAGCGTGGGTAGCTGCGGAGGGATAAAAATATTTCCAAATGTCTACCATACCCTGGGCCTCTAGAGTAGAACAAACAAGTTTCTGCGTGAGTGAGGTACAGTGCTTGTGTGGGCAGGAAGAGTCCAAATATGGATTCAAAGTTAAATTCACTCTTAATCATCTGGCCAAATTTCGAGCCCCCTTTGGACCCCCCTCATATTGGTAGGATTTTAAATAAAACAATGCCTGTTGTATTTTCTCATCTAACAGTTTCTGTAAGCTAGCTTTTTTTTTTTTTATATTAATCTGTGATTTAGTGTTCTCAGTTACTAGGATATGAGCTTGTTGTTAATTCTTTAAGTTCTCTATGTAATTTTTCATATTGCAGTTCCCATTTTTTCTTTCTGGCAGCAGCATAAGCTATTAACTCTCCCCGAATCACCATCTTAATCGTATCCCACAGTATAGGTGCAGAGACTTCGACCCCAGAGTTGTCGGAGATCACCTGAGCAATTTTAAACAAACTATCTCTAAAAGCCTTATCTCTTAAAAATGAGGTGTTCAGGCGCCACCCTGTGGTTTTCTTTGGTATTTTAAGGTCTAATTTCAAAAATAAAGGGGCATGATCTGAAAGAAATCTGGGGCCAATGGTTAGGTCGTGCAGGCAATCAACATGTTCCTTCGAAATAAAAAAAAATTATCTAATCTGGAATGGGAGCTATGTCTGGGAGAAAAAAGGTATATCCCCTTGCAGTCGGATAAAAATATTTCCAAATGTCTACCATACCCAGGGCCTCTAGATTAGAACAAATAAGTTTCTGCGTGGGTGAGGTACAGTGCTTGTGTGGGCAGGAAGAGTCCAAATATGGATTCAAAGTTAAATTCACGTCCCCGCCCATCAGCAAACATCCCTGCATATAATCAAGAAGCTTATCAAAAAATCGTTTCAGTGCAACAGCAGGCATCATTGGTGGAAAGTACACATTTACCAATGTGACCTGTTTCCCATATAATGACCCTGTAAGAATAACAAACCGTCCCTGAGAATCAGTGTACTGTGAAGAGAGGTGAAAAGGAGAGGTCCGGAGAATAATTATAACTACCCCACGGCGTTTTCCCTTAGGAAATGATGAGGCGTAAATCTGGTATCGACCCCCCCAAGTTAATTTAGAATGTTCTATATCTGTCAAATGAGTTTCTTGTAAATAGATTACATTGTTCGGGTGTTTCTTTAAATATTAAAAAGTCTAGCTCTTTTAATCGGGTTATTCAGCCCATTTATATTGAGAGACAAAGCCCTAATTATTTGAATCGCCATTATAAATTGTAACAAAGTACAGGACCTCTCCAATACACCCACTCCTACCTCACCAACCCTATAGGCAAACAAAACCCCCTTTTACTTGATAATGACACCAAAGATAGTATTCCTCCCTGAGTGTATAGTCTAACTGAATCTCTAAAGGTCCTCTCTTTCCAAGATTTCCCATTAAACATCTCTATCTTTATCCGCACCAAAGGCTGTACATTCCTGCTGTGACTGTACATAAGACTGAAAAAACATAACTGTTTTTTATAATAGTACCTTATCAAGTTTAAAAATAAAATGCTAAATAGTCTAAACCGCTTCAACATTAAATTGAGTAAACACAAGCCCTCGATAGACCAACTTTGTACATCAATTGTGACTTCCAAGGCAGGGGAGATTATAAGAAAGCTCCCTAGTTGTGCCTCCCAAACTTCAGGAGGAACAGGAGGTAATCCGGGCACGTAAAACTCTCGGGCCTCCAGAGGGTGTGAATTCCCTCTAATGCAAACATAAAAAGTGGGCAGTATACAACATATAAATTCAAAAATAAAAAAACTTTCCTGCCCTTTTAAAGCAAACACGAGCCTAAACATTTAATAGCGGCAACAGACTCCCCCTCGCTTTCATTATAATGCTTTACTAAATAACTATGAAGCCATAATGTTAATTGCCCTCGATTTTCATATACGAGACTCTCCACACCAGTCCCCTCCCCGCTAACCAAAGAAAAGTGGCTTTTTATGTAAATACCCCCTCTCAATACGCCATTCGTCTTAAACTTAAAGGGGTCAAAATTAGACCCATTATACAGGCCTGGATGTCCATAGCAAAGTCCAAAATACATAAATAGACCCTTTGGTTAAAGTTCTTGATGCCGATATCATCAGAAGCCTGTCTGAGTCTTGAACATCATAATCAATTTCTCCAAATTATTCAGTCCTCCTGGTATAGTCAGGTTCTCCCACATGCAGGTCTGCGAAAAGCCGCAAGCCAATTCATCAAATTTCCAGGTCTCAGGTCTCCTCCCTTTTGGACACTGCTGCTCGGAGTCACCGCTTGCCATTTGGGAAATGTCGAGGAGGGCATAGGCCTTTGCTCAGCTCTCTTCTTGATCTGAATCCCTGTCTTCAGGAGTTCCTCCCTGGCCTCTTCTGCTGAGTTAAATTCTTTTCTACCACTTGGAAGCTGCTCAATCAAACGTGCCGGATAAGGAGTAGTGAATTTAATATTGGCCTCTTTTAGGGAGAGAAGTATATCAGCGTATGCCCTTCTGTGCCGCATAGTTTGGGGAGCATAATCATTATCTAGGTAAATACGAGTCTGGCCATAAAATATCTTCCCTTTATGCCAGGCTGTGGTCAATACTTTTTCTTTCACCGTGTAGTTGAGAAAGCGGAGTATAATTGACTGTAGCCTGGCCTTCGGATCAGTGGGACGCGCGGGCCCAGCGCCCTGTGTACTCGCTCCAACTCCAGTTGCATGTCTGAGGGCAATTCTAGGGCCGTTCTCAAAACAGTTATTATGAATTCTGTAAGGTCTTGGCCTTCTGAACCCTCTGGAATGCAATAAACTCTTAGATTCTTACGCCGGGCTCTATTTTACATGTTCTCTTGTCTGGAATGAAGACAGGCACATTGATCTTGCAATTCTTTAATAGACTCCTCAACATCATCTATCCTGTTTTCAACGACAATCTGTCTCTCTGTGGCGTCAGTGTGTTGCTCCAAATTCACCACATCCCTGTGTAACTCTCCATACATATCCTTTATCTCAGCTCTAAAGGAGAGTAATTCTTTGTAAATGGTGTTGAGCTTCACCCTTTTAATTTTCATTTTGCTACGGGACGAAGCCGTCTGATCAGGGGGTTCAGTAGTGGCGACGGAGAGCTCGGAGTCCAAGGCTTCTAGGGCAGACATCTCTGTAGTACTGCTGTAATCCCAGACTCACTACAGTTTGCAGCTTCACCTTGTTAAGTTGTCTGAACCGCCGTTCCTACACTTCTAATTATGTTTTTGTCACAAATCTATCAAAGTTCCATGAGTGTAGGGAAATTAGGGAGAGGGGACCGCGGAGCTCAAAATTAAACCGCCATCTTGGCTACAGGCTCAACCGGAAGCCCAGTTTCTTCTAATTCTCAACAACTGGCTACAAGGAATAGATTCTCTTAACTTCTTAGGGCGCGAACTACTGTTCCTCAGCATAGAGTTTGTTGCAGTTGTTTTTCTGTACTCCTTTGTAATCACTTTTCCTATACCTGCAACACTCATGAATGTTATATCTACAAAATCTGTTTGATTGTTAACCATTCTTGATGTGAACCTCAGATTTAAAACATTGCAATTAAGCCATTCTAAGAATTCCTGGGCTTTCTCAGAACTCCCCTTCCATACACATATACAGTCATCAATAAATCTCCCCCATTTAATATTTTCAAAATAGGGATTTTTCTACAGGTTATTGAGATATTTTAATTCCCAGCTACCCATGAAAAAGTTAGCATATGCAGGAGCCATGGAAGCACCCATGGCAGTCCCGCATATTTGCAAAAAATATTCATTATTGAATTCGGAGTAACCATGGCTGAGTACAAAATCAAGGGCTTCTGTAACAAAATCTACAGGAGCACCAGTCTCTTCCCTATCCTGTTCTAGAAAAAATCTCGCTGCTCTAATCGCATCCACATGCCTAACTGAAATGTAATGGGACTCAACATCCACTGTTATCCATAAAAAAATCGGGTTCCCAGGTTAACCCATAACATTTCTTTATGGTGTCACCTGAATCCTTCAAATATGAAGGTAGCTTAAGCATATTATATTGCAAGAACAGATCTATGAATTCACAAAGATGTTCTGTCACTGATCCCACTCCTGAGACAACTGGCCTCCCTGGTGGGTCCAACGTATTTTTGTGTATTTTAGGCAGGCAATACAATGTGGGCAAAATAGGGTGTTCACAATATAAGTATTTAAACTCTTTATTACATATACTGCCATTTCTCACTGCTTTTTCCAGTAATTGATACAACTCTTTCTTATATTCATAAGTAGGATTATGTTTCAATTTCTTGTAGTTATTTACATCAAATACTAGTTTCTCAACCATCCCTCTATAGTTTATGGCATCCATTAATACAATATTACCCCCCTTGTCTGCTTTTTTGACTACCAGCTCTTTATTAAGTGACAGTTCTTTGATAGCTTGCTGTTCCCGATAAATTAGTTTTAAATCTTTTACCTTTAGTGCTTAGAAAAAGCTCCTTCACCTTATGTAGAACCACATTTTCAAAAGCTGAAATGTTTCCATTTATGACAATAGGACAGAAATCTGAACTGCTCTTGAATAAGGTCCCTCATTCTTTTCAAATCTGTAGCATTTTCTCTTAATGTTGTGCTGTTCTCTACATCTGCTTCTTCTGACTATTATCCCTAGTCGATGTCCCATCCCCTCTAGTATCGTCAAGCTCCATGGCTGCTTCAAGTAGATAAACCAGATCTTCATAAATGGCACTCTTTCGTACATTTTCCTCCAACCCCATGTTAATTACACACTCTTCTTGTTTTTCAGAGGCAAAGTAATATTTCAATCTTACTTTACGGAACAACTTGAAAATATCAACAAGCACCGTGAAGCAGTTAATTGCTGGTGTTGGGACAAAGTTCAATCCTTTCTGTAACAGAGAAACCTGAGGTTCTGTAATTAAATGTTTACTCAAATTCACTACTTGCAAACTGGATTCTTCGTAGCTCTGAGGGTTCTCTTTTTGCTTCCTTCTTCCCCCTCGATTCCCTCTTCTGGTGCGTCTTCTTTTTCTCCTAGGCGCACCTGTTCCGTCTCTAAAAAAACGCTTAAACTTTTCGTTAACTCTATAGTAACTGATTTTCCAGCATTTGATCCTTCCTTGTGCTCTCTTATCCTTTTATTGCTATTTTCTTCCTTGTTCCGATTTCTGCTCTTGTTCCTAGCTCTCTCTCCTCAGAGATCTCCCATCTGGACCCTTTTGCATAAGGAGTTCCTAGTTCATAGTCTCTGGCATCCCTTTGTAATGTCTCTTGCTTACGTTCTACCACTTCTTTCTCATGCTTACATACTTTAATTTCCAGAGACTTGTCCACTTGTGCAAAGTCCAAATGATTTTTAAACCTTGCTACCTCCTCTCTTGCTTTTTTAAGTTCTTCTACCAAACTTTGATAATCCTCAGTGTCCTCCTCTATAACTAAATTAGTGTAAGCAAGCGAGGCAATTTCTGATATTTGTAGCCGAGCCTCTTTTCTCTTAAAAGTCTCCAATCCACATGCTAGTGTTTTTATCACTCACAAGTGCCTTGGTGCTTGCTCTTTCTCCGTATATGTCTCTAGCAGCGCTATATTATAGCTGATGGTAATTTCTTTATAAAGCAGTCTTTCTAATTTAATGAATGCTTGTTTAATCATACCTTCTGCATGGCTGGCCATTACTGCTTCTCCAGTGGCCGTTTCTACCCTTAGATTCGCTCTAAGCTGTTGTTTCCTGGTTTGAAGCGGCGAAAGTCCTTCCAAGCTGAAATTACTGCCTCTGACTGTTTCCTTCATTACTACTGGCACATCTTCCAACATAACTGCCAGTAACTTAATTGTGGTGACTTAATTTGGGGAGTCTGAGAAAATAATTCTGCTTTTTAGCGCTTACTTTGAAAAAATGCACTCTCAACTTCACAAACTCCTGTAACCTCTGTCACTTTTCTCTCACACAGTCTTAAGGTCAAGCAATCTTTCAATAAAAATGAACCTCACAGCCAAATAGATTTTTTATATATTACATTTTTGAGTGATGCAGGTATAGGAAAAGTGAGTACAAAGGGGTACAGAAAAACAACTGCAACAAACTCTATGCTGAGGAACAGTTGTTCGCACACTAAGAAGTTAAGAAAATCTATTCCCTACAGCCCATTGTTAAGAATTAGAAGAAACTGTACTACGGAACTGGATTTTTTCCATCAAGCAGAAGAACTGATGGTAAGGTTTAGAGAGAGAGGCTATGGGGAGCAAATTCTCACAGAAGCTCTTAATAGGGTCCAAAATTTCACACAGACATCACTACTTGAACGGAATGATAGAAGTTTACACAGGGAGAGGAGAGAGGAGATTACATTTTCTATATAATATAATGTTTTGGCAGGACGTGTGGGTAACATTATATGGAACAATTGGGGTATTCTAAGAAGTGAAGGAACGCTAGGGAAAGTGATTGCAGAGAATCCCAGAATAACATTTAGGAAAATGGCCAGTCTGCAAGACAATGTAGTTAGGAGTCAGTTTTACCAAAAATCACAGGATAGGCAGAGTTGGTTACCAGCTAAACCTTCTGGGCTACACAAATGTGAAGATGCAATATATGTAAATATATGCAGACAGGGAGTGACTTGGTTATGCCCACTGGAACTATTGTTAAGATCAATGAATTCATGACATGCACCTCCACATTTGTAGCGTACATTTTATGGTGCGACTGTAAACTTTATTATGTAGGAAAGACAGTAAGAATGATGAAGGAATGAATACAGGAGCATGTCCGTTCCATTATTAATAGAAAGATGGACAAACCTGTGAGTAGACACTTTGTAGAGAGGCATAATTTGGATTCTCAGAGCCTTAAGTTTATGTGCCTGGAATGCGTGCATAGCCCAGTTAGAGGAGGTGACAGACAGAATCTTTTAATGAAAAGGGAGAGTTTTTGGATTTTTAAAGCAGACACAGTAAGGCCAAATGGTCTGAATGAGAGATGGGACATGAAGCCTTTCCTCAAGTATAACAAGAAAAATTGCTGAGAATCCCCAACTATTACCTATTCTTATAGAGATTTTTAAGCGACATTACTGTTCATTTTGATATTTTTTTGAAAACTCCCCCACCCCCAATTTTCTTCTCCCTTTTGCTGTTTATGCAGTCAGATTCCAGATTGTGATATGTATTTTGCAGTTGGGTTGGATGGGGAAACGAGTATATAGAAATGTTTGCCTGCTTCATATTGGTATATTTTTAACACTAACTTCTTTGTACTTTGTTATAGAGATCCTCTATGTTCATTCTACAAGGCCAACCGTGAAAGAGAAAACAGTTTTGATCCCAACTAAAATGGAAATACACCTAGGATTTGATGTTCTCTCCCTTCTTATTATGATTGATAAAATTATTTCTCTCATAAAAATGGTTTGTTTAAGATCTAAGAATGCTTTCTAAACAAACAGAAGCTGGAGGTTTACATGCTGATATTCAACAGATGCTAGCAATAGACATGTATAGTAAGTTTAAGTAAAATGTACATCATTTTGTTACATTCCATTCTTATTCAAGATTGGAGAAAGTATTTTGTGCTAGTAAAAGTTTGAAGTTTTATTCTGATACCCGATGGATGGCAGTAATGGAAATGTATAAAATCTAAACTAATAATTTGGTGTATCCCAATTTTTGGAGAACCCATCAGTAATTTAATTAAGTCATATGCTAAAGGCTGCCACCAGTTGGAGATTTTAATCTTGGGTTTTGTTACACAGGGACTTGTTTCCTGTTTTGAAGCCTTAAGATAGTCCTTTTCAAAATAGTTGTTATATTTGTGATTTAGCTGTGAATGCAAGAAATAATTTTGTCTAAGTAACACAATGTTATTTAGGTGACATTGAATTAGATTTTTATTTTTTTTTTATAAAATTGTAACTTGCTATTTGTTAAGATTGTGATTGGATAAAATGCTATTCTCAATGATGTCACATTGTTACAAATTGTATAAAATGAGCACAATAACTATCATTACCTACGTCCCTTTGAAGGCTTGGAACCGAGGCGCTAGGGGCAAGCGCTGTGAGCTTGAAATAAATCAGCAATTTAGTTGATTTTTATGGCGGTTTGGTTTTCTATGAAGGAGCGCTGCATTCTTTACAATTGTTCTTATATTTGGCTGGCTGCTATATTTGTATGCGAACCACCATGGACTGAGTGCAGGACAGCAGTCTTTACCTACTATAGTGAAAGAAAGCATTCTCCTTCTTAATTCCTTCAGCTATCTGCAGCTTCTTCTGTGTCTTTGCTCGACAGACTTCCTTACTTGCCTCACTAGCCAACCTTAGGTAATTTTCCCTATCTACCGCTCTCTTGGTCTTCCTGAATTTTCTATAGGCCACCCTCTTTTCCCTTACTGCACTGGCAACCCCAGAACTAAACCAAATGGGCACTTTGGCCCTTGTGTTCTTCCCCTGAGCCTATTGCACTCATCTGTGGCAACCAACATTCCTTCCTTAATGATGGACCATCTTTGGTCCACCCCCTATCTGTTTTGATGCCTGCCAGATGGCTCCTTAGCAGTTTGCCCGTTTTCCTGAAGTCCACCCTCCTGAAAGCCAAGATTTAGGTCTTAGTCGGGATGCTTTCCCTGACCATATCCAACTGGAACCACACTGTGCAATGGTCACTTGCACCCAGTGCTCCCTGACCATTATTTCCTGTACTGCTCCCCATTTGTGAGCACCAGATCAAGAATTGCCTCAGCTCTTGTTGGTTCAGTGACGCCCTGAGTCAGGAACCCACTCTGCAGTCCTTTCAGGATCACTTGACTCTTAGCATGTTGTAGATGGTATGCTCCAGTCCACCTTGGGTTGGTTGAAGTGCCCCATAACTACCACCTCTCTTTTCCTCGCAGCTTCCAATATTTGTGAGATCAGTTTCCTGTCCCTCTCCTCATCTTGACTGGGTGGTCTGTAAACCACCCCCAACCTCACCTTTCTCCTTCTACTGGACCTTAACTGAACCCATAATGCCTCCACCTCCCCTCGTGCAAGTTATCCCTCCTGATATAAACTGCCACCCCTCCCCTCCCCAACTACTCTGTCCCTCCTGTATAGTTTATATCCAGGGATCACAAGGTCCCAGTCATGGTGTGATATTGTCCAAGTCTCGGTTACTGCAGCTATGTCCAGCCTCCAGTCTACTAATAGTGCCTGCAGGTTGTCCATCTTGTTTCCAATACTCCACACATTCAGAGTCACCACTCTCCACCTAGAGTCTGACCTTCCTTCTATTCCCTCTTTTCTTCTATTCACATTTATCCTCTCTGTGTGCACTCCTCCATATACCCTTGTTATGTGTTCCTCACCCTCTCCACCCTTTGCTAACTGTATTTTTGGCCCTTCCATCTCCTCCCTTCAGACTTCTTCCATCACTGTGGGGGGGAAGGAGGTTCACTGACCACATCCTCTCGGAGTTTGTGGGCCTGCACACCCACTGCCTCCCCCAGTAGTTTAAATTAAGTGTAGTGATTATCTATTCCCCCAGTTTGTCCCAGAGTACCCTCAAACCCTCCCTACTGAGGTGTAGCCTGTCTGGTGAAAAGAGTGCTTTGTTTGACCAGGTCTCCTCCCAGTCCCCAGTACAGATGAACCTCTTCTCCCTGCACCGTTTCTTCAGCCAGTCATTAAAATACTCTATTGTTCTTTTCCTAGCTGTATTGGTATCACCTCTGAGAAGGCCAGAGAACTTCCTTCCTCCCTGCAGATCTTCCCTAACTCCCTGAACCTACTTTGCACTATCTCAACCTTCTCCCCAGCTAGGTTGTTGATTCCCAAATGTATAACTAAATTAGGTTTTCCTCCAACCTCCCTTACTATTTCAATTATTCTTGGGCCCACCTTCCCTGCTGTCATCCCTGGCATACAAACTACCTTTCTGCTTGCATTTGAGTCCCCTTTCCTTCCACAGTGAATATTCCTAATTATGAAGTCCCCTATGATTGCCACCTTTCCATCCCCTGCATCCGTGCTCCCTGTCCTTCCTTTCTTACTTTCGATACTAGCTGCTTCCTCACCTAACTGCTCCCTCTGCACCCTGGTGAACCTATCTACACATCCACAATTTATCCCCATTGTTGTAGGGTGTTGGAATTCACACAAACAGGCAGACAAAACGTTAGGTGCATAAAAAATGCATAAAAGCATTTAGCATTTTATAGTAAATTGAAATAATAAAATAAATCTTTAAAGAAAAAGAAAATACAGTGTTAATTCAGCACACTTAAAGACTCCTCTCTGGTCTTAACTTAGCTTTAATCTCAATACAGTGTGGTAACACACACACACACACACACACACACACACACACACACACACACACACACACACACACTTCTCTCTGAGGACAGCAACAGACTGGCCCACCTATCTGAATTTCACCCCTGGTGGTCAGTTTATATACTCTGCTACTCATGACATTATTAGTCAGGTGGTTAGGCACTTCAGCTGTTTCTCTATTTTTCTATCCCTGACCTTATAACATCAGGCAGAATGACCCAGGAGCATAAACCATTCTGTATTAGCTGTAACATCAGGCAGGTAACGTGATAACAACAGTCATCTCGGACTACTAAAACAGCCATGAATAACAAATTAGGTTCTAATAAGCCTTAGCCCCGCCCATTCTCTTGAGAGTGACAGCACTTTGTAGTATAAAGTAGGGCATTAGAGGGCGCTGCCTTCCCTATAGGAAATCATTCCATCAGCTCCTGACTACAGGTAAGCCTTGCACAGGTGAATAGGAAGGTTGCAGAGAAATGGATGTGGTTTACAGTAAGACATTTTGTAACACAGTAAAGGAGGTTTTAAATGCTTACATTAGGTATTACATGTTCAAAAGCCTTTGCTCCTTATCCCTGTTCAAAGCACAGCTAACTGTATAGCTCTTGTACCTTTTTATTTATTTATATACTAAAGAAACCTTGTACTATTTCTTCACAAACTGCCTTTTTTTCAGCTTCATACTAAACACTGACAAACAAAATGAGACATCTGTGTGTTACTGGTGACTGCTTTTGCAAGCCATCGGCTCAAACTTTCCTTTTGGCCTTCTTGGATTTGGAGTTTCTGAAAACAAATGGCAAGAGAGCCACATACCTCATATTTTAATATTGTTTGTGGCTCCTCTTGACTTTTGAGCTCACATTTAGGACAGAGAGCAGCAGGGAATGGAACACAAAGAAAAAAGGGGTTGCTGCTCCTGTCCACCCAGTCACTTTATACAATACTTTATTTTCAGATATATAAGGGAAATGGGAAGAAGGCAAGCTCTCAACTGTATTAATTCTCTGAATTTCCACTTGCCAGCCAGAAGTCCCTTTCTCAACATCTATTTCTAATTAATTATGACAACACCCCTTTAATAATGTTTATTATGAAGTTTACATTTGCACATAAACACCTGACACTTTACTGCTGCACATGAGCACTTTATTTACTAGCACTTTCAAAATGCTATACAGTACTTTATTTCACCAGCCAGCAAGTAAGTCTGACAAGTTCGCCATCTCTGTGCTTTCTTCACTTAAAGCAAGGTTATGGGAGGCCAGGGTGAGGGACGGAAGGTGAAAAAGAAATATTAAATATGGAAAAAGATTTCAGAAAGACAAAGTAAGGACTGTCATAGGTGGCCAACCTATGTCAGTTGAAGAAATGACTAGGAAAGGTATTCAGGAGCACTGTTGCGTAACAGATTTATACAGAAAGAAGGACAAGAGAACAAATGAGACATCCCTCCTCCTTGGCATGCGGACTGGTAGAACACAGTTCTACCACACCCATAAATGTTTTTCCATCTCCCAATCTGCCACTCCCCTTCTGACTATCTGTATCTGCTTTCAGTTTTCCCTCCCCTCTTCCGTTCCTTTTCTCTCCCCCACCATCTTCCCCTCCGGTTTACCTGCATCTTCTTCCCTGCCCATCCTGATTAGTTCCCTCCACAATTCCCCTGTACTTCTGCTTTCAACCCTGGCTCAAACAGACCTCCTACCTCACCTCCTGCTGCCCCCTCCCTCCTTCCAGACACTGATGCAAATCTAGTCAATAAAGGCACCCCTTTAGAATTTCCCACCCCTTCTCCTCCACTTCCCATTCCTCCACCCTGGGCTCCCTAGTTCTCTGAGGAAGATTTACTCCTGTATACTGGGTACTCCTCCCCACTCCCATCCCCTGCCTGATGGCGTCACTCCCCTGGGCATCACACCCCTTTGCCTTTCCATCCACTGCTCTGCTCCTTTGACCTCCCACATCATCCTCCCCAGCTCCCATCTGAGCAGCCTTATGTCAGTTCTTAGCTGTTCCAGGCTCTTATACACAGGACATTCCTCCTTTATTCCACATTACCCCCAGAAAGATTGCTGCCCCACAGCTATTGTAGTTTACCACTCTCCTGCTTCCCATACATGTACATATCCCCACATCCTCCCAGCCCAGCTTCTCCTAGCCTCTAGTTACACATAACTATAAAATATACAATAATGCATGGGAGTGAGTGCATAATGATAAATTATGTGCACCCTGAGGTGTGGAATGCTACATAAACCCAGAGGGCGAAGCCTGAGTGGTTTATCAAAGCATCCCATACTGAAAGTGTACATAATTATTTTGCACTCACCCCCACGTATTGTTACGTGTAATTGCTGGCTTGTGTTTTTTTGCCACAAAAATTAACCCTTGCTATGCTGCCGACATGTATACATGTCCTAAAAACCTAGACGTTCAAAATCTTCTGGCAGCCTAAGGGTTAAAAAAGAGTTGTGTGACACTTTGTTGGAGAAAACTTTTTAATTGAACATTGTATGGAAAACATGAAACATTTTTTTTAGTAACTTAATTTAGCGAATAGCTTGAAACATTTGTGGTGGTTTTTAAAAACAGGTAACAGAAGTTTTCAAGTAGTTCTAATGCAACTTTCTTTTTTTTTCACTTGTCTTTTAGTGAAACAGGAACACAGCAGTATGAACAACAGAGACAGAAAAGCTTGGTTCAACTGTTGAACTTTTTTTTTTAATTTGTTCAGATTACTAATCGATTTTTGTGTGGGGAAAGTCTTTTTTAGTCCAGTTTTTGGTTTGCTCAAGGTTTTCTTGTTCTTTTTCCTCTATGTTTTCATGGAGATATGGTAATGAGGTCAGGGTCAGGTCATGGTGGTGAGTTTCTTTTCTTTATTGGGGACTGTTACTAAAACTGCTTTTAATGACGTAAAAAAATGCTGTTTTACTAGCGCCCGTTTTCTACTTGCAGCAGAGTTCTGTCTCAGTTTCTGTGTGGCTTTCCAAGGTGACAGTGTGCACTGTGGTGCAGCAAGAGGGGAGAGAGGGAGCAGGTGGCGCATGCTCGCTGTTATAATCCACGGGTTATAACGGTGAAGTATAACCTTCTCCTTCTATGGGAAAAAACACAAACTAGTTATTAGATAACTATAAAATTCAAAAAAATATAAATTACTATTTTACTTTACCATCAAAATGTAACAACAATCTTAATAATCTAGAACTCAGTAGGCTGGTACTTCCAGTGTTCTATCAATACTAGAACACTATGCCAAGGAATCTGTTTCTTGTTATAAAATGGCAGGGTAAAATCCAGTAATTGGATTGGCTCTTATTTATGTGTAAAATATGATTTACACATGGCTAAAAATAAGACTGCTCAGCAGTGAAGAGTCTGGAATCCTGATCAATGGGCATTTCAGTTAGCCCCCTACAGCCAGAACTGATCTTCCACCACAAACATGGGAGCTACCTTTACACTGTAAAAAAAAAAAAAAACTTCATCTGGGCCCTACAAATAAAACTACCTTAAATAAAAAATAAAACAAATTAATTAAATGCTGTTTTCCTGATTATCACAATCCTCTTACATACATAAACAAATTATAAATATTAAGTATTGTTTATAGTTTTCACTACAACTGTTTCTTTGCTGACAGTGAAAAATCCCCCTTCTGTCTTTACTTGTTCATCAAAGAACTCTCTTCTTCTTGCCATGACAGTGAGATAATTGAGTCTCTGGCTGTAACAAAGGCCTTTGTTGTCTGTGTGTACAGTTAGGAAAGAAACATTCTACCACAGGATTTTAGCTAAAAACATTTTTAATAAATGCCTTTTAAATCAACAGCCCAGAAATCCCACGAAACATTGACAAAATAAGTCACAGTACCACCTTAAACAACATGCCGTCACCCAGCAACAAGCCAGTTAATCCTGGTGACAAGGACAACCCCACAAAAATCTCAAACTGCCTATCTACTGTATAAAATGAAACCTACACAAGTTATGATTCACCACAGAACAAACATGCTGACTATACTGTTCCCAACTAACATGAAATACACACATCCCACACCGTCATGTAGGCAACAATACCCTCCCTTCTCAGTCCACAAAAAAAATTTAAAACCTAGAAAAAACATAGAAAATGTTCACTTATCTAAGGTGCTCCACATAGACACAGTCACTCTGCTCACCAGCATTCTAGAACATGTCTTTACTAATCCTAATGGACTCATTTCAAAATTGCAATAAGGTACTCTAGGGTGTGCTCTGTATTAGGACAATGCAACGTCTTAAGGGGTGAAAGCACTCAGCCCTTGTCCTTGTACTTCAACCCACCCAAGGCATGCTGTTGTCCTAGCACAAAGTGCAACATCATGCTTTATTGCTTATACAACAGAAGTGCTTGAAAGGGTGTGCGGTTGTTAGGGTGCCATCATGTGGGCGCCAAAACAAGGTCATGAATGACAGGGGCATTTAGGATTTCACAGCATCCCACACTCAGACCATTTATGGCATCTGCACCATTCTCTTGCCCTTCACTGCATGCCCACCCTAGAACTGACTATAGTTAGTTTTGGAGGGTGCGGGGGGGGAACAGAGCCCCCCCTCATAGTGTAAATCTTTAAGGTACGGTCCTTGGGCGCCGTAACTTTGTGATGGTGCAATGTTCACCCACAATCATGATGGGAAACATGTTCCTTGCATTCTAATTTACGGTGCCCACATCTCTTGCACACCGACACGGGTAAACCCTTGAAAGCCAGTTTACTTTTGCACTGCTGTGTACCTGTGACCTATGGATGCCAACTGTGATTTATGTTAGTGGTGACTAAAGACCTTTCCTAAAGTCACAGCTTAAGCAGCAGTACTTCTTAGTTGCAATATAGTGTTTTTTTCAGCAATAATCCATTTCTGGAAAAACCACAATATATCCATTTTTTTTTCCACTTTCTTTTATTACTGAACTGAGATATTAAATTTTAAAGTTTTGAAGAAAAAAAAACCTAACTCCTGTGCCATGCTCACCATGAAAAAATGAAACATCTAAGTGTGGTGCTGTGCAGTTTATCATCCAAAATACTTGTAAGTACCATCCTAATATACCCACAGTATAAACCCTGAAAGTATATTTAAAAGGTAACTCCAATGGAAGGCATTTTAACATGCACTGCTGTTTTAAGTCTCTCTTCTGCTGTCTACGAAGTAACTGTAGTTTTGTGGCTGCAATTGGTAAAGTTAGCAATGGGCACCAGTATGCAGATCTGTGAAACTACTAGCCATCCTACACTGTATGCAACAAAGGAGCCACATACAATGGTGGCACAAGCCATTTCCTTTTTATACTCACATACTGCATTGTATTTTATGGTAAAGCCACAGAAAATGCTTTGTAATACATTGCTTCACTCATTTTACATTGGAAAGCTGCAGTGTAAAAAAACTCAGAACAACATTGTTCTGACATCAGGAAATCGTAACACCATCTGCCTGACGTCAGACTGATGTTATTACGATTTAGAATTTTTTTTTTTTTTACAACACATTCCTGTCATTACTTCAAACCGCAATGTTAAACCGTGACAGAAGCTGCAGAGAGAGCTGTCATGGTGGGTGTCTTTTCAATAAGAAACTGATGATGCAGACTGTAGTTCCACAGCCCGACAGTGAAGCGAGCATGGCGTGGCTGGAGAGTAAAAATGTAGTCTGGCTGGTGGTAGGGCTCATGTTGGGGTGGGGTAGTGAGTAAAGTGATTGCCAGTGAGTAAAAATGCAGTCAGCCTGGCAATTTGGCTTGTATTTGGGGCAGAGGTTAATGAAGCAATGGGGTCTTATTTAATGTTTAATGTTGGGGGAGGAGCGATCTCAGATTAAAACAAATAGGAAGCTATGTATTACAAAAATCAACAGCTGGCTATCTGTTCCAGAGCAAGTTGAACTCTATCTCGGCATTCCGATGACATCATAAAACTTCTAGAGCTTCGCTCTCGAGATTTGTGTCATTTGAATCCCTCTATGGAGTTACAGCTCCATAACAGATACAGAGCCATCTGTTATTCTATTTATAGTGTAGTAGAGTTACCATGGAGCTGCGGCACAAAATTGCTCATGCGAAGTAGGAAAAAAAACTGCATGTGTTTACTGTAGGATGGCAGTGTGACATAGTGGTTAGAACACAGGCTTGTGAAATGGAAGGACACAAGTTCAAATCCCACCAGACTCACTGCCTCTCTCCCTCTCTGACCCTGCAGAAGTCACCTAATATCCCTGTGTTTCAGTCTACTCAGCTGTACAATGAAATAAAAGCCAAATCCCACTTAAAACAAAATTCTGTATTTCAGCTGAGCTACTATTTGGGGTATACAAAAAAATAATTTTAAAAACACTATTCTCTATTCTCAGCCCTAGTTGGAAATTATTATACTAACCCAGAGAATCCTCTCCTGTTCTTAGAAGAAGTGCAATGTACTGTAAATTAAATGTTACTCAGCTTTAGAAAGCCACTAGCTTCTGTGTTTGGTTAGGTGAACTGAAATTAGGCAGCCTCTGTGATATCAAACAAGTACTGTCTTTCATTTACCTTTAAAGGGTGGTGCACTGGAAAACAAAAATGATTTTAAACTTCAGAATCTGATCACTGAGGGCTCCTAACTTCCCTTAAGAGAAAATGGCTATGTAATTCCCATAAGAATACATATTTCATTTTGCCTCACTCCATTTAAAGCACCAGTATTTGTTAGTCGGCAAAAAATGGTAATCTTATCGTTTTTTTTTTTTTTAGCAAAAATATATTCTGGCCCTTTGCTACTCCTGTGATGTCCTTCAGTATGATCTGACTCTCACAGCTAGGTCTCCACAGAAAAGGTTGTGTGTATGAGGTGCGTATGTATTTTGGTGCTTAGACAAAACCAGTGTTACTTTTATTTGACCTGTGTTAGATTAAATTACTAACTTGACACTGCTACAGTGAGCACACTTGCCCCCCCCCCCCCCAATTTGGAGACTTCCTGGTGGTTAGTATTGCCAAAGTTACCGGGCATACTCGGTAAGAACACAAGTGTTCTACACCGAGTGACGTTTACAGGTCACATTGCTGTCACATTATTCCTGAAATGTGACTCTGAACGTGCATGGTGTTATATGAGTCAGTCAGCATGTGGAGCCAAACGTCAGGTCTGCTTTAGCTGGCATGCAGAAGGGGTTCTTGCTCCTGAAGTGAACTATCAGCAGCAGTGCTGTAACTGATTATTTTAAACACAAGAGACTGGTGAGTGTGAGCTTGTCAAATATTCCCATTGTGTACGAGAATGCATTAAATTGTTAAAAGAATAATGAACTCTTATACTCAAACAAGATATCATATGTTTTACATAGGTCCACTACTGTGAAAAAGCTGGCAGTGCTCCAGAGAAATACTGGCATGGAAGTGGTGGCCAGTAACCATGTGTGAAATTAATTAAAAGTTCATATGCTGAACTGAGGAAACGGCTGCTGTGTCTGCTTTCTGACCATTCTAATGTTACCCTCCTTCAAATGTATGTCTAACATCCTTTGATTCAAGCTCAGTTCATTTTCAGTTTTCTCAGATATTGTTCAAATAGCTTCTACAGCTAATTTTGTACTTAATGACTCGCATCATTAAAGATGGCCACTGCACACAGTTTGTAAAAATCTATTCTACTGAGGTCATCTGTTGAATCTATATGATAGATTCATATTGCAGATGTATTAGGATGGCGTTACTACACATTTCTGACGGTGAGCAGCACAACACTGCACCAAGATATTTAATGTTTTCACAAGAGTGGGAGCTTTTAATAACTTGAATCGCATGTCTTGGTTCAGGAATAAAAGGACAAAGAAAAAGGGTTATCTCTATGTTTTTGCCTGACAAAAAGCATTGCCGAAAAAATTATATGGTCAGTAATAAATACTGCTGCTTTAAAAGCAAACATGTGCATGTAGTATATGGGCCTTAGCTCTGATGCAGACAGTAAAACCATGACACCATCAAATATTTACTGACACTGAGAATTAAACTGTATCTAAATGTTTACAATATATTTATGTGGTTGAGCAAAGCACAATTATGCTGCTCTTCCACACCCCCCAAGTTTAAGGCTCAGGGGAGATAACTACTCCTATTTCTTTCTGACTAACCAGAGCAGCAACAACCCTGAAAAGACCTTCTCCGAGTGAGATTTTAAAGAATAAGGTGTTTCTCTTCCTCCAGTGATAGCACTGCCATTTGTTTTCTCTGTAATGTCTTTTTAACCTTCAGACCACATACATTTTAAAATATATATGGCCTGTGTAAGACATCCAAAATTTCTGGTGGGGATACTTCACAGTAGAAGTATGTTTTCCGTTGGGGGTTCTTTCAGGAAACAGACTGCATAGTGGTTTAAAGCCCCAAGGAAAACATACTTCAATACATGACCTAGCAGTGACTTTTCCAGCACATACAGACAGAGTGAATTTTAACTCACTACAAGAAGACAAAGTGACGGCTTGTCCTTTGCTCTCAAGGAAGCATGAAACTATTTGTCTCCCCTGAAGAACCTCCCGATATAATGAGCAAAACATAAAAAAGGCCAGATGCTGTAGTCTCAAGTGCTATGGTTGAGCGTACTGTGCACAATGCAATGGTAGTGATTTAAAATAAGCTCCAATTAAGAATCATTTCTATAACTTACAGTTCCGGTTGCACATGCGAACTTCTCAGAAATCACAAAAGGCACACCATCCATAGCTAAAAAATGACAACAAATGAGAAACAAGTTTTATTAGCTGAAGCAAGGTTGGTTCTGAATCAATTTATAATCAGTTACAATATTTCTGCATAGAAAAATGTTGCCCATCTCTCAAAACATCTTTCTCATACGTACGGTAGGATATTATAACTAACTGCTTACTTCTGCCCCATGATGCTGAACCATGAAAATCTTAAAACTCGGAAGTCTAGTGCAGGTTGAGTCTTTACAACTTACTACTGGAGCATGTATCTGTAAAATTCTGTATGAACAGGGTTATCAAAATTTGGTGGTTGTTAGTCATTTCTGTTGTTGACTCTAAAACATGGCTCTGAAAGCATGGTTTATCAAGGAGAGTTAAGTTGATTATCCAGTTGCTTTGCTACTCAAAATTGCAGCTTTGTGTCTAAAGTTAAACACACTACACTACAATTTATATGGTACCTATCATGTAATATGTATTCAAAAATGTTTTACATCAGCAGTAGACAGTACAGAGACGGTTATGAAAACAGTAAAATAATTAGCCTTTCAGTAATGTGTAATTTTATTTATTTTTATTCAATAACAGCAATATTACTCTAACAGCAACACAGTAAAATCAGCTAGGAGTATTAGAACAAACAGAGACAAGCTGCACAAATAAATGACACCGGCACAGTTTCACTGCTGGATAATATTTTATCCTACGTAATGCAACGATAGTTATAGGAACTTTTCATTTTCCCCGTATATGACAGACTACTGTTTGATCTGGAGCTCTCTGAAGTTATAGAAGCATCCTTCAAATACCAAAACAAACGCAAATGAGCAATACGCCAGGTGATGGCTGCGAACAGTCAAACTACACTATTACAAAGAAGGAAAACAGTAAAGGTTGAGGCTTTCACTTTCCTGGGTGATGCTCGTCTAGAATCCCTGACAAGAAAAGAAGACAGATTTTCCTTAAACTGTGAACTTTTGGTCTCAAAAGGAACTACCTTTCCAATATTTTCAGGGCTTTGTTTGTGATACTTCCATTGTAACTAAGTGCTAATACACAATATGCAGCAGCACACAGCAGATGAAAATAAGGATGTGCCAAAGGCTCAGTAGTATAATTAGCATTCTCCCAAACAAACGAGCTGCAACACAGCTGTAATTAAGCAGGCCTGTAATTAAGTATATGCCCTTTATCATAATGATCATGCTTAAAAATGGCATGATGCATGGAACTGTGTTATTAATGCCGTAACCCCGGCACTGAAGCAAATGTACATAGGAATCAGTGTGTCGGGACTGTCAATGTTCTTTGTTTATAAAATACATTAAAAAAACACTGAGCGCTGATCACAAAACAATGAGCTCATTCAAGTGTTCTTTTAACACTGGCGTACCACAAGTCAAAAGGGTTTTAAATACGGAATTTATAGTTTAAACAAATAAGAACCCTAAAGGGATTTGATGCTGTTGCCATATACTGGTTCCCCTTGTAGAAAGAATCTGTTAAGCATAACAAAAAATAAATAACAAAACACTAACAGCAGCAGAAATAATGGTTTGTTTCTCAAAGTTTGTTAAATGTACAGGCCTGTGAGACAGTTCTCTCATGCATAAATAAGAAAGTAATACTATATTCCACAGTTTCAACCTTTCAGTTGTGTTAATGAAATATTCACTGATAGAAGTACAATCCCTAACAGCATGCTGTAGTACCTTCACAGTCTTCACTTGGCTGTACTGTACATTTAATTTAAGGCAGCTTAAGTACACATGTTGAACACAGCGACACTGTGGTCTTCTGTTTAACAAGATTGTCAACTGGATCCTTATTTGCATACATACAGATTACCTACATCATGAACTAATTATATTATTAATTAGATACTATAATCCCAATTACACATGGGCATTACATTTTCATTCGCACACATACTGCATTCTGCAGCTCCCTAAGAAGTTACACAGGAAAGTTCGACTGTGTATTCAGTATGTTTTACATGATAGAAAGCAGAATCCAAATTTTAGACAAGGGAATAAATATACCTCTAACTACAAAAGGGATAAGATGTTTTGTGTTAATGAGGCACAATCACTTTTCTGGGGGCATATGCATACAGATCTGTTTAAAATCCAGTAGCAAGCTGGACATAAATAAATAAACAAATATTTTTTTCCGTCACACTTACTGTATACCCTACTAGTCTAAACACTACTCAAGTCTGCATGAATTATGTGTAATGACACAGTACCATTGAAGGGCTTGGAGAAACAGCTTCCCTTAAAAAGCCTCACTATTTAAATACTGTACATAAAGGGCCCCATTCTCAATTGCTATCCAAGATGCAATTTAGTCGTTATGGTGCCTTAGCACTGCCAGAGACCTTGCGACCCTACTGAGATATGCTCTGTGTTGCAACCCTTTCCTAAGTGATTGCAACAGTGTTTGGGACAGTTCAAGGAAGCGGATGGGGCTGATATGCAAACGGACTGCGGTGACATTCACAACAGCAGGGCAGACTTTGCATGACTGGTCGCAGCCAACTGTACATCTCTCAGGTTATGGCGGCACAGCGCTGCAACCTGTCACAACACATAGCAGAACAGCCCAAGTTACTTAGAACACCAATGAATCAGCAGGTAGAGCAGGACTGGGGTGTAGGGTGGTGATGATGTTGGGAGCAGGTACTGTATCACTGGATGCCGGGGACTCACCATGTTTGGGGGAGGGTTACTGCATCACCAGGGAATCCTAGTATTGGGCCAACAAGGAGCAGGAACCAGTGGGGACCAGGGGACCGAACTGCAAGAAAGGGTGATGGAGATTACCATTTGCAAACTATGGCAACCAGTTACCAGCATGCGATTGCTCCATTAGTCTTGTACAATGTTAAGCTATCATCTGGTCACAGAAGTAACCCAACCAGTTAGTGGGTGCAAACCTCATTTTATCTTCTTATAGCTTGACTTTCTAGCTGCACTGTGCCTCTGTAGCAGGAGGATTCTTCCCCAGGGACCTACATTCAGCTTGGTGAATGACACGATTAGATTGTAGAGTAGTGAGGCAATCACTTTTCACCCATTTTGCTCCGCCACCTGGAGTGACTGAGAATGTGGCATCAGGACTATTAAAAATGAAACCAATTGCTAAATATTAAATTATACAGGTAAACTGGCAAAATGTACTCAAGTGCATACAGAAATAAATGTACACTTGTGTTTCTAAATTACAGCATGTCTCAATGGTTATTGTAAAATCTGGCAACTTTCACAGATTTTGGTACTGCCCCGTAAAGCTATAAAGAATATCTGGTTTCCATTTATCTCAAAGCAGCAGTGCAATGAAAAATGTTTTTTTCCAAAATCTAGTTTCAGTTACAATCAATTGAACCGTTACCATACCTGCAGAATCCACTTTCTAGGCACCTCCAATGTTGTGCACCATTTAAATTTTTTTTATTTTCTCGATCCTAACCCTTATCAAGTCTATAATTGCATTTCACAGCTACATGTAATGGGCATCTTTTTTCTTGAGAAAAAACTAAATTAAAACATTTATAAAAGACTACAATTTTGGTGGAACTATTTTACCACCAAATTAAATTGGAAGATGCCTGGAACCCTTCATAGTGAAAGAAGGTAGGGTCAAACTTGTTGCACAGTTTGACTGCACTACTACTTGTGCATGTGAAACAGACTTAATTTGGACACTTTGAATGTATATCTTAATATATATTAAATAAAGCCTTAACATTTTAGCAATCTAACAAATGTACTGGACTTATTAACGGTGTTTTAATGTAGGCCGGCTTGATGGCGATGACTAATGGGGGATCATTCTGGCATGCTCGCGACCCAGGTTCAAGTCATGAGTCCAGGCCGTCAGGAGTGCAGGCCAGCAGGGAGGATTTAGAATGTCCATTTTGGATGCTCTGTTCCCACAATGGCTGATGTGTCACACACATGATGGAGTGACACCTGGCGAAGACAGGTCACAAGGCCCTTGGTGCGGTGAATGACTGTGCATGTCCAGGAGCCCCCAGGACCATAGCCACGTACCTGCACACTAATGATGGTGGTAGGCGGGACTAATAACGGGGGGGGAAAATCCTCGGTAGTTGGTGGCAACATAAAGGAGCGGGGCTTACCACTACCTATGCCCCAAGGGCATGTCAAGAATGGCTGTCCCCTATCCCACTGCTGGAAGTCAAATCCGAGGTCTTCTTGATTCATCCCCTAGCTTGCCATGGCCAAGCTTGAGCACAGGGAACCCCACCTCAGGGGGAAAGCCAAGGACAGTACAGGCCAACTAAGGGCAGTAGTGTCAAGTGTCAGAGGCGGCTCCAGCTCAGAATCAGAAACCCTGGGCAGCAGACAGTGGGAAGGCCCCTAACATCAGAGGTGAGCATAACTAGCAGAATTATTGATAAAAGAAAATAAGATAAAAATAGACTGGATGGGCCAAGAAATCTTTCTCTACCGAGAATTTTATGATTCTATAAAATAAAAAAAAATGCTTTACTACAGCCCCCTTTAACACTTTACCCTGCTAAATGTACAAAATAAAATGATAAGCACAGAAATTAAGCACAGTCATAATGAAAACGATTAAGTCAGTGCAAATGGCATGGTCCCTGCAGGTTACTCACAAAGCAGCTGCATATCTATATCACACTTCAGCTGCCTGTTCGAACATAGTCCTACAAAGCCATCTAGATTGTTCTCATTTTGAGACCATGTGTCACCAAAGTAGGTTGTATCTCACAAAAGTGGCCTTGGGAGTTATCAAGGTATGTTCATGAATGATTAAAGCAAGGCCTATTTTCATGTTGTACTTCAGTAAAATGTTATTAATATTTTAAAAAGTATTTAACAGAACAACACAAAGAATCAACCTGACACCCTACACTGTTGACCACACAAGTTTCAGACAACTTTCAACAGATGATTTGTTTTTGATGCTCAAAGTTTTCAGTTTTTTTCCCCCACTTTCTTGACTGCAAAGGCTCATGAAAGTGGGCTTACGAGTCAGGAAAGCAGCTTCACTTGTCATAAAAGTTGGGCCTGCTTTCGTGACTCACATCAGCCTAATTTCTATAATATTTTAAAAAGGAGCCTTAAAAAAAAAACAACTTGAAGAATCAACCTTACACCCTACATTATGAACTACATAACTGTCAGACTTAACTTCCAACACATTTCCTTGTTTTTTACAGGCAAATGTGTCTTTTTTTTTTCCCCTACTTTTATGACTACTAAGGCTTAGGAAAAGCAAGGGTTATTCCTCACAAAATGTGGGTTCAGACTCATGAAAGTCATGCAAGTCAGTTCCAAAAAACTCCAGTTACAAAAAGGTATGAACAATTAACTGCACATGCCTAAAGACAGCACTTCATTTTCTTAATATTTCAAAATCTACATATTTTTCTGTAAAGCTACCTATCAAAGAACCATCCTTGGGGCAATTACTCTAACGAATGTGAAAGTTTCATGCTTTGACTCAAACATTTTTATACTATCAGTTAGCAAAGAAAGTGCCTTAAAACACATTTTTATGTACAGTATTTCAAACTTTCTAGAACTTTTAAACTGCTAAACTGACCATTACCAAATCTACAGGATCCTGGCAAATTTCGGGCTATTACGTCAAGAGACAGACATATTATTGAGGTGCAGAAATCTGGGTTCAACATAGAAGTGCACACTCAACCCTAAGATAACTGCTCTACCACATACCTATATGCATTTCTATAGAATAAATGCTAGAAAAGTCCAGTACACAAGGAAGCAATGCCGCTGAAGGGGGTTTAGTGGATCCATGACCTCTATAGATCACTGATATAGCATTATTTCACAAGTACCCTGCACTTTGTTAGCGTTTTGGTTTATATAATACTGTACATTGATTAATAAAATAAAAATATAACACCATCTGCTCAATCTGGTTCCATTTCAGCTGGTATGCATCTGTATCCCCCAAACCCTGGGAAGAGACTGAAAAAAGGCAGTGTTGTTTAGTCCTCCTTTCCCAGCCAATAAAAACTGTCTAAAAAGACCTTTAAACTCTTTTGTGAAAATGTTTAAAACTTTCCAGTAGTGCAGGAGTTAGTTCCTTAACACATTTGGGAAGATCAGAGGTATCACTTTAATAGTTGCTGCTGGCTGTGAAGCAGGTAGCATCAGTCAGTCAAAGACTAGATCAAGCAATTGTGAGGTGGTGAAAGATGGCTACAGTCTGCTTCTGTGGTTTGTGTGCTTCATTGATCAGCTTTTGCGCTTTTGTCTAGCAAGTACAGTTCTGCAGGTATGTTGCTTGCTTCCTTTAAATAGGGTTTTGTGGTTGCTGAATGACAGGCACATTAATATAGTTGGAGGTTTGCAGCTCTTTGACTTGATGCATGGCTGAAGACAGTATGGAGGAAATGATTTGAAAACCCTGGCAGTTGTAAGCTGAGTTTATGCTGCTCGTTTGCAGTACTTAAATAATGTTTTAAAAGCTGCATTTAAAGGGTAACTGCACTGAACCTGTAAGTCATTTTCCCCAGTAGCATCTGTTTTTAAATACTGGTTCCAATTATGTTACTATTCCTTTTGTACAGGCCTTTTAGTAGACATAGTTGCTGTTTCTGATTTACACTCTGGTGTAAAGTACCATTTTGGAACTGTATGATGTACTTCATGTCCTCAGCTACAGAGTTCTATAATATAACATGGGTGCAATGTGCCAACAATAGAAGAGTAGAACAGGGACATAAACTTCATCATACAGTTCTAAAATGGTACTTAATACTTGTGTTTATGTCAGACACACCCACTAGGATAACTAAAAAGACTGTAGTGCTGGCACAGTACCAGAACAGAAACCAGTATTCAAAAATTATTTACAGAGGGAAATGATATATACAGATTCAGTGCAGTTCTCCTTTAAGCATTTTTATTTTAGAAAGCTGCTTTTCAGGTGTGTGTGCGTGTGTGACTACTGAGAAAGCCCTTTTTTGAAAGTTTGGTTCTGGGATCCAAACTGTTTATTAAATCTGAGCTGTCCTTTTTTTTTTTTTTTTACTCTGTGTGTGTGTGTGTGGGGGGGGGGGTTGTGCTGCGAATCCCCCTTTTTTTTTTGTTTATAAATAAAAGTCTGGTTTTAAAGAGCAGGTTTGCAGTTCCCACCTCTCCAACACAGAAGGCAGCTTACGTGTCCCCCAATTGATTGTGACATTAAGTTTCATTTATTGCTGTCTGTATTCAGAAAACAAATGCTCATAATTTTCTCCATGGAGCCTGCAGCCAGAAACAGTCCGACTTCTTTATTTGGAGACACGCCTCCATGCTAGCATATTTTATGACATCATTAAATGAAGAGCGTGGGGGCATGCTCTGTAGACTATACTGGGGACAGTTTTTAAAGGCTTTTTTTAAAACTTTTGAGTGCCAATTTTGATATAGGAAAGCCAACGCTTAACTAACAAGGTCCCTGTTAGTTGAGCGGTGGCCTTCCTTTGTCAAAATTGGCACTCAAAAGTTTGTAAAAAAGCCTTTAAAAACTGTCTCCATTATAGTCTATGGCACGTGCACCCATGCTTTTCACATAATGATGTCACAAAATGTGCTAGCATGGAGGCGTGTTTCCAGATAAGGAAGTCGGATCATTTTGGCTGTAGGCTCCACGAAGAAAATTATAAGCATTTTTTCCTCTGAATACAGACAGCAATAAATTAAACTATGTCACAATTCATTGAGGGACAGGTAAGCTGTCTTATATGTTACGGGGGAGAGAACTGCAGAACTGTGACACTGCTCTTTAAACTCTAGGTATGAAATTTAAAAAAAGTTGTCCATTGATGATGTCATAAACACGGCTGCCACCTTTACTCTACTGAAAACCTTCAGTAAGACTCTCAAATGTAAAACACTCTTAAAGAAGCAGTATTTGTTAGACACCATGTAGTTTGTTTTTCCTCAGTATTAATGTTTTGCTGGCAAAAACATGAATATGCCCATTTTTGTTTTCTTTCATTCCTAAAGGAAGCTAAGAGATTTTGACATTTTTAAAAGTACCCTCTCCCTTGCCATGTGCTGCATGAAAAAAAATTAAATATCTTGGCACACTGGTGTGCTGTTTACAATCAGGAACATGTGGTAGCCCCATCCAAATACATCCACAGCATTAATCTAGTGTTAAAATTCAACAGCAGAAGAGATTTTTAAAAATTTTAAATGGTGGACACCTTTAATGACATGAGCCATTAATTACAAAATAAGCTATAAAAGCAGTTTTAAAAATATCTGAGAAAAAGAAAAATACACAGAGGTTGACTCTATGGATGTCAGAAATAGATTTTTGTCAAAAAACTATATGATGAGATTTCTTTGCTGACTAACAAATACTGCTGCATTAAATAAAAAAAAAATGTCATATCTTGATAGCCTCCTTACACAAAAAACAGCATTTTTAAAAGAACTATTCATAGTTTTGTTTTCTGGTGTTTCTTTGGTGACCAAGATAAATCCCAATCCTATCCATACCAGGGCAATCTCTGCTGTTTATACTGCAGCAGATAAATCTGAGACCTTGGCTCCACAGAAGGCCTTCTGTTGTCTGCGAATTGGCCAACATTCTGCCAGACAAAGTCTACAGAAGTCTGAATTTCCTGCAGTGAACCTCATAAAAACAATCATTCCATATACTGACTGTGCAGAAAGACAGATGATTGATTGGTGGCGAGGGACTACTTTTTATTACTTCCTTTTAACAAAAGAAAATCCTAGTTTTTAATAAAAATTGTTCCCCAGTTTACCCATTTTATGATAACAGTAAGACACTCCAGGTCACTGGTTGTCTGCGGTTAACACACTTCCAAGTGCTAAGAGCACTCAACGCAGCACTTCATGCCTCATTATGCAACTGGGGGTACCGGGTCAATACAGTGCTACAACAACAGTGTGGCAATAATCACGCTGTGTAAAGTGCAGAAACATTTAGAGCGACACGAGTATGACAGCTCTATGGAAGTACCGTTACCCATGTCGCTGACCACGAAGTGAAGGAAGAGCTGAAGAAGCCTGTGCTGCTATGTCTGGTTGCACCACTCTCATGGTGGCCTGGCTAAGGCACCAGTACATAGCAGCGGTGGGAGACCTGAGACCATGGTTTGGTTCCCCCAGGTTTCTTGATGTTGCAACTTTTTTTTGTGGGGGGGGGGTTTCCCCTTCCGAGTTTCTGCCCATCACCAAAGTCCACACCTCCTCGGATTTGGTTATTTAAAGTCCAGGGGGTGTGGGGGGTGAAGCCCCCCACATTGGGAGGTGCAGGGGGCAAAGCAAAGCCTCCCTAAAAACCAAAAGTGCCACTGATTTCAATGGCTGTGTACTTTTTTTGCATGGTTGCTGAAATGCCCAACGTCATGTCGCAGCATGACATTTTGCTTGTGGCATTTAGTGCTGTGTGGATTTTCTCAGCTACATTATGACCCCATGCCCAATTGGGCATGCATTAACACCTTACTACCTGGAAGTGCTTTTTGAAGTCCAAGCTTTCCATTGCTTAACCTTGATACAAAATGGCCACCAAGGCAAAACTGTGCTAAACCCAGAGAACTGATGCCCTGCTTACTTAGTACGCATTACAGAATGAATTAGTATGCATTATGGGATGGTAAACATGCAGTTTCCTCATGAGGAGGGGCAGGTCTAACCATGCATTATATATCTATATATGTAAAACAAACAAAAAAAACTAAACAGGAAGGGAGAGAGATATATGGGGAGTGGTGCAATGCACTGGCTGTGGGATGACAGTCTTTCTGGAGACATTCCAGAGGCTGTGATGCTGCCCTATTTGCATGAACCTCTCTCATCTGAGGAATGAGGTTGCCAGTCTCCAGGCCGAACTGGCAAGAATTCAGGAAACCTCCTCCCCCACCCAGGGACCACCAGGACCACTGCCTCAGAGGTTGCCAAGAAAGAGCAGTTGGACCACGGTGGGCTCAGGAAGGGTGAGGGTGGTGGATCAGAGGTGCATCCCTCCAGTTGTACCTCCACACTCATACAATCGCCTGGAGGAGCGGTTCCTCTATGGAGGCACCCACAGTGGAGACCAAGGAGGATGCTGGGAACCTCCACAAAGGAGATCCAGAGAAAGGTGGCACAAGACCCCACAGGGGAAGGAAACAGCTCCTTGTGGGTGGCTTAATCATTAGGAGGGTAGAACAGGGGTTGGGAGGGAGGTAAGGTGCCTGCCCGGCACCATGGCTGGGAGGGACAGAAAGTGAATCCTCAGGATCAAGGAAGCAGCAGCATGGGAGAGGGTGGTCATTGTCCACCTAGAGACAAATGACCTGGCTGGGAATGGGATCAGAGCAGTGCAGGAGGAGTTTGTAGGGTTGGGGAGGGGTCTTAGACAAGTAGCACACATGGTAACCTTCTCGGAGGTGCTTTCTATCTATGGCACGGGTGAGGCTAGGGTACTCCGCATCATGGGATTCAATGAATGGTTGAAAAACTGGTGCAGAGAATTTAAAGTAGGCAAGGGAGGAGGCACTGAAAAGAAGCATGGAAATCCCAGCCCCCCAAGGAAACAGGGTAGCTAGTGAGGTAAACACTAAGGTCGAGAAGTCGATAGAGCAGGACACGGATCAATGGAGAAAAAGACTGTAAGGACAGGGATGGGGTTAAAAGGGGTAAGGCTATCAAAAAATTGAGAACAATGAGTACCAATGCACATAAACAAGCTCCCTGAACTAGTGGACTTGATGGAAGAGGGACAGCCGGATATCGTGGCAGTCACACAAAACATGGTACAGAGAACCATGACTGGGATGTCAACATACCAGGGTACATAATCTACAGGAGGGATAGCGAGGGTTAAAAAGGAGGAGGAGGAGGAGTAGCTCTCTATGTAAGGGAAGGGATCAAAGCAATGGTACTAAACGGTAAACAGGGAAGAGAGGAGGCTTGTGTGTCACCCTGGAGACAGGAAATGGCACCACAATCCATATGGGGCTTGTATACAGATCCCTATCTAAGGGGGTGGAAATGGACAAGGAAATGATAGAAGGCATCCTTAGAATGGCAGAAAAGGGGGAGATATCGTTGATGGGGGACCTAAATATGCCAGATGTTAACTGGAGCACTTTTGCTGCAGTCACATCCAAGAGCAGGGTAATTCTTAATACCCTACAGGGGGCATGCCTCAGACAGCTAGTGCTGGAACCCACTCGGGAGGGAGCAATCTTAGACCTGGTACTCTCAAATGAGGACAGAGTGAGGATCTTGGATTTAGAAGTGGGTAGCCATCTGGGAACAAGTGACCACCAAACAGTGTGGTTCACGATAAACACAGCCGGAGAGTCAAGTCACACAAAGGTGAGGGTATTGGATTTTAGGAGGGCTGACTTTGGCAAAATGGGAGAGTGCCTCAGAAAAGCACTAGCAAACAGGCAAGAAGGTGGGGTGGAGGAACAATGGGGAAAAATCAAAGCTGCCATCACAGAGGCAACAAGCCTTTGTGTGAAGCAAATAAACAAAACAAAATGAAGGAAAGAAACACTGTGGTTCTAAAAAGAGGTGGCGGGGAAGGTTAGGGAAAAGAAGATAGCTTTCAGGAAGTATAAGGAAACACAGAAGGTGCAGGACAAAGAACTGTGCCAGTTAAAGCAGAAAGAAGCAGGGAAGGCAGTCAGAATACCAAAGGTCTAAACCAAGGAAAAGATAGCCAACTCAGTTAAGAAGGGGGATAAAACCTTTATAGGTACATTAGGGAGTGAAGAAAGACCAGGGAGGATAATGAGGCTTTATAAAGGGGTGGGGGTGGGCAGAGGTGACAGTGACAAAGCAGAGATGTGAACGAATACTTCTGCTCAGTATTCACAAAAGAAGAGGAGGGGAGGTACCTAAACCATATAATAGAAGCGCACTGGGTAGGAGGTTCGATGCCAGTCCATTCACAAAAGAAAGGGTCATGAAAGAACTCCTAAAACTGAAGGTGGACAAAGCAATGGGGCCTGACAGGGTTCACCCTAGAATTCTAAAAGAACTAAGGGGAGAACTAGTGGCACCACTGACTACCCTTTTTAACAAATCATGGGAGGATGGTGTGGTACCTGAGGACTGGAGGAGGGTGAATGTGATTCCCCTTCACAAAAGTGGGAGAGAGGCAGGAAACTACAGACCTGTTAGTTTGACCTTAGTGGTAGGGAAAATGATGGACTCAATTCTGAAAGAAAGAACTAATGAGTATCTAGAGGCTAGCGGGGCAAAGGACCCAAGGCAGCATAGATTCACAGTGGGAAGGTCATGTCAGACGAATCTAATAGACTTCTTTGACTGGGTGACCAAAGTAGTAGACCAGGCAAGGGCTGCGGACATGGCCTACCTAGACTTTAGCAAGGCATTTGACACAGTCCCACACAAAAGATTAATAAACAAGTTAGCCAGTCTGGGAGTAGGTCCCAAGGTGGTAACCTGGGTAAACAATTGGCTGGACAACAGAATACAGAGGGTAATAGTAAACGGAGTCCACTCTGAAGAAAGGGGGGTTACTAGCTGGGTGCCGCAGGGTTCAGTACTGGGATCGGTCCTCTTTAATGTCTTTATAGGCAACATTATGGAAGGACTGGAAGGAAAAATATGCCTCTTTGCAGATGACACAAAGATCTGCAACAGGGTTGATACACAAGGGGTTGGGTGTGGAAAGGATGAGAAGGGACTTGGCAAGGCTGGAGGAATGGTCAAAAGTATGGCAGCTTAGATCCAATGCAAAGACGCGCAAAGTAATACACCTGGGAAACAAAACCCAAGGAAGAGTAACAATTTTTTGGGGAGGTATTAACAACAACAAAATGGAAAGGGACCTGGGGGTAGTCATATCAGATGACCTAAAGGTGGACAGGCAATGTGAGAAGGCAGTAAGGAGGGCTGGGGGGATACTGGGATGCATAGGGAGAGGCATCACCAGTAGAAAACAGGAAGTTGTTATCCCTCTATACAGACAGTTGATGAAACCCCATCTGGAGTACTGCATGCAGTTCTGGAGACCCCATCTCCGCAAGAACTTAGACAGGATGGAGGCAGTGCAAAGGAGGGCAACTAAAATGGTGCAGGGTCTGCATCAGAAGCCATATGAAGAGAGACTAAAAGAGCTTAATATGTATACCCTCGAGGAAAGGAGGGAGAGGGGGGACATGATAGAAACTTTCAAGTACCTCAAGGGAATCAACAAAGTCCAAGTGGGAAGCATCTTTCCGAAAAAGAGATGTGCAAGAACAAGGGGGCACAATTTGAAGATAGACGGGGGATGACTCAGGCGCAACGTGAGGAAGTATTTTTTCACGGAGAGGGTGGTGGATGCATGGAATAGCCTTCCTAAGCAGTTCATGGGATCAAAAACAGTGGGGGAATTTAAGACTGCATGGGACAGACATAAAGCAATTCTAGAGGGAGGTAGGAGGAAGTAGGCTGTTGGAAAAACTAGGATCTGCAGCTTATCCAATAGGTAGGGAAATGGGCAGACTGGGCTGGCCAAGCGGTCCTCATCTGCTGTCAAAGTCTATGTTTCTATGGTTCTATATTTGCAAAAAGGGTCGGAAATTTCTGGTTTCCTGACTGACTAAATAACTTCTTATCCATGAACCAGGGGAATGCAGTGATGGAAGCAGATCTGTCCCAGGCCACCTCTGTGAGGGTCTCTAGAGCAGACTGAATAGCTGGAACTAGAGATACAGACATAAAAGGAATATTGAGATACATCTGTATCTTATTGGCCTTATTCACGGCCACTGTTTCAGTGCAAAATCCTGTGCAGCTTCTTCAGAAGTGACTGGAAAAGAGTCCCCCGAGGAGCTCTGACCGGCTGAGTAGGCATCGTCTCCTCTGGGTTCAGTGAATACTCTTCAAAATCCTCTGACTCACCATTGATGAGATCAGGATTGTACTCTTATTCATCCTCCAACAAGGGAGAGGGAGCTAGCGGATCCAATGGGTAGTCCATGGAAACTGTATCTGTGTCCCACGGGGAGGATGAACCAGCACTGAAGAAAGCACTAGCACTGAAGAAGGAGTTGGCACCGACTATGGTGTCAACCATGGTGACTGCGCCAAAGACAACAGCAACTCTAAGTATGTCCACAGCACCACAGATGGCACCGAAAGGGTACAAAGAACCCACTGCTCCATGAGCGCTGTCTAGGGACCAAACTGCTCAACAAAAACACACTCAGTAAGCAGACAGGCAACTGGAGATGGAGGAGTCAGTACACATGGTGCGAGAAAGTCCAGTGGCACATCATCCCTTGTTGAAGGTGATGAATGAGGGCACACCAGGATTCCTGCACCAAAGGGAGAGAAATGCCTCTGGGCATAATGGCGTGAACCCAACCAAGACCTATGTCATTACTTTTCTGTACTATTTTTATCTGAAGACAAGGTCAAACAGTACCTGGAACCCAACGCTGAGTGTAAACAGGGCCGGGACCATTTCTTTTTGTGACTATGAGAGACATTTATTTATTTTATGTTTTAACTACTCTCAAATTATAAATTTACTTCATGTTTTAATTATTATCAAATTATAACTATATTGCAACAGATGTAAAACCCAGGAATTTATTTTTATCTATGTTAACTGTAAAATATTTTAGTTGTGTGAGCATTCCTGGGTTATCACAGAGGTTCAACAATTCTTGTCTTGCAAATGCTCTTTTGTTTTCTCAAACATCAAGGGATGAGCACCCCTTTTCATCTAAATGGCTTTTTGTTTTTGGTTAAACTTTAACGGACTTCTTCTCTTTCACAAAAAAAAAAAAAAAAAAACATGGTTTCAATATAAACAAGGCCAAGGCAGAAGAGACAAATACAATGACTGAGCTGGTCAGGAGAACAAAAAGGCCATACTCGAACTAACAAAACCAAGGTCTAAATGATTAATCCAGTTTGGAACTGTTCTTAAAAAGTTTGGTCTCCACAGATCAAAGAAATAGTCAAACCTGTGATGTCAGAGAAGCATGTATGATGATGCAGGCATAGGGGGCCGGCCAGCCAAAGGCATTTCTGGTGTGTGTTTTGCATAAGAGCTCAGTTATGTTCTGGAACCTTGAACTAGAAACATTACAGGTTCAAGTCTTTCATAACTCAAGCTAGTTGTGGTAAGCTTCTTACTCTACACTGAGTTAGGTTCTTCTATGTGTACTCAGTCTTTTCATATACATTTATTTTTATCTCTGTAAAAATAATGCATTCCCATAGTGTTTTAGTCTGTGGTACCCAGTAACATATGTAAATACTGTAGAGTACTAAATGTTATATACTTCGTACTTTCTGTGACTGAGTCATTTCAGGTATAGACAACGAGGGGTGAATTGGCAAATCTGTGATCTGTCTCCAAAGAGGAAGGATACAATTACTTAATCTAAAACAAACGTGCTCTCAGCTGTAATAGAAGGGATGGGTTGTTTGCCCTTTGGTAAGGAACACTGCACTGTGTGTGAGCAGTGGATCTAATGGGATTCGGATCTAGAGACACCCTGAGTGAGGCTGCAGATTGAGTGGTGGCAGCATATTAAGGTAGTCCTTTCAAGAGTCTGAGGGGCTGTGAAACTGGTTAACAGCTGCAGACTGAGTTCTAAGGAAGAACCAATCTGTGGCATACAGTATATACAGATATATACATACATAAATGTGTTATATATATATATATATATATATATATATATATATATATGTGAGTGTGTGCACGATAGTGCCCCTACAGTTAGGGTTCAATGGTCACTTCTATATAAAACCCACAATTTTGCACTTAACTATGTAACCGTTTGACTGATTCACATGAAGTTTTGCATGCACCATCGGGGACCAAAGATCTCTGGATTTGGCAAGTTTCATTCCAATTAGACATGCGGATGCAGAGATACAGAATGTCAGAAACTGTGTAAATTAACATTTTTGTGTAAATTCTTTGGCACGCCGTTTCTCAGACAGGTCTTGGCCTGAAATTTTAGAGTATAAAAGGCTTGAGTCACAGATGTGCCTTTTGAAGGTTTGGTGAAAAAGTATTAATCTATTCAAGTTATTCAAATTTCAATTTCTCCATTATTTCCTATGGGAAAAATTAGATGTACTGTGCAAAACAACTATTTTGCTACCGCAAAAGCAGTTTTTATTGTCGCAAATATGGAATGTAGTCTCGAGATTCCACCATCTTGTTTTCAGTTAGCGAGGCAAACACATTTAAATATTTCAAAAAAATGCTTGGAGTTGGTAGACACCAACAGTTCTGTTTACCTAATCAGGGCCTGAGGAATCAGATTCTGGGTTCAGTTTGCTCCAAAAATGCACATAAATATGTTAATTTTGTCTGCAGATGTATTTGTGCCACAAACTATGGCAGTTGTTTTCCAAAACAAGAGGGAGTTTGTGCCACAAATTGTGGCTAACTCCCATTGTTTCGCGAAAACAAGGAAGGGCATTTCCTGTAACAGCTGCCGCAATTTGTGGCACATACATCCACGGAAGAAATAAAACTAGTTAGGAGAATTTTGGGGCAAATGGACCACAGAATCCAATTCCTTGGCCTCCATTTAGGTAAACACTTGCTGGTGTTTACCTAATGCAACTATTGTTTGCTCATTAAAAAGTCTTTAAGGGGAAGGGGGCCGAGGCATGCTAATATAGATTTTCCGACATCAGGGTGCTCAACCCCAAGTTAGCAGTAGAGGCCCCCCCCGACACTGTGGGACACTGGGGAGCTCACTCCCAGTGTCCCAAAATATGTGCTAAATTTAAACCTGTAAAAAAAGAAAACACTCCAATCCCTGTGTCAGCACTAGAAGCCCCACCCGCCAGTGCGGGACACTGGGGAGCCCACTACCAGTGTGCTGAGATATGTATCCCCCCCACAGCAGTCTGAGACACTGGAGAGCCCACTCCCACTGTCCCAAAATATGTGTTTCTTTAAAACCTGTAAAAAGGAAAACAGACCCCATCTTTTTTTTTTCCTAAAAAAAAGAAAACGGTCCCTTGTTGTTTCCGGCGTCCCCTCCCCATCCCGACCTCCCACTGAGCACCTACCACCCCCCTTGCCATATACTTACCACCGGAGGTTGCTGACTGTCATCTTCTGTGGACCGGGACATGTCTGCACTCTTCAAAATTAAACCGTGAACTGAAGAATCAAGGTAAGTGCTGTATAATGTATTTAAATGGCGTTTTGAACCTTTGCTGATAATGTGGCTATTTTTTGGAATTTTTGCACCAAATTTTCAACATGGCCTTCTGGGGACCCCACCTCATGAACACTGTGACTGTCGTTTCATTATTCGGGCCCAGAAGGTGATTTCATGGTTGCTGTGCGATATCACCTTTTGGGCCCAAATAACGAAATTTCACTGCCAATGCTCATGAGGTGGGGTCTCATAAAGGCGATGTTGAAAATTTGGTGAAAACATTCCTAAAAATGTCCAATGTTTCTATGCACGTGCATAATTTTGGTAATTTTCTATATTTTGCTGCCAAATTTTCAACATAGCCATTTTTTCATACTACCTCATGAACAGTACAGGTGTCATTTTTCATATCCTGCCCCGAAACGTGTTTTCACACCTGTGGTGCGGAATGGTGTTTTGGCACAGATTTTAAAATTTTCACCTACAGGGTTTATGAGGTGGGGTCATAAGAAGAGTATGTTGAAAATCTGGGGTCAAAATATGAAAAAATGCAAAAATGCTATGACAATTTGTTGCAATTTTGCTGTGCTCGCTCGTAACTTCAGAAATGTTAAATATTTTTACCCCAGATTTTCAACATAGCCTTCTTATTACCCCTCTTCATGTATGTAACAGCTGTCATTTTTCAAATTCTGCCCAAACTGTGTTTTCCTACCAGTGGGCCGGAATGGCACTACAATCGCGCAGAATTACGTTTTGGTGGGGATTCAAAAATGTTCTGTACAGAGTACATGAGGTGGGGTACTAAGATGGCTATGCTGACAATCTGATCACTACTGTCCTATAAATGGAAGCGCTGGGCCCAGAGGTCCCTGTGCTTCCACAGCTATATACATATACGCATCTACAGAGGGCCCTGTGCTCCCACAGACAAACTTTTCTTTTTATTTTAGTTTTTGTTGACTGGGTAAGTGCACTAGACAAATCCTGCCTATTTTCAGGCACGATCCAGGGGAGGAGGATACAGATGAATGCCAACTAACCTTGAACCAGATTAAGTTGTTGGTGGTATTTTTAGTGAATGAGGGAATTTGGCCAGGACACTGAGGAAATTCCCCTACTCTTTTCGATAAGTGCCATGGGATCTTTAACATCCACCTGAACTACCACCAATCCAGGCAGATGGGACCTTGGTTTAACGTCTCATCCGAAAGACAGATAAGGATATCATTATAATATCTGAAAAAGTAAGGAAATTAATTGCAAACTACTTCATTAATGCATCAGTTAGGGTCCTTACTAAAGTGACAAAAGCAGGAAAATGTGGTGTTAGAGTTTCCAACCCCAACACCCCACCATCCACCCTGCAGACACTGACAGGCATTGGGGGCGTGTCTTGGGGTCAGTAGCTCTACCGCTCATCCCATTCTCCTATACTGTACTCATCTCAGCTTATTTACTTATGTAGTGGGGTTAGCGTTAGGGCTGCTGACCCCAAGGTACACCCCTGGCGCCTGTCAGTGTCTGAACAGTGGGGGTGGGGGTGGTGGAGTGTTAGGGTTGGAAACCCTAACACCACATTTCCCTGCTTTCAACACTTTAGTAAGAACCCTAACTGATGCATTAACAAAGTTTTTTTGTAATGGAAATTTTATATATATATATATATATATATATATATATGTACAAATTACAAAAAACTTTGTTAATGCACTAGTTAGAGTTAAAGTAACAAAAGCAGGGAAACGTGACATTAGGGTTTCCAACCCTAACACTCCATCCCCACCCTGCAGGCAGCAACAGGTGTGGGGTGTGCCTTGGGGTTGTCATGTGTGAGCTGTAGTCATGTATACGTGATGCTTTGATGCAATGACGCATCAAGCCCATGTGCGACCGCACATCCCACCCATTCTCTAAACTTGAAACTTGCACTGAGCTATGAAGGAAAGCAGAGAATGCACAACTTTATTATAGCTGCTGGCAAGATGCCAGTTATGAGGTGGGTGTCAACAATGGCGAGAAGCATCTCTTACAGCAACGGACCAAGTGGTCCCATAACCAAACTCTAAATCAAGCTGTCTGAACCAGAGGGACAGAAAAAAAAAGTAGGTTACTCACCTGTAACAGTAGTTCTCGGGATGGTATGGTATATGGTTCACATCCACCCTCTAGCAGTTCCACTGGAATGGTCTGATTGGCCAGACATCTTTAAGCTAAGCTCCTCCCACCTCCCGGGTGGTATATAACCTGACTCTGGCCATGATGTTGGTTCCTGCATGCCAGAAGCAGGAATCCAGGTGCCACTTGCCAGGGGAGGCCAGGTAAGTTGTGTGGATGTGAACCATATACCACTCTGAAAACTATGGTTACAGATGAGTAACCTATATGTGTGAATACGGTTTACTATCCACACTCTGGCAGTCTCCTAGCAGTTCTCTGGGAGGAGGGGGCAAGGTATGCAACACTACTTGGAGAACAGAGCTTGGAGAACCAATGTCCCAAAACCAGCATCCCAGTGTGACTCAAGGTTGATGCGACAGCGGGAAATGAAGGTGAGTGCTCACTTCCAAGTAGCAGCCCTACAGATTTCCTGGACAGGGTCATCCTTGGAAGCAGCCACTGATGCAGTGGTATGACTGGTAGAATGAGCCCTAAGCTCTACGGGAGGCTCCCTACCCGCAAGCCAATAGCAGAGGTTGATGCAGGATGTGATCAGCCTGGCAAACGTCTGCTTTCCTGCCAATCTGCCAGGTGTGGCTTTAGTGTAAGTGACAAAATAGCTGGTAAGCCTGTCCCTGAACTCCAGCCGTGTGCTCTATGTAACAAAACAGCGCCAGCCTGGCCTTGGGTAATGAGGGTTGAGACTGGAGGACATCGGACTAAAAGCTCTAATAGCCAATTTCCAAACTTTGTGTGCACCAACTTGACAACCCTAATGGTTCAATTTCTAACTTTTGTGGGTAGCAACCCTAATTAAGCAATAATGTATATACAGGGATTAGATTAACAGTCTGTTAATCACCCTCTTGGGGAGTAATGTGGCATGAGGCGTAGTAGAGTGCCATACTGCCCCAATGGGGTGACTGACTGTTAATCTAACCCCTATACATACATTAGTATTATTATAATTGGGAATTAAAAAAAAAATGATATTTTTCATTTGTGTGGAACATTTATTTCAAAAATGCCCATTTTGTAGTTAAATAGTTCCTCCGCCTTATTTTGTAAGGTAGTTGTGAACATGATACTTTGTAAACTGATAGACTTGGCAAACAAACTTGTTTAATGTCAATTATGATTTTTAAAGCAAGTTCCAGAAGAGCTGCTGTCTAGAAAGGATGATTACGCTGTACAACTGCCTGACATGCGATTTGGGATATGAGTCTAAGAAGGTGTTTAGTTTAGCATGTTTTGAAAAGTGCGTTTAATACTGAGCATGCGCAGTAGCTTAAACGGGGTTGAGGACAACTGCTCGATGCATGCTTTGGCACGATCAACGATCATCTGTACAGCTCTCTGGAGTTAGTTTTACAAAAGGAGAAGTCTAAGTGTGTGTTTAGATTTAGATGGAAACACTGAATATGATCATGTGCAGTAGTGCTATGGAATCTGCATGCAAAGATGGGTCTAGTGCGCATGTCATTATTCAATGTTCCAGTTTCTAAAACATTTAAAAAAATAGACAAACTACTAATTTTGTAAATCTAACTACACAGAACTGTACAGATGATTATGTACTTTGTTGATCCATGATGAATACAGACTGAGATATACAGATGGAATTCATCAGTTTGCATGTTTTGGAGCTGATTGTAGCTGCACTGTCGGCTGGCAGGGAAGGGGAGATTCACTCAATGTGCACGTCCGTTTGAAGCTGAGCTAATAAACAATCAGCATGATGGCAGTTCTTGTCATTGTCATCCCCACAGTTAACAAATACCATTACTTATGCTGGCTCACTTATCTAGGTAATTTGTGATTAGCAAGGATGTCGGCTTTTTTTCAAGATAAGCTTTACTATGGGGACTAAGCGGGCCGCATTCCTGAGGCACGGCCGCTTGCTGAAGTTTGAAACTGATTCTAACTGCCATGTATGGGACACACGAATTGATGCCTATCTCAACTTTGTCTTTCTTTTCAGTGACGTGCAGTGTTCACTCTGAACACCACGGCGGTTGAAGGTTTGACTTACAGCCTTAGGGGACTGGGGAATACAGAATCGTCAGATATACTGTGGAGAGTTGTAGCCTATACAGATACTTCTGTTTAATTTTTCTGCGAATGTAATTATTTTCCCTTTGTTTGCTTCTGAAGGCTGGGACTGATGTGCTTGGCCAGACTGTATAGTAGGGAGTGCCGTGATTTGGCTGCTGATGTCGGGGTAAGGTCTTGGATATTCAATACTGGCATGCTCAAAATACCTACACTGACTTCTAAACTCTTCTTTTAAAAATGTCTAAGTACCCACAGTTGTTTTTAATCACTTTACTAGACTATGCAATAGGGTTCTCTGCTGCAGTGTTTGAATGGTGACAGCCATGTTTTTTTTTTTTTTTTAGTTTGTCTCTGGGCACTTACTGGCACTTGTTTCTTTCACAGGTAAAATCTATGGGCACTAGTAATCAGGCTACAGATGGTAGGGTAACGTGGGTTAATGTAACCCTATTAGAATTGTGCCAGCCAATCAGATTCAGTGTACCAAGTTCACCTTATAATAATGTGTTAACGTAGTTTTTTTTGCCATACATTTCCTTACTGTGGTAATGTCCTTTACACATGGTTTTTAAGATACTCCAGAAAGCAGAAGATGACTCTTAACATCTTTTCACAGGTCCCTTTCTGGACCGTGAAAAGCCATAAGTGCTTCTGCAGTGGGGGACACAACAACTGTCCAAAGACTGCTGCTGAGGACAATGGCACCATTTATGCCTTCTGACTGAAAGTCCATAGTTCAACTGAGATCCGTCCTCCCCCCTAAATGGCACCACACCTTACCCAGAACTGCAGAGCCTTGCTTCTGTCCAGCCAGCGAAAATGAATCCAAGCCTCAAGTGTCCAGCTTGGGCTGGGTGCATAGTACGCACTTGTGCGTCCTGGTGTATGCTCTTTGCGGCGCATACTGAGCCCAGTGATACACAAGTCCAGGTGTGTGTTTAGATATACCTCTCCCTCACAAATAGTAAAATATCATCCTTAGCATTTAAGTATTTAATAAGGTATATTATATTAAATTGTTTTACGGTCAGTAATTAAACATTCACACAGCGTATAGGTTTTCTAAAGGAAAATCTTCACGGAGCTTGTAGATACTGAAAACCATTGTCCTAAGAGTGTGATGTTAATATTGTATGTATGATTATACCTGAACTTTTGTAATAGTGCGGTGATGTTGTATATGTTTTACTTGGTTGTGAACACAAGTTGTATAATTTTATTGTGCTAAAATTAATTCTGTATTTTGTACTTACTGTATTTAATATGTTGAACTTTTGTACCCCTCCCCCAGGTGTGGCTGAAAAAGGATCTTTGGATCCAGTCCATTTTCTGGTAAAACCAATAAAATAAAATAAAAATAAAAAGCAGTGAATAGAGTTTGAAAACCATCATGAAGCACACAGGTTTTCAAAATAGGTGTGTAGCACATAGATTTTCAAAATGAATATCTTTGTGCAACACATAGATTTTTGAAAACCATCGACAAGCATATTGATTTTTGAAACAATCTTGCAGTGTGAAGAGTTTAACAGATACTTTACAACCTTATGAAGTTTGAAACTCATTGCACAGTATGCAAACCATTGTGCAGCATGAATATGTAGAAAATGTACTTAAAATATTCATGGTACATGAAGATTTTACAGAAAAAAATAAAAGTTGTGAAGAATGTAAGGGCAAATATTTTAATTTTGAATCAATGATAACTACTTAGTAATAATAATAAAAAAATACATTGTGTGACTTGTACTAACCGTCCTTTACAAAAGTAAGAAATAGAAGGAATATGTTAGGACTTCTACATGGATTCTCAAAAGGCCATTCTTAATCTGTTCTGCATCATAACTAATGAAAACATTCAATGTCAAAACAAAAGCTGCATGACAGGTTAAATTTAGTGTCAAAAACAGAATACATGGGTTGGTGGGGGAGATAATTGAGGCCTTAGTGTGAGGTGTGGGATTTAAAAGAGGACGCTTTCTCGCAGTTGTAGATGCATCAGAAGAAATTTATTTAACAAAATTAAGACCAGACGGACTTTAAGCTAAACATCAAAACAAAACAAAAAAAAAAATCAGTAATTCAGAATATATAACAACATTCTCTTGAAACACCAGGATGGGCTAGTGTAACACACTTCGAGGTCAGACTAGGTCTGTACCTCCAAGACTAACTAACTGTTTCAGGTACCCGGTTTATATACAACACAGGGGGTCAGGTGACTACCTAGCGCCACCCCTGTACCTTATGTTAAACTTTATATTTTTATTTACAAAAGGATGATTTTACTTACAGCAACAATATCCCTTTAAATCAGTGTAACTATACATACACAATCTTTGAAATTGATTTCATACCCTTTAAAAGATTCACACCAAGATTCTGGCATCTGAAAGTACCACCTCCTTTTCAGTAGTATAAAAGGACTCAGTTTGTGGCCGGTCAGCTCCTAAGAAAAGGGCTGCAGCAGTTAGAATCCTGGATTAAGCACTGAGAGGAATAAAAAAAAAACATCGTTTCATCAAGTGCCCAAAAACAACACACGAATGCCCCAATTCGGCTTCGGAAGGTATGTGCACATGAAAACAATTGTTTTTAGTTGGAGAACAACGCTCCGTATAGAAATATAGGGCTAAATGCCTTCGCGAACGTGCGCACATTCGAGGAGGCTGTAAGCTTCCTGCGTACGTATTTCTCCATTTGTGCAGGCACTTAGTGGCATATCTTCTGTAAAATAAATGTTTTGGAAGAGTTTCCTCTGGCTAAGCAAAACGGAATATCGGGGGAAGGAACCAAAAGGTTCTCAACAAGATTTATTATCCTTTAAACTGCGCAAATGAACCCACGGAGGCACAATAGACAACGCAAGGGTGGTTCCATAGTGCATACAAACAGCAGTGTCCTGCAGTGCCTACACTCTGTCAGTATTTACTGTCAGCGTTATTTTTAAGTTCAATTTATTCTTATCAATTTTAATGTTTATTTGCATCATCTGGAGGGTTTCACAATACATATGTATATATCAGAACCATGTTAGGAGAAAGAAGTTAGAGGAGAGTATAGGTGGCCAGCCTATATCAAGTTTAGAAAGAGAAGGGATAAAAAGGGGGTAGACAAACAAACGAGCTGTTGCAACAGACTTCAATAAAATTATGGTCTGATACACATGATGTTTTCTTTCTTCTTTTTTTTCCTTTACACTCCTCCCTCAAGAGGGAACCAATATCATTTAGTTATTATTGGTTTCCTGATGCTTTAATGTTGAACACATATCAGATCTCCTAGGATACAAAGGAGATGGAGTTTTAGCCCTCCCACTCCTAAAACTCCACTCCAGGGTCCCTTTAAATATATAAACCCATATATAGTTTATACATAAATTATATATTTATGTTTAAAACCAAAAAAATTGAAATTATTTTATCATTACTTCGCTTTCACCCTGGAGTCTGATATTACTTTAAAACTGTTGTCTGCACCATAACGTGATAAGCAGTCAGCGTTAAAGTGTTTTTTGCCTGATTTGTGTTGTATTGTAAATTTGTAGGGTTGAAAGGTTAAATACCATCGCAAAATACGAGGGTTTTTGTCCTTCATAATGTGTAGCCAACACAGAGGATTATGATCTGTAATTACTACAAATTCCCTACCCCATAAATAAAATTTTAGGGCATTGATGGCCCACCGGATGGCTAAACACTCTTTCTCTATTGTGGAATACTTAGCTTCTCTTTCATGCAGTTTCCGACTATTATATATGATGGGGTGTTCTTCCTCTCCATCCATTTGGGACAAAACAGCCCCAATACCTTGATTTGAAGCATCTGTTTGTACTATAAAGGGCTTTTGAAAGTCTGGACTATGTAAAATAGGGTGAGAACATAATTTAGCTTTCAATAATGTGAAAGCCTCTTCACATTGCTTAATCCAACAGACTTTGTCCAGTTTAACTTTCTTTGTAAGTTCAGTCAATGGACTAGCAATGTCTGCAAAATTGGACACGAAACGACGATAATAACCAGCCATTCCTAAAAAGCTCTTACTTGTTTTTTTTTGTTTGTGTGTTGTGGGCTATTTGCTATAGCATCAACCTTATCAATTGCAGGTTTTATTTTGCCTTGTCCAATTATAAACCCCAGGTACTTAGTTTCTTGCATACCCAGTGAGCATTTGGTAGGATTTATGGTTAAGCTCTGCCTCCTTTATAGTAGTTAACATACATTTTTAGGTGTACCATATGTTCTTCCCAGGATGGGCTAAAAATGATGACATCATCCAGGTATGCAGCACTGTACTCCATATAGGGATGTAATAAATGGTCCATGCATCGCTGAAAGGTTGTTGGGCACCATGCAGACCAAAAGGCATTTTAGTAAACTGAAACAATCCCAAAGGGGTACTAAGCCGCTTTTACTCTGTGACTCTGGATCTAGGAATCTGCCAATACCCTTTTGATAAATCTAATGTACTTATATACTGTGCGTTACCGAGGTGATCTATAATATCATCAATACGGGGCATCGGATACCCATCAAATTGGGAAATTGCGTTAAGTTTACGGAAGTCTATACAGACTCTTATTCCACCTTCCTTTTTATTAACTACTACCATGGGAAAACACCACGGACTTATGGACGGTTTAATTACCCCTAATTGTTGTATTTTTTTTATTTCCTCGATTACCTCTTCTCTTAAACGTTCTGGTAACCGGTAGGGCTTTTGTCTAATTGGTACAGTAGAATTTAGTTCTATACGGTGTACAATTCCTTCAACCTTCCCAGGTATTGTTGTAAAACTGTTTTGAAAAGTACTTAATACATCTTTCAATTCCCTTAATTGTTCAAAACTTAAGTTATCATTGATTTTTATGTCTTCCATCTCACCTTTTGTGTCCAGATGTTCATAAGCTTTCATCTAGTTCACTTGTAACTAGTTCAGGGTGGACAAAAAATGCTGACGTACGTCTATCATGCCATAACTTTAACAAATTAGCATGGTAGATTTTATATTTTTGGTTTTTCTCTGGGCATATGATCTCATAATTAACTGGACCAACTTGTTTATGTATGGTGTAAGGTCCCTGCCATTTCATCAGTAGCTTATTTTCAGTGCATGGTAATAAGAGAAGAACTCTATCCCCTGGTTGAAAAGATTTAGTGCCCACCCCTTTGTCATAATGTTGTTTTTGGACTTTCTGATGTTCTATATTACTATGTTGGGCTTTCTTAGAATATCTTGCTAATTTCTGTCGTAGTGTGAACATATTCTAGAAAGGGTATAGGTATAGTGTCTTGTTTTGTACCTTCCCAGTTCTCTCTTACCACATCCAATATTCCTCTAGGGTTTTTCCCAAACAATAATTCAAACGGGGAATATCCTGTAGATGACTGTGGAACCTCACGATAGGCAAACATAAGATAGGGTAAATATCTATCCCATTGTTTACCTTCGTCCTGTGTGAATCTTTTTAACATCTGTTTTAATGTCTTATTAAATCGTTCCACCAGCGCATCAGTTTGAGGATGGTAAGGGGACGTATATATGGGATGTATACCTAAAGTCTGATAGAGACGCTGTAAAATCTGCGAACAAAAATTACTGCCTCTATCGGTCAAAATTTCTTTAGGGATACCCATCCTAGAGAAGACCTTCACCAGTTCTTCAGCTATTTTTTCAGCAGTAACTGTACGCATAGGCATAGCTTCAGGGTACTTGGTAAAATAATCACAAAGAACTAGAATAAAATGATTTCCTTTTGTGCTTTTGGGTAGGGGACCTACTATATCCATGGCAATACGTTCGAAAGGGGTGTTTACTACAGGTAAAGGCTGTAGGGGTACCTTATCTTTCCTTACCACTGGGGCAACTTTCTGGCATTGTACACAGGATTTACAATATTCAGTTACTTGGTCCTGCATACCGGGCCAATAAAACCTATATAACAATCTCTGTAGTGTGCGCTCCCTTCCTTGATGACCAGCAAATGGTATATCATGTGCAAGAGATAATAATTGCTCCCTGTAAACAATAGGTACCATCAACTGTAGCACACATTCCCCAGTCTTTGAATTTTCACATTGCCTATATAACAGTCCCTTATGTAATACCAATTTATGTCCTTTATCGTTTTTATCACCCACCTGTAAAAAGAAAGGTTTTAACGAATCATCATTTACTTGTGCTAACCCAAAATCTGATTGTACGTTAAAGTTTTCTAAACTGACAGTGTCTTTAGAGTTCCGATGGATTTGTTGCCATGTCTGTTTATCTTGACGTTTTTCATGCCTAGACTTTCTTGTCTTACCAGGTGGCCCAAATAGATCATCATCAAATGAAAATACACATTGTAGTTCGACATCTCTTTTCTTGGGCTCTAGTGGTTATTGCACCTAGGTTTGTAGCAGTTGCTAATAGATGGTAAAATCTGGATGGTCATGTCCTATTATAACAGGTACTGGTAACTGAGATACCACACCAACCTTCATACTTCTGGTATTGGACTGTACTTGAACATCAACTTGTTGCATCGGATATATATGGGTATCACCATGAATACAAGTCTCATGTGTCTCATCTGGGGACTCACAAGTATTGGGTAACATAGAGGCTTTGACTAAGGTTTGCCGACTACCAGAATCTAATAGTCCAATCATGTTTTTTCCATTGATTTTAACGGGGGTAATATACTGACCCCAATTAGCCAGGACTGAGTGAGCAGGGGTAGTTTTCTTCTTTGGGCAAAACCTAGCAATATGTCCTTTCCCTGGACAGAAATGGCACACGATCTCAGAACTATGGGGTCTAGGAATATTTGTGTTTTTAACAGTTCCACTGGATACAGTTATTGTAGAAGATGAAGATCTTACCATAGGGGGGGTTGTGACAGTTCCGGAATGTCCTTTATGTCTATTCGGCCTTGCAGCTAGATAATCTTCTGCCAATTGTACTGCTTTCTTAGCTGACTCCGGGTGGTGTTCCCGAACCCATATCTGAGTGTCTTGTGGTAATATACGTATGAACTGTTCAAGAACAACAGCCTCCAACATCTGTTCTTTGGTGTTTTTGGTGGGTTGTAACCATTTGCTGCATAGGTCCCCTAACCTTGTATAAGCATCCTGTGGGGTATCTGAAGACTGGAACCTTAGGGCTCAGAACCTCTGTCTATATGTTTCTAAGCATATGTCATACCGCTTCAAAATAGCCTCTTTTACAGTATTATAATCTTCACTCATGGAGCTGTCCACATGACCATAGGCCAGCTGAGCTTTTCCTGTTAGATAGGGGGCAAGACGTATCACCCATTGTCCTCAGGGCCACTGACAAGCTTGGGCAATCTGTTCAAATGTAGTCAAGTAAGTTTCTATATCGTCTGTTTCACTTAATTTTGTAAGCTTGATGTCCTTGGGGTTATCACTCGATAGTGGTGGCCTGCCAGCACCCAGATCCCGGATAGCTCTCAAGGTGTCTGCCCATCTGGCCTCATTCCGTTGCATCTCCCTTACTCTTTGCTTCTCCCAGGCTACTTGTTGAAGGCACAACCATTGTAGCAAATCCTGGGCATCTCCACTAGGGGGACCTTTTTCCACCTCCTCTTCTTCACCGGCTTCCAAAGTCCCAGCAATCGCACCATCTTCCTCTAGCTTTGTGGTTTTGCGTCTGACATCTGGTAAACCGGACATCAAAGGTTGTCCCAGTTTGTCTGCCATCGCTCGGGTCAACACTCCAGTGGGTCTCTCCTCTTGGGACATGCGAGCCCTCCAAATACTCAGGACAGATGATATTCGAATCCCACCACTGCCACCACGTGAGGTGTGGGATTTAAAAGAGGACGCTTTCTCGCAGTTGTAGATGCATCAGAAGAAATTTATTTAACAAAATTAAGACCAGCCAGACTTTAAGTGAAACATCAAAACAAAACAAAAAAAAATCAGTAATTCAGAATATATAACAACATTCTCTTGAAACACCAGGATGGGCTAGTGTAACACACTTCGAGGTCAGACTAGGTCTGTACCTCCCAGACTATCTGTTTCAGGTACCCAGTTTATATACAACACAGGGGGTCAGGTGACTACCTAGCTCCACCCCTGTACCTTATGTTAAACTTTATATTTTTATTTACAAAAGGATGATTTTACTTACAACAACAATATCCCTTTAAATCAGTGTAACTATACATACACAATCTTTGAAATTGATTTCATACCCTTTAAAAAGATTCACACCAAGGTTCTGGCATCTGAAAGCACCACCTCCTTTTCAGTACTATAAAAGGACTCAGTTTGAGGCCGGTCAGCTCCTAAGAAAAGGGCTGCAGTTTGTGTATTGCCATGAGATGGATTCCTGCTGTGTATGTATATATGGGTCCGTACATAGTTCATACGGCCAGTTTTTGGGCTGTATACCCTGTTTTTTTTTTTTTTCTTCAGGTCTTTATTTGTAGTTGTTATTGATGTTATTTGTTAATTAAAATCCAATAAAGATTCATTAAGCAAAAAAAAAAAAGAAAAGGGCTGCAGCAGTTAGAATCCTGGATTCTTAAGCACTGAGAGGAATAAAAAAAAAAAACACTCGTGTCATCAAGTGCCCAAAAACAACACACGAATGCCCCAATTCGGCTTCGGAAGGTATGTGCACATGAAAACAATTGTTTTTAGTTGGAGAACAACGCTCCATAGAAATATAGAGCTAAATGCTCTCATGAACGCAAGACATTCGAGGAGGCTGTAAGCTTCCCTGCGACGATTCGCTCGGCAGGCACTTAGCGGCATATCTTCTGTAAAATAAATGTTTTGAAGAGTTTCCTCTGGCTAAGCAAAATGGAATATCGGGGAAGGAACCAAAAGGTTCTCAACAAGATTTATTATCCTTTAAACTGCGCAAATGAACCCACGGAGGCACAATAGACAACACAGGGGGGGTTCCATAGCACATACAAACAGCAGCGTCCTGCAGTGCCTACACTCTGTCAGTATTTATTGTCAGCATTATTTTTAAGTTCAATTTATTCTTATCAATTTTAATGTTCATTTGCATCATCTGGGGGGTTTCACAATACATATGTATATATCAGAACCATGTTAGGAGAAAGAAGTTAGAGGGAGAGTATAGGTGGCCAGCCTATATAAAGTCTAGAAAGAAGAAGTGATAAAAAAGGGGGGGTAGACAAACAAACGAGCTGTTGCAACAGACTTCAATAAAATTATGGTCTGATATACATGATGTTTTCTTTCTTCTTTTTTTTTCCTTTACACTTAGGTTTTGTTTTTTTAAGTAACTTAGTGTGGACCTGTTTGAAAAGTGGTAAAGACGAGGTTGATTGTAGTGAGTGGCTCCAGAGTTAGACTGGCACACACAAGAATATGTGGTAATTCCCAGCTGGAGCCCCTTCTACGAAGTACCTGGCCACCTTCTAAACTCTGAAAATCTCTGCATGTACTATCTATTTTCTAATTAAATTGGATGTTTTGGGCACTGCAAGTAAATGTAAGATGCAAGTGCAGAGCTACTGTATCAAAAATGAAGGGGAATACTGATACGAGCGTGTCAGTCTGGGCCATCCACATTACTTTTCCAGGCAGGCCCCTGTATCCACGTTCCAGACTGGCCCCCTGTATCCCAGTCTGCCCTGAGTGGCTCAGTAGACTAAACTGCCCCTCTGTATCAAAGATCACAGTTATCAGAACGGCTACACTGACTACATTGGAACAGCCCATCTACACTGTTCAGTAATGAGCTGACGGATCTCAGATATATCGGAAAGGAGAGACTACTCCCTATCCCACTGTGACTAGAGAAACTGGCATTGCTTCATTTAATAATTAGTTCTGCTCCACTCCACCCACAGGCCCATCTTGTAAAAGAAACATGGCTGTTCTTGATGTTATCCCAGTAAAAAAAAATCCATAAACTGAACTTGATAAGGATGTCTGCTTTATTCTGTTAGACAGCAGAACACTGGAAATAACTAGCGAGGTAGGAACAAACAGAATACATGTAAAAGAAATGGGCTGATGATGATACAGAGAAGGTGCAGCATGGTATGAGTAAAATAAATGGAATTTACCTCCATTAATCTTTTCATACCCTCAATTTCTACAATGTTGAATGAACTGTAAGGTTTCAGAAACAGATTGCCGATTTTAGAGCTCTGATCCTCCCGTGTCCATCTAGTCTTTCTTTTTCCCCATAGATCTTTTTTTCCTTCTTTCTCTCTCCCTTGGCCATGTTGTCAGGGATATACCCTGGTCACAGGGATATATCCTGTCCAGACCTGGTGCTCCCCTGTCCGTCTGGGTCCGGCTGCCACCAACAGCTCCCGCACCTTCACCTCTGTTAACAGGGGCTCCAGGGGGGAGGTGGGCATCCTCTTACCCCTGAGACAGTTCCCCCAGGTGGACAGGATCCAGTGTTAGAGACGCTAGGACCCCGGGGAACCAGTAACTCCGGCCATCATTTAGATAGTAACTGGCATTTTATCTATTTTCTCCCATCCTCCCTCCTTCTCTGGTAGCGGCGATACCTGTCAGAAAGCCTCAGATGTATGTAGCAATGGCCTGTGGAGGAAGCAAGCTCCCTTGGTCCACCATAGGAGTTGCTGTGGCACCAGGAGCTGGACGCCTTTCTTCCCGATCACATCACACTGCAAAACACCAGCTCCCATGCAGTCTGCCCTGCCTCCGATGCAGTCTCAAATTCACTCCCAAACCCGGGTTCGCCTTCAAGGCAGAGTGAGGCACTGCTGCTGGCCCATCACGGTGGTCACTATGTATTTTTATCTTTAATTATAGTCTTCTAAGAATAAAATGTTGATGGGCTATACATTCTGTATAAACACACACTGTCAATGTACAAACGCACACATATGTGCACATATGATGCACAGAGAGACAGAGGTAGACTGGGTGTACGCTAAGGCTCTTGTAACTTAGGAAGGCAGTATAGCGTAGTGGTTTAAGGCTCTGAGCTGCAAATCTGGTAACATCCAGCAGACCAGACCTGGGTTTGAATCCCACAGCTTCCACTTACATACTGTGTGACCCTGAGCAGGTCACTTAACTTCCCTGTGCTCCTAGGATGCACCTGTAAAAAAGCTTTCAGCTTAGTGTGCTACTCCTGGTTAAATAAATAAATAAATACATAAATAACTACCTCTGTCAATGCAAACCATTATACAAGTATAGGGAAATCAGGTGATGCTAACATTTAACCCTAGTACAAGTGATCTGTCAGTGTACAATGCTGTTGTTAACATACAGTTTGGCTTACTCACCACAGCCACTCACCAAATAGCTAAGTGGCCCTCTCCACAAATGACTGCTTCACAGTAACCTTTGAAGAGTAAGTCACAAATAAATGCACACCATAAATATTGCTTGCTGGAAACGCTATTTAGAAAATATAGTACATACAGTAAAATAATTTCATCATTTTTACATTATGACCACATTAGATACCTAAGGTGCTTGATTTATCACTCTGATTTTGATATGGCTACATAACAAATTAACCCCAGGGCAGTGATTTCTCTGACAATAAAATCCATTGGGGAAAAGAACAGTCTCTGGAGAGGGAGCGGGGAGCAATCAAAACTAATTTTGTTAAAAGGTATCAGCACTGTGACACAATTTTCAAGGCATCCAATGGTATTACAAGCACAGAACTCATTTGCAACAGCAGAATTTAAACTCAATCAGCAACATTCTGGAGCAATGTCTTTGTTTTTACATTTATCTGTAGGATTCTTTTCACTGAAACTTTTTTAAATCCTTCTAACTTTCCCAGTTGCCAGCATAAAGGCATTTAGCTGCTCTGCATGACCTGATACATGTGACTCTCTGCTTTCAAGCCCAAAGTTCAACCTGTTATTTCTCCAAATAATTAATTACCCCCACACCCTTCTAGTTGTTTGTCATGACACCTTAATGACTTGACAGACTTCTAGGAACTAGTGAACGCTGAACAGCGGTGCATTTTTATCGTCGTTTAATTTAAAAACGATCCTGTGTGAAATTATCTAGTAGTGAGTGATGGAAGTATAAAGAACATACTCAGCAAAGCTCCTTTTGGATCATTGCTTTATTAATGGTAACGTCAGGGAAATGAAAAATGCTAACATTGTCATATTTAGCTCCTGGGTATAGATGAATGGCTGCTTCAGTACTCTGAGGGTTCGGCTTGTACACTGCAATGAGCACTAATCCTTCACACCTCTATTGTTGGATGTAGTGGGATGAAAGAGTTTACACACCTACAGGTCCCAGGGAAATACATCAGCTCTTACATTCTCGTACATGCCACAGACTTCAATTTCTTAAGGGTGTAATGCAAAACATTTTCAAAAAACAGTACAAGAACCCAATAAACAGTCCTCTGTACTGACACAGCTATGCATTTAATTACTTTAGAAGACAGCAGAAATATACTTACAATGAATATACTACTGCCATACAAGTAAAAAGCAAACTACAATCCCATGTAAAATAACCATAATTTAACCATTTTTATAAAGTGTTATTATATTTGCAACTTAATGTGCAACAGAATGTCTAAGTCTGGCCAGTCTTAACTTCAGAGTTTTTTTAAATTGTTAACCTTATGACATCTCTGGGATCAAACGAAAACTTCAGTTTCTTCATCATCAGTTTAGAATTACAAAAAGTATACTGTCAGTAAGTGATTTCATCATGAAACCAGGGATTAAGGACTCCGCACTCACCAGCCTGTGATGGCAACATTTCAGCGTAACTCTTGGAAAAAGACAGGTGATCATTAAGTCTATTTGCTTTACTTACAATGAACTGGACAGGCAACCCCTATAATTATATGGGTAAAGATCAGTCAGTACCCATTACAAATGTACGAGCATTCATTTTTCAATTCAAGACCTCATGTGCATTCCAGTGAAATACTGTGTTTCTTACATTATCTTCTGGTGGCATTTTTTCTCCCTCACTTCCTGACAAAGTCAATGTTACAGTTACATTTTCTAGCTGCTACTTTAGTCAAAATGTTATAAAATGAAATTGAATTCCACCATTTTTCTGAATAAAGAAAGAGTTGGGGTAGTAGGTTTCATTCTACTCAGTACTGATTTTGTTTTCAACTAGGAACACAAACTTGTACAGTACATGTGCTTAAGCTATTTTTTTAATTTTTATTTTCTTTATTCTTTGGTAACTGGGTTAGGCCCACTAGGCACAAGTGCCTGTTTTTCGGGGGGTGACCCAGGAGCACTGAGTGGTTAAGTGACTTGCTCAGAGTCACACAGTATGCAAGTGGAGGTTGTGGGAATCAAACCCAGGTCTGCTGAAAGTACCAAGCTCATTCACAGCTCGTTACTTTAACCTCTAGGCTATACTGCTAGCTAAATCTTAATATCATAACAAAGCTACTGTCTTTTAAAAACTTAAATTTAGTCTAACAGTGCCGTGATCCACAGTGCTTGGAAAGTATGACCTGGAATAATTTTTTAAAAGCCTGGCCTCACACACATCTACTGCATTAGTAGACACCCACATACCAGCACAGAACCTGTAAAGTTGTATTGTCCTTGGGATGCAAAGACAATATTAGTGACCAGTCCTTTTAGTTTCGACTCCCATGAATAAAATTACAGAAAAGGTTCAGCATTTTCTTTGTTAGTTTTCATGGAAAAAGGAAGCAGTTCAGAGCCTATTTGCTATCCCCCTTAAATAAAATTGCACACCATGGAGTACTTATAGTATGCCTGGCTACACCCATGAGTGAGAGGAGGGATGTGCCGGTTGCTGCAGCTAGCTGGGAGACGCACCGGCCACCGGGGTGAGGGGAGGTACGATGTCAGCAGGCTGGTCAGATGAGTGGCTGTTGGGGGGTGCCACAGACCACCAGGAACCCAATTTAAGCTGCGTGAATGGGAGATTGGGGGGATGGAACCTATAAATACCAAGGAATAACATGTACCAGCTGAAGTTCTTTGGAGGGGGGCCCTGGACTACCAAGAGCAGCTCAGTAGCACTGAGGAACAACTGGCCATAAGAGGAGGGATAGGTTGGTGGGTGGGGGGGTCACTTTTGTTAGTCTTGTTGCCAAGGTGCTATTTATGGGACGTTGCCATGGGACTGGTGAGATCTTTTGGCAGCCAGAGACCAACATGTTAGTGGTCAAGAACGATGGTTTATGCTATTATCATCTGGATTTGCACATTATATTTACATATACTGCAGTGCAAGAATGTCGCGCCCCCCCCCCCCCAAAATAGAGTACCTAAATGTTGAGCATGGCATAAAAGTGTGGTGGCACTATGGGGTACCTTTTGCCTCATTTAACACCACAATATTGTTTGTAATTGTGTATGGCCCTTCATCTCAAAAGTTGTTTGACGACATTACAGCCCTTTCCGTGACTGCAGATTGTTATAACACAAACAAAGGCAATGTGAAGTCGGCTGTTAACCACATTTCTTTGAACCACATATGGGAAGAAGTACAGTACCAGTTTATCTTACTGCATTTATAAAACAGATCAGGCAGTCCAAACACCTACAAAACTGTAACTGAAACCAGTTTTAATCAATTCTTTTTTCCCTCTCAGGGCCTTTATTGTGACAAGAAACCACATACTGTACAATAAATCATGGTTGAAAATATTCAAGTACTTATGACACAATATGATAAGTCAGTTCCATATCCCAAGGATCCACACATAACCTCATATACCTGCCTTTGAAATAGAATATGCCATACTAGCACTAGAATAACATGACTGTCTGACCCCTCACACCACGTCTCTTACTATGTCTTGAAAATGGAGGGCAGTCATCATTGCCTCAATCTAGATTAAAATCTGCAGGTGAAAACATTTCTGAGTTGCAACCCCAGGTCATTAGAATGTGATACATATGAGTATTAGAACTGTGCTTCCTCTACAAAGTTTTTAAAAACACCCATTAAAAACATTTTCTTGTAGGCAGGCATTGTTTTGTGCAGAGTAACGAATTGTTACTATTTTTTATGTTGTGTATGGCCTGTTTAAAGCTTACAAGGTGCACTGAGCCACGGGGACTGGCACAATACAAATTAAATATATAAATATGAATAAGTGAATGAGACCCTCTAAAAGTCGAGCTGCAGCCCCTCTCATTAAGTTTTGCTACAGTATACGGTAGAGTATCTCTGAGGGGTACAGAAATAAATTAGCTAGTACAGATCTCTGCCATTCTGAACCAGTGGTTCAGGGGACCACCAAATTCTTTGGCTTTTCTTGTCCTAAGGATGATTTTCGTGATCCTGGGCTAAAGAAGCAATATTTAACTGCAGCATGAATGCCTACGTCTACCACAGGAAAAATGTCCTAGCAGTTCAAAACATTGTGATTATCTGTGTAACTGCACAGGTTGCCAAAAAAACTGAACTTTGCTGGTAGTTCACAACAAAAACTATACCTAACATAAAATGGAGGGTTTTAAGGTAGCTGGCCTTACACTGGAGGTGTACGATTTTCCTCAAAGCAGTTTTTTCTGTCTCTAGTGGTTTCTGGATGAACATTTTTATCAAGTTTCAAACTGAACATTACTTCTTTAAACACCCCCTGACACCATTAGAAAACCTTGAAAAGACGAGAGATTTAGAGACAGTTCAGTTTATATTTCATATATTGTCTATAATTCTGTCCCCTTTTTTCTTTATTGCTGAAGAAAGTTGTATGAGAGAGGATTACTGTCCCTTAAACTTTATATGCTCTTTCTGCCTGCATACACCTTACATAATAATCCCCTTTATGGCACTGTAATTATCTCCACAGCAACAGATTGTGATGTCATAAACTGAACTGTGATGTCAGATGTAGGCAAGCAGCCAAAATAAGTACGGCAGTGATCCTGTTTACACGCCAATGTCCTTAATTATAAAAAAGTGAGGGTGAGAATTACAGAAAATGTTAAATATAAGTTGAACTGTGTCTAAATATTAAATTTTTTCAAAGTTGCTCAATGGCGCAGGGGCTCTTTAGGCTATCTAAATAACTTTGGGCACCAGACACCTACAATGTAAAATGTAGTTAATACATGCCTACTGAGAAAATGTACTTTAACTACAAATCTTATTTATTTAAAAGAGTTAACAAGGAAATGGTTTCAAGCAGGTTCAAACCTTTCTGCACTCAGGGAACAGATAGGGTGTGCTTGTAGACAGCCGCCAGCCCTACTAGCTCAATCACTGGTTTCAGAGAATTTCAAGCACCACTACCACCTACACAAATCAAGTCATGCACAAAGATTGTTTCTGTGCTAACTGCTTTTTATTCAAAAAATGGTAGCAGTTCACAGCAAGCAGTGCAAACTCACTCTGGAATAACAACAGAATATATGCCAGCCCCTGCGCTTCGGCTCCTGGCCTTCCTTAGGGGGTGTGATTTAGAGTTCTCTTAACTGATTATTTATTGGCTACGTAGGTACATGCATCTTCAGTTCAATTTCAATTCGAATAGTTTGTTTCAGAGCCATCTCTTTCTTTTCTTAAAGTGACAGGTGTAAAATTGAGTGTTGCTCAGAAAGATTTCATTTCTGTCCTGTGTAAATTTAAATACATCCTGCTAATATAAGCTGCAGCAACTCATTTATTTTTATCAATGATTACACATTTTACTGCTGCTCTTGACCTAAGCCTGGATATATTAGTTATTGAACAATTAAATACAGTCCAAATTCATTCAGATTCCTTTATTACTTATCTTAAAGTACAGAACTGAATGTTCTCACTGGCAATACTCAAAAATGATCTTCCTTCAGCATAATTATTCAACCATAAACATCCCAGTATCACAAGCTACAGTAAATTATTGAATTTTTATCAATACCTACTCATTTTTTTATATATATATAACTGCTCTTGATTTAAACCTAGATATCTAAGTACTAATAAGCAATTTCAGAAATTGAAAATAATATTTCAAGCAGTAACTACAAACACTTTAAATAAAATCACAAAACCTATCTACACTCTCATTGGCAGCAACTTCATTACAGAGTGGCCTAATTGATTAGCAAGCCATATATTCACCATTTGATTCCTTTTTCGACCATAACTCTATAGTAAGACAGATGCCACTGTCTAGTTTCAATAATGCCAAGCATAAAGATACAGAGAGAGAAAAAGAGCAGACATAAAGATTATTAGATACCACTCAATCCGACATTTTAGTTTCCAGAAATGTCCTGGAGGAAGGGACAATGGAATAATATAGATACACAAGGTAAGTCTAACAGTATCAGTCAGTAAAAACAAAATGTGCAATTTGTAGCGAGTTCAACAGTGAGTATATACTAAAAAAAGCTACCACAAAAAACTTACCCCAAAAGGAGGACCATCACAACTGATGTTCCAAGAACAAACACAGCAATGGGGTAGAGGTTGGTGAGTGGCAGCCATTTTAGGGGGCCGAGGTGGGGCAGACACAGGACTTTTGGGGGGGGGGGGCAGTTCCCTTAAGTGCCTCTTCGGCAACCACTGTGAGGAGGAGTTTTGAAGGAGGAGAAGCATGGTGTTCTATATGGAGGGGAGCCAAGCTCCTTTTCCACAGAACCTATGATATCTGGATGTGAGGAAGGAATGGGGTTGCAGTGTTTGAAGAGACAGGCTGAGGGCGGAGCAGACATAGGCAGAGAAGAAAGGTATTTAAGGAGGTTACCTAACCAGTACTCACAGATTAATACAGCACAGTGCAAATGATGGCAGCCCTCAAGACAAGGCTAGCCCAAGGAGAAGTAGAGGTCACAGTACTGAGTGCAGGGGTGCAGTTGAGGGCAAAACAGAAGAAAGCAAAGTACAGGTTGCCCAGTATGGCTAACAGGGTCTTAGAGGCAGCACTATGTGGGATATGTCACTATAGTCAAAAACAAGGAGGATCATTTTCTGTATGATCTCCAATCTGGTAACATCAGGAAGGTAAGCTTTGTTCCTGTGAAGGTCACCCAGCTTAGAGAAAGCCTTAGAGGCAATAGAGTTAATATGGCTAGAGACGTTCAATGACTGGTGTAGCTCCACGCCTAGGTAGATGAAAGACGTAATACTGTCTAGGAGGGAGACACCACTAGTGCTATGCAGAATTTTACAATGGAATTCTGTGGAATTTTAGAAAATTCCAACTAATTCTGTAGAATTTCACTGGATGCATACTGTCTTAATTCTGCCTTCCTTGGGTTTTAAATGGAACTGTTTTTTCCATTGAATGCAGTCTATGAGTATTGAATGCAATTTCTGTGGAAACAACTGGGTAAATTTCAGTAGACATGCACCCACTTGTTTCCTAATGGCCCTCACAGATATCTTAATGGCTGGTAGTCCATTTTGGAACTTTGCCTGAATTCCACCATATACACTGACTATGCAGTGTAAACTGCAGAACGCTATTCTGTAGTTTTCCACAGAAACACTTGACAATGGCAACCGGCCTAGTGGTGAAGATGGCTATAGTGCTGTAAGTGCCTTACCTTTTCCCATGCCAGTGACACGCGTTCGGGAATGGAGATGGGTCGCTTGGTGGTAGGCCAAGGGAGGGAGGATTGAGCGTCCGTTGCACTGCCCTGGGGGACTGCATGGTTCGCCGATCGATCGCCACCTGGAGGAATACAGGTGGAGGTGCGTGCAAGTCACCACTGGGGGGGGAGCGCTCCACGACAGAGCACTGGCAGCGTAACTCCGTGGAGACAGAGCACACACATTGTGCTCAGTGCACATCGTGTGAGGAGCCTGGGGAGAAACTTGAGGAGGAAAACTGTGGGGACAGGCTCCATGATGCCCTGTCCATCACACCACTAGCCTGTCTACTCACTCCGGGTTCTGGGGCCAGTCTGGATATGTGTGCCTGGTGGGGAAGTGGCTTCCCTTCTGGCCCTGCTGGTGGGGGAGATACTGGTCCACAGTCCTCCAGGGAGGAGCAAAGCATGGCTGCAGCTGACGGGACAATGGTGGAACTAGCCACCTGTCCTGCCACATCAGATAAACACCTATGTAAAAAAAAAAAAAAAAGAAGAAACATTTAGTAATTCACAAAACAAGTCTTTTCGTTGAAAAAGATTCTATGGATACTTAGTGACAACATGTGGGTGCCTCTCAGAAAGTCCACAATAAGGCTCTGCCTAGGTACCTTGCAGTCCTGCAGAACTTATGAGGTATTTGAGAGAAGAGTATCTGCTCCCTGGAGTTGTTGTAATTTTACTGAAGAACATCGTCCCCAAATCTTGCTAAAAACGTGCACACTCTTGCATACTTTTACTAAATGCTTGTAGTTCATTCAAGTGGCATAAAAATCTAAAGGTTTTTTTTTCCCTAGATTTTGTGCCTTTTAGTCTGAGTTACATTACTAGTTTCTGCACTGTAGGGGAAGGAAAGAGTGTGCAGAGCCCTGTACGCTCCATAGTATTAGGCAGCTTCCAGAGCAAAAACACAACTTAAGGCTGTAAAAGGACTGTAGTGCATTTTTGTTCTTATTTTTCATACTGGTGGTTGATTTGTTTGTTGTTGTTGTGCTTCATAGCTGCAGTATTTGTGAAGTGGTGTGTGGGTGATAACTAAAGCTCTCTGGACACACCCAGTAATAGCTAGAATGTGAGAAAAGCAGAATCTGATACTTCGAGGGTAATTTAATTATTTTTGCAGACTGGTGAAAATAAGAAATATTTGCAATGGGTGCTCACTGACGCAAGAAAAGAGTTTATTTCTCCAGTGCTGTTCGTGTATATCACGTGATGAGATAATGAAGAAATGCAGCAGAAACTGTGGGTGCCATAATACACAGTTGCAAAGTGCAGAGAAAGGGAAACAGAGGGGTGTTCTTGGGTTATCTCGTGCATCTGCTGTACAGCCCACAGTGCTTCACATGCTTATACCACCACCAGTAGTGCTAGTGTTGCCATGTAGTGCAATGCAAGCGGAGGAATCCCAGGGTGAGTCTGCAGCTGAGCCTGAGTCGCAGGAGACAGTGGAGGAGTTTTAGTAGATGACGACGGTGGAGGAGAGGAGCATGCACAGGAAAAGGCAGTGCAGGTGGAGGAATCTCAGCAGGAGCTAGATGAGGAGTATACGCAGGAAGGAGGAGTGGAGGAGGAGGACGCACATCAGTAGATGATGGGGGAGAGCATACTGGTTGTCAAACTTGTCCGGCATTGCCAGGTGACAAAGCAGAAGAGAAACTGATGGAATCTGATGAGGACAGTAGCAGTGATTCTGATGATCCTGTTGATGTAGACAGAGAGCCAGAGTACCATCCAAGTAGTCCAAAACACAAAAGGCTACATTTTCCAACCAGAGAAAGGGCAACTGAGGAGTATGATGTCATCCAACATGTGAAATGAGGAGAACTGTCACATGTGAAAGTGGATCGAAATGAAAGCGAAAAGCACTCACCAACAGCAGTGTGATGATGTTTTCGAGTTCCTGTCACCCTGACAACACCTCTGAGTGTCTCCAGCATGTTAGGCTCCCTGAGTTGATGTAGTCCCAGTGTTGCTTTAATTGCTTGACAGTCCTGGCCTCTCTCTCCCCCACCACCAACCAGACTATAGATGCTTCCCAGACTTTTTCTCTCTCTCTCTCTCTAATTATGGCAGCCTTTTCTCACCATACAGAAGCTCTGCAATCATTGTCAGCTTACTCACAAGGATGTTGGTCTCCTCCGGTGAGACATGTGCAGCCTGCCCTTCCAGACACTTCTTCCCAAAACAGTGAAAGTAGCCATCTCCACAAGAATGAACTTTGTGGGGGAAGTGGCTAGGATACCAACAGGAGTGGATGTGTGGTAGATCGGTTCCCAAGAAAGACTGCAATTAACCTTTTAAAACTTGTTTTGGACTGTGTTTCGGTACTTTATTTCTACACCCACAACTGTGGGGCTACAGGAGAAGTGTAACTACAGGTCGTTCGAAAGGTGCAAATGCACAATTGACTTTTTAAGCCTACAAACAGCTCAACGACACCCAGCAAGCAGGCCGTAGTCCCCTGCCTTTGCAACAACAGGTCGTGGGGGACAGCACACTGACTACGGTAAATATACCTTATCGCAACTCTGCTAATCAGTACATGACCTGGATAAGAAGCTGGACACTCTTGGAGGAAAAGTTAATTCCCCAGAGCGGCATGTAGACAGTCCAATAAATGACAGAAAAGGTGGAAACCAGTGAGAGTAAAGCCCGAGATGTCACGGTTAAGCTCCTACAAGAGAACCAGCTCCTACGACAGAGACTGCAGGCCATAGAAAATCAAACAAATGCCTGTAATGTACGCTTGGTGGGTCTCCTGGAAGGAGCTGAGGGGGGTGGCTCTAAGAGTTTTGTAGAAATCTGGCTGGGACGTGCACTTCATTTTAATGAGTCCAGCTCTCCCCCCGTACTACAGAAAAGTGTAGAGAGTCACCCCTTGTTTGGCAGCTGCTCAAGTAGAGCAGCCCAGAACACTGTTGATTGTTTGCGTAATAGCTGGTGTCAAGGAGTGTCTGCTGCAAGCAGCCAGGCAGCAGCAGCAAGGGGCCACATATGAAGATAGGATCATTTCTGTATATCTAGACCTTTCCTATAGCACAAGGTTATGGAGGACGCAATTTGACCCAATTTGTAGGGCCCTCCAGGACTTAAAAATGCACCCTCAAATGCTTCTCCCTGCTAAACAACTAGTTTCAGATGCAGACTGTGCTACATCTTTTCTGACCCAAAAGACGCAGCAAAGTTTGTGGCTAAGAAAACAGTGCAGTGGCACAACCAGGAGGCTGATGAGGTGGATGAGATGGACAACTTGAGGATCAGGACTGAATAAGGGCTATCCTGGTACAACATTTACTTTTGTGAGTAACTGGGAATGGTGGGCCAGGAAGAATCTGTGTGGAACCAGCTAGTAGTTTTAGGGTAGTACTTGTTTACACCCTCAAGTTGAACTCATTTTGATCCTTAACAACATCGCCATTTACATTTATGTTAAGCTGTTTCTGTGCTGCATCGTGACTTCTGACGACGCCCTGACTTTTCACGGCTGGGTCCTGTCTCCCTGGTCAACCAGTCCCCATATTTGAAAGCTCATAAATTGGACTATGGATTCATAAATCGAGACTATGGACTCAGTGTTTATTTTATTTTTTTTCCCCCTAAAATTCCATCTCTCTATGTGGGGTATGTTTGTAGTTATACCTTTACAACGATAAATGGCTGATAGCTCTGTAATGTGATTAGTACCAAAGTTCTTATTACTATCTTTTGTAATGATAGTCTGTCTCGGGAGGGTGTGTGTGTGTGAAAGCAAGTATTTGTGCTGTTTAGCTAATTTTTTGGGTGCTTATATGGCCTTTGGGGCCTCAGTGGTAATAGGGAATCCTCATATTTTCCGTACTATTTAGACACTTGTAGTTCCTTGGTGTCTATTAGAAATCTGTAAGATTTAATGTTATCAACTGTATATGGTAATTCTTCTTATACTGTAACAGTCTGGAAGCGGCATCCTATTTCCTTGTTATGATACAGCCTATGTACTGTGTAACTTACCAAGATTTTCAACCTCTCCCTCTCACTCAAACAATTCCCAGGAATTTGGAAGTCATCCACTGTCACCCCAATCCACAAAAGTGGTGACAAGACTGACCATAGGAACTACCGTCCGATCTCTATCCTACCCCCACTCTCAAAGGCCCTGAAGCACATTGTATCGGATCAGCTTACCAAATACCTGGACAAGCACAACATCCTTTGCAGGCAACAACATGGTTTCCGGAAAGGCCATAGCATAGCCTCCGCATTACTTGAAATCACTGGGGCCATCCACAGCTCCCTGGACAAAGGTCATCTCATTGGCGCAATTTTTATCGACCTCACCAAGGCTTTCGATACTGTCCATCACTGCTTTCTTCTTGCCCAGCTTCAAAAAGCCAGGATTTCCCCCGAATCTATCCCTTGGTTCAAAAGCTACCTTGCTGATAGGACTCAATGTGTAAAAATTGCGAATGTGCTCTCCGATGCCAAACCCGTCTGCTCTGGTGTCCCTCAGGGACCCATCCTGGGACCACTCCTCTTCAGTCTGTTCCTAAATACACTGTCTCCCTCCTGCTCCCAACAGATCGTACTTTACGCCGATGATGTGGTACTACTAGCCTCAAACCAGGACCCAAATCACCTGCAAACCGCCTCCAACACTGCTTCAACACTATTGAGAACTGGTTCAATACACACAAACTGATCCTCAACCAGAAAAATACTAAGACCATGATCTTCAGCAGCGCCCATAACAAACAAACTACACTACCTCTCCATATCTACCAGCCAAGGCAACCTGCTAGAACAAGTCCAAGCTTTTAAATGCCTTGGGATCAACCTTGACCCATACCTCTCCTACACTGACTACATCAGCAATGTTGCCAGAGCTGCAAACTCCAGATTAGGCCTGCTGTTCCACCTCAGGAGACACTTCCCACTGCAGCCCTTGCTGCTGCCATCCAGAGCACCATCGCTGCCACCATTGACTATGACCTCATCATCTACGGCTCAGCTACGGTTACTGCACTCAAATGGGTAACAACCTCCCTCAACAAGGCCTGTTGACTAATCACCGGTGCTCAACGTTATACTCACACCTGCGACCTCTACTCCCAAACCAACTGGCTTCAACTTGACAAATGTATTAAATATCAAACCTGCATCATGGCGATGAAATCTCAGATGGGCCTCGCCCCACCTGGTGTTGCCTCCCTCCTACATCCTAAGAAAAGCTGCCGGAGCACCCGAGGAACCAAACCGCAGCAGTTCCAAATACCCTACTGCTGCACAACCTAAGGACAAAGAGCCTTTGCCTACCGGGCCGCCTACTGGCTTAATGGACTCTCTAGTGACATCACCACTGTCCCCTCACTTGGGGCCTTCAAAAACAGGCTCCGCCACTCTCTCATTGCTGCCAGCACCTGTGACTGTAATGTCTAGCCTTGAATGTATCACTGGGTGGCCTCACCGGACCCATGAATCAGTCCACCACATCGTGGCTCCGCTGCTCTGCATACAACCTCAAAAGCCTCAGTCTCCTAGCAGTCTGTTGACCCCAACATGCCCAATATTTGCACTCTACTTTGTCTTCTCTGACAAAGCCTGCCAGGCTGCCTTCTCCACCCCCGTCCTCCCTCTCTGCCTCCTATCTCACTTGCTTCCCCCCCCCACCTTTTTCTCCCTCTACCTGTCTCTCTTCTTTTTCACCTCATTTTCTCCTCCCTTCCTTGAATGTTTACCACACTATACATCCTTCGTATTTAATATATGTTTGTTACAACAACTAATTGTACTGCCAATAATGTTTTGTCTATTTTGTACCTTTTAATGCGGAACCTTTGTAAAAGAGCCCTTGCTCAAAGGTATTTGTAATCCTAGAGCAAAATAAATAAATAAAATAAAACTTCAAGGTTATTAATACGCAAGGCTTCATGCAAAATCAATACAGACAGTTAAAAAAAATGAATCAACTTTGTTCTTTAAGTAAACACATCGCAACTCGTCACATGTCTCACATTCTCTCTCTCCCTCTGTCTGATTTGATGGAGGAAATATCAAGGCCCCTGACAAACAGAACTATACTGTCCACATACATGTGTATGAGGGATGAGTAATAGACTGAGAGCAGGCTGTTTAGGAATAATGAAAAGAGAATAGGGACCAGAATGGAACTATAGGCAACCCAACCACCATGTCCATGGGGAAAAGAGAACAGGTGGACTCCTCAACAAGTACAGATTAAGCTCTACTGGACAGGTAAGCACTGAACCAGGAGATGGCCTGCACAGACAACTCTGCACTGGCTAAGTTGTTCAGCACTAGGAAGTGCTCAATCAGGGTGGGATCAGTCAGATTTTACAGGGAGCAAACATTAGAGTGATTTGACTTGAGAAAATCAGAAGATGATAGTTAAAGCATGTGTAACTACCAAATGTGGTCATGTCACCTTTCTTCACTTCAGATTGTCTTTTCGGGTTGAACAGGTATCTTCCCATGTTTGGCTTACTACTTTATTAAAATATACCTGGGCTTTGAGGTCCCCTGCTGTATAGGAAAGAAATGAAATAAGACCTAATGGACTGACAGGGTTGATTTTTCTTTCTTTCTGAAAAAGGCAAGTAGAAAAGTAAACGGATTTACAGCCAGTGCACATAAACATAGAATCAGTTGAGTCTTGTCAATAAAAACATTACTGATAGAAAAGAATGAAATCATGTGTGCCAACTGGTAAGACAAAATATTTTGAAGTCTTAAATGCAAATGGTTCAAGGAATGCATTTTTTGTTGGCAAAGAGGAATCTATGTAGCAGTCTTCCACTGCATTTACAGTAGTTCTTTATGCAATTAACCTTTCTCTCTGGAAAAGAACAGCCTTGATTTTTTTTCTACTATGACAATTACTATCTCCATTTCAGCATATAATCATCATCTGTAACCCTTTTAGCACTGCAGACCAATGCTGTGTAAAGTTTCCACAACTGGAAAGGTGTTGGAGGCTGCTAATCCTAAACCAATCACAAGCATGACATGACAAATAAGCTGCGGCCTGACAGTGTCTCCAAGACATATTGTAGTTTATTTTGTCGTTCAAGCTTGCCATCTGTGCCATTCCAATAGAGGCTGTCTTTTGTAGGCTGCTCCGAGAGCATTAGCGGAAGTCCACCGGTCCCTGAATAGCTCTGCAGTCTCAGCCAGTCATTAGTCAAATTGCCTAATGAGAGAGAATAAAAATTGCCCCCTGCCCTGACAGGAAAAATTTTGGAGGTGTTGGAGCTTGTGACCCGTGCTATGAGAACAGATGATCGGGAGCCGCTATTTTCAGATTATTCTAATGACTCTTCTGCTCCGTGCTATAATAATATGGTGCCACGGACACAGATTTCTTTTCACAGGGGTAATAATGCACAACCAACCAGCTCTATAGCATGTAATCTATTCCAGAAATACAAAAGAGAAAAACAATTATGGCACTCTTTGAATTTTTTTCCACAATATTATAAATGTAGCCCTTTTGATGAAGGGGTAATTTGACAAAAAAAGAAGTTGTCAACATAAATCAATTTTATTGCCATAATTTGCATAAATATCCAGTCTTGATAATGAAATGGTTGACAGACATTTCCCCTTTTTACTTGTTGAAGATGAAAATGTTATATCCTTTAAACATCTCAAAGTACCTGCATCTATGAATCTCCATTTCTGCTGTCTTGTCTTTAATGCTGCCTTGAAATTTCAAACATTTGTAAGCATATATATATATATATATATATATACACACACGTACATATTGTATATTAGAGATCTATATTTCAGATAAAATACATTTAAATATTTTTATTTAACAATGTGTACTACACTAATTTAATGTAACACTAAAAGTAATAATATTATTGTGACACAGCATTCTTTAATTCTTTGTATTTTTCATATTAAATAAGGCCAGTCCATAAAGTATTTGTAGTGCTACAGGCACCCCAAGTCTTGTCTCCCTACAAAAGGCAAAAACTCAAAATGCAAACACTGCTAATTATAGCCCTTATCCAATGCACTATACAAAGTAAAACATTACATGTATTTATTTAGAAAGTTTTACCTGGAAAAACCTACTCAGCAGAAGCCAAACTGTTTACAGAGATGTCCTGATATATTGCCTCTTAAAGAAAATCAGAAGACTGGTTGAAAGGCAACTAATTTATTTGTTGCAGCCTAAAAGAAACATTGAAAATCTGTACTAACACCTACCCTTAAAAAAGAATGTAAAATGGTGGAAACCATGAAACTGTTTTCCCAAAGTTTATTCACCCGGAATAACCAGACTGCGAGGCAACATCTTGTTTTCAGTGGAGTCTTATTTTCAGCCTACTTTAAGTCAGGAGTACTGAGACATAGGGGAGGTCAAGAGCCTCATCACATAGTAGATCAGTGGCTGTGGTGGGATTCGCATCAGTGATCTTCTAGTTCAGTGCCCTAACCACTAGACCACACTGAACTATTGGCAGAGTATTAAAAGCAGCGTCAAATACCATTAGTAAAATTTGAACTGTTTAGCCGGTTTCCTTGAAAACAGCTGTTCTTTGTAAATGGTGAGGACCATGATATGCCCCTTAAGTAGCCCACGAAACCAGGAGTGTGTAACCACCAAATACTCATAGAAACAGAGATTTTGACAGCAGATAAGGACCGCCAGGCCCACCAAGTCTGCCCATTTCCCTACCTACTTAACTCCAGATCTTAAACGATCAGCAGCTTACCCTCTTTCCTACCACTAGGGCTGCCGTCTGTCTATCCCATGCATTCCTGAACTCACCAATCGTTTTAGCCTGCATGACCTCTGCTGGGAGGCTGTTCCATGCATCCACCACCCTTTCTGTGAAAAAATACTTCCTCACATCTCCCAAGTCTCCCCCCTTCTAGCCTCATATTGTGACCCCTTGTTCTTGCACATCTCTTTTTTTGAAAGATGCTGCCCTCCTGGACATTGTTGATTCCCCTGAGGTACTTGAATGTCTCTATCATATCCCCCCTCTCCCTCCTTTCCTCCAGGGTATACATACTGAGTGAGGTCTTTCAGTCGTTCCTATGTTTTCTGGCACAATCCTTTCACCATTTTTGCTGCCCTTCTATGGACCGCCTCTATTCTGTCAATGTCCTTCCGGAGATGCGGTTTCCAGAACTGAACACAGTATTCCAGATGTGGCCTAACCAATTGTCTGTACAGTGGCATCACCACACCTCCTGTTTTCTACTGGTAATGCCCCTCTCTATGTAACCCAGCATCCCTCTGGCCCTTCTCACCGCCTTTTAACATTGCCTGGCCACCTTCAGGTTGTCTGTTATGTTTACCCCCAGGTCCTTTTCCATTTTTGTTATTGTATCCCCCACCATTTTGTATTCCTCTCCAGGATTCCTGCAGCCCACGTGCATGACTTTGCACTTTTTTGCACTGAATTTAAGCTGTTACTCTCTTGACCACTCCTCCAATTTGCCTAGGTCTCTTCTCATTTTTTTCCACCCCTTCTGGAGTGTCTACCCTATTGCAGATCTTGATGTCATTCGCAAAGAGGCATACCTTCCTTTCTAGCCCCTCCGCAATGTCACTAATGAAGACACTGAAGAGGACTGGTCCCAGAACTGAACCCTGTGGCACCCCACTGGTCACCTCTATCTCCTGGGATTGTACTACGTTCACCACCACCCTCTGTGTCCTGTTTCTCAGCCAATTTCTGACCCATTGTACCACCCTGGGACCTACTCCCAGACTGCGCAACTTGTTTACTAGCCTCCTGTGTGGGACAGTGTAAAATGCCTTGCTAAAATCTAGGTAGGCCATGTCCACCACCCCTCCCTGATACAGCACCTTGGTTACCCAATCAAAGAAATCTATCACAGTTGTTTGACAAGATCTCCCTGCTGTGAATCCATACTGCCTCGGGTCTTGTGCCCCACTAGGCTCCATATGCCACAATCCTTTCCTCTGACATGGATTCCATGATTTTTCCCACCACTGAGGTCAAGCTGACCAGCCTAAAATTTCCAACCTCCACCTTGCTTCCATTGTTGTGTAGTGGTACCATACTCACCCTACTCTAGTCCTCCGGCATCACTCTCTCCTCCAGTGATTTGTTAAATAGGGCTGTCAGTGGTGCTCCTAGTACCTCTCTGAGTTCTTTCAGTATTCTGGAATGCATTCCATTAGGTCCCATTGCCTTGTCCACTTTTAGTTTCAAGAGTTCCTTTAGGACGCTCTCCTCCATGAATGGACTTGGTGTCAATCTTCACACACTCCCCCTCCCGCCCGTGTATGTTTCTACCCCCTAATTTTGGTCCCTCCTCTTCCTTTGTAATTACTGAGCAACAGTACTTGTTTAGAATTTCTGCTTTTTCTAGTCTCCCTCTGCACACTCCCTCCCCATTCAACCTCACAATCCCTTCATTGGTCTTCTTCCTTTCTCTGATGTACCTGGAGAAGATTTTGTCACCTTCTTTTACTGACTTTGCTATCCTTTCTTCAGTTTGTGCCTTTGCGCACCTGACTGCTTTCCCCACCTCCTTCTGTTTTGCCTGGTACTCGATAATATCATGGCTATAACGAGGCAGGGAAAGCTACTGTGGCTCATTCATCTCACCAGTGGCACATGCAAGCTGGAACTGGAGATTGTGAGAGGAAAGAAGGAAGAGCAGACAACAGAAACACCAGACTGACATCAGGGGCCCGAGATTCACATAGGTGCAAAGTGTAGCGCAAATGTTTGTCCCACACTTTGCAATTGCCCATGGGTCCCAGTATGCTATGAGATGGGTGCTACCTGACTGAATATAAGGCCATTTTGGCACAGAGCTAAGTCAGGGAGCACCGCTCCTGAAACTGGCTACAAGAGTTGATAGAGCAGAGTGCTATTAACTATTTTCAAAGGTACCCATGCAAATGAGCCCATTGGGCATGCAAGGCGCTCAGCGGCCATTTTGCATGCCTATTATGGGCCCATTTTCATGGGTAGCAGAGGCAGGTAACGCCCCCCCCTCCCATCGTCCATGACAGCTGTAGCTATTCCTGGTGCTAGTAGTCCCCCCATCCCAGCTCCGTAATGATAAATAAAATCCCTGGTGCTAGTGGTCCCCTCCCTCACTCCGATTCCATCCACCAAATGATAAATAAAATCCCTAGTGCTAGTGGTCCCCTCACTCCCCTTCATCCCAGCCCTGTAGTAAGAAATAAAATCCCTGGTGCTAGTGGTCCCCTTCCTTCCTCCCTCAGATCCTAGCCCCACAATGAGAAATAAAATCTTTGGTGCTAGTGGTCCCCTTCCTCCCTCTGATTCCAACCCCATATTGATAACTAAAATCCCTAGTGCTAGTGGTCCCCTCCCTTCCTCTGGCCCCAGCCCTGTAATGATAAATAAAATCTCTGGCACTAGTGGTCCCCTTCCTTCCTTCCTTCCCACCGACCCCAGCCCCAACATAAAATATTTTATCCCTGGTGGTACTGCCCAACCCCCCTGATCGCAAGCCCAGAAGTAAAAACAAACCCTCCCTGGCGTACAGTGTCTGCTCCCTGTGGCACCAAGCCCCTCCCTCCACACTGACCTGCTCAGTATCTGTAGTGCCTGGGTGCATATGGTGGTCGGCTGGCCCTCCTCCTCTCGGCCCTCGCCGTATATCCAGGCAGGGCGCCTTATTATAGCACGGGGCTACACACCTTGCCCTGTAAAAAGAGGTACACCCTGCCTGACATATGGCGGCCGACCAAGGAGGTGACGAGGGCTGTGCCAGTCATCGTATGCACCCGCATATAATCGTGATATCAATCAGATCAGTGGGGGTGTTAAGCCCAGTGATGTTTGGGAGGGGCACTGCACATCAGGGAGGGGTGTTTTTACTTCCTGGCTGGCGCTTGGTGGGGGTGGGTGGATCACAGCAGCAGGGATAAAATATTTTACATCAGGGTTGGGATCGGGAGAGGGAGGAGACCACTACCACTTTTATTTATCATTACGAGGCTGGAATTGGAGGGAAGGGGCCACTAGTACTAGGATTTTTATTTATCATTACTGGGCTGGGATCAGAAGGAGTGAGGGTTCAAGTTTATTATTGCAGGAAATAACTCCATTGAGTGAGCTCATTCACAAGGAGGTCCTGGTTCACAAAGACAATAATGGATATATATGTACTTAGACAGTTGTAGTAGCACTAGAACATGGTCACATTAGAAGTAGAGTACAAGAAGTCATGGTTCAGTAGGCATAAACACATTAGCTAATACATAGGATGGTAACTATCTATGAGGGGTAAGACAGATTTAATGTTTAATACACATATAGTTCTGGGCAAACAACTTTTCATAAACAGAAGAAACAAATACAGCAAAAAAAATAAGTGCCGCAGATATTTTATAACAGGCTGACTGTGGCAGACTGGCTCCTCACCTTCAATAACACTCTAAGCAAGAGAGTGAAGAGCAGAAGGTATACAAGCATCTTCCTGACCAGTGCAATGTCAGGGCATCCACTGGGACCGAGATCACTGCTGAAGGCCTGCAACAAAAGAGAGGGAGCTGGTGATTTTCCCTGGAATCAAACAAATTCAGCTCCGCTGTGCCCCATCTTTTCAACACTGTGTCCAGTACCTGTTTGTTTGGGGTCCATTTGTGATGTCCCTGGCTGATTCTGCTGAGGGAATCTGCCAGAACATCATCCCTCCCTGGCAGGTGAACTGCTGAGAGCTGCACATCCCAGGAATAAGCCAGATTCCATATCTCCATTGCTTCTGTACACAGCTCTAAAGATCTTGTGCCCCCTTGTTTGTTGATGTAACGCATGGTGGTGGTGTTATCTGTCCTGACTGACCCTTGACCTGGGGAGTGAAAGACTGCAGAGCCAGGAGGACTGCCCTAAGCTCTAGGAGGTTTATACGCTCTTGAGATTCCTGTGAAGACCAAACTCCATTTACAGTTACGCCGCCCAGGTGAGCTCCCTAGCTTGGGAGGGAGGCATCTATTGTTAGAATAACCGTGGGGAACTTCTGCTGAAAGGGCACTCCTTCCCTGAGGTTGCCTTCTTCCTTCCACGGCTCTTAAGAGAGACTTTGCCACAGGCACCGGCTTTGTACCCTTAAGTGGTACTGGATGTCTCTCATCTGGAATCTGGCCCCTGCCACCAGAGCTGTGGAAGAGGCCATAAGACTTAACAGCTGGAGGAAGTGTCTTGCTGGCCTGGGCTGGCCCAAGACGAAGGACTTCGCCAGATTTACTAGATTTTCTACCCTGTCCTGAGGCAAGAAGGCCCTCCCTTGTAGGGCATCCAACTCTGTTCCTGTGAAGTCCAGCACTTGAACCAGCTTTGTCTGGGACTTCTGGGCAATTATGAGGTAACCCAGACCTTCCTGGGTGTTTTGGGTTAAAAGGGGAGAGAGAACTTGGCCTGCTATGACTAGCCAGTCATCCAGGTAGGGGAAACCCGCACTTCCTGTCTTCTGAGGTGTGCTGCCACCACAACCAAATACCACATGAACACCCTGGCAGCTGAGGAGAACCCAAAGAGGATGGCTGAGAACTAACAGTGACCAGTTTCAACCCTGAACCTTAAATACTTATTGTGGCTGGGTCTGACTGGAATATTAAAATAGGCATCTTTCAGATCCAGACAGCCCAGCCAGTCCCCCTGCTGGAGAAATGGGATCACTGTAGCCAGGGTTACCATCTTGAATGTCTCTCTTTTTAAGTGTTCGTTCAGATACCTGAGATTCAAAATGGGTTGCCACTCTCAATCTTTCTTGTGAGTGAGGAAGAACCTTAAGTAAAGGCCTTTTCCCATCTGAGAGGGGAGGACTCTTTCTGCTGTTTTTGCCTGCAGCAACTTTTTCACCTCTAATTCCAGCACAATCTTTTCTGTTGGAGTGGGACGTGTGAACCTGGGAAATTTTTTGAACGGTGGTGTGAATCTCAGCCACTACTTCAGGACCAACTTGTCTGTGGGATGTTTTTCCAGTCCTGAAGAAAAGGCCCCCCCACACACACACACACACACCAAGCAATGGATGGGCAATCCAGACTGATTTGTTAGGGATTCTGTTTCGGTTGAGCCTTAAGTGCAGGGGCTGAGTCAGCATGTCTAGAGCCTCTTCTGCCCCTGCCCCTGAAGAAACCTCTCATTTGAGAGAAAACATAAGGGAAGAAACCGTGGGGAAAGTAATTCCTACCCCCTACCTCCCCTTCCAGAAGGCCTACAGGAAGTGGAAGCCTTCTCCTTCTCAGTGTTACTTTTACAGGTAGCTTTATACTCTTCCACCTTTTTTATGTATGCCTCCGGTTTGTCACCAAATGAAGAGTTACCCTCACAGGGAAAGTCCATGGCCTTCCTTTGAGTGTCCTGGGACAAGTTTGTGGTCCTGAGCCAGGCAAACCTTCCTAGGGAGACAGCGTGGGCCACGACCCGGGAAGCAGTGTCATTGGTATCCACTGCCATATGGAACTGGTATTTAGTTGCATCAGGGCTAATTGTGCAGTATATGCCAAATCCTGTGCCAGATCCCCAGAGGCTTTGTCACTCATGGCCAGGACAGAACTCCTGAGAGCTTTTTAGCACTGAGTACTACAAGACGTATAGTCAGCCTGGCTGAGCAGTAAGAAGGGAGAAGTGTGAACCTTCTTTTCAACACTATCCAGCATTCTAGAGTCTTTATCCAGGGACTGGGTAGAGCGGGGAGCCTTGGCCTTATCACAGGCTGCAGCCTGCACTACCCCCTCATGGTCAAGGTGGCAACAGAGGTGCTCAGCATCTTGCCTGTCGTGCTGGTACTTCTTTTCAATTTTCTTGTCAATGCGTGGGGTGGAGGTGGGAATATGTAATAATTTACAGGTTACCTTTTTGTGGGGCTTATGCACTGGAAGAAACAACCTTTTAGTTGGGGTTAGAGCCATCATGTCTAAAAACTAAACCTCGTCCTTATCCTCCACCGTCACTTGGGTGGAGAGGCTGAGGGTGCTGACCATCTGCCTCTCAAAAGCACAGTGTGAGGGAAAATCCTCTTGGCCCCAGGGAGGGGAACTGAACTCCTGTTCAGGAGAGCTGTTGGGCTCTATGGGCTCTCCTTCCTCTTCCTCCTCATTATAATAAAACTCAGCCCCTGGGTCCTCTGGAACCGGGGAGGGACCTGGAATGGGAGGAGGAGGAACTGACATGCCCAAATGCAATGTCATGGAATGAAAAGCTTGGAAAAATTGCCAAGCCTTAGCTATGTCCTCCACAGATTGCATTTTAGGTCTATCCATTGATGGCTTCTTTCCTTCTTCAGAAGGAGGGGCAGCGACATGTTTTTCTTTTTTTTATCTTAGCAGGAACCATTTCTGGAATCTGCTCTGAGGGTCTTTTATGCTTGCTTACATTGGGATTCCCTCTTTCAAGAGCTCTGGACTCCAGAACACCTTTGGGAGGCCTTTCTTTTTGTCTGCTGTGGGATAAGAGACACTCATTAGCGTGCTTAGGTGATATAGAGGCAGACCGAGAAGCCATCATAATTTTTAATTTCTTAGCTCTTTTCTTGACAGTTTTAGGGCAAAACTTAGTGCAGAGTTCACAGTCAGAATAAGCTCTGGCAGAGCCACTACGACTGTGAATGCATTAACTAGATAAGGGTGTTTCATGGGCGTAAACATAAACATTTATTTATTTATTTAAAAAATATCAGATTTACAAACCTTTGAGTCAGAGACTCATTTACAAAGACACCTTGTCGAAACTAATACAAAGACAGCACAGTTAACAAGTCAAACAACAATGGCTCGGAGAGCAGACAGTTATAACAATCATTCACTGGAGATACATGGGTAGCAGTAGATAAACAGATTACATAGTTTAGGCACACAAGCACCACATCACGAAGACCAAAGCAGTTCAAACAATATACAATAGCTAAAGCAAATAGACATCAGGAGTCAAAGAGAAGCCCAGAGTGTTCACATGAAGGCTGTTGCATATACACTAACTGAATCAAAGTACAGTACATTGAGAAAGGGCATATTTAAGCAATAAGGCACTCCAGGGTGTGTGTTATCATGTAATAATGTCACTCCTGGGGTGGGATGAAGCATGAGGCAAAGCCGAGTGCTTCCACCACCCCAGGAGTGACGTTATTACAAGATAACACACACCCTGGAGTGCCTTATTGCAATTATACAATGGCTTGTGGTTATATGCAGAATAAAAAAAAATACATTTTAAAGGATGTTTTTGTTAGTGTGGAAAAATATTTCTTAAGAGAAAATGCAAGGAATGATCCAAATCTAAAGCTACATTGATGTTACTCTGTAATAACATCATTGTTTCAATGGGTCAGCAGCCAATCAGCTTCTTACATTTTTCCTTGCCATTGTATAATTAAAAATGCTGCCACCATCTGTATTACAGTTACCTATATGTTTTGCATTTTATTCTATGCACTGTTATAGCAATCAACTCAACAGAACCAGGCCATCATATACATGAAGGTACTGCACCCTAACTGAAAACACTGCTGAGACAGCTGTATGTTGTGACAAGGTGGAAGATAAACACAATGTTGAGACAAGTTTTTGAAGACATTTGATGGGTTTTTTTTTTTGTTTGTTTCTGTTTTAGAGACTGATATACAGTTCACATACAAAATTCATATACTATAAAAGTGCATATGCCCAAATGCCAGTGTAAATTCGACACATTACATTACAAACTGTTCTCTTGAAAGAAGATATTACTATATAAGGCCTATAAATGGGCATCAGGTAAATGTAAACTGGGGTAGGTGTGTTATTGAGGGTGTTGCATAGTTTATCTTTTATTGCTGCTCCACTGGATCAGCAATATTTGCACAAGCTGTGCCCAGTCCAGATTTTATAGCTCTGGCCTGGGTCTGGTGATGTGGGTTTTACCCATATCCCACTACATGTGGCTTAGTGATATACTGTACAGATGGCTACAAAGTCTAACCCATTGAAGGTTGAAGTTTGAGAAAACCATTATGCTAACAATATCAAGACTCCATCCCTCCCTCATCCCCAGTCACAATTAATCCTCCACCAAAGTCATGCTTAAATACTGGTGCCTCTACAGCCACACCACTAAGCTTTTAATGCCAACATGCTTCTTTTTTCTGCTGCTATGAGCTCCCCATCTGTGAAGTCCCATTCTGCTTGTGGCAGCCCACCCCCCAAAAAACCAGATAATTTATTTAAAAACATTTTGTTGAGAAATTTTTGTTTTAGTATATCCATGGCCAGGAAAAATAAATTTGTAAAAGAAACCAAAATCCCCATTTATCAGTTCATTGAATCACAATACAGCATGTTATGAATTTTTCAGGTTCTATGTGTAACCTACAGTAAGTCAAACAAATTAGACACACAAATGTCTGCCTATTTGCAAGTGAAGCAAATGTGGTTATTATCATTCAGTTATAAACACCTATAGTCACAAACTGCAAGTTATGAAGATTCAGTAGATTATAAACAGTAGCCCAAGGCTGGGTCTCTTCCTATGCAATGTCCTACAAAGATGGTGGTGTCAAATGGCTTAATGAGATGCTGTGAGGTGCCTAAGGGAACTTGTTATGCAGAAAGTTCCTGGAACACAGTGGTAAAAACTGGAATAACAGGTTCCAAGGAGTAATTAACTCACCAGGAATGTTACAAAAAACTACCCCATTCATTCACAGGTGTCAATGAATGTATTTGTTAACCATGCTGGTTTATCTTCTTGCTTCCCTCATGGTAAAAATGTGAAACTACATTTGTGTTATTTTAAATAGAAAATGAGTGATAAATAGCTTGTCCAGTTGGATGGCAGCTCTGATAGTTGTTCCAGTCTTTCTTTTCACTGATATAAACTGAGCCAGGAAAAAAAAAGAAGCATTTTGTTTCTACTACAAGTAATTGCTAATTGCAGCTGGTATTTTTAACGTGTGCAAGTCAACTCCACTTCTCAAACTTAAAAAGAAAAATATACTTCATCACAGACTATGTTTACCAAGTACTGTGCCCATTTTAGTATAGAAATGTTTAAGAAATACCTGAAAGCTGTCTATTTTCCTTGGAAGCTGAATCCTTAAGCTTCTCCTAGTCCTTAACAAAATGCAGGGACTCCACAGATTTGTTCTGTTCCTAGGTCCAGATCAAACTACTGAGTCTTCTTTCAACATGATACATGCACCTCATGCCCCTCCCACATGAATAAATAAAAAAAGGTGGGCTGGATCTTTAGGAACTTCTTGGGTGGAGGTGGGTTGGATCTTACTTCCCCCCAAAAAAACAATGCTGCCTCCCACTACTCAGGTTCCAGTTCCTGTACCACCCATTTAAGAAAGAAAATAGTATCCTGCAACCACTGACTAACATGAAAGCGTATTTATTTGAGGGCGGAAAACATTTCTTGGAGGATGGTAAGGTGGAGGAGACTATTAACACCTTCAGTCAGTTCCACGGACAGAAAACATGACATCACTCCTTTGGTACATGCAATACTCCTGTAGGCTCCGCCCACATTCGAAAAAAGGGTGCTCAGTACCCTGACACCTCAAATACAAATCATGGCAGTCCGCCTTAGCCAGTAAATTAAAGCACCTTAGACAAGTTCTGAAACTAGTAGGTACTGTTTTCTTTTTGGGTTTGTCAGACATGCCAGACACAATGAGACCCCAAGAAAAAGGGTTCCCAACAGTCAAAAACAAAAGTTTGTGGATGAGTTCCAAAATAAAAGTGAACCGCTAACTAAACATCCTTTTTTTTTTTTTACGTTTTGGAAAAATAACACTCCTCGGTTCCTGGAGAATGGGCAACACGGACAAAAAACAGAATCAAAAGGTTAAAATAACATGTAGCACAAGGAGTGAGAATAACTTTGTGCGGTAGAAAAATAAGGTAGACAAACACTTCTAAAAGAGGTTTTTCTCCGGTTCCTGGGAACCGCTAGGGAACCACAGAAAGATGCTAAAGTAATAAAAATAAAAAAATAAAACTATGCTAACCTAACTAAAATGGCAGAGATATGAAAAACAAAACACTTGCAAAACAGCAAAAGAAAAACATTTAACTTCAGGCAAGATGAAGAAAGCTCTTTGGGGGCAATCTCTTCCTCAGGCAGGGAAATAAATCTGACATTGGGGAGCAGGTTAGAATGCCACCACGCAGCAGAGATTTAAATTACATTCCATAATTCCACAATCTACATAAATTCCACACTCCGGGGCAGCTCAGATCTACAGGCCGATTATGCACTAGTAAGCACAATAAGGGATTCTTGGGGTTTGAATTTATCTTTGTGATCAGAACTGGACACAAAATCCTATTACACAGCTGCAAAAATGGTTTACCGTTGTAAACCCTGCAGATAGATCGAACTTGCAGGTAAGATTTTGATTATTTAGCCTTTATTTCTGATCGTGGAGGTTTAAATTGGGACAAACTTAGCCTTCACTCAACTGGTAACTGATATCACTCGACCACTTCATAAATTCTCTCCTAACGGGTCATTGATTGATCTAGTCCTAACTAACAGACCCCATAAAATCACTCACACTGCTGTTTTTTACAATGACGCCAGTGATCATCACGCCGTGGCCTGTGTTAGAGGATGACCCACACTCAAGTCAGCTAATAGGTTTTCTTGGAGAAGGAGTCTTCGTAAGTTCAATCTCTCTACCTACCTGTCGGACTTCAGGTTCATTAATTGGACTGATTTCTACCTGGCTTCCAGCATCAATGATGCAGTTTCATTCTTCAACAACATCCTAACCGCCATCATCGACAGACATGCCCCTATGGTAAAACGCAGAGTACGGAAGTTCTCCTGCCCCTGGTTCACAGCCGAGCTAAGGGCCTTGCTACATGGGAGGGATCGCTTCTGGGCTACAGCCAGGCGGACTAACCTCCCTTCTCACTGGGCAGCTTTTATAGCCTGTTGTAATAATTGCAACAAAAGACTAAGGGACACAAAGGCAAACTTTCACCTGTCAGCCTTTGGTACTGCTAAGGGTAACTCCAGTATGTTCTGGCATATCAAGTCTGTTGAAGGCAATAAACAGTCATCCTCATTACCCGGGATGATCTCCTACATGGACACTACTCTCTCTGATAAATCTGATATTCTTCTCTGCTTTAATGAGCACTTCTCTACCGCGGGTCTCACGTTCGACTCCTCCAAAGCTGTCTCCCTTGTCCCCAATGCTCCCACACATATTCCCCAATGCCTTCCAGCTCAGTCTTCGCTTTCTCCCCATTCCAGTACAAAGATGTGGAAGACCTTCTTCTTCACCTAAAGGTTAACAAAGGTGCTGGTTCTGACGGTTTAGAACCACACTTCCTCAAACTCAGCTTCCAGTACCTCCCGGCCTCCATCTTACACTTATTTAACCTCTCCATTAACTCCAGCACTGTCCCTGGGGCTTGGAAAATAGCTCAGGTACTTCCACTATTTAAGTCAGGCGACCCTACTGACCCAAATAACTACCAACCTATCTCCATTCTGCCTCTGCTCTCCAAGCTCCTTGAGAAGTTGGTAAATGCACAAATTAGAAACTACCTCAAGAAAGGAAACCTTATAGACCCAGCCCAATCAGGATTTCATCCTTCCCATAGCACCACTTCAGCTCTAGCCTCAGTTATAAATGATTGGCTCCTTGCAATGGACAGGAAACAAGTCACAGTCGCAGTCTTCCTGGACCTCATTAAAGCATTCAACACAGTCTATCATGCTCTACTCCTCGATTCATTGAACTGGCATGGAATCTCCGTCACTGCGCTGTCATGGATCAACAGTTACTTGTCAGCTAGATCTTAACAGGTGAAGGCTGATGGTTCCCTATTCCTGCTTCTTCCACTTAGGAGAGGGGTACCCCAAGGTTCGATCCTTGGACCACTTCTATTTATGATATATATCAACTCCATCGGAAATGGCATCAGCAAAGCAAAACTACACCTTTTCGCGGACAATACAGTGATATACATATCTAGTCCCTCAGTAGACGAAGCGCACGCAGAATTACAGACAAAATTCTATCTCCTCCAGCACAATCTCATACGTTCCAAACCGCTGTTAAATGCTAAAAAGACAAAAGTGAAGTTCTTCTATTCCAACTACTTGCCCTCCGTCCCTATCTCGCTTGCTTCCTTGCCTCCCATCAAGTCTCTCCATGGTGATGATCTCGAGTTAGTCCACAATTTTAAATACCTAGGCTGTGAACTAGATCAACACCTAACTTTTTCAGCTCACATCAACTCCCTTGCAAAGAAATTACGTCAAAGAATTGGCTTATTTTATAGGAATAAATCTCTATTCGATTCTGACTCCAGACTGCACCTGGTCCAATCAACCTTTATACCACTTATCAATTATGTAGATATTCTATATGGCAGATGCTCTGATGCCCTGCTACATCAACTGGACACACTCTATTACAGAGCAATATGCTTCGTTTCCAATGCTCACCGTTGGACTCATCGTTGTGACCTGTATGCCTCCCTCAGGTGGACCTCCTTAGCAACCAGGCATCTCTTCCACTCTCTCACCTGGCTCTACAAAGCCCTGCTGGTGAAACTACCTCCCTATATTTCCAACCTCTTTCAATGAATTACCTGCCCCTACCCCCTACGCAATAACTCCTTCATTATGCTAGATGTTACAACCTCCCGTTCCCGGTTTGGAAACATGGCTATAAGCCGTACCCTCCCGGCTGCCTGGAATAAAGCCAAATCCAGGCTCAAACTGCAAAGCCTGATCCCCCTGAATAGCTTCAAAAGACTTGTTCATGACAACCTACGGGACTTTGTGACTGCGGTTGATAAAGTGCCTTCTCCCTGCCTGGCTATTGCAGTGACCACTCTATCCTCTTGTCCACCCCCTCTCTCATCCTTAAGTGACTTTCCATTATACTTCCATTCCCTCTTCTTCCTCTCCCCCTCCCTCTCTCCAGTTACACTACCATAACCACACAATCTACCCCAGTCTGTATCCTACACTATCATCACTCAACAGTCCCTGCTGTTATCTACAGCTATCCTTTCTTTACCTTCTATCTCTACCTCCTCTCCCTGCCACCTCCATAGTGCCCTTGCCCCAGCCAACATAGCCACCCTGTTATATTCATTTTTCCCACCCCCTCCACCTTGTTGTCTGCCCCCTCCTACCTCTGTTCTACCATCCTCGTTCCCTCCCTCCCTCTGACCTTATCCCACCACTATGCCATTATCTTTACTTTCCTTGCTGGCCTTGTAGTCTCTACTTCCCTCACGAGGTACTATCTTGTTACCCAGAACTATCCATTTATTTAACTCCTAGCTTTAGTGCGCCTATGTATATATGATGTAAATATTATTGTCTCATTTTCTTTTCATGGTTTATTCGTGTGTTTAATGCATATTACTTTGTATATGCTTGTGTAATGTCCCTGTTGTTAATCAGGACCTCCTTGTAAATGAGCCTGCTCAATGGAGTTTTTTTTCCTGCCGATAAACTTGAACTTGAACTAATACCAGATACTGATTTGGATGGGGAGTATTATTTTGGGTGAAATATTGGGAGTATGTAATAAACATATGCCAATAAAATCTAAAAAGAAAAATAAAATCAGCTGTTTGGTTTACTCCTAAATTAATGAAAATGAAATGAGATAAAAATAGAGCCTGGGAGAAAGTTCAGCATGCTGGGGTCTTAGAGGGCTGGCAGTACTACAGGAAACCAGGGTAAGGGAAATTAAAGGAAACTTTTATGGGACAAAGACTTTGGAGTCTGCAGGGAATCGCCAAAACTCCTGATCCATTATTAAAGACTTGAATGGTCAAATAAGGTATAATGAAACTGTTAAGCTCTCGCCGGAGGAACATTCTGGCCATAGTAATCCACTTCCTGATAGCTTTAATAAATTTTTTGTTGAAGCAGGTCATTTTTATGGGGATTTGGTCCAGCCCTTATGGAACCCTTGAGATGTTACCGAAGGAGGCTCCTTTCCATTTTCCTTCAGAAAAACGGAACAGTTTGAAGTTTTGGAAAGCTTGCTGGAATTAAAAACCAGCTGGAGTTGTGGCCCTGATGGTTTAACCTCAAATATGATAAAATACTCTGCCTTTCAAATAGCTGAACCACTTACATATCTGTTTAATTGGTCCATTTCATCTGGTGAACTTCCACAGGCTTGGAAGTTGGCCAGGGTTGTCCCAATTTTTAAAGGGGGCAGCCCTGGTCAGCTGTCCAGTTTCAGGCCCATCTATTTGCTCCCTCTCGTAAGTAAGATCTTGGAGAGGTTGTTAGCTAGGCAACTTGTTAGAGTATCTTCAGAAACAGGATTTGTTTGATCAGTTTCAATCAGGATTCCGTAAATTACATGAAATGGTGGTCTCCATGTGTCAAGAGTCTTGGATGATATCGGAAAGGCAACTGATGACCAGTATTTTCCTTAGGCAATTCTGGTTGCTTTCTCCAAGGCCTTCGACACTGCTGACCACCAGACATTATTACAAAGGCTCTATGAGATGGGACTGAGAAGGGAAGTGCTGAATTGGTTCTGTACCTATTTGAGTGGTAGATGAGATAGATGTCAAATAACAGCTGTGAATGGGGTAGAGTCCGCCCTGCTGCCAGTAGTTAGAGGTGTGCCCCGGGGCTCTCTCCTGGGCCCTCTTCTCTTCCTGATTTACTTAAAAGATCTGAGTAAAAGTGTGGGGGACTCTATGTGCCATCTATATGCTAATGACACAATAATTTATGCCTCTGGACCATCAGTGAGTAGGATTCAGGACACACTTCTGAGGAGTTTCGATGGACTACAGGCTTTTTTTTATAAACTCTAAACTGAAACTAAATACCACCAAGACTAAATCTAAGCTTTTTGGACCGGCTGCTAAATTTAAGAATTGTGAGAAGTTGTTTATACTGGACAATAATGGAACTGCTCTGGAGTGTGTAGAATCTTATAAATATTTGGGGTTTTGGTTGGAACAATCAGGTTCAGGGAACAAACATGTTAATAAATAGATTTTCCCAAGTGAATAAGAGGGTAAGATTACTACATAAGAACCAGTATTGTTTGGATTCTAGACTCTGAAACATTATAGTTCAAGTACAAAGTCTCCCATTGACTGACTACACAAATGTACTATATGATAATGCCTCTAAGGCTAGGTTACATAAATTAGATGTGCCATATAATCAGGTAGCTAGGCTAACCTTAAAATGTTCAAGGAGGTTGCATCATTGTGAACTGTACTCGAAGTTAGGGTGGATTTCTTTACTAAACAGAAGAGAATTACACAAAAGCATTTTTGCTTGCAAGAGTGGATTGGGCTTGTTCTTAATTTTTTAAGTAATAGGTTGTCTTTTAGGAATACCAACTCTTCTTTAAGAAATTCTCATTTACAGGAATTATTGGTACCATGTACCAGAACAAAAAGATCTATGTACTTTTTCAGCCAAATTGTCGCCACTTACTGGAAAAGACTCCCACCCAAATTCAGGAAGTTACACACTAAACCCAAATCAGTGTCTGTTCAAAAGAAATTGCTTAATATCTTCCCTAAAGATTTGTACTTGCGTTGCTTGTTTTTGAATATGTAATGTTATATTCTGTATGATTGTATGTACCGTATTTGTTTCTGTAAGGTCACCACTGTGAATGAGCTTATGCTCAATGGTTAAATCTTAAATAAAAACAAACAAACAAACAAACAAGTCAAGTTCTCCTTCTTGGGGACCTCTTTTTAGCACTAAAAACTAGACATACATGAATATATGCAGTATAAGCCTGCTTTTGAGCACTACAGATAAAATTCAGCTTATATTTCATATTTTCTTTCTGTAATTCTCACCTTATTTCTTTATTTACTAGACATTTGAATGAAAACAGGATCGCTGCCCTTTTTTTACACTGGCAGCTTTGCTGCACCTGGCATTACAATCCTGTTTATGACATCATAATCTGTTGCTGTGATAATTATGGTGTCACAAACTGGATGGTAATGTCAGCTGTAGACAAGCAGCAAAAGCAGATGACATCAAGGGAACAATGATCTTGTTTTCATGCAACTGTCCTCAGTAACAAAGAAAAGGGGGAAGAACTACAGAAGATCTATGAAGTGTACCATATATACTCGCATTTAAGTCGACCTTGAACATAAGAAGACTCCCCCCACCTTGACCTTAACAATGTTAGCATAATTGCAAACATTATTTTGCTACTCAAATTGGATGGAAAAAATCTGTTTCGTGACCAATATCAGGTGCAGGCTGTCTCTGTGGCAGAACTGGATACAGAATCAGGTTACACAGTTGAAAAAATAGTTTATCATTGTAAACTCTGCAGCTAGGCTGATTTCATATATAAGTTGAGCCGTTCTTCTTGGGGGGCCTGTTTTTAGCACATAAAACTAACACGTACGTGAGTAGTAAACTGAATTGTGTCCAAATCTTACATTTTTCAAAAGTTTTCCCAATAGTACCAGGGGTTCTTTACGGAACAAATGCAAATATAAGTTAATGTGAAAAATGGTGTAAAGCGTTTTCACATAGCTGTGAAAGCTGGTTGCCTAAGAACAAAGGTGAAGAGAATCCTTTTTCCTTCAAACTGGCATCTTCTCAAAATGTTATGAGTCTGAGCAAAGCCAGGACTAAAGTAGTGAGGTAACAACAGGAGTGTGAACAGAGTCACTTGATCAAGGGAAAAAAAGCATGCTACGGAATGTGGCAACATGAAACGGTGAAGGGCCAGCAGAAATCAATGATTATGGATGGTCAAAGAAGAAGAAGAAACGCAACGATAAAAATAGATGACAAAATGACATTATTGTCTAGATTATGGCCCCAATGCATACCTATAGGAACTGAGTGGAGAAGAAGTACAACTACAGATGGATTATAGAGCCCCTGACAATCTTTGGAAAACTCAAACATGTAAAATTTAGATACAATTCAGTTTATATTTCATAAATTTTCTGCAATTATGTACCCCCTTTTCATTATAACTGAGGACGGTTCCATGACAACAGGATCATGGCCCCTAGACCTGATCTATTCTGGCTGCTTGTCTACATCTGACATCATGATCTGCTTCCTGCACATGACATCATAATTATCCTCTCAGCACCAGATTATTATATTATAAACAGAATTGTGATTTTAGGCGAAGACAAGAAGCAGGAGCAGATAGTGCCGAGATCCTACTTTGCTATGCAAATATCCTTAGTAATAAAAAAATAACGGTAAGAATTAAAGAAAAGTTGAACTTTCTAAATATTAAATTTTTTCATGCAGTCCCTATGGTGCAGGGGTTCTTTAATACCTCTTCTGCATCAGCTTCCTATTGTTTTGCTCTGGAAGACCTTACTTGTATGCTCAAGTAATGTAAGGAAGTGGCCCCTCAATTATGTAAGCTCTTGTGCCATCAACTAAAAAGGAGTAGAATCAGCCTTTGGTACTAGCAGTCCCTGCTCTTGGGAGACCCCCTGCACATCTGTATAACCTTAATTTTTTCTTATCCATTTAACTAATTGTCTTTTCCTGAAACAACACCTATAGGACACAGGGTTTGACAAATCCCACAGCCTGACGTCCCGGACAACTATTTTTTAACCAGGGACAAGCAGTCTGCTGTGTACTGCCTGTCCCACGGACCACCAAATCTTTATTTTTTTTTAGCTTTGTTTCATTTTGTAGCTTTTTTCCCAGCCACTAGGTGGCAGCAGCGCCGCGGCGACATTCTCAGCAGCACAACAAACCTCAGTTACCTGATTGCCACAACTGTAGTCATGTGGCACTGGTCTGGAATGCGCGCCCTTGTTACAGGCGCTGGTGGGCATTGTCTCTATCTTGGGGGCGGGGAGCGCTGCTGGAGTGTGAAGTCAGGTCGGGTGGGACTACGGGAGCAGTGGAGCACAGATTGGAGACTAATAGGCTTGCTGCCCTTGCTGTTGGATGAGAACGCATCTTGAGGAGGAGCTGGGAGTGTCGGTAGCTGGCAAGGGATGGAAAATGTGCCATTTCAGCACTGACACTTGCAGAGAGCAGAGGCATTTTTGCTGCTAGCTTGTGGAGGGTGGCTGTGTGGTGGAGAGAGAGAAATGACTGCCTGAGGGGCCGGATACTAAATATTACCTGGCTACAACTAATATAATATAACTTGCTGCCTGGCTAAACAACTATCCTGCCTCCAGAATAAAAAAATAAAACTTGAGAAGGCACTGAGGGGGTAGTCAAAAGACTGGGCGGGGGGAGGGGAAGACAAGCCGTTCCACATGGAGGGAGACTCTGGATTGCTGAGAGAAGGGAAAGTTAAGACACAGTGGAGAGGAGAAGATAAATAAAAATAAATAACGGGAATTTTATTTGTCAAGCAGGCAGCAGCACTGCAGTAGTGAATCAGAGGGCTGTATGTGTTTGTGTTTAAGGAGTAAGGACTACTAAACTTAACTTACTACTACTGATTGGGGGGGGTGCGTGAGGGTGCTGAACTCAACTAACTAATTACTACACTTATAGCTACCTAAAGAAAAATCTAGCTAGTACCTCACTTTGGGTGTGTTTGTGTGTGTAGCTGGGGCTGTCTGAGACCTACTGTAATAACCTGCCCTCAGGCTGAGAGGTAGAGGAACTTGGGAACTTTTTTTGCTAGCTACAAAAAAAGAAAACCAACTGCCTGCCTGCTACTGCTAGTTCGGCATCTGCTACCTATATCCCTTAACCCCCTACCTCCTACTTACTTTGGTGATGGTGTGTGGTGGCTCAGCTGTGAGTGAGACCTAACCTGCTGCCCTGAGAGCCAGGGTAGAGGAGGGACTTTGGGAAGAACTGCGGATTAACAGAAATAAACTATAGGAAGGAGGAGAAAATATTTGTTGCGCTACACAAAAAAATAAACCCAGTGTAGTTACCTACCTATATTATTATTATTATTTTGGTGAAGGTGTGTGAGACACTGTGTGGCTGTGAGACCTAATACCCTCTGCCGGTGCGCCCCCAGGCTGAGAGGTACAAGAACTTGGGGAACAACTGCGCCTGCGTATATACTGAAAGGGAAAACATTTTTTTTGTGATACATACTAAAAAAATAAATAAACCTAGCCTAGCTACCTACCTATATTACCTACTTTGTTGAAGGACGGTGTGTGAGACATTGTGTGGCTGTGTGTGAGACCTAACTAACCTGAGTGCTGCCCTGGGAGGGTAGAGGTTGAGGAACTTCAACAAGTAACTGCAGACTTTTGGTACATTTTGTGCTACACAGAAAAAAAAATAAACCACCTAGTAGTGTATCTACCTACCTATATTACTATTACTTTGGTGAAGGTGTGCGAGACACTGTGTGGCTGTGAGACCTAATACCCTGTGCCCCCAGGCTGAGAGGTAGAGGAACTTGGGGAACTGCACCCGCCTACGGACTTATTAGATATAAACTACACTGAAGAGGAAAACATTTTTTGTGATACACAGAAAAAATAAATAAACCTACCTAGCTTAGCTACCTATATTACCTACTTTGCTGAAGGACAGTGTGTGAGACATTGTGTGGCTGTGTGTGATACCTAACCAACCTGAGTGCTGCTGCCCTGGGAGGAGGTAGAGGTCGAGGAACTTCAACAACTAACTGTGGACTTTTGGTCCTTTTTGTGCTACACAGAAAAAAATAAAAACACCTAGTAGTGTAGCTACCTACCTATATTACTATTACTTACTTTGGTGAAGGTGTGTGAGACAAATAAAACCTGCTGTACTAGAGGGTAGAGGAAGGAACTTGGGGGAACAGCTGCAGACTTCTTAGAAATAAGCAATTAATACAAACTAAGGGGAAAAACATTTGTTGTGGTAAACAAAAATAAACTCTTCTTTGGTGGAGGTGTGCGTAAGTGGCTGTGAGAGACCTAACCTGCCCTGAAAGACGGTATAGGAACTTGGGGTGAACAACTGCGGAGGAGTAGTACTTGGCTCCACCACCACCTCTACCTCCTGCTCACTCCTGCTCCCACCTACTCTGTTGTCCTGCCCACAGGCCCTTTTGTACTAGTGTTCTAAGCATAAGCATAACAGCTTCAGGTAAAATATTACTCAACACACACAACTATAACATAAAATACAATTTTATTGTGTACAACAATATTTCAATATTTTTTACAATAGCATTAGAAGTTAAAAAAATGCAAAAAAATAAGCCAGAGCAAACTACTTTATTTTACCTTTGGACTGGAAAACAATCTTCCATCTCATCTTCTTCAGGAACAAAAAGTAAAGATTCAGAGCCTTCTTCTTCACAGTTAAGCCAGTCCTAACCAGCCCCCCACCCCACCCTACTCTAGTCAGGAAAACGACCAAAACAATGATTCTCAGTCTGGGTCTGTATTTGTAGACATAACAGGTGATCAATCTGACTTGATCATACCAATTTCTGAAATGAGTGAGAAAAATTATAGCAGCAGCAGAAAGCGACCTTTGATTTTAGATGAGGAAAATGAAACAACAAAGTCTGATGAGAAATGAAGTAAAGATAAAAAATGTGATGCTGAAAAAAGGGCTCGAACATTTCAGCATCACTGACTAAATCAGTTTACCTGGTTAAGGTATGATGACCAGAAATGCGTCATGTACTGCTCTGCCTGTGAGAAATATCCCACTCTTGCGACTCCTGTTTATTCAATAAAACCTAACGTGTTTGCCACTGGTTCAAATAATTTCAGAACTCAGTCCATGAGAGCCCATGAGAAATCAAATCCACATGTAATTTGTGCAAACCAGCATAGTCATGAAACTGGTCAACATGCAGTCAATTTTAAAACATCTGAAACTGCAATATATCATGCATTTTCTCAGATGGAGGAAGTCACCAAAAATAAAATGAGGCGTTAATTTAACACCGCATATTCCTTGGCTAAAAATTTACATCCTTTCTCAGATATGGAGTGGCTTTGCACATTGCAAGAAAAAATGGGGTTAAACTGGGCAGCAATTACGCAAATGGTAAATGGGCCAGATATTTCTGTAACACAATATCAGCTGTCTTGTCTAAAACACAGATCCAGACTGTCAAAATTACAAAATTCGTTACCGTTCTTGCAGATGGCAGTACAGATGCAAGCATTGTAGAGTGGGAAAATGTCTTCCTTCGTTTTGTTGATGGCGCAGAAAAAAAATTTACAACTGTGTTAAAGCTGTACCTCTTGAACATTCTCACGCAGATGGAGTTTTTAAAGCAATAAGCTCTGCACTTGAGTCTGTTGATCTTTGTTTTGAGGACCTTAACGATGTGAGCAGACCTGGACCAGTTCTCGTATGTACCAACTTTGATGGTGCCAGTGTGATGATGGGCCATACAGGTGGCACCATAGCAAAAATCTGAGAACATGTCCCCACTGTAATATCCTTGCATTGTGTAGCCCACAAACTGGAGTTAGCAGTTCTCGACGTCATGAAAAAAATCCCTTTGTTCAATAAGTAGAAAACACCTTGAAAGGAATTTTAAAATTTTACCACTACAGCCCCAAGAAACTTAAGGAACTGCAGGAATTAGCAGATGTTATACACACCGAGCTGGCTCATTTCAGTGCAATAAAGCAAGTGCGTTGGCTTGCAAGTAAGACATGTTCAGTTGACTTCAAGTGGTTGACTTGAACAGCATACCTGCCTACAGTAATTCAACATCTTGAGCATGTCTCAAACTCTGCTGGTGATGATGGGGACAAAGCAAAGGCACTTCTAAGAGATGCGCACGCAGTACAGTTTGTAAAATCACTATTTATTCTTCAAGATTTTCTGCCAATATGGCACATGGAGAACCACAGGAGTGCAATATCTGCTCTGGACATCCCTCGGGGCTATAGAAGGGGCAGTGGGATGGAGCCAGACATGCCTGATGCCACCATGAAAGGCCGAGGCCATGGAGGGATGACTTTAGATTCTATGCTGTAATCCCCAAGGAATGACAGCGCCAGAGTAGCAGTACTGTAACCAGAAAATGGTGCAGGCTCAGATTCTGCATCATCTCCCCTAGGAACTACTGCTATTGAGTGTACTCAGCATGAGAGAAGAGGTGAACAGAGATACCCTCTTCCTCAGAGGAGAAAGTAGGAGATGATGAGTAGTTGGAGTTAGGAGGCAGTGGTGCAGGTACTTCAGGCAAGGAAATTGCTTTATTTGCCCAAAGCTGGTACTGGGAGAATGCAGCAGCTGTCATCCTGAACTGATCCCAGGACAGAGGCCCAAAAGGACCACAAATGCCTGGGACAGGGGAGGTGGAAGTACAGGAGGGGGTGGAAAGAGATCATGTGAAACCAGGCCGGTTTGGTCCTCTGCCCAGGCTGCAGAAATGGTCCGGGGACCTCTCCCAAGGGAGGGCCAGGCAACCCTGCCCATCAACGAATGGCCAACAGCTGTGGCCTGTTCAGGATGGTGCCCATGGGGGAAAGCCCCCAGGTGGGGAGAGCGGAGCCATGCGGATCCCAAGGGGTGGCCCCGATCCTCAACTATGACAGGACAAGATGGTTCCAGTGAGAAGGATGGGTCCGAATCAGTGCTGCGACTCCTGCTAGATCTGCCACCTGCTGTAGGAGAGAAGTGAGCTGCAGGTCCAGACTACAAAGCCATCCCCTCAGCAGAACTGGCTTTGCCCCTCGGGCCAGGCCCAGACTCCAGGCCAGAGCCTCCAGGGCACGAGGTACCAAAACCGGCAACGTGAACAGCGTCAACTCCCTCTGAAGCACTGTGAAAGGTGCCAGGAATAGGGTCGGTACTGAGAATGGCTGCTGGGCCCAAACCAGCACGGTGAACTGCACCAGAAAGGGCCCCAGTGCCAACCATAGAAACCAGCTCCTGAGAAGCCCCTGCTGCAGAGCTAGGCCCAGAATGGCCCCCATCCTCACCAGTCCTCTTCTCATGCCGGAGTTCTACACCAAAGCTCTCTCCTGGTTCATCTGACTGCTCGGGAGAAGATATCCAGACCACCTCTAAGGCCTGAGAGGGATCAGTTCTGGAGGTCTTCCCTCTCCCAGCACCGTGAGTGGCACCAGGGGGGCCTTGCAGTTAACACCGCCTCACTCACTAGCACTGCCCTGAGTTCTAGGGATCGAGGTGTCACCGGGCTGCAGTGCCAAGGTTCCCACCTATCTTTGGCCTCATCATCAGGGGCATCTGCTGCCCCAAAGGGCCAACGGACTTGGAGGGTGACCCACCAGACCCCTACCCCCAGACTCTTCAACGCCTTGGTGGGGCAAGCTCAAGGAGAGGCCTGCACATCCTCAGTATATACAGTACTGGAAAGAGGCTCAGGGAAGAGCCAAGGGACCTTGGTGTCTCTGATGTGATGCCTGCCTTTGAAAGTGGGTGGGCTGCAACCCCCTTCCACGCATGAAACTTAAAGGGGCGGTAATCCATGGAGAAACAGGCACTGCACCTGTCCTTAGCATGCTTGGTGCAGAGAAAGGTCCATCAGGTGTCATGCCGGTCCTCTACGGCAATGTGTCCCCCATAGCAGCACTGATGCATTGGGGGCCATCTTTCTGCTACAGTGAAGCTCACGAGGACTAAACACACTTCTACAGCATTCTGCAGTATGCTGAAGCAGAGGTAAGGCAGTGAAAAATTTTATTTCAATGGGAATTAATCTCTTTTGTCATGCAGGAAACTGTGACACTGCCAGGACGAAGTGAATGTCACAGTTTTCTGCATGACAAAAGGGATTAATGGCCATTGAAATTACATTGTTTGCCACAGTAACTCTGTGTTGCAGCATGCTGCAGAATGCTGCAAAAATGCTGCAGAACTGGGTTGAATTCTGGCGAGCTACACACTGTACCTCTTCTTTGAAGACTTCTTTTTACACTCCTCAGAACCTGACATGTCACCATGAGGAAAATAGCAAAAGCAGTACAGAAAAGGTTCAATGCCCCACTGAGAGCAAAAATAACTAAAGATGGCACCGAAGATAGATGATGGTGCTAAGGTACGGTGTTGAGCGAATGGTAGTGAACCAAGGAAGGAGTGCGACACAGTTGCCAATGATAACTTCATGCGCTCCCAAAGTGTGCACTCAATGGTGGGAAAAAACAGAACTGAGTAAGGTGGGGTGGGGGCGCCATTGGTTGCTGGCCAGCCCACAAACCTCATGTTATTATATCAGTCTCCTAGGCAGCAGCACTGATGTTGGTCCCCAAAGCTGTAGAATGCAAATGACTTTGCTCCTTCAGGGTCCTAGTGTCTCTGGCGCAGACCCATAGGTGGGAATAAAGGGTGAAGACTGATTCTTGGAAGATCCTGGCTTTGGGATGCCAGCCTTGGTACTGCCCCTGCTAGTGCTGTGGCTGAAAGAATCATAACTGAAAGGGCTTCATTTTAGGTTTCTGGCCCTTAGGGTCCCTTTGGTATGAAGTCACTGAGTCCAGGGTGGTAATGGACTTCCCAGTCCTGGTGAGATGTCCTTTCAACCCCAGGTCAAAGAAGTTGATGCCCCAGAAGGAGACATCAGCCAGCTTGTGCCAAATGTCCGCAGTAAAGGTGGACAACCTCAGCCAGGCCATATGACGCATCGTGACAGCCATTTTCATGGCACAGGAGTCACCTATGTCCAAGGCTGTCTAGGGCTAGTGTTTAGCCAGCAATCTCTGACCAACTTCACTGGCAGCTGCTTGTTGGCATGAAGGTGAGGGAGGGCATCCTTCAGTATTCCCATCAGAGAGTGACTAAAGTTGACCATCATCATGACATAGCTCATGTGGCGGAGACCAAGACAGGAAGTGGCACAGCCTGTCTTGGCTGCATGGTCATGCTTTTTAGACTCTTTGTTGGGGGACATGTCCATGTGCTCTTGAACTCTGGACCTCAAGAAGGCAGAGTCCACAACCAGACCCTCAGTTGAGGGATGGTCCAAGAACCCCGAAAGGGACCCCTTAGGGAACACATACTTGTGAACTATGGGTCTGGAGGGCACCGGGCAGGATTCAGGATGCTTCCAGTTTTCTAGGGCTGGTCCCAAAATGGCTAGGCAAGACAAAGAACAGTTATATACTGTACCTACTGTAATAGTAGGTCTTTGAGAGAACCTCTTCCATCAGGCCACACCTATGGAACTAGAAGCTGCCAGGCACTAGGACAACATGAAAACTCTGCAAGCAGTCAGCCAGGGGTCGCCCTCGACAACATCAGACAGCTGCTACATAAATGTGGGTGGCTCCTCCTCTCCTCAGGGAAAACAAGCAAGAATAATGTGCATAAAGAATTTATTTGCCAAGTGGCGATTTGCTTCATAAAGCTTACAGTCAATCACTATGTAGGAAGCAAAAAAGCCCCAGGGCTTCACTAGAAAGACTTCGTCAGGGGCCTGCATTGAGGTCAACAAGTCCAACGGGGCACCGCAGAACTGCCATCCAAACCCTGATCATATTCAACTTTTTTTTTTTTTTTGAACTTTGTTTCTCACCCCCAAGTCCTGAACTCTCTCAGGCTTCTCAACTTGTCGAGCCACTCTACTGCTCACTATGATCCTGCCTCCTCATAGTTTTACTGCCCCTCCCACAGAATCCATGCCAGGCAATCCCCCCAGCTCTAAGCCCCCTGGGGCAGGGCTGCCTTCCACTTACAGGCACTCTATCTAGAATCCAGAGTGCCCAGCCTGAGTCGGTGAGAAGACTGAAGGGACTAAGGCAGAGATCCGATGTTTGGCGTGTGGCGGCTGGCACTGTGAGGGCCATCACCTATCAGGACTGGAGGGGGGTTTTCCTTGTTGTTGTGTCTCCCGCCTCCTCCTCTCCTCCCTTTGCAGCCCGGACGTGCAATGATGGCCAGCGTCCGCTGAGCTCCGCCCCCGTGCCATGCGGCTATGAGACAATTTTCCAGGCTACCCCTGACAGCCGCCAGAGGTCACTCAGGAGCTATGCAATGCCCTACACCCTCCCCGGGGAGGGAGAGCTGTCCGCCGGACACACAATCCCTTCCCTGCCGACCCCAGAGGGGCCCTGGCTCATTCTTGAACCCGGGTCACCAGCGTGGTGCAAGGTGAGGTGTCTATTGCCTTAACCCTCAGCACCACCGGGAGACAGATCATATTCAACTTGATCAGAGTCGAGTGCTCGACGCGCATCGATTGATCTGGGGAGTCAAGGGAGCAAGAGAAAGTACAGTTATGTAAGAACTTACCATAACAGTAGATCTTCGAGAGGAGCTCTTGAAGCAGGCTATAACACTCTGGACTGTGCCACAGGCACTAGGATCCTCCGGAAACATTTTCAGCCTGCAGTACATAGCAGGGAACACCCCCGACGCCAGCCCCGCCCCGATGTCGGCCCTGGTACAAAAGGTGGTGGACCCAGCACCACCTCAGTTCTCCCGCCAAGGCCCGCAAACAAGCTCTGACAAGAGAAGGAGATGAAGCACATACAGGAGATGTAAATGAAGATGGATCTGCACACCTCGAGGGGGAAGGTGGGTGGGAAAGTAATGCCTGCTGCAAGAGCTCCTCTCGAAGATCTACTGTTATGGTAGGTTCTTACGTAACTGTACTATCTTACTTCGAGTGGGAGCTCTTGCAGCAGGCTATAACACTCAGGACTGATTACCAAGCAGTCCCACGCCAAAGAGGCAGACAACCCCGGGAGGTAAAATATGCTGACTCCAGAGGCCTTAGGACAAAAGTCCTTGCAAAACAGCCAGACTGAAACCGGCTTGGCGTCTGAAGACCATATCCAAGCTGCAATGCTTGACAAAGGTATGCACCGAGTTCCAGGTAGCGGCCGCACATATCTCCCTGATAGAGACATTCCTCAGGGCGGTAAAAGAAGCAGACATGCCTCTGGTGGAGTGACAACTAACCAGCCCCGGTAGGGGCTTATTGTGTTTTTCATAGCAGAAGGAAACACAGTGGACTATCCACTTTGAAATCGTCTGCTTGGTCAGTGGTTTGCCCAAACACTGTGGTGCAAAGGTCACAAAGAGTTGCTCTGATTGACGGTGTGTAGCCATCCATTTGAGGTAATACCTCAAAGTCCTGTGGACATCCAGTGTGTGAAGGAGAGCCTCCCCTCTATTAGATGGGGAAGGAAAATAAACTGGAAGGTCAACCGACTGGTTGAGGGTCAACTCCGAGACCACTTTCGGAAGAAACTTAGGATTTGTTCTAAGGGAAACCCTTTCCCTGTGGAACATCAAATACGGCTCTTTACACATCAGAGCTTGAAGCTCGGAAACTCTTCAAGCTGAGGTAATACCAACCAAAAAACAAACCTTCCAAGAAAGAAAACGCAGCTTACAATCTACTGCCGGCTCAAAGGGAGGGAGGGTGAGCTTCTCCAACACAAAAAGGAGATCCCAGGGTGGGATAGGATCCCGAATGGGAGGTCTCATATGCAAAATTCCTCTCAAAAAGGTGCGGGCGACATCCAATTGTGCCAATGCCTTATCTCCAATGACAGCATGATAGGCAGCGACAGCCCACATATGCACCTTAATAGAGGAGTAACTCAGGCCATGTTGGTACAAGGAGAGGAGGTACTGTAATGCTGAGTTCACTGGACAATTGATGGGGTCCAAATGCTGTGACGATGCCCATAAACAAAAACACTTCCACTTCATAGCACAGGCAGAGCGGGTTCCTAGCTGAAACTAGGACTGCCGCCACTTCTGGGGAAACCCTGTATCTGTGTCGAGCTACTTCGGAAGGAGCCAAGCATGTAGGTGTGGGGAATGAAGGTCTGGATGCACCAGCGACCCGTTCCTGGGACAGCAACTGCAAGCATATGGCCAGCGGAATTGGAGGCTCCATGGATAACCGCTGCAGGAGTGGGAACCAAATCTGCCGAGGCCATCTGGGGGCTACGAGAATCATTTGGGCCCCTTCTGCCTGTAACTTTGGAAGGACTCTCTGAATGAGAGGGAAGGGTGGAAAGGCAGAGAGAAACCTCCTTGCCCAGCAAAGGGATAATGTGTCTGGCCAGAAAACTCCTGGCATGTGCCCTCGCAAGCAGAACATTGGCAGTTTGGCATTGCGTGGTGACGCAAAGAGGTCCAGCTCTGGATAACCTCACTTGTCGAAGAGCTGATCTGCCACGGACTGTAGCAGCTCCCACTCGTGTGCTCTGGATCAAGACCTGCTTAAGCTGTCTGCCAGATCATTCAGGATGCCTGGAACGTGCACTGCAGACAGCAGAATGCACCGCTCCAGCGCCCAGTACCAGACTCTCATCGCCTCCCTGCAAAGGGGATACGAATGAGTACCCCTTGCTTGTTGATGTAGAAGACAACCGCCATATTGTCGTTTGAACCAGAAGAAAGCCTGGCACCAGATCCTCTTGAAAGGCCTGTAAGGCTTAGAAAATCGCTCGCATCTCCAATACACTGATGTGAAGGGATTGCTCCTCGGGTGACCAAACCCCTTGTGTTTGATGAGCACCCAGGTGCGCCCCCCTCCCAGGTCTGATGCATCTGTCGTAAAAGTCTGACATGGTGGCTCCGGATGAAAGCTGACCCCTTTCTTCAAGTTCTGGGGGTCCATCCACCAAAGTAAAGTTCTCCTGACTGGCTTGGTTATCCTGACCATGAAGTCTAGATCATCGTAGCCTTGGTCACACTGTACCCTGAGCATCCACTGTGGGACCCGCATGTGGAGGCGGGCCAGGGGAGTGACAGGAATGGCCGCCGCCATGTGCCCCAGTAGCCTGAGGAAGCTCTGTGCTGGAACTTGAGGAGTTATTGAGATCCCTTCGGCAATCTCTCACAGCCTTTCGCCCCAGTCCTGGGGAATGAAAGCCATGCCCTGGATAGAATCCAGGACTGCTCCAATGAAAACGAGCTTTTGACTGGGCCCTGGGGACGATTTTCATAGATTCAGGGTGATCCCCAGCTCTCGGAATAGAGTATAGGTGTCTCCGAGGGCATGAAGTAGGCCTGACCTTGATGGGGCTGTAAGTAGCCAGTCGTCTAGGTATGGGAAAACATAGTGCCCCATGCGCCTTAGAGCCACAGCCACCACTGCCAAGCATTTTGTAAAGACTCGCGGAGCTGAAGAGAGGCTGAACGGAAGAACCTGAAATTGGTAGTGCTCCCCTTGGAAGTGGAATCTCAGAAACTTCCTGTGGGGAGGGAAGATCCTGATATGCATATACGTGTCTTGCATGTCTAGGGAGCAGGGCCAGTCTCCTTGGTGCAGCAGAGAAAGTAGACCTGGGAGGGTCACCATCCTGAACCTTTTGTACTCTATAAAGAGATTGAGAGAGCCGACGTCCAAAATGGGACGAAGATCCTGTGTCTTTTTTGGGACCAGGAAGAAGTGGAAGTATAACCCCTCTCCCTGCTGATGCAAAAGGACTACTTCTATTGCCCTTTTCTGCAACAGGGTCTGAATCTCCCCTTCTATTAGCAGGATGTGAGGAGGAGGATAATGGGAGTACTTTGGCGGAGTATTTGGGGGAAACTCCGTGAACTCCACGTGTGTCCTCTCCTGATGATATCTAGGACCCACTGGGCCACAGTGATCGACTTCCACCCCTCGAGATGAAGGGAGAAGTGGCCCCCGACCGTCTCCCCTGAGTCTTCCTCTGGAAGGGCCGGGTGGAAGGGAGTCATTGGGCTGAGCTGGGCGTAGGCAGAGAGGCAGGGGAGGACTTGGGCCCACGGGTAGGAGTGCCTTCAGGCTGCTGGTTACCGGTTCTCCTTGAAGCTGCCTCTCTGCCCCTGCTGATTACTACAGGCGTGACCTTGGCCACCTGAGAGCTTACAGAAATGTACTGTTGGTTTCGGTCGCTATGGTATACATCTGATCGGACCAAACAGATAGACTTGCCCGACTCTTTGGAGACGAGAAATCAAAGCTTCTGTGTCCTGCCCAAATAACACGGTACCCTGGAACGGTAAATCCTTGATACCAGACTGCAGATCCTGGTAAAAGCCTGAAACTCTCAACCAGGCGTGGCGCCGGAGGCACACCCCCCCGGAAGCGGCTGCCGTATCTGCAGTGTCATACGAGGCTCTCAGAAAATGGAAGCCTACGTCTGAGCCCGATTTCATGATGTCCAGAAGTTCAGTCTTCTCATCGGAATCTGACATGGCCTTCAACAGCTCTTGTCCCCTCTCCCATAGAACATTCTGGTACTGGACCATATATGTCAGGAAGTTAAGGGAACGGATGGAACAGGTGGAAGCAGAATAAACTTTCTTGCCCACCTGGTCCAAATACAGAGACTCTGGATCGGGAGGCTGTGAGCTAAGGTGTTTTGGCTGCCTGGATTCATTATGGGCAGCCGTAATCACCGAGGAGTCTGCTTGAGGGTTTTCTGCTAGGAAAGCTTCTGCCCTCGGGGCCTTGTACAGCCTATCCGACTTCTTAGGAATAGCCAGGATGGAAATTGGATGTTTCCAGGTAGTCCGAGTGAGATCCTAGAAGGTGTCCACTAAAGGAGGGACCACCAGTGGTTTCGGCTCCTTTTGCCTCAGATATTTTGCCAGTCTCCGGCGTTCTGGATCCAGGTCCTCCATTTCCCACTCATTGGAGGCCTGGATATGCTTCATGACATCCATGAAGGCTGGATCATCTGGAAGCAAGCGAGGCTGGTCCTTCTCTCCCGGGGACCGCTCTAAGCTGAGAGAGGAAGTTGATGAGGAAGAGGGAGATCGACTATAAGATCTAGAATAGTCTGATCTCGCCTTATGACCAGACTCCCTTCGTCATCAGTCCGAAGACCGACTCCAGTCCCAAGACCGGCGATGGAGCAAAGACCGATGTCTGTCACAGGACCGACGTCGGGAGCACTGTCATCTAGAAGACCGAGAAGGGCTGCGTGTACGGGACCTGGACCGGCGACGGTCTCCAGAGTCCTTGGAGTGTCATCGGTGGTCTCCAGGCTGGGTGCGGGAATAAGCCCTAGAAGGAGGTGTAGGCGGTCGCTCCGGGGACTTCCACGGGGAAGGCTCACCTCCTGGCTGTGGTTTGCCCGCTGGGTCTGATAGCTGTGTCTGGGCCAGCGACGGGACTTGCCCCCGCCAAAAGGAAAACAGCACCTGTAGCTGGTCCTCTGAAAAAAGCTTGGCCTGGAAAGGAGTATCCGGGACGCCGGCCCGCCAGGAGAGCCCTCCTGGGGCCCGGGGACTTGGAGATGGGGATGTCGGCTCCTCTATGGCCGATCCGTCACCCTTCGCCCCTTCAACCGTGTCGGTGGTGGTATTGACGACGGGGGGTGCCGGAGAGTCCTTAGGCTCCGGAGGTGCACCTTTAGCAGGTGGCACCGGTACCTTGGGAGGTGGGGCCACAGCTTTTACCTCCAAGGGCTTGATGGTAACCCTTAGCGGGGTTATCTTCGGCTTGGCCGGCTTCGGCCTGCGACAACTTGGGACACTCTCCGGAGCCCGGGAAAGGGTGGGCATTCTTGGGAGAGGGCCACGAGTGAGACTGGGACTGGTGCCGGGACCGACTACGGTCTTTCCCATGTCGCTTAGATTTTTCTTTGTGCTTCCCCTCGGAGGAGTGCAGATCCATCTTCTTCTCCAGAAGAAAAGCCTTCAGGTGCCTTCAGACGACAGATCAGGGTCCGGCTGGTAAATGCCTGGCAGGCGGAGCAGGCCAGGGTGTTGTGGTCCGGCCCAAGGCAGAAAACGCAGCTTCTATGCCCGTCCTTGGCCGGGATCTGCCTCCCACAATCACACTTGCTCTGATGGGGTTCAGACGAGGCCGACGACGGTGAAGGCATCCATCGAAGAACTCCAAAAACCGTCGGAAACGGCCTGACGACGACATACTAGAAAACAATGCAGAAAAACAGTAGCAAAAAGTGGGTTTTTGGAAAAGTTTTAGCTGCTCCTGGCAAGCTGGAATGAGATCTTTCTCTTCACGTGTGGACGCGGCAGGAAAAGAACTGAGGTGGAGCTTAGTCCGCCCCCTTTTGTACCAGGGCCGACGTCTGGGTGGGTCCGGCGTCGGGGGTGGTCCCTGCTGTGTACTGCTGGCTGGAAATGTTTCCGGAGGGTCCTAGTGCTTGTGGTATAGTCCTGAGTGTTACAGACTGCTGCAAGAACTCCCACTCAAATTAAGATCCTCAATCCCTCCCACTCCATCAACCAGCGCTGGCAGCGCTTGTTCTTCTTAATGTGGTGGACAGGGTTTTCCACATAGACCTGGAGGGCCCTACATATCTCCTGGAAATATTTGGTGAATGCCCTCCTATGCTGGCCTGAGACAGGAGCTGCACTGAAGCTGATATGGTGCCCAGTGCGGCAGCCACTGCCACTTCTTCCATGGTCGCAAGCTGAGCCACCGACCCAGCCACAGCAGAGGCTGACTTGTGACTTTTCAGTCAGAGCTTCAGATCTCATCGGTCAACCATCTAGGGAAAAAAGCCAGGCCGCATGATCCTCCAGAGAAGAAGGGAGCATCATCTGACACAAGTCACAGCCAGCTACATCATGTGCAGCCCCTATACAGCAGAGGCAAGTCACTTGTCAGTCTGTCTTCAACATCTTTTGTTAGCATGTGATACAGAACTTGAAGTCACAAACAGGCTTCACTTCTTCGCAGTCCAACTTCAATTGATGAGGCACAGCAGGAGCAAAGGAGAGTAAAAGCAGGAGAGGAACAATCACAGTTTGTTTTATTAAATCGAGAAAATTGCCAGTGGCACACTTGATAGCCTAGAATGCTGCAGAACTGCAAAGGAGGACACCGGACACTTCCTGCAGAAATGAAGGTCTGACGTCACAAGGCAGAGCCAGAGGATATACCAACTGGGTGATGGGAGGAGCTTAGCCTGACGACATTTTGATGAATCAACAATTTCGGTGGAATTGCCATCGTGTGGACAGTAAACTACATCCACGCCCCTAGAACTCTAGGGTTATTGTATTCCCAGCAGCATCAAAGCTGAACAAATCTGGGGTGCCACCACCACCACCAAAATGCAGCTCAAAGTCCCCATTATCCTCAGAGACAGGCACAGAAAAAGGATTCTTCTGTGAAGAAAACACTGCAGTGGAAATTGCTGGTACTGGTATCAATGCTGGTACTAACCCAGAACCAGAAGGTTTCAAGTGTGCTCAGGGGCACAGAGGTGGAACTCCTTTCCAAGCTTATGCAGGGCATGGAAATGAAACAGGGGTCCAAAACAGTGACGGCCCCAGCCGAGCCATGTCAGCACATTTACACTGGCTAAAGCAGCGAAGCCGAATCACAGTGATGCCAGTGCTAGAAGCCATAGGCTCAACCCTAAGCCTTTTAGCAGGTAGGTTGAGGGCCTGGAGTAGCACCACATGGGGGAAGAGCAAGGATGGGCAATGGAGCAGTGCCCACATTCGGGGTCTTTTTCCCTCCTGATGGACCCTCATTACCAAGACTTTGTGGGCTGATACTGGTTACCAGGCATATTACAGGACTGCACTTGAGACATACCACTGGGGCGGTTCTGAAAGCACCAATAGCAGAGTGCTCCCTGGTGCCCAAGCATACCTCGTACCCAGGGGGGGGCTCCATACCTAGTCTCTGGTCCAAGGCCTTTTTGTGGCTTGGGAGCCTGTCTCAGAAAATGTTTGTCTTTTTACAATTTATTTACTGTACACTTGATACTCCATTTGAGATGCAACATCTTATTTCTATTGGGGTCCTGCCTCTAGCCATTTACACAGCTAGGCACTGGGAGGATAAGTGACTTGTCCAAGGTCATAGTGAGTATTTGACTTTAGTATTGTTTGAACCTGTGATATCTTGATGCCCAAGCTGGAGATCTAACCACCGGACTACACTGTCTCCACTTGTCAGCATCAATCTTACTGATACCATGCTGATTAGGCATATCAGCAACAGATTTCTCTGAGATGTGCTAGTTGGCACCATGCTTGTTTGAGGCCATGGAACCTGCACTCAGTATTGCTGACAGGCCACCAGAGAAGGACTACAGGGTATTGGTCACTATGCCCTTGCACGCATTAGCAAAACTGGCATGCACCTAAGGGCTTCAAGATCGCTGACAAGTTCCGGTTCCTGGTCAACAAAAACTAAAAAAATAAATAAATAAAAGTGGCACTGGTCAAGCTGGTACCAGGAGAAAAGTCCACAGACCTTTACTTGAAGTGTATCTCAAAGACAGGACCCACTCAGACAAGCTAACTTGATGGTTTTGCATACAATTCTCCCTACCCATTCGCTCTGCCTCCTCCAAACCCTCCTTTATCTCTCTACTCCACTCCCATACCTCTCCTGCCTGTCACTGCCCTTAATGTACCTGGCCCTTAGCTTTTCTTCCCCTCTTCCTCCCAAGTCTTCTTTGCGTATCTCCCACAATTCTCCCTGCTCCAACTACCCAAATGGTTTACATAAGTTCCGTTCATGATTATACTTCTGCTACTTACCCTAAAGCATTATATTTCAGAGTGCATCTGCCTCCTCTATTTTAGCTGAACTGTTACCTGACCAACTACAGTTAGTGTAAATATTGTAAATATTGTTATAGCCCACTACTACTTGTCTGATTTACTCTGTACATCTATATATTGTATCTTCCTGTGTCATTCATTGTTACCCTGTACCTCTTCTTTTGTAGGAATGTATATATTGTATATTACGTTCTCTTAGCAACTGATTATCCGCTTCCCCCAGGACGTATCTGGAAATGAGCTATTTGAGCTCAGTATGTCTTTCCTGGTGAAACACCTTAATAAATAAAATACATACATTGAAAATGACATAAAATGCACTAAGTTGCCAACTGAAGTGCAACTGTGACAGGCCACAAGGCCTAGCAACATGAGAACAATGAAGAAATAACAGTACACACTCTATTTGCCAAAGAGCCAGACATTCACAGTGACATCTGCAGTCAGAATTCATTCACAATAAACAAAACACACCAAACATACTAACAACAGCACACAGAAGCTGAGGTATCTATTTATTGTAAATACATTTTGACTGTAAACCAATTCCACTGTGAATGCTTGTCACTTATAGGACAGAAGCGTGCAGTATACCTTTTTGTTGTCCATTGTTTTGCATGCACCTCTTGGACATCTACTTACACCTGGGGTAGTTCTGAAGAAGATGGTTCAGTCCAAAAACACACCAGAAAAGAAGAGTTAATGACTACCACTGACAAGGGTTTGCTGCAGGTGGCACAGCGTTTGTAGCCACTGAGGGTAGGCTTTCCCCTGAAGATTAAATAATTTAAGGTAAGAGTTAAAAGCAGTGCTTTTCTAGAAGAGAACTTGGAAAATGATACTGAATCAGGCACCAGGAGTGCACTGAGGTGCTGAACTAACACGAAACAAAACAAATGTCAACCAGTGGCAGGCTTGGTACAGCGCAGTCAGCAGGAAGTTGGACATTAATATAGGGGGTTCAAGTTGAGTAGGAGTATCCGTGAGGCGATCTTTCAAATGGAACATTGCAGAGCTTCAGACACATGTGCTTGTGCCAAGCGTAGTGTACGACTCTGCACAATTCCATGGGGTGGGGACAAGAAAAAGAAAAAAGGAGGTTTGGGCTTAGTGAAGCCCTGCCCATGTCCCGGTGATCTGCCCTACTTCTCAGGAATGCAGCAAGACTGAATATGTTTGTCCGGGGAGGGATAATGGCCATTCTCTCTCCTCACCCCTGGGGCAATCATTGGGAGTACTCACCAACATATGGAGAGAGGTGAGGGACAACTGTTAGGAATGGGGACAGGGCTAATAAACCACCAAAGACTTGTCAAGGAGGATAAAAGCCTTTGTGACATACAGAAAGTCAGCAGAAAACTGTCCTTGTGCCATGCCAATGACTCAGGTTTGGGAATGGACCAGGGTCCCTCAAGGGCCAGCTGGGGGAAGGAGGATCTAGTATCCACTGACTGCTGTCCTCCCTGGAGTGGGTGGGTGGACAGCAAATACTGCTGCTTAGCTGCCACCTAGCAGATGCTAGATGGTGCCGCAGTGATCACCAGAGTCGAAAGATGGAGCCCAGTGCTGAGGGCGTGCATCATCTTAACACTTTCTGTGCACACCATTGCAGGATGCCAGCTCCAATCCCAGGGGAGAAACATGAGAAAATAACCCACCATTAGCAGGATGATGCCGTGACCCCACATGCACTGCACCCACCATCCATGGCACCCTATCACTCACTCAGGTAAAGAAGCAAATGGGATAATCACTGGAGGTGGGTGATGGGACCAGGTGGCGTAGCAGAAGGAGGCCAACAGGAGCAGTGCAGGAAGATAAAGTACAGATGAAAAAAAAGTCCCTGTGGACCATCAAGTCTGCTTAGCCCAGTCTACCTACTGTTGTTTTTATGAGGGCTCTAGTGGCCCTTCACTCCGGTTTCCTTTCTCACCTTTTAAGACTGTATTCACCAGCCCCATATGCCTAGCCCGCCCATCAATGAGCCCCCACTCTGATTTTGCAACGACTACAGTACATCTCTTGGAAACCTACTCTACCCTTTCTATGAAGAAATGTTTACTGATGCCCCTCTTAAGTTATGCAAGTAGTGTTGTTAGCACTGGAGACACTGATGGGCTGCAAGCAATGTTGTCACCAGTCAGAGCACTCACAATGGTGCAACAGCACTTACAATGGTGCAACAGGAGACCTACACACAGAGTTGGCGTCCAAGACCAGGGAAATGGAAACAATAAATGAAAAACCCATACAGACAGAGAACAGGGGGAAGCAAACATGAACAGGGGATACAGCAATGTCTCCCTTCCTTTCAAAAAGAATATTTTTATCAGTTAGTGAGTGGACAACCTGAAAAAAAACAGCACAACTTATTACACTGCAAATTTATATAGTAAACGCTTCTGCTTTCATCGGGTCTGATAAATTATTTTAGTATTCTGTATGTAGCTTCTAAATCTACATATGCATTTGTTTTATATAATGTATTTGATTTAGTTGCGATCTACTATACCAACAGACAGTACAGCCACATAATTACCTCAGCAGTAGTGTTCTGAAGGTGATAATACATAATGGTTGCCAATTACTGGCAGTACAGCACACTGCCAAGAAAGATATACTGTAGCTGTTCTGAGTCATAAAAAGAGAGGTTGGGGAGGGTACTAAATGGCTTCCTGGATTGGTAAGGTTGGAGGGGGGCACACGACTGGACAGCTTACTGGGTTTGAGCCTTTCACCTCTAGAGCACTGGCCTGTGTGAAATGAGTTGTGTGGTAGTCTCACTTCAGGTCTAGTGGACGGGTGTCCCCATCACAAAAACCACCAACATGAGATGTGAAGGACCGAATGAGCATGGTGGCTTAACTAGCCTCTTACCTACATGTTGGTCTCTCCGTGACAGGGCTGAAGCATGTTGGTGAAGTTGTACGGAATGTTATTGCAAAAAAAATAAAAAACGTTTTAGTTGGTAAAGCTAATTGAGGGACAAATATGTAACCTAATCTAGAAAACGTGAAATCAGTGTCACCTTCTAAACACTAATGGCTCAGTAAGCAAAAAACATTTGCTCAGGATCATATGTAGCATTTATTTAAGTTTTTTATACAGTTAAAGAAAGACTTCCGCAGTTCTACGGTCTTAAATGCCTCCAGGACTTATTGTCTACCATTCTTGTTTTGCCAGTTACTCCAACAGATCATTCAGTGTCTTACAGTTAAATCTCAGTGCTGAAAAAGTGCCGTAATTGTTTAAGATCTGGGAGGGCAACAATGGAGCTTTAGAAAAAAAAAAATCTGTAATGTAAAACCACCATGTTTCCCAGAAACTAAGAAACCATATGTGTTTGTGTTCTTCACATTCAGGACACCCATGAATAAAACCTTGCAAATCACTGTGACTAACGAGGTATTACAGTCCATGACAAGCAGTGCTGACAGCAAGTGAGGCTTACTTGGCAAACACCAGCCCAGGTCTTGACAGCGCTCGTCCAGACTTTCAAGAGAAAATGAAGAAATATAACCCCAAGAGTACTACATCTGAAGTCTGCAATTTGCAACATCAGGGTCTCCCTGATCTGAAAATTAAAGAAAGTCCTATCACTAAAAGGGAACAAAGGCATGTCCAAATTATGTTTAAAATGTTTTATTTTTTTGCTGTCCAACAACATGAAACCACTCTTAAACACTTGTTTGTGAGCAGCTTTTAGTGACTGCTTTCAACCAAACTTAGGTAAGTGTTTTTTTTTTTATATATACTTAGTTAATTGTAAAGAGTCTGATGTAACAAATTACAAAACAAGAATTCAGAAATACAGGTTGCCATGGCAAACTCGGTATATAATACATGCCTTATGTCCTAATTTAAATGAAATACAAGTAGTAAGTAAATATACCGTATAATATTAACTAGTACAAAAATGTGGCAAACTCGGTATATAATACATGCCTTATGTTCTAGTTTAAATGAAATACAAGTAGTAAATTAATATACCGGATAGTATTAACTAGTACAAAGATATGGCAAACTCGATATATAATACATGCCTTATGTCCTAGTTTAAAGGAAAACTATACCCAAAATTTGAAAAAATATATGTTGTGCAGAGTGTTTTAATTTGTATGTGAAGTTCTAGTGTTTCCTTCCCTCTGACTGTTATTAGGAGTTTTTCATAAATTAGCCTGCTAGCTTTAGGGTAGTTTCGACCCCTGGAGATCTCCATATCAAATAGTTTTATTGCATTTCTTTGTCCTACAGTGCACCTTGTTTCATGTGATGATGATGTAGCAGAGCCCATAAATCCAGCAGAAAGCACTGCATTACAATCAGTTCACAACAACAGAGATGGCTATATTTTAAAATCTGTAGAATTCAGCTTGGTGACCACCCTCATCCTAAAGGTTTTACTGTCCTGAAAAACTTTGCTGCTGGTAATTTTTGTGCAGCTTGTAAAGCTTCCAAGATATTTAGTTTGTTTGGCATGTGTGTGCTGAATGTTGGGTCTCTCTTACATCACAGTCACATGAGACAAGATGCACTGTGGGAATAAGAAATACAATATAGCTATCAGGTATGAAGATCCCCAGGGGTCATAAAACTAGCATAAAGCTAGCAGGCTAATTTGGGAAAAACTCCTAATACCAGTCAGAGGGAAGGAAACACTAGAACTTCACATACAAATTAAAACACTCTGCACAACATATATTTTTTCAAGTTTTGGGTGTAGTTTTCCTTTAAATGAAATACAAGTAGTAAATTAACACACTGTATAGTATTAAGTAGTACAAAGATACGGCAAACTCGGTATATAATACATGCCTTATGTTCTAGTTTAAATGAAATACAAGCAGTAAATAAGTCATAGGAGGCAGTATAGTGCAGTAGGTTAAGCCTCTGAGCTGCAGATCTGGAGACCTGGGTTTGAATCCCATAGCCACCTAGGTGCATACTGTGTGATCCTGAGCAAGTCACTTAACTTCCTTGTGCTCCCAGGTCGCATCTGGAAATAAGCTTCAGCTTAGTGTGCTACTCCTGGTTAAACAGTGTTCCCTTTCCCAAATTAATATACCGTATAGTATTAACTAGTACAAAGGTATGGCAAACTCAGTATATAATACATGCCTTATGTCCTAGTTTAAATGAAATACAAGAAGTAAATTAATATACCGTACAGTATTAACTAGTACAAAGATAATAATGTTTTCGTTTTTTGTTTTAAAGTAAGAACCAATAAGAAAATAAAACCAACAGTAAAATGAGTAAGAACAGGTCTGGCACCAGGTTTTTTGTTTAAGTACTGAAAATATAACAGGATGAGAGTAGATAATGGATCCTCACAGTTGTAGTAACAGTGGGGCAAGGCGTTATGAAGATGGTCCTCAGTCCTACTATGGAAACGTAAAATGAGGATGTAAATATACACCCCATTTTGAGTAGGGATGAAGTGTCTGCTGCTGTCCCACCTAGTCCATATACTGGTGGAAGGAGGCATTCTATGTTGTACCAAAAAAAAGGTTAGCCTTTCTAACTTCTGACTCTGATACATAATTTCAGTCCGTTCCGGTATGGTGAGCGAATCCACCTGGAGCCATTTTCTTGGGATGACCTTAGCAGCCACCGCTGTAAGACTAGAGCACAGGTATATACCCTCCCAACCTTACAAAACTTAGGTAAGCGTGACTCAAGTAAGCAATAATACATGACAGGATGCGAGTTCAAACATTTGTGATACATGCACCAGGGGTTTTGTGATTAGGCTCTGGGACGTGCATCACAAATGATTTAATATTCACTCTGGAGGGTACATGTGTGAAACACATATTTGGGGCATAGAAAGGAGATCAGACCCCTTTCGGTTCATCAACAGTATTTCAATGCACTGTCAGGTGGTGTGTCTGGATCAACAAGGTTACTGAGTTTGTTCTTGCCATTTTGTAAATAAAAACAATGAATTTGGTAGCTAAGTCTCCCTAAAATCCATATGTAACTACTCAGTTTCAAAGTTTACTTTCCATTGCTACAGTGCTGCATGTTAACGTCATTGTCAAAAACAGCTGAGCCCACTGATTACATATATAGCACCCTGCGGAATGTGTGCCACTGAAAACAATCCTACTTCATTTTTCAGCTAACTAGAATAAGAATTATGCAAACTGTCAACGTCTAAAAGATAAGACAATTACATTAGTAAAGCTAACTAAAACTTTCAAATTGCTTTGTGCATGATATGATTTTCTTAATCTAATTAACATAAATATAGAGTGGTTATGCAAAACTGATTAGCAGTGTTCAAGTTGTACACAGTCAACATTACGATAATCCAAGTAACAACTCACCCCTTAGACAACAAGCATTTGTCAATGCTGAATGTTATCTTGCTGGCATTGGCATTGGTAGTGCAGGGTAAGAGAGAAGCATAATAGGAATGGCAGTGAAGTGTTGAACTGATGCCAACCCCACCCCCATCCTGCAGAGACTGACAGGTGTTGGGGTGTGCCTTTGGGTCGTCGGCCATAATGTTCACACCATTTCACCTTACCCTACCCTGCAGACACCGACAAATGTTGTGGTGTGCCTTGGGGTCTTCGAGCCTTATGCTCGTCCCATTCCATAAGGAAATACGCTGAGATGAGTGCAGTGTAGGAGAATGGGGTGAGCTTTGGGGCTGAAAACTCCAAGGTACACCTCAATGCCTGTCACTGACTACAGGGTGGGGGGGGGGTGGAATGGCGTGAGCATCACAGCCGATGATCCCAAGTCACACCCCTGACGCCTGTCAGTCTCTACAGGGTGGGGCATTATGGTTGGAAACCCTAACGCCCCGGGTGTTTGTTGGTATTTTCACTCCAAATTTTCAACATGGGCTTTTTGTGACCCCGCCGCATGAACAGTGGCACTATTAGTTTGTTAACTGAAAGGTGATTTTGCACAGCAACTGTGCAATTTGATGCCACAGGTGCGTAAACACATTTCGGCCAGGATGTGAAAAATGACAGCTGTACTGTTCATGAGGAGGTGTAAAAAAAAAAATTGCAATGTTGAAAATCTATACTGAAAATATGAAAAAATTGGTGAAGTCACGAGCGTGCACAGAAAAGTACAGTTACATAAGAACTTACCGTAACAATAGATCTTCAAGAACAGCTCTTGCAGCAGGTTACACCATTAGGACTGAAGCCAGCAGGCGTCACGACCCCATGGAAATTTTCTAGCTAGCAGTATTCAGCAGGGACCGCCCCCGACATCAGGCATAGTACATAAGGGGGTGGTCCCCCAGAATCCCCAATTCTCCCGCCGGAGACTCCTGGCTGCTGAATGACATCAGAAGAGGAGGAGGAGACTGAGGATCCGCCATCAAATGACAATCAGAGTGGTGTTGAGAACACCTGATCCTAGGAGAAGGATATTGGAACAAAAATCTACCTTCAGCGGGGATGGTGGGAGGGAAAGTACCTGCTGCAAGAGCTGTTCTCAAAGATCTATTGTTACGGTAAGTTCTTATGTAACTGTACTATCTTACTTCAAGAAACAGCTCTTGCAGCAGGTTAAACCATTAGGACTGATTCCCAAGCAATCATGGAAATCCCACACCATTGGGAGGAGGGAAGTTAGAAATCTTTAATGAAACCAAAGCCTAGGACAGAAGTCCTTGAAGGACTGCTAGACCAAAACCTGCTCTTCGCCTCAATGCAATATCCAGGCTATAATGCCTAATGAAAGTGTGCATGGAGCTCCAAGTAGCTGCAGCACAGGTGGCCGAGGTGGACACATTCTTAAGGGCCACAAAGGAGGTAGCCACCCCCCTTGCTGAATGACCCTTAACCGCGCCCGGTAAGGGTTTGTTGAGTTTCTGGTGACAGAACGTGATACACTGAATGAGCCACCTGGACAGCGACTGTTTGGAAACAGAAGCTCCCATCATCCTGTGGGCAAAGGAGACAAAAAGCTGGTCCGATTTTCAGTGGTCTTTGGTTCTGGTCAGGTAGTATCGGAGACACCTATGCACATCAAGGGTGTGCAACAGGGCTTCTCCTCAATTCGAATAGTTGGGAAAGTACACTGGTAGATCGACGTCTTGATTAAGGGTGACAGCTGAGACCACCTTAAGCAGAAATTTGGGATTAGTCTGTAGCGATACCCTGTCATGGTGAAAAAACAAATAAGGCTCTTTGCACATAAGTGCATGGAGTTCAGAAATTCTTCTGGCCGAAGTAACTGCAACTAAAAACAACATCTTCCTAGTGAGAAGACGTACCTCACAACCTGCAGCTGGTTCAAAGGGTGGCAGTGTGAGCTGCTCCAGGACAAAGGGTAGATCCCATGGCGGAACTGGATCCTTAATCGGAGGTCTAAGCTGGAGAATACCTCTCAGCAAGGCTCGTGCCATGTCCAACTGGGATATGGTGCGTTGGCCTATCGGACAATGATAGGGCTGATATGGCACAGAGGTGTACTTTGATCGAGGAGTAGGCCAAGCCTGTCTGAAAAAGAGACAGGAGGTAGTCCAAGACCAACTTTTCTGGACAGTCTAGAGGCGAAAACCCCCGCGCTTGAGCCCATAGGCAAAAACGGCGCCATTTCATGGCGTAGGTAGCATGAGTGGCCGGTTTTCTCGCAGCCACCAGGACATCAGCTACCTCTTGCGAGACCCCATGTCACAAAATGGCTATGTCTCTAGGAGCCAAGCGTGCAGGCTCAACGAACGAAGGTCCGGATGGACCAAGGAGCCCTCCTCCTGAGACAACAAGTGAGAGCGGATTGGCAGAGGCACAGGAGGTTCCCAGGATAGCTGGTGTAGTAGAGGGAACCAGATCTGCCTGGGCCAGAACGGCACGATGAGTATCAGTGTCGCTTGCTCTCTGCGAAGTTTCAGAAGAACCCTCTGGATCAATGGAAAGGGGGGAGAAAGGCATAGAGGAATCTGCCCGCCTAGGAGAGGGACAACGCGTCTCACCAGAAAACACCAGGCCCTATATCTAGCGAGCAAAAACTGGGCAGTTTTGCGTTGGATGGGGACGCAAAAAGATCCAACTCTGGTGTACCCCATCTGTGAAACAGATCCTTTACTACCTCCTGGAGTAGTTCCCACTCGTGGACTCTGGCCTGAGAGTGGGTCAGGCCGTCTGCGATGATGCTGTCCATGCCTGAGACATGAACAGCAATGAGGTTTGCGCCGTGTTGCAAAGCCCAATCCCACACCCTCATGACCTCCCTGCAAAGCGGGTAGGAATGGGTGCCTCCTTGTTTGTTGAGGTAATACATCACCACAGAATAGTCTGTCTGTAACAGAAGAGTATCCGGTGGCATCTCTGACTGGAAAGCCTGCAGGGCATAAAGAACTGCTCTCATTTCCAGGATATTTATGTGGAGATGAGTCTCTTGGGCTGTCCACAGGCCCTGAGACCGGACACCGTCAAGGTGTGCTCCCCATCCGAGCTCTGAGGTGTCTGTGGAAAGTGTCACAATTGGAGACGGCGCAACAAAGGGGACCCCTGCCGACAGATTCTTCGGATCTAGCCACCATTGCCAATCCTGGATTACGGCCTTTGTGATCCGGATTCAGAGCTGCAGATGGTCTTGCTTTTGATCCCACTGAACCCGTAACATCCACTGGGTGACCCACATGTGGAGACGAGCAAGTGGGACTGTTGCAATGGCCGCAGCCATGTGTCCGAGCAGGCAAAGGACCAATCTGGCAGGAACGGTCTTCTTTGCCGAAATGTCCCTGATGAGGGATGTGATGTGTTCCGCTCTGTCCTGGAGAAGAAAAGCTTTCCCTTGGACAATGTCCAGAACTGCGCCTATGAACTGCAGAGTCTGAGATGGAACCAGACGAGACTTCTCTTGATTGATCAAGATGCCCAGCGTCTCAAACAGAGACTGAGTATAATGAATGGCAGACATCAAGGCCTCCCGAGAGGGCACCATGAGAAGTCAATCGTTCAGGTAGGGGAACACGTAGTGGCCTTGCCTCTTCAGAGTTGCCGCTACGAGCGCCATACACTTTGTGAATAACAGAGGTGCCAATGACAGTACGAAAGGGAGGGCTCGGAACTGATAATGGTGGCCCTGGAACTCGAAGCGCAGAAACTTCCTGTGCGCTTGAGCGATGGGTATATGCAGGTAGGCGTCCTGCATGTCCAAAGACGATAGAAAGGCACCCTGCTTGAGCATGGGAATCAGACCTGGGAGGGTCACCATGTGGACACGTTTGTACAGGACCGACTCATTGAGGTCACTGAGGTCCAGTATCGGACGGAGGTCCCCTGTTTTCTTGGGAACCAGAAAGAAGTGAGAATAATATCCTGCGTCCCTCTGGTTCCATGGAACGTGTTCTATTGCTTCTTTTTCCAGGAGCTCGAGCACCTCCTGCTGTATAAGCAGAGCGTGCTGACCCAAGTAACGGGAAAGCAGGGGAGGTCTTACTGGTAGGTGATCGAGACATTCTATGAAATGGCCCTTCTTGACCAATTGGAAAACCCACTGGTCAGTGGTAATCGACTGACACTCTGAAAAGTAGCGAGCGCTGCGACCCCCGAACTTTTGCGCCTGTTGATCCAGAGGAGGGGCGGGGGCCGGGAAGGAGTCATGCTGTGGCAGCACTGGTCTCTGCAGGCTGGGCCACTTGAGTATAGCGTTGGGCTCTGCCTAGGGACGACTTAGCCTGGGCTTTTCACTGAAAGGTGCCCCTTTGTTGCAGGCCAGAACGTGGCTGCTGTCTTTGTTGCCGGCTGCGAAAACAGCTCTGGTTCCTACGAAAGGAACTGGGCCTGGGTCTGTACATGGCCTGTACAGACCTGACTGCCTTCCCAGCGTCCTGAAGTTTGGTGATCACCTTCTCCGAGGGTTCACCAAAAAGTACTTCGCCATTGTAGGGGACGTCAAGAATGTTCTTCTGTGAAGCCAGAGACATGGAGCCAAGAGCGTCGCCGGAGACAGACGCCTGAAGCTGCAGCTCTGGCAGACGAGTCCGCGGAATCATATGCGGCTCGTAGTACCCGAGTCCCCACATCAGAACCTGTGCGGAGAAGGTTTAGGAGCTCCGCCTTCTGCTCGCCATCCGGAAGTTTAATCGACCAGGTCCTGGCCATGTTCCCATAGGGCATTCTGAAACTGAACCACGTGGGTTAGGTAGTTCAGGGACCAGATAGAGCATGTAGCAGCCGCATACATGTGTCTCCCCATGGCGTCCAATTGTTTGGATTCCTGATCCGGTGGCTGTGTGCTCATGTGCTGCTGTCTTTGGGACTGGTCATGTGAGGCCGTAATGACCAGGAAGTCTGCCAGAGGTTGTTGAGCCAAGTACTGGTCCTCTCTCGGGGCCTTGTACAGGCGGTCAGCTTTCTTCGGCACCGCAGGAGTGGAGTGCGGACGCTTCCACACAGCCTTGGTGATGTCTGCGAAGGTGTCCACCAAGGGTGGCACTACCACAGGCTTTGGGTCTTTCTTCTGAAGATAACGGGCAAGACGCTGTCTTTCGGGGTCAAGGTCTTCAGCATCCCAACCCATGTTGTCCTGGATGTGCCTCATGATCTCAGAGAAAGAGGGGTAATCCGGAGGAGACCTAGGAAGGTCATGTGGGTCAGGTGATGAAATGCTGAGTGGAGAAGGAGATCTAGAGTAATCCGAGGTATCTGATCTGGAGTCCTCCCCCGAAGGAGTATACCGCCGACATCTGGGTCGCTTGGGGCTGGGAGACCCTGATGGAGATCTTGAGGGAGGCCTTCTCCGATCCTGGGATCTACCCCTAGGAGGTGGAATCTGTTCCTTGGGGTTGGTGGTCCTCCTGCTGGCCCCTGTGATGGAGGAGGGGGCGTAGGAGGTGAAGGAGTAGGAGGAGAGGGAGGAGGAGGTTTCACTGGGACCACGTCTTTGCGGATGGTGTCCCACCAGAAAGTAAAGAGTTCCTTTACTTCTTGAATATTCATGCCAGACGACGGGCCTGACGCCAGTGGTCTGTCGCCGGGGTCGGGTGTCGGATCCTTGGGTGTCTCTGGGGTGGGCAAAAGATCCCCCCAGAAGCCCAGCATACTCTGTGTCACCCGCCTGGTCTTCGGGCAACGCAGTGTATTCCTCCGTGGAGTTCCTGTGACCGGTGTCTACCGGTGACGGGGGGCGGTCTTCGGCACTGGTGAAGCCGACATTGGTCGCTTGGCCGACGACTTCTAGTCCGGTGAACGCCTGGCTGGTGGCTGGTGCTTGGCTGATGTTCCTGGCTCCGGCGCCTGGCCGACTTAAGGTGCTTGGCCAACGTCGGGTCTGACATCTGCTTGAGGGACGTCAGGTCCTTAGTCTTCCTGGGTGGAGGATCTGGGCCCCAAGGGGGCTGGGAGACCAACCTGGAGTCGGGGCCCCGACGTCGGGTGGAAGAGGAAGACTTGTGACGTTCAGAGGAGTTTGAAGAGGCCCAAGAGGGAGTAGAGGAAGCCGAGGGCCTGGAAGTCTTAATGGGCTGAAGAGTTGAAGAACCGCTGGAAGCCCAGACCTTGACCGGAGGGGGCTGAGACCTAGCCCTGGAGGGAGAGCAGTCCGATCGGGTGGAGCCTGAGCTCCGCGAATCCGAGGCCCGGTTCGGGGATCTGGACCTTGCCTTCTCCTGGTGCTTATCCCGGTGTTTGTGGACCTTGGAGGAAGAATCGCCCCTGGAGGAAGGTTCTTTGTCCATCCTAAGTTTTTCCTCTAGCAGGTAAGCCTGAAGTGCCTTCTGACGGCGGATCCTGGTGCGGCTGTTGAACCCCTGGCAAAAGGTGCAGGCCTTGGTATCGTTGTCCAGGCCTAAGCACCGCACGCAGAAAGAATGAGGATCCTTGAAAGGAATCTGTTTTCAGCATGCACACTTTGAAAGGTGACCCTCAAATGAAGGAGTTGAAGAGGACATCAGTCGTGTAGAAACTCTGGAAGTTCGAAGTCATCATGCGCTAGGTAGAGACCAAGAGGCCAATGCTGGCGAGTCGACGGCGGGAAAAGAACTGGGGATTCTGGGGGACCATCCCCTTATGTACTATGCCTGACGTCGGGTGCGGGTCCGATATTGGGGGCGGTCCCTGCTGAATACTGCAAGCTAGAAAATTTCCATGGGGTCCTGGCACTTGCCGGCTTCAGTCCTAATGGTGTAACCTGCTGCAAGAGCTGTTTCTCGAAGTAAGATCTGCACAACGCACGCCTGTAATGCAATTATTTTTGGGATTTTTTTAACCAGATTTTTAACACAGGCATTTTGGGACCTCGGCTCATGAACAGTGGCACTGTGATTTTGTTAATCTGTCCCGAAAGTTGATTTCCCACAGCAACTGTTCCACTGTGCACCACATGAGCGAAAACACATTTCTGACGCGAAATGAAAAATGACAGCTGTACTGTTCACAAGGAGGTGTGAAAAAATGGCCATGTTGAAAATCTGGAGTAAAAGTGTTACAAATTGTCTAAGTTATGAGCGCGAAAACTGTACAATGCACGTCAGAACACAGTAATTTTGAATTTTTATTAATTACAACATATTTTTTGGGACCCCACCTCAAGAACAATGGCACTGTTGTTGTGTTAATCAGTCCAGAGAGGTGGTTCCGTGCAGTGACTGTGAAATCACCTTTTGGGACGGAGTAACGAGATGATTGTGCATGTGTTCATGAAATGGGGTCCCAAGAACCCCATGTTGAAAATCTGGAGCCAAAATTCAAAAAAATGGCTGTGATATCAACCCAAGTTGAAACCCCCCCAATGAAGCCATTATAAAGCTTACCGTGATTTTCATTTTGAGGTCAGGTTTTGAAGAGTTCAGATGTGTTCCCGGTCCACAGAAGATCGCAGTGCCAGACCTTAGGAGGTAAGTATGGGGTAAGGGGGCAGGGAGGTGGGGTGCACAGAGGGTGAGTGCGGGCTGGGGGAGGGGAGCACCAGGGACGACGAGGGACAATCTTCTTTCTTACAGGGACATTGTCTCTCTCTCTCTCTCTCTGTCTCACAGCAGACCTAGAGGGACAGTTTTCTTTATTTACAGGTAAAACAAAAAAAAAGGTTGGGCACACTGGGTTGGGCTCCCAGTGTGCCCCATGAGTTGGGGGGGGGGACCGATGCCGATGGGGATTGGGCCCTCTGTCGGCAAAGAAAGTGTGTGGGATGAGGGAACATGATACTGACAGGGATTGGGCCCCCATTGGCAAAGAAAGTGTGTGTGAGTGAGAGAACATGATGCTGATGGGGACTGGGCTCTGTTGGCAAAGAAACTCTGTGTGTGTGTTGGGGGGGGTGCCAACACAGGGACTGGCCACCCCGATGTCAGCTTTGTGGGGATTGTGTATTGAGGGTGGCAGGGGTCACCATATTAACTGAAATGTTTCACCAGAAAAGGCACGTGATGGAGCCTTGTCATCTGATGCTCCAATGAGGTAACTACACTTCATTGGAGCAGCAGATTTCTTTCAAGGGTTTGGCACTCTTTGAAGTTTTGCATCAGCGTTAGCATGCTCGCTAACTGGGGGCTGAGGAATGCACCCACTAAAGCGTTCCGTGCATTGGCCAGCACTGACACACTTCTTAAATGTGCTACTATCGCAATAAAGCATTCCGCGCATTGGCCAACACTGACACATATCTGAAATGTGCTACTATTGCAAGATGTTGCTTGCGCCTGAGCAAGACTGTTTGCTTTTATGCTGATGGCTGCATTCCCTCATGGGGGTTCACTGCAATGTAAGAATATAATGTAAGATGCTGTTTTTGTTTACAACATAACAAAACAAACACACATACAGATGGGCTTTAGATACACTGGCCACATGACATTACCTCCTATTTCTGTGTCTGGTAAGCATTCTGTGTCATATGACTGCAACGTCATTCAAGCCAAACATCTGATATCTGTAATTGTTCCTGTCTTTAATTAAAAAAAAAAAAAAAAAAAACACAACTTTGAGGCATGCCCCTTGATAGTTTGGTAAGGAATGTGAACTCTGTGGATAAAATAGCAATGAATGGCAGCAAGCTTAGCTAGCAGATGGCGAACAGAGAATAATTTAGGGACAATATGCTGTGATTGTAAAACAGTTATACTGACATCTGCAGGGGTGTAACCTTGACTCAAGAGGCTTCTGCTGTTATCTGAACCTCATGATGGAAACATGGCCGAGTGGTAAATGATGACCCATGTATTATTTTGTATAATACATGGTTTGAAATGTAAAACAAAACAGTTTTTTTCTTCCCTAGAAATCTGCTTTATTTCTTGTTATTAAAATAAAATTAAAAAAATAAATAAATAAATAAAAGAAACTTACCCTCACCCAGCAGCTCAGAATCCACCTGGGAGAGTGGTGGATTTTTGTTTTTTAACATAGAAACATAGAAAATTATGGCAGAAAAAGACCATTGGTCTTAAAATGATGAAACAACAGAAGTTTTTGTGTTAGTAGAGGGGGGTGTGTGTGTGTGTACATTATAAAATGGATAGGGAAAACACTGTGTCCTGATTGGCTAGCACCTGTGCACTGAGAAAGCATAATGCACAGGAAATACAGATTACTCACCTGTAACAGGAGTTTTAGAAGTGGTATATGTTGTTCATCCACACTGTCTAGCAGGTTCCCTGCCGCTTTAAGATGGGCCGAAAAGTCTTCAATGGCTCTCCCACCCACCTGGGTGGTAAACCCTCAGCCTCCATGACGCCAGATCTAGCCTGTTGGAAGCCAGGTTGTGTGTCGAAGCCGGGGAGCTCAGGTGGGTCGTGTGGATGAACAACATATACCACTCCTAGAATTCCTGTTACAGGTGAGTAACCTGTATTTCTAGGGATGTGGATGTGTTGTTCAATCCACACTGTCTGGCAGACTCCTAGCAGTTCTCCGGGAGGAGGGAGGCAAGGCGCTCACCCCCTACTTGGGAAATAAGGACTGGAGAACCAAGGTCCCAAAACCAGCATCACAGCGTGACTCTAGGTCAATGTGGTAATAGGAAATAAAGGTGTGTGCTGACTTCCAGGTAGCAGCCCTGCAGATTTCCTGGATAGGGACGTCCCTAGAAGCAGCCACCGAAGCGGCGGTATGGCAGGTAGAATGAGCTCTTATCCCTTTGGGTGGCTGCATGCCCGCCAACCTATAGCAGAGATCTATGCAGGAGGTGACCCACCTGCTTATCGTCCACTTGGCTGCAGGTCTGCCAGGTGCGGCTTCAGCGTAGGTGACAAACAGCTGGCGAACCTCTCCCCGAACTTCAGCCGTCCGCTCCTTATAATAAGCGAGCGCTCTTCTAGGGTCCAAAGTATGGAGCCTATATTTGGTCTTCGAGGTGTGATTAGGGTAGAACACCGGCAGAGCCAACACCTGGTTCAGGTGAAACTCCAACACTACCTTCGAAGGAACTTCGGGTGGGGGCAAAAGATAACCTTGTCCCTGTGGAAGACCAGGTAAGGAGACTCAATGGAAAGCGCCTGGAGCTCTCCCATCTTTCTGGCTGATGTAATAGCCACCAAGAAGGCGGTCTTCCACAACAGGTGAGAGATGTCACACCTGTGCATCGGTTCAAATGGCTTGCCCATGAGCTTGGCCAATGCCAGCAGCAGATCCCACGGAGGTGGAGGTTCTTGCACCAGAGGGGATATGTGGTCTAGGCCTTTGAAAATGCACCTGACCACCTTCTCCTGTGCCACCGACTGCTTGCCGGCCTGCTCCCGGTAAGCAAAGATGGTTGCCAGGTGCACCTTAAGGGTCGACGACCGAAGTCCTAGCTGAGAAAGGGACCACAGGTAGTCCAAAATACTAGCCAATGGACAGCAAGAGGGGTCCAACCCCTTGTCCCGACACCAAATGGAGAATCTCTTCCATTTGAAGGCATAGTACTTTCTGGTCGACTCCTTACGGGATGCCTCAATGACGCTAAGGACCTTGTCGGAAAGACCCAAGGCCTGGAACTCTAGCCGCTCAGGAACCAGGCCATCAGGTGCAGGGACTGAAGGTGCAGATGGAGAACCTTCCCCTTGTCGACTGAGATCAGGTCCGGACGGGCTGGAAACCGTCTCAGGAACCCAGAGCTGAGGCTGAGGAGATCTGGGTACCAGAACTGGCGAGGTCAGTATGGGGCTACCAGAATCACCTGCGCCTTGTCCCTCTTCACCTTGAGAAGCACCTTGTGGATCAAGGGAAATGGAGGGAAGGTGTAGAAGAGGCCCGGGGTCCATGGCCTCGAGAAGGCATCCCCCTGCAGCAAGCACTGATGAGGGGGGCGGGCATGAAATAGCCTCAGCTTTGCGTTCTCCCTGATGGCGAATAGGTTCACCTGAGGGGTGCCCAATGGAAAAACAGGTCTTGAACTACCTCCAGCAGGAGAGACCACTCGTGAGATGCAGCGCCTATCCAGCTGAGGGCATTGGCCAGACTGTTCGAGGCTCCTGCCACATGAATGGCTAGGAGATCCACCTCCAGGCTGATCATGAGAGACCAAATGCAGAGAGCTTCCTTGCACAGAGGCAAGGAGTGCATCCCGCCCTGACGGTTGAGACAGTACAGGGCTGTGGTATTGTCTGTCTGGACCTGAACCACTTGACCCCATATAAATGGAGCGAAGGCGGTGAGGGCTGGTCGAACCACTCGAAGCTCCAGCAGGTTGATACTGCATCAAGACTCCTGAGGGGTCCAGAGGCCATGGGTCCGGAGCTCCCCTAGATGGGCACCCCAACCCATCAAAGAGGCGTCGTTCGAAAGGACGACCATCGGCTCGAGGCATACAAACTGGATACCCTCCTGCAGATGAGGTGGGATGAGCCACCACTGCAGGGCATCCCACATCTTCTGGGTCATGGTTACTGGCTGGTCCAATGGACCAGAGCATTGTGACCACTGATGGGCCAGCCCCCATTGCAGGGGGCGCATATGCCAGCGGGCCCAATGGACCACGCTGGTGCAGGCTGCCATGAGGCCCAGATGGTGCAGGAAGTCCCGGGCAGGGCACAACTGCCCAACCAGAAATGACTGGGCAAAAGAGGAAAGGACCTCGGCCCTGTCTGCGGGGAGCCGGGCTCTGCCTCGGAGAGAGTTGAGCTCTGCCCCGATGAACTGAATCACTTTATGAGGCACAGTTCCGATGGCCTCTGATCAGGAGGCCACTTGAGAGCAGACCTGGAGGGCCAGATCCCTGGACCACTCCACCTCCAACCTGGAGGGGGGCTGCTATCAGACAGTCGTCCAGGTAAGGGTACACCCGGACCCCTCTATGCTGCAGGAATGCTGTCACCACTGCCATTCATTTGATGAAGACCCTGGGAGCTGGAGAAAGGCTGAAGGGCATGGCCCGGAACTCGTAACGCGATCCCTCTGCTCTGAAGCTGAGGAATCGCTGGTGAGACGGATGGATTGGGACGTGAAAGAACGTGTCCTGGAGATCCAGAGAGCAGAACCACATGCCTAGTTCCAAGGATGGAATGATCTGAGCCAGAGTAACCATCCTGAAGGTGCGCGGCCTTAGGAACTTGTTCAGGTCGTGCAGATCGAGAATGGGGCGCCAGCCCCCCATCCGCTTTGGGACCAGAAAGTACCTGGACACAAACCCCGGGTTTGGAGGAGGATCTGCCACCTCGCTGATCACCTCCTTTTGGAGGAGCAGAGCTATGTTGGCTCGACGAGCTGACAGAGAGGCTTGCAGAACCCGTAGCCCCCCCCCCCCGAGGGGCGATGGCTCAATAGGGAGGGGTCTGCTCAAATTCCAGAGGCAGACCGCTGCCGAATACTTCCAGCACCCAATGGTCCATTGTGATAGCGGATCAGGCAGAAAGGAAGTGGTGGAGCCATCCTCCACATGGGACCGTAGGGAGGACAAGGTTGCGCGCAGCACCCCCAACCCGCCACTGGGCAGGTTTGAGGAAGGGCCGCCAAGGGGCCGCCTGACCTTTTCCTCCAGGCTTCCTGCTAGAGGAAGCGCAGAATTGCTTTGGGGCACCAAGCGTGAGCCTGCTGGCCCTGTTGCTGGTGCTGCTGGACCGACGTGTCGCAGGGGAGGAAAGGCGAAAGGGCTACGCTGCTGCTGGCGGCCTTTGTCCTTCTGGGCAGACGTGACCGAGTCCAAGGTGGCATTGGACTTCTCGATCCTCTGGAGATGGCCTTCCACCCCCGGCCCGAACAGGCCGGTACACAGGAAGGGAACGTCTGCCAACTTGTGCTGGGTATCCGCCATGAAGGTGGAGATCCGCAGCCAAGCTCTGAGGCGCATGGCTACTGCGGCTGCTATTGACCAGGCACAAGAGTCTCCAATATCCAAAGCAGTTTGGAGCTGTTTGGCCACCGCTCTTCCCTGATCTCGCACCTGCATGACCGTCACTTGAAGGTCAGCTGGGAGATGAAGAAGCTTCTCATCCAGGGAACCCATAAGGGCGTGTGAAAAATGTGCCATCAGCACGGCCGAGCTAGCCTGTCGAAGACCTAGGGAGGAGGCAGCGTAAACTTTGTGCCCTGAGTAGTCCAGCTTCTTGGACTCCTTGTCGGGGGGCTTTTCCATGCCTCTAGCATTTCCTGAGCACCAGAAGACACTATCGGTTACCAGCCCTTCAGCCAAGGGGTGCTCTGAAAAACCGGAGAGGGAACCGGTGGGGAATGCGTACTTGCGAGCCATCCTGGCCGAGGGCACAGGACAGGATGCAGGCTGTTGCCACAACTCCAGGGCCAGATCAACAATGGTCTTGGCCACAGGGAAGGCCTCCATGGGGGAATCCCCTCAGTCCAGAATCTCCGAGAGGGGATATCTGGCCCAATTTTGTACGGGTTCGAGCTGCATCCCAGTGGACTCTGAGATGAGCCAAAGAATTCCCAGGAACGAGGATGGGCTCTTGTTCACCGACTGACCCCGGAAGATTCCAGGTCGAGGGGCCTGGATGCCGATCGGGGGTGAGGGTGACTGACAACCTGTCGGGCAAGCCCTGACCCGACCGAGAATCTTTGGTAGGGGCCCCAGTCTTAGGTTGTGGAGGCGGTAGTTCCACCACAATGGGTGGAGCAGCCGGTTTCGGCCGAGCAATCGGTGCTGGAGTTTGCTCCTCGATTAAGTAGCTGATGGTGAGAGGTTGCTTCGGTCATTCAGGTGACAGCCACTTAATGGCCGGTGAAGGCGACGGAGTCAGCTTGTTGCCGGTTAGTAAGAGTTGCTGCCACATCATGTCCTCATAGCGCCGACACAACTTGTGCCAGAGCCTATCCTCCAAAGATGATGATGAGAATGAGCGGCGATGCCGCTTTCCATGATGACGGGACAGAGACCACGATGTCAGCGGGACCTACCCGACACAGAGGAGGATCGAGACCGTCAGTGTCGCCGATGGTAGGTCGAAGAGGGGGCAGGGGAAACCCGCTCATCCCTCGGTTCAGGGTCCTTTGACTGGGGACTTCGGCACAAGAGGCACGGGCAAGTCCTCGGTAACCACAGGGGGAACCGGTGAAGAAGGGTTGTCGGCTTCTCCAGTCAACAAGCCACCCAACAGGTCGAGAAAAATCTCAACCGCATCAACGGGTGTCTCAGACGACTGACCTGATGGGGACATCGTGAAGCCAGCGGTCTTAGCCGCAACCTCGACCTAAGTTGAAAGCAGATGCTCCGTGGAACAAGATCTCTCCCGCTCCCACGAACGTCGATGGTGGGACTTACCTTTTGGTTCCTTTTTCTTTGACCTACTCGTGTGAGACCCTGAGGGCCCTTCTCCCTTGGTGAAAAGGGACTGACAAAGCTCCTTAAAAGAAGCAGTGTAGGAGGAGCCCAAGGAGAGTGGGATAAACGCCGACTCCGAGGAAGAAGACGACGCGGCCTGGGCCGCTTCCTCCTCCAGGGCTATTAACTGCTCCAGCTGCTCTGCGGAGCCCGCAGCCATGGACACCACCCAATGGGCCTCCTTCAACTTCACCGACGGAAACCGCTTTCGGGTGCCCTGCTGAAGTTGGGGCAGCGTCCTCTAGAACTGAAGGCCAGCGACTTGCATAGATCGAGGCTCGCGGATCATGAGCAAGTCCCAGGCAGTAAACGCACATAGCGTGCAGGTCAGTCCAAGACATCTTCTACCCACAAGGGCACTGACGGAAGCCGGAAGTAGATTCTGTATCCATCGCAGCTGCGAGGAAAGATGAAGACTTAAGTCTTGTAAACGTTAAAATTATTTTTGGAAAAACCGAAGGATTAGGATCCAGGCCTACAAATGCAGAGCACTAAGGAGGGAACCTGAGTTTCCAAGCGGTAAGGAAGATCTGGCATTATGCGGTGGAGCTGAGGGTTTTACCACCCGAGTGAGTGGGAGGAGCCAGCTTGAAGACTTTCCGGCCCATCTTAAAGTGGCAAGGAACCTGCCAGACAGTGTGGATTGAACAACTTATCCATGTCCCTAGAAATATAAAATGCTGGCTATCAGGACACAGCACACTAAATATCAATGCCTTTTTTTTTGTTTGCTTGTTTGCCACAGAGGTTTTTCTCCATGGCAGGCTCTCAGCCCTGTCCCCGTCCCCTCTGGCTCATCACCCCGTTGCAACAGTTTGCCATGTCCAACATACCCCACAGATTCCTCCTCGATGGCAGGGCCAGGAAGGAGAGAGCAGTCCTCCCCCCAACAGACATCCAGATGGGGCAGGTGACTGTCCAATGGTGCGGAGTGGAGGAAGGCAGGCAGGGATTTATTTAGCCCACACTAACCCTTTTCCTCTTTTCTCCCTTGCCCCCTAGCTGTGGTGGCACATAAGGCGCGTGTGTGTGTGTGTGTGTGTGTGTGTGTGTGTGTGTGTGTGTAGAGGTGCACATGCCCACAGGATCACAACCCTTCCCTTCCTCGACTGGACTGCTGGTGCAACCCCTCAGGCTTCCACCTGGAGACAGCCAAAGGCCTACATGGGAACCCACCACACTCCAGGAGAACAGAGCTGTCCTCTGGACACTCAATCCTCTCCCCTCCGCAGCTGAACCTGGGTCAACAGCATGGGAATAGGTAAGGCACAGAGCACCTCAGTCCTCTTTGCCACCGGACCAGTTTCAATGCCCTTTTTAACCCTCTTTTACACACTGAAAAATCATCAAGGCCATAAAAATTAAACTGCCGCAAGATAAAAAGAACAAACTGACTGGTCTTTTCCTTTATAACCCCCTCCTTACACAGATACACAAATAAGTACGACTCTCAGTTATATTTTTTGGAGCTTCTTTTCTGACCATGGACCCCCCATTCTAACATGCTACCTGGGAAATCTCTGCTGCTTGCTCTGCCACCACTATAGAGTAAATAGCTGTGAAGCATGAAACACAGGCCAGCTATAATAACAAGAAGTGCACTTTTCCTATCATACAGATGCAGTATCAAAATAAATTCAGGAAGTAACAAGTGCAGGCAACCAATATACTTTCGGCTATTTCAGTTAGAAAGTTATTGTTTATCTGTATAAGCTAATTTGTACAACTAAAATATCTATGCAGTACATGCACATTGTAAGTAGGCACAGTCAGCATTTTCTTTGATCTGCTGAAAAGATGGTATATGTAACAGATAATCACTACAGGGCGTGCAGCTGTGCTCTGATATATGCATGCCTTAGGGTGTGTTGTGAGGCACATGTTCCACCACCCAAGGAGTGTGTATATCAGAGCACAACCGCATATCCTGTAATGGACTGTCTGTCTTATAAAATGGCCAAAAGTGTTTTTTTGGGGGAGGGAGGGGGTGACAATTTGAAAGCAGCGCAGGCATGGGGTCGTTGAGAGATGGTGCAGTCATATGGTGTGTTTCATCCAATCAAGAGACAGCGTTTTTACTGCTTTTTCTCACCCATTTTATAAATACTGAATAATGCATGGAGTGGTGTACAGTACGAGAATTAAGTACACACCAGAGATGTGTAATGCTACATAAATCCAGAGAGCAAAGATTGAGGGGTTTTAGAGGGTGTGTACTAAACTAGAGTAAGCAAGCCACTCCGTGAGTTAGGTTTATTTTTTATCATTTCTGGACAGCTACGCCCCCCCTCCCAGGAAAAAAAAAAAGACAGAGCCAAGCTCACTTACATTTTCACTTGTTAAACACATTCTTGTAAGGCTGCCTAAGAATCTTGTATTCCTTTACAGGCTAGTGGATTTTATTTATTTGCTGTTTAAAGATCAAAGGCACAATCAGTGGTTAAATGCTGGGGAAGGAGAGAGACAGAGAGACAGAGAAACACCACAAGTTTTCAGTGCAGCTTGAGTGAAAAAAGATGTTCAGCAACGTTTGTTTCTGTGTTGGGTGACAGGGTGAAATTTTGTAGTTTTGAATGGCAATTTGTTTCTTTTCACAGATTCATTATGCAGCTTAGTGAGCAAGATGTGGGCAGCATGGTGCATCTCTGAAAAGAAAGCCACTGTTTCTGTTAGAGCTGCATTTGAGATACAACAGACAGATTCTCGAGGACGCGTGTTTGCCATAATAACTAGCCTGTTATTATGGCAAATAATAACTGCCCATCACCACTGAAAAAATGTTATATCCATTTATCATATATTTATGCAATAGGCGTGGACCCAAAAGCCATTACATAAATCCTGTTATTTGAGCTACTGTGTACATGTAACACCCCTCCTGAAGAAAGCTTCTTTGGACCCAGACTGCCATGCGAACTATAGACCAATCTCAAACCTTCCCTTTATAGGGAAGGTGATTGAGAATGTAGTGGCTCTATAGCTGGAGAACCATTTGACCATCCATGACATCTATGAATCTCTCCAGTCAAGTTTTCGAAAGAGGCATAGTACTGAGACGATGCTGGTTCGGGTGCTCAATGATCTCCTGATTGCAAGAGATTGGAAAAACCACTCCATCTTGGTTCTTCTTGATCTCTCTTCAGCATTCGACACTGTGGACCATCAGGTTCTCCTCAGTCACCTGAGGTTCATCTGTGGGCTGTCTGCTACAGTCCTCAGGTGGGTTACATCTTTCCTCACTGGAAGAACTTAGAGGGTGGTGTCCAGGATTTATTCCTCTGACCCAGTTCCTCTGTCATGTGGGGTGCTTCAGGGATCGGAGACATTGTAAGAAAGTATGGACTGAGGTTTCACTGCTATACTGATGATACCCAGCTCTACCTCTCTTTCGCACCTGACCAGGATAGAGCTCTCTCGGTATTTAATAATTGCCTCGCTGAAATCCAGGACTGGATGAATTTGAGTTGGTTGAAGTTGAACTCGGAAAAGACTTAGGTGTTGGTTGTGGACTCGGAGCACCGGATAGGGGGGTTGGAGGTAGGTTCGCCCTCGGGAATTTTTCTTGGGGGCTTATCACTCCTGACCTCTGAACAGGTGCAAAACGTGGGGGTAATTTTTGACAAAAGGCCGACACTTCATTCGCAGGTATCGGCGGTCATCAAATCCTCATTTTACCATCTGAGGAATATCTCCAGGGTTAAGCATCTAGTTCCATCTGACGATCTCCCCACATTGGTCCATGCCTTAGTGTCCTCGCGCCTGGATTACTGCAACTCCCTCTACCTAGGGCTACCTGGGGTGAATATCTGCCACTTGCAGCTGGTGCAGAACGCAGCAGCCCGGTTATTGACGGGAACCTCTCGATCCTGTCATATTTCTCTGGTGCTGCATGAACTGCACTGACTGCCAGTACAGTGGCAGATCACGTTTATAGTCGGACATCTGACTTATAAAACCCTACACGGACAGGGCTCGGACTACCTGAAACAGCTTCTGGTCCCTTACTGCCCTGGGCAATTGCTCCGCTAGGCTGACAAGAGGTTACTAGAGATTCCAAGGGTTTGTTTAAAATCTTCTGGGGCCCAGGCATTTATGCATGCATCCCCTACCCTCTGGAATTCTCTACCCAGTCAGCTATGGGAGTGCGAGACTGTGGAGGGATTCAAACAGGCTCTTAAAACCTACCTGTGGAGGAAACCTTTTGGTGACTAACTTACATACTGGTTTTATCTGTACCATCTGTTTTTAAGCAGTTATACTGAGTGATTTTATGATTTTCTGTTTTAATTGTTGAAAGAAGCCTTAGCCATGGAAAGGCATCATATACATAAATATTTATTATTATTATTAGGGTAACCAATTCATGTATTTTAATGTCAGTTACCTAATTACACAGTATTACTGTATTATTAACACCTTAATAACACATTACTGCCTAACAAGCACTATATTAAATATATGCTATATATATTAAATACTATCACTATATTAATATCTTACTAACACCTAAATAATACACATACTACCCAACATACTACAAATCTCCCTTAGTCAGTAAACACACCCACAACTTGACAAGAAAAAAAAAAGGCACACCGCTGATCCCATCTTAACAGTCTCACCACCAAGCCTGAATACCAGCAATCTCTCCCTCACGCTATATAACAAAGCACTACTGGAAGAGACTGCCAGCATTCAGACCCGGCGGTGAGACTATTAAGAGAGAATCAGTGGCATACTGCTTCACAACTTGTTTATACTGATACTTGTCAACTTGTGGGGTTTTTTGTTTGCTGTATTACAGCTGCATGAGTTAGACGGCAGCTGGCCAAGACGATGAGCAGATGGTTTCTGCCAGTCACCATCTGGGAACCAGCGTTGAGGGGTTGGGGTGCTCTGGTGGGTGGGTGGGGGTTCCACAGGGCACCACAGAGAATGTTTGGGGTGCCACTGGACACCAGGGTAAACTTAATAGAATGGGGAAAGGGAGGGGGAGCCACTGGACATGGGAGAACTTATGGGTTAGGGAGAGGGAGGGGTGCCACTGTCCCCAGGGAGGGCTTACGGGTGGGTGGAGGGCCACTGGACACCAGAGATAAACTATGAGGATTGAGAGATATAGGGTGCCACTGGAAACCAGACAGTAATTGTACAGGGATGAGGGGGGAGTCCTCCCCCCCCCCCAATAACCTCCATTATAGCTTGGGACTCGTGTGAAACTTGGGGGCAGTGTAAATTGGTACCACTTTCCCCGCTGAACCAGTGCTAAAACAAGTTAAGCATGACTGCATGCAAACCACCCCAGAAACACATGTAACAAACCCCTTAGTAACACATGTAACAGACACCCTCCCCCAACACTATGGTAAAACATAGGACACGGCAAAAAGTGTCCAACCTAATACATTACAGAAAATAAAAGATGGCAAATCCAGCATAATCATGAAATAATACCGTCTTGGGTTGAACAAGCTCATAAAGGCCACTCCCCCCTTCGGGCTCTTGGTAGTATAGCTTGTTCGAGCCCTCGATGCCATTATTTCCTATACCACACTTTGCCATCACTTATTTCTCTCTCTCTCTCTCTCTCTCTGTGTATATATAGATATATACCAGTGGAGGCAGTATAGCGCAGTGGTCTAAGGCTCTGAGCTGCAAATCTGGTGACATCCAGCAGACCAGACCTGGGTTTGAATCCCACAGCTTCCACTTACATACTGTGTGACTCTGAGCAAGTCACTTAACCTCCTTGTGCTCCCAGGTCGCTCCTGTAAAAAAGCTTTCAGCTTAGTGTGCTATACCTGGTTAAACAACTAAAAAAAAAAAAATATACATATATAGATGTATATACACATAAATAATAGGGCAGTGGTACCTATCCCTATAGTTAGGGCTGAGTAGAGTATTTAATGTTACACCTATAACCCTGCACCTTAATAGCTTTGCCCCTGTTCAACAGAATTGCACAAAAGTTTACTTGTGCAGTCTGGAGGGTAAAGTCTTTGATCTGACAAGTTTCCTGACAGTCAGATGTCCACAATTCAAGATCCGGATAGTGCAAAAAGTGAAAACAATTTGAGGTTTTTTTTTTTGTTCTCACCTACAGCCCAGATAGATTTATTTTTTTCTGAAATTTTCAGGGTAAATGGGGCTAGCCCTAGAAAAGTGCCTTTTTCCCCCTTTGGTTTAGTGAAAGAAAACAAACAAAAAAAAAAAAGGTTATTCACCTGTAACAGTAGTTCTAGGAGTGGTATATGTTGTTCATCCACACTTGTTGGCATGTCCTTTCCCTTTAAGAATCTTGCTGGAAGGTCTAAAAGCTGGCTCCTCCCACCCACCCACCGGTGGTATATCCCTCGGCTCCGCCCCATGACGCCAGATCTTTGCTCACTGGAAGCAGAGGGTTTTGCTGAGCATCGAAGTCAGGGAGGTCAGGTGTGTTCGTGTGGATGAACAACATATACCACTCCTAGAACTACTGTTACAGGCAAGTAACCTGTTTTTGTAGGATCGTGGATATGTTGTTCTATCCACACTTGTTGGCAGACTCCTAGCAGTTTCCCGGGAGGAGAGAGGCAAGGCGCACACCCCCTACTTGGGAAACAGAGACTGGAGAACTGAGGCCCCAAAACCAGCATCCCGACATGATGCTAGGTCAATGTGGTAGTGGGAAATGAAGGTGTTTGCTGACTTCCAGGTAGCAGCCCTGCAGGGATGTCCCTGGAAGCAAACACCAATGCAGCAATATGGCGGGTGGAGTGAGCTCTTACCACTACGTGAGGCTCCTTGCCCGCTAACCCATAGCAGAGATCAATGCATGATGTATTCCATCTGCCAATCGTCCGCTTGGCTGCAGGTCTGCCAGGTGCGGCTTCAGCGTAGGTGACAAACAGCTGGTAATCCTCTCCCAAGCTTCAGTCTTATAATAAGAGAGTGCTCATCTCAGGTCCAAGTTATGGAGCCTATACTCGGCCTCTGAGGTGTAACTGGGGTGGTACACCGGCAGAGTCAACACCTGGTTAAGATCAGGACCCCATGTTTACTGCGATTCTGTGGTAGCAGCAGTAGCCGCAGAAATCAGTGCTGCCACAGAAATTCGGAAAACCAGCCACACAGCCGCAGAAATGCTAGCTATGCTATGTGATCACACAAGGCAAGAGCATAGCTACTGATATGTTAAGTATGCCATGGCATACATACTCTTTAGAAGGGGCAACAAACTGATGCCACCCGCTACAAAGCCAAAAAGCTAATGGCTGCATGGCATCTTCACTCGTGCTGGCTCTTGTTACTTAACTCCGTCCAGCCAGTATTGGTTGGGGGACTGATGCAAGAGTAGCAGAGCTTGATTAGGTCCACAGTAGTTATGATTTTCTGCTTTGTAGGTGTGGCTAGCTCAGACATGTTAATTTTTCATTGTGAGGCTGCTCATGGTGCGCGCTGAATCCCTGGAAGATGAATTTGGAAGGAAGAACTGGAAGGCGAGCAGTAGTCAAGAAGTGAGACGATTCAGTGGTGCCTGTGGAGGTGGAATCGAGTGGTGGCAGGTACTGGAGGAGGAGCTGACTGCAGAAACATGTGGCTGGCAGCAGACTGAGCAGAGGACTCGGTCCCCACTGGTGGACACTGATCACAGTTTTGATTTGTGGGCCGCAGATCTGTACCTGCAAGTGTGAGAGAAATTTCTTGGCAGATCTTAACATGCAGCCTAAGTGGTGGCATCAAGTTCAATTCTTAAGGAGGGTCAAGTTGCTCAGTTGCAGCAGAGTTGGAGACCAGGGTTAACTAGAACTAGAGCAAGCAGGTAAGGAAAAAAATTGGAATGGAGAGTTGTATTGATTACTGCTATACATAAGTGAAATGAGGGTCTCAGACTGAAGAACACCACCACCCCCTAAGTTGTTGGGAGAAAAGAACATGCTAACCAAGGTTACTCCTGCTTAATAAGAACAATTTGCTTACATTTTTTAGTGTGTGTCCCAAAAGAAAAATCAGGAATCAACAAATCCTACAGACACTGCAAGGTATACCCTTATAGGAAGACAACTCCCCCACACACACACACACAGATTTGCACACTGCACACAACATTTTTGTTGCAAGGTAGTGTGGGTATTCCTAGTTTAAAAGAATAATAATCTAAAAGAACGCTGATGAAAATCAGAAAAAAAAAATTAAAATGGCTTTCAAGTTGGAGTCTCTCCTTATATCTGCTAACTGCAAACATAAGCCAGAAGAAATGCAAGTAGGTTTTGCCTTCTTTGTAGTCTTAGCTGAATGTGTATGTCCTCCTCTGATTATAATCCAGGAGAACAGCAAGGCCACCAATTTACAGAAGAAAAACAGATGAACCTTCAAAGTCGGGGTGGGAGAAAAGTAATTAAAAGAAGCATACCGTGAGAGGTTAGGCGCTGGCATACCTCGACCGCCCGGCGACCTGAATTCAGAAGGACTAGGAGGCACCGGGGTGGCAGGGAGGAGAGGATCAGCGTCAGGACTGTCTGCACTCTCCTGGGGTGGGTTGTGGGAGTGCGTCGCTCTGCAGTGACCTCTGTGGAGACCGAGGTAGCATGAGCCAGCCTAGAGCGAGATCACCACCAGAAAAGCGGAAAACTGGCTCCGCACTCAACCGGATGATGGCCGCATGGCGGTCTGATGCTGTCAATGTCCTGGAAGCCTCCATCCCTCAGCAGTACCCCAGGGCCAAGTAGTACACATGCCTGCCCCACAGGTGCCTCTCCCCTCAGAGGAGAGGGGCCCACCCAGCGAAGGGTTACATCTGGGTTACCCTGGGGATGACTGCAAATGTGAGGGATGGAGCATGGGAAAAAGACAGATCGGAGGTGCCTTGGCACAGGCTGAAGGAGTGACTGAGAGTGGTAGCATGTAGGGGGAAAAAGAGATAACACAAAAAGAGAACACCAATGCCCATGGCTGCAGCAGGTTTGGGTTATTGCAGTGTAATATTTGTGATAAGAAGACTACATACTGTTAAATGGCCTGCTGTTCCACTTTCAGTATAGCAGAGTGGTTGCACGAAGGCAGTCAAAGGGTTAACTAAGACTTAATCCCCTTGAAGATATGCTGTTTAACCACAATTTATCTGCCCCAGAATCAGCAGTTGTTCTGCCGCAGAAAGTAGGTCCACTTTGCCGCAGTAAACACGGGGCCCTGGTTAAGATGAAACTCTGACACCACCTTCAGAAGGAGTTTAGGGTGGGGGCGCAGGACAACCTTGTCCCTGTGGAAGACCAGGTAAGGAGATTCGACAGAGTGTGTCTGGAGCTCCCCAGTCCTTCTGGCTGACTTGATAGCTACCAAGAAGGCGGTCTTTCACGACAGATATGATGTCTCGCACCTGTGCATCGGCTTGAATGGCTTGCCCATGAGCATTGCCAGTGCCAGCAGAAGATCCCACGGTGGTAGTGGTTCATGCACCGGAGGGGAAATACAGTTAAGCCTTTTAAAGAAGTGCTAGACCACCTTCTCCTGTGCCACCGTCTGTTGACCATCCTGTGCCTTATAAGCAGAGATGGCTGCTAGGTGCACCTTAAGGGTCGTAGGCCGAAGACCCCTTTGGACAGGGACCGAAGGTAGTCCAGGATGCTAGCTACCGGACAGGACACAGGGTCCAGGCCCTTGCCCTGGCACCAAATGGAAACATTTTTCAATTTGAAGGCATAGCACCTCCTGGTCGACACCTTCCTAGATGCCTCCACAATGGTGAGTACATCCACTGAGAGACCCAAAGCCCAGAACTCTAGCCACTCAGGAGCCAGGCTGTCAGGTGCAGGGACTGAAGGTCTGGATGGAATACCTTCCCTTGATTGGCTGATAACAGGTCCTGGCGTACGGAAGACGCCTCTGAGGCCTGGAGCGGAGGCTGAGAAGATCTGGATTCCAGGACTGGCGAGGCCAGTCTGGGGCTACCAGGATCACCTGTGCCTTGTCCCTCCTGACCTTGAGGATCACCTCGTGAACTAAGTGGAGGGAAGACACAGAAGAGGCCTGGGTCCATTGACTCAAGAAGGCATCCCCCTGCAGCGAGCCCTGCTGAGGTGGGGCGGGCATGAAACAGCCTCAGCTTTGTATTCTCCCTGGAGGTGAACAGATCCACCCGAGGTTTGCCCTAGTGGGAGAACAGGCTGTGTACTACCACTGGATGGAGAGACCACCTGTGGGACGCCTCGCCCACACAGCTGAGAGCGTCCGCCAGTTGATTCGAGGCTCCTGCCACATGGATGGCTAGGAGAGCTGCCTCCAGTTGGCTCACAAGAGTCCAGATGCGGAGCGCTTCCCTGCACAGAGGCCAGGAGTATGTGCTGCCCTGCTTGTTGAGGTAGTACACAGTTGTGGTATTGTCCATCTGGACTGGCACCACCTGACCCCGGAGGAGCGGAGCGAATGCTGACAGTGCTAGAAAGAATGCTCTGAGCTCCAGTAGGTTGATGTGACATCGGGATTCCTCAGGGGTCCAGAGTCTGTGGACTCTGTGATTCCACACGTGGGCACCCAGACTGTGAGAGAGGCATTGGTCATAAGAACAACCACCGGCTCAGGACGGACAAATTGGATCCTCTTTGCAAATGTGCTAGGACGGTCTACCATTGGAGAGCGTCCCACATCTTCTGAATCACAGTGACCAGCTGCTCGAAGTGAACATGTCACTGCATCCACTGGCTGGCCAGCTCCCACTGAAGGGGGCGCATATGCCACTAGGCCCATGGTGGTGCAGGCCGCCATGTACCCCAGAAGGTGCAGGAAGTCCCAGGCAGGGCGCAAGTGCCCAACCAGAAATGATTGGGAAAAGGAGGAGAGAACCTCTGCCCTGTCCGTTGGGAGCCTGGCTCTGGCTCGGCAAGAGTCGAGCTCTGCCCCAATGAAGCAGATCACCTGCGAAGGTATGAGTTCCGACTTGGTCTCGTAGACCAGGAGACCAAGTTTGATGCAAGTCTGGAGGGCCAGATCCCTGGACTTCTCCACCTCCTGTCTGGAGGAACCCAATATGAGCCAATCATCGAGACAGGGGTACACTCTGACCCCACGACACTGAAGATGGGCCACCACCACTGCAATGCATTTGGTGAAGACCCAGGGTGCCGATGACAGGCCGAATTGCATGGCTCAGAACTTGAAGAGGGCTCCCTCTGCTCAAAAACAGAGGAACCGGCGGTGAGATGGATGGATCGAGACGTAAAAGAACACATCCTGGAGATCCAAAGAGCAAAACCACATGTTCTGCTCGAGAGATGGTATGATCCGAGACAGAGTTACCATCCTGAATGTGCAGGACCTGAGAAATTGGATCAGGTTGTGCAGCTCTAGAATGAGGCGCCAGCCCCCCATCCATTTTGGGACCAGGAAATACCTGGAAACTAACCCTAGGTTGACAGGGGGATCCACGACTCTGGCCACTACCTCCTTGTGGAGGAGTTGGGTGATGTCATCTCGGAGAGCCGACCGAGTGTGCACTGACACCATATCCTCCCGTGGGGCACAGGCTCGGCTTGGTGGGTACTGCTCAAATTCCAGAGGCAGACCCTGGCTGACCACTTCCAGAACCCACTTGTCTGTTGTAACAACGGACCAGGTGGAAAGAAAGTGGTGGAGCCAGCCACCCCCAAGGGAGGACCCAGAGCTAGTGTGATGGTTATGGGGTTGACCACCCCATCCCATCCCTGTGCAGGCTTGGAGGAGGAGATCGGGTTTGGGGACCACCAGGACCCTTTCCTCTGGGCTTATGGGCCACTGAGGGCACCAAGGTTGAGCCTACTGCTGTTGCTGCCCTGACTGGAAATGGGCTGCTTGGCTGCTGGGGCAGAAGGCCGAAAAGGCTTTCTTTGCTGCTTTTTGGAACCCTGGGGTTCCTTCTGAGCAGAAGTCACAGAGTCCAAGGTGGCACTGGACATCTCTATGTGCTGGAGGTGACCATCCACTCCTGGACCAAAGAGGGCAGTACCCAGGAAAGGGACATCCATCAACTTGTGCCGAGTGTCCACTGTGAAGGTGGAAACCCTCAACCAGGCCCTGCAGCGCATGGCAACCGCAGTCATCACCGTGTGGGCGCAAGATTCCCAGAGGTCCAGAGCTGTCTGGAGCTGCTGCTTTGCAAACGCCCAGCCCTGGTCGTGGACCTGCTTGATCATGGTCTGGAGGTCTGCAGGGAGGTGTGGAAGAACCTCATCAAGACAGCCCAGAAGGGCGTGAGAAAAATGTGCCATGATGATGGCCGAGCTTGCCTGACAAATGCCCAGTGAAGAGGTGGCACAGACTTTCTGGGTCGAATGGTCCAATTTTTTGGGCTCTTTATCTGGGGGTCTATCGGTGTCTCCTGAATTACCTGAGTGCCTGAACACAGATTCAGTCACCAATCCCTCGGCTGAGGGGTGCTCTGTGAATCCCAAAAGGGAACCAACGGGTACCGCATACTTGTGGGCCATTCAGGCTGAGGGTGCGGGGCAGGAGGCAGGGTGCTGCGACAGTTCCAAAGCCAGACCAACAATGGCCTCAGCCACTGGGAAGGCCTCTGTTGGCGAATCTCCTCGTTTGAGGATATCAGTGTGGGGGTACTCGGTCCGTTTCTGAATGGGTTCTAAGAGCATCCCCATGGATTTGGAGATGAGACAGAGGATGCCCATGAAGGAAGTAGTGTCTTCCTCAGTCAATAGACACCCAATGGATGTAGGTCGGAGTCTTCGGATTCCGGATAAATTGGCTGGCCACCACAGTCGTCCACTTAGGACAGTCGGGAGTGAGAGTAATGGATAGCCTATGCGGGAGGCCCAGAATGGGCCGAGACTCTTTAGAAGGAGCCCTCGAAGGAGGCTGCTTAGGTGGCAGTTCCACCACAATCGGTGGAGAGGCAGTTTCGGCTGGAATGGTCTTCATTGGCTCCACTTGGTGAGGAGGAACTATACAGGCCAGCTCCAGAGAAATCAGCGTCGGCCTAGAGTCACGACAGCCAAAAATGGCAACTAATTAGGCCAAGAAGCAGACTTGTGGCGGACATATCCAGCTGCTGCCACATCAAACTCCTCATAGCATCGACGCAGTTTTCGCCAAAGCCTCTCATCTGGAGGAGGATGTGGGAGAGCCGGTGGCGGCAACTGCTTGCAGAGCTTATGCACCTTCCTTGGCCTGTCGGTTGAAGGGGTCTGAGACCTCGACTTGAATGATCAGGGGGACCGACAGGTTGTTCGGAAGGAGCCGGGGAGAACCGCTGCTCTTCCTGGTCAGGGACCTACACCATGAGGGGTTTCCCAGCGGGCTGGGTCTCCTCCTCCGTGGGAGCAGGCAAGTCCGAGGTCCTGAATAAGGAGTTATTGGCCTCATCGAGCGACGACGGGGTCAAGAATAATCTTGACTGGGTCACTGTCCCATGTCTTAGCCGGCTGGACTGATGGGGTACCGAGAAGCCAGTGGCCGAGGCTGCAACCTCGACCGAAGACGAGACAGAAGATTCCTGGGACAGAGATCTCTCATGGTCCCAAGAATGTCATTGGCGAGACGATCCTTCCTTGAGCTCCTTGTCCTTCTTACGGGACCGACAGATGTGCATGCCCGAGGGGCCCTCTCCCTTGGTAGGGAGGGACTGACACATTCTCTGAAAGGTGCCTGAGAAGGTGGAGCCTAGATTGAGTGGGACGAAGATCGACACAGAAGAGGACTGCTCAGCGGCCCAAGCTGCCTCCTCTTCAAAGGCCTTCATCTGTTCCAACTGCTCAGCATCCCAATGGGCTTCCTTGGATTTGACCAGCGGGTTCCGTTTCGCCAGTCTGCCCAACTGCAGTCGTGCAAGATAATCATCAAAAACATTTGGATGAAATGCGCAACACATTTCGCATGCCTGGGTGTCATGATCGTGATCCAGGCAATAAACGCATGAGGCATCTTTTGCCCTCACAGGTGGCGGTGGAAACCAGGCGAGGACTTGTCCTCCATCACGGTCGAGATCGCAAAGCGATTAGGAGAAATTCTAATGTGTCTAAGTTTGGGTAAATCCATAGATTTATGCGCCAGGACCTACACTAACGTGTGAGCGATGAGGAAGGAACCTGAATCTTCCAGCGGAAAGGAAGATCTGACGTCCTGGGGCAGAGCCGAGGGATATACCACCCGGGTGGGTGGGAGGAGCCAGCTTTTAGACCTTCCGGCAATATTCTTAGAGGGAAAGGACATACCAAGAAGTGTGGATAGAACAACATATCCACGGTCTTAGAATTATTCCTCCCCCACCGAGTTATAAGGATTTGAAATTTCAGTTCTGAGCATACTCAGTACAGTACAGTACAGTCTTTTTTTCCATTCCATACAGCTTTTTCTCCCATGAGGGCTGGCAGGCAAGGCTTCAGCTGTTTCTCTGAGGGGTCTGATCCTCCCAATCAGGGCATCATGGAGCCTGCCAGTGTCCCCTTTTCCATCTTCTCCCATTCCCGTTGCTTGGGTGTGCATGTCAGCATGCACACATGGACGCGCACACACACTGCAGAAGTCCCGTAGCACCCTCCCATCTTTGGCACCCTCAGTCCCATACTACCTTTGGGCCTCTACCTGGGGGCAGTCATTCAGCGGTAACACCGTGCCTCCCTCCCTGTGAGAGGAGAGCAGTCTTCTGGACGCTCGGACCTCTACCTTCCTGGCCGATCCCCAGCAACCCGCATTTGCCACCGAACACGGGTCACTGACGTGGCAGGAGGTAAGGCACGGATGCCTCAGCCCTCCACGCCACTGGGACGGCTACTCAGTACAGTCTTTACACATCTGCCATGAAAGAAGATTCTTCTTTGATGAGCCAAAAATTCTTCTTTCATGAGAAAATGTCTTCATTCATATTGCAGTGATCTTGTTTTTTATTTTTCCTGCTCGTTCATCACTCCCGAGTTATGGTCCCACCCCCTCACTCATGGAAATAAATGGCATATTTGAATACAGGCCATAGTAGGTTCTGTGTATATAATGTTTGTGTTCAGCGTTACAGAATGCCTGCATCCTTGGAAGGCTCTTGTGTAGGGTGGATCCCCACTACAAAAGTTCTGTGCAGCTGCTAAAGTTCTGAGGCCCCTCAAAAAGCTAAATATTGATGTACCTTGGAGATCCTTTTTGTTGTGCAGTGAGTGTGGTACCGATGTGAGTGGTGAGCAAGCGAGCGTCAATGACAGCAGTTTCTCTGGTGTCTCTCGTCAAGGCACAGATAAGGAAACATAGGCAAACTAGGAGAAGTTATCAAATTCACAAGTAGCGTTTTTATTATCATCAAGAACAATAAACTAAAACACACAATTGTTCAGCATAGCTCTTTACAAAGGCAGTACAAAGAAAACCAAGTCCTTCATCTGAGTGTTTCTTTTCAATTTCAAATCTCACTCTCTCTCCAACAAAAAAAATTCGCTCTCTGTATATAATACCTTTCCCTGGCAATTAACTTCTGCATCTTGTGCTCATTAAAATCATGTCTTGTTTTCACACAATATCCTAAAATGTTGTCAGTTTCTTTCCTTGCAGGTGCAACAATATTGAACATTGTGTCCTGTGACTGATCTTCTGATGATAACTCTGCAAATGAGCTTGTGGAGGTCAAACTGCATCCCAAGGTTAACCCCCTGAATTCCAAATGGCTTTTTGCAATCATTTCAACACTACAGTTGCATACATTGGCAAACAAAAGGGATCCCGGTTTCAAATAAAGATCTACATTTACTTTTATAACCACAGATAAGCAAGGGGAAAAAAGAAACGGCAAAAAACAACACGTGATGGCAGGGAGATAACGGGAGGGGTTGGGGGATTGTGAGATTGTCAAGAGTGATCAGGTCCTAGGTTTCACAAGAATATTTGATTGCACAGACAGACATGAGACAGAACAGATTCTTGCTTTTAACTCTTTCTGCATAACAAATGGGACAGCATCTTATTCAACCCTGTCACAGTGTGCGTGGTCCCGAAGTGGTCAGTAAGCGGTGAGCGAGCCACCCATCAGTTGCTTTTCTAGTATCTGTACGGAGCAAGCAGTTTGTGCAGTTGGTCACCCAGATGACTTCTTGGCACAGGGCAAATACTGGTGCACGAGCAGGAAAATCATGCAAAAATACAGGGAAAAATTATTTTTACATTTAACTACATCAATCATTAATCTGGACTGTGGGGGGGGGGCAAGATGGCAGTGACAGCAGATTCAAAATAAAAAATCAGCATTTCTATTGTCTGCATTCGGGGCACAGCCAGGGGTCGAAATTAGCATACCCAGCCTGTTCCCAGTGCAAGTAGAAACAGGCTGGTGCATGTAGGTTTTTTCCTGGCTTGCACCATAGTGCATGTGGCTTGTGGCAGATTCAAATGGCTTTGGCTGCATTACCATGAGGTGCCACAAAGGCGCAGTGCTGAAACGGCAAGCTAATACTTTTTTAAGGTCACGTCGTGCGCTTTTACGCCATTGGGAAGCACTCGCGGAAACGGCATTGGGACTCGGGGGTGGGCACAGGCTACAGTACAAGCGCTGCAGCATCAAGCGAGAACGCCTGAGTGAGAAGGGAGTGTCCAAGGAGGATGGAACGCCATGGCGCCTGCAATCGGAGGAGTTGCAGTGAGAAGAGCTGCAGTGAAAGTAGGCTGGCACCAGAATTATTAATCCCTTTGCTGCAGCAGTGATTGGTTGGGGTGTGGCATTGCAGAACAGAAGGGGTGGAACTTGGGGCTCAGAGGCGGGACTACAGGGTATTTTTTTTTAATTATGCCAATCAGGGTGGAGTTCTGGGCATGGGGTGGGTAGGGGATGGTCTCATCACAGAGACAGCGCTCAGACAGGAGGTGGGTCCTCCTCCTAGTGAAGCTTGACTGACTGGCATACTAGCACAAAGCAACCTTATTGTACCACGCGGAGTCTCTTTCTAGTCACCCCGGTACAATAAGATTCACACAGGCATGCACTGCATCAGTTAACTACACAGTTTGGTGGAGTGTTTCAGTGAGAACAGTCGCAGATGGAAGCTCCGTGATCATCGTTGAATCTTTGTTGTTCCTATACAGAACTTTGACATATTAGCATTATCTAGGCAGGAAAACAGTTTAAAGTAGCATTAGTAGGGAAAAAAAGGTATAAATCGGGAAGGTAATAGCTGAAATAAATTGGGGTTCACCCCACCCCGAAGCAAGGGGATTTTGGTCTTTGCAGTCTTGTTTTCATATATTTAGCATTGCAGACTGCAGTATCTTGGCTGGGAGAGAGGTTAACGCCAGGCAGCAATTTGAGAAAAAAAAAATGTATAAATCTGAAAAGTAATAGCAAAAGAAACTCCAGCAATCCAAATGAGTGGATTTCTTCAGTCCTGTTTTGGTGTTTAGCATGGAACCAGTACTATAAAAAAAGAGCTGTTACTTTATTTTTTTTTCAGTGTAAGGAAACTAAGGAGAAGTTAACTTTGTAGAGAATTTTTTTTTTCTTTTTACCACAACTGTGCCGCATTTTTTTGATCCCTGTGATGCCCTGTGTCTAAATAAGTGGGGAAGGGGGCTTGGAAATCATTAAAATAAAAAATCAAATACCAGTGTGAGCTTGTGCTCTAAATAAACCTTTTAAGCAAAAGCTGCCAGTGACAGATTTGCTGCAGGCTAGGCTAGCGTGCAGCCCCTGCCCAAGCAAAGGGTAGTTGCTTGCAGTTTATTTTTTGATCTAATATAAAGAAAGTGTAAAAGGGCTTTAACAGTCTGCGTCTGCCTGTTGAGCTAGCAATAAGCTAGTACTGTGGGTTTCCCATCGTCCACTATTTGCTTGTCTGATGTTCTGATTTACCCTAGTCCTTGCTCATTTATTTTTGTGTGAAAAAAAATAATTTGGTCTTTCAGACAACTGCTTTCTTTTTTTTATTTCTGGGGGAACTTGCACGTGCCAGCCTTGCCCTGAGCCAGCTAAAAAACCTATATTTGTATGTGAGTGTGTCAGTGTGACTGTGACCAATGATGTGTGAGTGATATCATCCATCCGTCCGTCCAGTGTCTACTATGTCATAATCAGAGAGTAAAATAAATCTTTGCATGCTGAGTAACAGTAGTTACAAATATATATATACTACATAGAAACATAGATTTGGACAGCAGATAAGGACTACCTGGCTGCTTATTTACCTAGTCTACTCTACACACGCTATATATCTTTTCTGTGTGTGTACACTGCGTGTGAAGCCAGTTACCTTTCAGAAAGTCAGTCACACAGTAAATGTCTGTCAGCTCAGCCTCACACTGCTGTGGCAAGTATAATGTCTACCCGTGAGTGACCTGTCACCTGTGAATGTGATGCCCATTGCCCATATATTAAAAAAAACAACAAAACTGAATTTTGACAGCAAATAAAATCACTGCCTGTGGCTACTTGCCACGCTTGGCGTGGCTGGCTGCCTGGTTCACCCTACCTAGTCTGCCCATTTGTGTGTAGCGACTGTGGGGTGTGAGACCGAGGGCTTTGCTTCCCATTTATCTGGATTTGTATACATTAACAGCTAGTTGCTAGTACACTCAGGCGACTAGGCCTCTCTTCTTCAGTAATACTTTTGTCTGTATGTCATTTGATAAAATTTAAGTGGAAAAAAATGCCCCCCCCCGAACTAACCACCCATTCTACTGCCTAGTAGTCTAAATAGAGTGTGTAGCCTGCCCCAAGACCGCTCCAGTCAGACAGTCCTCCCTCCTACTATCCTGCTGTGAGTGTGTAAATACACGTCGACTCTCTCAGACAAGTAAAAGTTACTAAATCAAAATATCTCTTTCTCCTTCTCTGTCTCTAGTTGTGGAGTAGTACAAACAGTTACCACAATACCGCCACCAGTTTGGGGGGTAAATAAATCTAACTGGTGGTTCGCTGCTTCAGCAGCTGCCTTGCCCTTGCAGACTAAACTTATTCTTGGCTTGGCCTGGACCTAAGTAATTTAACCTAATTTCCTGAGTTAATCTCAGATTAATACTGAATGTAATTTATTTGAACGCTCTCACTCACCTGCCTGCTCCGGGGGATACATCTATTTAGCAAATAAGTGATATTAAAAAAATACACAGACACTTTTTTGTCTCATAGCAGAGAACTTTTTATTGACATTTATGTTACATAAGACATAAGAAGACAAAGGCAAGCTCACTGCATTAAATGACCATGCTGCCCAAGAAAGTTTTACCCAAAGCAGTTAATACTCTTTTTCACTACAAGTTCAGCAAAACAAGCGGTGAAATGCCTGCAGTTGCTACTGCTGTTGCAGCTGTTCTGCTGTAGCTGATGCCCAGAACCAGATACAGTCTGAGTCTTGTGTATCTCAGTCTGGCAGTAGTGGCAGTGGCCAGTTTGAAGCCTCTCCGATTCTTGATGCCGGTAGTGCAACAGCAGGCATTCCCAGTACTAGTACTTCCAATGTGAATGTGTCAGTAATGGAATCTAACTCCCCTGATAATGAGTATGCAGCATGCGTAACAGTCCTGCAGTCTTGTCAGCTTCCTTCTCCTAGCCCCATTTCTGATTCCCAATCTGACTGTGCCAAAGTCCAGCAGAGCAGCTCAAGCTCAGTGCCTCCTCCTCAACCTTCTCTGTCTCCTACTGCACCACATGATGGTGGAGAGCCACCCTTAAAAAAGAAAAAAACGTACAAATTTGTGGACTCTTGGAAACAGAACCGTAAATGGCTTAAATCGATAGTGAACTGAACATCATGAAATGTGAATGGTGTGAACTATTTGATAAATCAGGAAAAATAATTCATTCAGGGATGGGTGTTCATCTTTTAGAAAAGCAAACGTCAATTTCATGAGTCATCAGATTTACATGAAGCATCCAGAAAAGCATTTTTGTCCACAGTATAACCTCTGCAGAGCAGCCATTAATAAAGATTGTCCAAAAATGGAAGAAAAGAATTTGAGCAAATGAGAGTTCTTTTTTAGAACAACTTCTTTCTTGGTAAAAAAGCACTATTTACTGATTTAAAAGATGAAATAAATTTATTACGAAATCGAATGGGTGTCAGTCAGTGAAACCTACTGTAACAACAAACAAGCAAGAGTATTCACAGAATATATTTACAGAGATAAAATGGAAGATTTAATATCATTGGTGAAGTCTCAAGATTTCTTTTCCATTCTGTCAGATGGCTCAACAGACAAAAGTATTACTGAAGAGGAGGTAGTTATGTCCGCATCTTGGAAAAGGGCATCCCTGTCACTAAATTTGTGGCACTTAAACCTTTAGACATTCAGATGCAGAAAGTATAACATTAACTTTAAAACATACAATGGAAAATGATCTCCAAATACAAGACTGGAAAAATAAACTAGTGGCTTGCTGCTTTGATGGGGCATCAGTCATGATGGGCAGTAAAACTGGAGTAGCCACAAGACTGAAGGAGGAGGCTAAACTTTTAAAAGTTGTGCACTGCTGTGCACACAGACTTGAGTTGGTCACTAAATATGTGATTAAGGGACACCCCTGTACTCTGCAGTGGAAGATCTGCTTTCCTTACTGCATGGCTTCTATAAGCACTCTGCTTTAAACTGGACTGGCTTGCAGGCTGCGGGGAGGCACTGGCCATCCGGGTACTGCATCCTGTAAATACTGGAGGAACAGGTGGCTGCCACATCACCAGCGCATGGGAAGTGTTGCAGACAAATTATCCAGCAATTGTTACACACCTGGATGATGTGTCAGTAACAGCACAGGGATAAAAGAGAAAAGGCCACTGCAATCCTGAAGCAGATAAAATCGCAAGATATTGTTCTTCATCAATTCCTAGAATTTATATAGCAGTCATGTCCAGACTAACGCTGACATTCCAGCAAAATAACTTAACAGTAGACTCAGTGCAAGCTAAAGTTCTCTCTCACATGACAAAACTGAAGTCTCTCAAGATTCAGAGACTATTGATTGCCTTGACACAGGAATCAATCTCGTGGATGGTAAGCTGCATTACAAAGGTGTGGAGCTTGGTTCTTCTGGTTCAGCAAGACATAGTAGATCAGATCCTGACAAGGATGCAAACATCAGCGAAGAGCAGCATTGTGGCTATTGTGAAGAAAGTGCTGGCCACCACCCTAAATCAAATGGAGAATCGCTTTCTGAATTTGTTAATGACCATGTCATTACGGAAATGGGAATTTTCAACCTGTCTAACTGGCCTAACTCTGATTCCCTGGCAGAGTATGGAGACACAGAAGTTAAGTCATTATTTTCTCACTACAGTGACATTCTGGAACCAAAGGGGTACAGTGCTGTTTCAGCAGTTTTGCAGTGGTCAAAACTGAAAGCATATGTCCAGACCCTAAATGCAGCTTACCATCCACCTTTAGATTCCACTACTATGTGGGCTAGAGTTCTTTCTGAAGGAAGGGAGGACTTTAAGGACATTCTTTTACTGCTGAAAATATTTCTTCTCATTCCATCTTCTACTGCAGAATGTGAAAGGGGTTTCTCGTTAATGTCACGGATAAAACATGACTGGAGGGCAAACTTGAGACTAGAAACTGTGTCCGCTTTAATGGCAATTAGTTTGAGCAGTGACACAGTGTCCACATACTGGGCCAGATAATGCCATAGCTAGGTGATGGGTCAGTAAGGAATGAGAAATCCAGGAGTCTCTCAAACAGCACCTTATGGTGCCACAAAGATGAAAAGGCCTGGGAAAGTGATGACGACACTGATATGTTGTAGAATAGTATTAGATTCGTTTTCATATGCAATGATTCCTGAATCAGTTATCTTTTTTCAGTTTTTATCATTATGACCACTGGTGCAAGTAACCTGACCATGGTGCATGTAACTTTTGCCGCCACATGCACCTTGGTGCAGGTACCGAAAAAAGTTAATTTCTATCCCTGGGCACAGCTTCAACAGGGATTGAGCACAACTGTACTATATGTCAATTAAGATGACTAACATTTTAACGATGTAGTCAAGTAAAAACTAAATGGTGATATCTACCCATTGGGTGAATAATATAATTAATCTTTTGCTTGGGTCAGATTGCTGTGAAAAATAATAGTTTTATTTATCACTGGGAATTTTACCTACATTGTATACATAAATAATCACATAGGTTGAGTGACAGTATCATATTTTCACCAGAGGTCTCTGTTATCCTTATCACGAGTGGCAAAGCCACAAGTGAGGATAAGGATGAGAAAGACTTCAAGTGAAGATAAATACATCTTCACTCAACATTCGTGATGTGTGATTTTTGACAACAGATTCCATTTCTCATTTAAATGTACTGTTTAAACTTTATGGTTCTTTCTTAATTTAGAAAAAAAGCCACTTCGCCATTTGTGAGATATTTTTACCATGGTCAAACAAGTCACATCACCCTAAAATTTATCTTCTGTTTTGTCTGTTTTTGTTTAATTGTATTGCACTGCCATGCTAGGGTTGAGCCTAAAAAGGGAACCTCAGTCCAGTGCTCTTACCCAGTCAACACAACAAAACAAAAATAAATAACAAAACTTTACAAACTCAAGCTTTGCATTATGGCCTGCACATAATGAAAAAGTCTGATGTACAATTTTTTCATTTTTCTTTTTTCTGGGGCATTTGTTCGTCAAAAAAAGTCTAAGAAAATTGGATTTTCTGTCATTTTTGCAAATTAAAAAAATCTAAAATGCATCTATAAATGAAACACTGCTCAATGTGTAGATATTTTTGTGCTGAACTACTTGTGTGCTCACAGTACCATGCTATCATTTTCCTTTTAACTTTATTCACATTTGCTCATCGAAAGTAAAAAAAAAAAAAAAAGAATTCTCTGTTGTTTTTTGCTTATTCTAAAAGGTATCTCTAAATGAAACACCACTCATTCTGTAGATATTTTTGTGCTAAACAACTTTCACACTCACAGTACCATGCTATCATTTTTCGTTTTAAAGTTATTTACATTTGAATATGGTGAGTACTGCCTCTGGGGCCAAACATTCTAAAATCTTCAGTGAAATGCCTGTTCTGAAGTGGATTTTAGCAATTATTTGGTTCTGTATGCATTGTGTGTGACGTACCTTACTGTGAAGATAAAGGTGATGACATACCCTACTAGATAGATAAAAAATGTATCTGGCTAGTCAGGGTTCTATGCATATGATAACATTTTTATTTAGGAGTTCTAAGCCTGATGTATGTTGTGTGTGTATATTACAGTGGCACGTTCGCGCCACTATAGTTAGGGTTCAGCGGTCAGTTACATACTAAAATCAAAAGTTTGGGCATTAATAACTTTGGACCCATTCAACGGATTTGCCTGAAATTTGGTATGCGCGGTGGGGTATGGTAGATCTCTTGATTTGACAAACTGCGTTTTGGTTGGACTGATGGCCTTTGCGTACGAAAGCGCTGAAAAATGCACAATTATCTGTTTTTGAGGCAGCTTTTGGGATTTCGGACGCTTGCTCTGCACGCCAGGTGGCGCATGCTTCAAGTAGATGGCTCAATTGAAAGAGCTGTGGTGGCCGTAACAAGGCGCTTTTCATTGGGTGAAAAAATATTAAGGCATTCAAAAGTTATGCCACTTTTAAGTGCCATTATAAGTCAATGGGAAAATTTATACATGTGTTTTGTGAACAAAGAATGGGGCTCTGGCCATCTGGTCCTGCCTGGCGGTCAAAGAATTTGCAGCCTCGAGGTTCAAGAAACTTTGTGTCCGAGGATTTTAAAAATTCTTTGATCGTGAGGTCCGAGAGAGGGACAAGATGGACAGATTTTTTAATTATTTTCTGTAGCCCAGGGGTGCCCTACACAGTTATATGAAGCCGGGTTCTGGTCAGGGGGCTTCGTTCTGCCCCATGTGAGTAACATATAACTTTTCATTATCCTTGGTAGTCTAGCGGCCCCCTCCCACCGATCATACTATATATAAAGATCTCTGTTTCCCTGGTAGTCTAGTGCCCCCCCATGTCTATTTATATTTATTTGTTGTTTATATCCGTAGTAGTCTAGTGGTCCCCTCGATCTGTATTTTATTAGTATTATTTATTATCCATATCCCTGCATTGTGAGTATGGTCTTTGACTGTTGTGATAAGGAATACTTTTATACCTTTAAATGTTCACCATTTTTTCTTTTAGGGTCTGTTCTATATTTTAATATCTACTAACCCTTTTGTTGTTAAATTAATAATCTAATATTTTATTTCTTTTCTAGCAATACTATCCTCTCTCTCTCCTCAGTAGTTATTGTTGTCAATTTCATACTACTTGGATATTCCAGGAAGACCAATCCAGGCCTTTCAGATGAACAGCACAGAATAATGTGACTAATGTCATGCTAAGCTACAGAAATGAGAAAAGGAAGAGAGAGCAGTAGCTGATGAGATGACAGAACACGGTCTAGATTTGATGGCACTGCAAATTTAGGCAATTTATCAAAAATTTTCAAAACATTATTATTTTTACCAGAGAGAGAGACACTAAGCTAAAGCTTGTTTACAGGTGCAATCTGAGAGCACAAGAGAATTAAGTGATTTGTGTAGGGTCATAAAGTATGCAAATTTGGGCTGTAGGATTCAAACCCTGGTCTCCAGAATTGCAACTCAGAGCTTTAAACCACTGCACTATACTGCCTCCATGCTACATATCATATATCATGCTATCTGCTATGTATGACTGATATGGAAAACAAAATAGGGTATTTAACAGCATAGAATAGTTCCTACCACTTTTAAAAACTTCTCTGACATTACAAATAACATTAGAGTAGGCGCAATGGGAGGGACAGTAGCACATCTTAAAATGGCAGATGATATTTGTAATTACATCTGGTCCACCATCACTGGTGTAGTTTATTTATTTATTGAAAGAGTTTTACCAGAAAAGGCCACCTGATCCAAACTAACCAGTTGTCAGAGGTGTCCTTGTAGTCACTCGATTTGTCAGCTAAGCTGTGTACACAGGATGGAAAGTCCCCTGAACCCCCCTCTCTAACCCCACCAAATGTTAACACACACTGAAATTTAAAATATTTAAATCTAAATCAAATAAACCAAAAATAATAATCATGATGTAATTTAAAGAAGTTGTACACAATGTTGTATCAGCAGCAATTCTGAATAAATCAAGTGAATCAGAGTCCAAGTGATGCCCTCATTAGTTATAAAAGGGGCGGGGTTAGGGGTGGAGTTTGAAGGTGTGGTTTAGTATTCGGTTTTCATCTGATCCAAAGGTGGCAACCCTATGGCAACTGCCGACAAGGGAAATAAATTAATAAATAAATGTAACTGCCTGTATGTTTGGGGACTAATGTTGTAAGGGGGGAGTGTTTAAATATATAAATACTTAATCCTGGCTGCACCAGTATAATGTTAGGACTCGGAGAGACAGCCTGCCTGCTGCAATGGGAGGGGGGGTTTGTTGCAGTGACAGGAAAACGGACTGAGAAATTTACTTGTTCTGGGTAGTGACAGCAAGTATACACCCAGGGCTACTGAACTGTGGGGCAAGTGGGCAAATATTTAATTTATTCTGACTGCACCAGGACTTTAATTGGGACTGTATCTAATCTGCTTAAGGGAATGTGTTTGGCAGCTATTTTCAAGCGGCCTCAGTCAATTGAAAAGCTAGAATTTTAAAGCCAGGACTTGTGGGATATTAGCCAAAGCTCATGGAAACTTCCAAGTGCTCATGGGAACTGCTGGGACCTAATTTCAGGCGCAAAACAGTAAACCAACTGTGCATCAAGTAAGGTTCATGCATGATTCATTTCTGGATTGATAGGCCCTCCAGCCAATCGAAGACCAAGCACCAATACTTCAGCCAATCAGGAGCCTCAGGAGAGCCCCATAAAAGACTGTGTTTTTCATGAATTATCCAGATTCAAGAGGAATCCCCACAGGATTGGGGCTCAGTCCCCAGCCATGTAACTACACCTTGTGATCCAGTTAATCTTCTCCATCCAGGAGGGGTGTTCACCTTCTTTAGCAGTAAAAGTTAAAGTAATTTAGTTTATGCCAAACCTGTAGCCTGGGGTTGCCAGAATGTCATCCAGGTGCTAGCTCTCCCTTCCACATTGGGGAAGGACATGGACTTGCAACTTGATGACATCAAGCCAGCTGTGAAAGATGATTTCACCTCAGTTGTGAGAGAACTGAAGACATCAGGAACCTTGATTGTGGAGATTCTACCATGAGCAGCCTGAGTGAGCACTCTTGGACCCCCCCCCCAGTGCAAGAATGAAAGAAAGTGCTTAATTGGGGTTGCCAATGCCCTTAGTGACTGTGCTGATTTGTATTGCTCAACTGGTCTTCACCCTGCATCCTGCTGCACCTGTCTTGCCCAGCGCAAGTGGACCTGACTGTTTGGGGGGACCCAAGTCAGCACAGAGTATCGTATGACTGTTCTGGGGGACCCAAGTGAGGCCAGAGTATTGTATAACTGTTCTGGGGGACCCAAGTGAGCCCAGAGTATCATATAACTATTCTGGGAGACCCAAGTAAGCCCAGAGTATCATATGACTGTTCTGGGGGACCCAAGTGAGCCCAGAGTATCGTAATAAATGTGCTGATATGTGATTGTCTGCTATGGAGTCCACAAGACTGGAAGGGGAGCACTCAGCACAGGGGCCCATCCTGACTTTGCCTGAGGAGGTCCAGTGTTTTCTAAACTAATCTGGTCAAGACTTCCAGTGGAGTGCAAGATACAGCCATGTGCCACAAATAGGACTGAGACCTCAAACCTTTTGAATTTGACTATTGTAATCTGGACATGACTGTTCTTATGCAAATCGACCAGGGTGGCCATCCTGGCCCCTGGTTGAAGGTGTTATCCTTCATTTATTGTACTAGATGTGTCTGAAATATAAATGTGCTGAATGTACCAAAACATGTAAATGTGTTGGATATTCAGGAATACAGATTAGAACCAAACTGTGTAACCAGCTGGTTGCATCTGACCAGTGTTTTGACTGCAACATGCAGGACAATCCTGCATACACCAAAGAGACTGTAAATAATTTCAAATATCTAATTTGGGGAATTTAATTGCTACTCTTTATTGAATCAAGCCAGCCAACATACAGCTACAACGCCTCCCAGGCCTGCAACATGCAATAACTTTAAAGTACTGGGTGCCCAGGTTAAATGCATGGGAATGGGGGTTCATACTAAATCTTGGGGAACTGGTACCAGTTGTGGGAATTAATGTGGTCTGTCATCTGATTCTATGCAGTTTGATAGCCAGGGCTCTGGATATCAATGATGGCATAATGTTAGTTTCTTTCTGATTTATAACCGGTATCTACCCAGCTGGAAGGTTTTCACCAGCACCAAACTAAACAAAACCTGATATAAATATTGTAAATATGTAGTGATAGTACTGCTTGCATAACTTCTACTCCTTCTGTTTCCCCATTCCTAATCCCTATGCCCTCTTTTAATAAATTGTTGTTTTTGCAGATCCTGACTTATGAACATATTATTAAAGAGAGTCATTAAATGTGAAATGCTGATATGTGGGGAAATGTTTATTGGGTACTGTGTTGGGTGGCTAATGGTCATAGTGGGTGGTATGACATCCTAGGGGTTGTACCAGGTAACAGCTAGTGTATAAAGCTAAACTCTGGGTGGAGGCACTGCGCAAATGTAATATCATGGAAAGAACCAGTTTAAGTTACATTTGGGAACCCAGGCCCCTCAACCTTGTTAGTGGCCACCAAGGCAGGGTTAGTAACTCTAGGAGTAGTGCCACCTAGGGGTTACAACTGAAAGGGTAGTCATCATATGGAAATGACTGCCATCCACAGTAGTAGACAGTAGAACACGGGAAAACATCAACAATACATGGAAAAAAGACAGGAATATATTAAAATATAAGCAAAGAGGAGTGAAGGATGCCAGAGACCAGTTATGCTGTATAAAGGCAGACTAGGTAGGGTTCCATATATGTGCACACCGCACCTTTGTGAATGAAAATGTAATTATCCTTGCAGCACCAAGTTATGCATCAGAGAAAGAGTAAGGTGCTTTTGGGAGTCCTAGGTTTCCAGTTGTCTTGGTGGTGCAGTTGGTGATGCAACTGAAATGGTGTTCCAGGTGACCTAGGTTCCATTTCCAGCTAAGGCACTTATTTCTTTCTCTCTTCTGTTAGTTTGGTTTCATATATGTACACACACACTTTGTGAATGAGAATAGGCAGGGAACACTTGAGAAGACTCCTAGTGGTCCTTTTTCTCTGACAGATTATGTAATTCAATGTATATATCATTCAATGTAGAGATAGATACATAGCTATATTAAAATGAATCATAACTCATCGGATAATATCTTTTACTTTGCTCATGTGACCTACATAAACCATGATACCCCAATGACCACCCTTTCCCACCGAGCCTGAGAAAACTGCTGAACCCCAACCTAGTAAGTATATTTCATATATTAAGAACTGTATCATATAACAGATATACACACCAGCTGACCCAGTGATACATCAACAACACTATCGCTTACCAGAGTTACAATAACAAGCATTTGTCAATGCCGACTGTTTGCTTGCTGGCATTGGCAGTGGTAGTGTAGAAGTTACAGAGCTGCGTAATAGGAATGGCAGTGAAGTATTGAACTGACGCCTAACCCCACCACCACCCTGCAGAGAGTGACAGGCATTGGGGGTGTGCATTTGGGTCATTAGGCATAACGGCCACGTCATTTCACCACACCCCACCCTGCAGACACTGACAAGTGCCACGGTGTTCTTTGTGGTCTTTGGCGCTTATGCGCACCCCATTCCATTAGGAAATATGGTGAGATGGGTGCGATATAGGAGAATGGGGTGAACTTTGGGGCTGAAGAGTCCAAGGCATACCTCGATGCCTCTCAGTGACTGCAGGGTGTGGAATGGTATGAGCATCACAGGCAAGAATCCCAAGGCACACCCCTGATTCCTGTCATTCTCTATAGGGTTGGGCGTTATAGTTGAAAACCCTAATACCTCAGGCATTCGTTGGTATTTTCACTCCAAATTTTCAACATGTTTGTTTTGTAACCCCACCTCATGAACAGGGGGAATATCAGTTTGTTAGCCGAAAGCTGCTTATGCACAGTGACTATGGCATTTAGCACCACAGGTGCAAAAATATTCCGAACAGGATGTAAAATTACAGCTGTACTCTTTCATGGGGAGGTGTAAAAAATGGCTATGTTGCAAATGTGTAGTAAAAATATTAAAAAAAATGGTGAAGTCACGAGCGTACATAGAAACTGTGCAACGCACAACCGTAATATAATTAGGTTGGAGATTTCTTACAGCAGATTGTCAACTCAGGCATTCTGGTGCCTCCGATCATGAACAGTGTCACTGTGATTTTCTTTATCTGTGCCGAACAATGATTTCCCACAGTGACCACGCATCTCTGCACTGAAAGTGTGAAAACACACTTCGGCCATGTTGTGAAAAATGGCAGCTGTACTGTTCATAAGGAAGTGTGGAAAAATGCCACTGGTGAAAATCTGGACTGAAAATATTACAAAGTCATGAACTAACGAGGGTGCGTGGAAACTGTGCAATGCTCACTCGTAACACAGTCATTTTATGGACTTTTGTCACCAAATTTTCAGCAAAGCCATTTTAAGACCTCTGCTCACGAACAGTGTAACTGTGGTTTTCTTAATCTGTCCTAAACATTGCTTTGTACACCAACAGCACCATTAGTGCGCCACATGTGCGAAACACATTTGGAAGACATATGAAAAATTGCAGCTGTACTGTTCATAAGGAAGTTTAATAAAATGGACATGTTGAAAATCTGGAGTGAAAATATTAAATTTGCAAACTTACGAGCATGCATAGTAACTGTGCAACGCACGCTCGTAAAAGTCATTTTTAAGAATTTTTTCACCAAATTTTCAACATAGCCATTTTAAGACGTCTGCTCATGAACAGTGTCACTGTGATTTTCTTAATTTGTCCTGTACATTGATTTCGCACACCGACTGCGCCATTGTGCGCTACATGGGCGGAAACACGTTTTGGGTGAGATGTGAAAAATGACAGCTGTACTACTCATAAGAAGGTGTGGTACAATGGCAATGTTGAAAATCTGGAGTGAAAATATTGAAAATTTGCAAACTAATGAGCGTGCATAGGAACTGTACAACGCACGCTCGTAAAACAGTCATTTTTTGGAATTTTTTCACCAAATTTTCAACATAGCCATTTTAAGACCTCACCTCATGAACAGTGTCACTGTGATTTTCTTAATTTGTCCCATACATTGATCTCGCACACCAACTGCGCCATTGTGCGCTACATGGGCGGAAACACGTTTTGGGTGAGATGTGAAAAATGGCAGCTGTACTACTCATAAGAAGGTGTGGTAAAATGGCAATGTTGAAAATCTGGAGTGAAAATATTGAAAATTCACGACCTTACGAGCGTGTGTAGGAACTGCGCAATGCACGCTCGTAAAACAGTCATTTTTAGGACTTTTTTCACCAAATTTTCAACATAGCCATTTTAAGATGCCTGCTCATGAACTGTGTCACTGTGATTTTCTTAATTTGTCCCGTACATTGATTTCACACACCGACTGCGCCATTGTGCGCTACATGGGCGGAAACATGTTTTGGGTGAGATGTGAAAAATGACAGCTCTACTACTCATAAGAAGGTGTGGTAAAATGGTAATGTTGAAAATCTGGAGTGAAAATATTGAAAATTCGCGAACTTGCGAGCCTGCGTAGGAACTGTGCAACACATGCTCATAAAACAGTCATTTTTGGGAATTTTGGCACCAAATTTTCAAAGTGGGGTTTTTGAGACCCCTTCTCATGATTGATGTCACTGTCATGGCATTATTCAGGCCCAAAGGGTGATTTCGCAGTCACTGCGCAAAATCACCCTCGAACCGAATAACGCCATGACAGTGACATACTCATGAGAAGGGGTCCAAAACCCCATGTTGAAAATTTGGTGCCAAAATTCCCAAAATGCCTGAGATATGCAATAAAGTTGAACCCTCCTATTTATCCCATTATACAGCTTACTGGCATTTCCTCAGTTCGCGGTCGCCTTTGAAGAGTGCAGACATGTTCCCGGTCCACGAAGATCATCGCCTGAGCTCCGGAGGTAAGTATGGGGTGAGGGGTGTGGGAGGCTGGGCTGCGCAGTGGGTGGGTGCGGGTTGTGGGGGGTAGGGAGGCAGGCGAGGACAGTTTTCGTTTTCAGGTAAAAATTAAAAAAGCGGCGTGGGACCATTTGCCACACTGGGTGGGCTCCCAGCGTGGCACAAGGGACGTTAGGGCCTTCAGCCGATGGGGTTATGGGCACCCCATCGGCCTATGAATTGCTTGCCACGCTGGGGTGGCCTCCCAGCGTGGCACTCAGTCGCTGGGGAGGGCAGTGCAGCCGATGGGGATTGGGCACCCCCATCAGCTATATGATTAGTTGCCACGCTGGGGTGGACACCCAGCGTGGCATTTTGGAAGCCTTTGGGGGGGAAGGCGGGGGGGAACGCAGCAGCCGACGGGGATTGGGCACTCCATCGGCTATACAGTGCGTGCGTGTGGGGGCGCACATGCCTGCGGCCGTCTGTGGGGGGGAGCTGCGCGTGAGCAGCCTTATCTTATCACTGCTCACTCAAGCGTAGCTCCCCCTTTCAATTGTATGCCACTGCATTTTGGAGCTTGTCATAGACAGCTCCAAAATGCATTGGCTTACAGGGGCCGCGCCTGCCAGCACACTGACTGAATTGGAGGAGGAGGTGACACACCTCCGAAATCTCCGATGATGGCACTATGTTTCTTGCACATGCGTGCAAGCAAACATAAAAATGTAAACGAGCTATGTCATTAATTCTTGGCTATTTATCTGTCTATAGAACAGCTATGTCATTAATTCTTGGCTATTTAAACAACTGTTTTATATGGTCACTCCTCTCTCAAAACAGGGAATCTTGCTTACTTGGATGGTAACATGTTATACTGTCGTACAGTGGGTGAACGTCCTGCAATTGTAAAAATAAATGGTTATTACCATCCTACAGTGAAATGTTATCTCTAATAAGTTAAAATATAGTTAGATATATTTAAAAAATATTTTTACCTATTATATATAAACTTATATTTTTAACCCTTATGGTGTAAAGAGATTTAGAATATTAAGAAATTCGAAATGTTTATAAGACTATGTCTACATTTGACATACAGTATAACTAACTGAAAACATATTGTACTTAAACACATTAGTCAACAATAACATAAGCGTAATTCAGATTTTTTTCTAGTCCTAGCCCCTGAGAAAGAGGACATCCATCCCACCCCCACACTCCATGGAAACTCCAGAAGCTGAACCAATTATATATATGGGGATATGACATGGCCCGACTGAAGATATCATATTTATCTTCACAAGAGGCCAGTGATATCATGATATCTCACGGTGGCTTCGCCACTCGTGAGATATGATGTCACTGACCTCGAGTGAAGTAAATATGATATCTTCATCTCGCTATCTCATATTGGGTTTATATAACGATGCTTTGCCCTGCCTCTACAACACAACTCACTACGCGTTCCCTCTCAATGCAATGGGTGACATAAAGGTGATGGCCCTAGCAATACAACCCCTTTACAGAGCGCTGCCAAAACAGCAGATGTCATTTATTGCTTAAGAAATATTTGGTGGATTCTGCTATTTATGGTTAGTTTAAGAAGCATTATCTGGTTTATCATGCCATCCCCCACACACACACACAGGGCTCCACATGCTTCCCCAACATAATAGACTATATAGGGTTTTAAATATCTGGTTGATCCTGTCAGTTTAAAGTTAGTAAAAATATCTGGTTGATCCTGCTATTATTTTGGGAAAAAGTGACATTTACATGGTTTTCTGGTTGATCCTGCCACTCTGAGTAGTTTCACTTTCCTAGAATTGTCGTGACCGGCGCTATAGACAGTGACGATTTGTACATTGGTAAATGTTTTTAGAATGTGCCCCGAGTTCAGTAAGTTAAATTTCCTGTAATTTTTCTGTAGTTGGTTGTAAAAAGCTTCAAACTGCACACAGAGTGCAGCAGTGACCCGAGCGGCGGCTTTCAACAGTAAAATGAGCTTGAGGCAACAGGCGCTCGGCCTTCATTTTACTGTTGAAAACCACCAAGCTCGGTCACTGCTGCACTCTGTGTGCAGTTTGAAGCTTTTTACAACCAACTACAGAAAAAATTACAGGAAATTCTAACTTACTGAACTCAAGACATTCTAAAAAACATTTACCAATGCAAATCATCCTGTCTATAGCGCTCGGTCACGCTTCTGATTTACAAGGAAAAGTAAATGCCGAGATGGCAGGATCAACCAGATAAGTTTTGATATGACGTATAGAACGTGGAGATAACATATGGATTTATAGGAACATGAAGATAACAATGTTATCTTCACGGCCCATGTGAGATATCATGTTTTACTACTCATTTATCTGACAACATACGTTGTATAAATATATATATATATATATATATATATATATATATACTGTACATAGATAGTAATATACTGTCACTATTATGCCACAATAATATAGACAGTCCACTAAAAATAATATCCTTTTCGGCTTTATTGATAACGTTATGTTGCTATATATATAGATATCTGTAAAGTCAACATTAGCAAAAGAGATTTATCTACAGAGTTTTAAAGTTCTCATGTATTCTTAATTTTAACAGATTTCATTTTATATACTCAAACATGTTTCTTATGTGTAAAAAATATATAATTATTGTAGACTTACTGTACTAAAGAATATATGGTGCATATTTCCATTTGTTTTGTTTGTTTCAACATGTACAAGTACTTCCAATGCAGTAATCTTATTGGTTGTTAGAACTGTATCTTGTGTCAATGACATGCCCTAGCATTTTTTGGAGGGAGTTTTGGTAATCTTTTGGCTCTGCCTATTGTTCCTTGTGGTGGCACACTGCAACTTGCTCTCACTTTGGACTGAAGTTTGATGTCCTATATATTTTTGTTGTTCTGTGAAGATTGTGGTGTCATTCTTTTTCTCTCTGTTCTGCATTGCGAAGTGTCACAGCAATAATATATATTGCACGTATAGTAGTAATGCCTTACTGTGTGGTTTATGGGTGCAACAACAAAAGTAAGTGTGGATGTGGAATTAATTTTTCAACTTCCCACATGATAAGACCATAAAAAGGCATGGACACATTTTGCAAGCGTAAAGATTTTATTCCGTCACAGTATAGCAGGATTTGTTCTGCCTATTTTGAAAAGGCAGCATATCAGCGTGACCCTGTGAAACTGGCAGCATATAGCTGGCATGATGCGTACAGACTGAAGCCTGATGCAGTGCCAACCATTTGGAATGGTAATGGAAATGAGGATCGACACTTGTCTCCAAAGAAGTGAGGAATATTTCTGAAAAGACAACGCCTTGAGGTAGGTGCATTAACTTCTGTGTCATCATTTATCCAGACTATTATTGCATGATTGTGGTGTGTGACTGTCACTGTTGTGATTATGTGGCTTTATGCATTGAATGTACCGAAGTGTGCAGTATTGGGTATTTCAGCATGTGTAAGTTTTCATGGAACAGAATGTGAGTTTTACTGTGGACACCTATAATAGCTTGTGAGTGCTGCTATATGACATTTACCTGTGGCTGTAAATGATGGATGAAGAACACATGTTGTTGCCACCTGCTACAGTACAAGGCGCCCACTTGTGTTTTCAACATCCTCTGTTTGCAGAGTGACTGTGTAGTTGGAGGCATGGCTGGTGTCTGCTGTCTTTATCAATGGGTATGTCACAGAGTTTATAGTGCATTGCATACCTATGTAGAGTTTATGATGTGCACCCTGACCATATGTTGTGGAAGTGGGGCTTTTTCACTGTACCTCACTGTCCCCAGTGATTGCCATACATATCTAATTACATCACCATTACAGACATCCACAGCTCTTGGAGCTGCAACACAGAGAGTAATGGCCACTGCTGGGTCCTGTTCCTGTTGTACCTCTGTGTCAGTGTGGTGGTGGTGGTGGTGGGGGGGTGTAGCAAGCATGTTCACAGTTGAAGGTGAGTGTAGCCAAAATAGAAGACAGTGACTGCATACCATGGAAAGGCACATTGTACTTCCTGTTCACCTGTTATCATGATCCGCAGTTGCAGTCTATGGACTTCTTGGTGAGCTTCAGATGTATAAATTGTGTCTACATAAGTACTGCTAGTCCCATATAGTCTGCCTGTATGCCCTATACATGTATATGTGAAGTTACCCTAGCTTATCCCTTTCTTTTCAGAATTACATTCACACAATTTTCTCTTCAGCCTTCCGGTGGTGCAGAGGCTGAGATGCTGGCACCTTACCTCGAATCACACGGTGACCTGAGTTCAGGAATGGACTTGGGATGCGGGTGCTGGCAGGGGAAGGAGGATTGAGCATCTGTGGGACTGCTCTCCTCTCCTGGGGTGGGTAACAGAGGCGACGTCGCTCAGCAGCGGCCTCTGGTGGAGACCAGGAGCACTGCATAGGCGGTGCAATGGTGGAACAAACTGGAAACGAGTACTATGTGACTGTCCAGATGAAGGCTGCCGGTCCACCGATGCCATCGAAGCCCGAAGGAGCCATGTCCACCTCAGCAGCACCCAGAGGCCAAGCAGTTGTGCTGCTGTCCCTCCCGGTGCCTTCCCCCTCGGAGAGGGGACCCCACAAACAAAGGGTTATGCCGTGTTACCCTGGGAGGCTGCTATATGAGGTTAGAGGCACAGGAAGAGATAGGTGGATCGAAAGAGACCTAGGCAGCCCGAAAGAGTGGTGGGTCGAGGAGCATGTAGGAGGGGGAAAAAAGTTTCCTCTTCCATAGTTGGGGGCTTATAATGGTTTGATACGATGTCATCTCCCACTGATGTGTCCTTCTACTGTTACATCTACCTATGCACCTCAGTATGGCACTGTCACTCCCTACATGCTTTGCTCACTTGTTTTAGACATGCAGGTAATCACGTATTAGAATCACTAGGTAAATTTACTTTTGGTGACCTTCACCACCTCACTTACACATCCTGTAGCTGTCACCATGGTTCCCCCTACCCATGTGTATTATTTTGCACTGTTTTGCATTGAACTTCTGTCCCCACACATCTGTGCATCTTCAAATCTTCTCCAGGTACCTCTTTCTTTTCTGTTGCCATTCTGGAGTACCCACCCTGTTGCAGATGTCTGTCTTGTCAGTAAATAGGCATACCTGTTTGTTCATCCCAACTGCAATGTGACCAATGAAGACAATGAAAATGACTGTCCCTAGTAGTGAGCTCTTTGTGATTCCTGTCATTACCCCTCTCGCCGATTGCATCCTGTCTAGTAACATACTGTCTTCTGTCACTCATCCATTTTGTAACCAATGTATCACCTTATGCACCATGACCAGAGTACTCATCTTGTTAACTATCCTTTTTCGTATGATAGTATGGAAGGATTAGTTGAAATGTAGGCAAGTGAAATCTACTACCACTCCCATACTGATGTCATAGCAACATACAAAGATACAAATCTGGCAGCAGAAACAGGACTCATGGGCTATTAAGTCTGCTCAACAGTTCAGCTAGCACCCTTTTCTTGCTGCTGCCACACCACACTCACCCCCTGTTGCCTTCCGTGTGTTCACATCACTACTTACATAGATCCTCCCCCTTGCCTTGTCCCATGGCCTTTTTAAACTACCCGTCTTGCAGTAAATCACACCTAATTCTATGTCATTCTAGTTTCACACCACCCATTTCATTTACTAATAACTCCTTATCTCTCTCCGTAATCTCCCACCCTCCAATCTTAGTCCATGCCCTCTTGTGTCCCTTCCATTCCTTAGCTTGAATACCCTGTCAGTGCCCACTTAGTTGATCTCTTTCATGTACTTGAACGTTCAAATTATATTTCCCCTGTCCCTCCTCTCCTCCAGGGTGAACAAACTCAGATCTCTTAGCCTGTCCTCGAAGGAGTTGCACTACAATTCCCGTCTTTTTGTTGACCTACAATCCACCACCTCCATCAGTGTAATCTCTTTCTTCAATTACAGTCAAGAGTACTGCATGCAATACTCTAACTGCAGCATGACCAAGTGACTGTAGCGGTGCAGGAGCAGCTCTACAGGCCTATATGTGAATCCACTTTCAATATACTCCATCATCTTGTTACCCTTAGCTGCAGCTTGCCTACATTGAGCACAGTTGTTCATGCCACCCATTGCCATTACCTCTAAGTCCATCTCATCCTCTGTGACCCCAAGCCTCCCCGACACCCATAGCCAATACTCCCTCCATGGGTTCTTTGGCCTGAAGTGCACAACCTTACACTTCATCACATTGAAGCCCAACTGCCACTGTACTGACCACTCCTTCAGTTTTTTTACCTTCCCTTTTCATTGTTCCCACTTCTTCCACCACTGGCCCCATGTTGGTATCGTCTTTGAACAGACTGATCTTGGTATCAACACTGTGTCAGATATGTGATCTGAATATCCAAAACAACACCATACCCAGCACACAGCCTTGTGTTACTCCGCTCATCACTGGCCTACGTGTTAAGAGGTCATTCAGCACCACCACCTGTTGCTGCCTACACAACAGCCACTTCATGACATATTCAAAAAGCTTATCCCCCCCAACTGATTCCAGCTTCCCCCATAAGCTCCTGTCAGGCCCTGAATTGAACTGAGACTGAAATGTCTGTACTTGCATGGCTCATCACGTTTGCTTCTCTTCTATATAGGCACCACAAGGTCAATCCTCCAGTCCTGTGTCACACATCCCATGTTCAGTGATGTGCTGTGCGTGTCTGCCATCAGCCTTGACAACACCTCTGCCATGTCATTCAGCATCATGTGTGAGCGACATCAGGACCCAGTGCCTTGTCCACACTAGTGGCTGCAAACCCTGTATGACCCTAAATTCATCAATCGTTCCATCAGTCATCTCTTGTGCCCCTCTTTATTTCACAATTTGTTCCCTCAATTTTCTTTTTTCTCCGCATTATCTAAAAGTCCTTCTCCCTTGACTTTTATGCCTGAGGTTAACTGTAGGTCCCAGGAAATTGGCTTCCATCACCTGCTTTCTTACATCCTTGGACTGTTTCTCATAACCCTCCCTGTCCTCCCCCTCCCCATCCTCTCGAAGTTCCATTACGCTGCTCTTTTTTTTTAACACACCCTGAAGTACCTTACTGTTTTGCCATCATGTCTTCTTGCTTTGTGTCCTGGCGCATGCCTCTGTTGGGTAAAGTTTAATCCCCTGTGCTCACCCCTTCATTATTTCCCACATCCTAACAAATTCTTCCCTCCTGAAGTCCACCATGGTCACTCACAGCTAGTGGGTCATTCACCCTTAGTTCTCTCACCGCTTCACCATTTGATGATACCAGGTCCAATGTATTATGTAGCCTACTTTTCACACTGACCAGCTGCATCCACTGGCTATCCTGTAACGCTGCTTGGAGAAACATCTCCCTGACACTGGAGGTCATTGGGATACTCCAATCCACCACAGTCAGATTGAAGTCCAACACGATCCCCACACACCTACTGCTGCATACCTGACTTATCTGTTCTGCTAATTCCTTATTCAGCTCCTCAGACTGTGCTGGTAGTCTATACACCACTCCCAGCTTCAGCTACCTACCCTTAGAGTCCAGGAGCTGCATCCATATCACTTCTGTCTTCCCGTCCTCTTCATACCTTGTGCATCTAATCCCATCCCCTAGATAGACTTTCACCCCGCCCACTCTTCATGCCCCTTATTTCTGTAGATTTGGTACCCTGTGATCACCAGATCATGATCCTGCTGTGGGCTGGCCTAAGTCTCCTTGACAGCTGCCAGGTACACATCCCTTCAGATGAGAGCCTTGGTCACCGATGTTTGTTACCAGACTCCTCGCACTCAGGAGAACACCCACGCCCATTGCTATCTATTCCTCCTCCCATGTACCAATGAGCAGCACCAGTCCCTTCTGGGCACCCCCCACAGACAGTGTTGTTGTGTGAGGTAAGCCCATTGTGCTCCCTTCCTGGTCACCCTGCATATTGGCTGGATACTCGTCTTCCACTCTCTGTGATGTAAAAGCAATTTAGCAACTAAATATTCAACTAAGTTATGCTTCAACACCCCTTGCCCCTCCCTACTGAAGTATAATCTGTTAATCTGTCCTTTGCTGTCATTCCTTGTTTCCCCCCATCCTCCTACCACCTCATACCCATGACAGGTACAGCACTGTCACTCAGCCTGGAGCTGAAGTTCAGTATCCTTTTTTTTTTTCGCTTTGCTTGCCCTTGGAACCGGATGCACCTCCAAGAAAGTTACTAAACTCCCAACCTCAGAACACAACTTCCAGAGTTCATCAGACCTATACCTGACTGCCTCCTCCATGAAGCCCTCCAGGTCTTTAGTACATACATGTACCACCATGTGAGGTTTCTTCTTTCACCCCTTAATCCACCTTAGTGAGCCTGCCCTTCCCATTCTGCTATCATGCCTGGTACAGGTTACATCCATGCCACGATGTGCCATTCCCCATCAACCCCTCTCATCCCTTTCAGGATATAACCCGCTAAAATCACACTTGTCCTCCCCTCTTTTGGATGCACCATCCTCCCTTCCCCATCTTCATTGTCCCTTCCCTGTCTTTCTGCTCCTATGCCAAAAGCACCTTCTCTTCCCTCTCCCTTTACAATGTCCTGTTCTATTACTAGATGTAAGTTCCTGTAGTGTAAGCCCTTACATGCCTGTCTATGAATGCTGCTACACTGGGTAGATGATTTTCTAATTGTGTGTGTATGTGTGTGTGTTGTGTGTCTCTCTTTGCACATGTGTGTTCCTTGTTAGATACTCACTTTCAAGTCTGTTGATATTATAACATTCCACTGATGCCTGTAATGCTGTGTCTTCAATGTCTCATCTTCCAAAAATGTCTCCTGCTTCATTGTCTCTTGTTACTTTGTGCACGTCACTGTGTCTTTACCTTTTCTTTTCCCAGCTATTGAACTCTGTTATTCCTGATATGAATTCGTCCAGCACGACTGAAGAAGTACAGCAAGATGACAGATACATCTGCAGCTATTATTGATTTCCAAGAAGAAACTTTTGAGGATATGCCCTGCGAATCTGACATTCCACCCACTGATACTTCCCACACTGTGTTCAACACTTTGGATTTATTCCATGGTTCAATCAGCTACACATCTACCATCACAGTACATGAGGGCATGGTGTCAATGACAAAAACATGTATGTGCACTGAGGCTACTATTCCTAAAAAAAGCAGTGTCAAGTGTCAGGCTAACCTGAAACCTCAACAAAGAACACGTAGAATTCAGACCAATATCACCGTTGATCAACGTCTACAGATGGTTTCAGTCACTACCCAGTGTGATCTTTTAGAGGAACAGACAATGTCTTCCGAACATTATATGGAGCACTGTGAGCAAAGGTACAACAGTGATGTGGACTGCACTGATGTGGACCAGTCAAGTAAGACTGATGAATTCTCATCTGACCCAGAGTATGCACCGTATCCACGAATGCAGCACACCAAAAATAAAAAAACGCTGGATGTATCACATTGTGCACCCTTTTTTTTTTTTGTTAACTATTTTTATACTCCTAGTGGCAGGTCAACCTCATCGTTCGCCGGGCCTCACCCGAGCTCGGAGTCGTTCGAGGACTTCTAGCGTCATGCGTGCCCAGCAGATTCCCCGAGTCGGTCTGGGGGCATCATTCATGCCAGCCTCCACTGTTTTCCTCCGTTTTCTCCCTGTGAACTACCCTGGGACCCCCAGAAGTGGTGGCGCATGCGCATGGAGACACACATGAGCACCACAGCTCCAAGACCGGGTCCCCTCAACCCTCCCCATCGACCTATATCTAAGCTCTTTCCTGGCACCGTCCCTCTGGCCTCCACCAGAGGGCAGCCAAGCTCAAGAGAGCTGGGTATCTCCTCCTGAGGTGGAGTGCTGCCTGCGGCAGCTTCTACATCCTCTCCCTCCCCACCAGCCTCTGATGACCCTGGCTTGTTCCCAAACCCAGGTCGCCCGGCATGGCGCGAGGTGTGACATCCAGCACCTCAACCCTCAGCGCCACTGGGCCAGTGAAGGCTTGTGCACCTTTAGTATCAACATCACCTGATGAGCAGTATTTCATGGTTTCTCAAAATAGTCTTGCTGAGCTATTCAGCTTGTGCAGTCAGTGTGGTAATAAGCGTGCCCTACATAAAGTGCACAACTAGCACTATGATAACTGTCATAAACAAATGTGAAAATGGTCACATATTGCGTGGAATAGCCAGGGCAGAAATTGAGTATGCCTCTGGGAAATCTACTGCTATGTGCTGCTGTCTTGGCTCTGGAGTAAGCCCTGCTAAATGTATATGACTACTCAATATCTTGAGGATACGCATGTCTCCATTGTCACGTACCATAAAATCCAGTGCTTGTATGTGCTTCCTGCATTGCACAATGTCTGGGACAGACACCAAGAGAACAATTTCAGGCCTCAAGAGGAAGGAACTAATTCTTGGTGGTGATGCACGTTGTGATGCACTGGGGCATTCAGCCAAATATGGTCTATATACTTTGATGGACCTTGAAACGAAGAAGATGGTCTGTCTGAATCTAGTGCAGGTAAGCCACGCATACAGAATATTAGCATATGTTCTTACTTTATTGTTTCCCATTATTATCATAGTAAATTTATCTTTTCTTTTGTAGAGCTCAGAGGTGAAAAACTCCATGTTGATGGAGTCAGAGGGGCTGAAAAGGGGCCTTGAATTCTTGAAGTAGTGTGGATGCACAGCTGGACAGTTAGTTACTGATCGACATGTGCAGGTGAAGACTTTCCTCAAGAAATCAAAGCCAAACATTCAAAAGGTAAGCATTTGTGATTGTCTGTGTATGTCAGAATAGGCGGAGAGCAAGTGATGGATACTGAAGTGAATGTGTGTGTTACTTTGCAGGGTGACACTGAAATAGCAGTGATATTGAAGGAATACTTCTGGTCAGTGTTCTCAACATTCATTCACAGAAAAAAATGTTCTGACAGTAATCCAAATTATAAACTGGGAAAAATCTGTGAGTATCTCACGGTATTCATAGTATTATTAAAAAATAATTACGTGGAGAATTGTGTAGCGAGGTGAATCTCAGGCAGTAGGGAGGTGATAAACCCTGTGCAGGTACATGGTCAGACCGCACCTGAAATACTGCATGCAGTACTGCAGGCCATTCATGACAAGGAACTGCAGATTCTTGGAGGTGTCACAGCGGACAGCGAGTGACATGATTCAGTAATTGGAGGGTTCCTGAACAGGGCACCAAGCTTGCGGCGCAGTTTTTTTTTGGATGGCGTCAATATGGCCAGAGAAGTTTAGGTGTTGGTCCAACCAAACACTGAAGTACCTGAAGGAGGATGTGTTCTCAAGTAAAGTCCCCTCAAGGGTGTCAAACGTGGGTAGGGAGGGAAGCCTAGAGAGTCTCTGCCTTGTGCCAAATGTCATGGAGACAGTCTTTTTTGCATTGAGGAAAAGTTAATGTTTAGCAAACCAGAGCTGACCCTTGTCGAAGTCTTGATGTAAGCTGGTTGTAACCTCAACAGGGCAGGAGCCAGATGCATACAGGACAGTATCATCTGCATATATATGTATGCGCAGAATGGGGAGGCGAACAGAGGAAGGTCATTTAAGACTGAGAATAGGAGGGGCCTAATACCGAGCCCTGGGGACTCCAGTGCTAGTTGGGAGGGGCAAGAGTGGCATCCAAGATCTTAACTGATTGGGTTCTACCAATAAGGTAGAACTTGAACTAGTTTTGTGGTGGAAGGAGATAGGCCAGCTGCTGGGAGTGAGTTGAGGAGAAGGGAGTGAGAGACTGTGTCGAAGGGCCTGGCAAGATCAACAAAAATGGCAGAGGTAATTTGTCCATTGTCCATCCTGGTTCAGAAGAACTCTATGAGCTGTAGGAGAGAGATGGTGGTTGAGAGATTTTTTCTAAAACCAGACTGTTAAGGGGTGAAAAGTAGGTGTCAGATAGAAAGAAGTGAGTTGGGAGAGGGCAATGTGTTCTTGAATCTTGGCAAGAGTAGGGAGGAGAGAAATGGGGCGATAGTTGCCAGGGGATGAGGGGTCATCCCCTTTGGGCAGAGGGAGGACCAAAGCATGTTTCCAAGAAGAGGGGACAGAGATAGTAGAGAATGAGAGATTTAGGATTATTGAGAGGGGGGTAGGCAATGGCCATAGCGGAGAGGGACAGGAATTTTGGGTCAAGGCCATCAGCGGAGGTACCTTTAGAGGGGTTGATGGTGAGGAGGGCACTTAGGACATCATTTGTAATCACAGTAGTGAAAGAGAATGGAATGTGGGAGGGCAGTGGAGTTGGCACACTGGTAGAGGATGGGGAGGGGGATGGGTAGGAGGGGAGGGGAAGGATTTCAGTAGCTCAGTGGTGCAGGAGGTATAGTAGGAGTTAAATTATGTGGCTTCAGCTGGTGGGTAGGACACTAGTGAGCTATTTAAGTACCGTGGGCAGTGGGTGAGATGATAGGGTAAATAAGGTGTGCACCACCTTCCAGAACTTTGAAGGGGAATTTATGTTGGTGATGAAGGCAGATTTGAAATATTCGGACTTGGCTAACCTTGTAGCCCTGGTACAAATGTTTATGAGCATGCGGAAGTTTTCGTGGTCATTATGATGCTGGGTAACTTTATGATGCTGCCAGGCTCAATCTCTAACCCTGAGGCAGGCCAGAAGTCCAGGAGTTATCCAAGGTAAGTGGTTACTCTGACTCTAGTTTGTTTCAGTGTGGCAAGGTGTTCCAGTTTACAAGAAAGAGTTCTTTGAAGTAGGCAAGGGCATTATCAACTGAGGGAAGGAGGTTAGGAGGGACCGGTCAGAAGTGGCAAGGTTACTCAAGAGACCACTATTATTTCACCACTTCCACTTGTACATGTTTGCCCAAATTTCAGGAGTTGGCAAGAAGGTGGACGTGGCGGCGAGGAAAAATGACTGTGAACTAATATGCCGATGGATCAAGTCCATCACTAATCATATGTTTTGGGTGGCATTACTAGCCCGGAGAACAAAAGACCTGACAGTTGATAAGGTGGCTGAGTGTAAGCAACCATGTGTCAAATATACACCAAGGACACAGTGAGTTGTTCCCATGCACTGCATGGATCACTTGATGGTACACAAAGGAGTGGATTAAAAAGGTATTTGGATGGGTCTAGTTGTGCACTTTCTGTGGCTTATGTAACAAGTTACTCATAATTTGAATTATTACATTCCGTTCTGAAATCCATATAGGCAGCAAGACACATAAATTGCTATCTGAGACTGTTTCCAGTCCGTACCTCCTGAGAGACCTGACTCAGCTGTCACTGGTACCAAACATATGCTTTAGAGGTATTTCACAGTCTCGTTTGTCATCAGCACCAAAATTCAGCCACTTTTTCTACCCAAGCATGATTGCAAGGCATGTGTCCTCTCTTATCTCTTTCATAGTGTTCAGTTCAAAGTGATAATTGTTATTTTGCTGCAAATGTTTCTCTTTCACTGATATTGACTTTACATCTCCATATCGGAGTTTTTGCTTACTGTGAACGGTTTCTAGACAGCAACCATCAGCACTTTTGATGTCCATTTCTGTGCTATATCTGTATCAATGACTGCTCTGTGCTACCATCTTCACAATCATTATGGATGACCGTTATGGCATCCTTCACATACATAGTACATAGCAATGCTGTCATTTCCCCCACATGATTACGTGTGATCACCACATTATCACCACATCATATCTATTTCAGTTACAGGAGCAATGTACAGTTAGCCTTCTGATGACTTCACCTGTCTGCTCCACACTTGCTTTCACAGCACGTGTTTTGACTGACACCACTTCCAGTGGTCACGCAACTAAATGTTTCTATCCACCTGACCCTTCTCCACCCATATCCTGACTTACATGTCTTCATTAATCCTTTGGGCCACTGTGCAGTGTAGGGCCGTTCAATATAATACATAGAAATGCACACTTCTGTGTCAGTAACCCTTTTTCCTTTTGCTACATGTGCATCAGTTTCAGAGTCACTGTGGTTGGTTTTGTGAGATATCGTACAAGAATCATGCTTCATCCATGTACATAATGACCGCACCCAAACCACTACCCCCAACACTGCACTGTTGATCATGTATCATGTCTATACATCAATACCAGCACTGTCAATTTTCATTGAAGACACATTATGTTTTGTTATGACCACTGTGGCCTAAAGTACCAATGGTGTGCTGGCTGTATGAGGAGAAATGTAACACTTTTATTATTGTTGTCAGTCATGGTGCATTGCTCCTTGGCAGACTGCAACCACTACCCACACGCACAAAATACATGCACTGACAGCACTCAGCTCCATTCCTCAGGAACAGCGTGCTATGTTGCAGTTGCAGTGCTGACAGGCGATGCGTGCGCTGTTGCAGCAACTGTTTTCTTTTGAGTGTTGCACAATTTAGGTATCCTTGTGTCGTAGACACCAGGACTGAAATGTGACATCTATGGCAATTTTGGGAATGCTTAGTAACCTGTAGTATAATACATGGCCACAGCCAGCTATTGATTCATATTCTGACAATGCATGCCATCACTGTGACAACATAACACTGTAATACCTGAATGCCTTGTAAATACTAACTTATTTTCTGTCAGTCTTAAGACACCTGTTACGTGCACTACATTTTAACGAAAACAGCAGAAGGCCACAGGCAGTGACCAGGCAGGTGAGACAAGATTCCATCTTTGCTTCCCGAAGGCAAAAAGGAGGAGGCCATTGTCAAGCCAACAAAGACACCCGCAACATATTATGAAGTACCGTGTGATGCTCATCACACAAGTTGAAATGACACCCACTGTTTTGAGAAATGTGATTTGTATTGCTCTTTTAGTAACATGTCTTCTGAAGTCACCCTGTTGTACTGTGAAATAAATATATATATATATACACACACATACATATATATATATTTATAAAATGGGTAAGCAAATGCAAATACAAATCCAGTGTTCTGATTGTATAAAACACATCACATGACCGTCGTATATCAGGCGTGACTGCACACCTGCACTTTACTACCGCCCTAAAATTTTTGCCATTTTATAAGATAGATAACCCACTCTAGGGTGTGTGCTGTTGTGCTCTGATATACTGCCTTGCGCATTGGTGGTTGACGCACTCGGCCTCATGCGTAACAACGCACACCAAGCGCATGATATCTGAGTGCAACCACACACCTAAGAGTGGGTTATCTATTACATACCTATATATATATATATGTCTATATATACACACATATATATGTACATATATATATATGTATATAAATATATATAATATATATATATATATACACACACACACATTTCCAGGCTTATGAACAATCGACCATGTAGATGTTGTGCATGCAGTTTGGATGAACATATTGAGGATGATGGGGGGTTGTACAATCTGTCAAAGGACAAGAAGACTCGAAGATGAGATGCTGTTGTTTGCTAGAAATTTGAAGAGTGTGGGTATGTAAGATGGCGTGTGGGCAGGACAGTCTCTCTTAGGGAGTAACTTAAGGACATTGCCAGGTGGAACATCAGATAGATCGAGGGCTGTGGAGGAACACAGGGACACCACATAGGACTAGCATCCTACAGAGGTGGTGGATGGGGAGTGAGGTGTGAGGACAACAACAACTTGATGTATGGGACTGAAATGAGTACTTAGGCCAAAAGGAAGGAGCCATCACACAGCATTCCAGAGGTGCGTGATAGGTTTACAGCTCTGGCAAAACTGGGGGGATCTGGTGAAGGATATCCAAGAGGGGGCAGGAGACAGTAATGGTGGGTAATGGATGTTAGTCTGGCACAAGAAGGTGGCAGAGGAGAAAGGGGAAGGGTCATGTGAAATAAGTCACTGAACACACGCTGTTGATACCCTGCATGTATTTACATTTTTCAATCATCTCCCCAATCTCCACACAGCTCTACAGTGTATGGAGTACCAATTCAATGCACCTCTGTTTGTACACTTTGCCTTTCATCCCCTGAATCATCTTAGTAGCTCCTCTATGTGCAGTCACTGTATGTGCTGATGAGGCTGACTGTTGAAAGGACTATTTTATGTTAGTAATTCCAGGACCATTTAGCCTCCATATTCAACCTGTCAGTGAAGATATAAAATATTCACTTTCAACCCCTCACCCCTAGGTATCATCATGAAAGGAACATGGCTCCTTTATTAATTTATCCAGTGGAAACCACTTGAGAAGAAATAAAATGACATATGTGTGTGTATATATACTGTGTGTGTGTGTGTGTATGTGATATATATATATATATATATATATATTATGGTAGCACTGTAGTGCTACCATAGTTAGGGTTGAGAAGCCATTTCTATGTTAAACCCAAAATTTTGCACCTTAATAACTTTGCAACCATTTGATGGATTTGCCTGGAATTTTGGGAATACACGATCAAGAACCATAGGCCTTGGGATCTGCCAAGTTTTGTACCAGTCGGATATACGGCTGCAGAGTAATTAAGCGTGATCTGCGTGTGAGTTTACGCTTTTTCTGGAATTCTACGGTCTATTTCAGGTCGCACGGTTTATGCGACCAGCCCGAAATCTTCAGGGATCGTGCAGCCAGGGTCCCCGATGTGCCTTTCAAAGATTTCATGAAAAAATATTAAACGGTTCAAACGTTATTCAAAAAACAATTTCCCATTATAAGTCAATGGGAAAAGTTAACAAAAAGTTCGACAGTGTCACAAATGCACTTTTTACTATCGCAAATGGCCCTGTTACTGTTGCAAATCCACCATCTTGTTTTCAGTTAGTGATCAGAAAAATGCTTGGCATTTAAATTTGGGACCCTCTAGCAACCTAATTCGTTTTGTACTTACCTAGTCTGACCCTGAGGATGCTAGCCATGTCTTTATTTTGGGGTAAAACACCCCAGAAATATGTTTTTCAGATTTCTGGAAAAAGTACTTTCGAAAAGTAGTGTTGAACTCACAAAAGTGTCACAGATTTTTGAGAAAACTTTCGCAAATTGCGACACTACTTTGCGACACTAAACCCAAAATAACAGTAATTCTTTGGCACTCTGCTGTAAAAGAACGGTCAGTAGTTTTGGGCTGAAATTTGGAAGGAACGCAGCCAACATCTCATAGATGTGCCTTTCAGTGTTTTGTTGACAAAATATTGCACGGCAGAAAAGTTACGGTACTCCAAAATTGACACTTTTTCCCATAGGATAACATTACAGCGCCTGACGCATTACAGGAATACTTTGGCACCCTGCTGCAAAATACGGTTTGGTCTTTTTTCCTGAAATTTAGAAGGAACACAGCCAACAGCCCACAGATGTGCCTTTCAGTGGTTTGGTGAAAAAATATTACAGGGAGGCAAAGTTATGGCACTCCGAACTTCTCTTTTTTTCCCATAGGATAACATTACGGCATTCGGCCGCCGCTTTTCAGGGCCCGTATCTCGGAACGTGCAAGATAATGGACTTTTCGTCAGAAAAGTGCTTAGCCCCTACAAAACTAGGCCAGGACAGTCATAAATCATATGACTTTTAAATTTTTTTCTCTATCAGACGGTTCCTGAGATATAACCCTATTTAGTATTCCAAGTCCTTATTTTCTGCTCGATACCCATTATTATACGTACATTCTTTGTACTCACTGTCTTTTCTCTATGCAGCTTTTAGGGAAAACCAGCCTGTGCGCTTACATTACTGTTACGTTGCCCTTTCCACTTGCGGTTCCGTTACCTGTTTCACTTACCGCTGACGCTTCACGCCACCATGTGCGTTATCCTTTGCGCTTCCTTTGCGCTATGCTTCTGTTATATTTTGCCATTTGTGTCTACAGTACTGTTTCTCTTCTGTTTCACTTTGCATCATCATGCCCATTGACATTTCCATTTGCAGGCACCATGTTACTATGTGACAACACATCACATGGCAGACCGTTCCCGTCTACGCCACCGTGTCGCGTTACTCTTTCTGTTCTCATTCGTGCTTGTGTTACCATATGCCACTGTTAGCACTTTTGTTTGCGTTGCTGTTCCTGTTACTATGCCACAAGACATCACGCAGGGAGCCCCGCTGTCGTATTAGTGGCGGGAGCGCAGGGCCCTATTCACTATTTCTTGTTATCATTCTCAAAAGAAGGGAATTAGAGGCGGTATCTGCAGCGCATTAGTTAGGTTACCATTAGCGACCAAAGTAGAGGCCCGGTGTTGGTGTTGAAAACTCTGACCCCTCAGCTCACTTCAACCGGCATTGGTGCGCATTGGGGTCATCGGTCCCACTCTCACCCCATTCTCCTACTTCTGCTGCTTTGCACATGTGGATGGGGGTGAGAGCTAGGCTGATGACCTCAATGCGCACCCCAATGCCGGGTTGGGGGTGGCCAGGGGTCCAAGGGGGGTTCAACCTCAACAATCGAATTTCTCACTTTTTGTCGCCATGGAACAACCCTAACTAATGCATTAAAAGGAGTTTTTTGTCTATATATATATATATATATATATATATATTACAGGTGTGCAGTAGCACCACTATAGTTAGGGTTGAGTAGGCACGTTAATGCAAAACCTCAAATTGTGCACCTTAATAACTTTGCCACCATAGAATGGATTTATCTGATATTTAGCATTTGGAGTCTGTATCATAGATGTCTGGATCTGGCAAGTTTCGCTATGGTTGGATGTGACGGTTGCGGAGCTACAAAATGCCAAACAATGCAAAAAAGGACTTTTAAGCGATTTCTTTGCTCGCACTCACAGCCCACAAGGTTTGTCCGTTTGGTCTAAAAACTTCAGGAAGATGCGCCTTGGTCACCTATATGCCTTCGAAGATTTGGTGAAAAACTATTAAACCATTCAAAAAACAAATTTCCCATTATAGTCAATGGGAAAAGTTAGCAAAAATCACAAAACTTTTGTGAGAGGCCATTTTTGCTGTCTGAAATGGCCCTTTTACTTTCATGATTTAGCCATCTTGTTTTCATTACTGACAAAGAAAAATGCCTGGTGTTTAAAATTGGGACTCTCTAGGTAAACATTGATTGTTGTGTTTACCTAGTCGGGCCCTGAGGATGCTAGCCATATCTTTTTTGGGGGGTTAAACCCCCCAAGAAATGCATTTTTAAACTTTTGGAAAAATATTACGGAATGCTTTCACAAATGCGAAAGTTTCATGATTTGTTTTGCAAAACTTTTGTGGATTTGTGAAAGTATTTTGAGAAAGTATGCTCAAAATAACTGCAAATCTTTGCCAGCCTCCTGCAACAAAACAGTTTGGTCTTTTCTGCTGAAATTTGCAGGGTGGCAAGCCCTGGCCCAACAGACATGCCTTTTGGTGGTTTGGTTCCAAAACATTACAGTGGCCCAAAGTTACAACATTCTGAAGTTCAGAAATTTCCCCATAGGATAACATTGCGGCATCCGTGGCGTCTTTCGGGGGCCATATCTCGAAAACTGTTCGAGATACGGACTTTCTCATCACAAAAGGACTAAGGCAGAAGTAGGCTGGAAAGCCATAAATAACATGAAATTTGAATATTTTTCTACCTTGTACAGTTCCTGAGATATTTGCAATTTATGTCCGATTGCTCATTTTCATGTCTGAGGCCCACTATTACGCCCACAGAGTTAGCATTCACAGCGCTTTTGCTGCCCTATCTCAGACACAATGCAAGATATGGATTCGGTTGACTTTATGTTGCGAGAACTACTCACTCTCATGATTACAACCACAGTTGAATTATTTTACTAGCTGCTATGGTTCCCCAGATATGGGCAAATCAGTGTTACAAGGCTTCTGTAGCCTATAGGGCTGCTGTATGGCTCCATGCTTATGTGTAAGTGGGAGTGCAGGGCCCAGAGGGCCCACACTCCCAAAAACACATATCATTATGCAGAAATTGGTAGTTTGGTTGGAGCGTGGGGCCCCGAAGAGCCCCGCGCTCCCACCAACACATACCATTTACTATTTATATTACACTTTCTCAAAAAGAAGGGAAATTCATTGCAAAAAACTCCATTAATGCATCATTTAGGGTTGTTTCCATAGTGACAAAAGTGTGGAAATGCAATGTTAGGGTTACCACCCACTACCACGCCCCCATCCTCAAACCCCTAACTCCACTTTCCCCATCCCCACCCCCACACATGAACACATGCAAGATGATAAGACACTATACCAGTCAGTCATATCTGTAAGCACAATAATTATGACACTCTACTCCTTTCACAAACACTAAGTTATAAAAACAAATACAGTATGATCGACTGTATACTGCCAGCACTATATAATGACACATTATAGCTGGCATATCTTTCTCATAAACTGAAACTTAGTCTGCACAAACCTTCTAAATATTGATTTTTATGTGTCAGAATTCAACGATTGGCTCTGCAGGATCACTGCTACCACATAGGCATGTGGTAGTAGGACAGACACAGCTGACACATACATAGTACTTTTCACATACTGCTCAGGTATGGATCTAGCACCACCATGTGTTGTAATACTACTGTGTTACCTGGAAATACTCATTAGCAGGATGTCATGGTTAGCTTTGATGTTACAATTGTTGCTGTCACATGTTGCTTGTAAACTATACTACAAAACATTACTTTTATTATTATTACCATTTTTATTAGGACTGACTCATTATATCAAAAAACATATGCAAACAACCACTGACTGTTGCTAGGGTTCTCAAAACTCTTATTTCCAATACAGCTATCTATAAGTAACATACTATGTGTTTCATCATTTCTTAACAATTGAAATACAGGCATCAGCTAAAATCTTGTTATTGATGTTTGTAACAAAAAATGCTTACTGTGGGCCACCTCCCATGGTTGCCCAGCATGTATGTGTACCCACAAGGCACTCTGATGGCAGAAGAACTCATACAGTTGCTGGACCATGATGATGGATGTGTCTTGTACTGCTTGCATGTGTGTGTGTGTGTGAGGATGGGGGAGGAATGCGGAGTTAGGGGTTTGAGGATGGGGGCATGGGGGTGGGGTGGTAACCCTAAGATCGCATTTCCACACTTTTATCGCTGTGGAAACAACTCTAACTGATGCAGTAACAGAGGTTTTTTGCAATGAATATATATATATATATATAGAAACATAGAAACATAGAGGTTGACGGCAGATAAGGACCGCAAGGCCCATCCAGTCTGCCCATTTATTTTTCTGCCTTATAAATGTGCCATCGGCTTTTGCTCTGTCAGTGGCCTATCTAGTCATACTCATCTGTATTGCTCCCTTATGCCTATCCCATGCCTGTTTGAAGCCCTGCACTGTATTCACAGCCACCACTTCCTGAGGTAGACATATCTATGCATATATATATATATATATATATATATATATCTGTATACATGTCAATGTATACATATATAACTATCTCTACACACAATCTGTGCACAGTTATATATATGTTTACATAACCCATCTATGTGTGTAAGAGATACACACACAGTATTATATATACATATAGATATATATAGATACATGTGTGTGTGTCTGTGTGTAAATACATACATATATAGACATGTATAGGTGTGTATGTATATATATATATATATATATATATATGTATTTATATACATATACATATACACATACACATTGAAATAAATATATGTGTGTACATAGCTATATATATATATCTATATATATATATATATATATATAGACATAGATATAGATACCGGTAGATACACATGGATTATATATACACGTATATCAGTATGTGCATAAATAGTAGAGCATTATATATGTATACACACATATATACATGTAAAAATGATATGAAGTTTATATGTATACATGTGTATTTTTCAGTGTATGCATATGGGTCTATATAGACGCATGCAGATAACCACTCTTTATAAAGAACAACTGTAAAACCAGTTCTCCATGACAGAAATTACAGTGAAGTTGGAGACAGCCAGTCCTGAACTGCAGATTTTGATGTTCAAGCATGCAGGATAGATGGTATTATAGTACTTGCACAGTGTGGGCTGCACATATACATGTTGACAATGCCACATCAGGCACCTCAATGCCTTTGCACATTTGAAAGGAAGGTGTGACTATTGCCACCACAACCCAATACATGAAGTTGCACTCACTAATGGTGTGACAGGGCTCCACCAAAGTGCTGAACAAGTACTGTTACCACACCACATACGTTATGACATGATTAATTTTACCGTGAACATCTGTACTTCTTAGACATCCTTCAGATGTACAAAACCCATCAGCCATGGCCTCCTCGTTAGCACTTGAACAATATCTAAGTTTTGGCAAAACAAGCGACCTGTAAGGTACAGTGATTCACTTGTTACTACAGTCTCGATAGTTTCTAACAGGTACCCCTGGTTATGACAGTAAAATTGGTACATCACTGGGGACAACTATGGCTGTCAGTTGATCATGTTTGATGAATCAGACAGACATGACATTTCATACTGTCATGTACATTGCATTTACTGTTGTGTTTATCATTCCAGCTTACCTAGATGAAATAGTGCATGAGGTCGAAAATCTATGTGACAAATTTCCTTCCCATAAGAAGTGTATGGAAATAGGAGGTGATGCTCATTCCCTGCTCCTGTCTGGGCATCATATAGCCATCTATGTTGGGTGGATATAACATTACAGAACACTGAATGAAATCAATGATACAGCACTGCATCAGAAATGTTAGACTGCTCTACTTATTTGGTCCAAAAATCTGTAGTACAGTCTTACATCACTGTGTGTTCAGTGACCAAAATACTGAGGCATCACTGCAGTGCTCCTTCAAACAAAAGACATTCAAAAGGAACACTGAATGAGGACACAGCAGTTGAAGCACAACTTTGGATACTAAAACCATTCCACTGGAGAATTATCCTGAACATGGTTAGTACAATCAAATGCGGCACTACAAATGTAGACTCCTCATTCAGTTAATATTTCATCGCATGTGGTTTGAGCGAAGGCAGGATTGCCTCGAATGTAGTCACTGAATTTACTCATCAATATTTTAGACAGTGCTATACAGACTTGTAACAACCTTTCTGCCGGATATGTGAATCAAATAACATGGAAACAAGCAGATTTGGGATTCAGTGCTGTCAGTGGTACTGTAGAGATGGTGGTGGAAAGTGGTTTCAGATCATGCTAGCTGAACATTTTGTCTGTGCACCATACTTTGGCCTTCAGGTATGGGGGGGGGGCGTAGGAACCATCTTAGGTTTGAAAGAAAATTGGGTCATCAGACATTGGATCAGCAGTGTTCAGTGCTACTCAATTATAATCTCAGGTAATATCACCATAAAATAAATAAACAACAACACAGTGCTATATGCACTGTTGAATGATGGAACTGTCTCACAGGGCACATGTCGCCATGTATCCAAAAACAGAATGGTATGGTGATTCAGTGGCGTGACTGACAATGTTGATCACCTTGCAATTTAGTGACGAATGTCAGCCAGCAGCACTACTTTATGATTACCTAACCTCTCACTTGTACTCCCCCACCCCACAGTCCCATACATGCATGGGCAAAGGCATGGCTACTAAGCAGTGCCACGGAATGCTCCATGGATGATATGACACCCTGTAACCTGGTGATGAACAGTCTACTTATTTTCCACATGTATGGAGGAGGCAGTACGTGTTGTTCGAATCTTACATTGCCACATAGACTAGAAAGAGCTGTGTACAGTACCACTACACTAGCGTGTTCGAGAACACATGACATCATCCATCAAGGTAGCATTGCACTAAGAAGGAGATATTTGATGCACATTTACTGAAACGTAGAAATAAAACATGCTTTGAAAAGAACAGCAATAAAATTTGGGTGGGGAGATAGTGATGTATGGTTTACACATCAGAATATATAGAATCTTTATGGTGTTCATTACCAAATTAACAAAAGATCAAATACTAAAAGAAGTGGATGATTTAAAATATCTGTAAAAATATCTGTAACATCACATATGTTTTCATTTCAACATTGGCAAGAATACCTGAATTAGGCAGCTGCAGTAAAAGCAACACAAACCAGCTAAATCTAAAACTGAAACAAGTGCAAAAATAATACAGAAAGACTATTACATGGGTACAACCATAACAATACACCCCAAAACAGGAGTGAAAATGTGTGTAACTGTCATGAAAATAAACAATGTAAACAAAGTTCACAGAACATGTTCAGCACTGCTCAGTCTTCACTGGTATGACTTGCAGATTCATACGTGCGCCTGAATCCCATGTACTGTTCTGATGGAAAGGTTTCACGAATAGCTTGTACAGCACAAGCAGGAGGATCTTTTGGTTGTTTCACCCAGTTTTCTCATATCCACCATACGAATCTTCTGTATACCACGTGTCCGTAGGACCCATTAGGGACAATACAAACATACTTGTGTCAGTATAAATGCAAGACAAATTGACAGCATTCAGACACACTGTTAAAGTTATGCTGCAATTACAAATGATGGAGTATAGTGCCTTGTACAACTAGTTTCCCTTGCAGATTCCGTGTTTTTAAAAATCACTGGCAACCATTGACATTTGAGTTCTGTGTGTATGTGTGGGGGGGTGTTACAATATCGATCAATTTCCTTTCAGTGGATGCGAGGGAGGATGCAGCTGCCTGCATGCACAGCACAGTAAGAACAACAGCCAGAGAACACATCTGCAGATTGCAGTGCATGCTTTGCACGTCCCAGTATGACAGGTACAAATGTTAAGTTTCACGGTATATTACACAAAGGAATGACAAATGAAAATGACACAGAGTGTTGTGTGTTGTGTGTTCCAGCAATCTTAGTAGTGATTTGTATAATTCATCGCATTATTTTATGCAGTAACCACACAGGCTGAAGTGAACCAGTGGGTGGTGGTGCTACAAAGGTCATAACACACTTAGTTTGGCTGACACGTAATACTGTGATACACAAAAAAGTATCAAACCACATCTGAAAAAAAGTCACAGGAAAAAAATAGTACCACAATGTTCACACAGTAACATGATGAGCCTCACACCAACACAGCACATATTCTTCAACACTGTGAAGTTGTAATTGGCAGATATATCACACAGTGTAAAACCAACAAAAGTACCATCATTCTTATAACACATTATAAAATGGGCAGAGAAAATCCTTAATTTTGATTGGTTATTAAGTGTGCATCAAATTTCTTTGATGCACAGGTACTAACAAGTGCACACAAGCAGAACCGCATTGCTTTTGAAATCAGGGTGCCTTTGGAATGTTCATTTTTAAATTACATTTTTTTATTCATCGCTAACAGGGGACGTCTGGTGAAATAATGAAAACATGGTACAGGTGGAGCTTATTGACATCTTTTTTTTCCCCTTCTTCAGCAGCAGAAAAATACACGAGAAGCCAGCCCTGATATAAAGTAATCAGCCCTACAGTACAAATATTTTCTTCAATGAAGACAAAACTGGAACAGTTTTCCTGTCACCCTGCTGCCGCTTGTCCGTCTGCCCACTCGCAACTGCAGCAGTCACCGCCCACTCCACACCATTAAATGTAAATTTAAAAAGGATCTTTCTAGAACAAATGCAGAAATGGTTTCTGCTCTCCACCCCGCCTACTTCTCGAGTCCCCACCCACATCTGATGAAGTCCCTGCCTGCTTGTGATGCTTGTTTCACTATTTTTTCTCTTACCCAAGAAATACTTAGTTCTGAGTCGCTGCAAGTGAGGGAGTGAACTCGGCCAGCAGCATTTTGAGGGAGCAGGTATAGGCGGCGAGGGGAGAATATCCTACCCACAGCATTCCGAGGGAGAAAATGTTTTATTTTTCTCACCAAACTGTAACTGCAGTGCTTTTCTAATGTGTGAAACTGATTATTTTTTTTAAATTAACCGCTGCCAACTGTAGCATGGACACAGAACAGGCAGGAGGATGCTGCTGGGACTTGGAGAAATGCACTGTCAGTTGTAGTGGTTTTGTTTCCTTACAGTATTACACATACGTTAATACTATAAGCAAACAAAAACTGCCGCAGCAGACAGTGTACTGCCATTTCTCCAAGTCCCCACCCACATCCTCTCCTGCTGTGTTGCCTGCCCCTGCTTCAATTGGTGGTGGTTAAAAATCAGTTTCACAGATTAGTCACTCTCTTTCTCTGCTATAGTCAGCATGTCTCTCTCTCTCTATAATAAACAGTGTTCATCCATCACACTGGCAACAAAATAAAAGTAGCACCACTGCTGCCAGTAATGGACAGACTTTGTGAAGGATACACATGATGACGTAATTATTTATCAAGCAGAAGGACTATTTTATCATAATTTGTCATAATCAGATTCGTCTTTGAACATACAAACGTGTTTTTTTTTCAAAAATGTAGCTCATTTTATAAGTGCAATAAGACACTCCAGGGTGTGCGTTGACCAGATATTACCACATACCCAGGGGTTGAAGGCACTCGGCCTCTGGTCTTGAGCCTTACTACACCCCCTGGGTGTGCAGTAATATCTGTTTAACGCACACCTCGTCGTGTCTTATTGCTTACACATACAATCAGGCTGGTTATCATGTATGTTGCAGTACAAAAAGTTCCAAAGTAAGACAACTGAACAGTACATGATATAAAATTGATGCTGACAGGTCCTGGCCACACAAAGATACATACAGAGTTCACATGTGACACATGACTTTGCTGCATGACCACTGCATCATCAGTGATCACTAATATGCATATCACCTCAGAAATAATGAGCAGTGCTGCTACAAATAAATCACACTGCAAGGCAGGGTCAGTATCCTGGTAACAGACCTGAAAGAAAGCAGTACAAGTACACTGACCACATTGCAAACATTGAAACTGGAAGATGGAGAATGAATGCAGATAATGGTATCTGGTTTCAGTAACAGTGACAGTACAGTTATACGGCATAGGCACCACTTGACACAGAACTCAACACACCTGGGGCAGCATTATCAAAAGGGACTTGCGCACTGGCATGATTCTGCAAGGGAATCAATGCACTGGTGCATCGCTCATGCGACAACGCATCACAGATGCAACGCATAATGTACACAATGATATGGCCACAGTTGGAGGGGCTGTGAAGTGGCTGCTCATGCATACGGTGCGAACCCCTTTCACAACCCAACAAGGAGACTCATCTACGGTGAAAGTCCGGAGATGCACCTTCTAGAGATAAGTCCACAGTGCCACCACTCCCTGCCCAAACAACCATCAAGTATGCAGCAACCTGCAGCAGTAGAACACAGTACAGTAAAACACCCTCCACTCCCGTGATCACCATTATAATGCCACTCCCTGTGGTACTTGTTGTTGCACAGACACAGAACCCACCACCCTGCCCACAGTCCCGTTCAAAGCCGCACACTGCGGCAGAGGATCAGTGTACAAACAACATTCCACATCCTGACACACACGGACTACGGACAGCACTCAAACAACACCACCCTCACTCCCACAGCCCACCATCCCCACAAGTCATGCACCCTCTTCCCCACAACACTCCACCCATCACAGAAGGTCCGATGGTTGGTGGGCAGCACAACAGCCCGCATACCACCACAGTTGCACGCCAACAGAGCTATCTGAGAATGACAGTTACTGGTATTACTGAAAGCCATTGGTGGACCAATGGGCTGTAATGAGCACTGTACACTGTCATTCACAAAGATGTGACAGCTCTGTAGACATGCAGTTGTACAAGAATGCAGGTGGGTCTGCTCCACCGATCATCAGGGGCTTGCCTGGATGGTGGTAGTGGGATGTGTCTGGGTGCCTGAATGGGTGGGGTGGGGACAACACTACACCACCATGATATACTGTTGTTGGGCCATACTCAGGATGGGGTGTCTGGGAGTGCTACTGGACCACAAAGGCAGTGTTGGTGGTTCGCGCCTCGCGATCTGGTCTGGGTGGGAGGGGTTCTGTTACTCACCTCTACCACTGCATTGTGCGGCATGTATCAGGGATACAGGCAAGGGGTCTGTGTGCTGTACTGCAACACCGTGCTGGTTGCTTGACAACAGGGATGCGGGCTAGGTGTGGCAGTTCATTGTACAGAGCTGTTCCACTGCAGTGTGCGGCTTCACACAGGGGATTCAGGCAGGGTGGGTGGTGGCAAGACCTAGACAGGGGTGCTGGGTGTGTGCCTGTAGGGCTGCACATGCAGGTTGCCCCACACATTACGCAGTGCACATCACTGCATGACGCATGCAAATGGTGCAATAATGACATGCAAATGGCCCCACTGCACCATGTATGGCTAATGGCCCCATTTCCATGTTGTTGGCTCTGCATGGCAATTTTGGGAACAGCTCATCATCAGATATGCTAACCCATTGGATTCCAAGCATGATGTGGGTGTTGCGCCGGCACATCCAGGGCTGGGTGAAACTGTTGTATTCACAGCAGGGATGCACCGGGGCATTCCCTGGTGCATCTTCTGTGAATACTACAGTTGTCGCCGCCACATCTCATTGGTGCCGTGGCATCTGAGAAGTGCCAAATGCAAGTCCTTTGTGATCCTGCCCCGAGTATGATCACTGTGCACCACAGTAGCAGAAATTGTTGAAGTACATCAACGGCATGCCAAAAGTCATAAATAATAAGAAATGTGTGCTCCATTAGGTTGACAGCAGGAAACATACTACACTTACTCATTCAGGGCACTGTATGTCATCGTCAAATGGACCTTGCAAGGAAAAGGTACTCATAGTATGACACCATCACAACTTGTCTAGTCAGACAATTAAGTACAAAGTAGTCAACCTCTGTGATGCATGCACAGTCATCTGGAAGGTTCTCTGCTATTTTTGGCACCTCCATGCGGCACAGACACTCTCATTCTGTCTCCATCGGCTAATATTTATCACAGTCACACCTTAAAAATGAAGCAGAACTACATAAGCAACACAGGTCACATCGGTGACTAAGATGTTGAAAGAAATATATGAACAGTATCATCAGTAAGTGACTGCCATGATTACAGTATAAAGACCAGTAACATGGGCAAAGTAACTTCAAGGTGACAAATGTCTGAAAAGTGTAATATACACCACAACTGTTACTGATTCAGGCAATAAATTCTTTTTAACACCACTCATTCGGGTTACTGTAATCACGCCAGTACAGTGATAAGCAGGTTTCAAGGCAGGTGGTTAGCAGGTTCTGAAATGTATTTTAACATGCTCACATCTTTGTTTAAACTTTGCTGGCCATACACTGAGATGATAAGCTCATTTACAAGTCTTGAAGCAACATAACCCTTCTATCAGTTGCTGTGAAGGTAGTTACAATGTTCAATTCACCTCGGTTTGTTGGATAGTGGTTTCTCTGGGAAGAGGCAGTATCTCTGCCTCTAGTCTCACACCAGTGAGACTGGTATCTAAAACAGTAGTTTGTGGTAATCCCAAACTTTAAAGTGAAGTGGTGTAATCAGTTTTCAGCAGGATTCATTGATGTGTCAGTATGCAAGGAGTGAGAAGGACTGCAGGTCATGGGGATCCACAGTGCAATCCCATGAATACTCCAGGAAGTCTATAGCTGGCAGAGTATCCATGCAATCTGAAGATAGCATGGGTGTCCAGGCAGTGGATGGGCGCAAGGAGATTATTCGACAGACAGACACAAATGTTCATTTCACTTCTGTGCCCACACTACAACTACTACTTAATGAGCCTGACATGTGCTATCAAAATTAGTGGTGGTACCATTTCTCAGTATGAAAATAGTAGTGGCTTGACAAGTATGGGTAGTGGCATAAAAATGTGTTGCTCAAACTAAGTAAAGGATGCGTGGTGGTTACATTGCACAGAGAGAAGCAATGCACATAAGAGACACCTATCAATATGTAACATCGCTATCACAGTGCAAAATACTAATCCACCTGTTCTCCCTACAACACCACTGTATAGGCACAATAATGCAGGATTCAGAAATGCACACATGCAGACCAATTTTACCACAGCAGAGTAATAAGCAGTGCGTCATTGTCAACCATAACAGCATGTCATCAATCACACAGTCTTGCTGATAAACTTATGTACTTCTGACAATAACAGTAATGGTGACAACAATAAATAACAATACATGTGTAAGTCTGTAGACAGGGATGCAATCACCACCACCAACTTTGCACAAAGTGTTACACAGTGTAACTGGGGTATAACATTACCATGCATTTCAAGCATGAACTACGTAGGATAACCAGTGTGAAGAAACAGGAACATCAGTAAGCACCATCAGTGGAGAAAATAAACATCAGGCACTTTACCAAGCTCAACTGTAGAAATATAAATGTGCGGAAAATGCAGTCTGCAGCAGTACACATTAGAAGCATGGTCAAATACATGAATGTGACAATGAAGTACTACTCAATAATGTTAATGGGAAACCATTTGTAACAGTGCAGAATGTAGCATCACTCTGTGGGTCCCTTATACGGGTAATTTTCAGGTTGTCACCGCGGTTTGTAACCCACAGAGGCAATGATCAGCAGCAATGGGGGTCTGCGCCGCTCATTTAGTTCATAGAAAACAACTAGTTCATGCAGTGTTGACAAATAAAAGCACTATATCATTGAGATGCTGGTCCATGTCATCACTGGTACTAGGGATAGGGACTCTCATCCGAATCAATGTTGTCTGGTGTGGCTTGGGATGATGTAGAGGGCTCACAACACTCAGGCTCGACCACGAGGCTCTGCATTTAAAAAGAAATAATCGGCAACATCAAGATGCTCGAATGGAACTGATTCTACCATTTTAAACTGGGTGCCAACCGGAGACTGTCAGTCGCGATGTTCTCTATGCAACTACTGAAGCAAACAGTCGCCTGATGATGTCACCGAAAGCACTACATGGGAGCACGATACACAGCCTATTACTGGACTGCTCTGTGGTCGGGATGAAACAGCACAGCTTAAAAAGAAGAAATAACATGAGAGAAACTTTTTTTAAAACCTAAATCTTGCTCACAAATGTTTAGCACGCTGATAAGAGCAAACATAGCCTGTTTATGATCACAATGACTCAAACATGAATTTGAGGGTTTAGTTGTCCTCTAATGAACAATATACTTTGACATATTACAGCCAAGCCACAGAGGTAGTAGGAGTTTCCTGCTCCCTCTACCATCCTTCAAAGGTTCCATATCGTCCAGTTCTAAAGGCCGATTTAGTAAGTACCATCATATATAACATTTTTGTTCGACACAAAGAGTACATAATCCTCCCAAAGGCCTTGGCCTAAAACAGGTTATGACTATTTTAAAATAGAAAATGTTTTTGTTCTTGAAGCAAAAGGTTGCTCTTGTCCTTTATTTTAGTCCTTCCTACAAACAGTAGTTAAGTTTGATGCCAAAGGCCAAGTAATCATGAATGATCATGAGAAGTACAAAATTGTTTAAAGCAACTATACTGTTGACGTTCTATGTGTTTAAAACCAGTTGTGAAATTTTATTTTAATAGCATAGCTTTAACATAGAAACATAGACTTTGACGGCAGATAAGGACCACTTGGCCCACCCAGTCTGCCCATTTCCCTACCTACTGGATAAGCTGCAGATTCTAGTTAACCAACAGCCTACTTCTTGCCACCCCCCACTACAATTGTCTTATGTCTGTCCCATGCATGTTTGAATTCCCCACTGTTTTAGACCCAACAACCGCCTCAGGAAGGTGGTTCCATGCATCCACCACTCTCTCCGTGAAAAAATTTCCTCACATTACCCTGAGCCATCCCCTCTATCTTTAAATTGTGCCCTGTTGTTCTTACACATCTCTTTTCTGAAAGATGCTACCTCCTGGACTTTGTTGATTCCCTTGAGGTACTAGAACGTTTCTATCATGTCCCCGTCCTCCTTTCATCAAGGGTATACATATTAAGCTCTCAGTCTCTCTTTATATGGTTTCTGATGCAGAACCTGCACCATTTTAGTTGCCCTCCTCTGGACTGCTTCAGCATGAAGGTGCTGCTAGGTAGATTACAGCATGCTACTGACAAACCATACAATTCCTGGATAACTAATTAACAGTTCAGTAATGTGCTTTAGCAATAACGATATAAGAATAGTTGTGGTTGTTAAACACCAATGTATAACAGAAAACATAAACACCTAAGTAGAAAAGAAAAATGTGTAAACATAAAAGTAGTTTATTTATTTACTTTAAAGTTGGTAACTGTGAAAGGCACTCTGAGCTAAGGCTTGTTTCCAGCTGCCACCCAGAGAGAAGTGGGTTACAGATAGAAACTGAGGGCAGAGACAACAATCCAGACATTAATAGCAATAGGGAAATTATAAACAAAAGGCAGCAATTGCTTCTTTGTTTTCTTTATAGACAAAGAAGAGGTATCGAAGTGTAAGCTGATACATCTATGAAGAATCAGTCTGCACCAACAACAGGCCCAGATGATAAGGCACGTTAGCAGCAACATGGGTGCAATGTCAGCTGCCATCACAATCATGGGGACACTAATGGGGATCATGGCAGCTGCACTACCTTCCCAGCAGTGGGAATGGGCTGTGTCTAATAGGACAGTCTATGTACTGTCCATCACTCCGGTCCTGCATCATCTGCACTGGCTGCCAGTTAGGTGGAGGGCCCTCTTTAAGGTGGGTTTACTCACCTTTAAGACCCTACACAGCCTGGGACCTGGTTATCTGAAGAATCTTCTCATTTCTGCTGTCTCGACCTGTCCCCTCCGCTCCTCCTTTAGGGGCCTTCTTGCGATTCCCAGGACGAGGTTAAAAACAGCAGGTGACAGAGCATTTAGTGTCACCGCTCCCATCCTGTGGAATTTGCTTACTCCAGCTGTTAGGGAGGCCCCTTCTGTGGAGGTATTTAAGGCCTGCCTCAAGTTCTTCTTGTATAATCAGGCCTTCCCAGATTGCGTATTATAGTCCTTGCTGTCTTGAGAACCTATGTTGCGTATTATAGTCCTTGCTGTCTTGAGAACCTATGTTGAGTATTATAGTCCTTGCTGTCTTGAGAACCTTTGTTTAGGTTAGCCCAGGCTTTTAGGCATTGGCTCTTGTTGCCTAAGTTACTGTATCACCGGTTAACTAAGATAAAGCCTGGACTGCACTACCAGTACTCTTAAACGAATACTGTTTGTTTATGTTCGTCTTCTGTAATTGTTTACCCTCCACCCTCTGTAACCGACGTGGAGCTTTTGCAAAAGAGTCTGTGACTCAAAGGATTGTAATTCCGATTATATTCAATAAATAAATACATAAATTGTGTTCTTTGTATTGTGTTATATCTGAGATATTGTTATGTATTTTCATTTTATAATGTATAGTATTTATTTTTTAAATGTTCGCACCAGAGCCTCCGGGATGGGCATCTCTTAAATAAAATTTGTTTTCCTTTTGTTTCCAACTTTGCAGGCGGAAACAGGTTGCTGTTTCTTGCCTTCCACATTGGTGCTATGTCTGCCTTGGAGCACATTAAGCATCATATGTCTGATGATGTTACCACCCTCCAAGGCATTCAGTCAAGGCCCATTCTTGTTGCCACAGAAGCAGGAGTATCTGCTGCCTCTAAACCCTTCCCTCCCCTCACTTCACCTGCTCCACCCCTTCCATTCCTTCTACCTCACAATCTAGCCTTCAGTCTACCTCCAAATCTACCACTCAACACCCCAACAATCATCTTCCACTGCTCTTTCTTCTTTTTTTTTACACTGTTTATTTGCACAGAGAGTTTCCAGAACATTTCATACAAAAAGCCATATACATCCAGTGACAAACCATGTTTCATATAGACAGCTATTCTTCAATTATTAATCCACAAAATCAACTAAATAATATCAATAATGGGTGGATAGGTACTTCATTGTATCCCCTCTAAATTCCTTATGGAATAAATGTGTCATCCTCTTGTACCATATAGAAGACCCAAGTCATCCACTTTAATTCAACACCAGAAACCATACCCAAATGGTGTGCTATTATTCTTTCTACATAGTACATTTCTTTTACAGTGTTATGCCATTGGGCAAGCATGGAGCAATCGAACTGTGCCACAACCTGGTAATGACTTTCTTTGTGGCCTCTATATATGAGATATAGCATGCTTCCAGTAGGGAGGGTAGAGCCATCACTAGCTATATAAAGTAGAACCAACTGTGGCAATAGAACAGAGTCCAACCCCAACAGATGTGCTAAACTGGTCCTGACCTCCATCCAGAAGGAGTTGAGTATCAGACACTGCCAGAAGATATGTACCGATTAGCACAAGACTCCCACAGTGTCAGCCAACAAGCACCATAGGTTAGTGGCAAATACTTGATTAATTTATCTGGTGTATTAAAAATCTAATGCGTCCATATAATTCCTGCCAATAAGGAGCTTGAGATCTTCTCATAGAGATTTTAATGACCTCCAGCCATTTCTCAAATGAGAGGTCTGTGGACAATTCTGCCTTCCAGGCCCTAAGAACAGAAAATGTGGGCTCTGTTCAATTTTCCTCAAAGCTTCATAGGCTAGTCCTATTAAATGTGGATATTGCAAGCTCTGAAAAGTATCAAAAAATAATTTCAAAAAAAAAGGAATAGGGTTAGGTAAGGTGTTCAATGGGGGACCTTTTCGCATCAAAATTGTCCTAACTTGTAAATATCAAAAATGATCCCAAACGGCTAAATGATATGTCTGCAACTGTAAGACCATATACTGCATAGCAGCTTATATTGGCACCCTCTTTATTTAGCGCGGAGTGGGATGCAGTACTATTTAGCGCCCTGTTAAATTAGCGCATCAGCTTCATGTCCAATTACATCATTATGCTCCCTGTAATATTAGCGATCAGCTTATTTTAGCACTTTTGTCAGTTAAGCTAATATAGTGAAAATAAACTGAAAGCTAATATTTCCTGCTATACAGTAGTACGGATTAGGAAGGAGGGGGTTGGGTGGAAGTGGGAGGGTCATAAGGCAGAAGCACTAAACGGTTACTTCTGCTGGTATTTACTAAGGAAAAAGAGGGGGGTGATACCCAAGGGGAGGGAGGGCAGAAACAGAGGGAGGGGAGGGTGATGGACAGGGAAATCACAGAGGGCAGGGCTCTGGAGGGTTTGAGGGCACTGAGGGTGGATAAGGCTCAGGCCCAGATGGCATCCGCCCAGGGTACTGAAACGAACTGGCACAGGACCTGTGGGACCTTGGCAGACCTATTTAATGCCTTACTACACTGAGGGTGTGTACCCCAGGATTGAGGATGGCCTCAGTGGTGCCCCTCCATAAGAGCGTGGCCCCAAGGATGAACCGGGGAACTACAGACTGGTGAGCTTCACATCCATCATGGATAAACTGATGGAGACTATCCTGAAGGAGAGGCTGGTAGCCCTCCTGGAGGCCAAAGGACTACAGGACAGCAGACAGCATGGCTTCATAAGTGGCAGATCCTGCCCAACCAACCTGGTGGAGTTCTATGACTGGGTAACTACACAATTGGACGGGGCCATGCAGTGGATGTCCTGTACCTGGACTTCAGTAAGGCATTCAAATCAGTGCTGCATGGGAGGATGGGAAGTGTTAGAAGGCACAGGGGTGGGTAAAGCTGATGAGATGGTAGGAACTGGCTTCAGGAAGGCAACAGAGGGTGGTGGTGGGTGGGGAGCTCTCATCCCCAAGGGTAGTGACAAGTGGTGTTCCACAGGGCTCAGTGTTGGGACTAGTGCTGTTTGGGATATTCATTGCAGACATATCATTGGGCATAAAGAGCAAGATCAGTCTGTTTGCTGATGACACCAAGATGGGAGCGGTGGTGGATGACCTAGGGGGATGGCAGGGGTTGCAGGATGATCTGGCAAAGCTGGAAACCTGGTCAGACACCTGGCAACTGGGTTTCAATGCCAAAAGGTGCAAGGTGCTGCATTTTATGGCAAACAACCCAAGAAGGAGTTACTAGTTACGGAGAGTGCAGATAGCCGAAACAGAGGAGGAGGAGAAGGATCTGAGGGTGCTCATTACAGGGCCAATGAACAACTCGGCACAATGTAGGAAGGCAGCTGCAAAGGCCAACAAAATGCTGGGTTGCATTGCAAGAGGTATATCCACGAGGATGGGGAAATGTGATTCTGCCACTGTATAGATCATTAGTTAGACTGCACCTGGAGTACTGCGTGCAGTACTGGTGCCCATATCTGAAGAGGAACATTAAGTTACTGGAGGGGGTGCAGCGCAGGATGACAAAGATGATCAAGGGGCTGGGGAGTTGAACATGTACTCGTTGGAGGAGAGGAGGGATGGGAGGGATATGACTGAAACCTTCAAGTACATGAAAGGAATAAACAAGATGGGTATGGAGGGGCTGTTCAAAGTAAGGGAGGGGAGGGACACCCAGGGTCATGATATGAGACTGGAGGGAGGAAGGTTCAGGAGGGAGATGAGGAGACACTTTTTTGTGGAGAGGGTGGTAGCTGGGTGGAATGCGTTACCAGCAGAAGTGGTATCCAGTAGAACAGTGGACTGCTTCAAAAGGGGCTGAGACAGGGCAAGGGGAGGGTCAAGGGAGGAAGGTGGGAAGGAAGGGCAGCTGCAGAATAAGGGGTGTTGCCAGAAGGGTGCATTTAGCAGACTTGATACACCACTAGGCCTTTATCAGCTGGCAAATTTCATATGTTCGTATGACACCTGTAAACTGATGAAAGGGACTACACCCTGGGTGTCAAGGAACTGATATTCTAAAAGTTAGGCCCAGCCAATTCCAATGTCAGAATGAGAGGTCCATCTTAGCCCACAAAAATTCCTCTTCAGAGGTTAGCCACTGAAGATAATAAAAAAATATGCCAAAGTTGAATGGGCTCTAACCCTATACCAGGAACTTAATGTGTCCCTTGTGCCAAAAGTAAAGTCTTTAAAATCTGGTGGGGAAGACAAGGTTGTAAAAATTATTGAATTTACAGTAAACATATTGTTCAGGACGAATTCAATATATTTACATGCAACCTCATATCCAGGATTAAGTCATTGCAAAATTATTTTAACTGTAACTGCCTTAAGGTATTTCAATAAATTGGTAAATTGAGACCTCCTCTGTCCACCGGCAGCTGCAACGGCGACCAGCGCATTAGAGGGCACTGACCAGCCCAGATAAATCTCAAAAAAATTATATTCCAGGACACAAAAAAGGTGGTGATGGGGTCACAGGGAGGGTTTGAAACAGGTACAGAAATTTGGGTAAAATTGTCATGCGTACGGCTTCTATTCTGGAAAGAAAGGTCAGATGAAGATGTACCCATTTACTCAATTCTCTCTCTCTCTCCACAACCTGAGACAATAATTCATAACTAAGTAATTCCAAATGTAACAGGTTTTGGGGCAACTGTACCCCTAAGTACTTAATCTTAGTACATCTCCAATGTGAAGGAAATACTTGTCTCAGGGCTTGTGATGGGGTAAAACCAAGCACCAACACTTTGGTCTTCTCTACATTTATTACATATTTGGAGAGTGCTGCAAAAGTCTGAAGTATCTCAGTGATTGTTGGGACTGATTTTTCAGGGCCCACAAGTATCACTAGCACAACACCTGCATAAAGTGAAATTTTAAAAATTCTTCCCCAAGTGGCATCCCCTCAACCCCTTCATGGGTCCTTACAGCTGCCACAAGCAGCTCTATATATATAATGCAAAAAGCAAGGGGGAAAGGGGCAACCCTATCAGGTTCCACAAGTTAATGTGATTGGGGTTGATATCTGGCCATTTATTCAAATAAATGCCTGAGGGGTGTTATATGTTTGCTGTAGTAAGAAAATAAATTATTTCGGGAAGCCAAATTGAATGAGGGTTTTCCACAGAAAAGTCTACGAGAGCAATCAAAAGCCTTGTCAGCATCTAAGCTGAGCAAGGCTGCTGGGATGGATCTCTGATTTATGTGAGCCATTGAATGAATCGTCCTACATATATTGTCAGTTGTCTGCCTAGAACGAATAAAGTCAGATTGAACAGTTTGGAAAAAAGGAAGGATTTCTACTCTATGGGCCCATACTGACATAAACAGTTTGTAATCCATATTTAGTATGGAAATATAAAGAAAGTAATTTAGGGTCTCTGCCAGGCTTTAAAATAGGGGAATTGTTGTATAGGCCCATGGGGGGGGAGAACCCCTCCTGTACCTCATGGAAGACATAAGTCAATGAGGGCATCAAAAACTGACTTCTATTTATCAAAGTTTACATTTACTTTTAGAGCATAACGCTTTAACACAGAACTGGACTGTGTAAGCGAATGTGGAATACAACATTGAGGAGAGAGCAGGGTTTTCATTCTGAACGCTGCACATAATTGCTGCAATCACAGGGATCTGCATCCTGACTGACTGATTTAGGATGTCACTTAAGCTGATTGACAGTTTAAAGCAACAGTGCAACAAAATAATATTTTTTCAAAACGCTGGTTTCAGCTTCAGTAATAAAAATACAAACATACCTGTCAAGTCTACTTTTCTAGGTACTTCTTAAGCTGCACACAATTAATTTTTTCTCAGTTTCAACCTTACCGATCTATAATGGTATTTGTAAGCCAAATCTGGCAGCCATCTTTTTTTCTTTACCAAGCAAAACTAAAAACATTTATAAAATACTCAGATTTTAATGGAAATAAAAATTGTAATCACCAAAATAAAGCTGGAATATTCCTGGAATCATTCATAGTGAATAAAGGAAGGTAAGATTTTCCCAATTTCATTGCACTGCTGCTTTAAGAGATGGCAACAAAACAGAAGACTGGCACCACACCCCACTGCAAGGACTGCAGGAGACAGCTAGAAAATGCAGTGCTGTGTCCTTTATTCAAGTTTAAGCCACAACAATCAAAACAGGAATGGTATGTCGGAACAGCACCAGATGCCTCAATGTCTCTTGACAAAGTGCATGCATGCAAAAATGTTGTGGTGTCTGCTGCTCTTCCTGTCACACCATTCCTGTTTTGATTGCTGTGTATTAAACTTCAATGAAAAGACTTAGTATGGCATTTTCTAACTTTGTCTCTTGTACTCCTTGCAGCGCAGAGTGAGTGGTGCAGGAATTCTGTTTTTGCTGAATACTGTTACGGCTGCACCACTGACACAAGTTGTGGCTCTGTTTGACTATTTGCTTTAAGAGATGTATAATCTATGCAAGTGAAAATAAATAACCTATCATCAAAATAAATATGTTATTTCCATGATAGGGCATTTATTTCCTCGATACTCCAAAGCCACTGGAAATATCTGATTTATTTTGTCTGTTGTATAGTATTGCATTATCTATCTATATATATACATATATATATATATATATATATATGCACACACACACACACACACACATATAACTTCATTAAAAAAAATAGTGTGTAATGCCAATTAGGGTTCAACTTAAAGCAGCAGTACTAGATAACAAAATTGGATATTTTGCAACAGTTTGTTCCCTGTGCCCTTACCTGGTAATCTTTCTTATTTTCACTATACTATCACCCTGTAATTTGCTCCATTTTTCTTTATTTTTGTTTGTGTTTCTTCCACCCGCCATGTTGAACTGAAATCCCCTACTGCCAACCGCACATGCATGTGACTCGCAGCACTACACAGGGACAGCGGAAATGCACAGCACAGGGCTGGACAGAAGTAAACAAAAGATGTGATGCAATGTGAGGGGGGAGCTGGGCAAAAATAAGGCAGCAGCCATACTACTGTGGCTCCACAAAATGGAAATAAATTTTAAATATCTAAAAATGAAAGATCGCTAGAAAAAATATTTACAGATATGGAAACTGGAACTATGGCTGTATGCTTCCAGCCAAAAAGCAGAATTTTGATTATCACTTCCTGATTATCCAGTACTGCTGCTTTAACCCCATAAGAGTAAGAAAATGTGCTGTTAAGGCTTCCATCCCTAACTCCCCACCACCCAAGTAGCAAAAGGACAAGACCACACAAGCATCATCAGGTCAGATAAACAACATACAACTGCTTCCAGATGACACAAATGCAGTAGCACTGATGTGCTACCTATGTATCTGTGGCACGCACACTACAAGACATACACACTACCTTCTGGCTGCAGACAGACATCCAGTATACTCAAATCACAACACTACTTCTGTCTGCAGAAGCACGGACCCCTGCAGCCACACATACAGATCCAAGGTACCCAAATTAGAACAGTTCTTTTGCCTGAAGAAGTGCAGACCCCTATAGGGCCAGTGTTTCTGTACCACAGGTACTTATGCACACTGTAAGTCATACACACACTTCTGACTTCAGAATTGCAGGCACCACAAAATCCATGATAGCCAAACTGCAACACTACTTTTATCTGCAGAAGCTCTGGATCCTGTAGGGCCAGTGCTTCTGCAGCCACAAGACCTCATGCACACTGTAAGACATGCATACATTTCTGGCATGTCCTTCTGCAGGTGACCCACATACACACTGATTTCTGGCCACAGATGTGCAGGCCCCTGTGGGGCATGCACTTCCATAGCCACTGACAGAAATCCATGATACCCAAATTGCAGCACTACTTCTGTATGCAGAGGTGCAGGCCCCTGTGCAGCCAGAGCTTATGCAGCCACAGGTACTCATGCACACTGTAAGGCATACACACACACTTCTGGCTGCAGAAGCACAGGAACTTTTGGACCTTGCACCAAGGGGAGAGCCCATGTGACTGCCTGCAGCTATGGGTGCAGAGTTGCAAGCCCTATGGGCCCTCTGCCAAGAAGACTTCTCACTATATCATTATTTGCTGCCCATGTGGCCAACAGTGTACCATCCCCAGCCTATGCCCATTCAGCTGGCTTACTGAGCTTGTCCTCCAAACTCAGCTTACCTGCACAGGATCATAACATTCTACCCCCTGAGCCAAAGGCGGGCTCTGCACACAACATGTCTTTATAACTTTTTTATTTACTTTTTGACCCCATGTCATGAACTTGGTCACCAGAATGTGGTAAATCCTGCCCAAAAGATAGTTTTGCATAGTGACTGTGAAATCACCTTTCAACCTGTATTTGGAAAATCACACCATCCCTGTTCATGAGGTAGGGTCATGTAAACAGTATGTTCAAATTTTGGGACTAAAATGTTATAAAATGTCCAAGTTATCAGTAAATGTATGCAAGACACAAAAATTTTTGGTATACACTAAAATTATTGTGTTGCAAATTCTTGTCTTGCGTAAATGTACAACAAAATAATGTGTGGCTTGCGACACCAGAATTAGCCATCTCAGTAAGCAGACAGCCAAAGACCTTAACAAAGTTTCAGAAAGGTATTTCTGGCCTATTTTAAAAAACAAACGCCAGACTCAAGTTTAATGGGCCCTGTTTAACAAGATTCATGCATTTGTTTTTTAATACCTTGTTTTATGTATTTGCACTTTTTGCCAGAAAAAAACAAGATGCGATTGACTAGACCTAATAATTTTTCTTGCTACCAAAACCACAATTAGTCATGACCTAAAATGTTCATGAAAGAAGAATGTTTGGTCTTATCAGAGAGTTATCTCAAAAACTCTACCGAGTAAGCTTACAAGGCAAGTTTCTAAACTTTATAACTCTGGAATCAATTATTATTTTTTCACAAAACTTTTATAAGGCAAACTCTTGGTACAAGCTCCTTCTAGCCTGAACGTTTTGGAATAAAATTTCACACTGTCTTGCTGTAGTTGAGAGAATAAAACAGCTAAAAGTGATGGTTTTATATATTTTGATGTTTCCACATCTCAGAATTTGGTTAAGTGGCTGTTACAAAACTTCTCACATCTTAAGAACCTTGCTACTTGGACTATGCATGCCACATTTTGAGCGCCAAAGATAGCTGCAGATAGAAATCTCACATTACTCAAATCACAACACTGCTTCTGTCTGCAGAAATATAGGGCCCTGTAGGGGCTTCTACAGCCACAGATAGCCATGCATAGTGCAAGACATACACACCCATTTCTGGCTGTTGAAGTATGGGCCAGAACTTCTGTAGCCACAGATATAAATCCATGATGCTCAAATTACAACACTACATCTTCTACAACACTACTTAGACATAGACATAGACATAGACATAGACATAGACATAGACATAGACATAGACATAGACTTTGATGGCAGATAAGGACTGCTTGGCCCATCTAGTCTGCCCATTTCCCTACCTACAGGATAGGCTGCAGATCCTAGTTAACCAACAGCCTATTTCTTCCTACCCCCCACAAGAATTTCCTTATGTCTGTCCCATGCATTCTTGAATTCTCCCAGTTTTAGACCCCACACCTCCTCAGGAAGGCCGTTCCATGCATCCACTACCCTCTCTGTGAAATAATACTTCCTCCATTGCCCCGAACTGCCCTCCTTCTATCTTTAATTGTGTCCCCTGTTTCTGCACATCTATTTTTCTGAAAGATGCTACCCTCTTGGACTTTGCTGATTCCACTGAGGTACTTAAAGTTTCTATCATGTCCCCTCTCCCTTCTTTCCTCAAGGGTATACATATTAAGCTCCTTTAGTCTCTCCTCATCTGGCTTCTCTTGCAGACCCTGCACCATTTTAGTTGCCCTCCTCTGGACTGCCTCTATCCTGTCTATGTCCTTGTGGAGATGGGGTCTCCAGAACTGGACACAGTACTCAGATGGGGTCTCACCAACTGTCTGTACAGAGGGATAATAACTTCCTGTTTTCTGCTGCTGATGCCTCTCCCTATACATCCCAGTATACCCCCAGCCCTCCCTACTGCCTTCTCACATTGCTTGCTAACCTTAAGGTCATCTGATATGATTACCCCCAGGTCTCTTTCCTTTTTTGTTGTTGTTACTACCTCCCCATTCATTGTGTATTCTTCCCCTGGGTTCTTGTTTCCCAGGTGCATTATTTTGCACTTCTTTGCATTGAATCCTAGCTGCCATACTTCTGACTATTCCTCTAACCTTGCCAAGTCCCTTTTCATCCTTTCCACACCTCCTTGTGTATCAACCCTGTTGCAGATCTTTGTGTCATCTGCAAAAAGGCATACTTTTCCTTCCAGTCCCTCTGCAATGTCACTGATGAAGACATTAAAAAAGACTGGACCCAATACCGAACCCTGCGGTACCCCACTAGTAACCCCTCTTTCTTCAGAGTGGACTCCATTTACAATTACTTTTGTGAGGCCAACGTGCCTGCAGCCACAGATACACATGCACAGTGCATGACATGCACACACTCATTTGTCTGCAAGAATGCTGGCCCCACACAGCCAAGGGCCTACATAAGTCCTGCAGTCCAACACTAATTGCATACCACCAGAATTGTACAGCAATACACATCCTTTTTTCAATGTTTAGGTTCCAGGATTCTAAGAACTTACAGTTTACATCCTTAGTAGGCTACTATATTCATGGCAAGACTGAACCTTTACAACATGAGAATATCTTCTGTCATTATTCTTGAGATGTATGTACAAAGCTATAGTAATGTTCTGGTTCGCACATGGCTGAATAAAGAGTTAAAAAACAAAGTACTTACATATCAAGCCCTCAATGACAGCCACAGGAGTGACAGGCCTGAAATCTAACCTTTACAATGTTTTTTTATGGCATTACAAGGGACAGTTATCACCAACTGTGTTTATCTATGGGCATTAAAAATAGGACTGTTAAAAATTTGGTGAAAAAAATAAAAACAGCTAATTTATGAGTAATAGTTGATTTTTGGGAAAAAGTCCAAATTTTTATGTCACGAACAAAGAATTGTTTGTTCACATGTTTACTTTTTTATGTCAGATTGTGAGGTTCTTTGTTCACACTTTTCTTGCTAGCAAAGAATCTCACGAACAAAGAATTCTTTGTTCATGCTTTTTTATGTTGCAAACAAATAATTTTTTGTCTGCACTTTTTATGTTGCAATTATTTGCTCGCACTTATTTATGTCATGAACAAAGAATTCTTTTTCCACACTTTTAGATTTTGAAGTGGAGGTGACAGTTGGCACCCACAATGTTCGAGTAAAGGCCTTGATAAATAAGATCATTAAAAATTTTGTGAAAAAATGTTAAAAAACAGCTTAGTAACAGTAGATTCGGGCATAGAAATCACATTTTATGTCCCAATCAAATAATTCTTTGTTTGCACTTTTTATGTCATGAACAAAGAATTCTTTTGTTTATGAAAATTCTTTGTTTGCACTTTCTCATGAACAAAAAGTTATTTGTGAGACTCTTTGCACTTTCCCGTGAACTAACAATACTCAGCTCATGACAATAAATTTGCAACCGTCACTAAGTTGGTAACCTAAGATTTTTTTGGTGCCCCGAAAACATATTTCTGGATCATTCAGCAACAAGCAAACTCAAGAATCTAACTAAACAGTTCCCATTTACCAAGGTTCAGGTGTGATGTTTTAAAAAAAACATTGTTTTAATGGACTTCTAGAACTGTTTTTGAACAAAACAAAAAACAAGATGGTGGACCTCATGACCATAAAAGCTTTTCTTGTGAACATAAAACACATGTTCTCACAAAAATAAAATGACCCGCAACCATACAAAAATTTTTTAATATCAGAGGGCTATCCTGAAAACCCTACTGAGTATGCTCAGAAGCTAAATTTCATGATTATAATTTGGGAACCAATTGATATTTTTTCATGAAATCTTTGAAAGGCAACCCTTTTGTCCAAGCCCCGTCTACCCTGAAAGCTTTGGAACAAAATCCCAAACTGTTTTTGCTCCACAGGTGAGCACAGCATGGCCAAGAAGTGCATTTTTAAAGACTTGCTTTTTTTTAATTCAGAATCTCAGAATCTGGATGAGCAGCCATCATGAAACTTGCCAAGTCTTAAGCATCTGGCACCTGAACCACACATGCAAATGTCCAGGCAGTTTCACTGAATGCCACCAAAATTATTAAGGTGCGGAACTTTAGGTTAACCTTAAATAGCCTGCTCAACCCTAATTATACTTGCACTACCGCACAAGTATAATATATTATTCTTTGCAAAAAACTTAGTTAATGCACCAGTTAGAGTAACTTAACACCATAAAAGTAGGGAAATGTGGTGTTAGGGTTTCCAATGCTAACTCCCCATCCCCTGTCCCCCAAGCAGCAAAAGGAAAAAAACATTAGTTTTGGATCTCCGTAGTCTTGGTGTATCAGTGGAGGGGTCTTCCTTGGGGTTGTCAACCCTAATGATCCCCCCTCCCTCCAGCCCATAGCCTGTAGTCCAAAGCACATGGAACAGCTCCAAGCCTTTGCCTCATAGTGATACACGCTTCAAAGGTATAGAATTGTGTCTCACCACATGCTGCCAACACAATTTGTTGCAGCTTTCTTCATTAAGGGCCCCAAGAAATAATATCATGTGTGATGATGGTTGCTCGGGGAATGGGGTGGGCATTAGGAATTATAACCCCAAGGAAGAACCCACCAGTGATTCACCATGACTCGAGAGACCCAAAACCCTAATTTTTTTTCGTTTGCTGCTTGAGGTGTGCGGTGGGGAGTTAGGGGTTAGAAACTCCTAACGCCACATGTCCCTACTTTTGTGGAACTGTTACCCCAACTGGGCTGGCAGTATAGCCTAGAGGTTAGAGTAACAAGCCATGAATGAGTTTGGTACATCCACAGACAGACTTGGGTTTGATTCTCACATCCTCCACTTGCATACTGTGTGACTCTGAGCAAGTCACTTAACCTCCCAGTGCTCCCAGGTCACCTCTGAAAACAGGCACCTGTGCCTAGTGGACCTTACCTGGTACCAAAGAATAAACAAATAAATAAATAACTGGTGCATTAGCGAAGGTTTTTGTAGAGAATTTCCTTTCTTCTTGAGATAATGGAATTGTATGTATTCAGGACCAGTATGAAGAGATGCAGATGCACTGCATGAAGAGAAGGCTCCATCCACCTATAGAAGGGCAGGGCTCACAAACTGTGGGCCCTGCAGTTCTGTGCAATGGAAGATGTGAAGAATTCATGGTGCTGTCTGGTGGGCTGTGAAAGTGCAGGGCACTGTGGTCCCTGCACTTGTATGTGGCCACAGCTACAGATGTACAGGGCAAAGAGTGCATCTGTCAGCCAATGCACAGGGCCCTCTGCCCCTAAAGAGGGGATAGGTGAAGGAAAGAGGTGAAGGGCCCTATGCTAAGAGGACAACTGTCTTCACTATATGGTAGCCAGGCCTGTGTGGACAACTCCGCACCTTTCATTCTCTGGCTGAGGATGTCATGTAACAGCGCCATCCCCACACCCTCACCCCATCCAGCTGGGTCACTGATCTCACCACTGAACTCAACTCACCAGCACAGGATCACAAAGCATACCTGCTGGGGTCAAAACTGGCACTACATAAAGTTTGTTGACAATTTATTTTAAAATATTGACCCAAAATTTTCAAGATATTCATCTCATGATTCACCATATAAACATGACATGCACCATTTATAGTATATTGGATTAAATGTGATTTTGCACCAGAAATCCAAAAACACATTTTGTCCAGGATTTAAAAAAATACACATATCACATGTATGAGGTGGTGTGGAAAAATCGCTATGTTGAAAGTTTAGAGTCAAAATATTTAAAATTAGTGAAGTTATGAGTGAACGTTGAACTACTGCAACATTCACACATAACCCGGGCATTTACCATATTCATACTCCAAATTTTTGGTATACCCTTCTTATTACCCCACCTCATGGATCTGGTAGGTGAAAATTTCAAATCCTCTGAAATGTGTTTCCACAGCACTGAAACGTCATTCGCGTCACAGTGCGAATACACATTCTGATCAGGATTTGAAAAATGACAGCTGCCACATTATGATAGTGGTGAAAAATAGCTATATTAAAATTTGGGGTCAAGATATTTAAAATTAATAAAATTCTGACGACTATGGAAAAATTTCAAAGGTACATGCATAACTTTGCCATTTTCATATTTTGACTAAAGTTTCAACATAGCCTTCTTATGACCCCACCATGAACAAGGGTTGGTGAAATTTTCAAATCCCACCTGAAAGATGATTTTGCCAAGTGACTGCAAATCACCTTTCAGGCCTGATTTACATAATTCCACCACCACTGGTCATGAGGTGGTATCCCAAAAGACCATGTTGATAATTTGGGTTAAAAATATGCAAAAATGACAAAGTTATGCATCAAAGTTAAAAACCCCATTGAAATACATTGAACCGCAATTACCTTAGTTTCTCATATTACAGTCGGCAGTTCCAGCAGCAAGACATGTCTTCGATCAGAGAGTGGATCTTCACCCTGGGACATGTTCAGGTGACCAAGGCTGTGTCGGGGATGTGGCAGGGCATGGGATGGTGGGTGCTTAGTGGGAAGTTGGGGTGGAGGGGTCAGATCGGTGAGGGACCATTTTATTTTTTACATGTATAAAAAAACATTGAGGGATGGTTTTGTTTATTGCAGGCTACTTGAATGCAGGGATGGTGATCGGAGGTTGGGGGGGTGCCACGAAACACTAATGAAAAAAATCATACATACAGGGATGGCAATCGGAGGGTGGAGGAGTGCCACTAGACACCAAAAAAAAACATACATAAGGGGAAAGCAATCAGATGGTGGGGTACCACTAGACACCAGGAAAACATACCATACATAAGGGAAAAGTAATTGGATGGTGGGGGGGTGCCACTAAACAGCAGGGAAACATTACATAAATGCAGAGCTGGTGAATGGAGGGTGGAAGAAGCTACTAGACACAAGGGAAGCATTATATAAATATGCGCCAGTGATCAAAGAGTGAGTGGAGCCACTAGACACCAGGGAAACATTATATATATACATGGGACCAGTGATCGGAAGGTGAGAGAAGCCACTAGATGCAAAGGAAACAGTGTATAAATACAGGGCCAGTGATCAGAGGGTGGGGGTAGACACTAGAAACCAAACATTATGTAAGTACAAGGATGGAAATCAGAGGGTGGGGGTGCCACTGGCCACCAAGGAAACATTATTTCTATATGGGGACAGCAATCGGCGCATGGGGGTTCCACTAGAACTAGGGAAACCTAGCAGACATAATGAGATGGTGATCAGAGGGTGGGGGACGCCACTAGACACGAGAGAAATATTATTTAAATATGGGAACAGCAATGAGAGGGTGGGGGTACAACTAGACACCAGGGAAAACTAATATACATAATAGGACAGCAATTGGAGGGTAGGGAGTGCCACTAGACACCAGGGAAAGAGTGCCTCACTACTCTCACAGCAGCCACAGCATAAGTTCCAGCTGTGAATGCAGGACTCAGGAAAGTCCCACTGTGCTCATACACAGAACACAGGTGAATGGTTCCTCTAGCTAAGTTGGGCACCCTGGATTTTGGGTGCCAAGAAAATGTATTTCTAGCAAATTTTAAATAAACAAACACCAGAATCTAGCTAAACGGGTCTCGTTTAGCTAGGTTCAGGTGTTTGTTTTTAAAAGACAATATTTTATGTACTTTTAAGTTTGTAAGTTTAATCAGTGCTGGCCCAGTGGCACTCAAGGTTGAGGCACTGGACGCCACACCTCGCACCACGCCAGCAACCTGGGTTCGGGAATGGACTCAGGCCGCCGGGGCCTGGCAAGGGAGAGGAAGGATTGAGTGTCCCACAGTGACTTTCCTTCCTCTGGGGTGGGTCGGGGTACTGCAGCGCACTGTAGCAGCGACTGGAAGAGGCCAGTAGCACTACAGCAGCGAGCAATAGTGAGGGGGGAGTGCGCCGCAGGCATCTGCATGTATGTGCTTAGGATGCCAGTGCACGTCCGGCACTCCAGGGAAGTAACTAGCAAAAATGGCGGGGCAGTGATCTTAGTGGGTGATGGCTGCACCTGGTGCCCCCGATCCCGGGGATCCTGCACACGGAGTGCATGAGTGATGAAAGGCCGGCCTGTGGGATCCAGACCAGGCCCGGGATGTGTGGGTGTCGGGTTGGGGATCACAGTGGAGGATAAAGATATCTATGATAAAAAAATGTAAGTTTAATCAGTAGAAAGAAAATGGTGGCCATCTCAACTGTTCTTCCCCCTTGACAAGTAAATCATGCAAATAATCACTTGTGATATTTTTTTTTACCTTTCGTGATAGTTTTTTTGTATGTTTCACAATTTTTTTTTTACCAGTCACACTGGAACATTAACTCAAAAATCGTTATAACTTTAAAACGGTATAATATGTTTTCACTAAACCTGGCAAAGGCACACCCTTGGCATGGGCCCCTTCAACCCTAAACATTTCATGAAAGAATTCGACATAGTCTAGGCTGTAGGTCACAGCAAAACATACCCAATGTTAAGTATAAAGAAAGCAAGTGTTTTTTACATTTTTGGTACTCTATATCTCAAAAACTGTACAAGATGCCATCATGAAACTTTCCATGTCTTGAGACTTTAACAGCCTGACAGCACATGCCAAATGTTGGGCTATTTCATTAATCATCGCCAAAGTTATTACGGTGCAAAATTTGGGGTTTAACATTAAACAGCCTACTCAACCCTAACTATATTGATGCTACTGCACTCCTATAATACTGGTACAGTAGCACCAGTATAGTTAGGGCTGAGTACGGTGTTCAGTGTTAAACTCCTAAATTTGCACCTTAATACCTTTGTCGGCGTTCAACAGAATAGCTTGAAAATTTGCATGCTCAGACAGGCTGGCATAGACTCAAGATGTGAAAAGTTTAATGATGGCACCTTAGTGGTTTCTGAGATCTGGATACACTTATTTTGGAAAAGTGATGCTTTTCCTGTACTTAATACACCTTCTTTCACTGCCATCTATAGCCTAGATGGTATGGATTTTTCAAGAAAACTTTCAGGGTAACATAGAAGTTGATGGCAGATAAGGACCACAAGGCCCATCCACTCTGCCCATTTCTTTTTCTATCTTATGAATGTGCCATTGGCCTTTGCTCTATCAATGGCATATCTATTCATACTCATCTGTATTGCTCCTTATGCCTATCCCATTCCTGTTTGAAGCCCTACTGTATTCATATCCACCACTTCCTGAGGTAGGCTGTTCCATGCATCCACCACCCTTTCTGTGAAAAAGAACTTCCTCACATTACCCTTTAATCGGCCTCCCTCTAATCTCATGATGTGTCCTCTTGTCCTGCTATTTTTCTTATATTGAAACATGTTGAACTCTTTCACCTTGTTAATGCCCTTAAGATATTTGAATGTTTCAATCATATCACCTCTTCCCTCCTTTGCTCTAGGGTATACATATTGAGCTCTGTTAATCTGTCCTCATATGTTTTCTGATGCAGTTCCTGCACCATTTTGGTTGCCCTTCTCTGGACTGCCTCAATTTGTTTAATGTCCTTGTGAAGGTGTGGCCTCCAGTACTGCACACAGTACTCCAGATGGGGCCTAACCAGTGTCTTGTAAAGAAGGATTATTACCTCCCTCTTATGACTTATGATACCCCTACTAATACACCCCAACATCCCCCTAGCCTTACCTACTGCTTTAGTGATCTACTTGGATGATTTCAGGTCATCTGTGATGATGATGCCCAAGTCTGTTTCTTTCCTTGTGACTGCCAGCAACTCCCCTCCCAGCCTATAGGTGACTTCAGGGTTTTTCTTCCCTATGTGCATGATCTTGCAATTCTTTGCATTAAACCCCAGTTGCCACTCTTCCGACCATTTTGCCAGTTTATCCAGATCTCTTCTCATTCTGCCCACCCCATCTGGAACATCTACTCTGTTGCAGATCTTGGTGTCATCTGCAAACAGACAAACCTTACCCTCCAGTCCATCTGCAATGTCACTGATGAAGATATTGAAGAGGACTGGCCCCAGGACAGATCCCTGAGGTACCCCACCTGTGACATGCATCTCTTCTGACTGCATACCATTTACCACCACTCTCTGTTTTCTGCCCGTCAACCAGTTTGCCACCCAGTTGACCAACATTTGACCCACCCCAAGCCTACCCAGCTTATTAAACAATCTTCTATGTGGAACAGTATCAAAAGCTTTGCTGAAGTCAAGGTAGGCACATCAGCTGCTCTCCTTGGTCCATCACTCTGGTTACCCAGTCAAAGAAATCTATGACATTAGTTTGACAAGACCTTCCTGTTGTAAACCCATGCTGTCTTGGTTCCTGCACTCCTATGGATTCCAGGTGTTGCACTATCCTTTTCTTAAGGTGCCTCCATAATCTTGCCCACTACTGAGGTAAGACTGACTGGTCTGTAGTTCTCTGCCTCCTCTGCTACCACTCTTGTGGACCGGGATCACATGAGCCCTTCTCCAGTCTTCTGGGACCTGTCCTGTGCTCAGAGACTCAATAAACAGTTCTGATAATGGTTCTGCTAGTTAAACTCTAGCTCCTTTAGTACCCTGGGATGTATGCCATCAGGCCCCATTGCCTTGTCCACCCTAAACTTATCAAGCTCTTGTAGGACCCTTTCTTTTGTGAAGGGACTAGTGCACACCTCCCTCCACCCCGTGTCCATGGTGCTGAGCTGTGGGCCCTGTCCTGCCTTCTCTTCAGCAAATACTGAGCAGAAGTATCTATTTAGGATAGCCACTTTTACATGGTCCTCCTCCTCACATGCCCCCTTATTCCCTTTGATCTTAGCAATACCCCCTCTGGACTTTCTCCTTTCACTAATATATCTATAGAAAGTCTTGTCACCTTCTTTTACTGTTTATGCTAGTGTTTCCTCGGTTTGGGCCTATGCCTGTCTTACTGCCTTCCCTGCTTCCCTTAGGGAGGTTTGGTATGCCTCCCTATCTTTATTCCGCTGCATTCCCTTATATTTCCTGAAGGCCAGCCTTTTGACTCTGACCTTTTCTGCTACTGTTTTTGAGAACCAAAGTGGTTTCCTTCTTCTTTTGCACTTCCTTTTCTCACTAACACTCTAACACAATGGGATGTTGCTTCAAGTATTGCATCCTTAATGCCTGCCCACTTTGCCTGTACCCCTTCACCTGTATCTCTGTTTGCCAGAGCTAGCTTAACTCTGCTGGCCATCTTATCAAAGTTAGCTCCTCTGAAGTCCCATATTTTTGCCTTGGAATGGGATGATTTAGTTCTAGTGGCCAAACTGAACCATACCATGTGATGGTCACTGGCCCCCAAGTGACCTTCTACCTGGAGATCTGTGATCCTTTCCCTGTTAGTCAGTACTAGATCTAGGATAGCCCTGTCTCTTGTGGGATGTTGTACCAGTTGTTTGAGGCCCTCACCCTGCAGGAATCCACTATGTGTCTAGTTCTAGCAGATTTTCCTGCTTGGTATTGACCAATCTGTATCTGGCATGTTGAAGTCTCCCATTATCAGACCCCCTTTAGCTGTCATGTTTTGTAAATCTTCTAACAGTAATATCGCCTATGTCCTCCCCTGGTCTGAGGCCTGTAGACAACCCCAGTTCGTATGGCTGTCCCATTACCTGTTTCCAGGGTGACCCACAGTTCTTCTGGCTCTTTATGTTATTCTGAATTTCTGTAGCTTTGATATTTTCATTGACATAAAGGGCCACTCCACCCCCCCTTTGCACCTCAGTCTCTTCTGAACAGTACATAACTAGGTACTGAAGTCTCCCAAGTGTGGTTACTGGTAAACCATGTCTTGTTAATGGCTACTATGTCTAGTTTAGCCTCTTGTCATTATTGCCTGCAGGTCTGGGATCTTCTTTCCCAGACTGTGAGCATTTGTGTACATGATTTGCCATTGGCCAGATTTTGGTATGTTAGTTGTTGGGTGAGGTCCGGCGTTTCCCCTGTGTGTTGTATAGGTAGCTGCACCTTTTTCCCTAACAGGTGATGCAAATGTACTACAAACATGCTGAACTCCTGTTTGACCACTAGCTGAGAGGGGAAGGGTGTTCCTCCCATTTGACATATCGGGTGCTGCACCCCCTCCCAATTTGCTAGTTTAAATATTCTGCAAAGACATCAAACTTCTGCCCCAATGCACTGACTCCCTCATTAATCAGATGCAGTTCATCCAATTTAAAGAACTTTCGCTCCCAAAGCTGTTGCCAGTTCCCTACAAATTTGTGTCATTTTACCTGGCACCAGCCCTTGAGCCCATGTTTAGCTCCCTATCTCCCCTTCTCTGACCTTCTGTCCATCTTCCCCCTCTCCCAGACTGGCAGGATCTCAGAAGGAGATGCCAGATGAAATGGATGATGGTCTGTCACCCAGCCTGGTCAGATGTTCTTGGTCTCCAGAACTGACCCGGCTGGCAGATTCTTAGTCCTATGTGTACCAGAACGTCAATTTTTTCTCCTGCTTCCTGTACAGTTTAGCAATGTGGTCAGTGTCTCTCCATGCTGATGTACCTGGGAGCCATCTGACCATTACCCTGGCTGGAGATAGATATCAACTCCCGAATCATGGAGTCTCCTATAATCAGATGTTTTGGGATTTCCTTTTGCTTTTTTGTTTTGGTTCCTGTTATGGGTGAGTTTGGTTGTGCTAGCTCCTGTGCTGCAGTGTCCTCTGCCTCTTTGTTTGATTTTGGAGATACAGGCAGATACCTGTTAGAAGTGGCCTATGCTAAGGTAGCCTTTTAAAAGTTTCATGAAAAATATTAAACAGTTCCAGAATTATAAGGATTTAAATTTTGAGCATGCTCATTAGAGTTTCTGGATGACCTCTAATACAAACTGAAAATTTTGGTTCACGAGAGCATTTTTGGTTAGCACCTTTTATGCATCATGAACTGAAAATGCTCCTCATGCACAAAAGCGGTTTGTGATGGTGCCATCTTGTTTTCACTCAGTTACCAAAAATACATAAAGCCAGTGTAAAAGCGGACCCTTTAAAAACATCATGAATGTTGCTAAATGGCCCTCCTAAGTAACATTCTGATTTTTTAGCAAAATGTACCAGAATCACTATTTTGGTTCTTTGGGATTGCTCTCATCAATTTTGATTTGTCAGAAAACGTCTTTTTGGTCAGAACTGAAAATGTTTTGGTTCACAAACCAAAAACAAACTCTGGTCAAAGACTACACGTCTGCATGAAGCTATTAAGAGAGCATGGAGGTGATGGTGGAAAGGGTCTCCATGTTATGGAGTTCAGGGTTTAAATGGCCACTGTGTCCAAAATGGTCACTGGAGTTCACACATGTGCACTGAGATACAGTGGCCTTCTTGAGCACAGCAAGCATTTCTGCCATGAGCTGCTTGCACATGCGTGACATGGCAAAATGTGGAAGTATCACATTAAAGAAGTGCACCTGTGGGGGAGGGTTCTGCACTGCAGAGAGGAACTGCAGCCATGGAGGGGAAAGGCAGTGGAAAAAAAACACACCACTAATGATCTCTGCACTGAGGACAAAGGGCGCATCACTGTTGAAGAGAACTAGGACTGAATACAGTAATGGTCTCTTATGTCTGCTAGAGTGATAGCAACGTGCCTGCAGTGCTCCATCCATGCAGTCATAAAATTATTACAACAGTATGACAATCAAACACTGTTATGCAAGGTATACAATCCCCATTCACTGAACTCATGGTCCCATGTACAGTACTGTAGACACCAATCTCCATGCCTGCATAGCATGTTTTTTTTGTTTGTTTGTATTTGATTTCTGCTCCATGAAATGCTTATTCGGCCAGTGTCTGTTCACTGGGAGGCTACTGATTTTGTCGATATTTTACAGGTGGCAGCTCATGGACTGGAACGGTAGTTGTGGATTATAGGTAGTCTCACCTTGCAAATATGTGTTGAAATACTATCCTTACAGTTTTAGCAAATAAAAAAATTAATAAATAGTAAGAACATCAGCTGGAAAAAAATGTACTATTACCCCTCCAGGAATGGAACCCCAAACCCTTGGCATATGAATGGCTGGGTATCAGCCATCTGAGACACAAGCTCTGCCTGAAAAATTAATCTGAGAAACCCCATTTCATTATGAATGCCTTGAACATTTTTGCCAATTAGACACTGTTATGTTAAAAAATAAAAAGAAAAAATATCCATTCCTCAAGTAGAGCTTGTGGCTCTGATGATTAGTTGTGAGCCTTCAATGTAAAGGTCTTGGTTCTATTCCTAGAGGAGGCAAAAGTGAGTTTTTTCTAGCTGATGTTCTTTACTAATTTTTTATTTGCTAAACTTCTAAGGATAATATTGTAACACATATTTGGAAGGTGAGACTACCCTATAATCCACAACTACCATTCCAGTCCATGATGCTACTATATGTGGCAAAATCAGTCCAAATCGCAGCTTCACAGTGAACAGACACCAAAGAAGAAGCATTGTATGAAGCCCAAAATCAAAGACAAAAATAACAGCAACGGAGATCGATTTATACAATATTGCGCACAGTACCATACATTTGCACACTAAGGGTATTGTTTACAGTGTAAAAGAACAGAAGTATAAACAATATCTTCGATTGTATTCACACTATGCACTGTCTGTGTCAAAGTCATTGAAGTGGCTGAGGGCTCTGATCATCACCAAGGTTACCCACTGTCACAATCACTGCTCAGAGAGTAGTAAAACATTTTCTATATTGCAGTGTCCAGCAGTTGTTACAGATCGCATACAGGATAGTGAGAAGGCTTTTTTTTTTGTTAAATAAAAGTAGATACTAATGCTGGCACCCCCAACCCAAACTTGCCCCAGTACCATTTCCATAACATGCTCATACACTCTAACATAATCTAGTTGCTACCCTCACCCAAATCACCTCCAATTTAGTTAACCCTACCCCGCCCCACCATCACCACTCCAACTCCAGGGAACAGCCATTCAGTGAGCATCTCTGCCATCCTATCTTGTTCACTGCTTCACGTCAAAAGTGCTATGAAATGTGCATTAGGTGCAGATTATTCATAGCTCATTTGGGGAGCAGAAGAGGAGGTAATAGAAAAAATGCTATGGTATCCGACCAACAGTTCTCGGGGGAGGGGAGCTTATTATATATACTCAACAAAGCAGGAGCAATCTGAAAATTGCGGCATGTCTCAGTTCAGCCCCCATCTGACTTAAAAAAAATATAAAAAATACCCCCGAACAGACTTTTACAAACTTTGTTGATTCTGAAGTGTCTAATAGAAATACACTGTCACCAAATTTAATCCCGATGCCCCCAAAGAAGACAAAAATCTTTTTTTTACAAAACTGTGATTTTTCTGTAAATCGTTGCAAGATATACTATTTTGAGATTTGTACATGATCGACCAAAGAAAAGTTAGTCATGCAGAAGTTGTGTGGGTTTGAATGAGATTTGCATGCTGTAGCCAAGACCTCCCAAAGTAATGACCCTCCTTATCGTATGTGAAGAGTTCCTTTTGTGTGAATTTACAGAGTGAGGCTTCAATGATCCCCCACAAATGTGCATTTAAATAGCGACATCAAGCGATTCACGTGCCACACACCAGTGGGCTCCCAGATGTCAAGCCAAAGTCAGTCAGATGGCCATTGCCCAGCTGTCCTCTTCAACATCACACCAGAGCATGCAGTGGCCCTAAAGGGGCAGCGTCCTACTTCTACTAATTTGCTGTTTCCAAAGGATAACTCTGCCACTGTTCGCTACCATTTAAATTCATCAAAATGTACAAGGGCTACAATTGTAAATGTTGATTCCTGAAAGGTAACACAGAACCATGATGCATCTATTTTAGAACGTGTCATCCTTTTCATTTAACTATGTTTCCCTCTAAAGAATGTATTTCTTTATTTTGAATAATAAAAGTAATTTTGATTTTAAATCCCCAAGATTGTACAACAGTGATCTGAGGAGCTAAATGGACTTTAAAATCACAATTCAAGGCAGATCCAGAGGAAAAAAACATTATCAGCCAGTGCTCAGAGCATGCGGCTGGCACACTACCTCACTGAGCTACAGTTGTTCTTCATGTTTCATTCAGAAAAGGAGGCGCTGCTTACTCTGTACCGCACTGGAGTCATGTTATCACTTTGTGTAAGACGAGGCTGCATCTTTTGACATTTGTTTACTGTTTCATTTGTTTCTTTACAGCAAAATGACATTAATGGCTGCATTGTCAAATGTTTATGGGAAGACAGACCTCATCACTTTATTGGTTAGTGGAGAGCAGGGACCCTGCTGTATTGCTGCTCCATTGCACTTGCTGCTGAATATTTTTGCTGTTGACTGAAGGAGAGTGCAACCAACTTGTGTCAGAGAGACAGTGATTGAGTGAGTGAGTGAGTGTGTGTGTGTGTGTGCATGCGTGTGTGTGTCAGAAAGAGAACCAGTGCAGCATGTGTGTGGGTGGGTTTTGAAAGGTTTCCCGTCAATCAAGCTACTGAGCTGAAAAGAAATGAAGAGAAGGGGGATGCAGCCTACACAATTTAATCAGTGAGGTGGGCAGCTGGGCTCGCAGCCATTGTGAGGGGCTAGCTCGGAGACCAAGTCATGATTTCTCAGCACAGCGGCTTTCCACAGCCTTTCACAGAACGGAGCGCTGGCCAACCGAATGCTACCTGTTTTCCTTCCAGCTTGATGAGTATAAGTGGTAGGAAACAACTTGCTTGAGGTCAGGCTGCCTCTGGTAATTAATCATTTCCTTTCGAGTTATTGTTTTTCTTAATGTGAGAGAGTGTGTGAGGTAGTACAGAGAGAGTGACTGGGCTTGAGGTAGAGCAACAGACAGGGAGACAAACGAGAACAGAGGTGCTGCCTGGGGTATGATGCTGTACTGCTACCTACTACCACACATTCACTTTCTTCCTACTGACACATAATGCTATTCCATATGGAATTTTTGCTAGCGGATGGTAAGCTGTTTTACATAGCATGTTTTCTCTCAGGGTTACTGTTCATATTTTGCACTTTCATAACAAGTATGGCACAAATTACCTGCTTCTGATTGACACCCATAATACTGAATATTTCCAGTTAGTATTGTTTGTTGTTGTTCTGCAGATCATAGATCTACAGGGATTTGGAGCCATCTACAGGTATTTGTTCCCATAAAGTTTCAGTGGTTTTACAGGAAAATGAAGCAATTCAGCTTCCATAGGAAATATTGTAAACTACAGGAAAACATAGGAACATTGCCCTAGAGTTACAGGGAAATTGCCAAATCGATCACCGGAGTGGTGGGGGCATACAGTGCACAGTGGGCGGCTGCGGGAGGGTTTGTTTTCACAAATGAGCAAACCCTGTGTGGAGTGGGGGTGGAGTTGGGGCGGGTTAAACATACCCTCAGGGAGGGGAGCTCTCAAGAGATCAAGTACCAAGAAAAAAAGAACTCTTCAACTGCTATACCTCATACAGTCAGCGTAGTAATTGGGCTCTTTGTGGAAGAGACTATTTTGACACTTCATCATGTTGTACGGATGGAAAACATGATGTAGGTCCTCTTGCGATGCAAAACATCTGCAGGCTACGCCCACTGCAGACGTAACTAGGGTTCACTAACCAACATTTTTCAGTTCAAATTGAAGCTGGCAGGAATGTCCTGTTGTCTCCCCACAGCGGTCCCCTTTGTTCTTCAGCTCCCATTCTGAATCTCAGTCTTCATCTGCATGTCCCAAGTAACCATATAGTGAAGATATGTCTTCCATTTTGCATAGGTTCCAAACTACCCTGAACCTCTGCACCCATAGCTGCATGGAAGCACATGACCTAGAAGGCCCTGTGTTTCTGCAGCCAGGACTCTTGGCCCTGCATGCCTGCATCAGTAGCTCCACTGAAGCACAGGGGCCAGAGGGCCCTGTGATTACACAGCCCCCGGGTAACCCCACAAATTCTTTGCATTCATCACCAGCAGGCAGATGGACACTTCAGCATGCATAGGGACTTGTCCCTTTGGCTCTGTACTTCTCCAACTGTTAACCAGGTCTTCAGGGACCTGCATGAATAAGTATAATTCACTATTTCAACAGAAAAATTCATTGCAAAAAAACTATCTTAATGCACCAGTTAAGATTCAGGTTAATGCCACAAAAGTATGGAAGTGTGGTGTTAGAGTTTCCTACCCTAACTCCCCACCTACCACCCTGAAGCAGTAAAAGGACAAGATCACACAAGCAATCACAGACAGCCATTGTCAAGTAAGACAAACAACTTACAACTGTTTCCAGATTACATAAATGCATTAGCACTGATGTGCTTGCTACCTTTGTGGATTTGTATCTGCGGCCTGTGATTATGCAGCCACACCTGTGTGTATGTTGTACAGCGTGCATGAGTACAAGTGGCTGCAGAAGTACTGTTGCAATATGGGCATCATGGTTTCAGCAGTAGTTCTAGAACTTTTTCATGGGTGTAGCAGTTTTTCCTGGGGGTATCACTCTCCCCAAAAAAGTAACATGTTACCTTTTAAAGCTCAGATTAACAGCTACTTTTTGCTAGCCTAAGGGGCTAGCAGATGGTACGTCGCTACATAGATGGATTCACAAGTGCATGGTTTCTATACGCAGCTGCGTAACTGCAGGCCCTACTGGTGCCTGTGCTTCTGCAGCCAAAAGTTGGTGAGTATATCCTACACCTGTGGCCTCAGGGGCTTGTGGTTTTGCAGGCAGAAGTACTACTGCAATTTTGGTATCATATATTTCATGTTGCCTGCACTTCTGTAGCCTGGTTGGTGTGTATGTTTTACACCTGCAGCTGCTGAAGCACAGGCCCCTGCAAACAGAATTGTGTGTACAGTATGTCTTAAAGTGTGGATAAGTACCTGTGGCTACAGAAGAGCTGTCTCTATAGATGCCTGAGCTTCTGCAAACAAAAGATCTCTTGTAATTTGGTATTGTGGATTTGTACAATATCTGTGGCTGCAGGGGCTTGAGCTTCTGTACACAGTAGTGTTGTGATTTCAGTATCATAGATTTCTATCTGCAACCAAAGTGAGTGTGCATGTGTTGCAATGTGTGTACCACAGACACAAATCTACAAGGCAGCATATCGGCGCTACTGCATCTGTGTCATCTGGAAACAGTTGCATGTTGTCTTACCTGATGATGGCTGTCTGTGGCTGTGTGGTCTTATCCTTTTACTGCTTGGGGTGGGGAGAGGAGTTAGGTTAGAAACCCTAATGCCACATTTCCCTACTTTTGTGGTGTTAACGTGAACTCTAACTGGTGACATAAGTTTTTTGCAATTAATATATTTAGTGATAGATAGATAGATAGATAGATAGATAGATAGATAGATAGATATTGATATAGCTATAGATATATATGTACACACACATACACACTCACACTCACACACACACATAGGCTATTACATGGGTGACAGAAATAGAAATATCTTCATGAGGTATACTTGACCTCCTGATCTCATGAGTGACAAAGCCATAGAGTGAGGCCAGAAGAGTTCAAGTATAGTGAGAGAAGTATTTCTGCTATTTAACTCTCACCCATGTCATATTTGATTTGTATAACTGGTGTTTATGTGGTTTTATAACAGAAATGATAAAAAGTTACAAAGAAAAAGAAAAGTACAAACTATAAACTGTGCCATTCAAACATCTCATTCTCATCCATGTCAGTTTTGATTTGTACAACAGGGGCCCAATATTCAAAATGCACGGGTGCTAACAGGCCATTTGCCAGGGAGCCCCATAGTCAAAGGGGCCTTATGCTAGCAAAGAGGATCCAGCACTGGTGGAAAACATAATGTTTGCTGGTGGCAAGAGGAGGGATGTGTCCATGAACAGCCACACTATTTCACATTCAACAGCTTTGTGCTGCACAAAGGGGTTAGTATGGTCCTTTTGCACAGTGCAAATACCGCTGAACAAAACCATGATGACTTACTCCAGGCAACACTAGTGGCTGCAGAGGTAATTCAGCCAACCAGCCAGTTCTCTGCTGGGGTAGCACACCCGCCCCCTGTGGTTCTTGGCACCCCTCCCTCCATTGTACAAATAAAACCCTCCCTGGTGCTAGTGGTCCCCCCACCTCTGATTGCCAGCCCATTGTAAACATTAAAACCCTCCCTGGTGCTAGTGCTTCCCCCCACCACTGATTGCCAGCCCATTGTAAACATTAAAACCCTACCTGGTGCTAGTGGTCCCCCCACCTCTGATTGCCAGCCCACTGTAAACATTAAAACCCTCCCTGGTGCTAATGGTCTCCTCTGCCTCCAATGGCCAGTCCATTGTACGCATTAAAACCCTGCTTGGTGCTAGTGGTCCACCCTTCCCTTCCCCATCACCAGCCCACTGAAAGAATAAAACCCTCCCTGGTGCTCGTGGTGCTTCCCTCTCTCTGATGACTGGTACTCCATGCTCTCTGATCGCCAGCCTGTTGTACACATTTAAACCCTCCCTGTTGCTAGTGCCCCCCCCTGATCATCAGCCCGTTGAAAGAATAAAACCCTTCTGGTGCTAGTGGTCCCCACTCCTTCCAATCACTAGCCCACTGTACACTTTAAAACCCTCCCTGGTGCTAGTGGTTCCCGTCCCTCTGATCATCAGCCCATTAAACTTTCCTTGATGTCCAGTGGTTCCTCCCTGGCACTGATCCATGGTACCACCCATCACAATTCCATAATCCCCTGGCATCTAGTGCCCCCACAATGTGGCGCAGAACAATCCCCCAGTAACCGCATTCAGTATCCTCGGTGTCGCAGGTGCAAGATATGGTGATTGGGTACAGCCTCCTTACACCTTCTCAGCCAGCCACCATATATCCAGGCAGGAATGTACTTCTTATTTATAGGACAGATGATTCTTCCAGTGGGTTGGTGATCAGGGGTGGAGCACTACATCCAGGAGGGTTTAATGTTTACAACAGGCTGGCGGGTTGGAGGGAGGAGGGATTACTGGCAACAAGGAGGGTTTTATTCTATCAATGGTCTGGCGATCAGTAGGTGAGTGGACCACTAGGCACCAGGGATAGCTACGTCATACACTGTTTGATCAAATACAGCATTCTCAGGCTCCCATGCAATTGCAAGGTGCAGCAGAAAGTTTTCCACTCCGCTTTGTGCTATTTTGAATATTGGGCCCCAGGTGTTTGGGTGTTTTTGTGATAGAACTGATAAGAAAATTACAAAAGGAAATGTTATAGGAAAAAGGGTAAAATTTAAACTGTGCACCTCAAAGCATTTCACATCTGCTGGCTTCAGTGCTGCACATGGCTACTGTCATTGGTTCAGTATTCCACTGTGACATATCAACTTGCAAGATAGCACTGCTATCATCCCAGTGACCAGTAAGAGAGTAGTGAAATAGTGATCAAATTTGACCCATGCCTGTTGTACAAATACATTACATATATACTGTATGCAAAATGCATGGTGCACTGATAAACTGACAACTTAAAAGAAATCATAATTGTAGCTAATTAAGTTTATGGCTATCTGCAGAGTCTGCACTCATACAGATATGCATGTGGGTAAGATCTTCATTAGTCACTTTTGTATTGAATAGCTGCTACCAACGTTTCTTGGTTTCACAACCATCATTCAAAAAATAAAGCTGTTTTGTTTTAGAAAAGTTATGCTGTTTGTGTGTTATAACTACAGCACAAATGGAGACAAGGCAAATAATTAATAGTTAAAATATTACTGAATGTATATGTTTGCCCTGCTAACCAGTGCCTTTAGTAAGTAAACACACAATGTTATACAGCCTTGCCAGATCAGATAGTAAACAATATTCCTTATCAAACATACTATAGCCTAAATGAATTTAAAGAGAATCAAATTGATCTTAAAGTAACTACGGTATGTTAAATAGTTACCTTTCTCATGGTTTGGGTAGGTATCATATGATGGACAGCCTCACTATGCTTTCAGAAGATGAGAAAATCTGGTACTTACTTAGGTCAACTAATCAAGTTTTATGTAGCACCCTCACCCCATTCCACTCCACCATCTTGCATTGTCATTGATATTCAATCGGGTGCCAGTGATGTCTTCCACTGCAATTCTTGTTGCAGTTCCTTTACTTAATGGACAAATGGTTCTCATTTTCAAGCAAGGTTACAACAACATATGGCAATAGAGTCCCCGTGATGCTTCTATTCAGTCTATGCTATTGGGAGGGTTGCTGCACATTTGGCATTCTATACTATTAGGTCAGGTCAAGTTTCAGAATAAACTTCCGGGGATAAATGTCTGTCAAGTAAGGCAAAGTTCATTGAGAAATGAAGTGATCTCTGTCAGCCCACAGGGAAGTATGTCTTTTGATTTGCATCAGGCAGTCATAAACTGAAGTCCTTCTTTCACATTGGTTGTGTAATCGTTGTCAAGGAGAAAATTAAATAGTGCTAGTATTATTCCACAGCCTTTCATTACACCTCACAAGACATGTCATACTTAAGGTTCTGCTGGTTTCTCAAATCACACTCTCATCACAGGTCAGTAACACAGACAGGAAATTTGAGCAAATTAGCAGCAGTTTCTAATGTTCATACTGCCAGAAAATACATATTTAACTGTACCTCAATAAATACTGTTGCAAAAAACTATACTTTCAATTGTTTTCTTTTATGGACAACATTCTGCACAGATCTCTTCATGGAATCGGTACTTAGGCATTTTTACTTTGTCAGAGTTTGTGTACAGAATGCTAAGCATGAGCCATTGACCTACGAGAACCATGCTCAGTTTTGTATGCAAGCCATGAAACAGTTAAAAAAAACTCCAGATCACTGGTTCCATGAAGAGAACTGTAACAGAACAAAACAATGCAAAACACAGTTCTTCATGCCACTTTTTACTCAGGTACAGTTAAATACAGATAATTTTGAGGTTTGAATAATATTTCTGAAAATGGAAACATTATAAATAGCTGCCAATTAGAAATAATTTTCTGTCCTTCTAAACTTCATTTTGACCCAAATGCAAACAAATCAGATCACTGCAAACTTACCATATGCCTTTGGGCACACTTTAGTCACACTGTAATATAATACAATTAAAAAAAGGAGGGCCATCAGATAGGCCTTGTCCTGCTACCCTCTATTCCATTGACAGTAAGGAATATGTGCTGTACCAAGCAGATTAGCGATGCATGAAATTGCACAAAATAGCATGTAACTGTGTACAAATAGTGTGAATATGTAAAATATTGTGTGAAAATCATGCAAAAGTTGATAACAACACAAGACTGCATAAAGATAACACAAGGTTGCCTGAAAATAATGCAAAATTGTTTGAATACAGCACTTAGCAAAGATGTCATTATGGCACTGATGGCTACCTGCTCAGCACAAACAATGGTCACCATGCTCAGCGGTGAGAATGATATCATGCCCAATGTTGACGCTAGCACTGATGAACTGCAGACGTCTAAGGCCTCTGAGGTTAGTACCATCTTGGCACTGAGGTGTTGCTTTTGCCACTAATGTTTTTACCATCATCATTGGTATCACACCATGGCATGTATTTGGTGACAGACATAAAGACATCTCTATACAGGTGGGCCTCATCAAGGCCTTGTCTTCAACTTTACTCACAAAAGGTTCTAAAAAAGCCCCATTCTTGACACTTCTATCACGTCATCCAACCACTGCCTGACAGCCAAGCAATGTGTGATTTCCAGATAGCCTGAAATGCTCACAAGTTGAGTTTAGGGATGTAGAGGAGGTCAAAACTGAGGAATGTAAGAGTACAAAAAAGCATTTAAACAATAATGTAAAGTGAAAGGAAATACTACAACATAACAGTTGCAGCAGCAGAACCAAGCAGCTACCCTGCATTGAGAAACCTGAACTGAATTAGCACAAAATGGCACAAGACTACTATGTACAGCAACACAGAAGAAGAATTTCAAAGCTACAGTGAACTAGACAGGAAAGCTATTCAGAACAACGAAAAGCCCTGATCCCCAAGGAGGTCATAGCTCTATGATGGTGGGGAAAGGGGGAACTGAGACAGTTGGGTTTGGTGGTGCTTTATGCAGGATTTATTGTAAAAAAACTGCTTCTAGGCATCCATTAGGGTCTCCCCTTAATGCCTCAAAAGTAAGTAAATGCAATGTTATGGTAAGGCAAATTCTTCAGAGATTTGGTGAATCCATGGTGTGGTGTTTCTGAGACTTGTTGGCTTGCCTTACTACCCATCCTAGTGTTGTCCAGGTGGGTGTCCAGGTGGAAGTAAAAAGAACCCAGGGCACTCTTAGCAAAGAGTAGGGACATTCCCAGTGTCCTGGCCAACATTCCGTTCCATAAACCAGTTCATGCAATTATCCAGGCTGTGTGTGGTGATGATGTGCAAATGGCCGCCACTACACATTCAGTCACTTCACTATCAGTCTAGCATTGCTTAAAAAGTGCTTTGAGATACACTGTATGAAAAGCGCTATATAAATGCTGATTCTTCTTCTACTTTGGCACTGTTTTTCCAGGCATACAAAAATACTTAAACCCCAATGACTGGAGAGAGGGGGCTGAAGTTTGGGTAATGCCAATGCTGCACTGCATGATCATTCAAAACCCAAGAAACCCCATGCCACAAATTAACCAAGGCTAAGGGGAATGTTTCTTACCGTAACATCACATTTCCTTTCTTTTGTGGTATTAAGGGGTAACTCTAACTGATGGCTAAATGTAGTTTTTGCTGTTAATTTCCTTACATTTAAAAAAAATAGTTGAATAACAGAGGTACACTACATTTAATAGCAAGCAGACCTGGGCACAGTGCCACTCTCTGCCCTTACCCCACCATATAAAACAGTGTTGACTGTACACAGGCATACCCAACTTCACCCTCCCCCCATACCAAGCAGTCACCGGTGCCACCGGAACCCCCCCCACACACACACCCTGCCCCATGTCCAAGTGTCCCAGGTATTCAGTGGTACCCCTCCAGCACCCTGCCCCATGTCCAAGTATAGAGTACCTGGCATTCACTGATAACCCCCGAACCTACCTTGCTCTATGTCCAAGTATCCATGGCATCTAGTGGCACTTCCCAATAACCTGCCCCATGCTCCAGTATATCTGGCATTCAGTGGTACCCCCAAGCCACTCTGCTTCATCTCCAAGTATCCCTGGCAACCAGTGGCACCTCCCAACACCACGCCCCATGTCCAAGTATCTCTAATGTCCAGTGGCACCCCCATCCACACCAAGTTCCCCATATTCCAACTCTGGGTGCCCAACCATGGTGTCCGATATACTTACTTCTTAGAAAAATGTAGTTTTCCTTCCACCTACCCAGTAGAATGCATAACTCCCACTCCAGTCTCCCCACCATTCTGGAACATAACACACATTCCCCAGCCTATTAGCACCCCATCCCCACCCTCCTCCCCTCGGGCCACCCATAGTAAAAAAAAAAGAGACCAATGCAGCCCTCCTCTCACCTCCTTAGCCAGCTGTAGTCTGAGGCCCGGATATTCAAACTGCGCCCAAAATGTGCGCAACAGCAGGAGCAAGCACAAACCAATTGCGCATTTGCACAACAGGTGCAATATTCAAACATGGAGCAGAACAAATTGCGTAAGCAACCAACGTCTGAATATCGCACATACTGCGCCATAGCGCAACCAGGAAGGAGAAGTTGAGCAGAAATGTTGCGCCATAGCACACCAGGGCAGCCCAGCTGAGCAGTCCAGAGGTGCCATAGCGCAGCAGAGCCCCAGAGCAATGGAACTGCACATCCAGGGAGGCAGGCTGGGGCCCACCGCCAGCCATGCCACACATGGGCACAGGAACACACTGCAGAACCAACAAGACACCTGCACACCCCAAGCACAGCATCACTGGGGTGTGGACGGATGATCTACTGGCCCATGGGGACAAGCCAACAAAGCACAGCAGAGCCATGACACCCAGCACAACCACTGGCAGGCTGAGAGTGCCACACACAGGGGGTTGACAACCACAGTGCACATCAGCCCCCCGTATGCACAGCACACCCTGCACCGTGACCCCAAGACACCACCCATGTGCAGTGACTGGCACTGCAGGAAACCATGCATCCCCCCCAGCACACGTCAACCCCATCCAGCAGAGAAGCATACAAGCCAGACACACCCTGTGCACCCAGCAGTGAGTGGCAGCAGACGGCAAGACCAACAGAAAGTCACTGCCATGCCGGAGATACCTCCCCATGCACACACACGACGCAGCACACACACACACACACACACACACACCCAGGACCATACCACCCCAGATGGCATGTACACCACTGCAACTGAGCACCCATAGCCAGCTGCAAATCAGAGACCAACACAGTATTCATATCAAAATATAATTGTATTTTCAAATTTTCAAAGAGTAAATTACAAAACAATAAACAAGAACTATTTACAAGGGGGGACGGGTACAAGGTAGGGGTGGTCAAGGGGTAGGGATGAACAATTTGAGAGGGAAGGCAGGGTGGTAGGGATGGGTGAAGTGGGAATGGTAATGTGGCCTAAGGCCCAGCAGGCTGGTCATCCTGTGCCTGGTTCCGCTGTTCCCTGCGATGCCTCCTCTGCAGGCCATGTCTCCTTATGGAATTCAGGATGGCCTGGTTATCCAGGGACACTTGTGTCAGGCCCCTTATGTCATGATGGATCCTCCAGAGAACTGTGAGGTCTAGGAGAATGGGAACACAGTCAATGGCTGTGACTGACCACAACCCTGAACACCACCCAACCTGCAAGCCATATAGCCCAATGTCCCGCACCTGTGATGGCATGCACCCACCCACAGTGAACATGCACATGGCCATCACAAACAGGCGGCACCAGCTATGTGCACCACTGCACACACACACTGCCCATGTCCATCACAGCACAAACAAGGCTGTCAAGTGGCGTGGCAATGGTGCGATGCCAGTTACACAGCTATGTGCCCAGTGCATGCATGGACCACCAGTGGCGCACACAGACGTGCTGTGATACTGGACAGTGATGCATGTCACCTGTGGCGTGCATACATACATAGATACATAGACAGTGTCAGAGATGGGGCCTATGGCCCACCCAGTCTGCCCATTTGAGCTTGTAAGTTCAGTTTGTTTTCCTAGAAGTCTGTTGCACCTTACCCCTGACCTCCAGAATTCCTTTATGTCTATCCCATGCATTCTTAAATCCCGTGATTGTTTCAGCCCCCACCACTTCCTCTGGCAGGGTGTTCCACTTGTCCACCACCCGTTCTGTGAAGAAATTCTTTCTCATGTTTCCTCTGAATCGTCCTCCTTCCAACTTCATCCCATGCCCTCTAGTCCTGGAACATCTTTTTCACTTAAAAATAGTGTTTTCCTGCACCCTGTTCCTCCCTGTAAGATACTTGTATGTCTCTATCATATCCCCTCTCTCCCTCCTCTCCTCCAGGGAGTACATGTTCAGTTCCTTCAACCTGTCTTCATCGGACTTGTGATGCAATCTATGCACCATCTTTGTTGCCCTCCTCTGAACCTCCTCTACCCAGTCTATGTCCATACGTAGGTATGGTCTCCAGAACTGTACACTATACTCCAGGTGGGGCCTCACTAGTGTCTTGTATAGTGGAATTATGACCTCCCCTTTCCTGTATAGTTGTGTTGTGCATGGCTGGTGGTCTTGCCCCCCCCCCCAGCATGCAATAGCATCCATGAGGTAATGATACTCACACTCCTCAAGCAGCTGGGTCTGCCGCTGCTGCTGCTGCTGCTGCTGCTGGGGCCCAACACCCACCGGCACCGGGGCCCTGGCACGGCTCTCCTCACCCCGTGCCTGCATCCTCACATCCCGGCCTGTGGGAGACATATGTTGAGACAAACATCAGTGTGACTCCAAAGCAGACTGCCCCTGCCCCAGTGAGAGTGCCTGCCCACACAACCAGACCCTGCATCTCACACCTGCACACACTGACACAGCCAACCATGGCAGAGCCATCACCTATGCACAGCCACCAAAACACACTCACACCCCTACAGAGAATACAGGTGCATAGATGGTACACCCACCTGGCCTAGGCACCACGTCGCCCCTGGCACGTGACCGCAGCCGATCGAGAAGATCAGGATCCCTCCGGCGGAGGTCACCGTACCGGTGCCGGCACTGCTCAGCTGACCGGCACTGTCCAGTGACCCCCACCAGGTCAGTGGCCACTTGCTGCCACACCTGCATCCTGGCAATGGTGAGGGGTGCCTCACCATAAAGTGCCCCATAGTGGGGCTCCACTAGGGCCACCAAGTTGGCAAGTTCGACAGGGCTCCACTGTACTGCTCTTCTGTGAGCCATGGTACCAACTTTACAGCAGGCAATATGGCGGCCCACTGCGCCGTAACCCCGCGTGGAGATGTTGCGCAATAGACCACCACAGGTTCCAATCGCGCTGTTCGAACAGTGCCGTCACTTCACATAGCGCTGTCACCAGACAGCGCAATAGGGCCGTACACATGGCAGCCGAACAGCACCAGGGGGCAAAGGTCGGACACAAGGTCATGGGCAATGACGCAAGGCCACGCACAGCGCCATCTGACATATACACATCCTGCGCGACCGACCAGCTGCATACCAGTGCCACAGTGGACTATTGCGCAGTAGTGCCACAGCGCCATATAGTGCCCAGTGCTGTAGCGCCACTGGCACAATGGTGGCCATGGCCTGAATTGCCGATCGCGCACAGCACGTCAGCAGTGTGGCAGACGCCTGCGTAAGCTATCTGGGCATGCGCAATGCAGTGTACCACACAGTCACAGATCTGCGCCATTGGCTCAGCCGACTCAACCGTATTGCACAAAGCTCAAATTCGCGATATTCAGCCGACATGCAAATCATCTGATCAGCCATTCAAAGGCGCAGTGGCGCGATTGCATGTTATTATAGTTGCTCACTCCTAATTGCATGCATTGCGCTATAAATGCGACATTGGGCTGCGCTGGCCAGATTCAGGTTACTGCAGGTGAGAGGTGAGTTGCATGCTGTGTGATGTTCTGGACAATGGTCATGGGAAAATGCTGTAGACTGCACAGTGACAGGTGTCCACTTCATACAGATCGCCATGACCGAGCAGAGCCAAGGTGAGGGTGAGGACGGTGGGCGTAGGAGGCCCAACTTTACCCCAGCAGAGACAGAGGCCCTCTTCCAGGCCTACCTGGATGAGGAGCCAGTACTGAGTGGACGGAGGGGCACCCCTCAGTCCCGTGCGGCTGCATGGGAGGGGGTAGCTCGGGCCGTGAACCTGCACGGAAGCCACCAGTGCTCCGTGCAGGAATGCAAGAAGAAGATGGGGACAGACCGCAGGAGGTTTAAGGAGAAGGTGGCAGCCTTCAGGGCGGCACGTGCTGGCACTGGTCGGGGGCCCGCCAGTGGTGTTGGAGCTGACCCCGGCTGAGGAGACACTGGTTGCATCAATGCAGCAAAGCGCTATTGAGGGCATACCAGGAGGTGGATTCCAGACAGGTGGAAGCCCATCACTGCACGGTATGACATGGTGGTGGTGTTGGGGGGGGTTGGGGGGAAGGTTGTTCACATGCACTCACATGTACTCTCTTTCTGTTACAGATCCTGTTCGTCTTCAGGAGATGGTGGTGGGTCCAGGCAGTGATGATGACCTGCTGGACATGGAGGAGGGTCCATCCACCTCTATCACCAGCCAGCAGGCACTGCAGCAGCATGCACGCTGGGCCGCCAACTCTGGTGTCGGTGATTCGGGTGCCGGGGGTGCACAGCCTGTGTCTCAGCAGTCTGGCATGCAAACATGCCTGCACACTGTGACTATGGCTGTAGCACGTACCAGCACCATTGATGATGCATGGACTGCAATGGGCAGTGATAGGTGTGTGTCCCATGACGGACACACAGCAGGCCAGCACGTGCCCCTGAGCCTTCTGGTTCCAACTTGTACCAGCATGCTGGCACAGTCCCAGGCTGTGCCTGTCCGCACTGGTGGGGCAGCACCGGTGGCTGTGCAGGTGTCTGGCACTGTTGCTAGCACAGCGGTGGAACGAGTGGACCCTGGGGCACAGCAGTTGGCGGGCAGCAGCAGCAGTCACCCACCAGGTCTGGGGGTACAGTGTCCAGCGGTGGCACATGTCCGCCCGCCCTTGATCACACCCATTCCTGGTCCTGGCGAACAGCGCCCACCCTCAAGGGTGTTGTGCATCAGGACCTTCCATACTCTGGGGACAGGATGCCATTGGGGCACAGTACCCATTGGATGAGCACACCCACCTGCTGCAGGAATCAGTACAGCTGCAGAGGCGGTTGCAATATCGTGGAGGCACTGTCTGTGGTTGTGGAGTGGCACAGCAGGGAGTGTGCTCTGGACCGTGCAGAGCTGGTTCGTGTCACGGACGGATGTGACGCCCGCCATTGACAGGCTGACCCAGGCAGTGGTCTCTGTCATGGACGCATGGGCACACAGTCAGGTGCCCCTGTACTGCACACCCCACACAGTTCACTCTCCACTCCCCGTTCCCGGCGTCATGCGACACCAGGCCTGTCAACGCCGGGTTCTGCTGTGGCCATCCTGAGCACCCCTGGTGCAGGCTTGTTCGGCATGCTGCAGACCCCTGTGGTGGCAAGGTCGCGTTCATGCAGTGGGACCCCTGGTGGTGCAACAGTGCCACCCCATGTAGCCCTGCTCAGCCTGCCAGTGCTGTTGTTGGGTCACGGCGGGGCCGCCCACGATCTGCGGTGGCGTGGGACAGTGCTACATGACTGAGCTGTCTCCCAGTGCGGGCCCTGTCTGGTGCTGCCATGTACAATGTGTGTCATGGTGGGCAGTGCACTGCTGGGTGCTCTGCTCACCAGCTGACCACACTGACCACCCTGCACACCCCTCCCAACTGCTGTCCACAGGTGCGTGTGCATGATGATGCCTGCATTGTACTGTCACCAAGGTGCAAGGTGCCCAGCATCTGACCCACGTGCTTGACAGACAGTGCAGCGTGGGGTGGTCGGTGGTGCTGTGTGTTAGCAATGTCGGGTCTTCTGTGCTGTGCATCTGCCCATGTACGCTCTGTGCCTGTGTGTGTGTGTCCATATGAGTGCTCACCCTCCCTGATGGTGTGTTTGTATGCCTGGACCCTTCCACTCCCTGGCCGTCATGCACCCCTGGTGTGTTACCCTGTGTGCCTGTGGTTTGCGCATGGACAGTGTTGGTTGCACATGTCCCCTTGACTTACCTGTGTTCTGCATAGTGCTCCTCTGTGATGGTGTCCCGGTGCAGCTGGGCCTGCCGGATCAGCCGGGGGTCCCACCGTCCTAGGGGGGGCTGCTCATCACCAGCGACACTGGCGTCCCCATCGCTGTCCCCCTCTTCAACCTGTACGGCTATCCCATAGTCTTTGGCCATGTTGTGCAGGATGCAACAGGCCAGGAATATCCCACAGGCCTTTTGGGGGCTGTACTGTAGGGCACCGCCGGAGGTGTCTAGGCATCGGAAGCATGCCTTGAGCATCCCAAACACCTGCTCTATGATGTTGCGTGTGGAAACATGTGCCTCATTATAGCGTTGCTGCGATGGGGTCATGGGGCGCGGTACGGTGTGAGCAGCCAGGGATGGAGTGGGTATCCGCTGTCACCTGTGTGGAGATAGTGGAGATCAGTCTCATGTTCAGGTCCATATTGCCCATATCCCCGTGTGCCACTACCATGGCACCTGTGGCATTCCCAACCTTGCCCCGAGTTTGCATTCCATACATGTGTACTCACCCACTAGATGTCCTGTGGGGATGTCCCCACTCGAATCGATGGCACAGTGCGGACTGATACCATATGAAGGCATCATGTGCTCCGCCAGGGTGTGTGGCACAGACATTGATTATGTGCCCAGTGGCATCACACACCACCTGGCAGTTGACACTGGAGAATCCCTTTCTGTTCCTATATGCAGCCCCATCGGGCCAGGTGGCGTGCGAATGGCCACATGGGTGCAGTCTATGGCCCCTAGCACGCCAGGCATACGTGCTACCCTGTGGAACTCCTGCATGTTTGCTGTACGCTCTGCCGCGGAGCTGGGGAAATGGATGTGCTCTGCAGCATGTGGCAGCAGTGCGCTGAGGAATTGGGTGAGGATGCGTGACGTGGCCGACTGTGTGATGCCTGTGGTGTCCCCTGTCGGCCTCTGGAAGGTGCCTGAGAGCAGGCACATGCAGGCTGTCACCTTGGTCTCCACCGACAGAGCGTGACTCACGTCGTGAGGGTGCCTGAATCACATCACTGCACAGCTCACAGAGCCGTCTCCAGTATTGCCCTGTTCAGGCGGTATCGCCCACCATCTGTAACATCTGTGCACAGCTCAAAGCTGATGCGGCACTGCACTGCCTGTTGGGGGCATACCGCCCACGGCCCTTCCACAGCCACGCCCCCTGTAGCATGCATTCACCCCCCTCATTACAGCTTCCATGTGGAAGCTGGCACTGTCCATCTCCCTAGCTTCTGACCCCTGGCTGCTGCTGCTGCCTACCCCGCTGTCCTCACTGCTATTTCCACTGCACGGGCACCCCGCTGGCCTCTACAGCCTATGGCCCACGCTTTCCTTGCCTGCCCTAGCCTGTCTGTTGTCTGTCTGTCTCTCTCTCTCTCCCCACTTGGCAGCCTTGTGCGTTCTTGCGCCGCTTCCTTGAGCCTTTTTATTTTGGCTCATTTCCGCTAGTGTGCAATTTCCGGCTGTGCCGCTATTGCACATCGCGCAAGTCTTTGAATATCGCATTGCGCTCTTTATGCATGGATCCACCCCCTTCGGTTGCGCATGCCTTCATTTTCATTGCGCTGTTGCTCAGCATGTTTTCGGTGGCGCAACTGCCTCCTTCTGAATATTGCAAAATGGCGCATTTTGGGACTTGAGCATGCACAACCCTGTTGTGCATGGCGCAACCCTTTTGAATATTCAGGCCTGAGTGAATAATGCAGTGATCGAGCAGCTGATTGTGTTTTCATTCATTCCGAGGGCTGCAGACCAGGCAGATAAAAGGAAGTCTGCACCGACTATTGTCTCCTTTTTCTTAAATTATGGGTGGCATGGAGGATGTGAGCTGGCTTGAGGTGCTAGTTGACTGGGGGAAAGGAGGTTATACTGAAAACTGCTTGGGATTGGGAAAGAGAGGAATGGGTGGTAGCAGGGAGGAAGAAAATCACTTTTTATTATTTTTTGTAACAGTATATTCAGCATCAGGGTTGAGCAACCAGTTTCAGATCTGGGGTCTTGGTGGCACCAGTGCTGGACTTCCAGTGTCCACAATTTTTTTAAATCTTTCTGACATGGGGTTGGGCACCAGGTGTTGGAACAGGGGTGTCTTTGGTGGCACCAGGACTGGGATCCCAGTGTCAGCAAATGTTTTCTTAAATAATTTGACAGTGGGGTTGGGTACCTGGTGACAGAATGGGAGGCATCTTTGGTGAAATCAGGGTCTGGCTACCCATGACTGCAATTTTTATTTTTAAATTACATCTTTCCAACACCAGGGTTAGGACATGGTGGTGGAATGTGGAAGATCATATTCAAGTACAAGGGCTGCACTCACAATGGCTGAAATTTCTTTTATTTAACACCTCTGGGGTGGGGGAATTGGTAGGGACAGGGATGCAGCAGGGTGACACAACCAGTGGAGGCAATAGGTTCCTGACCACCAGTCATGCGAGTGGTGCAATGACTGCTTCACTGTTTGCTTTAAAGCTCTGATAAGGGCAATTCACATGCCAATGGTTGTTCTGAGCTTGTCAGAGGCAGTGGCATGGGAATTGCCCTTATCAGGGCCAATTTGGATAGTTTTCATATTTTTTTACCACTCCTTAGCCAAAAAAAAAAACACTGACCCATATTTCACTTAAATTGGCAGATCAAGAGATCTAGTGTCAAAATGCACGCTTTTGAAAATTTTATGAAAATCTGTGGCTTGGCCAAGATATAAGCAGCTGAAAAATCACCATTTAACATTAAACTGCCCACATAACCTTAACTATGGTGGTGCTCCCACATCACTGTAATGCTGACAGCATATGCATGATACATTACATCTGTACCATGCACTGGTGGTAGCACAAGTTTCTAATTCCTGTGGATCTTAGGTCCTCCATCTCTAAGACCAAAGCATGGGGCTCTAGGGAGTAAATTGACTGGGAGACTTATGGTCAAGGCTATTGAGTGAAAAGACTGCATGAGGAACCTGGAAGATCTCCCTTCAAGTACAGTAAAATGGAGATTTATAGGTGAAAGATTAAGCTGAGATATGCTGAAGCGCCTATTCTGTCCCTGTCATTTGTTTCCTGCAGGCCAGCAGCATTAAAGCCAAGTTGCTGTTTCTGGAAACAGATAATATATTTCTGCCTTGCATTTCAGGCCAGAAGAGGTCCTGAGATTTGTTTTGGTTTGGTAAGGTCGCTACATTGGGTTAGAGGTCAGGGATCATGTTGTTTGTTATTGATTTCACAGATATAGGTTAGTGGCCCAAGCAGCCATTGTACCCTACTGTTTTTTTTGCCAAGCTGATGAGAGATGTCACAGGGTACAGTAAGCCACAGTGAAGGGGCACAGAGAAGCTGACATATTATTTTCTGAAAAGTGGAGTGTGGAACTTGGAGTGTGGGAACTGGCAGTACTGGCAGAATGCTGCATTGTGACTGGTGTAGGGCAAGGAGAATAGATGGGTATCTCATGATTTGCCACTCTTTCATCTGTTACCTTGTGCATCTGCCACAGTCAAACCTAAGTTACTACTTTTACTTTAATGGTAATCACCTCCTACTGTCTACCAGGTCAGTTGTAAATTAGTCCATTGGTCCTCAATGTGTTGGGACAATGTTAACCCAAAAAGGTAATTTAAAGATCATGTGCATGGGTTTTCAAAACTATAATAGGGAGCACCACTCAGTAAAGCGTTGCTATAAAAACAAGCATTTGTCAATGCCGAATGTTTGCTTGCTGGCATTGGCATTGGTGGGGTGCCTTTGGGTCGTCCAGGCATAACGGCCATGCCATTTCACCACACCATATCCTGCAGACACCAACAAGTGTCACAGTGTGCCTTGGGTGTTTGGCCTTATGCTCACCCCATTCCATCAGGAAATACAGTGAGAAGGGTGTGGTATAGGAGAATGGGGTGAACTTTGGGGCCAAAGAGTCCAAGGCACACCTTGATGCCTCACTCGGCTGCAGGGTGTGGGTGGGGTGGAGCGGTATGAGCATTACAGGCAACAATCCCAAGTCACACACCCTGATGCCTGTCAGTCTCTACAGGGTGGGGTGTTATGGTCGGAAACTCTACGCCTCAGGCGTTGGATTTAGTATTTTCACTCCAAAATTTTTCAACATGTTTTTTGTGACCCCACCTTATGAACAGTGGCAATATCGGTTTGTTGGCGGGCTTGATTTTGCAGCGTGTCTACAGCGTTTGGCACCACAGGTGCGAAAACACATTTCGAACAGGATGTGAAAAATGACAGCTGTACTGTTCATGGGAAGGTGTAAAAAATGGCAATGTTGAAAATCTGCAGAGAAAATAGTAAAAAAAACTGGTGAAGTCACGGTGTGCATAGAAACTCCACAACACACACTCTTAATATAATTAGTTTGGGGATTTTTACAGCAGATTATCAACACAGGCATTTTGGGACCTCCGCTCATGAATATATATATATTTATATTTTATAACATTTATGCACAGAAAGTGTGAAAACACATTTCAGCCATGTTGTGAAAAATTACAGCTGTACTGTTCATAAGGAAGTGTGGAAAAATGCCAGTGGTGAAAGTCTGGACTGAAAATATTACAAATTCATGAACTTACAAGGGTGCGTGGAAACAGCGCAATGCTTGCTCGTAACACAGTCAGTTTATGGACTTTTGTCACCAAATTTTTAATATAGCCATTTTAAGACCTCTGCTCATGAACAGTGTCACTGTGATTTTCTTAATCTGTCCCAAACATTGATTTCATACACCAACTGTGCCATTGTGCGCTACATGCACAGAAACACAATTTGGGGGAGATGTGAAAAATGACAGCTATACTGCTCATAAGGAGGTGTGGTAAAATGGCAATGTTGAAAATCTGGAGTACAAATACTAAAAATTCGCAAACTTACAAGCGTGCATAGGAACTGCGAAACGCATGCTCGTAAAACTGTCATTTTTGGGAATTTTTTCACTAAATTTTCAATGTAGCCATTTTAAAACCTCTGCTCATGAACAGTGTCACTGTAATTTTCTTAATCTGTCCCAAACATTGATTTCACACACCGACTGCGCCATTGTTCGCTACATGCGCAGAAACACAATTTGGGGGAGATGTGAAAAATGACAGCAGTACTGCTCATAAGGAGGTGTGGTAAAATGACAATGTTGAAAATCTGGAGTGCAAATATTAAAAATTTGTGAACTTACGAGCCTGCATAGGAACTGCACAATGCACGCTTGTAAAACAGTCATTTTTGAGAATTTTTTCACCAAATTTTCAACATAGGGTTTTTGGGGGCCTACCTCATGAACTGTGACAATGTCGTTTTGTACATTGGTCCTGAAAGGTGGTTTCACGCAGTGACTAAGAAATCACCTTTCGGGACTGAATAACAAAATGACAGTACAAGCATTCATGAGGTGGGGTCTCAAAAACCCCATGCTGAAAATTTGGTGAAAAAATTCCAAAAAATGCCTGAGATATGCATCAAACTTGAAAAAAAACCCTATTTATTCCATTATACAGTTTACCGGCATTTCCTCAGTTCGCTGTTGGCTTTGAAGAGTGCAGACATGTTCCGGTCCACAAGGATCATCGCACTGGACTCCGGAGGTAAGTATGGAGGGGGTGTTGGGAGGCAGGGTGTGCAGAGGGTGGGCGCAGGTGGGAGAGGGTGGTCAAGACAGTCAGCGTGGGACCGTTCTTTCTTTGTAGGTTTCTTTTTATTTCTTGTAGGAAGATGACGCGGGATGTTTGCCACACTGGGGTGGGCTCCAAGCATGACAGCTGGAAGGTTTTTTTTGGAGGGAGCCAGCGGAGCCGACGGGGGATTGGGTACCCCGTCGGCCATAAAACTTTGCCCACGCTAGGTGGGCTCCCAGCGTTGCACCTGGAAGTGTGTTTGGGGGGCCACCAAATGGGCGTTTGCTGCGCTGGGGTGGGTTCCCAGCGTGGCACCCTGAAACTGTTTTTAGAGGCACTGGGCCGACAGGGGATTGGGCACCCCGTCGGCCATACCTATGTGTGGGGGCGCCAGGCATGCTGGGGTGGGCTCAGCGTGCTACTTGTTGAGGGGGCTGTCTATGACAGCTCTTGCACTGCAGTGCCGACGTGGAGGCACTTTGCATACTGCCGACAGCGGCAATATGCAAATTGCCTACATGCTGCAGCTCGTTCTTTCAACTGTATGCCGCTGCATTTGCAAACGCTGTCACAGACAGCTCTTACATTCATTGGTGCGGTGGGGCCACACCTGCAAAAGGCAGCAGGCACTGGAAGTGTGGGAGGCACACCTACAAATTTTTGTATGGTGGCACTATGTTTCTTGCACATGTGTGCAAGCAAACATAAAAACTGTATGTGTTCTAGGTTCTGTTATAAAAGTTGACAAATTTGTACTTTTTGTTAGCACCTTTTTGATGTAGTCCATTTCTCCAAGATTGCCGGATGCTGAGTCAACATGCCTCCAGGCTGCCGATGTCATTAGGGGTGCTAATCTACTGTTTCTATTACTGCTAGTGTTGTAATGTTGGTAACTTCATTATTGTTGGTCAGTGTCTGCTTTACAATAAGCTTTAATAGGTGCCTTATTTGTATTAATTTCTACAAGGGATGGTTGTGTTAGCCCTGGTAAGAAGATAATTTTAACGTGGAGTAAAGAATAGCTGAGCCTGAATGTAGGTCAAGTAAAATCCTGCCAAGAAGGAAACTGGGCTAGCTAATGCATACAAACTCTTAGTAAGGTTTCAAAACAGCATTACTTCTCTCACCCCATTTACAGGTGATGGGATAATTACTTTAGTGCCATCCTGAGAATGGAAGTTTACTCACCTGGTAAAGGTGAGTATCAATCGCACCTTCTTACAGCACTCCTAGTCTCCACTCATGGGTAATCTCCGGCACTCCTCTCAGGCTGATGTACAAAAGAATTTTTACAGGATCGAAACCCGATCCTTCTCTTCCCCTGTTTCCGTCTCCTCCCCTGTAGTTCCCAGACTCCTCAGTTTCTTTTGTGCATCACTCCAGGCTGGTCACAGACTGTTTGGCTCTGTGCCAAGTAAGGTAAGAAATTACAAAAAATACCATATTTTCTTTTCCGAAAGTCAGCCAGCATGTTATTTATAGTGCTACTCATTTGTTAGCAAATCGAGGTGTCAGGGACCGTCAGCGACTTATTTAAAGTAAAATCCAACAAGGTAGCCAAAATAGTTCTATCATTATTTGTCCCATTCCTTCCTCAGTACACCTTGTTCTGCTGAGGAAAGGTCGACTCATGCACCCAGCTTCCCCGCTTACCTTGTTCAGCTGGCAAGCAGAAGCTATGAGCATACAAGGGTTTTAATTTTTGGTGCCTTATTAAAGAAACGCCTGTTGTGCACCTCACGGTTTACCTTGTTCAACCGCGAGGGCGACTTTACGATAAATGAGCGTCTGCCCCCTCCACAGCCTGCCTACCTGCCCCTTTGATTGCACTCCTTAAAGAGTTCAAATGCTGGTTGGCAGCCTTTCTCGCTCGGCATTCTCCACGCTGCGAGACAGGCCATGCTTCCCCCTTCCCCCTTGGTCTCGACAGCCTTCACTCTCGCGAGACCCACACCGACCTATCAGGACTCCCTTTATCCACATCTAAGATGGCGGCAACCTGTATGCTTTTCCACTCCACTAAAATGGCGGCGCAAAACATGTGATCCTTAAAGGGGCAATGGCGTTTTTTTTTATCTTAAAAGGGAAATGTTTAAAATGTTTTAAAAAGTTAAAAAATGTGTTCCTTTTTGGCGATTTAAAGCCTATTATAAGGGGATACCAGGATGCTTTTTGGAGGCACAGCAAGGGAAGCAGACAATCTGTTCTTGAGCATTTCTAACAAGATTCCATTGCTCATTAACACAAGGGCAGCAGTTCTTCTGGGCACAGTCACCTTGCCTTGCTCCCTACTTCAGAAGCTGAAACAAGTTTAGGTTCCATGCTTCTGGCTACTAACTGCACAGTATTTAAATAGTTTTTTAAACAGTTTCATTGAGGTGCATACCATCTGTTATATCTCCTCCTCTATTCCATTGTGTTTTTCAGAGGAGAAAAAATGACTTCAAGATGGATTTGCAGGAAATGCCCCCATATTCTTTTAACCTCTGACTTGGGAGACCTATGTTCCCTATGTATGGTCGATGCAGACCCAAATATCTTCAATTCAAATTCAGGGTCCCCAGAGGAGGATATACTGCAGGATAGCGCTTCCACCTCTTCTCAGAGTGTGGTAGTTCAGCTTTTCCAAAAACTATTGGACAAAATGGCCCCAGTCTCCTGAGAAACCCCCTCCACCAAAACATCAGAGGGGTACCCCAATTCCAACCCCAGAGGACAGGTCAGAGTCTCCATACTCGGGGGACGAGGACCCAGAGGAGGAGGAGGAGGCTGAAGAAGACATGGCCACCAGGCTATGCCCCTTCGACTCCATCCCTGAGATCATCAGGGTAGTGTGCGAAACACTCTGAATTAACAAGCCCGTACAGGAATCAGGGAACAGACTGGACCCTTTAATGCGTGATAGAAAACATTCCACCACCTTCTTTCCCTTTTGCCCAGCCCTGGATAACATCTCTGGATAATCACCTCTATTGAATGTCAGGTGTGAATGAGCAGAGCAGTTGTTAACATAACAATAGACTTGTGCCTTTTACCACAACAGAAAGTTATAGAGGCTGCAAATACTACAGCAATGTGCTACTCTCCCTGATTTCTGCACAGGCTAAAATGATAACTTTAAACTATTTTTGTGCATTAAACATGGCAAAACTGAAATCAAATAGCGGATTGTCTTTCAGTACCTTGCAACAAACACAGAGCAAGAAAAACAAAAGAATCTTTACAGACCTCAGTAATGTGACAATCTTCCTGGCTTCTTCATAGATGAAAGAGAATAGCACCCTAAATTACATCACCCTGGTGAAGACATGCTGATTACCACAGGGAATAGCAAGTTTCAGCATCTAGCAGTGTAGCTGAAGCAGAGAACACAACAAATGGTTAATAATGGTATGACATTGTATATTTTCATATAACATACCAGGGAGACACTGTTGTATAACATATTTAATGAATGATGATGACAGTTTAAGTTCTATAAATTTCATTGCACATGATCTTTAAAGAAGAACGCCTCTGCACCCAAAAAAATCCTTCCTGCTTTGTTTGCTGTTAAAACTGTAATACAGGAAATAGGTTATTTTTCCAACACCACTTCCTGCTTAACAGTTCAACTTACAGAAATTGGAGGGGGGGTATACAAAAATCACATTTTATGTAACAAATAAGAAAAAACTATTATGGCCAACAGTACTACCATCACAGGTGACTCAACCAGAAACGTAAACATGTAAAGTAGGTAAATAGGCACTCCTTAAGGCTCAAAACATGGGGCTTAGCATTATATGGAGGCCAAACATTTCCTTAACTGGGTGGTTGGGTGTGGGAATTTAGTATTTTAATTAGAAATAAAAAGCAGTGACTAAAGAAGTGGCTGTCTACCAGTAGCTCAAACTTTACAAAAGAATATTTGGGTTGAGCTAAAATCACAATAGAAATATACAATCTTTTTCTAAGAGTGCTCTGAATACTTTAGGCAATTTGAATGCAAGATTCAGTAAAGATGTAATTAATGTTGATAAAGATTTTATAGTGGAAGGAGTAGAGATAACACTAAAGAAAAGTAAAGATCCAATTTTAAATACAAAATAGATAAGGACTGAATTCTGTAATAAATGAACTACCATAGGTATGTTGACAATGAATGGTAGGATAGGTACCCTAATCCTCAATCCCCCCTTCCACTGCTGGGCTCTCTCACCACTTGTTACCATTGACTAGGCAATTGGCCACCACCCTTTCCCATGCCTTGCTCCATTTCCCCTCACCACTCACCTCTTTTTTCCCCACCGTACTTCCTGCCTACCTTAAATGCAACTTTGACAAAGCCTCTGGCTGCTACAAACTCTTCCTTGGTCTTAAAACTTTACTACCCTCCCTTCTTCACGTAAATTTTAACTCCTTCTCTCCTTTAATATTGATGTCTATCTATGATGTATTATTAATTACCTATATTGTCATATATGATATATTTTAGTTACTCAATCTTTTAGTTCCTCCTATGTCTGTTTGTAATCCCTCCCCACTGATGTGGAACCTTTGTAAATGAGCTGCTTGGCAGTCAAAGGTACTTTGTAATCCAAGACTGAATAAATAAATAAAACACATGACCCACTAGGATAATTTTCTTTCATACCAGAAATGGGAAGAGCTTTTTGAATACAGCCATAATTACTCTAGCAGGATGGAATATATTAAACTACTTTAAAGCACTAAATGGAATAGAAGGTGAGCACTTCCCTATAGAAGTTAATTTAGTAATTGGAGGAAATCTAAAATGGTTGACTCTGAAGAAGCCTGTAATTGCAACAGAAATATGACGAGTTACAGACTGAGGCCAAACTAAAAGAGGATTTGGGAATATCATGGAAACCTAATACTGTAAATCAAACATTTATAATGAATACTAGAGGAATCATTTTACAGTCAAGTAATGAAATATAAGATTGCTGGGATTTTATATGAGAAGATGAGTAATAAATAATAATTATATTTTCTTTTTTATTAATTTTTATAATTATATTGCTTATTAATTTTAAATTAGACTTCATAGAATGCCATCACACAAATAACAGACTTGAGAAAGGATTGTTTGATAATGAATGTATCAAATTAAAAAAATAAGTAATAAAGTCTTTGAGGAAAAACAGAAGATTAAACAATGGAGAATCTCTATAGTCATTCTTATCCATTAGGGAAGATAAAGGAGATAATGTAAGGAGAAAAATATGATATACTTCAACAGACTTTGAAAATAGAGGCCATTAAACATAAAAACTATAAACAAGAAAATAGAGGCCATTAAACATAAAAACTATAAACAATTCTAAACATTAGTTGACGACTAGCAGCAAGCAAATAAGTAAGACTTCAGAAATTACATTAGAATCCATGAGGACTTCTATAAAAGCAATATTTGGGTGGAAAAAGGGGTCTACAGAAAACATTGATAATATAAGTGCAGAATGAAACAGAGAAATACACTGCAGATTGATGAACTAGAAACACAAATGCAATCCTCTGCATAAAGTCTGGAAATCTCTAAGAACAAATTTAATACCAAAGCAGTGTATATAAATCATCAGTAGAATGGCACTGTCCACTGTACCTAAAATCATACATGCAATTCAAACCTCACATCACCTGCCTGATGATTAGAGGGATAACTGGATCACCCTGATCTATGAAAAGGTAAAAGAGACAGAACCACGCTCATTTAGACCAATTCATTTTATAAATATTGTGACAAAAATTAATGAAAACATAATTATCAATAACATTTTAGAGGGAGAGAAAAAGAACACAACATTCTCCGAAAGGAACAGGCCAGATTTAGGATGGGCTTATCCTGCACTGATAAGGGCTTGGTCCTTCCTTACGTAGCAGATAAATATCTCAGACAAAATAGCTGTAGCCTATGTGTCGTGTTTGTTGATTCTTCATCAGCATTTAATTCAATCAACTGACAGTGGCCATGGAACAAGCTATTTTAAAGGCTGCTGGTTTTCATTTTTTATCAAAAAAAAGTAACATTCTGGAATTTGAACTGTTGCACACTGGTAAAAACAAAGAATTTCATGGAATTTGGCATTCAGAACAGATCAGTAAATCCGTAGAACTTGTATTTTTCTTATAATTGCTTCCTGTACTATTTTCAATTTGCTTTATTTAATGCTTTGTATATTAAGCCTTCTTGTATTCTGATTATGTATATACATACTAAAAGAATGACAGTAGAATCCCGGTAAAATTCAGAAATTAGACTTACTTACACTGGTGCAATTCTCACAATTTCAAGTCATGAAAACTGAAATTCATTATTTTAATCACTGTAAATCAGTGGTCTTGGCTCTTTTCCCTAATGGTAGAAGCAAATCTGATCAACTGTATTAGAACCCTATTTTAATCCAACTTTACACAAGTCAACATAGGAAAAGCACATTTGAAATCTGGACAATTTGAAATAGTAAAAAGAGTGAGACAAAGATGTGTGTTTTCTCTGATACGTTTCTAATTTATATCACCATGACATCATAAAGAGTCTTAAAATCTGAAATCTTTTCACTTACCAAATAAAAATAATACAGCTAATTCATTTTTAGCATGTTACTAACTTGGTACTGATTTTTAGATCTTAATTTGGCCTACTGAGTCAACTGGATAAACATGCTAGATTACGTATAAAACACAAAATAGTGATACATTCTGAGAAATCAAAATCCTTGATATGCACAATGAAAACCAATATTCAACATACTGAACAGGGTATAAAGGATCATGGTAGCTAGAAATACTTGACAAGTTATAAACACTTGGGCATAATATTCACAAGTAACTCATCATAGATAACTCACACTGCACATACAAAAGCAAAGGCCTTAAGAGCTACAGTACATTTTAAGATTCTATAGAAAGTATGAAGGTTTATTGTTACAGCATGTAGAATCTCAGACAATGGTGGTGGAAAAGATCAATGGTACATCCAGTCTGCCTGCAACACTCTATCATACCCCAAGACCTATTGCCAATATGGGCTTTTTGTCTACACTATTTACCCCCTTCCTTCCTGTCTTACTACTGCCCCGCTGAGTAACTACTAAGCACTTAACTCTGCCCCAACCATGCTTGAAACCATTAATGGGTTTTGATGTCCACCATCTCCACCGGCAGACTGTTTCATGGCTCAAACACTCTCTCTCTCTTTGTAAAATAAAACTTCCTCACATCCCTCCTGAAACTCTCACATTCAGCTTCCACTCATGTCCTCATAGTCTAGATTTACTACTCCTGTTAAATAGTTCCTCACAATTTACCTTGTTCATTTCTTTCAGGAACTTGGAGGTCTCTATCGTAACATCCCTCTCTCAACTGGCCTCGAGTGAGTGCATGTTCAGTGCCTTAAACTGATCCTCACAGGACCTGCCCTGTTGGCCCTGAACTGCAAAAGCCTTTGATAAACGACCACATTTGGAATTGGTCAAATCACTAAGGAACTTAAATTTGTGGACAAACATTATGCATTGGATTGCAAATTGGTTGGTGGGGAGACAACAGAGGGTAGTAGTGAATGGTGTTTTCTCTGATTGGGCTGGGGTCGCGAGTGGCATTCCTCAGGGGTCAGTTTTGGGTCCAATTTTATTTAATATCTATATATCTTCATTAAAAATAGATTTACCAGATGTTTGGTTGTCTAAATTTGCAGATAACTGCAGATTGGGAACAGTGGTTAACATTTTAGAGAATAACATCGCACTTCAAGATGCACTGAACCATATCTTCTCCTGAACAATACACAACAAATTAGAATTAAATATTAGCAAATGTAAAGTAATGCACTTGGGTTCAAAAAACAGACATTGTAACTATACCCTTAATAATAACCCCCTAACTGTTACTACATGTGAAAGGGATTTAGGAGTGACTATAAGTCACGATCTCAAATTTAATATTCATTGCAGAAGCCTGGTGAAAAAAGTTAATCAGATGCTGAACTGTATCATTAGACACATATACAGCAGAGCCAATGAGGTGCTACTCCCTCTTTACGTAACACTGGTTAGGCCCCACTTGGAGTACTGTATACAAATATGGTCACCTTATAGGAAGGAGGACATCAAAAAGGTTGAAGCAGTCCAACGTGGATTTACAAGACTCACTGCAGGTTTAAATCAGATACCATATGAACAAAGACTGAAAATACTTAATCTATACACACTGCAATATAGGAGGATAAGGGGTGACCTGTGTATGCTGCACAGGGCAATTGATGATAACACCTTTATGACAGAAATTGGTTTGAGGTTAAATCAGGACAGAGTCAGTGACAGGAGACATCCAAAGCAACTCCAACTTGATAAATGGAATATGTTGTCTAGGAAGCACTGGTACAGTCAAAGGGCAATTACCCTATGGAATAACCTCCCATTAGAGGTAATAGACAGCAAAGACATAAACATCTTTAAAACTAGACTGGCTAACGTGGTGAGTGTTGAAACAAAATATGGGATATAATTATTTTAATTTGGCAAGCATAAAGGACGAAAGTCTATTAAAGCTTGACTGATCTATGAATCATTTTGGTTACCCTATGCTTCACTGTCACTAATCTGTCCTTGTCTTTCCTTGGTGAGAACTCCAGAACTGTGCACAGTACTCCAGGTGTGGCCTCACTAGTGATCTACAGATAGGCAGCAATACCTCTTTCCTCCTGCTGTCAAAACCCTCCGATACATCCCAGAATCCTGTTTGCCTTTCTGTAGGCCTTCACAAAAGTCAAACAGGCAGCGTCAAAAATAGCAAAGGACTGGAGCCAAGAGCAAAGAGTACTCACAGGTTCTGATAGGCTCAGCTCCTCAGTTTCTGTTCCACAATAAGTCACACACATAACTGCTGTGTCAAGGATAATAAACTTTATTCCAGTTCCAGTACCAGCAGTCAGGTTAACTCACGCACCCTCCCTCAAAAACACTAGGGGTTCTAATTCCACTAACTTCACAAGCTTCACTCTCAAGGTCAGAAGGAATAAGAACCTCTATGGCAGAACACACTGGTTGAGCATAGTTGCCCATCCAGTATTCTCTATGTGTTACGTGGCTGCTCTTTGTCTTCTCCCTTGTATAGCAGAACTACACTCATTGCCTCCAGTCTTCTGGAACCACACCTGTCTGAACAGAGTTACTGAATAGCCCTACCAGGGGTTCAGCTAATTCAATGCCAGTTCTCTGACCACCCTCTGATGCATCCCATCCAGCCCTGGGGACTAATTTATCTTTAAGACTGCTAGCCCTTTTCTGAACCTTTCACTAGCAAACACCTGCTCTCTCATTTCTAGGACCCACCTTTCAGCATCCTTTATGCTGCTCTCTGGCAAAGGCCTGTTTGACTCCCTAGTGAATACTGAGCAGAAGTAGTAATTTAGAATGGCTGCTTTCTGCACATCCTCCTCTACTACCCTGCCTCCCTCTCTTACCCTAACAATTAGCCTTCCTGTCTTTCTTTTTTCCTTATACTGTATACATCTGAAAAATGTTTTCCCACTCTTCACCCCACCCACCACCACAATACACAGCTCTGTGTCTGTTTTGCATCCCTGACTCCCCCTTGGCCTCTCAGGTTCTTACTTGGTACTGCCACCATTCTTCAACCCCCTGCTTTTCCTTGTACCTGTTGAAGGCCTTCTTTTCAGCCCTCACTGTCTTCATGATCTTTTCAGAGACCCATATTGGTCTCTTGTATCTGTTTCTCTTGGTAATCATTCTCAAGCATGACTCTGTTGCCACGAGACTGGCTCCTTTTATTTCTCCCCATCTTTCCTCCACCACCCTGATACTGTTCACTCCATTTAACCTGTCCCAGACTAAATCCCTTGTCTGGTCAAAGTCTTTTCTGAAATCCAGAATCTCACTTTTGACAAGGGTTTACTTGCATCAAGGGTCAGCTCAAACCATAAGGTGTTATGGTCAATGGACACTGGTGGTTCTCCAACTCACACTCTACCTACGCTTTCTGAGTTGGTGAGCACCTTGTCGAGAATGGCAGCCTGTCTTGTAAGTTCCATGACCAGCTGTACCAGCATGTAGTCCTGCAGTGTATCTAGAACGGCCTGACCTTTGGCTCTCCTAGCTGCTGGACGGTCCCAAACAATGTCTGGCAGGTTGATATCCTCCATTACTACTACTACCTCCCCTTTATGACCCCCCTCCCTACTTCTGCCCCTAGTTCCCTACTACTCTTGTGCCCCTGCCCAGGTGATCTACAGTCCACCTCCATAATCGGTTTCTTACCTGATACCACCATGAGCTGAACTCACAGCATTTCTATTTCCCCATTTCCTCCCCTGATAGTGCTATCCTCTACTGCCTCAATGCCTTTCTGACATAGTGGGTTACCCTTTCTTCTTTACCTTTCCCCCATCTCATCTATACATGGTGTAGCCTGGGGCTTTCCATTTCAGTCATTATTCTCTGTGGCCTAAGTTTCCATAATGGCTACAGGGTCCAGCCCTGCATCTGCTATCAGTTGTAGCTCACTGATTTTGTTTCCCAGGCTCCTGGAATTAAGGCAGACCACTTTCCATCATGTGCACAAACTCCTTTTGCTTTTTACAGGTCCTCTCCATCCAATTTCCCTTTGCCTCCTTAATTTCTTGTTTCTCCAGTCTCTGAAGGCTTAATGAGCACCCACCTCAGACTTCTTTCCATTCCCTTTTATGAAATCGTGCCTTGCTGCTGCCCTCCCCAATGTTTCTAGCCCACATTTCAGGGTGGAGCCCTATCTAGAATTCTCACTTCCTCTCTCATCTCAGTGGTTTCTATAGTGTCAGCACCCCCACCCCCCGGTCAGTTTAACTGTCCTCCAATGTAGACATCAAACTTCTGCCCCAGCACACTGGTCTCCACTCTTGTTAGCTGAAGGCCATCACCCTTGAAGAGTCTCTTGTCCCAGAAGCCCCCCATCCCCCTCCTTCTCCTCCATCATTTCAACCACCCATGGAACTCCTTGAGCTCCTCCTTCCTCACTCTGTCCTTCCCATTCTCCCTACCACACTTAGAGGGGGACCTCAGAAAAGGTCAGGGAATCCAAGTGTAGCTTCAATCTGTCCATCAGCCTTTGAAAGCTATGCTTTGCTGTTTCTATAGGCTGGTTTGCCAGACTGTTGGTACCCAAGTGTACCAGCACCCCCAGCACCCCACATCCTCCTCTACCATCCTCCCTATCCCAGATGGCTGTTGTTCCAGAAAGGCATCTGACCACCCCTTCCCTTTACCCCTCCACCCACCACCTTCTCCATCCTCTAATCATTAAGTCTTCTATGACTAAAATACTTCTTACTAACTTCCTCCTGCTCTAACCCCATGGGTGCCATGAAGTTGTCCTGTCCTCTCTTCCCAAATGACTCAGAGTCCTTCCCTTGACAGAGTCAGACACCTGTGTCTCCTTCAGGTGGGCAAAGGTAATTGATGTGGGTATTTCATGGCTTTGGTCAACCACCTTGTGACTACTCCTGACTCACATTCCCCTTCACCTTCCTGGGCCAGTGGTGGTGTGGGTACAAGCTCTCTGGTGTTGCAGCCGAGACATCTCCTCTCTTGCTGTTACCAGTTGAGTATGGAATTCCCCAAAGGTCCTATATATGGGGCAAAGTCCCTCCTCCAGACCATAACCCTGGAGATGAGCACAGTGCTTGTAGCTGACCACCTCCCCACTGTACCTATGCTCCATACTGTCAGCTGTCACCCTATACACAATAGCTGCTGGACTGCTGGTATTACCCTTTTTCCTTCTACCTGTCTGTTTTACCCTTTAACTTTGATCCAAACTAGCCTACCCTATATAGGGATTCTTGCCAAAGGTACTGCTTTACACTGTTACCTACCTGACACACCTTTGGCTGCTTCATTTTTAGATAGTTAGAGATATATAGTTACATAAGATATTTGTCCCCTATCCTTAACGCAGACCTTCTACAATATAGCATAGAGGTTAGAGCACTAAGCTACAAACCAAATGATCCCCACAGTAATGGGTTTGAATCCCACAACCACCAGAAGTACATTACGCCTGGACCAGTCATTGCACATGTCAAATCCCCAAATTTTCTGGAGACCCCAACTCTGCAAGGACACAGACAGGATGGAGGTGGTACAGAGGAGGGCAACTAAAATGGTGCAGGGTCTACAACAGAAGCCATACGAAGAGAGACTAAAAGAGTTTAATATGTATATCTTCAAGGAAGGGGGGGACATGATAGAAACTTTCAAGTACTTCAAGGGAATCAACAAAGTCCAAGAGGGTAGCATCTTTCAAAAAAGAGATGTACAAGAACAAGGGGGCACAACCTGAAGACAGAGGGGGGACAGCACAGGAGCAACATGAGGAAGTATTTTTTCATGGAGAGGGTGGTAGACACATGGAATGGCCTTCCTGAGGAGGTTGTGGGGTCAAAAACAGTTGGGGAATTCAAGGATGCATGGGACAGACATAAGGAAATTCTAGTGGGGGGGTCGAAGTAAGTAGGTTGTTGGTTAACTAGGATCTGCAGCTTATCCAATAGGTCGGGAAATGGGCAGACTGGGTGGGCCAAGCAGTCCTTATCTGCCGTCAAAGTCTATGTTTCTACAGACACTCCTTGGTCAGAGTCTCCATTCCTTCTCTGTGCCACTCATCCAATGGGATGGAAATACAATCAGACATTTAGGTAGGTTTAATTATAAGGCCTCAGCCCTTCCTTCCTGCTGCCCCTCTTCCAATTAATACCTAGCTCATATGCCTCAGGCCAGACAATTCTCATTCAGCCCCAAACTACAGGGCAAGACAATGCTCTTTAATATGGCTGTTAAATGTGGGCTACTGTGGCCTCTTTCAGTTTAGCCTACAGACAATAATTAAGACACTACTTTAACAAGTTTCAGCAGGACTTACTCCTCCTATATTGTCTCAAAAACAAAAGCCTCTCAGCTCTGGTGCCCTCATAGAAAATCTAATTGCCTACAACTTGAAAGGGTACAGCGTAAATTTACAAAAATAATTCATGGTCTCCATGAACTGACTTATGACGACAGACTTAGTTCTCTTAATCTAATGTCCCTTGAGACACGTAGACTGAGAGGGGATTTGTTGTTACTTTTTAATATCATTCATGACACATATTTAATGACTGAACCGGGACTTAAACTTAAGGATACAACCCACAATACTAGAGGGTACCTGTTACAACTTGTAGGTCAACAATTCAACCACAAAAATAGGAAATATTTCTTCACCCTGAGAGTGGTTAATCCGTAGAACAATCTACCACTCAAAATAATAATTAAAATTAAAAAAACAACTTATTATCTAACAACTGAGGGTTCACTGCAATACTACAATTAATAATTTGATAGGAGCACCTATGGGCATTGTTTGCCTCCTTGCCCCTTAAGAGCCCTTAGTATGACCCTTAGCATGAATTCCTGTCTGTGACCAAAAGAGGCAGATTTTGCTTTAAGGCAGCATCCTGGCATTTACTTAGAGTTCTTCAATCAAAAATCAATAGAGTTACACTGTAGGGGACAGAGATATGGGGGATCAGTAACATAAAAAAACGGTTCATGCAATTATCCAGGCTGTGTGTGGGTGATGATGTGTGACATGGCCGCCACCACACATTCAGTCACTTCACTACCAGTCTAGCATTGCCTGTAAAGCGCTTTGGGATACTGTGTATGAAAAGCGCTATATAAATGCTGATTCTTCTTCTTCTTCTTCTTCTTCTTCTAAAAGATACTAGAAATAGTAGAAAACTTTTTTTAGGAGCATATTAGGACTACTAAACTGTACACCAGGGATACGTGCCCATGTACAATCCATTGCAAAGATTCTATGCTACTGGAATAGACTGATGGATGTGCACTCATGGAACTTACCAAAGATGTGTTGGGAGGAGCAAGTGGCTAGAGAAGACAAACTCTGGTAAGAGCCGCAATGGCTGCTAATCCATTAATGTGACAAGAGATACAGAATTAATGTGTGACTTAGATGTACTTGTATTATTGTGATGTAGAACTCCCACATGTAAACCACAACAACAGAAAACTAAAAATAAAGCCATAAACATCAAGGTAATGCATGAAACTATGTTTTTGGTTCTGGACATACATACACCCTTGAGAATACATGGGCACACATATGCGTGAACCCACAACCACACACGTGGCTGTTAAAACAGTTGTGCACTCACAAAGGGTGTGAGTGTGATTAGCAGCACAGGGCAGCAGAGCTGCAATACATTTACAGTGACATTTTGCTTTTACACATTACAACATAAATAGTAGAGTTAGCGCAGCTAAAATGCAATATCTCATTTTTATTGGGGCCCTACTTTTATCCATTTTTATGATGTAGTTACCCAGAACAGGTCAGTTAACATGCAGTATCTCATTTTCAGTGGGATCCCGACTGTATCTATTATTACAGTTCTTTTCCCTAATAGTGACCAGTAGAGATGCAATATCTTGCTTTCAAAGGGATCCTGCTTAGGGGGAATCTAGGTAGTTATTTACACAACTTATTTCAGTAGAAGATGGGGATTTATGATGTCAGCATGGGAATATGGAGCTGATGAGGTGCTGACATCAAAGAGAACATTCTAATGTTATTCGCAGTTTATCCAGGACAGCTCAAGTGAGTTGCAACATCTCATTTTCAGTGGAATCCTGCATCTACCTGCAGTGTTAAGTATAGTAGCCCCTGATACAGAACTCTGAAGCACAGTCAACAACAGTATTGGTTTAGCACCAACACGTTGACCACAATCACAATGCAAATATAAATCAACTATTGCAAAAGTCAAACTTGTTTATGATTTTGCTTACATTAACACAATACTCTGGCATCAGTCCTTAAACTCTTCAATTATACATACTGTATCTTCCAAGTCTCCCTATTTTCAGGAGTCTCTTTGATTTTGCCATTTTTTGGAGAGTCCCCCTGCTTTTCATGGCACCAGTCCATGTCCCAGCATTAAAGAACAGACTATTCCTCCTGCCTTTAGATTACTTTAGCAATGCATTTCTAGCACCTTAGATTCAGTTAGGCATATACAATACTGTATGTTAGGGCTCTGTGAAAATCTCCCTAATGTTAATGGTCACAATCAGGAGAGCTCCCTCATTTGAGGCGTGCTGACTTGGAAGCTCAGTGAATTAGCAGGCTGACTGGGCAGCTGGCCATTGGGAAAAAAAAAACACACACTTGGGATAGGCTGTCAGTGTTGACATTAACAAACATGAAACGTAATACTGGATGTGGACTTCTGGTGCAGCACAAAAAAAATGAAAGCGGATGCCATGAAACTCAACTGCACCGTTACAGCTTACTCACCTTGTATAGATAATAGGGTTCTGGAGAGCTTAGGATGGGGGCTATCAGGATGACATCCAGAAATACTTGTAAAACTGGAACAGCAGTGGGATCACAAAGGATCTGTAGTGTGTTCAGAACAAAACAGGACAGATAGGGAAGGTTAAACATAAAAAAATACTTACCTGATACATGGCAGATCAGTGTTCTGTCAGACAGGGAATGGCATCCTGTCAGACCTTTAGAAATAGAGTGTTAACATGTTAGTATGAGGAAATAATATTAGCAAGAGTAGAGAAAGAGTTGCAGAGAGATACAAGAGCTACAGGACGAGTATAGATATTAAGTAAGAGGTATTTTTTGAGAAAAGGTGCAGTTTAAAGTAAAATTGAAAGAAAAAATGAAAATGCAGAAATAGAAAGGGGATTGAGAATGAGACAGTGACAAAGAAATATAGAAGAAAGAGCAGCGGGAGTGGGGATGTACCCTTCAGTGCCTGGGAGACCTTATTTAAATATTTATAGCCCAAGTGGTCCAGTGGGTTACTGAAGGCCTTTGGGCATGGGGACTTTTTTTTAAATAAAATAGAGTATGCTTGGCATTTAATGCATATACACTGCCCTATGCACTTCATTCACTCCCACTCTCTAATCGCCTCCTAATCTCTCCCTACCCTCCCTCCTTCCTTCCTCCTAAGTAACCCACGCTTCTCAACCTCACGCACTGCTACTGCTCGCCTCCTCCCTCCCCACCCTTATCACCCCCATCTTCTCATCCAACTCCTACTGTCAACTTGGTGCATCTCGCTTCAGCTCAAGTCCTGCTACTGGCACTCAAGTATTGTTATTGGCACTTACTTAATCATGTATTAACCTTGAAGTGTACCATGATATGTATACCCTGTCCTTAATGTTTGATTCCTGTACTGTTTCACCTATTGTAAAAATGTGCTAATGTAATCCTGTATTGTTCCACCTATTGTAAAAATGTGCTAATGTAATCCCACCCAACTATGTACATTATCTGTATTGCGCTATTCAATATTCAATGTCTGTATGTTGATCTGCCTCCATTTGTAACCCTTCCCCCCAGGTCGCACCGTGAGACGAGCATCTTTTTGTTCAGTGTGCCTTTCCTGATGAAACATTTTCAATAAATAATGAATAATAAATAAATAATAGATCTAGAATGGGTTCTCTAAAAAAATAAATCACCATGAGAAATCATGCATTGCGATTCAAAGGGTAAATGCCTAAGTCTTCAAATAGAGCAGGATTCTTTACCCAAGGATTGTTGCCCCTTTGGAACAGATTAATGATATTAGCTGATTCTGTAGGATTATTTAAAACTAGATTAGACAATTTTTTCCCCACATTGCTTTACCTCCTTTGGGGTTCAAATGGGTGGGTGGGCTATCAGCCCTGTCCATGCTGGCATCCTTCTCCACCAGTCCACTGGAGCAGTGCCTCACCAACTGCCTCTTCATGGTGAAGCCAGGGGGAGGTCCCTCTTCCCACCCTCAGAAACACTTGTGCAGAATTTCTGGTAAGTGGGTGGCAGCATGGACTGAGGTGTGATTGGGCAGGGTTTCATGGAGGCTGCTTGGTCCCTTTTTCCATTTTCTCGCTTCTCTTCCTGCAGCAGCACATAAGGATGCCCTACAGAGCCACAGTCCTCCCTTTAAGTCACTCACTACCTGCACTACCATTAAGCCTCCACCTGGTGTCAGTCAGAGGCCGAGATGGCTTACCTCCCCTTCCCAGGAGAGGAGAGTAGTCCTTGGGATGCTCAGTTCTCTCCAAACCCAGCCAACTGTTTACGTACTCTTGCTTAGTGCATCTATCTGTTTTGTTTAATGTTGACTACCAGTGCAGTTGGGGGAAAAGTGTGGGGGAGAGTGGCTTTTTTTTAGGTTAATAAAATTAATGTTTTCTATGATCTTTTCCTTCTATTACAAATATAGGAAGTTTTGCGATAGTCAAATTGTGTGGTTTTCCTATGTAGTAATTTTGCTTCTAAAGTATACTTGAAATTTTCTTTTCTTGTTTTTTTAGCAAATTATGTTTCTACTTTTCTTAATTTTGTTATAAATATACGTTTTTCTTGCATTTATGTAGTTTTTCTTGGATTTTATTGTTTCTAATTCACCTTGTGTTGAATGTGAAATGCTTTCGTTTCTCTCTTGCTATTATTGTTTTCATCTTTTCTACTTTCTTAGAATTGAATGTTTTATCATCTGGCTTCTAAATTTTTTAGTACCTTTTCTAGCCTTCCAACACTTACAATTCTATGTACTTGTGTATGTTGTCTTTGCTTTTCAAATATATATATGCAGTATGCCTTCTATATTGCTGGAACAGGGTCCGTTAATAGGACAGAGAATAAGGATCCTACATTTGCCTGGTGCCTCTTTCGTTGCACAGTTCTTTTTCACTAACTTGATCCCAGAAAACATTGTGGCAACTACAGTGGGGTGGTGGGTGGTAGTAGGGTACTACAGGTATTGGAGGAAGGGGGAAATGAAAGTGTAGGTTTAGATTTGAAATGAAACAGCAATGTAGGGAGAGGGCAGGAACATTTCTTATTTGAGATGGGGTGGGGGAAGTGGGAGATATGGGATGACACACGTAGTGGGCAGGGGACATTGTATTTATGACACGTTGGGGAGTTTATGGGTGCTACAAGCTAGGTTTTTTTTTTTTTAAACTGTTAGTAACACAGTGGGTAATAAGTGGTGTGTCTTTGTGTTTGGTGCTAAACTGTCAGCAGATTTCTCCACAATAGCTGAATATTTTTAGGAAGACAAAAAGCACTTGCACAAACTTAAGGACTGTTATCACATAATGTTGTTTTGTTTACTGTTCTGTAGACCACTGCAACAGAACAGTTAACATTTTTCAAAATGTCAGATCTCTTGGCAACCTTTTGCCAGATTGGGCTGTAATTTATAGGGTTTCTAGAGTCTAGCCCATTTACAAACCCTCAGATTTCAGACCAGTACACTGCTGGGTTTCAAGATAGGGTGTGCAAAAAACATTTTATATAGAACTGACTAGAAAACCAAAAGTATGGTAACATGGTCACCAGTAGTTATGGAGAAGGTGTTTACTGTTTTTGGCCTACAGTTCTGTAATACTGCGCTAAATAGTAAATGATTCATTCACATTTATTTTGTTTGATGTAACCATTAGTCTGTAGTGTGAAGATAAAGTGCACTGCTAGCAAGAAAGGAAGGCATCCACTACATCTTCAGAGAACGCTACACTGTAATTGTAAATTGTTCTTGTTGAGCCGCATCATACAGATCTGCTTAAACAATGAGTGTACTAGACACATTTGTGCCAAAGTTAATGTTAAATGAACATTTCTGTGTTGCTTCACTTTGTCAATGGGTAATCTTTACACATGGGTATATGCATCCCAACTAGGGGTCACTGGTACAATTGTATCTTTTAGAAGCTGTGCCCATCAGCTTGGAATGTTGGAGTGCTCAGTGCTCTGGGGCTTCACTTTCCTCACCCTTTCTGTACCATTGAGCAAGTATTATCCTTGTCATTTTTAAATTTTGTAGGTCCATTTTGAGTAACTCTATCAGGCAAGGGTACTGGTGGTTCCTGGCAGACCCTCTAAATGAAAACCGTGCCTGCTTTTTTTTTTTATTTAAACAGAAAGGAAATCCATCAATTGGCATGCCTACTCTGTCAATTACAGCTCCATGTTTGGGGCTCTGGATGGGTCTTTTGCCACTAATAATGGTTACCGCTTACTTGTCTTTTGCTAACCTCTCTTCTGCCTACCCTCTACCAAACTAACTCCTTTTCGCTTTTACTGTCCAGCCTACGCACCACTATTTTCGGATCTTGTAATATAAACTCATACTAATAATGTATATAATGTATATGTCAATGTCTTATTTAACTATTATATGTATATGCCTGATCTTTATTATGCTACTTATCTAGTGTTCGGATGTATTCTCCTGAATCATTGTAAAAAATGTTCACTATATCCTGTGTTGTAGTGTTGTAATGATCAATTTGTACTGTTTTTTTTTTTTTTCTCCCCACCATTGTCTCCCGGGTCATCACTGAAAAAGGGACAGCATGGTCTCAGGGGACATACCCGGTTACCAAAATTCAAATAAATAAATAAATAATGGGGTCAGCTTAACAGTTTAAAGAGTGTAATTTGGTAGTGTTTTTCATTGTTATGTGGCCTGCCTCAGGTAAGTAGGGGTACTTTTTCCTTTCTTTCTTAGCCCACCATCTCGCTGATCTCATCAGTTCTCCCTTGATATGTGGAACTGTGAGTATGACTTTCAGACAGTCAATGTGAACACCAGCCAGTGTGGTGTTATTTCCTATAGTTTTTTTCTTTCTTGAGGGGAACAGGTATTTTGTACATTTACTTTGGACTTAGAGTGTCCTCATACCTCCTCTTGTGCTAAGCTGCCCTCCCTTCGTAGATTATTTGTTTTTCTCCTGCAGTGTGGTGGTTTATGGTCAGGGAGTTTGTTTTAATTGTGTATTTGAAACTTTTCTTAAGTGCCTTGTTTTCCCGCTGTTGGTAGCTCGAGTGCCGCTTCACGCTCTTTCCAGTGGCCGGGGTGTGAGAGGTGTGTGCCTTTGCCTGTGTCTTGTTCTCCCTGTCTTCTTCACAGGCCGTGCATGTCACATTGTAGTAGATGCGTGTCCTCAGAGCTGGCTGTTGTGATGTCAGCACGCAATCAGGCATGTGCGGTTGCCCTTGAAGCTAAAGTGATGCTGCAGGCTTGCTTGCAGATCTGAAGCACATTCATTTCAGTCGACACCTTTTAAGAGGCCAATTACTTGTTTATTGTTGACAACTTGTGTTTGTTTTTGGCATATGGAATGCTCGCCGTGGCCTAACGGAACATTCCTCAGATGACTTGCTGGCTTAATGGGACTCTTGGTCCATCTGGTGCCAAAGTACTGTTGAGGTAACCACCTGTTTTTAACAAGCTTTTCATTAGGTCATGAGTACCTGGTGAGCACTCTGCCGAGGCATTTGTATTGTAAAATTGTTTTGCCTTTGGCTAGGCAGGTATTGTTTTGATATTTTTATTATTGTCTGTACTTTTCTCAGGTATGATTATAAAAGGAGCTGTGCCCACTTTTACTAGTTAAAGGTAGAAACTGAGAATGGAAAATGATTTCTGACTTAGACTAACTGCAAAGAGCAGGGTCTTTCCTCTTACAATTCATAGTGTTCAAGTCTGTTGATAGTAGTGGGGCAAAAGTCAGTTTAAGGCATCTGCAGACCATACTATACGTGAAGCCAGGTTGTTCGTAGACAACTATCTTTCCAGACCATTTCTTCCTAACAAAAAAAAAGGTTAACATGAATTAGGCAGCGGGACCCTGGCCCATACATCTTGTTCCTCTGTTAACTGAACATATACTATTCTTCATGCAGCTTCAGGCCCTATAATAAATAAGGAACCTGCCACAGGCTAATGAGTCATCATTACCTCATGATTCACTGGGCCCTAGGGTATGTACCATATTAAACTATGGTATTCTCTGTACCCAGTAACCTAGGCTTCACGGGGATGGTGCATCGAGTAATCCAAGGCAGATGTGGCGAAGTTTAGAGTTACAGACCACTTTTGTTTTTCAGACTGGTTCAAGGTTTCCTGTACTTTGGAGCTATAGGGCTCTTTACATAGACACCAAAGCTGAGTGGGTCACTCAGAACTAGAGGATCTACAACAGAGACAGCCAGCTGCATCAGAGAATGTGAAGGGTGCTCCATGCAACATGCAGGCATCACCATGTTTATTTTTCTTTAAGATCTATACAGTATAAGATACTATAAACATGGATTAAGTAGAGCTATTAATTAAAAAAAGGGTCCTGTCTCAGCTATCTTAATTAAAAAATAAAAGGGTCATTTCTGAGCTGTCAGATTTGTACTGCCTTCTCTTCTACAGGGGTAGCAAAAAAAAAAAAAAAAAAAACATGGGAGAGTGATTGTTTATTTAGCTTTGGCGTATCAATTGGGCATGCTATGTATCGGGTTTATGCAGAACTCTCAGACTCTAAGAGGTCTTTGAGGCATGCTGTTAACAGTGTTCTACCCTAGTTCAGTGCACTGTGTATTAAAAAATTAAGGGGAAAAAAAGGTGAAATGCTCTTGTAGTTTTTTTTTCCTATTTACATGTCAGTTTCTGTTTGGCCTACCATTTCCCTTATCCTAGAGATGGCATCTATATTATATCTGTTTGTAGTTTTATGTTGTTTTTACACAGAGGTGTATTGTACTGGAATTGGTTCAGTACTGGTTCTGGAGAGGTTTTTCTACTAAGTAGTCATCCCAGTGGCTGGCCCAGTGGCGCTGAGGGTTGAGGCGCTGGATGCCACACCTCGTGCCACACTGGCTACCTGGGTTTGGGAACGAGCCTGGGTCACAAGGGGGTCGGCAGGGGAGGGAAGAGATTGAGCGTCCAGAGGAAAGCTCTCTCTTCCTGGGGTGGGTTTAGGGGATGCGCTCGCTCATGGAGTGACCTCTGGTGGTTGCCTGGGGTGTTGATGGAGCGGCACGGCGCAATGCCAGGGGGGCAGAGCTACGGCATAATGTTTGCCAGCTGAGCTCTGCAGGGGGACAAAACCAAAAAAGGGAAAAAGCCTCTAGTTCGCTGGTGAGATAACGGTGGCCCTAGTGGAGCTCCCACATCCCAGTGCCGGCTCAACGTGCCTGAGTCTCTCCATGGGCCAACCAGACGACATGGTGAGGTACCTCACACTTAGGAGTCTACCGCCAGGGGAGGGCGGAACCAGCATCAGAGGTGATCCGGAGGTCGGGCCTGCCTAGGTCGTTCGGGGGAGAGGCCTGGGAGAAGCGGGGGTTCAGGCCGGGAGTTAGGGCAGCATCCATGTGGGCACTCCTGAAGGATGTCCAGGGGTCTGGAAAATAAATAAAGTTTAAAAAAAAAAAAGTAGTCATCACAGTGTACTAACTGCTGTAGCCAGTTCATTTTATTTTCAACAGCCTTCTGATTAGACAAGAACTAGAGAACCAACCCTTGATATGTGTCCCATCCATACTGCAAGGATCCATAGGTCAGAGAGACTAAAGGGCATGTCCCACACTTTACAGTGGGCAATGCTTCTTTTCCCACTGGGGGAGGGCACAACCTTTTTATGTGTCTTCTTGACCGTTTCAGGTGTGAGTTGCTGTTTAAAATAAAATAAAAGCAGCAGCATTTTTCAGTGTCAAGCTCTCCCCTTGGGCCTAGCCCCAGTGCAAAAAGTGTTCATAAAGTTAATAATGATGTTTGGCCTCCCTCATTCAGGAGGGCCACCATGTCTAGCCTTATTGGATGTTTCACTTTTTCAGAGCTTACTTGGAGTACAGACTGATAGCTTCGGACGTTGAGTCTCTTTGACTTCAGGAGCAGCGTTGATGGATAATAAGTAGGGAAGGCAGTGTACTGGGTTAGTCTTCTGCATGGAACAACACCTGAGACTGGAACATCTGGGTTTTTCCTTCCATACCGATTGACAAAATTTCTTCCCTCTACAGCACCAGAGTTGCAACTCTTCAGCAAGGTGTCGGGTACTTTAGGGCCCAAGAAGTGGTCCCTTCCCACTGTTACTTGCAGACCACTGGCGTCTGATAAGTTAAAATATGTTCTTGGAGCCACCTTCATGTGAGACTGCTTCAGCATTGCCTTCTGTCATCTTGATCTCCAGTTTCTTAGCTTATTACTGTTAGTCTCACTTCTGACTTCATTCATTGTGTTTGGTAATTTCTGTCCCGGGGGGGGGGCTTCCAGGAAATTGGCCTAAGGGACCACTTCTCTTCTCTTTTCTCCAGAAAAGAATTCGGACAGTGGGTGCCAAGCTCCGGAGCTGGGATATGGTCCTGTGCCAGATCCCAGAGCGAGCAGTAGGATGATGCCAGGACAGTCACCTACACAAATAGTCAAGCAGGTGCAAAAATAGACATATAGTTCTAGAAGCTCAGAAAGGACTTCAGTGGACAGGGTAAGTTTTCCTTGCTATCAGACCTACATCTCTTTGTGGATTTATTTATTTATTTTTTTATACTTCTTTTATTCACTTAGATCATATTTCTAGGCACATATAAGAGTGACATAAGTCTTTCATACTTAATTACATATCACATAGCACCCAAAAATTATGTTGTAATAAGGCTGCAATGCAACATTATTGACTACTTACATTAGTATTGATTTATACATGAAAACCTAACACACCAAACAGATCTTGTATATCTGATGCTTAGACTTTATATAAACTAAAACAAAATAGCTTAACCATTGAGGACAGACAGTAGGCACAGAATTCTTGGATAGGATTAGTTGTCTATTTAAGAGTTAATTATAACTCTGATTACTTTTCTTTACCCAAATCTAACATTCATTCATTCATTCTTTATTTTTATAAGGCGCTTTTCTCATAACCAAAGCGCCTGTACAATACATAAAACAATAAATAGACAGAATTAAAACTAACATAAATCATTAAAAGCTATACTAAAAAGATGCGTCTTCAAAGCTCCTTTAAAGCTTTGGACAGTCGGGCAATTTCGCACCTGACGAGGTAGAGAATTCCACAGGGTCGGGGCCATAAAACTAAACGATCTAGCCCCTGAAGTTTTTAAATGAACCCTGGGAATCTCTAGCAATCCCTCGTCAGTGGATCGGAGGGGGCGGGGAGGACAGTAGGGACACAGGAGCTCTTTCAGATAAGTAGGTCCCTGATCGTGAAGGGCTTTATAGGTCAGCAAACCGACCTTGAAGGTGATTCGACAAAAAACTGGCAGCCAGTGCAGTCCGCGGAGCACAGGCATTATATGGCTGGACGAGAAGATCCAGTCAACAACCTGGCTGCTGCATTCTGCACTAGCTGCGGGCGGGCGGTTCAACCCTGGTAGCCCCAGGTAATGGGCGCTGGTAGCTCAAGCGTGGAGGTAAATGAAAGCGTGATCACGTTGAAGATCCTCTGAGGAACCAGGTGCTTCACCCGGCGATGTTCCTCAGATGGTAAAAGGAAGTTTTGACTACCGCTGACACCTGAGATTTAAACGCCAGACAGTCATCAAATACTACGCCCAGATTCCGCACCTGGTCTGAAGTCGTCAGCTGGATGCCCCAAGCCATAAGCCTGAGGCGATCCAGCTAACAAACCCACCCCCACAACGCCCTTGTCCACAACCAACACCTCAGTTTTTTCTGGGTTTAACCGCAGCCAACTCCCATTCATCCAGTCTTGGATCTCAGCAAGGCAGTTATTAAATACCGAAAAGGCAGCATCCTGGCCAGGCACAAAAGACATATACAGCTGGGTATCATCTGCATAGCAATGAAAACCCAGACCGTATCATCTAACATTGAGGGGCTTCGAGGGGGGGTAACTCCCAAAAAGCTAGTAGCTAGCCTTTCCTCTAGTCCAGATTCTAGATTTGCTCCTGATACAGTGTCCACCTAGTCCAACGTGTGGTGAAAATTTCCATCTTGTTATTTAGTGCATGTGACATTTGTTCATTATGATGTATGGTTTGAATGATAGATTTCCATTCTCCTATCATAGGGGATTTATTTTGAAGCCATTGCTTAGTGATTGCCTTATACGCTGCCCCCAGTAGTAGGGACCATAAATAGAGAGCGTGTTTATCAGACAGACCCTCCGGGGGAATTCCTAGTATTAGGTTAGTCTCTGTTATTAGACCACCACAATCAAATATCTTTTTTAATATGATCTGTAACCTCTTTCCAGAAGCCTACCAGTATGGGGCAATCACAAAAGATATGTTTGTAATTGGCTTTATTTTCCCCACATAACCTCCAACATTTTTCTGATTGTCCTGGGTTTCTACAGGCTAGGGTAGTAGGCACTAAAAAAAATCTTGCCCTTACTTTCCAGATGAATTCTCTCCACGGTGGGGAAGAGGTGGTGGACCATGTACCTCTCCAAACTTTAGACCAGTCAATAGTACTGATGTTTTTCTGGAGTTCTTTTTCCCAATTTGCTTTGACTGAGTCCATGCTATGTTTATAAAGCCCAATTAGAAATTTGTAAATTATTGAAATAGCTTTCTCCCCTGAAGGAGAGGACCAGATCTGGATGAAAGGGAGTTGGACTTCATACCCTGAGGGCTCACTTTCTTGTGCTTTTATTTGGGTGTTTATGTAGTTTCTAATTTGATAGTAAAATATTCTATCCTTATCCATCCAGTCAAATTTTGCTGAGCTTCCTCAAAGTCAAGACTGTATCCCCTTTCATTATGTGCCATGGGGCTACCAACCCTTTTTTAATTTGGATAGCATACCAAGGCCAGTTACTGAGACGCCGATTTGCTTATTAAATATGAACCATTGATACTTCCATAAGTGATTTAGTATTCTTTATTACTTATTCCTCTCCGCCAACCCTCCAAAATAGTGAATGTTGCTCTGGGCACTATGTCTAGAGTTCGTTTAGCTGGAGAATAAGATGCAGGTAGAGGATGGGATAGTTCTCTTGCTAAATCTATTTGTTTCAGGCTGTTGATATGAGTGGGAGTTCCATAATAGAGCTAGGCGCATTTTGGGCTGCCGCCCATTAATTAGAGTGAGAGGAAGCACCTCCAGTGACTTAGGAAGAAAAAGCTTCCTAGTATAGTCGGGGCTTCCTATGGTTCCATTGAAAAGCTACAAAGGACTTCTGCCAGGCTAATATTTCCTTGGGATGAATTGCACAGGGGACACACTGGAACAGATATGAGGCAGGTAGTGCATTCATCTTAATAGAGATGTCTGGTGTAGAAAGAAGTGGGTAGGAGATTCCATCTTCTCATGTTGCTTGAGCGTTTCTACCAGGGGTTGTAATTTATTTTAAATAGTTGGGAAAGATCTCTGGGATATTTATTCCCAGATGTCTTATGGAGGATCTATCCCATTTTATACGGAATTTTTCCTTAACGAGGGTGAGGGTTCGTAATTTATTTTTAAAGCTTCTGTCTTATTAATATTCAGGGTATAACCTGATAGTTGCGAAAGGCTTGAATCTTCTGAATGACCGCAGACATAGAGCTTTCTGGGTTAGTTAAGTATAATAAAAGGTCATCTGCAAAGAGCGCTAACTTATGCTCGGTCTTAAAGAGGGTAATTCCCTGAATTTCAGAGGATTACCGAAGGAATTGGGCCAAGGGTTCTATGTAGTATGCGAATAGGAACAGAGATAAGGGACATCCCTGTCTTGTTCCCCTCTGCAGGGGGAATCGATCCGATAAATGCCCATTTGCACAGATGTAGCCTGTGGGACTCTTATAGAAACGAAAGATGGTTTCCATGAACTGATCTGGGAATCCAAAGCGGGCAAGGACGCCCCCAAAAAATCTCCAGGACACCATATCAAAAGCTTTTTCGGCGTCTAATCCCAATAAAAGAGTTGGTATTTTCTGGGAATGAGAGTGCTCCAATAGGTACACTGTTGCCTTATGTTGTCTTGGGCCTGTCACCCTGATATGAATCCACATTGATCCATATGGATTTTGCTGGGGAGAATGTTAGTAGTCTACTAGCTAATATTGAGGTTAGTATTTTATAATCTGTATTTAATATAGATATGGGTCTATATGATACGTGGTATGATCCTTGCCCGGCTTGAATAACAGAAATTATGGCTTCATTCCACGAGAGGCGTCCCCTCCTTAGAGTTAACAAAGGCATACACTTGGGCCAATAAGGGGGTCAAGACTTTAGACAGCGACTTATAAAATTCCCCTGGAAGTCCGTCAGAACCCGGGCATTTCCCTGTTTTTAACTTACCTATCATAGTCAAGCTCTCCTTCTGTGTGATTGGGGAAATTGAATGGGATCTTTGCTCTGTGGATAAGGTGGGGAGTTTTAATGTTTCTAGAAAATTTTTAATTTCCTGGTCTGATGCAGATTCATTTGCTGTATACAGCTGTGAGTAGTAGTTAAGGAAAGCGCCGGCTATTCCCTGACTTGTATTATGAAGTTTACCTGTTTGCAGATGTTTAATCCTCAGTATGTTGATTTGGCTTTCTGTATCCTTAATTGGTAGCTATTAATTTTAAAGATCGGGGACCCCATCATAAAACCTATGTCTGAGATACATTAGGTTCTGCTCTATCGAATAGTCTAATATCTTTTAAGTTCCTTTTCAAGGAGGTTAGTTCCTTAGTTCTGGCTCTTGTCATTTTGACTACCTGTAGATCTTCCAGCATTTTATCTTATTTTCCAGTGCTTTCTATCGCTTCCTAAGTGTCTTCTTATTGCTGATATACTAATCCGCTTACCTCTGGTCACAGCCTTAACCGTGTCCCATAGAATGGCTATGGAAATGTCAGGTTTATCATTTGAATCTAATGTCTGGGTTATTGTTTCCTCTACAGACTTCAAGACCTGGTCATCTTTTAATAAGGAAAGATTTAGCCTCCAAAAAGTTGCTTTCCTAGTAGCTTGGGGATGAAACTGGCAAAATATTGGGGCATGATCTGATAATGTGAAGTCACCGGACCAGGTTTTGGTTATATCCCCTATTTGTTCCTTAGGTGCCAATATGAAGTCCAGACAGGAATACACCTCATGGGCTTGGGAATAATATGTGTGTCTGGAAGTGGAACCATGCAGATAGCCCCAAGTTTCTAAGTATCCTAACTCATGGAGTAATTTCTTCACCCTATTTGTAATTCTCTTCTTCCTTCCTTGTGTAGTATGGGCAGTATAATTTTCTGTTATATTTAAGTTGAGGTCCCCACCGCATATTGTTTGCCCCTACGCCCATTCCGCTAGTTTGGAGAATATGGAGCCGTATACCTCATATTCTGAGGAGGGAGGGATATATATAGATGCAAAAGTTACCAAACAACCATCTAAAAGGCCCTTCACCATGGCAAATCTCCGCTCCTTATCAGTTAACTGATCCTTAAGTTCAAATTGTGTCCCACGTTTCACCAGTATTATTGTTCCCCTTCTCCTTCCCCCCTTATATGAAGAGGCCACGACATGAGAGAAACCCAACCTTTCAAATTTACTATGTTCTAAATGTGAAAGATACGTTTCTTGAAGAAGGACAATATTTGTCCCCTCTGTTGTCATCTTTTGGATGATTTTACTTCTTTTAATGGGGTTGGTTATGCCATGCATTATAGGTGCATAAAGTATAAGGCGTGTCTTTACCCATTATTGAATTTGGTTGGCCTTGCTGTTTCCAATTCTCTGGTCTGATTGCCATCAGGTCGCAGCCCCCACCCCCATCCAGCTCTGTGCTCCATTAAATCTTTCTGTCTGCCTCTTACATTCAGCGTTTAAACAGTTATTAAACTGGGCCAACATGGCATTAACAAAGAGTACAAAATTTATGTAAGAGTACTTCCAATGTGAGGGCCAATTTCCAAAATAGCCCTTTGTTCTTACTCTCCCTAAGGAAGAACGCAGAGGAGTACTAGAGCTTCCGTTACCGGAAGACCTCCTGCCGAGCACTCGCTGTTTATTGTGCTCCAAAGTTTAGAGGGGATTAATTTATCTCCACTCTAAGGGAACAGGATGTTGTCTAGGGACGTCCCTGAGCTAAATGCACTACCAAATCCCACTCTGCTCGAACCCAGCCTGCCAATTCAGATTATTTTCCTCACAAAATTAACTTACAGAGAGCAGGATTCCCTATAATAGGGGCCTGCCATATCATTCTATAGAGGAATTACGCCAAGGCAGAGAAGTACCTGGAAATGGAAATAAGGAAAAAGGAAAAAACAAGAAAGGGACCCCCCCCCGAGCTCAACCCCCACACCCCTTCAGTTGTTGTTGGCTGCGCAATAGAAATGGGTAAACCCCTCCCATCGCTCACAGAGCAGTAAAAGGAGCAGGCACTGCACTGGTGAATGCAGAAGAGAAAACCTTGTCATGCTAAACAGAGAGATGAGCCGTAGAGGGGTACTTGCTGTTTATGAACTATATCTCTCTCTGCATTAAACAGCCCAGGGTTTATACGTGGCCTATGCGAATCTGTACAAAATAATAATGAAATAAATCGGGGGAAAGTGTAAAGCATGACTATAATCAGTTTAAACTTTGTCCGTTGTCCTTAAAGCGTCCACGCTGCCCCCCAACCAGTCATCCATTCCAAAGTTCGCAAAGTCTGGGAGTAAATGAGGGACTTATCTCAAATAAGTCATTTCCATCAGCAGCGCAGCCCAAAGGGAGTTTCTTCAGGGCACGTTGCCCTTTCAGGTCAAAGCCAAAAGCATTCCAAGTAACTCAGGTTGGTTTTTCAGTCCTGTTTCCTCACTTCTCAATGATGGATTGCAGTCTGTGCACTGCTTCACCGTGCAACCATATTTTGTTTCCCATTTTCTTCCTGCCTGAGGTGCCCTGCCAAATGGAGTCGCTCTTCCCACTATTCTGGTTCCGATTTTCGAATATCTGGATTTTTCTGTCCCTCAGGGCTTCTCTTGCCTCTTCCATCGTGGTGTAAAGCTTTGTACGTTCTCCCAGAAGATCCGAGGTCTGGATGGGTAGGGGTGTGAAACCGAATCGCCTTTTCCCTTAGTGATCTCAGGATTGGTAAATATTTCAGCCTCTGTTGCTGGACCTCTTAGGGATAATCATGGTCAAGGAACAGTCTATTGGTGAGTATTTAATCTCTTTTGGCCCATTCTCGTCTCAAAATTTCTTCATCACTGAAAGAGCTTAGCTTGAACACTATTGATCGCGGTCTAGCCGCAGGGTCCGCTGGTTTGTTCTGCAGCGATCTGTGAGCTCTTTTGACACAGAAAGAGAAGGTAGTAGGCAGTTCCAATACATCTTTAAGCAGATTTTCAATAAAAGGAGCCATAGGGGATGTTTCCATTCCCTCAGGAAGCCCATACAGGTGGAGATTGTCCCTGCGAGAGCACCCTTCCAGATCTAGACATTTGGCTTTCAGCTGTTCTGTTTGTTGGACCAGGGCCTGCATTATTTGGGCAAGATGGGTGGTTGAATCCTCGCTCTGGGTTACTCGTCCGATCGTAGTTATACGTGATTCAAGTGTGGTTAGTTGCTTTCTCACTGCTTTAAATTCTTGTTTGTTCTCTGATCTTGACTCCCTTATTTCGTTCAGTAGCGTTTCAAATCTCATTTGGGAGAGCTGTTCAGATTCCCCATCCATGTCGTATCCGGTCGCATGGGAGCTCGCTGGGGAGACAGACCTGCTAGGGGGCCCATTCTGTAATCGAGTGCCATCCAGGTCTCTGCCATTCGCTTTGTCTCTATTTCTGCCTCTGTAGTGTTCCAACAGTTTCCTCCTGCATTTCTAGACATTTTGTGATGTGATGCTTTGTGGAGGTAGAATTGGCAGACTGTGTGGGAGCGTTTAGCTCAAAGCTCCTAGCTGCTCTGTGGCGTCACGGAAGTCCTCTTTGTGGATTTAAAATGCTCAGACTGACTGTATCAGGTGCCAAATCTCCAAGCAGGGGGAGTGGTCACTAAATCCAGAGGTTTTCTACTTCCTGTTTCATACATTCAGAATACTCCAAAATTGTTCTTAACATCCAGAAAACATGTTCTGGTAGCCAGACTCTTGTTCTGTTCCTGTTCCCTCAAACAGGCAGTGCATGGTCTATCATAAGGCGGGATTCCAGAAAAACATTCTTATCGCCCTGAATTTCCCTTTATCCATGAGTGCCTCAGAGGGATCACTGTCAAAATGACGCATGCAATATCGCGTGTACAACTATAGTGCGTACTAAATAGCGTCTATCAATAATAGTGCAGTGCTATAACTGCGTCTCTGCTATTAGCGCCACAACTGTCAGCAAACTAGTTGTCCTACCTTTCACGCTTCTGATTCATGTCGAATCCTGTCTTGTATTGGGGAAGTGCATTACTACCGCAATAGTTGGTGCACATGTGTTACACATTGCTACTCCCCATACACTTAAACTTCCTGTGCAGAGCCAGCGTAGCAACAAACTAGTGACAACTCATCTCAGGTAAAGCCAAAATAGTTATGCATCTTTATTAATCAACGCACTGAAAATAAAAGATTCATTAGTAGCATTGCATTTGAACTTCTAATGGGACATCATTGTTTAAGCCTGAGGCTGAAAGTTGTATGCAATTCCTCTAAGGTATTCGTTTCTTGGCGATCGGTATATTGAGCCACAATACCGCTATTAGTTTTGCAGTGTCCTTGTACTTTTCTTTGTATTTGGCACCGTACTCCTGCAACAAGTTGCTCGATGACAGTGCAGTTGTAATGTTGCTCTGATTTTAGGAACTCAATGAATCGCCAGATAGAAGGTTGATAAGCACCAATGAAATGATTAAATTTACGGTGCCATGCTTCTACAGAATTAATAGTGCGAGGGAGGTCATAATGTACAGTGTCATAGCAATTCCAAAGCGAAATGTCAAACATTGGCCGCCTTCTACCACCTCGGGCTAGAGGCCTGCCGAGCCATGTATCTTCAAAATAATCAAGCAGAGCAGTTAATGACTCTGCATTGCTTTGGTAAAAATCAGTTCTCATTAGCTCCTCAAAAGCAGGGAGTACATCAGGCACTGGTACATAAGCAAGTGATGGTAACAGACGTATATGTAAAGCATAGTTCGGGTCAGATGTGTATTGACTGCACACTTCTGGTATTTCTTGAACTTTTCTCCAAACTGCTTGGCATAGGTGAAAAAAGCACCCTCGAAGTGTTGCATTTGGGAAAGCTTGTTTGAATGATTTAAATGCAGCAGCTTCAAAATCAATTAGTATTGTCTCTGGGTGCAGGTCACCACCTAAGTTTTTTAGTGCTGAAAAAACTTTTGAGTATGTAGCAGCAGTCTGGTGTGCCATTAATATGTACACAAGTGGAATTACAGTGCCATATTTCACCACATGTATAGTGTATAGCAGGTGAAAAATAGAAGGGCAGCATTTAAAGGTCCCGTCTGCAAACCAACGATTACTTGCCTGCAGGAATGCCATGTCCTGATGTGTTGAAAATATTAAAATTCTATCACTGCTGGGACCAGAGTCAAACAGTAAAAACTTTTCGTTTAATTGTGACAGTAAACTCCACCAGTATAACAAGTGAGGCAGTGTCCTCTGGGTCAGTGGGTGGACATGCAGTGGCCATTCTGTTTCGCTGAACAGATACGCTTTATAAGCGCGTTGATGGCAGTGCGAAGACACAGAAGGGGATAATTCAGAAACACCAGATGCCACAATCTGATGTGTGCTTTCACAAGTAGTTTCTGCTCTCTTCTTCATACTGGCCACTGCCTCCTTCACAGCAACCTCGTCTGGGTCCGATTATGCTCACCAAGTTTCTTTAGCAAAGTACTACCCAGCAAACGTAGACGTGCACCGCAGCGTCCTTTGTCATACTGCAGGCACTTGTAGTATGCTTTTTCTTGGGTTACATGTTCTCTATGGTTTAGGAACCCATCCAGCACAGCAAGCTCCTTGCCCTTTTGGCTAACAATGAAGCGCACATCAGACATGATGTCAAAGTGAAACATATCTGAATTTTGACACTAGGGGTCACTTGTTTTATGTCATCCTTAATTAATTAATGTGGAACCCCTGACATGTCACGCTATTTTGACTCATGCTATACTGTCGCAAGCGCTAATGACATTGCGCTATTTTGACCGCGCGCAATTAACTCGCGCTATTTTGACTGGATCCCGCCTCAGAGATTTAGTGGAAAGAGCAGTCATTCTTCTGGTAGTTCCAGAGTGGTCAAGGATGCCATGGGTTTCGGATTTGATAAAATCTTCTGATACAGGAGGTGCTGTAGTTTCATTGCAGCATGGTCCTGCCACGCCAGGGGGTCTGGTGCTCCATTATGACTCAGGATCTCCTCATTTGGCAGCCTGTATCTTAAGGGTAGACACCAGACAAAGCAAGGTTTTCTACTAAGGTCATGGCTGCCTTGTCATCCTGTAGGCCCGTAACATCTCTGGTGCAGGAAAGGACTTGGTCTGTGTTTACCTCTTGGGCTAAGGAAAAAGGCATCTAACCCATTAAGGCTACTATACTGCGCCTTTTAGATTCATGTTTTTTTTTTTCTCAAGTTAGATTTGAACAAAGTTTGGGCTGTTAGCACTTTTGCAGCCAGCTATCGGCTATAGGGATTAGTCCTGGGTTCCCTAGATGCTGCCTCTTTAGGCATTATGCAGACTGTATTAGGTTTCTGAGAGCAGCTTGTCATACCGAACCTTCTTTCCAGTTCTTCCTGGAGACCTGTCTGTAGTGCTGCATGCCTTTTGCATATGTCCACCTTTTTGGAATCCTTGTAATCCGTTTTCAGAGGATATCCTCTCCTGCAGGCTTTTGTCCTCTCACTGGTACTGTATTTGTTCAGCCAGACTCATTTGGAGTTTCAGGCTGTGTTTTGCAGGATCTCAGCCTTATCCAACACTCCGATAGAGTAGTGTGGAGAACAGTTTTCTTTCTCTCAGTTGTACCCAGGGCATCCATTTGAATCAGGAAGGATCTCTCTCTTATTTCTGTCCTGTCCACATGTGGCCAACTCTAGAGGCTGGATGCTGCATTAGCGGGATCTGCAGAGCAGTAAGACTGTACACCAAGAGAGTGGCGAATCCCAGCGTTGGACAACATTCTGCACTTGTTGGTGTCATGTAAGTTAGCTTTGTACAAATACTGCTATTTCATTCACATGTGTTTAGCCTGCAGTCATAGTGCATTGAATCTTTGCTCTTGCTACTCCTGATTCCATGCTATTGTTTATTTTTTTTTTTAACTTGTTTTTCTCCCTGGATCTGATCAGCTACCCCCGACCCTCGATTGCGATCCACCAATCAGGCGCTCCCATGTAGCCTTGGCCAAGCCCCCCCAGGCAGGGTTGGGGTGGAAGGACCCCCAAATCCTTCTTGTTTTCATCGAGCCCCCCGTTGTGGCCTCGCAAATCAAGTGGTGAAGGGCGCACTTCTGCTGGAGGAGCTCAGTCTGCTCCATTTTCCCTTTTTCTCCCTGGAGCCATGGTTGCGCTGTGACTGACTAGGCGCTCTACCAGCGTCCTACCACCTCCTCCCCTGCGTGAGGTTTGGAGCTGCTGTACCTCTGGCCTCCACCAGAGGTCAGTCAGTGCCGGCTTGTTGCCCCATTCCTCCCAGGAAGCAAGCTGTCCATGGGATGCTCCAGCTTCCCTCTTGACCCGGCCCTCCAGCTTCCCAGGCTCGTTCCCGAACCGGGTCGCTGGCGATGCTAGTGATGGCGCTACCACTGCACGGCGGTTCCATGCTATTATAGTCTTCCAAATGTTAAGTTCCTGGTCTCTGCCACCCTACTTCCTCAGTCCTTTCCTCTGTTTCCTAAGTACATTACCCCCTCACCATTATTCTCCTCTTCTCTCCTGCAGTTGCTCACTGTTGCTCTTTCTCCTCTGCAGTTCCTTCTGCTGCTCCTCCTCTCATCTCCTACAGATATCTGATTCCCTCAGTTCACATCCCTCCTTCTTACCATCCTCCAATGCTACCCTAGTGCATTCTTCCTCTGACAATTCGCTACTCCTCTCTGGCTCTCCTCTCCCCCTCTTTATCCTTGCCCCCTGCTTATCTCAGTAATCTTATGTACCCCTCCCTCTCCGATACCCCTCCTTACTCTTTCTGTTTCACACTATCCCCTAATTTCTTAGATGACAAAGTTCATGCCCGTATGCAAGTCGCCACAACCTTTACTACTATTCCCTAATTTCTGTACAACGATGTATCTTATTACCATCTCCCTCCTCCCCCTCCTGTTTACCCTGACATCTCTCCCGCCATCCACATCTCTCTTCCTACCTCCTCACCACCCACCCATCTTCCTCCCTACTCTTCCCTCATCATGTCCCTTCTGCTATACTCCCTTTGGCCCCCTGGATCCTCACTCCTCCCTGCCCCGTACCTCCATCTTGTGTCTCCTAGTTCTCCACTTCCCTCCTACCACTCCCCTCCTTCACTTCCCCTGTCTCCCTTCCCTCTGTCGCACAGGCGCATACCTGTCTTCATCCCTACTGAGCTCCTCATTTCTCTGCTACTCTTATCTGCTGGTTACATTGAACCCAACCCTGGCCCTGCTCACTCCACCCCCACTGATCTGCCTAAAGGATTGAGAGTGGCACATCTTAACATCAGGAGCCTCCTTCACAAAATTGATCTTCTCCAGCCTCTCATGATTCGCCATAAACCTGATGTGCTAATTATCTCAGAATCCTAGCTCTCTCCAAAGATCCCAGATTATGCCATCTCCATCCCTGACTACATGTGTGGTTCAGTGCTCAGAAGTACAAAGTCATGCACTTGGGAGCAAGGAAGCTAAGGAGGTGTTATCAGTTGGGAGGGGTGCAGATAGCTTCTACAGAGGAGGAGAAGGATCTTGGGGTGATAACAGGGCAAATGAACCACTCAGCACAGTGCAGGAATGCAGCAGCTAAAGCCAACAAGATGCTGCAGTGTATTGCTAGAGAAATCACCTCCAGGAGGAGGGAGGAGATCCTGATTCTGTACAGATAATGGACAGTTGGTGAGGCTGCACCTGGAGTACTGCATGCAGTATTGGTGCCCACACTTGAAGAAAGATGTTAGATTACTGGAGAGGGTCCAGCGCAGAGCAACAAGGATGATCATGGGATTGGAAGGCAAACCCCTATGAGGGGAGACTGAGGGAGATTAACATGTACTTCCTGGAGGAGCGTAGGGGAGATATAATTAAGATGTTTAAATACATGAAGGGTATAAACAGGACTGGTACAGAGGGATCTTTAAGTTGAGGGCACGAGGGGCATTGTCTGAGATTGAAGGAGGAAGATTCAGGAGGAAATGAGGCACTTTTTCATGGAAAGGTGGTGTCTATATGGAACACACTGCCCAAAGAGGGTGGTGTCCTGTAAGTCGGTGGGCAGTTTTAAAAGGGATGGGACAAAGTGAATGGGAGGGTCACCGTGATGGGGGGGGAAGGGGCAGCTGCAGTATAAGGGATTGCTAGCTACACATTTGAGCAGACTTGATAGACCATATGAGCTGTATCTGCTGGCAGTTTCGTATGTTCATATGTATGTATGTATATCCTCGTCCGTTAGGATCGCTCAGATAGAGGTGGTGGAGTGGCCATATACCTCCTCCTCCATCCATTTCACACCTATTCTCTCAATTTCCTCTCCCTCAGCCTATGAGCTATTGCTTTTAAAACTCTCCCTCCATTTCTCCCTCCCTGTCTTTGTGGGTCGTGTCTACTGCTGCTCGGGCGTCTCTTCCTCTGTGATCTCTAAGCTCATCACTGCTGTTATTATCATTACTCTGCCAGTGAACTCCACATCTTTGGAGACTTCAACTTAAATTGAATCTCCCCTACACATTCCAGATTGTGCAGTGACATCTCATCCCCTAACCTGCCTAAACCACACATCCATCAACCGTACCCTTTTAGACTGGGCTCTGACCTCTCACTCCCACTGAATAATAGCTGCCAGCATCCTTCTGGATGCACTCAGTGACAGCCACATGGTTTATTGTGTGTGGAAAACTCACCACCACAAGTCCCCTTCAAATCTTCTGCTAATTCGATCTTTTAGATCCTTGGACTTGTCCACCCTGTGACAGGGAGCTCCTGCCACTCTTGAGGACTGTCCTTTTCTTAAATCTGTTGCAACAGTTCTTCTATTTCCTAGCCTAATCTATTCTTTACAATTTCTAGTTCATAAGGTTGGCCACCTATGTGCACCCCTTCCCTTTCTTGACTATGCTATTGTGTCCTCTTTAATTTTCTTTTCCCTGCTCAGGTCATCACGTACAGGAGGTTATTGTTGTGACCCCGAGCTGATATCAAACAACGGGCTGTGTTTATCATTGTTGGATTTAGTATGCAATGGCACTATGTCATAAAATACCTTGATGTATATAATTTATGTGAATGAAACCTGTAAATGTTGAAAATACCATGGCACTAGGTATTTTTGATAAAGGTAAAAAGTACTAGGTGGCTGCATTATTGAAATTAAGTTAGGTGTGCTATTTAAAATGCATGTAATTTGCTGTAAGTTGAACAAGTCTGAAATTTCATGGTGATTTGCATATATCCCATGATGCTTTACATTATGGAAGTATGTGTAATGTTGTGTTTCTTTGAAACTTGGCTTATTGTCAGTACCCGTTGGGGTAACCCTTGTTACAGTGCTTCTGCACTGAGGCTCTTTGTCTTTATTTTGTTTTGTTTTTTTATTGTTATTTAAGCCCCCACCACCCAAACAAACAAGGCCCGCATAGTGGAGGCTAAATCTCAACAGATAAGTGAGATCAGAGATCAAGTGAGTCAGTATGTGCTGGCTAAGTGCAGAGGAAGGACATACAGAGTCTGTTGCTGCAAACTGATTACTGAAGAAGGGATAGGACATTGCTGAAGGTTATCTCCTGTATTTTGAATAAACATCACACAGAGATTGTGTGTTGAACCTGAAGTTTGGTGTCTGGTCAAACTGTTATCCCACCACTGACTTGGTTTTAGAAGTGGGATGGATGACTTAGCCTGAAGACGATGAAGAGATGCAGGTTGAGGCAGACTGCAGGTGCGAGAGACAACACCCAGGAGGTGGAGATCCTGATGAGGGTGATCCACTGGATGAGTGGGCAATGGCTGGAGGCAGACCAACTTCGCAGAGAGGTAGAACACTGGTGCCAGGTGCTCAAGAGGTCCCTACCAGAGAGTTTGGATAAAGAAATGGAGGAGGACCCCCTGACTGAGCAGGATATTTCTTTTTTGCCTGTGTTTCCAGAATGCTACCTGTTGGAGGTCAGAGATGCAAGTATGGAACTTGAATGTGAGACCACAAGTAAGACTGTACCTAGTGATGCTGTGCTGGGGTTAAAGACTCCAAGCAAGCAAGAAAAACCTATGAGGTTGAAGGACTTTTCTTGTATTGATGCAGCTAAATCTATTAACAGTATTGACTGGGGTAACACCAAAGAGTGTCTACCCTCAGGTGTCTGTATCAGTAGCAAATTAAATGAATGAATCAAGAGACATAGTGGGTTTATATAGAGGGGTTGAACCTAGGAATGGGCCCCTACTTAAAACCGACATGTCTGGTAGGGTTGGAGCAGGTAATTACTCACCCCAGAGAAAGTCTTTCTATGGTACTGGACTTTACAGCCATCCAGATTTTCGGTTCAGAAGTATGACTGACTTTCCCTAACATGAGATAGTACAGAGACTGATACCGTTAGTCTCTGTTGAGAAATGTGTTGATGCTTCAGGGTAAAGAATAATGATATCCACTATGTTTATGATAGAATGTTTATTGTTAATGGACACCCTGAGACAGAGCTTCTGAAGATGGATGGGTGGAAGTTCCATCCCTTCCTGGAACAGGAAGGTGGTAAGCAGTCTACAATAACTGCTTCCCTCTTAAGGTGGGGGATATGTGACAGGGAGCTCCTGCCACTCTTGAGGACTGACCTTTTCTTAAATCTGTTGCAACAGTTCTATTTCTTAGCCTAATCTGTTCTTTACAATTTCTAGTCCATAAGGTTGGCCACCCCCTTCCCTTTCTTCACTATGCTCTAGTGTCCTCTTTAATTTTCCTTTTCCCTCTCAGGTCCTCATACACGGAGGTTATTGTTGTGACCTCCAAGCTGATGTAAAACAACAGGCTGCATTTATCATTGTTGGATTTAGTATACAATGGCACTATGTCATAAAATGCCTTGATGTATATAACTTATGTGTATGAAATCTGTAAATGTTGAAAATACCATGGCACTAGGTGTTTTTGATAAAGGTAAAAGTACTAGGTGACTGTATTTTAGAAATTGTTAGGTGTGCTATTTAAAATGCATGTAAATTGCTGTAAGTTAAACATCTGAAATGTCATGGTGATTTGCATATATCCACGATGCTTTGCAGTATGGAAATGCGATGTAATGCGTGTTTCTTTGAAACTTGGCTTATTGTCAGTGCCCTTAGGGTAACCCTTGTTTTATTTTATATAATTATTTGAGCTCCACCACCCAAACAAACAAGGCCAGCATAGGGAGGCTAAATCTCAACAGATAAGTGAGCTCAGAAGTCAGTATATGCTGGCTAAGTGCAGAGAAAGGACATACAGAGTCTGTTGCTGCAAACTGATGTACTGAAGAAGGAATATGACATTGCTGAAGGTTATCTCCTGTATTTTGGCCGAGACATCACACAGAGATTGTGTGTTTAACCTGAAGTTTGGTGTCTGGTCCATCATTGTCCCCAGCCCCCTCCACACCCTTCATGCGAACTTAGCAACAACCGACTGGTCTGCCATCTCCACTGCCACCTCCATAGACTCTGCTCTCAACTATTTTAAGGCCAAGTTCTGGGCTATCTGGCACCTCCGCTTGGTCTCAGCTGAAATGTTAGCCTGTCTGGGAGCACGCAACCTTGCTTAGAAGGTGCACAAGGCCTCAGGCTCCCATGTGGACCTGCTCAAGTACTGGGCCCTTCGAAATGCCTGCACCAAGGTCATCAGACTTGCTAAAGCTGAGTATCTTTCCTCCTCCTCCTCCTTTCAGAACAACATTAACCACCCATTTTCTCCCTGCCCCAGTCCTCAGGGTGAGTGATACCCTCATCTCTGACCCTCTATCTGTGGCTTCCGAATTCAATACCTTCTTCACCACCTGTGCCTTCTCCCTTCTCTTCTCTCTCCTCCCCCCTCCCCTATCCACCTGCCCCACCCTCTCTCCCTCCTCTCCAACCTCTCCCACTGACTCCTTAAAGGCTTCTCTAGCCCTTAACCCCCTAAAGAGCAAGAACTCAGATGAACTTGACCCAAAACTTCTCCATCTCTCTGCCCCCGCAATTGCCCTTCCTCTTGCCTCTCTTCTAAACCTCTCTTTCTTCCTTGCCTCTGTTCCCGATGCCTCGAAGCTTGCCACCATAATTCCCCTCCCCAAAGGTGGTGACACGTCTTCTTTAGGCAATTACCGCCCCATCTCCCTGCTCCCCATCCTTGCCAAACTCCAAGAGTATTTTGTGCTGGCTCAGCTCTCCCACTTTCTCGACTCTTCTTTTTTTTTTTTCATCCTTTTCCAGTCTGGGTTTTCGTAAGTCTCACTCCACCTCAACATCCCTCCTCCAACCTACTGACTCCATTCTCTCTAGCATGGATCAGGGCTGTATACCTCTGCCATCTATGCTGATTTGGCCAGAGTCTTTGAAACCATAGCCCATTCCCTTCTTCTCGACAGATTCACAGCAGCAGGGCTTTCCGTCCCAGCCACTTAATGGTTCCGTTCTTATCTCATGGGTAGGATTCAGTCAGTTAGGATTGGTAACTCCTTGCCCCCCCATCACCACTGGCGTCCCCCAAGGGTCCGTTCTAGGCCCTTTATTTTTCTCAGTCTTCCTCAGTGACCTCCCTGCTGCTTGCTCCTCTGCATCTATACATACGTAAGCAGATGATACTGTTCTTTATGCCTCTGGTAACTCTCCCTCTGAAGTAGCGTTCAGCCTCCAGCTAGACGTCACAGAATTCAGCTCTGGTTTCACTCAAACCAGCTGTCCCTGAACACCAGGAAGATGGTCTCCATGACCTTTGACACTTGGCAAAGGCTCGCTAGGCTTATTGCCCCACTGTCCTTCCACACCTTTGACGGGACTAAGATCAAGGATGTCTCCTCATTCAAATACCTCAGGGTATGGCTTGACTGTCACCTCAGCTTTTCTGGATATGTGGATGCCATCCACAAAAAACTGCACCGCCAAGACATTGTTCAGAAAATGATACTCCTGATCTTTGACTGTGGCGACATAGTCTACAGTACAGCCTCTAAGACCACCCTAACCAGACTGGACACCCTCTTTCACTCTTCTGTGGTTTGCTCTTGACTGACCACCTCTTACTCACCATTGCGACCTTTACTCCTCTGTCTCCTTCCACTCTCTTGAAGCCAGGAGACTGCACATGTTCCTCCTTTGTCCTGAAATACTGGCTTGGTTCTCTCCTCCTACCTCACCTCTGTCCTCTCCCCCAACCTTCCACCTACTCCATTCGCAACTGTGACTTACCAGTCCCTTGCTCTCCCCTCTGTGGCAACCTTTGCTGGACAATCTGCGTTCTCCTTTTGTTTCCGTAAACTATGGAACTCCCTTCCCCTATCCATTCACTTTGCTCCAACCCTCCGATCTCTAACTTCTTTCCTCCTCAATTTTATCTCCCCTTACTGCAATTGCTCCTGATTTCGCTTTTCTGCAACTATTCTCTCCCTCTATTTTCCTTCCCTCCTCCCCTTCCCCATAGCCATCCCTACTAGTCTCCTGGAGTTCCCTCCAACCGCTCTCCTCTCTTCCCCTCACCCCTCCGCTTTCCTTCCTCCTCCCCTAATCCTTGCCCCCCACAGCCTCCACCTACAATGACCGTGATCTTTATCCTCCCTTCCCTTCCCAAACCCCTGCTTTCCCACTACCCCCTCTCATTTACCCTGCAACTCAAGTTCAACCTACTGAATTACTTCCTCTTTCACTGTATGCTTTTGAGCTGCTACTCTAGTATTCCTTCTCCTCCCAGGTTAAACCACTGTGCTGAGCCCCCACCCTCAAAGCTAATCCATGCGCTTTTCCTTGTTAAATATTTCTAGTTTATTTCCTTGTACATTTTACTACCTGTATAGTTCTAACACACTGTTCTATTGTATTAGATGCCCTTTGATGATGGCCTGACATTTTTTACAGGTTTATACCTGTTTGTTATTTACTTTTATTATTGCCTTATCCTTTCTCCTCACCCCAAAGAGCATCTGGAAATGAGCTGATGCTCAGCTCAGTATGCCTTTCCTGGAGGGAGGAAGGAAGAGCGGATGGATGGGCCAGACGGAGCGGACCTCATTGCAAGGTGGATCAAGTCATGAATAATAAGGCTTAGGTTGCAGATAATTGAAGCTACTAGCCTTGATCAGAGCACAGTCCATCAGGGCCATGGCAGCCTCAAGGTCTAAACAGCAGAAGCTTCTGTGCCAGAACTCTACAGAGAGACTACCTGGCCTTCTCTTCATACGTTCTTGAAACTATAAGCCTGACATACAAAGTTTTATCGATGCGGCATTTGGGAACAAGGTGCTGCACACAGCTGCTGGAATGTGATTACAGATAATTGTTTCTCCAGTGTAATTTGTTGCCAGTGTTCTCCCTCTCCTATGTTTCAGGATGAGTACTGCTTTTAGAACCCATATGTAAAGGTTGCCATTGACAACATGGCGTGACACAGAAAGAAGAAATTGATCAGACTTACCATAATTTCTTTTTCTGTTCGCTCCAACATTGTTAGTGGGTTTACACCCTAGAGTCATTGTTACTGTCCTGGAGAATATTGCCTCTGTGTGTATGTGTGTGTATATATATATACTACTAAGGGTTCATAAAAGGTTCAGAGAGGCAAAGAGAGCCTAAGGCCCATAAGAGCCCATGCTAATTAAAAGTCATAATATCTTGAAATGTATCTGATAATAAATAAGCATCCAACCGTGCTTTAAACTCTGTTTTATTTTTGCTAATAATTATGTTAAGTGGGAGTTTATTCAAGGATTGATAACCCTCAAAGTAAAGAAAAATGTCCTCCTTAGGTAATTTAAGGTATTTCCAATTAATTGGAGAGGGTGACTTCTAGTATCATGAATGTTGTCTTTAAATTGTAAACCTAATTCTGTCATCAAGACGGGGGTCCTGGATGATGTCATATAAAAATAATAAATCCCCACATAGATGACTAGTCTCTAATGACAGTAGGTAGAGACTGCTTTATCTTTCTTTATAAGACTGATTATACAATCCTTTTATATGTTTGGTGTACTTCCTCTGAACTTTTCTAACTGATTTATAGGACTTCTTATAGGGGCATCAGAGCTGTGACATCACGGGAGATGTGGTCTGGCATAAGCCCTGAATAGGGGCATCATCACCCTAGGGTCTCATTGTGATGTTACGTTTAATAGACCAAATATTATTATTTGTTCTATTAACAGCCACGATAATATGATGGGCATATTCCATATTGTTGAAACTAGCACCCCATATTTTTCTCATCTGTAGTGCTCACAAAGTACAATTTCCCAAGACATGTGATGTCATAGGATTCTGCGGGCTTAAGTGCATTACCTTGCATTTGTTATTATTTAACTTCATGCCCCATTTAATGACCGAAGCGGAGATTATGTCCAGATCACGTTGGATAATGTCAGTGCCATCATTATTGGTACTAGGGCCTCCTGTTTTTATGTTATCCGCATATTTAATTGATGTAGACAAGCAGTTTCTATTAAGGTCGGAAATGAAGGCCTGGAACAAACATGGGCAGAGTACCGAGCCCTGGGGTACCCCACTGATGACATAGGTCACATCTGACAGTTGTCCATTAATAACTCGCTGGGTGCGATTAGTGAGCCAAGTACAGATCCATGTAATGATATAATTGTTAATATGTACATTCTTTAATTTGATCCTTAAAGCCCAATGAGGCATAACATCTTATAGGTGTGCCATGGGGTCATGTGGCCCAACTCTCACCCCATTCCATGTGTAAACAGGTTGACCTGCTACAGTAAAGGAGAATGGCGTGAGAGTTAGGCCTCACAACCCCATGGCATACCCCGGGGTCTATCGGTCTGTGGAGGATAGGGGTGTGGGGGGGTTAGGGGCTCAACCCTAATGTTTCATTTCCTCACTTTTGTTGCTTTAACCCTAACTGATGCATTAAACACAATTTTTTGCTACGAATTTCTTTACTTTTTGAAAAAGTATAATGTAACTAGTAAATAGCATGTGTTGGTGGGAGCACGGGGCCCGCTCCCACCAAGCTGCCCAATTGTGCATAATGATAAGAGTCTGAGGGCCCGTGCTTCCACTTACACATAGCTACAGAGCCATACAGCAGCCCTATAGGGCAAGGAACTCTTGTAACACTAATTTGCAGATATATCTCGGGAACCACGGCAGCTAGAAAAAAATGTGAAGTGTCATTGTACTCGTGACAACGAGCACTGCTCGCAACATAAAAATCGACCGAATCTGTATCTTGCATCATTGACTAGATATGGGCATCAAAAACACAATGGGTGCCACAATGATATCCTGTGGGGAAAATCTCAGCTTTGTGATGGCATATATATGGAACCACTTAATTCCCCAACCCTTTAACAGCATCATTAACAACTGTAGGGCATCCCCTCAGTACCCTGAAAATTTCAAGTAAAAAGACCAAACCATTCATTAACAATGCAGTGGTAAAGTTTTTAAAATCCTAGTCCGCGAGGTAGCAAAATCCTTGACTGCAAGCTCACTCACTAGGATTTTGACAGCTCGCGGACTAGGATCGTTAGCAAGTCAGTCAAAGAATTTTTGATTTTAAAAAGTAATTTTTTGACCAAAATGAGCCAAACCAAAGGCATGGCTTTGTAGAGGGGGTCACCCTAAACAAAACCCATTCCTCATTTGGCCCAGAAGTCACCCGTGGAGAAAGCTACAACATTTTGTTTGGGGAAGAGACTGAAAAACAAGATGGCAGCTCACGGACAAGGAATTTTCTTGCGGACCAGGATCTTAGTCCCCGAGCTACAAAATCCTGGACTGTGAGCCCAGTCTTTGTCTGAAAAATAACCATGTAAATCTTGGAGTGAATTGAGCATGCTCAGAACCCGAAAATTAAAAATGTAATAACTTTGGAATAGATTAATATTTTTTTACCAAACCAGTGCTGGATTGTTCCTTGACCCCAACCTCTTTCTACCTTCCAAATTTCAGACCAAAAGACCACACGGTGTGGTCTCATCGCCATGGGCAAAAAAACATGTAAAAAGTAGCGAAAAACGTGTTTTTTAGCGTTTTGCTGTGCAGAAACCGTAAGTCCAACCAAAACGCAACTTGGTAAATCAAGAGATCTACCATACCAGACCACACATTCCAAATTGTGTGCAGATCCATTATACGGTTGCAAAGTTATTAACGTGCAAAAATTGAGATTTAGCATTAAAGTGCCTACTCAACCCTAACTATAGGGGTGTGACCGTGCCCCTATAATATAAATAGATATATACATATACATATATGTATAGAGAGAAAGAGAGAAAGAGGATTAGAGAATTTCAGAAATTGATTATAAGAATTACAGTTGTGCGTGGTTGTTATCAATGTCGAACAGATCTCTGGCCATGGTTTTTTTTTCATTACTCTGCAGAACCATTCATTTCTTTTCCTAGTAATAAAAATCATGAGAGCTGACATTGAAGTGATCCTCGCTTCAGTGTTTAAGACTGGCTCCAAGGCAAAACAGTTGACTACAATGCTTGGGTTTACATCTCCAAAAAGAGACTATAAAGGGAAAGGGTCTCTGCCTCCGGCAAGTCAGACTTTGTTTCTTTGTCTGATGATTAAAAATGTTAAAATCAAATCATTGGGTATCAGTAATGCTTAGGCGTGTTCCGGGTAGCTAGTCTTTACTGTGCCACAGTATAAAAAAACTGAGAATAGTGGAGCCTTGGAACTCTGAGGACACCAGTGTTACAAGCTGCTAGGCACAGCTTCTTAAAGCTGTAGCTGTACCAGTGACTCCTAGTTGGGGTGCATATACCCATGTATAAAGACAACCCCTTGGTGACACTGGAGTTAATAGAAAAATAAGTTACGGTATATCTGATAGAATTTCTTTTTTGAGTTCAGTCTAAATGGTGATACACTTATTTATTGAAATTGCTCTTACCAGGATTGGTCCCTTGAAATGTAACTTCTCATTTTGAGTGGATCCAAGAGGGTAGTAGGAATGCAGTTTCATGCTGTAGTCAAAGTATACATACTGTACCGCCATGTCAGTCATTACATACAGAATTTAGAAATATGCATCATTCCCCTACTTAGATGTAAAGCCTTGCATTCTTTTCTTTCTGCAGAAGGGTAGCTTTCAGAAAGCGTAGACTGTGCATTAAATTTATTCAGATTCTACTGAAGCTGCAATTACTGACATCCGAATCCTAGGCAAATCTAAGCAAGCACCTCCGCAGTACACATTTATAGGGTAAGTACGTCTTTCACTGTTCTTGATTTGCTCAGAAGTTTCCTTTTTCTAGTTCAGTTAATGAGAAATTATTCTGTATTCAACTAGATGTAGCATTTTTGTGGTCTGTGCATAGTGGGAAACTAGGAGCAACAGTGTCTGGTTAAGTGCATATGCCTCTCTGTGCTCCATCAGTATGTTTTGGTATTACTGAAACACGGTACAAAGCAGAGCATGCAAAAAGCAAAACTGCACTAGCAAATGTGCCAACTATTAACTTTCTCCCAAATGGCAGTCTTTTAACTTTAGATGCCTTTTATACTGTAATCACACATGCCAGTTTTCTGTTGTTCTACACAGTGCACAAACTGTGTATTTTTCCAGCGGTGCAGAATTCATCAGTAACAAGCTTTTTGGTGCAAAACAGTGAATACAGAGCAGGAAGGACAGATACAGCAAGGGAAAAGGCATAGAAGTTTAATGTAGAGACCAGTTCTGAAAGCTCTTTATTTTGTTTAGAGACACTCCAAATACTGTTTCCACTTCGTCCATTTTGTTGTTCTGTAAGTATCTGACCAAGAAACAAAATAGCTGGGGTGAAACCATGAAGAGTTATGCTGTAAATATCGAAAAATAATGTAGAATTGAAGAAGAATCTGCATTCATACAGCGCTTTTCATACACAGTGTATCAAAAAGCGCTTTATAAGTAATTCAAGACTGGTAGTGAAGTGACTGAATGTGTAGTGGCAGCCATTTTCCACATCAACACCCACACATAGACTTGGACAATTGCATGAACCAGTTTTATGGGAAGGGGAACGTTGGCCAGGACACTGGGGAAAATCTCCTATTCTTAGTGAAAAGTGCCTTGGGTTCTTTTACTTCCACCTGGACACACACCAGGAACAGCATCAGGATGGGTAGAAGGGACCTCGGTTTAACACCTCATCCAAAGGGCGGCACATCCCAACAGTACAGCACCCCTCCCCCATTACTGCACTTGGGTGCCAGCGTTTAGGTATGACCCCAGTCTCAGTGTGGCACGAGAACCGACAACCTTCTGGCTCAGATGCACATGTGCTACATGAGCCACACTGACCAATTGTAGAATGTATTACACAGCTCGCCAGTGATTTAGAATACTGCTGGTTTTCAGGCTTTATAGCAATTTTTTCCCCTGTGTTTTGTTTCAGTGTTTGTCTCATTCCTGTACCCTTACATTCGACTTCCTGCTTCATCATCAAGATCCACCATGGAATGGAAGGAGAAGCCTGGGTTTAGTAGGTGCAGGTGCCAGATGTCCATAACTGATGGACATAAGGCCTTAATGTACCATTTGAGCCTTGGCCACGATGTGGCACAGTGCCACGTAGAATCAGGCCATGCGGCGCAACAGTGCTCAGTGGTGCTTTAAGGCAAACCAACAAAAATACACATACTACCTGCAGATGTGGGGTTGCTGGTGCAGTCGTAGGTGCAAGAGGCGGATGGTTCGGCGAGGATATTCTGGTCCTGGACCTTCTGTGTTTGGAGGAGGAGTGCATTGGATCTCCCACTCATTTTGAAGGCAGAGGGTTTAAAAATGTTCTTCTTTCTCTTTATTTCATCAAAGGTGAGTCCCCATCTGGATATTAAAAGCACAAAAAAGAGTCTCTGCTTGTCATGGAATTGCTGTTGGTCAAGGAACCTTTTGGGCTGTCCTCAGCAGGAGAGTCCACGTGGTTGGGATCCATGTGTTTGGGGTCAAACGGCTTCTGCAGTCTGTTGGGCTGCCAGTGTAACTCCTGTTGGGGCAGCCAAATATGTCAGTTCAGTTGATCTGACAGTCAACCCTTCGAGGGCCAGTCTGTTAATGGAAAGACTTCTCTCTGTCTTTCTGTCTATCGAACCTTGATGCTTACTGTGGCCCATCCTGCAGGGGTGGTGAAGGTGGGTCGACTACATTCCCAGTTGGCCCTTGCCCATTCAGCAGATGCTGATCATCCTGACCCTGGTGCTGCTTCTGGTTTGGCTGGCACCTAGGATCACACAATTGGGGAAACCTGGACATAGAGGCTCCAGCACCTTGTTGATCCCTGAGTCTGCTATTGAGATTGCAGTCAAGCTGTTCATCTCATTTCTTGCATGGATGCTGACATTGCAATCATTGATTGAAATCATGCTTTTCCACTTCCACCACTGCCTTTGAGCTTTTTGCAGGTGCAAGAGGGCAGCCTAGCAGCAGTATTCCTGTGGAGTTTTTGCCTTGGGTCATGGTCAGCTTGTGATGCCGTTAGACCTGTCCAGGCCATGGCTACTTCTCTTGTCACCCATGCTCGTTGTGCATCCCACAACTCCCCTCTAGTTTTCCAGTAGTGCAGAAGTGACTGATGCAGGTGGAGCCCCCACCTCTGCAGCTGACATTGAGTAATCTAACAAAGGACTCTAGGCCTGAGGCAGGACTTCTTCTCTCCTGCCGCTGGTAGTTAACCCCGAAGGACAGTTGTCCACACTCCGTGTTGGCAGTAGAAGCTCCTTTGTCCTGACTCAGATTCACATTTGTTGCAATGTGGAGACTGTTGTATTGCAGTGGACAGATAGCCCCCTGTGGGGGACTAGTTCTCCTTTACTACCCTCTTGAAACACGTGTGCATATGGCTAGACATTGTTGGTGGGGGTCCAGAAGGAGGAGACCTATCCACTGCTGAATATTCTCAAAAGAGACTTCTCACAGGAAGTAGCCTTCCCAATCTTCCTTGCTGTTCTGGGCCTGTCTATCAGAATTTGGCAGGACCAAGTCTCCTTCCAGGTCCCGTCGCACTGTATGCACTGCCAGTATCGGTTCCTTGGTCCAATTGCCTGGGTTTTCAGAGCATCCATTAGATAGGCTAGTGGCAGACTAAAGGTGTAGGACAAGTCTGACAAGCTGCTGAACAAGAAGTCCAAGAAGCAGGATTACCTTAAAAGTTACGTCTATGCATCTCCAGCCCTGGGCATCCGCCAAGTCAGTTATACAGCTTTGAAGGCTCCTTATAGTCACAGGCTCTTCAAGAGGCTTTCCAGCCTCACTGACCTGATCCCGGAAGAGAGTGAGCAAGCTCTAAGGGAGGTCTGTGATCGTGGGCTGGTGGCGGCCAAGCACAAGTTGCAGGTGGCCAAGGACTCTGCCTGTGTGTCACCATAAACAGTGGCAGCAGCAATATCCATATGCCGAAGTGCCTGGTTGTGGGTTTCACTGTTAATGCAGAAAATCCAGCAATAGGTGGCAAATCAGCCCTTCATGGCAATGGATTTTCTAGGGACATGGATATGTTGTTCATCCACACTTATTGGCAGGTTCCTTGCCGCTTTAAATCTTGCCGGAAGGTCTTCAAGCTGGCTCCTCCCACCCACCCGGGTGGTAAAACTCGGCTCCGCCCCATGGCGTAGATCTTCCTTACCGCTTAGGCTCAGGTTCCCTCCTTAAGCGTTCGCTTAAGACTGGTTCCTAATTCTTGAAAGTTCGAAATTGAAAAGTCTTTGCTAAAAGACTTCAGTCTTCTTCTCCTCACGGCTGCGATGGACAAATCGACTCCCGGATTTCGGAGGTGCCCTTGTGGGCAGAAGATGTCTAGGACATCCGCACTCCACGTGCGTCTACTGCCTGGGCCTTGAACACGACCCGCAGGCCTGCGACTTGTGCTCTCCCTTTTCAGCCTACGTCCTTGAAGACCGTGCTGCCCGATTACAACTGGGGCGCCCGAGAAAAGAATTCACGGTGAAATCTAAAAGAGGCCCGATTGGCGGTGTCAGCGGTAGTGGTCGGTGATCAACGAGCAGATGATACGCCCTCGAAGAGAGGCGCGGGCGCTTCTACCTCGACTGCGGCATTTGTCCCGCTCTCTCTGGTGCCTCTTACTCGGCTTCTTTAAGGAGCTTTGTCTGACCCTCTCGACCAAAGGTGAGGTCCAACTTCTTGGGACCTTCTTCCAGGTCCAAAAGAGCAAAAAGTAAGTCTCTCCGTCGGCGCTTTTGGGAGCGGGAAAGATCCCCTCCCTTGTCGACAGTTGACTTGATGGACCCTCAGCCCGGCCACTGGCTTCGGTGTCCTCATCAGGCCAGTTGGCCAAGACTCCACGTTAGCGGTGAGATTTTTCTCGACCCGTTGGACGGGTTGTCGGCTGGAGAAGCTGAGAATCCCCTCTCCCCGGTTCCCCGGTGGAGTTGAGGATCCCGTCGGCTCGTCTGTGCCTCCGGTTCCGGAGCCTTCGGTGGGATCGTCCGAGCCGAGGGGAGTGCCGATTTCCGACACTTCTCCTCACCTTCCTCGGCCTAGTCGAGACTCTCGGTCTCGGTCTCGGACATCCTCGCGGTCCAACCGATCCCGCCGTCATAGGCGGTCTCGGCACTGCGGCAAGCGGCGCCACCGCTCTTCCTCTTCCTCGGACGAGGAGGCTTGGCGCCAAGTGCGTCGGAGTCTGAAGAACTTATGTGGCAACAGCTCCTTTTGACCGGGAATAAGCCGATGATGCGTCTTCCATTAAGTGGCTGTCACTGGAGCAGCGAAACAACCTTGTTGTAGTCGAGGAGACTGTTCTCAGGCGGTTGTTTGGCCAATTCCAGCTGCCCCACGATTCTGGTGGAACCTCCGCCCCACAGCCATTAGTTGGGGCTCCGACCAAAAATTCTCGGTCGGCTTTGGGTTTTCGCCATAGGCTGTCGGTCACCCTCACTCCGATAAACCTCGGCAGGTGGAGGGTGGCTCAGGGCGAGGCAGCTCTTTGAGGACTCTTCTGAGTCCGATGATAGTTCCTCCCTCTTCTCCAAGCGTATAGACTTGGAGTCCTCGAAGGACAGTCAATGGACGATAGCCCGTCCTTCTTAGGGTTGCTTCGACTCATCTCGGAGTCACGGGATGAGATTCAAACCCGTTCTAAGCAGGCCAGGTATCCTCTCCACGGAGATTCTGGACGAGGGATCTCTACAGAGGCCTTTCCGGTGGCGAAGCCATAGTGGTCGGCCTTGGAACTTTGGCAGCGTCCTGCTTCCTGCCCTGCGCCTTGGCCAGGTTGGCCAGGAAGTATCTCGGTCCCCTACCGGTTCCCTGTCCGTTTTTGAACACCACTCGGCCGAGGGTTGGTTACCGACAGTGTTTTCCGGCGTGCGAGAATGCCAGGGATGTGGACAAACCTCCGACAAGGAATCCAAGAAATTGGATTATGCGGGCGAAAAGTCTATGTTCGTCCTCTCTACGCCTCAGGCCAGTTCGGCTGTCCTCATGGCACATTTTTCTCATGCCCTGTTGGGCTCCCTGGATGAGGTTGTCCCTCATCTTCCGCAGATCTGCAGACTACCGTCAGGCAGGTGCGGGACCAGGGCGAGGCAGTGGCTAAACAGCAGCTCCAGACTGCGTTAGACATCGAGGACTCATGTGCCAGGTCTGTGAAGCGCGGTAATATCGTCGTCGAGCTTGGCTGAGGATATCCACCTTTACTTGGATACCCAGCACAAGTTGGCGGATGTTCCTTTTGAGGACTGACCTCTTGACCCTGGGGTGGAAGGTCACCTGCAGAGGATCGAGAAGTCAATGCTACCTTGGACTCGGTCTATTCCGCTCAGAAGGACAAAGGCCGCAAGCCACAGCCTAAGCCCTATTGTCCTTCTGCCTGCGGCGCCCGGCCAACAGCGTCCAGGGCCAGGCTCGACCTTGGTATCCCAAGCCCAAGCCATCGGCTTCCTCCAACAGGAAGCAGGGAGGTAAAGGCCCAGGAGGGTTCCTCGGCGGTCCCTCCTCCAAGCCTGCCCAGTGGCGGGCTGAGGGGTGCCCCCCATCCCTGTCACCTCACCCTAGTTCCCCATTGAGAGGCGGCTCAGACTCCTTTTCCGCCTGGTCCGCTGTTACCACGGACAGGTGGGTACTGGAAGGTGGTGGGAAAAGGCCTACCTCTGGAATTCGAGCAGGCCCCGCCCTTCCAGAGCCGTCGCACCTCGGGGGCCTCGATTCGCAGCCTCACTGGTGGCTCGCCGAGCCGACATCGCTCTCCTCTTCAAAGGAGGTGATCAGGTGGAGGACCCCTTTCAGACTCGGGGTTCGTGTCCGGGGTTCGTGTCCAGGTATTTCCTGGTTCCGAAGCGAGGCAGAGGCTGGCGCCCCATTCTCGACCTACGACCTGAACAAGTTCCTAAGGTCTTGAACCTTCAGAATGGTCACTCTGGCGCAGAATAATACCATCTCTGGAACACGGCGTGTGGTTCTGCTCTCTGGACTTACAGGGCGCGTTCTTTCACGTCCCTATCCGTCCGTCTCGCCGAATTCCTCCGCTTCGGCGGAGGATCCTCTTCGAGTTCGAGCCATGCCCTTCGGCTTATCTCCAGCTCCCAGGGTCTTCACCAAATGCATGGCAGTGGTGACAGCATTCCTCTGCGGTGCCGAGGGTCGGGTGTACCCTTACCTGGGCGATTGGCTGATGAGCCGCCTCCAGATGGGAGGTGGGCGGTCTAGAGATCTGGCCCTCCAGGTTTGCTCTCGAGTTGGCCTTCTCATCAACGAGGCCAAGTTGGAACTCGAGCCAAAGCAGGTGATCCTGTTCATCGGGGCAGAGCTCGACTCTCTTCGAGCCAAACACGACTCGGCCGGACAGGGCGAGTTCTTACCTCCTTTGCCCAATCATTTCTGGTTGGGCAATCGCGCCCTGCCTGGGACTTCCTGCGCCTTCTGGGTCTCATGGCGGCCTGTACCAGCGTAGTCCGTTGGGCCCACTGGCACATGCGCCCCCTTCAGTGGGGACTGGCCAGCCAGTGGTCACAACGCTGCGATCCTTTGGACCAGCTAGTGATAGTGACCCAGGAGATGTGGAACGCTCTCCAGTGGTGGACCGTTCCATTCCATTTGCAGGAGGGCATCCCGTTTGTCCGCCCCGAGCCGACGGTCTCTCTATCGACCGATGCCTCTCTGATGGGTTGGGGTGCCCATCTGGGGGAACACCGAGTGCACGACCTCTGGTCCCCGCGGGAGTCCCGATGCCACATCAACCTGCTGGAGCTCCGAGTGGTTCGCCTAGATCTCACCGCCTTTGCTCCGTTTCTCCGGGGTCAAGTGGTCCAAGTCCAGACGGACAATACCACGACCATGTACTACCTGAACCGCCAGGGCGGGACGTGCTCGATGCTTCTATGCAAGGCTCTCGCATTTGGTCACTCGTCGCAACCTGGGCGGATCTCTAGCCATTCATGTGGCAGGAGCCTCCAACACCCTGGCCGATGCTCTGAGCGGATGGGGCTGCATCTCACGAATGGTCTCTCCTGCTGGAGGTAGTACAAGATCTGTTCTCCCACTGGGGCACACCTCAGATGGACCTGTTTGCCTCCAGGAAGCTGAGGCTGAGGCTGTTTCATGCCCGCCCCCTCAGCAGGGCTCGCTGCAGGGATGCCTTCTCGAGGCTGTGGACCCCGGGCCTCTTCTACGCCTTTCCCCATTTCCCTTGATTCACAAGGTGCTTCTAGAGCAAGGAGGGACAAAGGCAGGTGATCCTGATAGCCCCAGACTGGCCCGCCAGTTCTGGTACCCAGATCTCCTCAGCCTCAGCTCCAGGCTCCGAGGCAGCTTCCAGCTCGCCCGGACCTGCTTTCAGTCAATCAGGGAAGGTGTTCCATCTGGACCTTCAATCCCTGCACCTGACGGCCTGGTTCCTGGCTAGAGTTCCAGGCCTTGGGTCTTTCCGCGAGGTCCTCAATGTTGTAGGCGTCCCGTAGAGTCGACCAGAAAATCTCACGCCTTCAAATGGAAGAGATTCTCCATTTGGTGTCAGAACAGAGCTTGGACCCTTCCTCCTGTTCTGTGGCAAGCATTTTGGACTATTTATGGTCCCTTTCTAGTCAAGGGCTTAGGTCGACGACCCTAAAGGTGCACCTGGCAGCCATCTCTGCTTACCGGGCGCGGGCCGGGAAGCAGTCGGTGGCGCAGGAAAAGGTGGTCGGGCGCTTTTTCAAAGGCCTTGATCACATTTCCCCTCCGGTGCGAGAACCTCCACCTCCGTGGGATTTACTGCTGGTACTGGCAAAGCTCATGGGCAAGCCATTGAACCAAGCACAGGTGTGATCTCTCTCACCTGTGGTGGAAGACCACCTTCTTGGTGGCTATCCGTCAGCCAGAAGGATGGGAGAGCTCCAGGCACTTTGCATCGAGTCTCCTTACCTGGTCTTCCACAGGGACAAGGTTGTCCTGCGCCCCCACCCGAAATTCCTTCCGAAGGTGGTGTCGGAGTTTCACCGTAACCAGGTGCTGACTCTGCCGGTGTTCTACCCCAATCACACCTCGGAGGCCGAATATAGGCTTCATACTCTGGACCCTAGAAGGGCGCTCGCTTATTATAAGGAGTGCACGGCTGAAATTCGGGGAGAGGTTCGCCAGCTGTTTGTCACCTACGCTGAAGCTGCACCTGGCAGACTTGCAGCCAAGCCGACATAGGCAGGTGGGTCACCTCCTGCATAGATCGCTGCTATAAGTTGGCGGGCATGGAGCCTCCCAGAGGATAAGAGCTCATTCTACCTGTCATACTGCTGCATCGGTGGCTGCTTCCAGGGGCGTCCCTATCCAGGAAATCTGCAGGGCTGCTACCTGGAAGTCAGCACACACCTTATTACCCATTACCACATCGACCGAGTCACTCGGGATGCTGGTTTGGGGCCTCGGTTCTCAGTCCTAATTTCCCAAGTAAGTATTGGGGGTGTCGCCTTGCCTCCCTCCTTCCGGAGAACTGCTAGGAGTCTGCCAATAAGTGTGGATGAACAACATATCCATGTCCCTAGAAATACAGGTTACTCACCTGTAACAGGAGTTCTAGGAATGGTATGTTGTTCATCCTACATTTCCTGACCTCCTGGCTTGGCACAGCCTGAGCTTCCAGCCCGGGCAGATCTGGCGTCATGGGGCGGAGCCGAGAGTTTTACCACCCGGGTGGGTGGGAGGAGCCAGCTTGAAGACCTTCCGGCAAGATTTAAAGCGGCAAGGAACCTGCCAATAAGTGTGGATGAACAACATATACCATTCCTAGAACTCCTGTTACAGGTGAGTAACCTGTATTTTTGGGGCCAGGGTTTGAGAACCATCTCACTCGCACTGCTAAGCCCGATATGACCCTGGATTTGGTACCATTGGTTACAAAGCCCGGGCCCAGACTACAAGACTCAGGTTCCTTTTATGGTCCTTATTGGGGCATGCAGGGTTAGTAGCAGCAGCAGGAATAGCAGCAGCATTCAACCAAGCCCTAAAATGAATCGGGAGGACAGGTCCTGCACAACAGTGATTTAGGGTGGGGGGGGGTCAGATGCCAGTCCCCCGTGGTTCTAACCAAGAGCAAAAAATAACTGTTTGAGGGGCCCATTCCCCTCCTATTCTGAGCCATACTGCAGAATTTTGGGAAGACTCCCAATTCCTGTCACATTGGTCTGCTGTTACTCTTGACAAGTGGATCTTGAAATTGATGGGGTCGAGGCTGTCTCTGGGATTTGAGATCTTACCCACTGTCAGTCCTCAACGACTTGGGGGACATACTTTGCTGGGTCTCTCCCATGCTATGTGGGAGGTTGCTAACACCTCAAGCGATATGCAGTGGAGCATGTTCCAAAAACTGAGCTTATCAGGAGTTTGAGTCATGGTATTTTCTGGTACACAGACAAACTGGGGCTGGCGCCACATTCTTGACCTGTGAGTTCTGAACAAAATCATTTGCATTTGGAAGATTTGCATGGTTATTTTGCACCAGATCATTTCATCCCTGGAGCAAAGGGCTTGGTTCTGCTCCTTGGATATCAAGGTGTGCACTCTCACATCCGCTTCGTCCATCTCACAAAAGAAATTGGCCAATGGATCACCTTCTGCATTACTCTGTGTTACAGGTTGGCTTGGGTGGAGCCATCCGTGGGGTTGAAGGCTCATGTTACCAGATATTCTGCTGCTTTTGTTGCTGCCAGGAACGTCCACACTTCTGAAAGACACAGGCTGCTACATGTTTGAATACATATGCATTCATTTCCCATTACAGCTTTCACTTTTTCAGTTGTCGTTATGCTGATTGTGGGTTCTCAGTTCTCAAGTCTCTATTCGTGTAATTTTGCAAGCACACCTTGTTCCCTTCCCTAAAGGACTGCTAGGAATCTGCCTGTGTGTGGAAACTGAACTGAATCTATTTTATTCAGTTATATGTTTTATTAGAAATACAGGTTACTTAGTTGCTACCATAGTTCTGTGTCTAGTATTCAGTTCACATCCTCAACACCTCCCTGGCAAGGTTTGCTTTGCATTCCTGTTCCACCGTGCAGATCTGAGTACCATGGTGGCAGAGCAAGTGGATCATATGGTTGGGTGGTAGTAGAGTTGAGCTTGAAAAATGTGTTGGTGACTGAGCATGCTTACTGTCAGGCTTCTTAAGTGTTGATGTGAACTGAATTCTAGTAGTAAAATGATGGTTGTTAAGTAAATAACCTCCATTTGTTCGAATCAGTGTTTTCATCTGATAACGCAAAAAATCAGAGTGCCATTTTTAGGGACTGGGCTGTAGCTCCTAGCTGATATTCTGAAGTTACGAGCTGGGCTTTCAAATGCAAGTCCTGCTTTTATTACTTTTACAAAAAAATGTAATTCTGGGCTAAATTAGCTCCTTGTGTGGCAACTCTGTAGTGTGAGTTGCCTGCCTAAAACTGCAGATGGTGTCAGCAGCTCTTTAATAGTCAAAGAAAGAAAAATAGAAAAAGAAATCCATATACATTCTGTCACACACATATGCATACATAATAAATTAATATATCCCAATCTGTTTCATATTCTGGTGCACCATTGTGAGGAGATGTAAATATGTCAATCCTGGTATGTATAAGAAGAGGCGAAATACAGAGACATCATAATAAGCGCTAGTCTCTTGATTCGTGGTCTGATTTTAGACTGACTTAGCAGAAATCCATGCAGGTCCAAAAATGTTTTTTTTTAAAACTTTATTAATTTCTGAAATACAGCAATCAGTAGCCATAAATACTTAAACAATACAGTAATGACATTTAGACCACACATATAAAATTACAGGCATTCAAATAACATGAAGTCTTGCTGTATTCTGACTATTGCAGTTAGGTCCTGCCTTTCAACTGCCCCGGAGAACAAAGAGTTAACTTTCCATGACCAGCATGGAATGTTCCTTATGGCTTCGGTTGAAGCCCCTGTCTGCTGTTGTTCAAACTCAACTGTCAGATTCGTTACTCCGCCTCACTGAACAGTCGCTCGAGATTTCTCCTTTGCTTTCGGTTCAAAAGTCTGTTAAAGTGTGATTTTTAGCTCGGTTTCTACAATTTCTGCTACCGAATCTGTCGGTTTAAGTCTCTGTCTGTGGTACCGTGAGTACTAGATAGGTTTACATTTAGTTTCTGTGTGGAATTTGTAAATTTCAGATCGGTTCGTTGAACCTATCAGGTTAGTTTAAAAGTTTGTGAATTTACTTAGAGTGTGGTAACCGGTCCGTATCGGTTCTAAAAAGCGGATTTTATTAGGTTTTTTTTCAAGACCGTATACGGTCAGGAACCAATAGGAGTCTTGCCTGGCGGATTGCGAAAAAAGGTAAGTTTTGGATAGGATTGGCCATGTCTGAGAAACCCAAGAAAAAAACTGGGCCCACTGGGTTTCAACACTGCAGTGTGTGTGGGGAAGCCTTTGCTAGGCTGATCCCACACCACCTGTGTTGTGTCTGGGGTTTTTCCACCTCGATTCAGACTGCCAAATTTGTAAGAATTTTCCCAAAGCTACCCTGGATAAGAGAGTAGGTAGACTGAGAGAAAGGGAAGTCGAGAAGTCCGCTGACCCGGATGGCCAGCCCGGTTCAGTTCCGACCGAACCAGAAGGAGTGCCCTCTGACCACGGCGAAACTTCTTCGGGCAAAAGGAGAGCCGATTCTGAGGAGTCAGTTCCGGTTAAAAGGGAGAGAAAAGATAAATCGTCTAGTTCGGATCCAGAAATTCATACTCCGAACGCTGATGAGATAGCCAAGCGATAAGAATAGTGCAATCGCTAACTTCGGTTCCGGCCGAACCGGCACCATCTGGCAGGGGCTCGGTTTGGTTGGTTCCCGGTTCCGGATTACACTTCAGAAAAATTTTATGAACCGGAGGAGAAGGAGGGAGAGTATGAGAATGATGATGGTGATTATGAAAGTCTGAATGTGCCTATTGACCCGGACATCTCCCCAGACAGACCTTCAGGTGTTTCTCCTCCTAGGCTTTCTGAGTCCCCTTCCCACTTTATGTTTTACAAAAAAGTGGCTGAAACCCTCCAGCTTCCAATGGAAGAAGCAGTAGAGGATCAGGAGGAGCCTGATTTTGTTGAAATGATGGAGATCCCAGAGTCCAGGAGACTGTCTATTCCCCTCCATAAATCTTTTGGGAAACAGACAAAATTCTTAAGACTCCTAACTCCATACCTCCTGTGGACAGATGAATGGACAAGAGGTACACCCTTTCAGGCTCGGACACAGAGTTCCTTTCTCAGCAATGCAGCCATGTTGGGGTAGTGCAGGCTGCTGCCTGTGATAAGGCAAATATTCCCTTGGCATCACACCCCCCAGATAAGGACTCCAGGAGGATTGATGCCATGGCAAAGAAGCAGTACATGGCAGCATCTCTGGGACTCAGGCAGGCTAACTATATGGCCTACACAGCTAGATACCAGAAGTCCAGATGGGACACTGTGCTGGCTCTGGCTAAACAGGCCCCTGACCAGCTTGCCAAGGAGCTGGAGCAGGTGGCTGCAGATGGGATTGAGGCATCCAAGGTGCAGTTTCATGCTGCTGTGGACTCCAGTGATGTTTCATCAAGAGTCATGGCTACATCTGTGGCCCTTCGGAGGATGGTTTGGCTCAGATGTACTGGCCTATCACAGGATACCCAGGCTAAGGCCATGGATTTCCCTGTCATTGGTAATTCTCTGTTTGGGGAGCAGACAGAGAACTACATGAAAAAGATGAACGAGTACAGGACCACCTACAGGAGTGCTCAGGCCAAAGAAAGGCAAGCCACTCCTCAAAGGCAGCAGTCCAGGGGCAGGGGCATGCCTTTTTGAAGGCCTTTTTACCAAGCCCAGGCCTCCTCCTCTTCTTATGCTCAGAGGGGGTTCTTCAGAGGGAGAGGCAGACGGGGAATGAATAGGCCTGCTTCCACCCCTCAGTCTAAAGCCCCTGCCAAGCAGACACCCTGATGGGTCTGCCTGGGCTGATTCTCCAATACCTGTAGGGGGCAGGCTGGCTTACTTTGTCCAGGACTGGAAGTCTCTGACATCAGACAAGTGGGTCCTGGAAGTAGTAAGCCAGGGACTGGTTCTCAGCTTAGAAAATTTCCCAAGATGAGAACCAGATCCTCACCTGCAAATCCATCAGAGACCCTCACCCTAGAGGCAGAGGTTTTCCCCTCCTGGCTCTCAGAGCCATAGAGAGGTTTCTACCCTACAGAAGGGCAAAGTTGTACTCAGGTACTTCCTAATCCCCAAAAGACAGGAGAATGGTGGCCCATCCTGGATCTAAGATATCTGAACAAGCACCTTTTAAAACCAAAGTTCAAAATGGTGACTCTTGGAATAATTCTGCCCTCTCTAAGGCCAGGGGACTGGCTAGCCTCCCTGGACCTCAAAGATGCCTATTTTCACATTCCCATCAGGTGCTCCCACAGAAAGTACCTCAGGTTCGAGTTGCCCTCAGGCCACTATCAGTTCAGAGCAATGCCCTTTGGCCTAACATCAGCCACAAGGGTGTTCACAAAGTGTCTGGCAGTAGTGGTTGCTTTCCTAAGGAGAAAAAGATCTCTATCTTTCCATACTTGGGACGACTGGCTCATAGTGGGTCAGTCTCCAGACCAAGTCAAGTCACATCTGCAAATAACTCAGCAAGTGCTGACTTCCTTAGGATTCCTCCTCAACCTTCCAAAGTCAGTTCGCGAGCCAGTACTGCTCCTCACCTTCATAGGGGCGGAGCTGGATACAATAAGGGCAAGAGCCTTTCTTCCCCTGGACAAGGTAAGGACCCTTATGGAACTGGCCTCTTCTTTCACCCTTCAGGTGTCTCGACCAGCAAGGCATTTCCTGCAGCTTCTGTGCCACATGGCAGCCTCTACAGCAGTGGTCCAGGGAGCAAGATTTCAGGTGAGGGACATTCAGTTCCACTTAAGAGACTTCTGGTCCCAAAGAAAGGATTCTCTTACCAAACTAGTCCCAGTGACTCGAACCCTGATCCACGCTTTGCAATGGTGGCAGGATCAGGATAATTTGAGACAAGGAGTTCCCTTTGTCACTCAGTCTCCTTCAGTGATACTCACCACAGATGCCTCCCTGCTGGGCTGGGGTGCCCGCCTGGGGGATCTTACCACCCAAGGGCTGTGGTCACCTCAAGAATCTCTGCTTCACATCAATCTCTTGGAACTCAGAGCGGTGTTTCTGGCACTGCAAGTCTTTTCCAAATCTGTACAGAACAAGGTGGTCCAGATCAGAACAGACAATACCACTACAATGTGGTACATCAACCAGCAAGGAGGCACTCGATTTTCGGCCTTGTGCACAGAAGCAATGAAGTTGTGGTCCCTGGCCTATTCCCTGCAAACCTCTCTGATAGCCGTTCACCTCCCAGGGAAAGACAACATCCTGGCAGATGCTGTCAGCAGGATATCCCAGGACCATCACGAATGGATCCTAGATCCCCTAGTTTTGAAAGTGATTTTCTCGCGATGGGGCACTCCACAGATAGATCTTTTTGCAGCCCCAGACAACCACCAACTTCCTCTCTTTTATTGCAGACCCCCAGTCTTGGTCTCAGTCCCACTGGATGCTCTGATCCTGAATTGGGAAGGGAAGTTTCTGTGTGCTTTTCCCCCCTTCCCTCTCCTGTTCAAGGTGTTAGTCAAGATAAGGTCACAACAATGCAAAGTGATTCTGTTTGCTCCAGACTGGGCCAGACAGCCCTGGTACCCCCTGTTACTGTCCTTAGCAGTCCACCTTCCCCTGTCTCTTCCCAGGAATTACAACCTGTTGACATCCTCTCAGGGGAGGATTTGGTATCCGAACCTCAAGTCTCTCAACCTCAAGGCATGGCTCTTGAAGGTTAGAGTTGCTGACCTGCACCTTTCTCAAGGGTTCTGGATATCCTTGAGGCTACTGAAAGCCTTCCCAGAAAGACTTTGAACTCCAAATGGAAAGGTTCACTATTTGGTGCTCTAATAAGCATATTTCTCCAGAATCTGCTGGGTTGCCTACAGTTCTGGACTATATGATCCCATCTTAATGGCTTAAGACTTAGGCCAGCTACACTTAAAGTGCATTTGGCAGCTGTTTCTGCCCTCTTGTCAGTAGGCAAGCCCTCTCCTCTGTCAGCCATCCTGTGTTTTGTAAGTTCTTCAAGGGATTGCTGCACACCAATTCCCCCCTTTAGGGACCCTGCTCCTGCTTGGGACCTTAATGTTTGCATTGCTCAGCTTATGCAACCACCCTTTGAGCCTTTGTCCTCTGCAGAGCTTAAGTACTGACTTGGAAAACTGTTTTTGGTAGCCATTACCTCTGCCAGGCATATCAGTGAATTGCAAGCCCTGTCAGTGGTGCCTGATTTCATCTCTTTCCATAGAGATAAAGTGGTCCTAAGAACTAACAGGAAGTTTTTGCCTAAGGTGGTTTCAGATTTCCACCTTAACCAGTCTTTGTCTCTCCCTGTTTTCTTCACTGACCATTCCTGCTCTGGAGAGGCTGCACAACTGGATGTTAAAGCGCCTCAGCTACTACATAAGCGTGCCGAGGTCTAGGTTTGAGTTCCTCAATTGTTCCTCACATATGGAGGTCGGTGGGGCAAACCTGCCACTAAGAGATCTATTGCCAGGCGGATTGTCTCTTGTATACAATTCTGCTATGAAAAACTGGGTAGAACTCCACCCCTCAGGCCTGAGGGCTCACTCTACTAGAGTACAGCTGCTTCCCTGGCTGCCAGGGATATTCTATCTTAGAAATTTGTCAAGCAGCCACCTGGAAAACAGTCCATACATTCATCAAGCATTACTCTCTGGATATCCAGGCTAGGAGTGATGCTCAGTTTGACACAACGTACTTCAGAGCCTATTCCCAAAGTAGGTTCTGTCCCTCCTCCATGGAGGTACTGCTTAGTAGTCTGCAATAGTCAGAATACAGCAAGACTTCATGTTTGAAAAAAATTACTCACCTTAGTAATGTTGTTTCTTCTAATGGAGACTTGCTGTATTCTGTTACCCCTCAGAACCTGGTTTTTGGGATGTGGGTGGGCAGGAGCAGTGTTGGCACCTAGGGGTGCTTGCCCTCACCCTCCTTTACTTGGGGTGTGTGTTGTGTTTTTGTTTTTGGGTTTCCTGACTTGAGTCTTTGCTTTGAAACCAAAAACCCTTTTAATAAATTTAGTTGCCAGTTGGCTAGTGAGTTTTACAGTTTCCACACAGAACTTCTAGTGAGTATTGCTCGTAAAGATCTGACGGTTGGAGTTTAAACAACAGCAGACTGGGGCTTCAACCGAGCTCGCACTGAACATTCCATGCTGGCCATGGAAAGTTAACTCTTTGTTCTCCGGGGCAGTTGAAAGGCAGGACCTAATTGCAATAGTCAGAATACAGCAATACTCCATTAGAAGAAACAACATTACTAAGGTGAGTAATTTTTTCTTGTCACCCAAAAATGCTAATAAATACAGTTGATCTCCTTATAATCTTGTACAGTAGGATTTTTTTTAAAGCATTCCTTTAGCGCAAGAGTAGAAAGGATTTTGTTTCACTTTCTGTTGATTTTGGTGTTGTGTCTAAATGAAATTTATTTTCCCTGTCTAGTACACAATACAGTCAATACCATGAAATAAACATTTGTGTTTTACAGGAGTTGAATAATATGGGCATTTGGTACAGAATGGGAAGGGTTCCCGAACCTTAGAACCTCGTCTCCTACTTCTGAAACACCAACCTCTACAGCAGCTCCTGCCCCTAACCTTCCCAGGTCAGTTATTTCTCTGTATTTAGGTTAGCCTTCATTTTCATACTTCAATCTCAGCAGCATCACTAAAAGCAGAGGTTTATGTTAAAATGTTTTATATACTTATATATGCACTCATTCAAATGTCTGATATTGAACCTTACTGTTTGTTATTGTTGCCAAATCTGTTTATATGGTGTCAAATTTCAGTTGTGTTGTAGTACGTGTCCCTTAATGACAGGGAGCTGGTTCTGTTGCATGCTAGTTTATTGTAGTCAGGAGAAAAATGAAGTTAAAGTATAGGTGTTTAAATACAACTGAGATGTTGATCAACACATTGGCGACCTTATTTAATGATGCCCACTATTATTTAATGACCACACAAACATATGGCGGCTGCAAGCATACAAAAGCAGGCCAAACCAAATCCAAATAGTACTCATAGAACTGTTCATATAGGTTGGCACCTAGTCACCATCTGCTCATAGATGAAAATTCCACAATTGATGTAGCAGGATAAAGCCTTTTTTACCAGATAGGCAATCTGCCTGTCTGGTAATAAAAACTTTATCCTATCGAACAATAGATTTTCATCCTAAACAGATAATAATCTCTGGTTCTACCATGTGTTATGTCACATTTAAAAAAGATGCTAAAGCAGTGTCAAAATGGGGGTAAAAATGCAGGAGAATATGAGGTGCTAAAATGGAATGAAAAGGTATTGGTAAAAAATGTTCACTGTAACATGAACTGCTGCATTAATGAATGTGTTGCTAAGGGAAAATCTCCATTCATTTTGTCACCCTGAGGGTGTTGTTTACAGGCCAAACATGGAAAATTGTGCTGTGTTTTCATGGTGTGTTCGCTAGATCAGGGAACCTACTACAGTGTCCCCTCGCTATAGTGAAATCCCGCTTATAAGGAATCTAGGTGATGGCCCTCAATGCAGTTTCACTAATTGGCTGGCGCTTCTGCAATTAACATGCACACATTACCTGTAAAACAGTGACGGCATCCTGCAGCTGTATGGTATGCAAAATGAAGCGATCCGGCTACACAGTCGAAACTAAGCTGGCAATTCTGGACCACCTGAAAGGTGGTGAAAGCTTGACAAAGTTGTCTCTAGAGAGCGGGTACTCAAAATCCACAATATGTACCTGGTGGAAGCAGGAGAATGCCCTCCGAGCATTTGCTGATGAGTGCTCAGAGACCCAGGGGATGGCTCGAAATAAGTTAAGGCGTCCTGATGAGGGTGACCAAACAGCCCAGCTTTGGTTTGAGCAGCAGCACACTCATGGGGTACCATTGTCCGGCTCTATTGTGAAAAGCAAGGCTGAGCAGTTCGCCAAAGAAATTAGAAATAGAAGCACTGTACTTTTAAAAATTGATTACAACCTAAAGTGAATACAAGTGAATTATGTAAATCAAACTGGTGTTACATGGGTATTTATACAATACTGTACTTGCTGGTAATGTATGTTCTTTTTTTTGGAGGCTTCCTCGATATAACGAACACGCTGCTATAACAAATGGAGGGCTTGGCTCCTGATGCGATCGTTATAGCGAGGGAGCACTGTATCAAATGATAATACCAGTCCCATTGTAGATTTGTAGGTGGTTAGTACTAGCTTAGATTTTGAAATATATTACTTTGACTGCCAGAGTTATCCTACAATAGTACTGAAGTTTCCAAAAACTTCGGTTACTACTCTGAGCTTTAATGTTCAAATCTATGATAATCACTTAACACATGGAAAGCACAGTATTAATAATTTATTTTTTAAATTTCTTTTTATTCAATTTCCCGGAAGAACCAGCATTGAAAATGAATACATGGTTACCATGAATAAAACCTGCAGAAGAAATATCACGATAGGATACATCACTTGCAAGCTGCCATTACTACAACAGGAAGGCAGCCTTGGATAAAAGCTGTAATATCATTATTAACATAGGCTAATGCTACTGTGACCATGGACACATTACGAAAAATAAAGCTGTAAGTAATCAATAAGTCCATAGTGCCAAGCACCAATAAAGTCTCCATGAAGAATGAAAAATCCACAACCCCTACAATCAAGCGACAAAAGCATTAGCATTACAGCATGAAGACATTGCATGCTAAGGCTTCCTGTAGTAAATTGAACCCTAAAGTGTTTCAGAAAGACTAAGTAAACTCTCAAAGAACTACAGATATAAACAACTGTGAGAGAATAGAATAAAAATATGGAATTACACGATTTCAGATCTCTTAATATCAAGTACAATATTGATACTGATTTTCATAGTATTAACCAGTAGAAACCTGTCTGCTACTTACATCATGGACCTCAATTCATTGCTGTGAGTTAAGAAGGCAAGTCCATACATTTATAACCCTCCTGTTCCATCCAACTTCTTGCAGTTGCCATCTTGTCCACCTCGACTATCAAGAGGGACAGTGCCACCTGTTGGAAGAAATTGCCGGATGTACAGTGGAATATGTTTTAAATCACTAACCCCCTGTCCCCCCAAACATCATTGCCCATGACACTCCAATATAAAGTTTCTTAAAGAGTTACTCCATAGTAGCAGACCCGCTGAACTGGCATGGATTTTCAAATGGAGGTGCAAACAACATCTAACATGAAGCCACGTTAATTAATTACACTACTGCAGTAAAGTACAGAACAGATTAAACTATCAAGTTTGATTTCGTTTAAACTATCAAGTCCAGTGCAGTTCACCCTTCAGCCTCATCATCAGAATCTTCTGCCCACTCCAAAGATGCTTTAGTGGCAAAGTCTGCTTTAATTTTTTTCCATTTGCCTTTCAGTGTCCTTGGTGCCATTGAACAAGACAGCTTTTCCCTGCATAGCTGATAGAGAGTTTTGCTGGCAATTGTAGTGAATGTACGTACAACTCCTAATTCTTTAAGGCCAACCCTAGCAGATATCTGGGAAGCAAAAAATTCAATTTTCTTATAACATTTAAAGCTTTCCTTTTTGTTTAGCTGCTTTCATAATACTGTCATGCACATTCAGCATCATAGTCACCAACATGAGGGTCCGAAGAAGTTCTTGGTCATTAGGTCTCTGCCAAGTTGCTATCCGGCATACTTTTTAAACTTAGCCATCCAGTGAGTGTCCCAGCTGTTCACTCAGCAGTTTAATTATAAAACTCTTTGGATCTGTTCCCTCCAGTTCTGCACCCCAAACAGTCTTACATTTTTGCTACAAACCCAATTTAAAGATGTCCCAGCTGGGGGCTTTATATCTTGTTCTCTTGAACCAGACCCAACACTGCTGTTACAGTTTTGGTGGTTGTGTCCTCCACTGTTTTAGATTCAGTCTCGACCAGCTCAACCTCTGTTTTGACTACTGTAACTCTTTTTATTAAAATAATCCATCTTATTATGCATCTCTTGGATCGTTGTATCAGAGCTTCAAACAGCTTTAAAGACATTGGCCAAGGTAGGATAAGCCTCACCTCCATTTACTGATCCTTTGTCATCCTTGCCAGAACACTTTGGCTGTTTGTGGCCTTTTGCCTTCAGAGTTTCTTTCGGTCTCACCATTGTTTAAAATAATACATTTCTAATCCACAGCCACTCTTCTTGTTGTAGACCATTAGCACCGAAGGTATGCTACCAAAACAGTAGAGTTTATCTAGATCATTGCTGAAAATAAAGGACTTGACTCTGGACCTGTGTATAAGTCTTTCTTGGTCTGACACTGGCCACACCTTCCTGTATTAATTATTGAAACAAAAGTAGAGGCTGGCCCAGTGGTGTAGAGGCTGAGGCGCTGGCACCTTACCTCTTACCATGCTGATGACCCAGGATTGGGAGGGACCTTAGATGTCGGAGGGTCGCTGGGAGATGAGGATCGAGCGTCCCATGGACTTGCTCTCTGGGAGGGTAGGAGGGATGATGGCCAAGTACTGGCTCCTGGTGGTGGCCGGGGCTGGTGCATGCTTGTGGTCCAGTGGTGAGCAGGCATGGGCTGGCGGACATGCTGCAGCGGAAGCATGTGCAGCAGCATCCCTGACATCCTTGCATGCCCGTGCCGGGGAGGGGATCACAGGGTAAAAAACACAATCCTCCAGCATGCATATGAAGGCTGGCCCATCGACACCGTGACAGGTGCACTCCAGTTAGCTCCTCCCGAGCCTGGCCCCCAGGTCTTCCGCAGCATGTGGGGTCAGTACCCGCTGTGAAGTGGACTGGGTAGGGTGAGGGGGTCCTGAGCTCTGACTGCGGCCGGGGCGGGAGCCGAGGAGACCATGCTGGAATGGGGGGAGGGGGACCATAAGTACAACCCCCAAGCCGAGAGTAAAATAAATGTATACATAATTAAAAAAAGTTAGCTAGTACCTTCCAGCTGGCATAGGCTTGCTTAGTAGTTTATGATTCTGCTTCAGCAACGGGCAATGAGTAAAGCTGTACTGTATCTTTGCCACTGAAAATGTGTATTTTCTTCCTTTTGAATATATAACTTGTGTTAAAAGGGTTAAAAAAATAGCTCCTGGTTTAAAAAAAAAAAATCCAGGTTTAAAAAACTGCATAAGCTTTAGAAACAAAACTTCTAGGGACGTGGATATGTTGTTCAATCCACACCTGTCTGGCAGGTTCCTTGCCACTTTAAATCTTGCTGGAAGGTCTTCAGGCTGACTCCTCCCATCCACCCGGGTGATAAAACCCTTGGCTCTGCCCCAAGATGCCAGATATTCCTTACCGCTTGGAAGCTCAGGTTCCCTCCTTAGCGCTCTGCGTTTTAGGCTGGATTCACACTCTTTGGATTTCCCGAAACTAATTTTAAAATTTACAAGACTACGGTCTTCGTCTTCCCTTGTGGCTGCGATGGACAAATCGACTCCCAGCTTCCGTCGGGGCTCTTGTGGGCAGAAGATGTCCCGGACCGATCCGCACTCCATGTACGTCTACTGTCTAGGGCTTGGTCACGATTCACAGGCCTGCGAATTGTGCAAGTCCTTCTCGGCTTCGGTTTTGGAGGACCACGCTGCCAGACTACTTTTTGGGTGCCCCAAAAAACGGTACCCACCGGTCAAGTCTAAGGAGGCCCGTTGGGCAGTGTCTGTGGTGGTGGGCTCCACGGAGCAGCTGGAGGAGATGATCGCCCTCGAGGCGGTGGCGGCCCAGGGCGCTTCTTCTTCTTCTTCCTCCTCAACCGTGGCATTTATCCCACTCTTCTTGGGCTCCTCCTACATGGCTTCTTTTAAGGAGTTTTGTCAGTCCCTCTCCACTAAGGGAGAAAGGGCCTTGGGACATTCAGTCAGTCCAGAAAGAAGGACTCTAAAGGTAAGTCCCACCGTCGGTGTTTTGTGGGGCGGGGAAATCCCTTCACCGGACTGTTGACTCTCAACCCGGTCAAGGTTATGCCTGCGACTGCTGGCTTCATAGGTGTCCCCGTCAGGTCAACCCGGCGAGACATCCATCGGCCGGTTGAATTTTTCTCGACCTGTCGGATGGTTTGTCGACTGGAGAAGCAGACAGCCTTCTTCACGGTTCCCCGGTGGTTACCGAGACTTGTCTTTGCCTCCTATGCGAAGCCCCGTCAAGGTCCCTGAACCCGAAGGAAGCGGGTTTCCCTATCCCTCTATGACCCACCCTCGGAATCCCGAAGGTCTCGGTCCTCTTCCGGGTCCAGCCGATCCCGCCGACGTTGGTGGTCTCTGTCTCGGCACCATGGAAAGCGGCGTTGCCGCTCATCCTCATCGTCCTCTTTGGAGGATAGGCTCCGGCGCAAGTTGCGTCGGCGCTATGAGAATTTGATGTACCACCATCCCTAACAGAAGCACAGATAATGCTTTTTTTGGAAAAAGACAAAGATCCAGATTCTCCAGGGTCGTATAGAACAATTTCTCCTGTAAATGGCAATGCCAAAATCCTTGCTAAGAGTCTTCCCACCAGGTTGGAGGGGGTATTGCCCTCTATTATTCATGTGGATCAGAATGGCTTTATTAAAGGGTAAAATTTAAAAACTAATATTCATTGAACACTGAATATACTGGACAGAAATAAGGATAAAGATATATCTCTACTGATGTTAGGCATGAAAAAGTGTTTGACCACATTGAATGGAATTATATCAAAAACTTATTTCTGAGTTTGAGTTCGGTCCAAATTTTAGTAGATGGATATCGGTGCTCTACTCCAACCTGGTGGCAAGAGTCAAGACAAAAATATATCATCGTGCATAAAACAGTGTGGCACGTGCCAAGGCTGCCCATTATCATCTTCAGTATTTGCCATGGCAGTGGAACCATTGGCACTTGCCATTTGACAACCTAACCAGTACAAAGGCATTAAAATTCAAGGTGTTGAACATTGGGTCAACCTCTATGCTGATGATGCATTTCTATGGTGACTATGAATAAAAATTATCCTCATATTTTAAAAATTTTGGACAAATTCAGTTTAATTTCAGGCTTCAAAATAAACTGGAGCAAATCCAAAATCTTGGAATCATCATTACATCAAAATCCTTTCCATCCACCAAACAATTGCCTGATACAAAAAGTTTAAAAATAAAATATCTAGGTATCACTGTAGATCAGGGTCTTAAACATCTGTTTTCACTTAATTTTGAACCTCTTTTAAATAAAGTTAAAGACAAACTAGCACATTGCCAGTCTTAATGACTAACATTAATAGGACATGTTAACACGATAGAAATGAACACTCTGCATCAATTTTGATTTTTGTTTCAAAATGTTCCCATGAAGCTTCCAGAAAATTTTTCCAAAGGCTTAGAAACTATAATAAAAAAATTCCTATGGAAGGGGAAGAAACCACGCCTGAACCTGTGTAAGTTATGTGCATCAACTACTAAAGAGGGTTTATCTCTATCCTGTTTTAGGAGATGTCAAGCAGCGAATTTTGCTGCCATGAATGATTGGTTCCTGAAGTCCCCCTCAGACCCGGTCACACTAATGGAAACCGTGTGGTCTCCATATAATGCCATAAAACACATTTTGTATGTGAACAATTCAAATAATGTTTATAATAACCTATTTGTACCCAAACACCTCTGACTGTCTGGCATAAATTATGGAAAAACTTTGTAGGTCAAAAGTGTGTTCCATCCATTCTCCTACATTTCTAAATACATTTTATCCCATCTTTAACTGACCAAGTATTTAAGATATGGTATTATAAAGCATATTGGATATGGGACATATAATTAAAAACAACTTATTTGTTGAATTCAGTACTCTGAAACAAGCGTGCAATTTACCAAATCAGCACTTTTACACCTATTTACAAATCAGGAATTTCATTAAAAAAAAGTCATTGGTAAAAATAATCCATTACTGCAGGATGTACAAAGCATATTATCTCTAAAAAATCCAAAAGGCACAATTTCTGGCATCTGTGCCTGGCTAGATAATCAGGAAAATGGATATATCAATCAATTACGACATAAATGGATGGAAAAATTAAATATGCCCATCACCGACCTTCAGTGGACATCCATAATTGATATTGAAAATACGAGGCTAAGATCAGCACGCCTTCAACAAATCCATTTTAATATAATACATAGGGTTTATTTTACTCATCGCAGACTTAATCTGTTCAATTCAAATATATTGGATAAATGTTCAAGATGTCTCACAAATATTGGGACACTTGAACATATGTTGATTACATGTTCAAAACTAGATATATTTTGGCATAAAGTACTGATAGTCTTAAACAAAATGACTGGTAGGCATCTACCCAAGGCTACTTCATGGCTGATGGTTGGCCTAGGAGCTCTACTCACTAATCTTACCAAATCTAATCAAAAATTAATTTGAATAGCATTGATTACTGCATTTAAATACATAGTCCAAATGTGGAAGGACCATAATGCTCCAAATTTCCAAACGTGGATGAATTATATGGTCGTGTTCCATAGATTAGAGAGAATTCACTGTGCCACACATCTATAGATGGAAGCCTATAACAAAATATGGATGCCATTCTTACAAACTATACAATATCAAGATTTGACACTATATAAGCTATATAATATTTGAATGTTAGTCAACTGTATGTTGTAATATAAGGGCCAAAGATATGTATATTTCAAATGCACGAAAGATCTATTCCCTTGTGCATGGATTTCTCTAAATAAAGTGGAAAAAAAGAGGATATATTGTAGGTTCCCTACTTCGTATATTGGAGGACTATACCGCTTACTCTTTTTTCCTCAGAGATTAGTTGGAGCAGTTGACTATGGAGTACAGAAGAGTATAGTGCCCAGAACCAATAAAGTTTCTTAAAATATTTGCTCACTGATAAAATTGATTGTACTTGTCTGTGAGTCCCAAGCTACAACCTCTAAGAATCATTATTGCAAGATGAAAAAAATGCATACAGTGAGAGCTGTCGTAGTTAGATTTACACCTGCTTCAGATATCTGTTGTTACAACAATACTACATCCAGAGTTGTGCTTTGGTCTCAAGGAGGCACTTGTGACTAAGAATAATACATTTCTTGTCTCCCAAGCAGTCAAAAGCCTCTAATGCCTACTTTACAGGTAGCACTTTTTGTTGGCAAAACAGCGATGTGCATGGAAAAAAGTTAATGATGGTAAAACTACCTTAAAAAGTCTTACCCAACAGGAACACAGATGTAGGAGTTATTGTAGGCCTTATGAAATGTGAGGATTTTGGAGGATACACCATAGCAGACCCTATTCCCAAATCGAACACATGCCTACTAGAGCTGCAGACAGAGGAAGGAGATGAAGAAAACCTCATATAGTTTCTACCCTTCCAGCATAGCCAAAGTTTAATCTTTCATCTATTGTGTCTATGCTGCAACTCTTCTAGATCTGCCATTGGGGCTGCCTCTATTATCAGTTTTAAGAATGGAGAAGACCTCTTCAGGCAGGTGGATCCTGGAGGTAATGAGCGGCACTGAGTCTGTCGTTTCTAAAAATTCCAAAACTTAACACTGAGATCTTTAAGAAGTCATGGGCAGAGGAGTTTGTCTTCTTTAAAAAGTAAACCGATTACTATCACTAAATGCAATAAAGTTGATTCAAAGAAACCTATTGGCTGAGGGTTTAATTTCAAGATGTTTTCTAAAGAAAAAAAGAGGCAGAGGAGAGTGGCAGACATTTCTGGACTTAAGATTCCTGAATAAGCACATAAAGAGAAAAAAGTTCAGAAAATAGTAACTAAACCATAATTCCATCCTGCGATACCGAACCGGATGCTGGGTGTGCTCCCTGTATCTGAAGTATACCTACTTCTACATATCAATAACAGGTACACAGTGAACAGCTTAGGACTCTCTGAGGCTGTTACGTCTAATTTCTCCAACTATACAGAGGTCACCCTTAAGGTTACACATGATAAATTGAGAGATAGGATTAGAAAGTGTTGGGGAAGGGTATCCCCTTCCTACAACCAGAGACGCTTGGATACAGTCACACATAGCAAATGATTTCTCCTGATATTGGGGAGATCAGGGGAGACACATCGAGAATATAATTTGATCCTCAGCAGAGATCTAGAACACATCAGTTTAGTGGGGTAAAGAGAGTAAAGAGCAGACTACCCATCAGTAACATTTTTTGCCATAATGCTTCATATCAGAACAGATAATGCAGTAACAGTCTTGTATACAAGTAAACCAGGGGATTCCACATCATCGTAATCATGCCAAGGAAGTTTGTGCTTCTGAAATCTGGCAGTCAGTTTACAGGCTGGGATATCTGCAGTGCACTTTTCTGAGGAGAGCAATGCATTGATAGACTTGCAGAATTGAATGGGTCACACCATGCACAAATGGTCTCTGAACCTACTAGATAGAACATCTCAAACTGTTCTGCCTTGAACATAGAAGGGTCAGAGAGGACATGATACTGAATAATACATTTGTGTTTAAAGGTACATTGGAATTTAATCTACGGTTTAAATTAACATTTCAAAAAAAAAAAAACTAGAAGTGATACAGTTCAGTTAAAAGGCATACTACTAGAAGTACCAAAGGACAAGCTTCTTTATACAGAGTAATCCCATGAGAGGAACATGCTACCAAAGGAGGTAGTTAACACAGAATCTATCAGCTCCTGGGCTTAAAATTATGTGTGTGTGTGTGTGTGTGTTTGTGGATTGCACGATTATGTACTATTTTAGCCCCCTCAAATTCTGGTCCCCATATGATGAAATTCTGCAGACACTGAGCACCTCGTGGCGCGAGTGGTAAAGTGCCATAGAGCACCTTCTGTGGCACTTTGCAGGACGATACTAAGATCTGTCGGAAGTGGATGGGGGTGGGAGGGTGGTAGAAAGTACTCCAGGAGGATTTATCAAGACTGGAAGGCTGGTTGAACACGTAAGCAATTAGGGTCTGATGCCAAGAAATGAAGGTCATGCACTGGGGCTAGAAATCTAGGGAATATTTACTGGTTGGGGAGAGGGGGGCAGCTATCCACAGCAATGGAGAGAAGGATCTGGGAGTACTAGTAGAGGGAAATGAACCACTCAGCCCAGTGCAGAAGGGCAGCAGCAGAGGCCAATAGAATGCTAGGGTGCATGCAAGAGAAATCACCTCTGGGAGAGAGTCATCCTGCCTCTGTACAGGTCCTGGTGAGGCCACACTTGAAGTACTTCATGCAGTACTGGCACCCCTACTTGAAAAGGACATCAACCTACTGGAAGGGGGTGCAGCATAAGGTAACGAAAATGATCCTAGGATTGTGAGATAAACCATATGAGGAGAGACGAAGGAACTCAATAAGTATTCCCTGGATGATAGAAGGGAGAGAGGGGAGTATGACTGAGGCCTTCAAGTACCTGAAGGGCTTAAACAGAAGTAGGTACCGAGAGTATGTTCAAATTAAAAGGTGGGAGGGAAACCAGGGACACAGTCTGAAATTGGAAGGAGGAAGGTTGAGGAGGGAAATTGGGAGGCGCTGTTTCATGGAAAGGGTGGTTACAGGGTGGAATGCGCTGCCGAAAGAGGTGGTGTCTTTGAGGTTGATGAGCAACTTCAAGAGGGGGTAGGACAGGATCAAAGGGAGGGTCCAAACTGAGGGTGGACTGTGTGTGTGTGTGTGTGTGTGTGTGTGTGTGTGTGTGTGTGTGTGTGTGTGAAGTAAGCAGAAGGAAATACAGAGGGGGCAGCTGCAGTCTAAATGGCTGAAGTGCTGCACACTCGAGCAGACTATGTAGGCTGTAAGGCCTGTATCTGCTGGCAGTTTCGTATGTTCATATGTAAGGGGCATCAAAACTTGGTTGCAGTTTGTAGTGTACACAGCTTTGCTTGGAATGTCCGTGACTTTGTAGGATCTTTTTCTTATTAAAAGTGCCTAACTATGGTGTAACCAAGGCAAACACTACCCAAAGCACTTGCTTTACATTGTCTGCTGTTTTAAGGGGCTGATGACTAATTTCAACTCCTTTATGTGGGCTTGGAGGAGTCAGTGTCTTCATTGCCTTGGACATCTTAGACATAAAGAAAGACTGCTGTCAATGTGTAGTCTCTCTGCCTGAGAAGCACAAATAATGTTTTTTCTGGAATTGGTTTCACTAGTTGGCTTTCTCAGGTTTTAATCTCAGTCTGCCGCTAAATAGGTATTTGAGAAGCTTATTCAATTATTAAGTTTTGTGCACGTAAATTTCAAGACATGGTGTTCAAAAAAAGTGGGATATACATATCATCATCAACACTGGTAGTCCATGGTTTATAACTTATAAAAGGGATCAGAGTGTGGCTCATGTTGGAATTATTGGGCAACTCGCAGTGGCTCAGAGCCCCATATTTCTGAAGTAAGCATTAGTAGTTTATGCACTAGTGTTATTTTCTTGGGAAGGGGCTCTCAGTTTAAGCATAGGCCCCTTATAAGTCAAAAAGTTCATACAGTGGAATTTGGATACTTAGTGTAGCCCTAAGAAACTGTACATGCTGTTTGTTCAGTAGCACACTGACTTTTGCAGACAAGTATTTTGTTTGTTTATTAAGAGGTATGCTTAGTAGTTGATTTTAATAAAGTATAGTGTACTGCAGTAGTTGAGAGTTGCATGGTGGTCTTGTCACAACAGGAAGCTGGTCTTTTGAGCTAGATGAAGCTACAGTTCAGCAGTTATATTAATTCAGAGATATACAGTGTATTTCCATTTTCTTTTCATTTATTCCAGCACTCAGTGTTTAGACTCTTAATACCATTTTTCATATTCCTGGAAAATTTATATTATCTAATCACAGTTCCATTTATCTTTTAATAATTTTCTATATTTCATTTCCCTCATTCTTTGTTTCTAAGGGACATTTACATGATGATCTTTGGGGTTGCATGTTGACCATGCTCTTCCATGCCAGGGACCCCAGGTTCGGGAGTGGATTTAGGACACGTGAATGGACGCACAGGACTGGGAATAATGCTGCTGATGGCAGTGCTTCTTAGCCTGAGGAATGGTATGGTATTCCCCCACCCCAGTATTACTGAGGTGTCCATAAATACCTTTAGACTGCATGACATCATCAAGTGGGGGGAAGGGAAGGAAGGAAAAAACAGAGGATGTCACATCAGCCGTTAGTTTGAATGACTAAGCTGGTATGCTCGAGCCACATGCCATGAAGCCTGCTGCTAGCCTACCATTGGATGCTTGAGCTCGATGGGAGGACAGCCCACCTGTGGAGTCCTGCTTGGAGGGTGCAGGCCATTGGAATGTGCAGTAAAGCACTGGATAAGTGGTAGATGTGGCTGGTTGATGGCCAGTCCTCAAGTAGGTTGATCGAGGGACTGCCGGGGTCATAAAAATCTATACAGAAAATAAAAGGTGGTCTTTGTCTCCTAGACATCATCTGCTCCTTCTGCTATTTCTTCTGCTGATGTTTTATTTCTTGATTTGTTACATCAGTCTGTTGCTGTGGAAATTATCATGATCTCACAAACAGAAGATTATGATTTCAGTGGAGGAAAATCCTGGTTCAGCAGAGGAATTGTAAGGTGCAGAGATTCCATTTTCATGCAGATGTCCTTAGTGAATTAAAGAATGGAGGAGAGATAAATACAGAAAATGAATGATACAAACATTTTGCTACCGCTGGTGTAACTCCTTTTTCACCGCATTTGTTGGGCGCCTGAGCCCTGGGAGTTTGTGGATTAGCGAACTTGGATTCGTGGACTGGTGAACTCTGTCTGTATGGATTTGTTTGCCTCTGAGGACTGTTTCTGGCTTTCGGCTTTGCCTTGAGTAACCAGCTGGATCAGCAATTGTAGTGGCTGGAGTTACACAGCTTTTGCCTGGACAGCATTATTCGAAAGATCAGAGGAGTGAGCCTGGGGCGTTTCTTACTGAGGAGACCATTCAGTGTAAAGACTGGTGTTGGCTACGGGGAGTGACAGCTGGTGGACCTGGCTTGCGCTGGGTGGAGGACAGGGTCTGGCTTCACTCCCCGGGAGAGACCAGCGTGCTGTTCAGAGGACTGTCTCTCTGAACTCCCTGAGGTCTCCCGATTAGGCGGTTGGAAGTCTGCCTTTCTGCAGGTCCTGGGTTGGTGAGGGTTGCTGGGCTGCTGTGTCCCCTCAATGTGGGCTGGGGTCTGGCTGTAGGATTTAATTTGTGAACAACTCCTGTGAATCTGTCTTCATAGTCTCCATGTGGGCCTCATCTTGTGGAAGTGGACATTCTTTTTCTGTGTGGGGTGTCAATCCCCCTTGTTCTTATTTGAACTTTAACTTTCAGTTAACTGCTGTGGTAGTGAGAGTACCACATTTTGAACAACTGAGGGTTGGTGGTGAGAGTCCACCCTTGGACATCTGTACCTTATACTGAGTTTATTATTTTGATTTTGTATTTTTAGTCCTGAAGGGGTATCATTAACTGTTGTACTATTGGAGTGATGGTGAGCCCACTCTTAAAACTTCTTTATTCACATATGAGGAGTAGACCTTGGACTATTGGAGTGGTGAAAGCCCATTCCTAAAACTTTTATTTATTCATACATGAGGGAGTGGACTTTTTGGATTGGATTTAGTGCATTTTAGGGCTGCGGTGATATTTTATAGTACAGTCTTATATTCAATTAATTTCATTAGTTGTGTGTGTGTTGGTGGATTGCGTGTGTGTTGGTTGTGGTTGTTTTATTTGTTTATTTTTTGGGTGACACGTGTTGGATAGGTGTTTGGATGGTCAGGCAATACTCCCTCACCAGGCTCCGTGAATTACGTCCCTTTGTTTGCCCTCCTTTGCCTGCTGTAGTCTATAGGAAATGTCGAGCCTTTGGGATCGCTAAACAGTGCAGGACAAGGAGGGGTTTTGGGCCTGGCAGGGGAAGGGAGAAGGGGGTTGATTTAGGTGGTAGGGACCAAGAGACACCCTGGGGCAAAATGGTGCCAGGACAGGGGTCCTCCCTGTCTTGTACCCATACCCAAGGGCTCCACTGTTAGTGGGCAGGAGCCGAGGTCTCAAAAGCTCATCCAACTTGGGCATTATGTAATGCCAGGTCTATGAAAAACAAGACAGCTATCATAGCTGATCTTGTTGGAACAACTGACCTGGCCTGCGTCACCAAGACTTGGCTGGATGAAAACGCTGACCCTATATTGGCTTCAGCTGTTCCAGTCGAGTACTCGGTGATAAACCGCCCGAGGTTGGATTGTGGGGGCAGGGGTGTTGTCATTATATTTAAGCCAGAATTGAACCTTGTGGATGTACCAGTGGGAACCACCAGGTCCTTTGAGTCTATCCTTGGAGCGGTTGTGGGGTTCAGGATGCTCCTCATTTACCGTCCACTAGGTGATGGTGGAGATTTCCTGAAGGAGTTATGCTGGGCCTCACATGGGTTATTACCTCCACTGCCCACATAAAAGGTCAGTCGTTTGACCTGGTGTTCCTCCTGGGGATGGAGATGACTGATTTCGGGGTGGTACCAGTTGGCTGGTCTGACCATTACAACATAAGGTTTAGTTTCTGGTCTCCCCCTTAAAAACCTGCCCCCACGGAGATGATCTGCCCTTTAAGGGGTATTACCCATGAAGGCCTTATGTCAGTGTTGGATCTGTCTGGTTTCTCGAGAGAATGCATGAGTCTGGGGGATCTGGTTCTGGCCTATAATAGGACAGTGGTTGATGCCCTGGACAAGATTGCACCAGTTCGCATTCGCCCGCTCACTCTTCGCCCAAGGAACCCCTGGTTTGATGGTTCCTTGAAGGAGTTGAGGAGAGCAGGTTGAAGGCTGGAGAGAGCTTGGCAGAAGTCTGGCTCGGATGTTGACAGGCTTAGATTGATGGAGCACTATAAAATCTATCAATCTGAAATCACCTGTAAGGTGGCAGAATTCCTGTCCAGGGAGATTTCTGCTGCTCGAAATCGACCGGCTCAGCTCTTCTGAACTGTAGACAGATTGTGCAGTCCGATCTGTCTCCAGCCCTGAAGAACTTTTTCACAGGCAGAGTGCGATGAGCTTGCTCGATATTTTATTTTTTTTTTTGCAGATAAGGTTGCCAACATCCACGCCGGCACCGGCCCGGCACGCCCCATGAGGGACTGCATTGATTGGCAGGAGGAGATGAGCACCCAGCCTACCTGGTCGGACTTCGACCAGCCGGAACTCATGGATATTGTCTGAACTGTCTAGGCTATGCGACCAACTAGCTGTAGTTTGGATCCAGGCCCAACCCCATTACTAAGGGGTTGTGTTGATACGATCTGCCCGATCCTTGCTTAAATTGTTTGGGGTTCTTTGGAGAGGGGGGTCTTTCCTGAGCCCCTTAAGGAGGTGGTCATCTGACCACTCCTTAAAAAATCCTCCCTAAATCCAAACCAATTGGCTAACTACAGGCATATCTCTAACCTGCCTTTTTTAGGTTAGGTTATTGAAAAGGTCTTAGCGTTACAACTGAAGGATTACTTGGGATCTCATGGTATCTATGAGGCTCTCCAGTCAGGATTTAGGATGAGACATAGTACGGAGACAGCCCTCGTCTGGGTATTGAATGACCTCCTAATAGCGAGAGATCGAAAGGCGCATACCATCCTGGTCCTTCTTGATCTGTCTTCAGCATTTGGCACTGTGGACCATGGCGTGCTTTTGGAGCACCTGCGTTTTCTTTGTGGACTATCGGGTGTAGTCCTTAAGTGGTTTCAATCTTTCCTCACAGGCAGATCTCAGAGGATTTTCTCAGGAATGTATTCCTCTGACGCCCTCCCTCTGTCTTGTGGGGTTCTACAGGGCTCCATTTTGTCACCCATGTTGTTCGCAGTGTACATGCTGCCATTAGGAGATATCATCAGACAATACAGTTCGAGTTTTCACTGCTATGCAGATGATACTCAACTGTATTAGTCTTTTCTACCCGGACAGGTGGATACAATCTCTGTCTTCAACAACTGTCTCGCCGAAGACCGAGTCCGGAGAAGACCGAGGTGTTAGTCATGGACCCATGTCCCCCGGGAGGTGGTTTAGGGGCTGGGTAACAATCGAGCCTATGGCTTGATGGTGTCCAGCTGCCCACCTTAGACCAGGTGAAGAACCTTGGCATTATCCTTGACGACGGTCTGACTCTGAAATCTCAGGTGTTGGCTGTTGTCAAGTCCTCCTTTTACCATCTGAGGAATATCACCTGGGTGAAACACCTGGTCCCCCTGGATGATTTGGTTATTCTGGTCCACGCTTTTGTCACCAACCGCCATGATTATTGCAATGTCCTCTATCTAGGGCTACCAGGGGTTGATATTCGCCACTTGCAGCTAGTGCAGAACGCAGCGGCCAGGCTTTTGACTGGCACATCCAGGGCCAGTCATATTATACCTGTGCTGCACAAACTGCACTGGCTGCCTGTTCAGTGGCGAATCACCTTTAAGGTTGGCTTGCTAACCTTTAAAGCCCTACACGAACAGGGACCCGACTACCTGAAAGCTCTTCTAACTCCCTACTGCCCCCTCTGTCCTCTCTGATCCGCCGACGAGGGATTGCTAGAGATACCCAGGGTGCGTTTGAAAACCTCTGGTGCCTGAGCCTTTTTGTATGCGGCACTTACCCTGTGGAATTCTCTACCTCGTCGGTTAAGAGAATGCCTGACCGTTGAAAGTTTTAAAACTGAATTAAAGACCTATCTTTTTCAGCAAGCATTTTTGAAAAGTTTTTAGTTGTTTTTCTTAGGAATCTGATGATTTATAACCTATTTATTCATTTGTTGTATTTTTACTTGTTATATCTGTCTATTCATTTAATCGTGTGGTTTTATTGATGTATTGTACAGCGCTTTGGTATCTGAAAGGTGCTTTATAAATAAAGCTTACTTTCACATGCGTTGAACTCTGGTGCCAGGTTATGTTTTAAAAAGTTTTCCTGGGTACTGGAAGATTGCTTTAAGAGACAGCTGTGGAACAGCAACACCTGTTAGGGTGGTGCTAAAACTGGAGTTGTCACAGGTGCTCTTATGACTGCTGTCAGAGCTTTCTTCTGTGTCTGCAGTCTGTGTTGAGAAAACAGGATGGCATATTCGATTTCCCTCCCTCTTGAGACAAAGCATTCGCTCCATCACTGAGGATGACCACAAAACCTATCATAGAATCCACAGGGATTTGATTAACATTTTAAGGGAGAGGTTTGACATATGGTGGTGGTGTAGATTAAAATGGTTGTTAACAGACATCAGACAGTAATCTGTGAATTCCAGTAAATTGCTATGATGAAAAGGATAAACAGATCCACCTCATTGTTTAGCATAGAAACTCATAAAAGACAGGTGGTCTGTCTGTGCAGCTGCATTTCTTGCAAAAATGGTCTCTGCAGACTGCTAGTTTGCTGGCTGTTATCTCACATGCTGTATATGAAAATGCTTTTCTACACAGGATTTACTTGATAGAAAACCAATGTAGTCACAATAGTGAGAAAAGTAAGGTTACAACTAAATAAACTCTGATTTTATAAGTAATACAGAATTAAACAGATTACAGTGGTGCTCTTATTAATAGAGAATGCAGTATATTAATATACAAGTGAAACAGGTGAAAAACCAATCCTGTGATTATTTTGTTTAGAAAATAGAACATTAATGCTTGGGTTTAAGAAGTGCTTTTTACCTGTTTGGGTTTCAGAATTTTCTTCTAGTGGCATGCTGTACTGCTATGCCAGTAGCATTCTGCAATGACTGTTGTACAGTCTGTATTGAAGGAAGAATGTGATTTTGGAACATATGATTTTTTTTTATTGATTTATTGAAAGAGTTTGACCAGGAAAGGTCTAGTGAGCAGAAATAGTTGATTTGCCAAGGTGTCCTGGAGGAAGGGTACATAGGGAAGCACAATGATTCAAGGCAGTTTGGCAGCAAGTAAAATTCCAAGTACAGTGAGCAGCAGGGATTGTATCACAGTGTCAAGGGAATGGTGCAGTCAGTGCAATGAATACGTTTGGTAACGGGAGCAAGTAAGTGGGTAGAGACCATAACGGGGAGAAGTGTGGGAGGAATGGCAAGCTTAGGTGCAGGAGCAAACATTAGTGTGGGCTTTGTGTAGAGCCTTGAAGGAGTATGGGCAGGAGGCAGGTTGGATAGTGGGAGGGAGGCTGGACCAAAGTTGAGGAAATCTGTGAGAGAAAGCAGGCTGACCAGCTCTGGTTTTAGCCCTTGGAATGGAATGAGGGTTAGAGGAATGGAGGGAGTAAGACCACAGCTTGGGGCAGGTTAGGAGGGGGAGAGATAGCAGGGGAGAAATCCAAACCAAAACTTAGATTTGAGGGAGGTACATTTTGAGAGGTGCCAACCTTCAAGTAAGGGAAGAGTGAGGAAGGAGTAAAGGGAACAGAGAAGGGTGCGGACCGGTGATAGCAGCTCAAGGAAAAGCTGCTGAAAGAATGGAACAAGGGGTCTAGCCTGGCTGTGGTGGATTCTGGTGTGCCACTATAAATCACATCACTGAAGTCAAAAACAGAAAGAGAGCGGGAGAGTGAGGGCACCCCCGGCTGTGATGAACTGGGATCTGCCATGCTGGCCCGAAGTGAACCAACTGACCATTAGGAAAGATAGTCCGTCTAAAGCAAGTTTATTTGTTAAATTAAAGATTTTTACCAGGAAAGGCCTACTGAGCCATAGTAGCTTGTTTCTAGAGATGTCCTGGGGCAACGAGGTACACGGGAATACAATACAGCAGTGAAAGTAGAGTTGGTAACAATGTTCAGTAATATAAACAGGAACAGGCATGGAATCCCACACATTTCAGTTACAGTTAAGCACTGTTGAGCCACATGGCGTGTGTCGTGCTGGGATAACATCATGCCTTGTGTGGTTGGGTATGAGGTTGCAGGCCAGATGCATTCAACACCCGAGAAGTGATGTTATCCTTCGCAACACACACCCTGGAGTGCATTACTGCAGTTGTAAAATGGCTTGCTAGTAACAAAAGAAAGGTGACAAAATACACTTTTAAAATGCATTTTTGATTTCTTTTTGAACAGGTGTAATGTTGTATTGAGACAACTTCACAGCTGAAGGTCAGTACTGACCAGTCAGAGCCCAGGAATTTTTCTTGCCATTTTATAATGTACAGTTCACCACTACTAGGTAATATGCCCAAGCAAATGAGGGCTACGAGAATTGAGGGAGGCAGCAGGAGTGGTGCAGCCATAAGAGAACCAAAAGTAACTAGCATATGAAACAGCTATGTAATTTGTGAAAAGTAAGAAGCGGCATGGGCTCCGTACAATATATACAAGAAACATAGAATGTGTCAACAAAAAAGGACCGGCAGGCCCATATGGTCTGCCCTGTTCTCCCTGCCTGTTACTACACCCCAGGCCCTATTTGGTCATAGGCGTTCCTCTCTCCACCCTTTCCTCTACCTGTTATACTCATGTGTATTTTCTGTGCATGCTTGAAGCTCCCCACTGTCTTTATCCTCATCACCTCTTCTGGCAGGCTTTTCCATGTGTCCGCCACCCTTCCTATGAAGAAGTATTTCCTCACAAGAGAAGACATAGAGAGAGATGAGCCTTGGCAGAGAATTTAGTGTAGCAGGAGAGAATGGGAGATGGTGTTGAATGCCTTTTTAAGGTTGCCAAAGATGTCACTGGTGACATTACCCTGATTCATCCTTTAAGGATGAAGTCAGTAAGACACAGTAGGTTGGTGGTGGTGGAGGGGGACTTGCGGAAACCAGACTGGTATGGACTGAGAAAAACTGAGGAGTCAAGAAACAGGTTGATTTAAGGTGGATCTTATTTGCAAGGAAGTCTCGTCCTTGGCTGTTTAACTTTTACTTGCTAGTCACAGCCTGTATGCATATAGGGTTGCTGCTTCTTGTCATTGTCTTTTTACCAGCCTGAATACTGCCTACTGGGCAGTGGGGTTTTCTTTGAAGCTCTGGTTTAGATTCCCAGACTAACCATTTCTTCTTTGCCACCTTAGGTGTGCCCTCTCACATTTTCTGTCTGTGAGAGTTGGCAGTTGGGTTTTATTTATTTGTTTATTTTCCTATATCCATTGTCTATCCCTTTGGGCTAGTTTGCCATAAGCCACAGCTTGTTTTTTTCTCCCAGTTTGCTTCTCTCATGGGGACCTGAACTGAAGTAGGTGAGAGAGCAAGCAATTGTTATTTTTAGGCATGTTGCACCACATGGTATCACACAGACACAGTAGCTATTGCTGGCCCCCTGACCAAAGATTTGCTTCAGCAGGGTCCAAGTGCCCTCTGGCCCAGACCCATAAGTGTGACTCAGTGGAGAAGATATTCTGGAAGATCACCAGTTACGGTATATACATAACTGTCATTTCTAGGAATTTGAGATAAAATACTCTAATTTGGCCATCATAGTGGCTTTGATGCAGATGTTGCATAGCTTTTTTTATCTGGGAATCTCAGTTTGCAAGCCAGTGGCTTTATGCAGGTGTCAGGCACAGTCTCTGGTCTTGCAAGCTTGAGATGAACTGAGATCTGTGATAGGTACGTTTGTCCTAGACTGAGGAACAGTGTTATTGGAATTTGGAAAGGGCATTATAAAGATCCGAGGATGAGGGATGACAAGCCAATTTGTGATCTAGTTTGACCCTGCTGTCGTACTGGAATAGTGACTAAAGTTTGATTTTGTGGTAAATGTTCGATAATAGCTTGCATTTGTATTTTGTGCATGGTGTATCCATCTTCTCAGGTGTACTCATTAACTGTTGTGCGCCAAGATTTGTATTTCCTTTAGTGTTTTTTGTATTATTTTTCATGGCAGAATGTCCCTGTTACCTTTTTAAATACCATGTATTCATTGTGAGAAAACTTGATACATAGTTCAAGCCAGAGAGGAAGGTCTAACTTGATGTGAACCATGTTGCCTGTACATGGCAACCTAGCACCTGAACGACGACAATGGGTACAATCTTAATATAGGCCCCTCATGAGAAAAACGAAACTCATAAAAGGAAAATCAAGGCACTTTAATAATGGATTATCTAGGGTGTTTAAAGAGCAGCTTGCTAGTTTCAGGTCTCCCAAACATAAAACGATACCTCACCTGGCCCAGAGTTGATGGGGATCATTAAATCCATTTATTTTAGGGTCCCTGTTAGTCGAGCAGTCACTTTCATTTGTTAAAATCTCAACTATAAATGCTATTAAAATGCATAGAAAAAATGTCCCCATTGAAATCAGTGGAACACGTACACACAGCCTTAATTTTCTTACACACGAAACGGGGCTGCGTGTGCCTGCGTGAGGGCATGTCGGTGGGTTCAGCAAGTGGCTCTGTTTTCGCTGGAGAGCTATTTACAAGTAAAATAACTTTGGAAGAGGTCTGAAATAAATGGATTTAATGCTACCCATCAACTCTGGGCCTGGAGAGGTATCATTAATGTTTTTTTTGGGGGGGGGGACTAGAAAATTGGAAGGGTGAGACCTGCTTTTTAAGGTGGAATGATTCTGTTGTTGAATATACAATGATGTTATATAAATTTGACAGCAATAAGGAAGGAATTTCATTTTTAGCTTGGAAAAGTTTAGCACATTTAAGGTTTGCTAATGACACTCATTTGAATCTGTCACTTGAAAATGTCTGACGCTCTTTAATTTTGGTATTGAGATGGAATTGATCCTTACCAAACTATTCCATGTACATTATATGTGACTTCCACAAGTGATAAAGTGCGACAAAGAAGGCATTATAACGGGATACAGATTGCTTCGATAAATAGTGGGCCTCAAGCAGTCAAGATCTTACTGTGCCAGTCTGGGCTGTAATCCATAGCAGTGCTGGATTTAGAGGGTCTGTTGCTATTACAGCATGTCTATTTATTTATTTATTGAAATTGTTTCACCAGGAAAAGCACACTGAGCAAGAACTGCTCGTCCCCGGTGTGACCTGGGGGGAGGGGTACAGTGGGGAAGAGGACAAGGGTAGTCCAGGTCCTGACATATATACATACAATTACAATACAGTTGAAAACATTTGACAGAAATAGTTGGGCGTTGATGACAATTTACCCTTACTTATAGTACAGTAGCAATTACGTGGGGAAGTCATGCTTTATACCTTGAAAACATATAATTAGATAATACAGCTGCATATGTTTGACAGAAATAGGTGAGTGCGGATTAATATGTATACCTTAATAGTTGAGAGTAACAGTTACAATGAGGAAATCCTCTTAAGGTATTGGGTTGTAGTATATAATGAGATAGGGGTAAATGCAAGCTAGCTAGCTCAAAAGTTGGGATCAAGTGCAGTAGTTGGGTGTGGTTAGCGAAGTAGCACCATTGGGCCTACTGGGAGAAGAAATATAGGAGTGTCTGAGGTAGCATAGATTGGAGAGTTAGCTGCAGGAGCAGTTTACTGAGAGGTGGTTGGCAAGGGCATAGGATAGTGAGTGGATAGAGGAAGAGTGGCGAATTTCAGAGGGGAAAGAGTTTCAGAGTTGAGGGAAGCGGTGAGAGAAGGCGGCCTGGCCAGCTTGGGTCCGACGTCTGGGGACTAACGGGAGCCGGGAGTCTAGGGACCTCAGAGCATGGGTAGGTGCCAGAGGGGGCGATAGTACAGAGGTCAGATACCCCAAAATGTTTACCTTTGTCTCCTTCCCCTATTTACCCTCTCTTCTTTCCCCCCAGCTGCTTGCCCTCTGACCAGGGCTGCTACAGCTCCCAGCGGTCGGCACGCTTCTCTCCAGCCGACGACCGAGACCAGGACCCTGGACAAAATCAAGCTCAAGGTACGGTGAAAGCGCACCCTATCGGATTGCAGGCGCTGCTGATTGGCTCCCCTATCCCTCTCTGCTGACAGGGCTCAGACTGTGAAATTACATTGATTTTTACTGTTTAAACTGAGACCTGCCTGTGTAAAATAATGAAAAAAATATGAATCTGTGTTCAAAGTTAGAGTGCTAAGTGTTTGCAGCTTTTTTCTGAATCTGACCCCCCCCCCAAATTGAGCCAGCCGACAGGGCACCGACTGTGAAATTACATTGATTTTTATTGTTTAAATTGAAACCTGCCTGTGTAAAGTAAGGAAAAAAATATATAAATCTGTGTTCAAGTTAGACTGCTAAGTGTTTGCAACTCCTTTCTGAATCTGTGAAACCCCATGCCCCCCAACTGAGCCAACTCTCTTTGGTGCCCAATTTCTCCAGGGTTATTGTTCTGCTAAATCTCTCCAACTCCCACCTCTTACTGTCTTCTAAATTTTGGCTCCCCACCCCCTCCACTGATTAAATACTCTCTCTGCCCACCCTCTTCCTCGACCCCACCCCACCAGCCTCCTGCAGCCTTCCACTGGCTCCCCTCTACTCTAGAATTCCCATTGTCTCTGTTTCACCTCCAAGGCCTATTGGCCATTCGCCCTCCTAGGGGCCAACCAACACATTCGTCCCAGCCAATCTCAGGCTCCTTTCTCCTCGTAATTACCTCCTTGTCTAAGAAGCTACTACAAAATCCCAGCACCATATCCACCGTGGCTAGCGTTTTACCTCTACTCAGTTGTCTGTTCTCCTGCCTCCCATCCCTCCTCTCTACCATGCCGCCTACTTTTCCCATGCGCCCCTCCCCCTACTTGGCTCATATTGTAACTCCTCCTTGCCCCTCCAACCCTGTGCTCTCTCTCCTACCCACTCCTACCTGGATACACTCCACTATACATTCCCTCCACCTTTCCTAATTAGGCCCTTCCCCTCCTGGACTCTCCTGCACCTACTTGCTTCTCACCTCACCCCTGTTACCCACACAAATGTCAATCCTTGCGCCCACTTGCAGCGGTGCTCTTCCGTTTCCAAGCCACCTCCGTATACTAGTTCAACACCTATCCTTCACCCTCCTCCTTCTTGTAGCAGGAGACATACGCCCAAATCCTGGACCCTCGACCACCACATCCTCACCAACCTCAGCCAGCACCCCCACCCGCATCCCATCCCTCCCAACTGCCAGGTTACCCTCACAAAGGCCTCCGTCTCCTTCACCTAAATGTTTGTAGCCTACCACTTAAAATCAACCAGCTATAAGTTCTCTGCCCTACATGCCCTAATGTCTCATCCTCTCTGAAACTTGGCTTAACAAAACACTCCTGACTCCTCAGGAGTCCCTATGCACCTCCCTGGTTACCACGATGGCCCTCAGGACAGAGACCCACCCGAGAGGTGGCATAGCCATCTTCAAAGTTGGACATACGCTCTGAATAATCTTATCTAAAACTGAACCTAAAAAGTACGAACTCTTGCTGCTTCAGCTCACGCTACCTTTCTCGCTGCCCACATTCGTTGCCAGAATCTACTGCTGACCAGTCACCCCTACCACAGCTGTTACTGACCTTCTTACACAAATCAGTTCACGAGCACCCACTGGGGAATTATATACTATGGGTGACCTTAACCTAAACTGGTTAGCCCCGGCCCTCAACAAAACCCGGACGGATGTGGCTGCCCTCAGTTTAATCCAACTCATCACTGAGCCCACTCGCCTACACCTTAAATCAGGTAACCACTCCCTTATCGACTGGGCTCTGACCTCCCATCCTCACAGAGTCATCCAAACAGGCCTACTCCTGACTATTAGTGATCACCATGTCATCTACCTTGTTCATAAATCCACCGTCTCAAATCCCCCAAGTTCTTGGTCCAGCGGTCGTTCAAATCCCTAAACCTCGCTCCCTCCTAAAATGACCTTGTCCTAGCTAACTGGCTCCCCCCCCCAACCAGATAGATGACACCCTACTCCACTTCAAAAACACGTTCCTTAAGATATGGGATTCCCACACCACGCTACAACATAGTAGGGTACACGGTAGCCACCTGCCTTGGATCTCCCAGGAGCTCACAGCTTCTATGAATGCCCGTGACTCAGCATGGCGAGCCTTCAAAGTCACAGCCCTACCTCAGCACCTCTCCCACTACCAGTATCTGAGCAACATGTGCACTAGAGCAACTCGGCTAGCTAAAGCAGAGTACTTTAGATCCTCCTCCAATCTAACCTTAATAGCCATCCAAATTCTGGAAGGTCATACACCTCCCCTCTTCTCACCCCCAGCGGCCAAGCCCTCGCCTCTCCTTAGTGTAAACAACTCCACGCTCTTGGATCCTATCTCAGTTGCTGCTGAGTTTAACTTATATTTCTCCACCTGCGCTTCCTCGCTCCTTTCCTCCTTCCCCCATGTCACCATCTCCATCACCTACAGGGTAAAAACTACCTCAAAATACAGGTATTTTCTTTTTCAGGGAAATCTCTCTGGATGAAGCTCTAGAAGCCCTGCTAACATTAAGCCCCTCAATTGGGAATTCCCTGGATGGACTAGACCCCAAACTTCTGTTCCTCTTGTCCTCTGCCATAGCCACCCCTATTGCCTACCTCCTAAATCTATCCTTCGCCACTGCATCTGTCCCTCTGTCCTGGAAGATTGTCATCCCTCTCCACAAAGGGGGTGCCTCCTGTTCCACCTCAAACTATCGGCCAATCTCCCTGCTCTGGTGAAGCTAATAGAACACTTAGTGCTTAGCCAGCTAACCTCCTGTCTCGCCGATTAAAATTTCTTCACACACTACCAGTCCGGTTTCAGGAAAGATCACTCCACTGCCTCTTCTTTACCAAGGCTTACTGACACCATCCAGTCTGGAATGGATAGAGGTCTCATCATCACCTCTGCCATATTCATCGATTTGGCCAAGGCCTTCGATACAGTCTCCCATGCTCTGTTACTATATAGCCTCTCTGACTCTGGCTTCTCCACACCTTGACTGCCTGGTTCAGTGCCTATCTTACAAACCGTACTCAATCTGTCAGGATTGCGGATGCCATATCCCCTCCCCTCCCCATGTCCACCGGTGTCCCCCAAGGATCGGTGCTTGGGCCTATCCTGTTCTTTGTTTTTCTGAACAACCTGCTCCAAACTTGTTCTGCCTCCTCAATCCACATGTATGTTGACGATACTGTCTTATTTTCTTCTGGCTCCTACCCAGACTCAGTTGCCTGTACCCTCCAGGCGGATTTTAACAAAGTCCAGCTCTGGTCCAACTCTCTGTAAATGCTGAAAAAAAAAAAAAACTGTAACTATGACTTTTGGTACATCCCAATAACTAGCCAGGCTCCCCTCCCTCCCACTTTCCACAACCTTGATGAGTCAGAGCTGGAGGACGTCACCTACTTCCAGTATCTTGGAGTTTGGCTTGACCGCCACCTCCCCTTCGCAGTCCGTGCTGACTCTGTACTAACAAAACTCCGCCCCAAGCTCGGAGCTTTATATCGGAGATGTTCTAGCCTCCCCTGTCTGGTCCATCGTGAGCTTATCCAGAAGATGATACTTCCCTCCTTCGATTATTGTGATATTGTTTATAGTCTTCAATGAAGACATACTGTTTTTTTTCAGTGTTATAGGTTTTTTTTTTTTCTGCTAGAAGTAGTAGCCCCACTTTTTAATGTATAGCAGTAATTAACCTTGACCACAGGACCCAACAGAAATTGGCTGACTGTAAAATGGTAGATTGCACTTAAAGAGATCTACCAAGTTTTGTAAATATAGATTTGCACCACATGTAGTGGCCTTACCCTTGCAATAAACCTTTGGTGCTGATGATACCAAAAAAGATTATATTTTCCTCGTAAAACCATTCGTAAAATTTCAGCCACCAGGTCCTGTTACTTCCCGGTATATAGCGCTGCCCCCGTGCACAGCCACGTTATGATGCAAGGCCAGGGAGAGTGCGGGGACATGCTCCATTCTAGCCTATTGGGGGTTACTTTCTAATCAATCAATTTTATATATTGTAATGGTCAACTGGTTATCAATCAAGGGCACCGATCAACTAACAAGTTCTCTTCTTCGGGCGCTGAGACCTGTTAGGGCGTCATCCAGTCTTCAGGGCTCCTCTTCTTTGAATCCTTTTCCTTCTGATTTTCACTCCTTTCCTGTTCATACAGTCCCTCCTGGACTGTCAGGAGATGACATTGAGCCTGACACAGACCTTAGGCTGGGTGACAATGTGGAAGGAACAGGATCTATTCCTGCTGCAGAGCCTGTGGTCGAGGACCTGCCATTTCAGTCTCTGCTGAAAAAACTTGAATTCCACCCTTTCTCTCCAAACTACAGATACCGATCCTGGGAAACTGTTAAGACTCCAATACCTCCATGTTCCGGAGATCCCTATGGATTTGACTCCTCCGGTACAGCCCTCCTTTGAGACGCTTTCTCAAATGGTATGGAATAATCCTGCTGTCATTCCTTCTGTGGCTAAGTCCATAGATAAGAAATATGCTGCTCCCAAGGATCGACCCATTTTGGCATCCCAAGCCTTTGTGGATCCTATTGTAGTCTTGGTAGAGAATGATAATGTCGTCCTTCCCCAGACTACTACAGCTCGACCTATTAACAAAGAATCTCATAAGATAGACACTGTAGGTAAGAGAGTCTTTGCTGCTTCCACCCTAGGTATGTGTATTGCCAGCTACCAAGGCTATTTCTGTCAATATGAGTATATCCTTTGGCATTCGCTCAAACAAATGGTTGAAGCTCTACTGGAATCGGACACTAATTCAGAGCTTCTTCAAACCATAACCAGGGGTATCGAGTCCAACAACCAGCAGGTTAAAGCAGCTATGGATGCCTTCAATACTGCCTCCTGAGCTGGGCGGCGCAGGCATTTGTACCTCACACATTCCTGGTCATGCATTCTCAGGTTTCATGAATGATGCCCATAACAGGTAATGGCGTTGCTTTCGATGGTGTATATCTCTTCTGCCCTCAAATAGAACAGGCTCTAGAGGCCACATTCAAAGACTAGGTCAACCATTAAATTGGCTTGACCTCCTCCTGTCCCCTCTCGAGGGGGTGTTAACAAACGCCAGTTTCATAACCGTCAGTCCTTTCAAGTCAAAGGCAGGGGAAGTTTTAATAAAAACCAAGTTCCCCAGCCTCAAAAGAAAACGCAGCAGAAGGCGCAAGGACCCAAAGCGCCTAGTGCCGCCTTCTGAGTTGTTGGCCCAAGTCCCACCTCAGCTGCCCGAGAGGGACTCTTCCTCAGCGGTGGGAGGTTGTCTGACTCACTTCTACAATCAATGGAAGTCCATAACCTCGGACAAATGGGTCCTCTGGATAATCCGCGAGGGGTATTCCCTCAATCTTTTGGAGACCCATCCGGATCGTCCTCCCAGACGACAGCCCAGTCTATCAGTTCTTCAGTCAGAACTTCTCGCCTCCGAGATACAAGGCCTTCTGAACAACAGGGCAGTGGAAGTAGTTCCGCTGGATCAACGGGACACAGGGTTCTACTCCCATTACTTTCTGGTTCCAAAGAAAACCTGGGGCATGCGCCCCATTTTGGACCTCAGAAAATTGAACAAATTCCTTCCCAAAGAGAAATTCAAAATGATATCACTAGGAACCCTGTTACCTTTGCTTCATCAACACAACTGGTTAGCCTCCCTAGACATGCAGGATGCTTACCAGCACATTCCTATTTACCCAAAGCATCACAAATACCTAAGGTTCGTGGCTTTGGGACAGCATTATCATTTCAGAGTCCTGCCCTTTGGGCTATCCTCGACACCGCGAGTTTTTACAAAGTGTTGTGTAATTCTCACAGCGCATCTCAGAAAAATCGGAATACAAGTGTTCCCATATCTGGACGATTGGCTTCTAGCAAGTTCTTCCAGGCAGGAACTCTAGACGCCGTAGCCACGGCTTCACACTTTCTTACATCCATGGGAGGCCTGCTAAACCTCAAAAAATTGCAGCTGCAGCCCTCCCAGAGGCTCCTTTTCATAGGAACTCTTCTGGACACCACCTGTGCGAAAGCATTTCTTCCAGAGAACAGGAGGAGCGATATCCTTCAGATGGCCCGATACATCGGAGAAAACAGCTCGGTGACAGCTCTCTTAATGCAACGGATGCTAGGTCTCATGGCATCCTTGGTGTTCACTGTACCCCTAGCATGCCTCCACATGAGAACCTCTCAATGGATGCTCAGTACTCAGTGGTCCCCGACCACTCACCCTCAGTCCTTTCTCATCAAGGTGACAGAGCCTCTGAAGAGATCACTCACCTGGTGGTCGCAAGAGGACAATCTTCTGGAAGGATACCCCTTTGCTCCTCTGGATCATCAGATTTCCATTACCACGGACGCGTCCCTGATGGGGTGGGGAGCTCACTGTCAGACTCTCCACACTCAAGGTACATGGACTCAGGAAGAGTCCCAGCTTCACATAGATGTCTTAGAAATGAGAGCCGTCCTTTATGCAGTCCGGGCGTTGAAGGACATTCTCTGTCACAAGAACATTCTCCTTCAAACGGACAACAAAGCAGTGATGTATTACATCAACAGGCAGGGTGGTGCTCACTCTTACCCCTTATGCAGGGAAGCAATAAGGGTGTGGGAATGGTGCTTAGAGCACAAGGCTCTAATTCATGCGGTCTGTCTGCCGGGGGTGCAGAATGAACTGGCACACTGTCTCAGCAGAACAGAGACAGATCCTCACGAATAGTCTCTTGACTCAGCCATAGCTCAGTCACCATTTGCAGAGTGGGGGACTCCAGACCTGGACCTTTTTGCATCCCCAATCAACACAAAACTGCCTCTCTTCTGCTCCAGAAATCCAGGGCCTGGCATTTTCTGTCAGGGTGCGTTCAGGCTGCGGTGGACAAAACTCTTTCTATACACCTTTCCGCCTCTTCCTCTAATTCAGGAGTACTTCTCAAATTCGAGTCCCAGGGGGACAAAATGATCCTCATTGCTTCCTTCTGACCTCGACAGATATGGTTTCCACTACTCGACAGTATGTCAGAAGCTCCTCCAAAACAGTTTCCCCTTCAGACGAACCTTCTGACTCAGGGGCCTGTGGTCCACCCCAACCTGAGGTCGCTTCACCTTCACGCTTGGCTCCTGGCGAGATAGAAGTGAACAGGTTCAATGTCCCTCACAGGGTTTCAGATATTCTTCTGGCTGCACGCAAGCCAGCCACTAGGAAAACTTACACAGCCAAATGGAAATGCTTTTCGCTCTGGTGTGCAAAAATCCTCTTTGAATCCTTTTTCCTGCCCACCAGATAAAGTTTTAGAGTACCTCTTAGACCTCTCAAATTCAGCTCTGCAATACTCTACAGTTAAGGTTCACCTTTGTGCCATTTCAGCTTATCATAAGCCAGTACTTTCCTTGTCACTGGTTCAGTTACCTGTGGTTAAGAGGTTTCTTAAGGGAATTCTGCATACCAGACCTCCTATAAGATGTCCAGTCGCAGCCTGGGACATTAATCTTGTGCTAGACATGCTCACTCTAAAACCTTTTGAGCCTCTAGTTACCTGTGAGTTAAAATTTCTCACTTTGAAAACGGCTTTCCTAGTGGCCATTATCTCATCCCGCAGGGTCTCTGAGATGCATGCCTTGGTCACAGATGCTCCGTATACTGTGTTTTATAAAGACAAAGTAGTTCTTAGGAACCATCCTAAGTTTCTCCCTAAGGTTGTTTCAGAATTCCATCTAAACCAACCTTTGGTCCTTCCTACTTACTTTGTGAACTTCCAAAATGAAGGAGAGCATCTCTTCATTCCTTGGACGTCAAAAGAGCTTTGCGTTTCTATCTAGATAGAACAAAAGACTTTCGCAAAGCTCAACAACTGTTTGTTTCCTTCAACGAGACCCGGCTGGGTCAATCTGTCGCTATCAGGTGTGTTTCAGCATGGCTGGTGGCATGCCTTCGCCACTGTTATTCCATGGCACAGGTTAAGTTGGAGGGCAGAGTGTACGCTCACTCTACTAGAGCGGCCATGGCATCCTTAGCAGAAATCCGCAACATGCCCATTGCAGATATTTGCAGTGCGGCTACCTGGAGCTCAGTGCATACTTTCGTCAAACACTAAACCCTGGATGTCCATGCCAGATGACATCTTTCTTTTGGCAGAACCATTCTTAATGGACTCCTGTCCTAAAACTGTGAGCTCTTGGTCTCTCCTGCCGCCCTTTCGGGGGATTATTAGCTCGGTACTCTCCCATTAGTGTGAATGAGTGGTGGAGACTTTATGTCCAGGAAGATATGGAAATTATGTACCTACCGTAATTCTTCTTGGACGAGTCTCCACCACTCATTCAAACGCCCACCCTCCATCCCCCGAGCTCACCTCTATTGTTGGTCTTCACTCCCTCAATCTTTAGGCTGTGAAGACTTCTTTGTTGACCCTTCTTATACGGGTCATCCGGACTATCTTATGTCCATTTTTTGGTTAGGCTATCCTTCTAGGTTAGTTACGCTGCACCTCCTTGGAAAAAAAGGCACTGAGGCTGTTGGAGGGTCCACGCCAAGACAGTCATTACCGCACGAGCTGAGGCTCGCGGTGCCGCTCCTTGAGCCGACCATCTCTGGCACCGACCCTCTAGCAAAAAAGATTGCTCCCGCTGGGTCCTAGTGCCTACGGCGCAGATCCCATTAGTGTGAATTAGCGGTGGAGACTCATCCAAGATCATCAAGAATTACGGTAGGTACGTAATTTCAATTTCTTGGAGTGGTATATGTTGTTCATCCACACGGAATCCACCTGACCTCCCCAGCTGTGGGCGCACACAACCTGGCTTCCAGTAGGCTAAGACCTGGCGTCATGGGGCGGAACCGAGGTATATAGCACCCAGGTGGATGGGAGGAACCAGCTTGAAGACTTCCGGCAAGATTTAAAGGGGAAAGGGACATGCCAATAAGTGTGGATGAACAACATATACCACTCCTAGAACTACTGTTACAGGTAAGTAACCTGTTTTTTTTTTTTTTCTCTCATATGTGTTGCTGTACTCTTTGAATCTCCCCTTGCACTGAAAATTGGAGCAACATTCGCTCCCCTACCTCTCCTGTAATGTTATGCTGTTTGGGATACAGTCTGTATGAAGGCGCTGTAGGAAAGCAAAATGCTTTCTTTTATTTCCGGCTTCTTTCCAACTCCTCGACACAATGCTTGTTCCTGGTATCAAGTGGTACATGCCCATCTTAGTACCAGTTCATACCCTACCATTTTGTCCTCCGGTATGCCTCCAGTATCCTTCCCTCATCTTGTAGGCTGTGCCCCTGTTAATCTGGTGGTGACGTGGGAGGAGGTGTAAGAGGCTGCTACAAGGCTTGTGAAGGTTGCGGTGCCATTGTAAATGACTATGAAACCTATTTGCATGCTTACAAGGTGGAATCTTGGGTAGACAACTACTTGGTGCCACCCTAAATGACTGAGATGGACCCCTGCTCATTAATGATTACCATATGTTCTGTTGGTCCTATAACGATAGAGAACATTTTCTTTGGTCAAATGATAAACAGCCTAGCTCAGTTTGAAACACACAAATTATCTTTAATTATATGCTGGCAGCAAAAATAATTTCTTTGAATTGCTTATTGTAACTTGCCTCTTTGGTATTTTTTATTTCAGTTTTCAACTGTTTGCAGAATATGTTTTCTCTTATCTTTTACTTGAGTCTTAGGGTTGTTTTAAGGTGAATTGTAAGAACCACTGTACGCTCCGTCCACATACCTTACAATGCTGTACTGGGGAAGTCAGGGCTGCAGTGGTCACAATTTTTAATCCTCTTTTGTTGTTTTTATATAAATTGCTGAAACTTTCGGCTGAACACGGGCGCTGTGCGGTTCGATTTATGACACAAGGAGTCCGTTATTACACACCCATTTAGTGATGTCGTTACCACCACTGCTCTTATTATAGCAGCAGTGGCAGTCATTATTATGTTTGTTTTGCCAAAGCTTCAAGAGGGGTCTTGATACCTATAATGTTACTTACAGCAGCGCCTGCTGCAGTAACACTATAGGATCAAGACCCTTGTAGCTCATAAACAACATAATAAAGGACCGCCACTGCTGCTATAATAAGAGCAGTGGTGGTAGTGACATCACTAAATGGGTGTAATACCCATGACTCCTTGCACCCGCTCAATCGAGATCCGCGCAGTGCTTTCGTGTTTGACCGAAAGTTTTGGCAATTTATATAAAAAGAGGATTAATAATTATGACCACTGCAGCCTCGGACTCCTGCAGCAGTATTGTAAGGTATGTTGGAATGGGAACGAGCTGCAGTGGTTCTTTACAGTTCACCTTTAATGTTAAGGCCTAAGGAAAAAATGAGAGCTTTTTAATTTCCATTTTAAGTGTTATGCACGTTTGTGTACTTCACAGTCCAGCGTAAGATCTTTTCAAAGGGAAGAGGTTTGCTAATGGCTTGGTAACCTCAGAAGCAGCTACTCTTATTTCAAGTATATTGCCACAAGCTTGGCATTGTGAACTGGTTTGGTATGTGATAATCATCTGTGAACGTTAAGTTATGAACTGATTAAAAGTAATAAGTAACACGTTGTCTAGAGATGGCTGAACATACAGAGTAATAGACCACATTTCAGAGATATTGTCAAGTTAAAAGCAATTCCCTGAGGTTCAAAGGAAAGTGATTCATGTTTTGTTTTCTGTTGGTGTCTGAAGAAAATATACTGGCAAGTTCCTGTTACACAGTAAAAGATCATAAAGGTTAAGATCCAGCTATTGGCAGGCCCTGTTTGAGTGGGAATAAGGTCGGTTTATGACCAAGTTGAGTGGGCTGTGGAAGAACCACAGGGCCAGTGGGAATGGAGCCAGAATCACAGCTTGGAGCATTGACAGCAGCTTGAAAAGGAAGAGTTTACAAGGCTGATGTATTTTATAACCACTTCTTGTACAGTTTATGGTTTACAATGGCTGCAGAGGAATTGACTGAGATTTCTTTTTACTAGCCAAATAAAACTATTGTCAAAATATTTAATCTAGAAACTACTCAAAGCTTGCATTGTAAAAGTGGCCAGAATGAGACAACAGATGCACACACTTCATTCGTGCAGTTTAATTTATGCAATTTAAATACCACCAGCCTGTAACTATAATAAGTTGTGTTTACATATACACTTTGGTTTGGCACCGTTATAGCTTCTGTGAGTGAAGTGCTGTTCTGCAGGCATTTCCAGTGTATCCGTTCGCACATAGGAGCTGTGGAGTGTTGCAGACAGCCTCCTGTGTTTTATTTTTGTCCCTCTGCTGGGTTCCAGCTCCACAAGTGCGTCGCTACAGGTGGCGGGAAGCGTCCACACAGGGACTGAAAACTATGCTCCCACCATTGCGGCATCTCTTAGGAGCTGAAATGGATCCACTCGCAAGTCTGTACTTATCCACTGGCAGCAGATTAGCAACTCTTTACCATTGCAGCTGTGCAGAATGTTAAGTATAAACAGGACCATAGAGTCCATGGTTGACAGATTGCATATTTTAATGCAATTCCTCTGATGCAGCTATTATGTATCAGGTTTTTTTTTTTTTTAATAAAATTGGTTCAGCAATGGAATGCTTGGACAACTGTTGGAATGTAGACATCTTGAATACTCCTGTGATTGATACTCTGTGCCTCTGGCTTCACTGGGTGCCAGCTAGGGTGGCCTTGGTCTGGGGAAACAGTTGGTGTTTAGGGAATAAGGATAGTATGACTGCTGAAAAGTTCCCCTACAATGGCACTGGCAGTCACTTCACAACTCAGGTCACCAGCCGAGGGATGAGTACAGCTCAGACCTCTGCTCTGACAGAAAGAAATCGCTTAGACTCCGCAGATTAAACAGTGGTCAAGTTTTACTGATGAGTCAGCAGTTACATTAGAAAAGGTAGTCTCCAGTCATTCTCCACATTGGCACTGGGGATATGGATAATTATTTATAATTAAATATAGATGGGGGCAATTAGACTACCAGGGATATAAACAACAAATAAATATAAATACACATGAAGGCACTAGACTACCAGGGATAAAATAATGAGATATTTGTAAAATACACATGGGGGTGACACTAGACTACCAGGGAAACAGAGATCTTTATGTATAGCATCATGATCAGTGGGAGGGGACCGCTAGACTACCAGGGATAATGAAAAGTTATGTGTTTTTACTCACATGGAGCAGAACGAAGCCCCTTGACCAACACCCAGCCTCATATAACTGTGTAGGGCACCCCTGGGCTACAGAAATCTATTTAACAATCTGACCATCTAGTCCCTCACTCTTTGTTCAAGACCGAGCAATTTCTTTGATCGCGAGCCTGCAAATTCTTTGACCGTGAGATTCTTTGATCGCGATCGTGCATCGCAAGCGAGGGATGAGATGGCCAGATTAAAACATCAATTTTCTCAGTCTAGGGGTATGCTAGGAAGACAAGTGAGGGTGGGTTTTACTCAGGGGTCTTTGTTCTGACGAACCATGGTGGTAGTTTACCACAATTCTGTTATTCTTTTAAATTTGAACACTTTTTATTCTTTGATCGCGACCGTGCATCGCGAGAGAGGGACGAGATGGCCAGATTTTTTAATTGTTTTCTGTAGCCCAGGGGTGCTCTACACAGTTATAATGAGGCTGGGTTTTGGCTCAGGGGTTTCGTTTCTGCCTCATGTGAGTAAAAATACATAACTATTATTCTCTGAAGTCTGCTTCTTTCATCGATCATGATACTATATAAAAGATTCTCTGTCTGGTAGTCTAGTGTTCTCCTCTCAAGTGTGTTTTTATAAATATCTTGTCATTTTATCTCTGGTAAGTCTAGTGCTCTCTATGTTCTTATTTATTTTATTTGTTGTTTATCCTAGTAGTCTAGTGATCTCTCTATTTGTATTTATTATTCATATCTTTCTGGTAGTTCTAGTGGTCCCTTCATAATTAAAATACATTTGTTACTTCTGGTAGCTAGTGGTCCTCATTTTCTGTGATAGTTTATTTTATTTTCATTTTTCAGCCGGGCGCAGCTTATTTTCCTCACTTTCCACGGCCAGCCGACTGTAGATTACGAGCGCCAATTCAAACAGGTGCCCAGTTCTACTGCTCTGAATTAGCCTGAATATACAGCCTTGCAGCTGGCCATGGAGGTGAGAGGTGGCTGTACCCAGCTTGCCGGGCTGGGGAGGTGGGGGGTGCTAGTGAGCTGGCACAGTTGGAGTGGGGGACACTAGACCACCAGAAAGTAGCAAATGATTTTTTTTTAATTATGATGGGGGGCACTAGACTACCAGGGATATGGATAATAATTAAATACAGATGGGGGCCACTAGACTACTAGGGTTATAAACAACAAATAAATATAAACAGACATGGGGGGGTATTAGACTACCTGGGATAAAATAATGAGATATTTATAAAATACACATTTGGGGGCACTAGACTACCAGGGAAACAGAGAACTTTATATATAGTATCATGATCGTGGAGGGGCCGCTAGACTACCAGGGATAATGAAAAGGTATGTGTTTTTACTCACATGGGGCAGAACGAAGCCCCCTGACCAAAACCCAGCCTCATATAACAGTGTAGGGCACCCCGGTCTACAGAAATCTATTCAACAATCTGGCCATCTTGTCCCTCACTCTTTGTTCGAGACCGAGCAATTTCTTTGATCGCGATCGTGCATCGCAAGAGAGGGATGAGATGGCCAGATTAAAACATACATTTTCTCAGTCTAGGGGTGTGCTAGGAAGACAAATGAGGGTGGGTTTTACTCAGGGGGCTTCGTTCTGATGAACCATGGTGGTGGCTTACTGGAATTCTGTTATTTTTTTAAATTTGAACACTTTTTATTCTTTGATCGCGAGCCTGCAAATTCTTTGATGGTGATCGTGCATCGAGAGCGAGGGACGAGATAGTCAGATTAAAAAATCAATGTTCTCAGTCCAGGGGTGTCCTAGGAAGATGAATGAGGGTGGGTTTTACTCAGGGGGCTTCGTTTTGTCCAACCATGGTGGTGGTATACCGCAATTCCATCAATTTTTGGATTTATAACATTTTAAATTCTTTGTTCGTGAGCCTGCTAATTCTTTGATCACGAGCCTGCAAATTCTTTGACTGTGAGATTCTTTGATCATCATCTTTGATCGCGAGATAGGGACAAGATGACCAGATTTTTCATAATGGAATGGAATAGATAGGGAATTTTTAGCAATCTTTAACATTGAATATCTCGGACACAGTTTGGTCTTTTAACTTGAAATTTGGAGGGTGTTTACGGCATGTCCTGTAGATGTCAACTGTGGTGTTTACAAGTCAGAGAAATTTTTTTTTTTGTGGAGATATTGCATGACGCACTTTACTTGTTGCGGCAGTGTTTTGCTTGTGGTGGTGGCTTGAAATTGATACGATACCTAGCCTTACTGTCATGGATGTAGTTTTCAGTCGTTGTGTGTGTTAAATGTCAACAGGTGTGGAACTGTGCCAGTCTGACGAATGAAAATCTCAAAAGTTCAAATGTTATATCTCAGACACGGTTTGGTCTTTTTACTTGAAATTTGGAGGGTGATGCCGGCATGTCCTACAGATGTTAATAGAGGTGTTTACGTGTCAGACAAAATACTTCTTGCGGATATATTGTGTGGCGCAGTTTACATTTTCTGGACAGCATTTTCTTTGTTCTACTAGATTATCATTTGTTTTGTGGGTGTCCTTGCTGTTGTGAATGTACTTTTCAGTCATTGTGTGTGTAATGTGACTTGGCACTTGCAAGTTGGTGGGAGCGCGGTGCCCAAGGGGCCCCGCGCTTCCACCAAGTTGCACAATTTTCTACTTTTCTATTCTTTCTTAAAAAATAAGGAAATTCTATGCAAAAAATTTTTGTTAATGCATCAGTTAGGGTTCTTCTACAGCAAAAAAAAGTGAGGAAATTTGATTTTAGGGTTCCCACCCTTGCAGCCCACCCCACCAACAGGCATCGGGGTGTGCGTTGGGGTCATCGGCCCTAACTCTCACCCCATTCTCCTACACTGCACCACCTCAGCTTGTTTACATGGGATGGGGTGAGAGTTAGGCCAATGACCCCAACGCACACCCCGATGTCTGTTGGTGAGGTGAGAACCCTAAAATCGAATTACCTCACTTTTTCGCTGTAGAAGAATCCTAACTGATGCATTAAAGTTTTTTGCTTACAATATATATATATATATATATATATATATATATATACATACATACATACACACACACACATATATATGTAAATAAATATATATATATACACACACACACATATAGGGGATATGTGGTGTGTGACTGTAGAATACATGATTTATTTGAATGAGCAGTGAGTGACCTCGTGCGACCTCACGAGTGGGCGTCAGTATATCACAGTGGTTTAAGGCTCTGAGCTGCAGATCTGGAGACCTGTGTTTGAATCCTACAGCCCCCACTTGCATACTGTGTTACCCTGAGCAAGTCATTTAACTTCCTTGTGCTCCCAGGTTGCACCTGTAAAACAAGCTTTCAGCTTAGTGTGTCTCACCTGGTTAAACAAGTGGGGAAAAAAAAGAAGTCACACACTGCGAGTTCAAATAAATCATGTATTCCACAGTCACACATCACATGTTCGATTTATGCAGTAGGAATCTGTTACTTTTGTTTGCGTTATTTTTATTTTATTTAGTGTTTTCTGTTGGGATTATTTGTGCTGCGGTCTTGTCGGGTGGCGAAAGGTTACTTAGTGTGGCATTTGGCAGTTTGTAGTTTTTGACTGGTTCGTGTTTTGTGAATCGAAGACTTAGCGGAGCATAACTGGTTACTTGTACCATGAGAAAAGTTCTGTGATTGGTTGAGGGGCATGACTGAGTCTTTGTGGGCGGGGCTTTCGGGTGTGGCGCAGTTTCTGGTCAGTCGCTGAGGTGGAGTCGAGAAGGAATGTTGGCTCATGGTTGATGGTGTTTGCGTCAGATTGGGCCTACCTTGGAGTTCAAGGACCAGGGAAAGGAGCGCAAAGGACCCTGTGGATGAAGCAGTTTACTGGGAAGGATTTACCATAGCACCTCGGGCAAAAAAGTCGGTTTATGGAGGTTGGAGAATGCTTTATTTCGGAGGTTGTTTCTGAAGTTGAGGGATATTGCTTGTCTGCTGTTGTGGATTTGGGTCTGAAGAATACAAGGATTTGTTTTTATTTTGATGGCTGTTTTTTTTGTCGTTGTTGCTACAAGTGTGTGAGGAAGAATCACGCCTGTGAGAGTGAAGCACTGCTGTCACGGAGCGGAAAACATTGCTTTTTTTTTTTTTTTGAGGTGACTGTGGTTTTCCTATGTTGCTGCTGGGTGAAGAATTATTTAGTGAAGCAGGACAGTGGAACTTTAGAGAGTCATGGCTGGGGGAAGCGAGCAGAGTGGGACTGGATTGGAGAGAACGAGCGAGGGGGTGGAAGCATGAATAGCGAGACTGTAGTGGGGGGGGGGGAGAAAAAGTGAGGAGGTGGAAGCCTAAACATTGTAGTTTAGGAAAGGAATGTGAAATGGACTTTTTTAAAATACTGAATAACTTTGTGTAGTTTGTGAAGGAATCTGCAGTTTGTTGATGTGGAGGTGACTGACTGCTGAAGAAAGGGGAGCAGGAGGTCTGCAGAGTAGGGTACTGAGAAAGCTGAAAGCGTAGTTCCAGCAGGCGGGGGTTTGATTGATGGCAGGGTGTTGAATAAACGGTGGTTGATTGATGTTAGGGTGTTGAGTAAATCTTAGAACCACCGTTTATTCAACATAAGTGAGAATAAAAAAATTTATGCAATGGTTTATCCACCCACACCTACTACATATATAGATATACAGGTGTGGTGTGTGTGTGTGTGTATATATATATATATATATATATATATATATATATGCAATAGGTGTGGGTAGATAAATCATTGCATAAATTCATTTATTCTCACTTGTGTTGCATAAATGGTGGTTCTAAGATTTACCCAACACTCTATAAAGTCAAACAACCACCATTTATTCAACACCCTGCCATCAAGCAACACCCCTCCTGCCAGAACTACACTTCCAGCTTTCTCAATACCCCACTCTGCAGACCTCCTGCTCTGCTTTCCTCGGCAGTCAGTCACCTCCACATCAACAAACTACAAATTCCTTCACAAACAACACACACAGATATTTAATATTTAAAAAAAGTCCATTTATAAATTTATAAAATGAATATGAAAACTCAAAATCCTGCTTCCTGACTGGTCAAAACATACCACATGACTATACATTATTCTACAATGATGGTGTGCCTGCACTTCTTTCCAACCTTTAGAACCTGCTTATAAACACACAGGCCACTAGATCACGTCACACCTGGCAACTCCCAAACCGGCAAATATAAGCTTCAAGACAGCCAAACTTAAATACAACCATAGCCTTTTTACATATTTTGTTGCTCCAAATCAGTTCAGAATTCCCCAAAAAGTGCTGTTTTATGTTACTACAAAATTACTTAACTGGTTGATCCTGCCATTTTTAGAACTCCCTTGCCTAGCTTGTTTTCTGTGCTGTTAACACTTTCATTTTCCGTATGCACCATGTATTGTAGCATGACCATGCAAGATTCATTTCATTGAGCAGAGCTACTACTGACATAAAAGTCTGCTTGTTTTTAGCATAAAAGAAGAAATTGGAGCTCTTTTCTTTCTGTAATGTATTAAGTAAAACTGCAGCCATTTCTATGTGTGAATTAACGAGTTGACAGTTTCAGTAACATAGACGGAAGCGACAGCTACAGCAATGTTTGCTCTTCATTGCGTCTATGTTACTGAAGCTTCCGACTTGCTCATTCACATTCTTGGTAGAGTCAGCATCAGTATACTACAGGGTGCATATGGAAAGGGAAACTGCTAACAGCACAGAAAAAAAGGCTAAGGAAGAGACTGCTTAAAACGCCAGGGTCAACCAGATAAATATTTAAATTGTGTTTCAATTGGTAGAATGACACTATTAAACAGATCAAATTAATAAATACGTAACTTGAGCACTGATGCGGTCATGCTCTGATATACACATGCCTTGAGGTTGAACGTACCAGAGGCGTGTATATATCAGAGCATGACCGCATGTCCTGGGGCATGGTAGTGCCCCTACAGTATATTTAGGGTTGAGTAGGCAGTTTAATGTTATAGCCCAATTTTTGCACTTTAATGAACTTCACAACTGTTCAACAGATTTGCATGAGATTTTGTCTGCATGGTCTCGTGTGGGAGATCTGTGGATGTGTCAAGTTTCGCTAAGGTTGGATGTGCAGATTCTGAGTTCTGGATAGTGCAAAAAATGAATTTTGGGGCCACTGGTTTTGATGCCTTTTTTCTTCGAACCTGGCTACAGCCAAAACGGTTCAGAATTGTGTTCTGACATTTTCAGGGTGGAAAGGGACTGGCTAACAGATGTGCCTTTTTCTTGTTTGGTGAAACATTTTTATCCCCTTCTAAAGTTAGTTTAGACATTTTGAAAAATTTGGTTCTGACCATGCTCAGTAAGCACTTTCAAGATAGCTGTATAAAACAAAAAAGTGATCTCTCTTTGTATTGATGTAATCTTTTTTTTTTTTGTGAGGGGAAAAAATCCTTCTTCATTTTCTGCCATTTTGTTTCCTTTTTTTCCTTAAAAAAAAAAAAAAAATTAAAAGCCACAAAAATGACATCCTAGAGAAAGCAACACATCTATCTGGTTCATCTGGACTTTGTTAGGAGGAATCTAAACTTAGATGTTGAAAGAATGACCCCCAAATGTGTTTACTTTTACATTTTACATCCTTTTTTTAATGCCTCGCTTCCGCTTAGTTTGTATCCTTTTGCATGACTCACCTTCGCTTCTTTCATGAGAAACGGCTGGAGAACAATGACAAAAGCCATATTTTTCTTTGCCTGCTACGTGACAGTGAAAAGGTGCCCCCACATGAACAGCGCTGGAGAGGAATATAGCAGGACCTGGACCAAGGGGTTGCGGCATGCTTGCGGGACTGCTGGGGGGGTGCAGAGAAGGTAAATAAGAGCCACAGGAGAAAAGCATTTTTTTTTCTTCAAATGTTAAGTGACAGTACAAAGGTGCCCTGAAATGAAAAGCGCTGATGGGGAATATAACACGCAGTTTCTCCTCCTGGCTAAAAGAGGAATGAAACAGGAGTTTTTTTCCTTCTCCCCTTGTGGAGACAGTATACAGTTCATTTATATTTTATGTATTTCCTTTAGATCTGTGCTGCAGGATAGGAGGAAGTACAGTGAGACAACAGCAATAAAAAGCGCTTGACAAAGATACAGTTACATTATCTCAAAAAGTAAGGAAATTCTATGCAAAAAACCTCTGTTAAAGCTGCATTTAGGGTTAAGACTAAAACCACAAAAGTAGGGAAATGTGGCTTTAGGGGTGCAGCCTTCGTTGGGGTTGGCAGCCCTAAAGCTCACCCCATTCTATATACTCCAGAAACATAAAAACCTAATGGGCTGAGCTTTAGGGATTTCCCTGCTTTGGTGGTTTCAGTATTAACCCTAGATGCAGCACTCAAGAGTTTGTTTTTTTTTGCATAGAACATATATAAAAATATAAATTTATATATTATACAGGTGCGGTCGCACCTGTATATTAGGGCTGCATAAGTACTTCTATGTTAAATCCAAATGTTTGCACCTTAATAACTTGGCCCCTGTTCAACCAGTGTACATGAAATTTGGAAACCACAGCCTCTGTGCCAGGATCTCTTGATCCTGTAAATTTTGTGTAGATCGATTAAGGGGAAGCAGTTACAGAGTTGCAAAAAAAACACAAAAGTCTCCATGTTTGAAAATGTTAAGACTTTTTTTGCCACCCAATACAGTGGAGCCCACTTATAAGAACATCGGTTAGTGGAACATCCCGTTTATAAGAACATGCCTCTAATGTCCCGATTTTTCACTGTGTATTCCAATGGACTGAAAACCCATTTATAGTAACATAAAGCCCGCTTAAAGGAAAAATTTTTTCAGCTACTATCAGCTGTTAGTGAGTGAAATTCACTGACTCATTCACTGCCTGAGTAGCTCTCAAACTGTCACACCTCTGCTCCTGTGATTAACGCCATTAACACTTTCCATGGTATGTGGTTAGGTATGAATGGGAGCTGATTCTGTGCCTGGGCTAACACTGGAGGAGTTTGCTAACTGTGTTGGGTGCGATGATGAGGTTAAAACAACCGGTACAATTACAAAGCAGGATTCACAAGGGACATCCTAACACTGAAGGAGGAGCCGTCGGAGGACGAGAAATTGGCTGATGCAAGCACCACTGAAATAGCACCACCTACTGTAACCGAAGTTAAGAGCTGCATGACAAAAATAATACTCCACTACATTCTAAGTAAGCCTTGAGCTGATCTGACAGCTTTTTACACTATGGATGCTTATTTTGATGAGCTATCATTAAAGAATAAAAGACAGCAAAAAATCACTGACTTTTTTAGCAAATAAGCTGTCCACATTATTCAGTAATCGACTTTGAAGCACTTTATGCAGTGCCTTTTTTATTTTTAATTAGTTGTTGCCTCGATGTTTTACGTATGTGACAGTGCTGTACATGAGTAAAATGAAATGCAGAACTACAGTTTATTATTTTACATCACTTTTTGTATACTGTATTAAAATTTCGGCATCCGAGTCCCGAGTGCATATTTTCATAGCGCGCGTGCACCACCTTGTAGTCTAAATATATAATTCCACTCTCAACTTTCATTTAAACAGGCAGCCTGTATATAAGAACAGCCCACTTATAAGAACAATTATTTGTGGCAAATAGGGTGTTCTTATAAGCGTGCTCCACTGTACCTAAACAAATTGGCGGCTTTGAAACCTGAAATGTTTAGGTTTGAGAGAGGTTGGTCCATGTGTGTGCTTTTGTGGTTTTTAGGTCCCACTATTAAGTAGTTTTTAAAATATTTAATAAAAATGTTCTGTTTGTGAGCATGTGCAGTTCAAAAAAAATCAATGTTCTCTTCATAACAGATTTTTTGCGAAAGCAGCACGCTCCACTATACGACACAGGTGTCTTTAATAAATGGCATCTGTGTTGTATAGTGCAACCCCTGCTGCAGTCACCACTCATAGGTCAGGGACAGGGCTACTGTCGTTGTAGCCCTACCATCCTAACTGTGCTATGCCTTCAACTGTATCTGCACACTGGGGGCCCAAATCCCTGGTGGCAGTGTATTTATTTATTTATGAATTTTCCCACCGGGATACCCACCCCAGTGTTGGATGCCCCTGCCCCCGCAGCCTGCTGTTTCACCTAAGTCACCCTCCCCACCAGAATGGGACACTGGGAAGCCCACTCCACAGTGTCCAGAAATAGATAAATGTTATATGTATACCTAAAAACAGACCCCCCAAATATCCTTTTTAAAATTTTATTTAAACCTCAAATAAAGACAATGGTCCCTTGCGTCCCCCCATCCTGACCCTCCATTGAGTGCCCACCACCCCACACCACCTTACCCAATACTTACCTCTGGAGGTCATACGCTGTCCTCTTCTGTGGACCGGGACACATCTGCACTCTTCAAAGCCGAACTGAGGAATAAAGCTTACTGCCGTATAATGCATTTGTTGGTTTGAAGCTGGTTGCACTATACGACACAGCTGTCGTTTAACAAACAACAGCTGTGTCATATAGCACAACCCTTACTGCCGTATAATGTATTTGGTGTTTTTTGCACTATAGGGCACAGCTGTGTCGTATAGTCCAAAAACCACCGAATACATTATATGGCAACCATCTCCAGACCACCAAATACATTATAGGCAGTAAGTACAATTACAGATTACAGATGTGTCGGATGGCAGACTTCAAACATAATGATAAATTAAAGGATCAGTTTTCAAGCCTTAACCATTAGCAGTGAATAGTTTTGTTTGGTTAAGCTTTCTTTTGACATACGTGTCTTCCCTTTAGCAGAAGGATATTTTTTTAAACTCTCTGAATGGCACCTTTCAAAGTAAGTAGCACCCAAACTCTGCACAAGTAAAGCTAACACGGCACTACAAACTTGATCAGACCTGTACGAGAAACACTTATTGTCCTGAAATACGTCCAATTAGGTCAGCTAAGCATACTGTATTGTATACACCAAGGAACAGGGGTGATCACGAACTTACATGCAATGAGCAGCATGAAATTCCATAAATAGTGTCTCTTCTTTATGTCAAGAGCCCTACTACCAGTCCTCGGTGCAGTCAGTAATTCCATATAAAAAAGTGCATATATTCTGCTCGACAGGTCTTACGTGACGCCTTATGAGAGAGAGAGAGAGAGAGAGAGAGAGAGAGTGTCTGTGTAATTATAGCACCTATTTATGTAAAACATGGTTAGTCGGCATTTGAACCCCCCCACCGCCACTGTGGGACACTGGGGAGCCCACTCCCAGTGTCTCAAAATATTTAAATATTGAAATGCAGAAAACCGTCCCCTGATGTCTTTGTTTGATTTAACCTGAAAAAAGAAAAAGGTCCCTCATTCGTTCTTGCTGTCCCCCTCCCCAACCTCCTACTGAGCACCCACTACCCCCCCCGGGGGGGCATTAGGTTTGACAACCCCAAGTAATACCCAACCCGACTCCCTAATACTCCGGAGACCAAATCCCAAATGTTTTTTCATTTCCCGTCTTTGTACATTTTGCACTTTTACAACCCTAATCTCTGCATTAATGTAATTTTTTGCATTTATTATACAGGCGCAGTCGAGTCTGTATATTAGGGTTCAATGGTCACGTCTATGTTAAACCCCAAATTTTGAACTTTAATAACTTCGCAACTGTTCAACCGATTCACATGAAATTTTGCATGCTCTTTCGGGGACCAAAAATCTCTCAATGTGGCAAGTTTCGTTCTGGTCAAATTTTAAAATTACAACTTTTTGTCAAATTCTTAAATAGCTTGGTTTTTGGTGTGAACTTTTCAGGGTATGTAGGTCGTGGCTCACAGATGTGCCTTTTGAAAGTTTGGCGAAAAAATGTTAATCCATTCAAAAGTTATTAAATTTCAAAGTTTCCCATTCTTTCCTACTGGAAAATTTAGACGCGAGGCTCAAAACAGGACTGTTTGATCGCGAAATAGGACTTTTGATAGCAATTTACGAAAAAATTAATTTGGAATACAATCTTTAGGGTACAAAGAGCTGTTTGCTGGTTTGGTGATAAATTTATTACTTTGGCTTGGAGTTCTGCGAATTAGAATTTTGGTCGATTTCCCATAGGATAACATTGTACTGGGAGGTTTACAGAGCTGTTTTTGTCACTATGGTATTAAGAAACAGTTTTCAATTTTGCTCTGGCATTTTCAAGGTACTGAGGGCTTGCCTCACTGATATGCCCTTTGCTTGTTTGGTGAAAATATATTACTTTGCTCTGGAGTTCTGTGGTTTTACGTTTTGCTTAATTTCCCATAGGATAATATTGTAATGTGAGGTGTAGGCAAGCTTTTCTTTGTCACTTCATGCATGGTAGCACTCCCACACAGAAATACAGATACTACTAAGGACTGATACATGGATGGCAGTGCAGGGCCCTGCATTCCCAAAGAGAAATACAGATACTACTAGGGACTGATGGATCGATAGCGGCGCAGGGCTCCCACACACAAACACACAAAGGACTACGGAGTAATGGGAGTGCAGGACCCTGCTCTCCCACAGGTAAATAAGGATACAATTACAATCTCTTAAAAAAATTATGGAGAGTTAGGATTAGGGTTAAGGTTAAGGGAAATGTGTACATTCAGGACAGCTTAGGAGGGGGACTTGCCCCCCTCCACTTTATGTGTCTTCATGCACAGAGTAACATATACGTTGACTGACACTTAACTCCCGGTAGTTTAAGAAGTAAGATTATAGTTAGGGTTACTGTTATAGTTAAGGGAAATGTGTACATTCAGGAAACGGTAGGAGGAGGGCTTTACCTCTCCAGTCCATGGGGCTCATCACAATGAGTACCATAAATTTAGGTTTACACTTAACTCCCAGCGGTTTAGGAACAATGGGTAAAAATCTGGTTTCGGGTTTTAATGGCATAACTCTATTAATTTTCAAGGGAGTTGTCTGAAACTTGGTGAGCTTATAGTCCAAGAGGAGGTACATAAGCATGTGAAGCTTGGTGAACAGCGACCTTGAATTCCATATTTTGTGCCATGTTTAATTTTGATGGAAATATCGGGGCGCTGTGGGTAATCTGTGATGACTGTCCTTGGTATGATGTGTTAATGTTGTAGTACTCAGTGATATCTTTCATTTCATATATAATGTTACAGTTAACTACACATAATGAGCGAGCTATGGGCTGTGAAAGTTCTAAAGTTATTCTATAAGAGTTTCTGTGTGTGCATGGGTTTGAGTTTGGGCTAGGTTAGGTTATATATCTGTTGGAGTAAATGGGGGGCACATATCTGATATTGTTCAGGGTGCAGAGGTACACCTTCTGTTGTGTGTGCCCCCAATTAAATATAACTTGTCCCAGAGTTAGGTTAGGTTATGTATCTGTTGGAGTCAATTGTGGGCACATATGTGATAATATTCAGGGTGCCGAGGTGCATTTTCTGTCGTGTGTGCCTCCCTTTAAATATTACTTGTTCCGGAATTAGCATTAGGGTTCAGGTGCGGATTTGGTTATATGTCTGTTGGAGTTAAGGGGGGCATGTATCTGATATTGTTCAGGGTGCTGAGGTACACCTTCCATCATGTGTGCCCCCCCATTAAATATTACTTGTTCTGGAGTTAGGTTAGGGTTAGGTTATGTGTCAGTTGGAGTTAATGTGGGGCATATATCTGATACTGTTCAGGGTGCTGAGATGTACTTTCTGTCATGACTGCCCCCATTAAATATTGCTTGTTCAGGAGTTAGGGCTAGAGATAACTATTCGCGTTAGTGTTACAAAGATTTCTGTGACTTAGGGTATGAATACTAGTAAGAAATGATGCATGGATGGGAGTGCAGCCCCCCCCCCCCGACACAAAATATGGATACTATTAACGGAAAATGCATGGATGGCAGCACAAGGCCAGAAGGACCCTGCACTCCCAAAGAGAAATACACATACTACTAGGGACTGATGCACGGATAAACAGTGCAGGGCCCACAGAGAAATAAGGACACAATTACAATCTCTTAAAAAAATAATGGAGGGTTGAGAGTGCAGGGCCCTTTGGGCCCCTGTGCTCCCACAAGCAAATAAGCCTTTAATTATATGTTCGCAAAATGTAAGGACATTCTCTGCAAAAAAAACTTTGTTAATGCACCATTAGGGTTCCCTATGATTATACTTTCTCAAAAAGTAGGTAAATTCTCTCCAAAAAACTTTGTTAATGGACTATTAGGTTTCCAGCATCAAAAGTAGAGAAATGACATCTTAGGGTTCCCAACCCTAAGACCCCACCTCCACCCTCTGTTTCCAACTCTAACACTCCACTCCCACCCTGCATGCAGGAACAGGTGTGAGGAGTGTGCCTTGGGGTTGTGAACCCCAATGCTCACCTCATTCTCTTATTCTGCACCCATGTTAGCTGACTTACTCTTGGAATGGGGTGAGCATTAGGGTTCGCAAACCCAAGGCACACTCCGGCAGTATAGCATAGTGGTTACGGGCACTGAGCTGCAAACCGGGAGACCTGGGTTTGAATCCCATCAGCTCCCATTTGCATATTGTGTGACCCTGAGCAAGTTACTTAACTTCCTTGTGCTCCCAGGTCACACCTGGAAACAAACTTTAGCTTAGTGTGCCTTTCCTGGTTAAACAATGTCCTCTTTCCCTTTCCTTTCCTTTACTGCTTGCCAATGTTACTGGCATCTAGTTCTCTCACCAGCTCAAGGGAAACCGACATTTTATTGTTGGGGAAAACTTGTTTGTTTTCTTTTGATTCCCAAATCCACAACCTGAAGGAAGTTGTTTTCCTTTTCAGGGATCACACTCCTGCTATACAACAGGATGTGTTGATCAGGAGGAATGTGACCGCTGCAGCTGGAGGGGAGAAGAAGAAGGTTCCTGCATTTAGTCTGGCCTTATGGCTGGGCAAGGGGAAATTCTGTAGAGTAAATGGAAGTTAACTGTGCATTCGGGAGAGTAGGTGAAGGTTCTTCTATGTATCGTTAGTCTTGGACAAAGAACCTATATTTTAGTCGGCCAGAAGAGAAAGCTGCAGCAGTCAGTCAAGGGATCAGATGCTCAGTCAGGTGAGCACACTGAGGCTCCCGCAACTGACACTACCACCAACACTGGAGCAAATGAAGGGCAACTCTGGTGAGTCCATCCGCTACCGCTGATCATGCTGCCATGCCCTTGAGTACATATTAAGTTCCATGCACTCTGCAATGCCGTTTCATATCTGGAGAGAGGCCAGCTTTTTAAACCAGTAGAATACATAACACAGTCTCTGTTAACTCTAAAATGCCCACTACTACCACCTTACTCACAGGAGGCGACTGAGCGTGCAAACTGCAGTTCTCTTCTGCAATTCTGGCTTGGGGTGGGGGGTCACCTTGGTGGGCTGGGAAAAAGACACAAGCAACCGCCTCCCCCCCAAAAAAAAGAATAAGTTCATAACATAACTCACACAGGCAAAAATCCAGTTTTTTAAAGTGTGAACCACAAGAGTCGCTCCTTGGGGGGTACAGAATAGCTATTTTGGACGTTGCATCCAATTAACACAAATACATATTTCATTTGTTAGGGTTGTCAGGGGTACTTTCATTAAAAACAGAAGTGTCAGATACTGGCACACGGGTTCTTTCGTTGGTCATCTTAGCAATGTGGTGGGACTGGGACCAGTATTTTGTATCTTCAAAGTCTATAAACCACAATCATCATGTCCTACTTCAATTCAAATAAAGTAACCCTGTCGTCGTTCATTCCACCATGCCTAGAATCGGATGAAAATCTGATAGACGTCGAACAATTTGTGCTTTAACAGAGACAGTTGTTTAATATTATTATTGTAATTTCTTTCTCACACAAACCTATTTTCTTACCATAATTGTAAAATAATTATTAGTAACAAATATGTCAGGGTGTTAAACATCATTCTAATTACATCTAACAGTTTTGCAGCCCAGACTAATAATTGTGGAAAATTATGGGAAATTCATTAAGCTGTTTTTTTTTTGGTTTAATTATTTTTTGGTAACACTGCTCAGACTGTGCATCACTAGTCTTTGGCAAAGAACCTATACTATAGTCTGAAATTCAGAATCAGTAGAGATCAATAATCCCACTACATGCAGTTTTTTTTATATAGGTGTTGGTTTTCGAGCAACTACATTATTCATACCATGGCAACATTTTCCAGGATGAAATTAGTAGTGGTAGCCTCCACACCTGTTATTTTATTTGCAGATTTCTCAATGTCTCTTTTGCATGTTTCCACATCTTTGGTCACTTCAATTTTCTCCCGATTCTACTTTGCATCGCGTTTCAAGAAGTCCAGTTTTTCAAACAGCGCATGAAATTTGCAATCAAAGGACTAAGTCCATTGCAACAGTTCCTCCAGGCCAGCTTTATAGTCAACAATCCCAAGGAGGACTGCAACCTTGAGTTGCTTCAGGGATGGGGGGGTGAGGTTTTCGGGTTGGAAACCCTAAAACCACATTTCCCTACATTTGTTGCTTTAGGCTGAACTCTAAATGTTGCATTGACAGTTTTTTGCAAAGAATTTTCTTACTTTTTGAGATAGTATAATTGTACCCTCATTTGCATGTGGGAGCACCATCCCTCAATAGATGTGTACATTCAATAAATAACACAATGACCGTCAAAAGACAAAACCAATCCCTTACTGCACTCACGCTAACCTACACCCATCCACAAACAGCATATTCACATAAAATACAATTACCTACATAAAACCTAAGCACACACACACATTCCAAAACCCCAGCCCACAGACCACCCACTCCAACCCACCCCACAAAACAATAAAAGTTAAGACCAAAATAAAAGTGGTGAACCTAATCCACTAGCAGTCTAATAAGCATTTTTCCAAGTTAGGCACACTGGGGACCACATACAGTACTAAAATGAATTAATAGAAACTGAGTTACATGGCTGTCCTTGCTCTCACCAAGGGCCACAAAAACAGAATCACACACTGCAGGCTCTGCTCTCTCACCTCTCTCAATACAGAGCCTGTCTAGAACCAAATTGCTCAAACTGTATGGCCAAGCAAAAAATACTTAAACCCAGACAAAGCAATTACCATAAAAGTCTTCAGAAATCCCTGCTTATGTCTGCAAATCAATGTAGCGTGATGCAAGTTATAGAGGTTGTAGCTCCGTTTTAAGGGATCCAGAATTCCAGGCAGACCGTAAACTAACAACAGATCGGCTGAAGGCTGTAACAATACTTCCTTAGGCAAGTGAAGCCCCGCTCTCCATTCAGTTCACAAAAAGGATTTAAAACAGCTAATAGGTCCGTAGTTTGAGACAGTAAACAAAGCCTAGGATCCTTAGGTACAGATCAGCACAACACAGTACAAGTGCTTGCAGTAAAATAATGTCCACGCTCTCAGTTCAGGCCCACAAAATAGACCTGAGACAGCCGACAGGTCTGAAGTCCGGAATAGTAAACAACGCCCAAGATCCTCAATCACCATCCAGCACAACACAGTCAAATAATGTCTCAAATTGGCGCAACTTCTATAGGAGTGAAGTAGAAAGCATTCTCTGGCAGCACACTGTACTGCTCAGAACCCCGTCAGGGCAAAGTTCTGATTCTACTCCACTCCACTCACCCTCCAGAATTCAGGGCAGACCGTAAAGTAACACTGGACCAGCTGAAGACTGTAGTAGTATTTGCTTCGGCAGGTGAATCTCTGCTCTCAGTTCAATCCATAAAAAGTATTTAAAACAGCTAACAGGTCCGTAGTGCAAGATAGTAAACAAAGCCAAGGATCCTTAGGTATAGCACAACACAGTCATGAATGCTTGCTGCAAAATAACATCCAGACCCACAAAACAGACTTGAGACAGCTGACCGGTCTGAAGTCCGGAATAGTAAACAATGCCCAAGATCCTCAATCACCATCCAGCATAACTCAGTCAAATAATGTCTCAAACTGACGCAACTAATATGGAAGTGATGTAGAAAGCACTCTCCTGCAGCACACTGTACTGCTCAGAGCCCTGTTAGGGCAAAGTTCCGATTCTACTCCACTCCGCTCAGCTCCTAACGTTGCGAGCAATATATCCCTTGAGGCTGGCAAGCTGACAGACTGATAACTGAGATTTGACTCGTATGTACAGAAAAAATGCAGAATAACATTTGATGTGTAAAATAAGAATTTTGAAAGAGAATCAGTAATAGAGTTACTACGGACTCGACTGGTGCACAAAAATAAAAAACCTGCACTCCTCACACCACCTCACTGGGCATCCCTGACTAACACTCTCCCGTCCACTCTTTGAACAACTTAAAAACGAAAAGTGGAAGCAGTGTAGTAAAATTAAATTTGCTAGGTTCACCCCGAAACAAAGCAAGTAACAATAAAGCCAAAGGGATCCTTTTTCGTATGGTCAAATTATTTTTTCGTTTGGCCATATGAAAAGCAGAAGCGAGGCATGGAAAAGGATACAAAAAAAACTCCACACACTTGGGGATCATTTTAACAATAGTAAAGTGCAGAATCCACCAAATGGAGTCCATATGAGCAAGATGCATGTGTTGTTCTCTCTGCAGCATGCCGTTTTTGTGGGTTTTGAATTAAAAAAAAAAATAAAACAGAAAACAAGATGGTAGCATATGAAAAGGATTGTTTTTTCACAAAAAAGGATTCACCCATATGGAAAAGGATCTTTTTTTGTATGACCCAATTCTTTTTTTGTTCCATACAGTTATCCTGAAAGCGCCTACTGAGCATGCTCTGAATTGAAATTTTAAAAATGAATAACTTTGAAACGGATTACTATTTTTTCACCAAACCAGCAAAAGGCACATCTGTAGGCCACGCCCTTTCTACCCTGAAAATTTCAGGCCAAATTTCTAAACCATCTGGGCACTAGACGTGGGCAAAGAAAACAGCAAATAAAATCACTTTTTTTCACTATCCAAATCTCAGAATCCACACATTCGATCAGAACTAAAGTTGGCACCTCAAGAGATCTATCCTACAAGACTTCACAGGTAAAGATTTTTGCAAATCCATTGAATGGTTGCAAAGTTATTAAAGTGCAAATTGTGGGCTTTAGCACTAAACACCCTACTCGAACCTAAATAAAGTGACTCGACCATACCACTATAATATAAAAATATATATCTATAATGGGGTCTGCAGTGTCAGTGGCTCAGCAGGTTGCACACTCACCTCGGAGGCCGGAAGACCAGAAGGTTGTGGGTTCAAGCCTCACACCAGGCACTTGGGGTAAAATTCCAACAGCATCATGAAGGGGATGCTGTACTCCCAAGGTGCTGTCTTTCAGATCAGACGTTAAACTGAGGTCCCATCTGCCTGTTCTGGTGGTTGTCCAGGTGGATGTTAAAGATCTCGTGGTACTTCTCGAAAAGAGTGCGGTTAGTACTTGGTTAGGCCACACCTCGAGTATTGTATACAGTTTTGGAGACCACATTTAAAGCGGGGATATTACACTTCTAGAGAGGGTCCAAAGGAGGACACCCAAAATGATCTGGGGCCTGGGGGAGAAGACCTATGAGGAGAGGCTCAAGTTGCTCGACATGTACACCCTGAAGGAGAGGAGGGACAGGGGGAACATGATAGAGGTACATGAAAGGGATCAATAAAGGAGGCCCAGTCAGGGTGCTCCAAAGGAAGGAGGGTGGGGCAACAAGAGGTCATGGGTGTAAGCTGGAAGGGGGCAGGCTCAGAGGGGAGAGGAGGAGATGTTATTTCTCTGAAAGGGTGGCGGAGCCATGTAATGCACTGCCCAGGGAGCTGGTAGAGGTGGAGACAGTGGATGGGTTTAAGAGGGGGATGGGACAGGTACAGGGGGAGGGTAAATCTGACCTGGCTCAATACAGGTGGAACATCTGGGACTGTACAACCCAAGGGGGGAGGGGGGACACCAAAATCGTCCCTCAGTGCGGGTGTTGAAAATCGAGCAGACTCAAGAGACCATTAGGCCCTATTCTGCTGGCAATTTAGTATGTTAGTAAAGTTTACTGAAACAAAAATCAGAAAACAACAGCAAGTAATCTACAAAATATTTTGAAGGTCTACATTAATCGTATAAGACCAATTCATGTTAACAGCAGCATCGGTATCAGTAATCCAAGGAAGAGCCTTCCAAGACTTCAAAATAATATTCAAAGGCATAATGCTACATTCATATTCATATACTTATTGTAGATCCTTTCCAATTTTCCCCTCTAATTCTAAAAAAGTACATTCTTTTTGTTGTAAGGTAAACATACAATGAGCCATCCAAATGTTCCATTTGATTACAGTAAATATAAGATTCAATGTTTCCTTGTTCCAACACTACCAATGAGGCGAGAAATGGCCATATGTTTAATTTTGACAATCAACTGAAATAATACTGGCTCTTTCCAATGATGAGTCAAAAAACTCCAAAAAGGTTTAATGAAAGAGCATTAAAAAAATAAATGACATATGGCTTCCTGTATGACAATACACTGACGACGTGAGCAAAGCCTTTCTTGGGACTGTTTATGTTTTTGATTTGCTTTCACATTAATTCTTTCATGGCAGGATAGCCAATGAAAGTCCCACATGTGAGCCGGTATTCTGGTATTTCGTAGTAGGGGCCATATAGAATCCAGATACGGGGCAGGGCATTTTAAACATGGCTCTGGGACTGCACAGATTGTAAGTAAAAGATGACTATATAACATCTTATGAGTGGAAGTGAGAACCATCTGGGTTGTAACTTGCCATTGTTTTAGTCTCAGAAAAGCATATTTTAGATACAGAGGGGCCGACTCTGTTTTCCTAATTCTCTTTAAGGTATTTGTTTCCCCTTGGTGAAACTAGATATTGCAAGACAAATACATCCATGGTTGCCATCCCTTTTGGGCATTCACTAACAGTGGGCGCAGGTTAGATATAAAAAAAAATAAAAGATAGTAAAAAAACCTCAGGGGGTTTACCATTTGCAGGCCACCATCTTTAATAGGCAAATATGTTATATTCCGTTTAATCGGATTAAGCCTTCTCCCCAAAGGGCTTGAAAAAAGAGGCTAAGTATACCACCAGTCTAATGTTTTGGAGATAGGAAAAACATAACCAAGATATAGAAACAGGGGTATTAAAAAGGTTAGAACAAGAAAAAACTCTCCTTTTCTTTCCAATCTGCCCTCTATTCCATTGTGCCACTTTCCGCTTGCCAGTCCCCAGTTTATCTTCTCAGTTGGTTACATCTGCATCCAGGGTACCAAATTTAATTCCTAAAATGTTGATTGAGCCTGGTCTCAGAGGGATAGGGCCTATCAGATCAGTTTGTGTCTGAGTAGGTCCTAATTTTATACTAACACACTTATCTAAATTCAGTGAAGCTCCTGAAAGTGTACCAAATGTAGTACATAAGTCTAGTGCTCTCGATACTGATTCTTCATCTGCTACAAGGAGACAAATATCATCAGCATATGCAACTGCCTTATGCTTGGTTATTATATCAGTACTCTGAATTGGCTGCATGTGGGAATGAGAATTTAAATGCCTCAGTAAAGCATCAATAAAGAAAACATATAACAGCAGGCTGAGAGGACATCCCTGCCTTACTCCCCTCTTAATTGGTATGAGGGGTCCTAGCCATCCATTTATTACAGGTACCACCATTGCTGTCCCATATAAACCTCGGAACCAGGAAATTGTAATATCCAGGACATGGTACTGACGTAATGTGGCCCAAAGAAACTCATGATGAATCGAACCAAAGGCTTTTCTTTGATCTAATGACACTATATAACCTTACGCAGTATTCTTGTGACCGTGAGAGAACAATTCTCTGAGTAATATTAGATGTTCAGAAATGTTCCTATTTGGCAGCGAACATGACTGAGCAGAGGAACTCACTACTTCTGCTATTACTAAAAGCCTCTTGGTTAAGATCTTGGTTAACAGTTTGAAGTCTGTATCTAGCATACATATTTGTCTCATACGAACATACGAAATTGCCAGCAGATACAGGCCTTATGATCTAGCTAGTCTACTTGAGTGTACAGCACTTCAGCCCATTAGACTGCAGCTGTCCCCCCCTCCCATTAACTCTTCCTTCCCCCAACTTCCCCCCTGGTAGGTACTTTCCCCTTGAACTTGTCCCACCCCCTCTTGAAGCACCCCACAGTCTGCACTGATACGAGTTGCTCAGACAGTGCATTCCACCCTGTTACCACTCTTTCAGTGAAGGAGTGCCTCCTCCTTTCCCTCCTGAATCTGCCCCCCTTTAACTTCAGGGAGTGCCCTCTAGTATCTCTTCCATTCTGGAGAGTAAACCCACCCTGGAAGCCTACTCTGTTCATCCCCTTCAGGTACTTGGAAGGTCTCGAGCATGTCCCCTCTCTCTCTTCTATCCTCCAGGGTAAACATGTTGAGCTCTTTTAGTCTTTCCTCGTAAGTTCTATCCCTCAACCCCTGGATCATCTTTGTTGCTCTTCGCTGCACTGCCTCCAGTAGTTTTATATCCCTTTTCAAGTATGGGCGCCAGAACTGCACGCAATACTCCAAGTGTGGCCTCACCAAGGACCCGTGCAGGGACAATATGACTTCACTACATCTGGATGTAATCCTCCTTGCTATGCAACCTAGCATCCTGTTAGCCTTGGCCACTGCCTTCCTACACTGGGCTGAGTGGTTTAATTCCCTGGTCACCAGCACCCCCAGATCCTTCTCCTCGTTGGATGTGGACAGTTTGATACCATCCATCCAGCAGCTGTATCCTGGGTGTTTGAACTTGAATATCATTTTATTGATGGTTCAAAATGCAATTACATATTAGGCAGACATACATTAAATAGTACAGACCGTAAGCAGTTAATTACAGCCATGTACTTACAGTTCATGTTCTTTTTCATTTACAGATATATATTCTTCCTGTTGAGAGCAAGTTTGATTCACATCATCTGAAGTACACTGTATATCCTGCTTCTCCCCCCGACTTTCATTATCTACCACTGGGCTTTATAGCCACTGCTTCATAAGTCTGCCTCTGTAAATTGTTCTTATACAATGTTTTAAACTATAGTACTATCATGTTGCAATCCCTCTAAAATGAACATAACAGTATAATCTATACCTAATAAAACCTGTTTATAAAAAACATACAATAAACTAGTCGATGTGGATGTATTGTCTCTAATTCATTGTTCACAAAGACATTCAAACACATGTATTTTTGACACTTCCACCCCAAAAGGCATTCCGTCTATCCCTCTTTTAGTATTAACCCTATCTTAATTACTGTCCTTTCCCTTGGGTGTGCTCATTATACCTTGTACCTATCTGAGGTCTTTTGAGGTTCAGTATTGCTTCAGCACTGGGGTTCCTTCTGTATTTTCAATATAATCATAATAAGGTAACCATTTTACATTATATTGCTCTGTGCATAGTCTCAGACAAGCCGTCACCGCTTCCATCTCTTTAATAGAGTGCATATTGGCTCTCCACATACCAAGAGATAAGGCACAAGGCTGTAACCAGTGATGGGTAATCACCTTTACTACTGCTATCACCAGTATGTAATATAAATACTTTTGACTAGTAGATCCGATTTCCTCTGGTGACAGGGCCAGTAATACATTTACCCCTGAGAGAGTAAATTGCAGTTGGAAGATGGCCTGTAGTGCTTGTATAACCAGCTGCCAATAATTGGCTATCTGTGGGCACTCCCACAAAATATGGGTATGCATACCCTTGCCCACACATCTTCGCCAGCAACCATCTGTTGGCAGGTTTGTATAGTGTGCTGAAACCACTGGGGTAATAAAGTACCTAGATGTTACCTTCTACCTGTATTATCTTCATCTGAATGAGCCCATGGTCTTGGATATCCTCCCAGCCCAAATCTTGTCCCACTCCTCCTCTGATAAAGTGGTATTTAGTTCTGCCTGCCAATCTCTTTCTATTTTTTGAACAATTTCCCTACATCCTCTTGAAGTACTTCATACGTATATAATATATAACCTTTGGAGTCTACCATACGGCTTTTTGATATATGGTAGTTATAGTAGGTGGAGGTGAACTAGATATAAGGGCTGAGACCCCAGTTGTGGTGGTTATGTAATGCCGGCACTGCAGGAACTTAAAGAAGTCTGTCCTAGGTAGGTCAAATTATTTTTGCAATTCTGTAAAAGATTTTATAGTGTCCCTTTGCATGAATTGTGTAAGAACACTCAAACCTCTGCTTGGCCAGCGATGAAAGCAGTTGTTTCCGGGATTAGTTGGAAATTTAGGAAGACAGTCAAGGGGGATATACCTCCACACCAGGGTGGGAATCTCCCACCACTGTCTGGTGTCAATCCACACCCTGATAGTATGTTGGGTCCATCTGTTCTTAATCAGTTTTAGATCAGGGTGTAGTGCAGCCCAGGGCAGTATATTAAGAGGAATTGTCGGGTGCCCCCTTTTCCATAAGGTACCAACCTGCTCTGTATTCAGGGTTCAGCATCTTTACAATTGGCAACAGCAGCTTTATAATAGTTATAAAAATTTGGGACCCCCCCCCTTCTGTCTCTGGTCTCAGTGAGAAGTTCCCACCTTTTTCTGGGTCATCTCCCAGCCCAAATAAATCTGGACAGTTTCTGTTTAAGCTCCGTCCGGTCCTTCCTTGGATAGGGCAATGGCAGGTTCACAAATAAGAAAAGGTACCTGGGCAATATATTCATCTTGACCGTGTCTATCCGGTTTGTGAAGGTAAGGGGAAGTACTTGCCATCTATTTATATCTGCAAAAACCCTCTTCTGGAGTGCCCATAATTAAGTTGATATAGTCTAGATATCCTAATTGGGATCTGTATCCCCAGGTATCTGATTTTTTCTTTCACCCATTTGAACAGAAGAATGTTTCTGCGGATTGCTGCTGATATGCAACCATTTAAAAGTAGGACCTCAGATTTGTCCATGTTGATCTTAAAACCCGAGATCTTACCAAATTGGGTTAGCATATTTAGAAGGGGAGGAGTTGAAACGTCAGTATCGTTCAGAAAGATCAGGGTGTCGTCCGCGTAGAGGGAGATCTTATTCAGGGCCCCCTTTATTTGAATTCCCTCGAATCCTGTCCTCTGATCTAACCGCCTGAGCTAAAGGTTCCATAGCTAATGCAAAAAGCAGGGGTGACAAAGGGCACCCCTGTCTGGTGCCTCTTTCTATTATGAATGTGTCTGAAACTGTACCATTTACTCGAATCCTGACCATGGGATTCTGATAGGCTGCCATTACCCCACTGCAGAAATGACCCCTCAAAACCCATGTGGACAAGGACTTCTCATAGGTAGTTCCAATTTAGCCGGTCAAAGGCTTTTTCAGCATCTAAACAAATTGCAATCTGGAGGGCTGGGGAGTCATTTTTATTAGTAATTACACTGAGCAATCTTCTGATATTATCAGACATATGTCTGTGGGGTATGAATCCTATTTGATCAGTGTGTATTACAGTTTCAATATGTTGCTGTAGGCAATTTGCTAAAATTTTGAAGTCCTGATTTAAGAGGGATATGGGCCTGTATGATTCACAATGCATCTGGGGTTTACCGGGCTTGGTGATTACTGTAATTAGGGCTTCCTGCCAAGACTTTGGGAGCTGTTTTTCTTCTAAGATAGCATTCATGACTATGGCTAATTTTGGGGCGATTTTTTTTTTTTTGTTTGTTTTCTATAAAATTCAGCCGGAAGGCAGTCTGGTCCAGGTGATTTTCCAGATGGGAGGCCTGTGATTACTGACTGGATCTCCTTTTCTGTTATGGGGGTCGCTAACTCTTTCTGCATCTCTGGGGATAATTTGGGGAGCTGCATGGTCTCCAAAAATGTAGTGGTTTGGTTTACTACCTCTTGTCCCTTTCCTCAGTATACAGATCTTTATAATACCTTTTAAACGCGAACGCTATGTCCCCAGGTTTCTCCCACCTCCCATTATAGTTGTTTTTATCCTGTATGTATGGAACATATCTATTGGCTTGTTCTTTTTTTAATCCATGTGCCAATAATTTAAATGCTTTCCCTCCCTCCTCGTAATATTTTAGATTCTTGAATTGTAGAATCCCTTTGTCTTTTTCAGTTTCCTAGGCATTAAGCTCAGCTCTCTTTTTTATTAATTCTTTTAAGATTTTCTCCCCCCAACCACCCGTTGTTTTTTTTTCTTGTGTTAACCCTCTAGGGTTTTAATTGCATTTTGTAAATTTGTAAGCTTTATATCTCTGCTTTTCTTTTTGGCTGAGGCCAGACTTATCATATGACTCCATACTACTGCCTTCATAGTATCCCACCATAGCAGTGGTGAACAGTCTGCCATGGGGGAGTCCAATGTGAGGTTTTTGATAGTTTGTTCGGTTTGCTGTATAAAGTTCTTATTTAACAGGGATATTGTGACACGGTAAACACAACACCGGGGAACAAGAGATTAACCCCTTGGTTGAGACTGAGGAAATGTAGAGACTGCAACAGGCAAAGGGGGATGCCTCCACAGATGTGGCCAATTAGAGAGAGACTGCAAAGCGGCAGAGGAATCCAGCAAGGGAAAGAGAAGCTGGAAACTGCTGCCCTGTGAGAGAGGAACCAGAGCTGAAAACCAAAAAGAATGTTTAGGTCATAGAGAGAGTCTTTGGAGAAAAACAGCTGAAGTCTGCTTCTGAGAACCAGACCATGCCTGGAGCAGAGGGTTCTGAGGGAAAGGACTAGTTTAGCCAGCTGGGCCAATAACAGTGAGTAGAATACACTGCTGAGAACTGCCTGAGAAGAAGGCTAAAGGGGAAACTGTGCTTCATTTAAGACTGTATCTTGAACGAACTGCTGGCCCACATAGGTAGTGCAAAGATTCCTTTGTCAAGTCAGCCTGAAAGAACGGTTTTATGTTAACCTTTATGTTACCTGATCAGGCTGGGGAAGTGGAACTGACTGATTATGATTTTCTGGAGTAACAACTCACATTTGAAGCAATAAAAGTGCATTTTGTTCTGTGAACCTGAAGCACAGTGTGTTGCCTTTCCATATACCATAGGCCAGCTTGTCACATGTGGTTTTAGAAGTGGGATTTGAACCCCTGCTGGAGTGAGCAGGACTAGTTACTGTCTGGAAAAATGGATGTGGAAAACTTGCTGAAGTTCCTCACTGAACAGCAAGAAAAAATTACTCACCTTAGTAATGTTGTTTCTTCTAATGGAGTCTTGCCGTATTCTGACAATTTGCAGTGAGGTCCAACCTTCGAACTGCCCCGGAGATGAAAGAGTTAACTTTCCATGCCAGGCATGGAACGCTGAGCTTGAGCTCAGTTGAGACTCTGTCTGTTGCTGTTTGAACTCAAACCATCTGATCTTTACGAGCTAAACTCACTGAGTGTCCTGTGTGGAAGCTGTAAACCTACACTAGCCAACTGGCTACTAAATATAATAAACAGATTTTTTGGTCCCAAAACAAAGACTCGAGTCAGGAAACCCAAAAAATGAAATAAACACAACACCCACTCACCCAAAGAAAAAGAGGTGATAATAAAAAGGTGGGACCCTGAGTGCCAACACTGCTACTGCCTCCACCTACATCCCAAAAGAAAAATTACTCACCTTAGTAATTGCTTTTCTTCTCATGGAGTCTTGCTATATTAGGACCTTTGCAGTATGCCCATGGCTTTTGACTGCCCCGGAGATGAAATAGTTAACTCCAGAGTAATCTGGAGTTCCACAGCGCGAGGGCGCTATTGAAAGCTCTATCTGGGTTGTTTGAACCCAAACTGACAGGTTCTTTACGAGGCTAAGCTAACATAGCAAGTCTGTGTGGAAAAGCCTTACACTAGCCATTGGCTACCTACTAACAGTAGAACCACAAAACACAACAACAATAAAGAAAAACAGAATTACGTATTATTGTTAGGATAACCCTTTACAATCACTACTAAGGCCCCCTCTGCCCAAAGACTCAAGTCCAGAGAGGGGCCCAGCTACCAATTAACAAAAACAGAAACTATCTAGTTCCCAACCCAAGAAAGAAAAGGGGGGACTAGAAGCTAAACAGGCATGACACAGTGATTGCACCAATCTGCCAACCCCATACCCAAGTAGGGATTCTGAGAGGGGTAGGAGGAGGGTTGTCTCTATATAGCAAGACTCCATGAGAAGAAAAGCAATTACTAAGGTGAGTAATTTTTCTTCAAACACCATGAAGTCTTGCTTATATTAGGACCTTTGCAGAGTACACAGCAGTACCTCCATGGAGGAGGGTCAGAACCTACTTAGGAAATAGGCTCTGCAGCACAGCTGTGCAAAGTTTAGCATCCCTCCTGGACTGGACGTCAGGGAATAATGCTTAGTGAAAGTGTGACTGTCTTCCAGGTAGCAGCTTGACAGATTTCCAAATGGGAATATCTCTAGCAGCCGCTAGAGATGCAGCTGTACCCCCAGGAATGAGCCCTCAGGCCTGAGGGCGGCTCTTGCCCAGTTTTTGATAACAGAACTGGATACAAGAGACAATCCACCTAGCAATTGTCCTCCTAGTAGCAGGCCTCCCCTTACCCACATCTCCATAGGTAAGGAAGAGCTGGAGGGATTCGAACCTGTGACCCTTGGTACGATCCAAATAATAGCTAAGGGCTCTTTTTACGTCCAAACTGTGCAACCTTCTCTCGCCAGAAGAGGAGTGCTCAGTAAAAAATGCTGGAAGAGAAATGGATTGGTTAAGATGAAAATCTGAAACCACCTTAGGTAAAAACTTTCTGTTAGTCCTGAGGATCACTTTATCTCTGTGGAAAGAAATGAAATCCTTTTCCACTGATAAAGCCTGCAATTCACTTATACGCCTAGCAGAAGTGATAGCCACTAGAAAAACAGTTTTCCAAGTTAAGAACTTGAGATTTGCTGAATCCAGAGGCTCAAAGGGAGGTTGCATTAGCTGGGCAATGCAAATATTCAAGTCCCATGCAGGGGTTGGTTCCCGAAAGGGAGGATTAGTATGAAGTAACCCTTTGAAAAACTTGGCAAACACAGGGTGAGAAGAAAGGGAAACTGGTTTCCCTGCAGAAATAAAAACAGAAACAGCTGCCAAATGAACCTTTAAGGTAGCTGGTTTGAGGCCTAAGGAATTCAAGTGGACCAGGTAGTCCAACAAAATAGGCAGGTCAGCTGATTCTGGGGTGATTTGCCTCTCAGAACACCAAATGAAAATCTCTTCCATTTAGAATTATAAGTGGCTCTAGTGGAAGGCTTCCTAGAGGCCTTCAAATATCCAAGACACCTTGAGAAAGGTGTAAATGAGCAACTCTAACTCCTCAAGAACCAGGCCTTGAGATGGAGGAGTTGAGATCGGATACACACTCTCCCTGTGCACAGGTCAGCAGGTCGTGAGCCCTGGGCAAGGTCAGGAGGGTGGAATGAGAGGGACAGAAGAAGAGGGTACCAAGGCTGCCTGGCCCAGTTTGAGCAATCAGAATCACCCTGCAAGGCTGAGTTCTGATTTTTACTAAAACCCTGAAGAGGAGAGGTAACGGAGGAAAGCATAGAGGAACTTTCCTCCCAATCCAGCTGAAAGGCATCCAGGAGGGACTGACCCCAGCACTGGGGCCTGCAGCAAAACAGGGAAGTAGGCTGTCTGGGGCTGCAAAGAGATCTATCTGAGGGGTGCCCCAGCTGGCAAAGACTGACCCCAGCACTTGAGGTTCAGGAGCCCATTCGTGATGGCCCTGAGAAATCCTGCTGAGGGCGCCCGCTAGACATTGTCCTTCCTGGGAGGTGAACCGCTATCAGAGAGGTGTTCAGGAGTAGGCCAGAGACCACAACTTCATTGCTTCGTGCACAAGGCTGAAGAGCGAGTGCCCCTTGCTTGTTGATGTACCACATTGTTGTGGTATTGTCTGTCCTGACTTGAACAACTTTGTTCTGGACAGTTTCTGAAAAACCTGGAGAGCTAGGAAGACAGCTCTGAGCTCCAGTAGATTGATGTGAAGCAGAGATTCCTGAGGGGACCAAACTCCCTGAGTTGAAAGGTCCCAGGTGAGCCCCAACCCAACAGGGACATGTCCGTGGTGAGGTGAGGGAGTGAGGGACAGGAAGGAATGGGACCCCCGAGGACAGGTTGCTCCGATCCAGCCACCACTGGAGAGCTAGGATCAGAGTCTTGGTCACTGGGACCAATTTGGAAAGGGGGTCCCTCCTTTGAGACCAATAGGACCTCAAGTGGAACTGAATGTCCCTCATCTGAAATCTCGTCCCTGGCACAACAGCTGTAGAGGCAGCCATGTGCCCAGGAGTTGTAGAAAGTGCCTTGCTGGTCAGAGACCTGCATGGTGAAGGAAGATGCCAGGGCAATGAGTTTGTCCACTCTTTCGGAGGGGAGGAATGCCCTGGCTAACTTTGTGTTCAGCTCTGCACCTATAAAAGTTAGTACCTGAACTGGTTCGAGAACTGACTTTGGAACATTCAGCAGGAACCCCAGAAAGGTGAGGAGTTCCTGGGTGATTTGCAAGTGGAATTTTACCTGCTCTGGTGACTGACCCACAATGAGCCAGTCATCCAAGTAGGGAAACACAGCTATCCCTTGTCTTCTTAAGTGAGCCACTACTACAGCTAGACATTTTGAAAACTCTTGGAGCAGAAGTGAGTCCGAAGGGCATTGCCCTGAACTGGTAGTGGCCCGAGGGCAGTTCGAACCTGAGGTACTTTCGGTGAGAGGCCCTGATTAGAATATGGAAGTAGGGGTCCCTGAGGTCCAGGGAAGCTAACCAGTCCCCTGGCCTCAAGGATGGCAAAATCATTGCTAAAGTTAGCATTTTGAACTTTGGTTTTACAAGATGCTTGTTCAGAAATCTTAAATCCAAGATGGGCCGCCAGTCTCCTGTCTTTTTGGGGTCAGGAAGTACCTTGAGTAAAGACCTGCCCTGGTGGCAAGGGGGACCCTTTCCACTGCTTTGCAGTCCAAAAGAGAAGAAACCTCCGCTTCTAGTGCGAGGGTTTCTAAAAGACTTGAGGGGGGTAAAGTGCCTGGCTCTCATCTTGGGAAACTGTTTGAAACTGAGAACCAAGCCTTGGCTTACCACCTCCAGAACCCATTTGTCCGAGGTTAGGGACAACCAGTTCTGGCAGAAATAAGCCAGTCTGCCCCCCACCGGAACAGGAGAGTCGGCCCCAGACACCCCGTCAGGGTGCCTGCGCCTCGTCTGCCTCTGCCTCTGAAAATCCTCTGCGCAAAGCAGAAGATGCCTGAATTGGTAAAAAGGCCTATTGTAAGGCCTGCTCCCTACCCTTGAGGCATGCCTATGTTGAGTGGCATCCTCTCCTTAGCTTGGGCACTTTTGTAAGTAGTTCTGTATTCATCCATCTTTTCATGTAATTTTCTGTTTGTTCTCCAAACAGAGAATTTCCTATAACAGGAAAATCTATAGCCTTTGACTGGGTATCTTGGGACAGATTAGTGCATCTGAGCCATGCCAACCTACGGAGAGCTACAGAAGTGGCCATGACCCTAGAGGAAACATCATTAACATCAACAGCAGCATGAAACTGAACTTTAGAGGCTTCAATGCCATCAGCAGCCACCTGTTCCAACTCACTAGCCAACGGGCCCTGAGCCTGCTTGGCCAACTGCAATCTAGTGTCCCATCTAGATTTCTGATATCTAGCCACATAAGCCATATAATTAGCTTGTCTGAGTCCCAAAGAAGCTGCCACATACTGTTTTTTCGCCATGGCATCAATCTTCCTGGAATCCTTATCAGGAGGATGTGAAGCCAGGGGAATATTAGCCTTGTCACAGGCTGCAGCTTGAACAACACCTACATGACTACACTGTTCAATAAGGAAGTCTGTATTGGCCTGACAACGTATACCTTCTGTCCATTTTTTATCTACAGGAGGGACAGAAAAGGATTTTTAAAATCTTAGTGGTTTGCCTCCTAAACGACTTTATGTAAAGAAATAGACAACCTTCTAGCCCTGGAATATCCATCATTTCACATAGTCAGGCTCCTCTTGCTCATCCACAGCCTCTTCTAAGGAGCTGAGAGTTTCTGCTACTTTCTTATAAAATCTGAAATGAGATGGGGACTCAGACAATAAAGGGGAGACTCAAAGGTCTGTCTGGAGAAATGTCCGTTCTATTGGCACTTCCAGACCTTCCCAATCACAATTACAATCATCAAAATCTTCCTCCCTCCTGTGGTTCATAAAATCCTCAACATCATAATCCTGAACCACTGGACCTGAACGAGACCCCTTTTCCAACCAGAGAGGGTTCAACAAGTCCCTGAGACAAAGACTGGACAATCTGTATGGCTTTAGCTATTTCTACAGCAGAAGGAGAGACAAACTGGACTCCATGCTAGCTGATTTCTTTGTCTTTTGCTTTGACTGGTTCCTCAGGACCAGCCTTTCTTTGCCCGAGGAAGTATCGCCTGGTCAGAGGGCACTCCTCTGGTCCAGCCCTAGCTGGACCGGCTGGCCATCCGGGTCAGCGGACTTTTTGTCCTCTGCCCTGAGCCTGCCCAATCTCTTTTCCAGGGTGGCTGCAGGAAATTTTTACACACCTGGCAGTCTGACAGGAGGTGGTCAGCCCCAGACAATAGACACAGTGTGTGTGGGTCAGCCTTGGCAAAGGCTTCCCACAGACATCACAGTGTTGAAACCCAGTGGCCCGGTTTTTCTTTTGGGTTTCTCAGACATAATGCCAGCCTAACCAAACTTGTCCTTTTTTCAGGCCTTGCCAGGACAAGACACCTTATCGGTCCCTAACCGTGTCACGGGTATTTGAAAAAACAATTTTAATTGCAGGTTTTTTAGGACCGATAAGAACCGGTACCTCACTTAAATGCAAAGAAAATGATTTTTAAAGCAAACTGATTGGTTCAGAGCGAACCGATAATGAGTTTCCACACAGACTAAAATTATTTTACTTACGGTTACCAGATAGAGCTTTAAACCGAAAACCGCGGTAATTTTAAACACTTTCTCGGTTAAATGAACCGATAAATTTACTTTAAACCGCAAAACGAACCGAAATGAAGGAGCTGGTCTCCGGAGCGTCTGTTCAGTGAAAGCGGAGTAAAGAATCTGTCAGTTTGGGTTCAAACAACCCAGATAGAGCTTTCAATAGCGCCCTCGCGCTGTGGAACTCCAGATTACTCTGGAGTTAACTATTTCATCTCCGGGGCAGTCAAAAGCCATGGGCATACTGCAAAGGTCCTAATATATGCAAGACTTCATGGTGTTTGAAACAAAGGTTCTGAGAGGGGAAGGGGGGGGGTCAGAATACAGCAAGACTCCATTAGAAGAAACAACATTACTAAGGTGAGTAATTTTTTCTTCAAACAACATGAAGTCTTGCTGTATTCTGACAATTTGCAGACTACCAAGCAGTACCTCCATGGAGGAGGGACAGAACCTACTTAGGAAACAGGCTCTGAAGCACTGCTGTGCCAAACCGAGCATCACTCCTAGCCTGGATATCCAGAGAGTAATGCTTGGTAAAAGTGTGAACTGTTTTCCAGGTAGCTGCTTGACATATCTCTAAGATAGGAATATCCCTGGCAGCAGCCAGGGAAGCAGCTGTACCTCTGGTAGAGTGAGCCCTCAGGCCTGAGGGTGGAATCCTACCTAGTTTTTCATAGCAAAATTGAATGCAAGAGACAATCCACCTGGCAATGGATCTTTTAGTGGCAGGTTTTCCCTTACCAACCTCACCATAAGTGAGGAACAGTTGGAGGGAGTCAAACCTGTGACCCTTGGTACGCTCTATGTAGTAGCTAAGGGCTCTTTTCACATCCAAACTGTGCAGCCTCCTCTCACCAGAGGAGGAATGGTCAGTGAAGAACACAGGAAGAGACACAGACTGGTTAAGGTGGAAGTCTGAAACCACCTTAGGTAAAAACTTCCTGTTAGTCCTGAGGACCACCTTATCCCTATGGAAAGAGATAAAATCAGGCTCCACTGACAAGGCTTGTAACTGACTTATGCACCTGGCAGAAGTGATGGCCACCAAGAAACAGTTTTCCAAGTCAAGTACTTAAGCTCTGCTGAGGACAAGGGCTCAAAAGGAGGTTGCATAAGCTGAGCAATGCAAACATTAAGGTCCCAAGCAGGGGCAGGTTCCCTGAATGGCGGATTGGTATGAAGCAATCCCTTGAAAAACTTGTAGAATACAGGATGAGCTGAAAGGGAAGAAGGCTTACCTGCTGAAAGAAAAGAAGAGACAGCTGCCAGATGCACTCTTAGTGTAGCTGGTCTGAGTCCCAAGCTATTCAGGTGAACCACATAGTCAAGGCCTGTGGGCAGGCCAGCAGACTCTGGAGAAATATGCTTCCCAGAGCACCACAAGGAGAACCTTTTCCATTTGGAATTATAAGTGGTTCTGGTGGAAGGCTTCAGAGAAGCCTTTAGGATATCCATAACGCCTTGAGAGAGGTGTAAATCAGCAAACTCTAACTCTTCAAGAGCCAGGCCTTGAGATTTGAGATTCAGATACCAAACCCTCCCCTGAGCACAAGTTAACAGGTTGTAATTCCTGGGAAGAAACAGGGGACGGTGGACTGCTAAGGACAACAGGAGAGGGCACCAGGGCTGTCTGGCCCAGCCTGGAGCAATCAGAATCACCTTGCAGGATTGAGACCTGATTTTGACTAGCACCTTGAACAGGCGAGGGAAGGGGGAAAAGCATACAGGAACTTCCCTTCCCAATTGAGAAACAGGGCATCCAGGGGGACTGAGCCCAACACTGGGGGCCTGCAGCAAAAGAGTGGAAGTTGGTGATTGTCTGGGGCTGCAAAAAGATCTATCTATGGGGTGCCCCATCTGGAGAAGATCACCTTCAAAACCAGGGGATCCAGTGACCATTCGTGATGGCCCTGAGATATCCTGCTGAGAGCATCTGCCAGGACATTGTCCTTGCCTGGAAGATGTACTGCTGTAAGAGAGGTGTTCAGGGAGTAGGCCAGAGACCATAACTTCATTGCTTCTGTGCACAAGGCTGTAGACCGAGTGCCCCCTTGCTTGTTGATATACCACATTGTGGTGGTATTGTCTGTCCTGATCTGAACTACTTTGTTCTGAACAGACTTGAAAAGCTTGAAGTGCTAGAAACACTGCTCTGAGTTCTAATAGATTGATGTGCATAGATCTCTGAGGGGACCACAACCCTTGGGTGTCAGGCTCCCAAATGGGCTCCCCCACCGAGGGAGGCATCTGTGAGTAAGGATTAGAGAGTGAGACTGAGTGACAAAAGGAACTCCTTGTCTTAGATTGTCCTGATCCTGCCACCACTGCAATGCTTGGATCAGGGTTCGAGTCACTGGGATCAGTTTGGTCAGAGGATCCTTTTTCTGAGACCAAAAGGCCCTCAAGTGGAACTGAATGTCCCTCATCTGAAATCTTGCTCCCTGTACCACTGCTGTAGAAGCAGCCAAGTGCCCCAGGAGCTGCAGAAAATGCCTTGCTGGTCGAGACACCTGTAGGGTGAATGAAGACGCCAGTGTAATAATGGTCCTTGCCCTGTCCAGGGGAAGGAAGGCTCTTGCCTTTACTGTATCTAGCTCTGCTCCTATGAAGGTGAGGCGCTGTACAGGCTCTAGAACTGACTTTGAAAGATTCAGAAGAAAACCTAGAGAAGTGAGAAGTTGCTGAGTTATCTGTAGGTGTAACTTGACTTGGTCTGGGGACTGGCCTACTATGAGCCAGTCGTCCAGGTATGGGAAGATGGAAATTCTTTTCCTTCTTAAGAAGGCAACTACCACTGCCAGGCATTTTGTGAACACCCTTGGAGCAGAGGTTAGACCGAAGGGCATTGCTCTGAATTGGTAATGACCTGAGGGCAGCTCGAACCTGAGGTATTTTCGATGGGAGCTTCTGATGAGAATATGGAAATAGGCATCCTTGAGATCCAGGGAAACTAGCCAGTCCCCTGGCCTTAGAGAGGGTAGAATTATTCCCAGAGTCACAGTTTTGAACTTTGGCTTTAAAAGGTGCTTGTTTAAATATCTGAGATCCAGGATGGGCCGCCATTCTCCTGACTTTTTGGAGGTTAGGAAGTACCTGGAGTACAATCCTTTCCCTTTGTGTAGAGGTGGAACCCTTTCTACAGCTCTGAGAGCCAAGAAGGAAGAGACATCTGCCTCTAGGGCAAGTGCCTCTGAAGGATTTGCAGGTGGAAAGGATCTGGTTCTCATCTTTGAAATCTTTAAGCTGAGAACCAGTCCCTGGCTTACTACTTCCAGGACCCATTTGTCTGATGTTAAAGACATCCAGTCCTGACAAAGTAAGCCAGCCTGCCTCTACAGGTGGTGGAGAATCGGCCCTGGCAAACCCATCAGGGTGCCTGTTTGGCAGGCTTTAGGCTGAGGGGTGGAAGCAGGCCTGCTTGTACCCGCCTGCCCTCCCTCTAAAGAACCCCTCTGAGCATAAGCAGAAGAGGAAGCCTGGGCTTGTAGAAAGGCCTTATGAAAAGGCCTGCCCCTGCCCCTGGGATGCTGCCTCTGAAGAGTGGCTTGCCTTTCCTTGGCCTGAGCACTCCTATAGGTGGTCCTGTACTCATCCATTTTCTTCAAGTAATTCTCTGTTTGCTCCCCAAATAGAAAATTACCCACAACAGGAAAATCCATGGCCTTAGTTTGGGTATCCTGAGACAGGCTAGTACATCTGAGCCAAGCCATCCTACGAACGGTCACAGATGTAGCCATGACTCTAGATGAAACATCACTGGAGTCCACTGCAGCATGGAATTACACCTTGGATGCCTCAATACCATCTGCAGCTACCTGCTCCAGCTCCTTGGCAAGCTGGCCAGGGACCTGTTTAGCTAAAGCCATTACAGTGTCCCATCTAGATTTCTGATATCTAGCTGTATAGGCCATATAATGGGCCTGCCTGAGTCCCAAGGATGCTGCCATGTACTGTTTATTTGCCATGGCATCAATCCTCCTAGAGTCCTTATCTGGGGGGTGTGAAGCCAAGGGTATATTTTCCTTATCACAGGCAGCAGCCTGCACTACCCCAACATGGCTGCATTGCTGGGTAAGGAACTCTGTATCCGAGCCTGAAAGAGTATACCTCTTGTCCATTCTCTTATCCACAGGAGGTATAGAATTAGGAGTCTTTAAAATCTTTATTGTCTGTTTCCCAAAAGACTTGTGAAGGGGAATAGACAGCCTCCTGGACTCTGGGATATCCATCATTTTCAACACAGTCAGGCTCCTCCTGGTCATCCACAGCTTCTTCCATAGGAAGCTGAAGGGTTTCAGCCATTTTCTTGTAAAACATGAAATGGGAGGGGAACTCAGAAAGCCTAGGAGGAGACACTCCTGAAGGTCTGTCTGGGGAGATGTCCAGGTCAATGGGCACATCCAGGCTTTCATAATCACATTCACTATCCTCATACTCTCCTTCCTCCTCCTCCGGTTCATAAAATTCCTCTAAATCATAATCCGGAACCGGTGGAACCGGCCGAACCGAGTACCTTCCTGATGGTACCGGTACGGTCGGAACCGGGGATAGCGAATGAACAATTTTTATCGCTTTGACTATTTCATCAGCAGTTGGAGAAGAAACTTTTGGATCCACACCGGCTGATTTTCCCTTCTTGTTCTCTTAACTGGAACTGACTCCTCGGAATCGGTTCTCCTTTTGCCCGAAGAAGTTTCGCCCTGGTCAGAGGGCACTCCTTCTGGTTCGGTTGGAACTGAACCAGGCTGGCCATCCGGGTCAGCGGACTTTTTGGCCTCCCTTTCTCTGAGCCTACCAACTCTTTTTTCTAGGGTAGCTGCAGGAAAATTTTTACAAATCTGGCAGTCTGAATCGAGGTGGTCAAACCCCAGACAATAAACACAGGTGGTGTAGGGGTCAGCCTTAGCAAAGACTTCCTCCTCACACACACTACAGTGTTGAAACCCAGTGGGCCCGGTTTTTCTTTTGGGTTTCTGAGACATGGCCAGTCCTAAACCAAACTTACCCTTTTTTTGGCAATCCGCCAGTCAAGACACTCTTATCGGTCACTGACTGTGTTACGGGTCGTGGAAAAAACGTAATAAAATCCGTTTTTTATTTTTGGAACCGATAAGAACCGGTAACCACACTCTAAAAGTAGAAGTAAAAATTTTTAAACAGCCTGATCGGTTCAAACCAAACCGATGACACGTTTACAAGTTCCACACAGAATAGAAAAACAATATAAACCTATCTAGTACTCACGAATACCACAGACAGAGACTGAGCCGATAGGTTGCAGTTTAAATTCGGTCAAAAACCAAGAAAAACGGTACTTTAACCGACAAATTAAACCGAGCAAAGGAGAAATCTCCGGAGCGACTGTTCAGTGAGGCGGAGCAAAGAATCTGACAGTTTGAGTTCAAACAGCAACAGACAGAGTCTCAACCGAGCTCGAGCTCAGCGTTCCATGCCTGGCATGGAAAGTTAACTCTTTCATCTCCAGGGCAGTTCGAAGGTTGGACCTCACTGCAAATTGTCAGAATACAGCAAGACTTCATGTTGTTTGAACAACAGGTTCTCACCCAGCTGGCTCAGCAGCAGCAGGAGGTGCTGCAATGCACCCAACAAGCACAGCAAGCCCAGCAGGAGGCGCAACAGCGGGCACAACAGGCTCAGCAACAACAGGTTCTCACCCAGCTGGCTCAGCAGCAACAGGAGGCACTGCATCAGTTTCTTATACAGCTGGGGCAACAACAACAGCAGCTCCTGTAGTCCCCGGTGCAACAACCGCAACAAGATCCTACTGGTGAGGCTGGTCTGGCTATCATGAGGCCAGGGGTTCCTAGGATGAACGTCATGCTGACCAAAATGACGTCTGAGGATGATCCCGAGGCATTCCTGGTAACATCTGAGCAAGTGGCGGAAGCTGCTGGATGGCCCAGACCCCAGTGGGCTGTCCGCCTTGCCCTCTGTCTGACCGGGGAAGCCCAAGTAGCCTATCGAGCTATGGACAGTACCACAGCCGGGGAGTACACAGAGGTGAAAGCAGCAATCCTAGACCACCTAGGCATCAATGCAGAAAGTTACCAACAGAGGTTCTGGAGCTTCAAATTTGCAGCAGATGCACGACCTAGAGCAGTGGGACAACAACTGCAGGACCTGTGTTGGCATTGGCTAAACCCCGAAGGACGCAATGGCCCAGAGGTGGCAGAGTTAATCATCTTGGAACAACTTCTGAACATTGTACCCCCAGGAATTCAGAGCAGGGTCTGCAAACAGAAGGTCACCAAGCTACCGGAGGCCATGCAGATCTCAGAACAAGTGTTGGATGCTCAACTCTCCTCCCACCCCATGATCCAGTTTACAAGGCCACCTGAGAAGAGGGGGAATCATCCCGGGAGCCAGACTGAAGGAATATTGTCTGGAAATGTGAAGGGACCTGGGGAATGTAGGGTGGGGGTTATGGGCCAAATAAGGGTTTGACTCTGGGAAAGGTGACAACCCAGCAGCCCAGGGAGACATTTCCAGAGGGCCCGCTGCCCAAGTCTAGAAGCTCACCCTGTAGCCGAGACACAGGGGCATGTTTCTCATGTGGACAGAGGGATCACTCTTCGAAGAACTGCCCCCGCATGGACTGTATCTTCACAGATTGCACGTTCACAGATGGGTATTCACTGTACAGTGGGGGTGGGGGCCCTGAATCCCGAGATTTTGTGATCCTTGTCGAGGTAGAAGGGATAGAGACGGAGGCTCTGGTGTACTCAGGAAGCCGCCAGACCCTAGTCAGGGCAGCCCTGGAGAACCCCTGATGCTGGCAGGACCAGAACCCCATCCCTTTCCAATGTGTGCATGGGGATGTAAAGGCTTACCCTGGTGCTACGGTTACACTTACTCTGATGGGCCAAACAGAGACTATAAAGGTGGGGTTGCACTGGGGTTACCCTATGCAGTGTTACTGGGGAGATATTGGAAATGGTTTAGCGACTTATGGAAAGCAGACTTATCTTTGGTAACTACCCGGTCTCCGGGTCGAGAAGGGGGGGGAGGCCAGCCACCTGCAGCTGGGGGAAGTTTTTCCCTTTCCCAGACCCAGGCATTTTTAACGCCCAGACCAGAACCCGCAAATCTAAGCAAGAAAGTAGGGCAGCAAAGAAAAGAGGTCCCAAAGGGGCAGATGCACAGCAGGGAGGTGAAGCAAAGGCAAAAGTGGGTCCAGACCCACAGCACGACCCTAACACTGACCCACTTAACCAAAGTTCAGGAGGGCCATCCTTATCCGAGCAAGATGTATTAAAGCACTGCATGGACACTGCCAAAGAACAAAGGGCTGACAGCATACTCAGCCGAGTATACACCCATTTGGCTGTCAGGGAAGGGGAGGTGGTAGATGAGAATTGGGCAGCACACTATCCTCATTTTGAGTTACAAGGAGGTATCCTGTATCAAGTTAGTAAAGAGGTCCAAACGGGGGATACCTGGCATCAGTTGCTAGTCCCTCGAGTCTTTCAGGGGGAATTACTACGCTTTGCCCACTCTATTCCGGTGGCTAGGCACTGTGAGGTAGAGAATACACTAGCCCGACTGTTACCCCAGTTCTTTTGGCCGGATATCTATCAACATGTTAAAGATTATTGTGCATCTTGTCCCGAGTGCCAGTTACTAGCTCCAAAGAACAATCCAAGGGCCCCTTTAGTACCCTTACCTGTTATGGAGGCACCTTTTGACCGGATTGGGGTTGATATAGTGGGACCCCCTGGAAAAACATGGGAGTACCAATACAGTCTGGTGATTGTAGACTATGCTACCTAGTACCCCGAGGCCATCCCATTACAAAGCATTTCAGCCAAAACTGTAGCCGGAGAGCTATTAAAGGTTTTTAGTCATATGGCAATACCGAAGGAAATATTGACGGACCAGGGAACTAACTTCATGTCCCGCCTGACTCAGGAGGTTTGTACTTTATTGGGAATCAGCTCCATAAGGACCTCGATCTACCATTCCCAGACGAATGGCCTCGTGGAGCGATTCAACAAAACACTTAAAACGATGCTTCAAAAGTTCATAACCACTGAGGTCAGGGACTGGGATAAGTTACTTCCCTTACTGATGTTCGCAATGCGGAGGTCCCGCAAGCTTCTACAGGGTTTGCTCCTTTTGAACTCCTCTATGGGTGCCGCCCACGAGGTGTTCTTGATGTAGTAAAGGAGATGTGGGAGAAACCAGACTCCAAGACTGAAAATGTGGTGCAATGGTCCTGCAATTGAAGGAAAGATTAGATCGGGTGGGGAAATTTTCCCAAGAGAATCTGGTGAAGGCTCAACAAAGACAAGAGTACTACTATAATCAGGGAGCCCAGTTGAGGGAATATAAACCACGGGATCAGGTATTGGTGTTGTTGCCAAGCAGCCAGAATAAGCTTCTAGCAAAATGGAAGGGGCCTTACAAAGTGACCCAGAGGGTGGGCCCAGTTGACTATGAAGTTTGCCAGCCAGAGAGGAGAAAAGAGACCCAGATCTACCATGTCAATTTGCTGAAATTCTGGAACCAGAGGGATAGCCTATTGATTTCCCCTGAACCATACATAGTGGATCTGGGACCCCAAGTGCCAGATGACAATCTGGGGATACAAGTCCCAATGGGAGAGCAGCAATCTCACAAACAGAAACAGCAACTAGGAGAGTTGGTAAGCCAGTTTTTAGATGTTTTCTCCTTCCACCCGGGGACAACCCATATGATAGCTCACCATATAGAAACAGAGCCAGGGAAGAAAGTGTAGCAGCGACTGTAACACTTGCCAGAAGCTGCCAGAGACACAGTTAAGAAGGAATTACAGGACATGCTAGAGTTGGGAGTGATTGAGGAATCAAGCAGTGACTGGAGTAGCCCCACAGTGTTAGTGCCAAAAGAAGGTGAGGCTACCCACTGCTGTATTGATGTTCGCAGAGTCAATGCCATCTCGAAGTTCAATTCCTACCCCATGCCTCGGGTAGAGGGTAGACAAACCGTTAGATAGAATAGGGGAAGCCAAGTACATCACGACATTGGATCTAACAAAAGGTTACTGGCAAATCCCTTTGACCCCAAAGTCTCGTGGGAAAAGACAGCATTTGCTACCCCCTTCAGGGTTTTAAATAATTGATTAGCAGTTTTTTTCTTGGAACTATGCTAACTGTACAGAAAGTATTTATAGAGATTTTCTAGAAGTGCTGTGTTTGTTAAACACAGTGAGGCAAGAGTTATGTATTTTCACAAAGATTTAGGACTTTTATGAGCAAAACGCTAATCAATTTTTAGAGTTAAATAAATCCCTGCCCTTTGGTCTATACCAGTTCCGTACCATGCCCTTCAGCTTACATGGGGCCCCTGCAACCTTTCAAAGGCTCATGAATCACTTGCTGCGACCCCATGCCCAGTATGCAGCTGCTTACCTGGATGACGTGGTGATCCACAACACGGATTGGGAATCCCATGTATCCAAGTTGGCAGCTGTACTACAGTCCCTCCGAGAAGTAAGGCTGATGGCCAATCCAGCAAAGTGTGCTTTGGCCAAAGCCGAAACAAATTACTTAAGAGTACTGTATAGGCAATGGACAGGTGAGACCCTTGATCAGTAAGGTCCAAGCCACAGCAGAGTGCCCGGTACCCATCAGAAAAACCCAGGTGAGGGTCTTCTTAGGGTTGGCAGGGTATTACCGCCGGTTCATACCGCATCTCTCTACCCTTGCCAGCCCACTTACAGATCTCACCCGGAAATCTGCCCCTAACAGGGTCCAGTGGTCAGAGGAGTGTGGCCAGGCCTCCACACAACTTAAAGCGGCACTGTGCAGAACACCAGTGTTACGCAGTCCTGACTTCAACAGGGCCTTTATCCTCCAAACTGACGCCTCTGAAGTTGGGCTAAGAGCCGTGCTCTCCCAGGAGTTTGAGGGGGAGGAACATCCTATCCTCTACCTCAGTCGAAAACTCTTTCCTGGGAAGAACTATGCAGCGATAAAGAGTGTCTCACAGTCAAGTGGGCAGTGGATGCCCTCCGCTACTACCTGCATGGCCGGCTGTTCATCCTGGTTACTGACCATGCCCTTCTGTGATGGCTCCAAGTGATGACGGATGACAACCCTGCATCACCAGGTGGTACTTGACCCTCCAGCCGTTTTCCTTCACAGTGCACCACCGGGCCGGGACCCAGAATGGAAACGTGGACTTCCTCTCCCGGGAGGGGAGTGGTCAGGGGCCAACCAACTGTGCCTTCGCACAAGGGGGGGGGTGGTATGTGACAGGGTAAACACAACACCAGGGAACAAGGGGTTAACCCCTTGGTTGAGACTGAGGAAACGTAGAGACTGCAACAAGCAAGGGTTGGGGGATGCCTCCACAGATGTGGCCAATTAGAGAGAGACACTGCAAAAAGGCAGAGAAATCCAGCAGGGGAGAGAGAGAAGCTGAAAACTGCTGCCCTGTGAGAGAGGAACCAGAGCTGAAAACCAAAGAGAATGTTTAGGTCATAGAGAGAGAGTCTTTGGGGAAAAACAGCTGAAGTCTGCTCCTGAGAACCAGACCATGCCTGGAGCAGAGGGTCCTGAGGGAAAGGACTAGTTTAGCCAGCTGGGCCAATAACATTGAGTAGAATACACTGCTAAGAACTGCCTGAAGAGAAGGCTAAAGGGGAAACTGTTTGTGCTTCATTTAAGACTGTATCTTGAACAAACTGCTGGCCTACATAGGTGGTGCAAGGATTCTTTTGCCAAGCCAGCCTGAAAGAACTGTTTTATGTTAACCTTTATGTTACCTGACCAGGCTGGGGAAGTTGAACTGACTGATTATGATTTTCTGGAGTAACAACTCGCATTTGAAGCAATACAAGTGCATTTTGTTCTGTGAACCTGAAACACAGCGTGTTGCCTTTCCATATATCATAGGCCAGCTGTCACAGATATGTTTAATCTCCAGCTGGTACATCTGGGTTCTGATCCCCAACTAATTTTGGTGGATACTGGAGCATGGTCAGACACCATTAGTGAATTAATTCAAGAGGCTGTAAACTGGTGGAGGTCTGCTTTGTGAGTCACAAATAGGTATATTCATGGGTATGAATCTTGGGCCTCTGAATAAAATGTATAGTCCCTTTCTTTTTTGTGGTATGACCTCCAGATGTCCACGATCCCCCATCAAGGCCTTTAGCTTCTTGTTGGCTGTCCTGGAGGTGGCCGTTTGACCTGAGAAACGATCCACTGTTGGACAGAGGGTCACACTGAAGTCACCCACTAGGATTAGAAGGCCCTTAGGAAGCTGCGCTATTTTTTGAAAAAGTTCAACATAGAACTTATCTGCACCCCCCACTGGGGGCATAAATATTTACTACATGTATTACTTTGTCCTGTACTGTTCCTGAAACCCTGATAAATCTACCCTGGAAGGCCTTGTCCACTTCCTGTACTTCAAAGGGACAGTCTCTCTTCATTAGCACCGCCACTCCCACTTTTTTTACCACATTATGTGACGCTGCTTCCACTCTCCCCACCCACTGACGCCTAAGCTTAGAGTGCTCTAAGTCTGAGAGATGAGTCTCCTGGAGGAGGGCAACATCACAATCCAATCTCTTTAATTATGTTACTATTTTTGTTCTATTTATTGGGGCATTAATTCCATTGACATTACAGGAGATGATATTTAATTGAGCCATTTTTCACTAAAGCTTTTTTGCCCCTGCTTACCAAACCCTTGATTATCATAAGGCAATTCTAGTCGGGGGGTAAGAGGAAGTAGGCTGTTGGTTAACTAGGATCTGCAGCTTATTCGTTAGGTAGGGAAATGGGCAGACTAGGTGGGCCAAGCAGTCCTTATCTGCCATCAAATTCTATGTTTCTATCATGCAATGCTGTCCCTCCTCCAGGCCATCCCAATGCCCCCATCCTGCTTCCTTGTAACAATAATCCACATTGAGAAACCTTATAAACAATTATAAGAACAAAACATGATATTTCAATACTAGAACTCAACCAGTTCTGATTAAAAACATTTAACTTCAACACACTGAATGTGGTTTTGACTTCCTAGGGAAATCTTTAAGGTATTAAAAACTGCAAGAAATCACTGTTTGTGACTTTTCTAGAACCTCTATTCTGTTTCTTTAGGGGCGTTGTAGCTGTTACTCAATTTAGTGTAACCAGCTCACAACTTTAAGATAGACAAAGTCACTCAAGTGCGACAAACTGCAAACTCCACGCTCTCCCAAACTCCCCCCAAATCTATTTTAAAAGAAATAACACATTTCCTGTGACCCATCAGAGAATATTTACCCCCCACCCCCTATTTGTGCGCTATACCACCGGAGTATGATTGGGTCAAATTGGGTGAGATTCTCTAGTCCCTTCATTTCCCTCTGAACCATGCCCTTTCATTTATCATACCTTCCTGGGTACATCTTGCCCCCAAAATGTCCATAGGAGCCCATTGGAAAGTGTAGATGATGCTCCCCAGTAAATGGTATTCAATCCCATTTACCTGTTATATTATAACCCAAAAGTTTCTAACTTTGATAGTCTTGAAGCCAGCTTTTGAGTTAGGGCAGCTATTTCCCATTTCTCTGTATCCATAGTAGGCTCTCGATGGAGGGTCTGATGGCTTTTTAGCCATCACGAGTAAATCAGACATGTCTCCTCACAGTCCCCCCAAGTGGATTTATTTCAAAAGTTCTTCCTCCTACATGTCTTTGAAAATGTCAGAAACCCCTGATTAATAAGTGTCACAGTACCTCGGGGGTTATGAATCATTCCTTCAAGGGTGAGGTTGTAGCTTTGATGTGGATCCGGGCCTGTTCTCTTCGGTATGTGCGCTGCATTAACTTGGCAATATCTCCCAGTGCCGACCTCGAGATGGATCCTGGAATAACTCTGTTTCTTACCGTGCCCCAGTTAACTACACTCCAGGTTCCCGCTTTTAACCTCTTTTCAAGCATTTCTAACTCCAGATCGGGGATCTGGATGCTTAGGTTTTTCAGCACAGGGATTGCCTCCACCAGGAAAGGGAAAACTTTTGTACCAGAGTCCAAATAAAACTTCAGCCTTGCTGGGAAGCGCAATTGCACCTTAATGTATTTCTTTGTTTTTAGCTCCTTTATTATCCCTTGGACTCTTTGCCTCTCTGCCTGTAAGGCCGATGAAAAATCCTGGTCGAAATAAATTGTGGCCTTGTGGTATTTCAGGTCCCGATGTCTCCATGCTTCATGTGCGATCCACTCTTTGCTTTGAAAGTGGAGCATTCTTATAATGAAGAAGCGGAGCTTGACTGATGGGTTAGTTGGTTTGGGAACCAGTGATCGGTGTGCTCGATCGATTTCTAAATTTAGGCCCACCTGAATTGAAAGTATTGCCCAGAGGAGCTGCTGAATGAAGTCGCCAGTTGTCGCGAAGCACTCCTCCACCCCTTTGGGGATCCCGTGGATCCTAAAATTGTTGCAGCGCGATCGGTTCTCTAAATCCTCCATCCTGGCTTGTGTTTCCCAGTTTCGCTGCAGTAGATAGAGGAGTAGGCACTCACTACCTTCCTGGGCCTCAGATAGCTTGGTGAGTCGAGAGTCATTGGCAGATACTTTATCTAACGTGCGCACGTCCTGTCACAGATCAGCCAGAGTAGGATCTATTTTGTTGACCGTAGCTAGAATTTGCTGCAAAGTCTGCGCTGTGCTTTCCAGAGTGTCTACCTCCTCCGAGTCCAGTTCGATAGAGGACTCTGAGGGATAGCGTCTACGCGAGGGTAGGGTTGAGAGGCCCTCTTGCGATCTGCCTAAGAGCATTTGTCTCATCTTGCCCGTAGATGCTGAATGTTTTGATCCTTTTGTCTTCTGCGATTTCCCTGAAATCAGTCATATATGACACCACTTGAGCACCAACAGGAAAGGTTTTTTTTACTGAGGATTCTGTTAGATTAAGGAGGGGTGGTTGTGGAGCTCTCAGTTTCAACCTCCCACCATTACAGTGACATCACCGGAAGTCTCTGTATCTTGGTTTTTTGGCTCCAAAATGCATCACCTTGTACTCCTTGGCGTTGAACCCAGTTCTGTTAGGTTGCTGCATCACCTTTCTTGTAAAAGTAAATTAAAGAGCAGTTATTAAAGTCTGGGGGACCCTTTCAGAAAAGATTATAGCATTTAATACCTCTGTTAGTTCTTTATTCAAATGTTCACTGATAGTAATAGATAAACAAGTTTGGGATAAAGTATCATGTGGTAAATCTGGAATTGTTATATTAAAAAAAAAAAAAATCAGAGAAACTGTTCTCCGAGGATGGTAGAGGTGAAAACAAGTCTAGTGTATATTCGGTTACTATTCTACTGATCTCCTTTTGTTTATTGTGCTTATGGCCGAATGAGTCAGTGAGACACGTCATAGATTTCTGGCCTACAGTGTGATAGTTGCGGTCAAAGGGACATATTATATGTTATGCTCCCTGAGTACCAAATTTGTGCTGATGGTACAGTTGTTGAGACTGGTGCTTCTGGTACGAAAATATAGAAACATAGACTTTGACAGCAGATAAGGACCACTTGGCCCACCCAGTCTGCCAATTTCCCTTCCTATTGGATAAGCTGCAGATTCTAGTTATCCAACAGCCTACTTCCTGCAACCCCCCCAATACAATTGCCTTATGTCTGTCCCATGCATGTTTGAATTCCCCCACTGTTTTAGACCCAACAACCTCCCCAGGAAGGCGGTTCCATGCATCCACCACTCTCTCTGTGAAAAAGATTTCCTCACATTACCCCTGAGCCATCCCCCCTCTATCTTTAAATTGTGCCCCCTTGTTCTTACACATCTCTTTTTCTGAAAGATGCTACCCTCCTGGACTTTGTTGATTCCCTTGAGGTACTTAAAAGTTTCTATCACATTCCCCCTGTTCCTCCTTTCATCAACGGTATACATATTAAAGCTCTCTCAGTCTCTCTTCATATGGTTTCTGATGCAGACCCTGCACCATTTTAGTTGCCCACTTCTGGACTGCTTCCATCCTGTCTATGTCCTTGCGTAGATGGGGTCTCCAAAACTGCACACAGTATTCCAGATGGGGTCTCACCAACTGTCTGTACAGAGGGATAACCACTTCCCTTTTTCTACTTGTGATGCCCGTCCTATGCATCCCAGTATCCCCCTGGCTCTCCTTACTGACTTCTCACATTGCTTACCCACCTTTAGGTCATCTGATATGACTACCCCCAAGTCCCTTTCCATTTTTGTTGTTGTTAGTACCTCCCCTGCTATTGTGTACTCTTCTCCTGGATTTTTGTTTCCCAGTTGCATTACTTTGCACTTCTTTGCATTGAATCTAAGTTGCCATATGTCTGACCATTCCTCCAACCTTGCCAAGTCCCTTCTCATCCTTTCTACCCTCCCTTGTGTAATCAACTCTGTTACAGATCTTTGTGTCATCTGCAAAGAGGCATACCTTTCCCTCCAGACCCTCTGCAATGTCACCTATAAAGATGTTAAAGAGGACTGGACCCAGTACTGAGCCCTGAGGTACTCCACTAGTAACCCCCATTTCTTCGGAATGTGTTCCATTCACTATTACCTTCTGTGTCCTGTTGTGAAGCCAGTTTGCTACCCAGGCTACTACCCTGGAACCCACTCCCAGGCTGGCTAACTTGATTATTAGTCTTTTGTGTGGAGCTGTGTCAAATGCCTTGCTAAAGTCTAGGTCGGCCATATCCATAGCCCCTCCCTGGTCCATTATTTTGGTCACCCAGTCAAAGAAATCAATTAGATTCGTCTTACATGACCTTCCTGCTGTGAATCCATGCTGCTTTGGGTACTGTGTCCCGCTGGCCTCTAGGTACTCAACAATTCTTTCTTTCAGAAGTGATTCCATCATTTTCCCTACCACTGAGGTCAAACTTACAGGTCTGTAGTTTCCTGCTTCTGCCTTGCTCCTACTTTTGTGAAGGGGAATCACATCTGCCCTCCTCCAGTCCTCAGGTACCATCCCATCATTTGTTAAAAAGTGTGGTCAGTGGTGTCACTAGGTCCTCCCTTAGTTCTTCTAGGATTCTGAGGTGAATCCCGTCAGGCCCCATTGCTTTGTCCACCTTGAGTTTTAGGAGTTCTTTCAGGACTCTTTCTTCTGTAAATGGACTGGTGTCAACCTCCCTACCCAGAGTGCTTCTATTGTCTGGTTTAGGTAACTCCTCCTCATCTTCTTTTGTGAATACTGAGCAAAAGTATTCATTCAGTATCTCTGCCTTTTCACTGTCTCCCTCTGCCCACCTCCCCTCTCCTTTATTAATCTTCACTATTCCTCCCTTAACCTTTCTATGCTCCCTAATGTACCTATAGAAGGTTTTATCCCCCTTCTTAACTGAGTTGGCTAGTTTTTCTCGGTTTGGGCCTTTGCCATTCTGACTGCCTTCCCCACTTCTTTCTGCTTTAATTGATACAGTTCCTGTCGTGTTCTTCTGTGATTCTTTATACTTTTGAATGCAGCCTTTTTCTCCTTAACCTTCCCTGCCACCTCTTTTGAGAACCATAGTGGTTTTTTACTCTGCTTTGTTTTCTTTATTTGTTTCACACAAAGACTTGTTGCCTGTATGATAGCAGTTTTGATTTTTCTCCATTGTTCTTCCACCCCTCCTTTTTGGCCATTTGCTAGTGCATTCCTCAGGTATTCACCCATTTTGCCAAAGTCGGCCCTTCTAAAGTCCAGTTTACTTGTTTTTGTATGGCTTGTCTCCATGGTTGTGCTTATAGTGAAGCACACTGTGCAGTGGTCATTTGTTCCCAGATGTCTACTGACTTCTGAATTTGTGATCCTCTCTCCATCTGAGAGTACCAGATCTAGTATTGCTCCCTCCCGAGTGGGTTCCAACACTAGCTGTCTAAGGCCTGCCCCCTGCAGGGCATCGAGAATGACCCTGCTCTTGGATGTGGCTGCAGTACATGTCATCCAGTTAACATCTGGCATATTCAGGTCCCCCATCAACAGTATCTCCCCTTTTCAGCCATTTTGAGAATGTCCTCCATCATTTTCTTGTCCGCTTCCCCTTGAGACGGGGTCTGTATACAACCCTGTGTGGATTGTGATGCCATTCCCTGTCTCCAAGGTGACCCAGAGTGCCTCTTGTCCTCCCCCTTTACTTTTTAGTTCTGTAGTTTTGATCCCTTCCCTTATGTATAGAGCTACTCCACCTCCTCTTTTACCCTCCCTGTCCCTTCTGTAGACTGTGTACCACGGTATGTTGACATCCCAGTCATGGTTCTCCATGTACTATGTTTCCATGACTGCCACAATATCCAATTTTTCATCTTCCATTAGGACTACTAGCTCAGGAAGCTTGTTTCCCAGACTACGGGCATTGGTACTTATTGCCCTCCATTTAATGTTGGCGTTATCTCTGCTTGAATCAGACAAATTTGTTGGGTTAGGTCTTGACCTGTTGTACAGACAATCGTCATTAAAGATTGTAAATGGGATCTTTGTTGTAAATATTTTAAATATTCCGAATTACATTTCTGGTAACTATACTGTTTCAAAAATATCACTAGCTTTCTTTTAGTGTCTTCCCACCAGGAAATGGGGTCCTCAAAACATATAAAAACTGACTTCCTGGCTATTAGAAATTGTTCCAGTGCTTGTAAGAAGGAAGGGGACTTGTAATAAAAAGGTAGTAAATTTCCATAAACCTGGACCTTTCTATATTGGGGACTGGATGCCAATGGCTACTGACACCACTTTATGGTTTGAGAATTCCAACCGCCTGGACTGTTGCAGAATTAATGTAAAGATTCTGGGAAATAAAATCAATTCTAGCTGCCAGTCTACCCTTCTGAAATGTTGGTGTATGCTGTTGTGATTGTTCAAAATATGCATCTCATAAACGTGCTTTTTTTAAAATATTTAATAATTCTTGGGAGTCAAAGTATAATTTTTGTGTACGAGCATATGCACTTTTATCCTTTAGAATTAGGCTACAGTTAGCCTCCTGAAAAAATAATGTGTTTAGAGGTATGTAAGTAAGGCCTTATGAGCTTTAATAAATCTGTGTGGGCTGTTTCAGTCTGTGGGGCATATTGATTAATTATTCTAAAAGGTTTCAGTTTTATTAGTACATCCAAAACCATAGCCCTACCTGATGAAATATACAATTCTAACAGGTGAAAATCTGGTATGTTAACCAAGATCCCAATTCCAGAACAGGTTTCCTGACCAATCGACCAGAAGGAGGGGGCCAAGTAGCCAATCCCTCTGGGCTTGCCGGATTTCATGAGTTGTATATCCAGTAAGAAAAGGATACCTGGTGGTAGCCTATGTAGGTAGGATGATACAGTTTGTCTCTTGGTTACTCATTTCACACTATTTACATTTACAGTGTGGCAGGTGAAACCATCATGCATTTGAGAAAGGAAAAAAGAAAGAAAAAAAAACCTCATAAGCATATTCATTTCCTCCTATTTGCAGAAGCCTTTCCTTTCATTTTAACTTTAGCTTTCCTTTTTTGTGGTACTCCTCCCACATCTTGGCTTCTTTATCTGTAGTCCCCTCTGGATGCGAAGAGACAACTGAAGATGAGCCTGTTTCACCTCCAATATCATCCGAATTGTCTTGGAGGAGCTCATATTTATTAGAGAGCTCCAAAGAGGAAGTTTTTGGGGCCTTGGTTGGAGGAGAAATCGTTTTGAGTGTGACTTCTAGTGGAGCATCTTCGCACACAAAAAGCTGGGTCACTTGGAGGAGGCATAACCACCAGATCCGTGGTAGGGACAGTCCCCTTCTCTGAGCCTACTGGGGGCTGAGGCTGGGGTGGTAAGGAAGGTGCCTGAAAAGGCTACGGCTGGGGTACCGGATTCTCAACTACAACTTCTCTAAGTGGGTCTGGAAGTAGTTCTACAGCTGCAGCTGAGGGTATTACCACGGGTCAACTTCAAATTTTAGCGTTCTGTGCCTGTGTGATAATGAATCTCTGGTCTGCACCCTCTCCATAATGTTCTTGGTTATGAGCAGTCCATTTACAATTATGAAATGTGTGACCCCGTTCATCACAGAGATTACATAAACATTCATTCAAACATCGAGTTCCCATATGCCCAAGCTCCCCACATGTTACATTTCACTTTATCACAGGCACTGCTTAAATGAGATGAGTCCCCACATCTGTAACAGGCCTTGGGTTGGCCTGGGTAAAACAAGACACCTCTGTCCCGGCCTAAAAAAAAGGAATTAGGAAGGTGCATCACTCCGGATTCATTTGATCTTAATAAAACTTTAACTCCCCCCGCCCCCGACATATGTTTTCTATATCAAGAATTGCTTCTGGTTGTCCGAGCACTATGCACTTTTGTTCAAGCCAGTATAACACGTCTTCCATCTCTACGCCTTCATTCCAGAAAAGAATGGTTATGGTCTTATATGCCAGCTTTGTTAATGGCATTGCCGTAAAGGATGTCCATAATGCTGTGCTTTTCAGGGTGTGGTATTTTGTCCAAAATCTCTCAAGTCCTCTAACAGTCTGAAAGCTAACATCAAGTGAGGTCTCACCAGAAATGTGTATTAGCGCATATATTTTATGTGAGAAAAATTTTATGGAGTCTTTGAGTAGATTTCGTGCCACAAATAAGTGGTCAGGGGGATCAGGGAGGCTTCCAAAGTATGTAAGGCAGACCGCATTGTGTCGTTTTGCTGGTAAGACAGGAAATTTAAATAAGGAAGAAAAAGTACATTTTTGACCATCTGTCTGTAGTGGCTTAGACATATTTGTTGGCTTTTATTTATCCTGTGAGGGATCATTTAATCTAGATGGGCCTGGAAGAGCTCATGGCTGCTGAAGGACAGGATTCTGTGTGAGGTTCAATTCCTCCGATAAGTGTAAAGGATACTGCACCCTGATAGCTGGTAAAGAGTTTGTGGGAGGTCCCGAGAAGTCTTTTGGGCTGGGCATCCTTATTGGGGAAGAACCAGATACCCACGGGCCTGCAGGCGTCTGTTTCTCTCATCCAGCACCTTGCAAGGCCGTTTCCATGGACCATTCATTAATTTGGGGGTCATTCCTCACATTTCCTGAACTATCAGGCATCCCGCTTTTTTGAGTAAACATAGCAGTACATTCAGAAGGCAAAGTATTTACTGCAGGGGTTGCTCAGTCTTGGGAGGTATTTTTGCTCTGTCCCATTGTGTCACCGCTTTCCAGCAGTGGCCTCTTTGATGATCCTGCATCATCGGGGATTCCTTTGGCTCTGACAGTGTCAACCTGAACTGTCAGAGCAGAGCCGCTGAATTTCTTTTTGAAGTTTCATTTTTTTTTTTTATTGCGAACTTGCACTCCTCCGCCTCCAAAGCCCTCTACAATGCTAGTGACTAGGGTGATTGTTCTTCATGGACTGAAAAAAATAAATCCTCCTCATGGTTATCGCTAGTGTCTGTGGCCTTTTGTCCCTCCGAATCAGAGTTTACCAAGTCTGCTGGTCTGGTGTCTGGAGTTGGTAGCTTCTGGCCTTGTAACATTGTAGGTACCTCAATATCCTTCTGTAGAGCATTTCTGGTAGTCTCAACTGTGATCGAGGTGGGAGATAAGACTTTCTCTCTCACCTCCATGTCCTCCTCTCCATCCAGTCGTCCACTTGCCGCCATCTTGGTCCGCAGTCAAGACAGCAACAGGGCCCCCTACTGCAAAGTAGGGGAATTTCCATGGTGTCCTGGCCAAATTTCTCCTATTCAGTAAAAGTACCACCAACAGCTTAATCTGGTTGCACCTGTATCTCCCCCTCCCCCGGGACGATTCTAAAAATAGGCAGAATTGCCTAGCCCTGCCTTCCCGGTCAACAAAACCTAAATAAATAAAAACACACAGCACCTGACCATTTATTACTGATCTAGAAACTGCACAGTTTGTAACTAACCTGCCCTAATCTACCTAGCAGCAACCTAACTAAAATAAAATAAAACCCTTTTCCATTAAGATACATTTTTTTTCCACTTTTTAAACACAAAAACCCTCAACAGGGCATAAGTTTCATCAACATAAATGCAGTTCCCGGGTTCATTCAAAGGAACACTGCGCTGATATTAATCAGCCACTGGCCTCATACCTTCCTTCACTCAGGCACGCATTAGTTCTCCTAGAAAATGCACGACCTTTTGTGGGTTGTTGCTTACACATACACACACACACAAATATCTATCTACACTGCTTTTTTTTTTTTTTTTTTTTACAGTGGGCAATGAATTCAACTCAAACTGCATTGTTTTTCAGTGTTTAACCAGCTCAACAGCAATGTTTGTAAAATGTTTTTGCCACTCAGTTGGGATGTATCGTCAGTCCAGTCACAATGAAATGCAAAACTGAGATTTAAATCTAAAGAAACAGTTTGTGCAGGGCTTTGTGCTGGATACAGCAACACTTAAGCAACTCAGATGGAAATGCTAAAACAACTCCTCAATGTGACTTGTACTGTACTGTGTGTGTGTGTGTGTGTGTATATATATATATATATATATATATATTCTTTATTTGCACATGCAAAGTAGATGCAATGTGTCAAATGTATCAATATGCAATCCCTAATTACATAATAATAGTTTGCAATTTTTATAAAGATAGAGTCGAGCTTTCAATTTTGAAGCTATTAAGGAAACAGTAGTTGGTAATAAAGTGAATCCTTATTTCTAGATGCTAATTAGCTATACATTAATTAATCCAATTTGCTAAAACAAATTGAGGTCTTACTAGTTAAGATAGTGCTTTTTATCAGTTGAAGGAAACACCCTAGGAACCTGATACAAAAGCTCTCTTTTAAAGAAAAATTCATTTGTGTTAAGCTCATTTGTAAATGTAAATGGGATCTTATTTTTCTGGTAAGGTAATATTTCATTCTCAGTTACTAAATGAATGATCCTGACACATTTTATAAACAGTGCTACTACAGTGTTTGTCTTGTTAAGGAAACACAACCATATTTCACAACGAGGAATTTCCACATTCATCTACAGTACAGTTTTAAACCATAGTGTTTACACAGGAAAAAAAACTAAACATATCAATTTAACGTTATTCGTACAGTAACTTCTTTCATACAATATATAAGGCTGTAGTTGTATTAATTTTTTCAATTCCGAAACAATAACTATAAAGCAAAGATGGACTAGTTCACAAAAAGGTCTGAAGTCAAAGTTCAGGAAACTGGAGGCCACACTGACTCCTATTATTAAGTTTTCTTTGCTCGGAACAGCAGTGCATATAAACTGGCACCTCACATAGTGACTAATGAGGTCTACCAATACAAGAACAGAAGGGCTGACAGCCAGCAAGGCCTACTTGGCAAGCTCCAACTTGGGCCTTAACACATTCATCATCCACTAAACCAATCCACCAACTCCGCACCACCATTTGTCATTAATTATGCTAATCAGCATACCATTACTCTCTGATGACACTGTAGCAGTTATTAGCTAGTTATGGCTTTTCAAACGCAAAACTTATTGTGCATGCTAGGGCTGTGCATACATTAG